>CM033329.1:72163671-73463671 GCA_019359835.1 Pharus latifolius | reverse complement strand
TAGTCCTGCGATTATCAACCAACTTAGAATTTATTTACAGAATTCTCATTTGTTGTGTTTTGGGGTGTCATGCCTTAAAATATGATGCTTGGACATCTCATGCCTTACTTTAAGTCACAGATTTTGACAAGTTTTTATGAATTTGTTTTTTCAGTTTTGTAATTGATTAGCCATTATATGTCGCTTCGACATGTCAGCTGTTACTATTGCTCATAGTTTTTGACATTTTTTATCAATTTGAGTTTATGAGTTGCACAATTGATCTGTCATAACATATCTCTTGAACAATTCATGGGTTACTATAGCTCATGGAATTTGGAAAGTTTTGATGAATTTGAGTTTTTGAGTTGTGCAATTGATTTTTATTATATTTTTCTTGTGCATAACATCCATTACTATTGTTCACGAATTTCGGTTTTTTAAAACAATTTTTAAATTCTGCATTTTGTGGTTTCATGCCTTACTATATCTCACAAATTTAGACAGGTTTTGATTAATTTGAATCTGAGTTGTGAGATACATTGCAATATCACTTTTATCAACTATTAATAGATCACGACTTATAATTTATACTAAACAATTCTAAATTTGTGTGTTTGAGGTGTCACACCATAATATAGCTCACGGATTTGGGATGTTTTGGTCAATTTGAATGTGTGAGTTGTGCATTTGATTTGTTGTGATATGTCACTTGGCAAGGTTCTGAAAAGTGGATCGGTTTCGTACAGGTTGGCTTTATATATATCGGATCTCAAATATCAAACAATATATTCACATATCATATTATAGAAAAATCTAAATTCTTTCACATCTGTAGTTAAATTCTGGTATTTTTTTTTTTTTTGCACATTTTTGTTTTTGTTAAATGTCTTAAAACTATAACACCCCAAAATAATACAAATTGCTCAATATTTTGTGATAAATATAGACATGTGTTTAGCACATGATGGTTATATTAGTCATTTTAGTTTGAATGCTGCACATCAATCTGTATCGAGTTTTCTATATAATGTTTATATTAGTCATTTTAGTTTGAATATTGCAACCAATTAGTGGCTTACTAGCTCACGGTTTTGTTTTGTTGTAATCAACTTTAGTTTTCAAGTTGTGCAATTGATTTTTCAATATATTTTTCTTTAGCACATAGCATTCTTTACTAAAGCTCACGAATATCAATTTGCTTAGAAAATTTCAAAGTTCCACATTTTGTGTTGTCTTTCTTTACTATAGCTCATGGATTTAGATAGGTTTTCATCATTTGAAATTTATGACTGGTATGATTTATTTTAGTTTCCCATTTTATCAATTACTAATTTGTCACAAATTAAATTTCTTTTGAGGTGTTACGCTAATATAGCTCATGAATTTGAGAAGTTTTGATAAACTTTAAATTAGAGTAGTGCATTTGATTTGTCATTATATGATACCAGGACATGACATGCCTTACTACAACTAACAAATTTTGATAAGTTTTGATGAATTTTTGTTTTTGAGTTATATAATTGATTTTTCATGATACATCACTTCGACATGCTATCACTTACTATAACTAACATTTTTTTGACATTTTTTTTATCAATTTGAGTTTATGTAGTTGCGTACTCTTGAATTAATATCTTAAATTCCTAAAGTTTTTAGGCAATTGTTGGCAGGTTCATTATATATGTGTGCTATTCGCCTCAGCTTTCATCTAAGCAGTGAACAGCAAGGTGCACCCCTGCAAAGGTTCTCGTCAACCAAATACAGTGCAAGGCGCTTGAGTGCGAGATTTCTATCCTGATGCTATTAGTCCCGAAGACAATAGGAGACTCGGACTAACAAGAGAGGGCTATAAATGGTCGGCTGATTGACAAAGATTGCGAACAACAACCAAGAAAATTGAGGAATTTTGGGCAAGTTATTCACTAATGCGGTGACAATTACTAAGTTTACTTACAAAACTAACAACTACTAGTTTTTTGTTCAATATGTTTTGTCAATTAGTGGCGTTTCGAGTGCAACCCGAGCAACAAAGAGGCAGTAGATGATGTCTTGGAGCAAAACTTCACAAACAAAGTGAAACAGATGCTATTTGAGGAGAAGAGAAATGCAATTAAGCAGCTGTATGAGAAAGGCAATGTGTCAGAGGATGTGAACAAGGATGGTAATCATTGGCTGACTGTAGAAGCTCTAATTTCAGCTAAGCCAAGACAATTCATGACAAATGAGTGTTGGCGTTTGCTGTGTAAGCATTGGAACACCAAATTTTAGAAAGAAATGTTTAAATTGGACGAGAAACATATTAGCAAGAGGCGACATTATCTACCGTTGCAGCTGATCAAGAAGCTTGGTCTCCACACGACAATATTTGGTAAAATCTACTATTTTCCCAAAACAAACTATTATGCTGATAACAGCTAATAGTTATTATTTTCAATTGTAGCTATTGACAAAAGGTGTAGACCCAGGACTTGCTGGTGCTTGGCAGCACACACACAGAATGCAACAAGCAGCCAACAAGCTGTTGAACGATGGGTAAGTTCAAATAAATTGTACTAAAAAAATTTACAATGTTGATTTAACTAATCCTACTTCGACCTTCTTTCAAAAGGAAAAATTGGATAAAGGCATGCAAAAGGAGTATAGACCAAATTGGCAAGCTGAGCATCCTGATTTAGATGGAGGTGTCATTTATGACACTACTGGTGGAATGCCACATGATAGGCTGGGCATTGTTAATGCGGCAATTAACCGTAAAGTTATTGACGCAATCAAGTCCAAGAAGAGGAGGGTATCACAGCGCATAATGTTGCTAGAGAGCAGCACCCAGAAAGAGAGAATGGGCGACTGCTAAGGGAGAACAATACTTGGTGTTTTGGCATGGAGCGACTTGTGTGAGTAATAATCTTTACTATTTCATAAATCTTAATGTCTAAATTTTAGCATCTAATGAATTGGGAATGATTATAGGCATTGGCAGCACAAAATGGATTGGACTTTGACGCGTCAATGCAGCAAGCTACACCTGAGATGGTATGCCTAATCATTGGTGTCAGAATTGAATGAGCAGAATTCAGGTCACTTGTCACTATAGCTACTCTTTAGTAGTATATAAGGTGTTACCTCATTGTTCCGTAAGCCACTTTGGGGAGAACAAGACAGAGTTGATCATGATCATCCCCTTGAACCGGTCAGCAAAAACTAAGAACCAACAAAATCCATTGGCTAACACTAATATTCTATGGCTTGGGTTCCCATCAGTGTTATAAATAGCGATTATCACGTTGTCACAGTGCCGCCCAAAAAAACACTATCCGGAGGTTATCTTACATTGCGGTTTTATTTTAAAAAATTCATTTTTATTATTTTAATATTATTCAAAACTGTAAAATTAATACAAAATTACTAAATCAAAGATAAAGCAATATCCACATCAGAATTACAAATTTTTAAAATCTAGATTAAAAAATATAATTAAACACATTTTTAGGCAAAATAATTTATATTACTTATAGTTGATCGCAATATTAAAAAATTGATATTACATTTGTTGGGCCAACAATACAATTATAATATAGTCCAAAACAACATATTAAAAATAATGGCCGCTATTTCTGTTATGCACTACATGTTATAGCAATTGTAACTGTAACAGTCAAGATTTTACTCACAACAAAGTATTAGTATTTCAAAACTACTATAGCACTATAATAGCCCGCTATTTAAGATATTGGTTCCCATCCATGTGTTGTGTGCATCAACATTCAAAAATGACTTTATTACAACTAAAAAATGGATCAATCACTATTTTATTTGCAATTCTCTCCATGCTGCTCCTTACCATGGCTGAATCCATGTAAGCATGCAACATGTGAAATTGTTTTTATGGCTATGCCAATTATATTTGAACAAAGTTGATTACATTGGGAAACTTTGAGCTCTCTATTAGACTGTGACGTGCCAAGGAGCGGCTACTTATTTAGCTACAGCTTGCATGGTGTTTGTAGAACAGCAACCAAACATGAAGTGTCATTTGTGTTGGCAAGTAGTACTTAGATGTTTTTGAGCAGCTGCCACGGGCATGACAACTCCTACAAATTTGCTAACTAGGAAGTATGGCAGCATAGTTTCCTTTGTATAGAGAGCAAATGCAAGTTTCAACGGCTATGTTATTCTTAAGACATCATTCATGTTGTCTTCATTTTTGTCATGTCCCAACAGCAACATAGTCGATACTCAAGTCATGAAGTTATGTAGAACTTGGATGAAACATGACAGAACATTAGCTGAAAGTTGAAGTAATACCACAGCAGCCAAAATAGTTGTAATCCAGCAATTGGTTTCAGATTGCTCTATTTGGCTCAAAAATGGATCAATCACTACTCATGGCATATATGACTTTATTATGACTCAAAAATGGAGCAACTACTACTTTATTTGCAATCTTCTAGTACTATTTCCCTATGTGCTATTTGCTTACAATATGAATTTACATTACACAGGCACATTTGGTTCAAGAGTTGGTCCACACTGTGGGGGACAAATCAATGCAGATCATCATAAAGATGTTGGCGTCATCGATGATGACCAGAACACTAAATTATCATTTTAGTGATCTAGTGAACATTGTGATGGTGTAATTTTGGAGTCATAGGGACAGTGAACAATTTACCTTATGCCCAATGTTCTAGATAATCTAGTTTTACAAGTATTTACATGCACTTGGTGGTACGATGTTAAAGGATGGTACTGACTTTATATGCTTTTGGAGGAGACTTAACTTCCATCAGTACTACTGAGACGAATTGTTCTATGACATGTATGCTTTTGATTGTTTGTGACAATTGTTAAACACCATGTTGTTTTTCTGAGATTATGATCATTTATGAAAAACACAATAATTATATTTCTGAAAAACACAAATCCCCTTTACCATTGACACCCTCGGGATTCAAAATTGTTTCTAATCTCAAACATCGTTGAATAAATTTTATTAACAATATGTTGTCCGGTTGGCAAAATTAAAGGATTAGGTGGTCGGTACAATTTTGCTAGAGTTGAACAGCCCATCCGAAAAGGAAATGCCCGAGGGTGCATCATGTCTGACGGTGTAAAGAAGCTCTCGACCATCAAATTACCGAGGGGTTAACAAACCCGTCAGATAACGATATGGCCAATGGTTAACTCTCGGTAAATTTCGTCGGGAAATTAAAAATCCGTTATCTAGTACCAGCCGTTACCCACAAAATGATTGCACCATCAAACTTAAACCCTCGACCATACTATCTTCGACGGCCTGTGACCAATGTGCCCAACGAAGAGTGGTCGACGATTAACACAACCATTTGCTTCGCACAGGGTTTCATGAGATGGCTGAGTGTTTTGCAATCCGAGAGAAAGATAAGACTTCTTGCAGTGCGCTTTCTGTGCGAATGAGCTGCTTAGTACCGTGTGCACCGTAGACACATCGCTGATGTGTGCCGGCCACCCCAGGCCACATCCATGCACGACTTACAGAGCAAGCAATGACACCCAAAATGCACAACTTTAGAATTGTCTAAACAAATTGAAATTCTTGAGCTATAAAATAGTTAATAAAATTAGAAACTAAAATCAATTGCATAAATCAAAAACTCAAATAGATCAAAACTTTTCCAAACACGTAAGCTGTAGTAAGACAATGACACTCCAAAATGCAGAGCTTTAAAATTGTCTGAATCAAAATGAAATTTGTGAGCTATGTATAATACTTTATAACGCCTGGAACTATTGAGATCATAAGAAGAAAAAATTGTGCCGTGATCCACATCATGACAGATAAACCGTAAAACTCAATACAGATTCAGGTAAGAATCCTAACTCTGATCTAAGCCAAAACTTATAGGATTGAAGCTCCAAGAAAATAGGCAAATAAACTATACCACTTATCAACTTTAAATATTCTTTTATTATGAGAGTAGCTAAACCATAGCACGACTTACTAGCGTCCATACTTGTATGTATTATAGTCATCTAAAATCACTAAATATTTGATGAGCTATTAAGGCAAACCAATTCATGCGGTTCTTCTGATTTCCCTTCATGGATGTGAGACAATGCAATATCTTGTCATGGATCTGTAGCATGAATTCGGGATCTAAATGTTTGTGACTTGAGCTCCGATCATACACACACTTGTGATCAAAATTGAAAATACAAACTGCAAGTTTGATTAGGTTTCAATGGGTGATGAAAGTAACAAACCATGGGTGCTATTTCTGAATTCCCAGAAAATAACCTCATCAGCTAGCTCACAGTATCATGGAAGAGGCTATATATATCTGACTAGCTTAAATACACTGCAAATAGAGATAAATAAACTACCTGATTAGTTCAAATAAATTGTGCTGCGGACAGGGAAAAGTTGACTAATTAAATACAGATAGAAAACTGTTCCTTGTTATCCATGGAATTGTCTAGCTAGTATCATGAATGAATTTCATCATGCCTTTTTAGCCTTCTTAGGCTTGGGTGCCAGGGGTGGGCATATGGCCCTGAAGATCCAAGCAGCAAGAATAGCACCAATGAAGGGGCATATCCAGTATACATATAACTGCTCCCATGTGTTGTGCCGGTTGTCAACATACGCCCACCCGAATGCCTGTAGTACACATCATAATCAATTGATTAATGGAATATCAAGTAACGAGAAAACTGTCTAATGCACACCGATCATAGTCAGAAGCTCAACAGACATAATGCTAGCAATTTTTCAAAAGAGAACCAGCTCAAAACAAGCAGGTAAAGGAATATATGCATGCTATTCAAAAAGAGCATCGAGTTAAATTCAATTCTGATTTAAGTTAAAATAAGCCCCAAAAGAAATGAAACTTTTCTTGATATTAGCCCCATCTGCATCAGAATGTGTGTTCCTATAGCATGAAAGATCATCCAAGAAATAAATGTTGCAAACTCTAAAGATCAAACAATTGAGTTACTCACTTCACTTGAGGAGAGGGTCTGAAACAATCAGGATAGTAGGACCTTTGATAAGAATAAGATGGAAAGGGTACAAAGTCACAAGAATGTAGTTTTTTTTTTTTATTTACTTTAGTTCAGAAAGCACTATTTATGTGTTTCCAATCACTATTTATGTCAACAATCAAAGCATACAAATCGAAATGCCAGATTTCATTTATTATTGAAATTGCATTATAATAATCACTATTGGTGCCACAGTCAGACGAGATTATGATTCTCATAGATAAATTGTAGGTTTGATGTGGCTTATGTTAGACTAGACTAGACTAGACCTGCTTCATACTAATCTACACAACATTTCTAATGGCCATGTGATGTGTGCTGTGAAGCGAAGAATAGATAATGATGAATGAATTACGGTGAGAAGAGAAGATAGTACAAGTGACTGACTGACATTGGCAGGGTTCATGGAAGGGCCAGTGTAGGCGGAGCCGGAGAGGACGAGGCAGACGGTGGAGACGGAGAGCATCAAGGTCTTGATGAGGGGGTTGCAGGGGCCCTTGATGATGATCCAGAGCACCGCCAGGGTGATGACAAAGGTGAGCACCCCCTCCGCCATGGCGCCCGTGTGGAGATCCACCTTCAGCGACGGTCCCCCCAGCATGTGCTTGTACTGCGCCGGCATCACCTCTGTGATAGCCAGAGCGCCGCCCACAGCACCAGCAGCCTGTGCTGGGAAGCGGATGGCGATGGCGAGGAGGGAGGAGTGTGGGGAGGGGATGCCTGCGGCGTAGAAGGCGGCGAGGGCGGTGGGGTTGAAGGTGGCGCCGCCGAGGGCATCGCAGAGGAAGTTGAAGAGGAAGAGGAGGAGGGAGAGGAGGGAGACGGTGACCAGGAGGGCGTAGTGGATGCCCTGCAGCTTCAGGTAGGCCGTCACGGCAGCCGTGGAGGCGCCCAGCGTTGACGCGCACGCCACCCACAGAAAAGTCACCACCGCGTCCGCCAACGCCGCTCTCGCCGCCGCCGCCGCCATCGCCGCCGCCAGATTCCAATCTAATCTAAGCTTACTAATTTCTGCTTAATTTGAGGTTTTAAAGAGAGTTCGGTTTTGGTGGGTGGAACAGACTATTCTTGTGTTGCGCACGACACGGTGGATTTTTTTTCTTTTTCTTTTGTTTTTCCATCACATGAATTTATTATTTATTATTATGAAATCATGATTTTTACTAAATATCACCGTATGAATGTTAATTTATTATACACTACTCTTTCATTAAAATAATTGTTTTTAATATTTAGAAGAAAAAAATTCATATTAAATAACAATTTTATTGTCCTGATTTATTAAAGTGGACATGCATTAGTTTTAGACATCTTGTAGCTGTTTCTATGTTTACCTTTTACACGGTTCACAAAGTTCAAATCACTAGAGATCAAACCATCAAAGTATGTGTCTATGTAATGAGAGGAAGAAATTTCAATGAGACAAGAAAATTGACAAGAAGTTAGATTAATAATCATTTAAAAAAGGAAAAAAAGAAAATATATAAAAAATTTAAATTAATAATCATTTGAAAAAGAAAAAAAAAAGAAAATATATAGTATTCTATATGGTAGCGTAGAGTGCCATGGCATCGCGCTACCTCCCTTATAAGTCTTATCTGTTTAGTTGACTTGCTCGCGGTAGTGCAGCAGCAACTACTCCATAAATCAAATCAAATCTCTCGATCAGAAGAGGAGATCGAAGGAGAAGGGAAGGGGAAATCGAGGCTGCAATAATCTCAATCTCATGATCATAAAGATGCCACATCTGCTGTTCCTTCTTCTGCTGCTGCTTTCCCGATCCCAGCTTCAGGTTGGCTATCTTTCTTTCTTTCTTTACCTACCTCATCAGGTTGGCTTGGCTTGGCCTGGCCTTGATCTGCTCTACCTCTATTCCATGCATAGCATAGTAGTATCTATCATTTACTACTCACTTGTTCAATTCTTCTTCTTGTATTGTATGTGCAGCAGGTTGGAGCAGTGCTGAAGCCATTACCAAATCTCAATCTCAACATTATCCAGGTCGGTCAGCTTTGCCTATGCTCCCTCTCTTGTTGCTTGCTTCTTCCCCACACCCCTCAAATGAAACATTGGCTAGTGTCTATCTAATACAATCTCACCAATAAATGGTATGCCACTCACAACAGGATGACATGATAGAGACGATCAACAAGCACCCCAATGCTGGCTGGACTGCTGCACACAATCCCTACTTTGCAAACTATACTGTCAGTTTGTTTGTTAATTAGTTCTTACATGCAGAAACTAACATCATTCCATATATGATATATCCACTTCGATTCGATCCATCATTTCTTTATTCATCCTTTTTGTATTCTTCAGATTGCCCAATTTAAGCATATTCTCGGTGTGAAGCCAACACCCAAGAAAATACTCGATCATGTTGCTACCAAAACTTATTCAAGATCATTGAGGCTTCCAAAGGAATTTGATGCGAGAACAGCCTGGTCTCAGTGTAGCACAATTGCGACAATACTTGGTTTGTAGTTAGTTACCTCATCACTTTGTGAATTAGCCTGCCCCACTTCCCTGTTTGGAGATACTGACCCTCTTCCCGTTTTTCTCAACAAATACTTGAAAAAAATGCTAATTTTGACGAGCAGATCAAGTAAGTCAAATAATCACAGCCTTCACTTTTTACACCCCCTAAATCTGGCTCATGGAGCGGCGGAGATGCGAAAGGTATCATATCATGTCTTCATGGTTGTTGGCAGGGACACTGTGGCTCGTGTTGGGCGTTTGGGGCAGTAGAGTGTCTTCAGGATCGTTTCTGCATTCATTTCGGCATGGTGAGTAAATATGCATGAACGACATGCCTATTCTTTTCAGACAGCCAGATTTGCTCATTTTGTTATTATATAAGATACCAAGCTACCTCTGTTTTTGTTCACTGCAGAACATTTCACTTTCTGTCAATGACCTTTTGGCTTGCTGCGGTTTTATGTGCGGAGATGGTTGTAATGGAGGCGAACCTATCATGGCGTGGCGGTACTTTGTTCAGAATGGTGTTGTCACTGATGAGGTTGGTGTAATACAAGTGTGCCTGTTGCTAGCACTTGAGCATTTTTCTATTCTCTAGCACCAAACTTTAATACAATGTTGTGAAAACTGGAAGGTCATTTACTAACAAAAACTGCAAGTGACGTACGTTATGCTGCTCGCCAAGGCATCAACTGTTGGACTAGACACTAGAGTATACATCTTGAACACCAATTAATATAAAAAAAAGCCATATGTGATCCTTTTTAGTATATTGGTGGCAGTGCTAATAAAAGTTCAGGACATGTAAAGTTGTATTTCCCCCAATGTAGAAATGCTGCGACAAGAGGGGTTGAAGATCTGCACTTTTTTCACAACTTGGTTGAAACTCTGAAAATTCTAGTTAGTATTTTGAAAGCAAAGTGAATTCCGTCCCTTTGAAGTGAACTAGCTGTTGGTACCTCCATTTGCAACTGGGGCCATGCATTTACAGCTCAGCATACTTTGTAGATGATGCTAACTTTTGTTCACGTTGTATTGCAGTGTGACCCATACTTTGATCAGATAGGCTGCCAGCATCCTGGATGTGAACCTGTATATCCAACACCTGTGTGTGAAAAGAAGTGTAAGGTGCAGAATGAAGTCTGGAATGAACAGAAGCATTTCAGTGTCAATGCTTATAGAGTAAATTTTGATCCACATGATATCATGGCGGAGGTCTACCAAAATGGTCCCGTAGAAGTTGCTTTTACAGTTTATGAGGTAATTTTCTGTCGTTTCTTTTACCATTCGGATGTATTTTATTGTGTTGATTGAGTCACTTAAATTAAAAAATGTGTAGGACTTTGCACACTACAAATCAGGAGTATACAAGCACATAACAGGTGGTGTGATGGGCGGCCATGCTGTCAAATTGATTGGATGGGGAACTACCGATGCTGGTGAAGATTACTGGGTACCTTGTTTACTGCCCATATCATTTATTGCCCATTTTCAAATGTCAAAACCAATAATCCACTCTTAACCTTTCAAAAAAAAAATTCATCTTTTTCTGCTTTGCAGCTCCTCGCAAATCAGTGGAACAGAGGATGGGGTGATGTAAGTTTATGGCAAATGCCCTAACTGTAAAAAATGAAATAACACTGTAAAAGGTAACTTGTGCTCCAACTATTAATGCATTTTCTTTAAAATTATAATATTCTATAGGATGGATATTTCAAGATCATAAGGGGAAGAAATGAATGTGGCATTGAAGAAGATGTCGTTGCCGGCATGCCCTCGACAAAGAACATGCTCAGAAACTATGGCAGTGCCCTTGGGAAGGATATAGCTTGATCACAGAAGAAACATACCAAGAATCAAGAAACTCCTATCCTAATAAGCAGATCATTGGAGTTTGCAATTTGTGCATATCCTGTACTGATGGTGTTTGGATCATGTATTCTATATACTACTAGCACGTTCCCTTGGGTAGCATGCTGCTAAGCTTGCAATACTTTTTCTGAGATGTAGGCTTGGATTAATAATGCTGTTGTTGTTGTGATTTTCAGTTTTCATAGTAGTATTGTATGCCATGTTGCTCTTCTCTCCAAATCATGCTGGAATTGTAATGTAAAATAAATAAAAAGAACTTGACTATTTGTCAACACATGCATGCATGATGGACATGAATCACATCATCCTCAACTCAAGGAGGGAGCAGGAAACGAAGATGAGTGCTGAATTATATGCCCACGCTCAACACAATACATCAAGATTAGAATGCGCAGTCAGTAAGTAGAATCAGTAATCGCAAGTGGATGGATGCACACGACATCAGAATCCAAGCACCGACTTGCGTTGCAGCATAAAATATAGCAAAATGTTGTATAATGAAGGTCAATAAAAATCCATAAGTAAATTTACAGGCTTTTTTCCAACAACTATGCCTACAGATCATGCACATCATCATCATTGTTTGCTGGAGTCCTCAGCAATAGCAGCACGAACCTTTGCTGCAGGGTATTTTGATAAATCAGTGTCCATCAGGACAGACAGATCATATGCCTGCGCTGAAGTGGCCGCGCTTTCCTTTAGCAAAGACGACGAGATTGCTTCCATATCTGCATTGTTACCGGATGACAAATGTATATCGGCGGTACTAGTTATCGACTGTACATCCTCAACTTTGCCACTGTGCGTGTGTTTGTTCCTCCTCACCGCATCCATCTCTTGCCCAGTTGGCACAAATGTGCGAGAGCGATATTTCCTAGCTCCTTCACCCTCGTTGTTGTTGTTGTAAAGTACATAGTCATGATATGTAGGGGCAAACTATACCCAAACAGATTATTATCAGGGCAATGATATTTACATGTAAAAGAAAAGATGACAAGTCGAGATTATATAGAGAAGTTCAGTAAGTACCTGGTGAACTGTGTCATGATAGAAGTCATTGAACATGATAGCATGAAAGAGGCTTCCCCTGAAACCACTAGATGCACCAATATTTGCACCTGCGTACTCTTTGTAGGGAAAGGCAAATAGATGGCCAACCGCTGCACCAAGCATTTCAACACATAGCACAAAATTCTGGAAATCAGCAGCTTCTTGGGCATCTTTAATGAGTCTTGATTTGGCTGCTAGGAAAACCAGTACGCCCTATATAGGAAGCAAATGAATTTCAGTTTGAAAGAGAGGTAATAATATCTCAGGTTTCACAAAATTTTAAAGCTCTTCAATGTATTGCCACTCTTGGTGTGATGCTAACCTGCCAATAGGTAAGAAAAACAACCGATTTGATCATGATGAATTTTGGAACTGGATTGAATGGCTTGAGGAGGTCTCTGCATGCCATATAGAACAAGGCGAGTGCATATAAGGCGACAGAATAGGAGAAGGTGTAGATGATTGTGATATAAAGATAGGCCTGGTTGATACTGAAGTTTCCTTCTTCATATTTTCCTTTTGAGTAGAGTAAGAAGGTGATGACAACCAAAATTGGCTTAAGAATGACAAACTGCAAACAACCCTGCTTGCACCTCCTTATGAATCGCCTGTTGTAATTAGAGTCAGAAATCAATCTTAAATAAGAGATAAAAAGAAATTGAAGTGCTAGCATGTCATCAAGAAGAATGATGGGGGGCAGGGCTGACCCATCAAGAGGAATAGGAGGAAAACAGCAAGTCATCAAGAACCAGGATGGCTTTAGAACATGGCCGTGCAGACATAAAGACCACGGCACCAGCACCTCCCACCCACTCCAAGCAGAGGGAGAGGAAATTATAAATTACCCAAGCATCGTATCTGGGGAAAGAAAGGCAAAAGGTAGACAGATTAGGAAACAAATTAATTAATTAAAGAGAAATAAATTAGTAAGAAGTGAAGTAGATGGGGGTGTTACATTACATTTCACGAATAGAAGTGAAGTAGATGGATTTGTGAGGAAGAACAAGGGAGAAGAAGGACATGAATGCATAGACCTGCAAGGAAGAAGAAGAAGAAGAAGAGAGGAAATGTCAGAATAGATAGTATATTTGTAGAGAAGAGATTGGAGAGACTAGACAATTACTAGACATACAGGGATCATGAAGAGGATTCGGACGACGAAGCGTTGGTACATGGGTTCGGTGTAGTTGCGGAGGTGGTAGTAGATGTGCCGCAGCGACAACCCCGTCGCCCCGGCCGAGCTCAACGCCGCCGCCACCACATAAACCAACGACGTCATCCCTCCCTCTAGTGATCTGAATCTGATGAGTTGGGAGGGAGAGATTAGGGAAGTTGCTGTTTGGGGAAGGGGAAGGATCTATCTCCCTTTTGAATTATGAATGAATGAATTGCAAGTCATATTCCTTTCCTTTCCTTTGTGAGAGTTGAGTTTTATTAGTCCAGTCTTGTGTTTTGCTCGTGGTACTACTTGTCCTCTTCGACTGCAAACAAACACCAGTTCAATTTTTAATTCATTTCAAAACTATATGAATATGTATGTATGTATCCGCTGAAGGCCTTCAGCTTCCCCCATTCATATCTTCTCCCTGTGTCTCACCAGTCACCAACAATCAGATTACAATCTTTTCTTTTTTCTCTTTCTTTCTTTCTTTCTTTACTTTTGTTTTGACCAACACTAAGGCTCTTGTTTTAAAGAATTCAATTGAGTGCTAATGAAAATTTTCTTCAAAATTTCTATGTTCCAAACATGGTCTAAAAAAATTAACCATCATATGATGGAATTAGCAAACTTCCAAGTTCCTTTTTTCCACTATCCAAAATCAAGTGGAAAATTTTCTGCATCACAGCTAATTCTTTAATTACATTTTACAGCTGCAAACGAAATTAAAGCAAGATGAAGACCAATTTACAACAACACACCATCTATAATAAAATGAAAGATGAAGAAATCCTCTATGTTGGCACATACAAGGAACACATCTCAAACTTGTTCAAGAGCCATACAAACAAACAGGAACATAAACCAAAGCTTCTGCCCATACAAAGCAAAGCCAAGCCAAGCCAAGGTGAATATGAACAAATAATAATAACTGGGTGCAGAGAAATGCTGAAACTTGAACACATTTCTAACTCAGCAACTTGTCGATTTGTCATTACCACATGCATCCACCACAAACAATAACATATGACATACATATATCAATAACAGCTAACAATCTTTCCTTCCTTTAGATAGAAAACTGCAAGTTAGCTTCGCACCTCTGAGCATCCTCCTCCTGCTGCTGCTGCTCTTTCTGTAGTCCCTTCAGCAGCAAGGTTCTGTACCCAGTGCTGGACAAGCCTTTCAACAGGAACTTTAATTACATCACGGCGGACACCAATATCAGACACATATCGGCCAATACAGTACATGCCACTGGTCACAATCGCCAGACCACCAACACTGGTTGTCAAGAAACGGAGAGGCGAGGAGGCCACTGCACTGAACGCTGCAGTTAGAGATGCCAACTGGCCGCTCCTTCCAACACTAAAAGCAGTCTCCACAAGCAGACCCGTCTTGCAATATATGGCAAAGTCCTCACAGTTGTTCTTGAAGAGGCAGTACATGCCGAAGCCATTGTTAAGGAGGTATCGGGCGCGGTCAACAACAAGATGAGCAGGGTCGGAAGAAGCCAGAGTGCATGTTCCTCCACGCGCTTTGGCGAGGAAGAAAGCAGGAGAGGCCGCGTAGTGGAAGAGGTAGAGATTGCCTCCATGCAAGAAGCAATCGAGGCAGGACATTATGACTCCCTGTCCCTGATTGATCAAATGGCCACATCTCTGGCAGGGAGGGCCATCTGTTGTTGCTGCAGTAGAAGAGGAGGAGCTAAAAAGAAGGGAGTCCAAGAAAGTTCCGGTGCCAATCTCATGGGCAGCTCCTCCTCTTGTAAAATGAATAACCATGTCATCTCCAACGTAGATCCCTGAAAAGATCAATACCAATAGCAATAGCAATAGCAATAGATGAATGAATAGTACAAGTAGAGCAGTATACTGTAGTTGGGAGGATGAAATGAAAGGGTTAGAAAAAGAACAGGTAATGTACCGACCATGGTGGGCGTAGAGGTAGGCTGCTCTCCAGGAATAGATGTGATCTCCAGGCTTCACATCCGCAATCTCCATCCGGTTGGACAGCACACCCACCATCCCCCCAAATCCTTTGTACTATCTTATATAAGCCCAATATCTGAACCTGAAGCAAGAAGAGAAGAGCAAATCTTGGCGTTTTGGTAACAACAACGACAACAATACAATCTTGAACAGGAAGAGGAAGGTGTTTTTAGAGAGAGAGAGAGAGAGAGGCAATGGATCGTGAACTGAGAGGAAGAAAGATTAGGCCTCCAAGGAGAAGAAGCAGCAGCTAGATTATTATGCAATAGATGAAGCAAAAATGTAGAGATATTGAGTGAGAGCATCTTGATTTACAATTACTTGTGCATCCAATCCCAATTGAAGGAGGGATGATGAAGATGGTCTCCAGAATCGCCCTTGCCGATAGGAGAGGAGATTGCCTGCCTTTGTCTTTGCTTGCTTAGCGCCGAAGAAGCCTCCTCCTCCTCCTCTTTTTGATGGATTGGAATTGGGATCCCTAACTCTTTAACTCTTAACTCCAACACCTCCAAGCAACATTAAGGCCCATACCCTACACCAACCAACTAAACAAACCAACAACTAAACAAGGTTGGCCTCAATCTCGAAGCCTGTCTGCATTGCATTTGCATACGTAACAGAGACCAGGATGGATGCCTCCTAACTTCTCTTCTTTTAACTGCCAATGCGCATGATGAGGACATCCTTCGCATCAACGATTGATCAGAAGAATTTTGCTCTCGATCAAAAGAACTCTGTGCATAATCAGTATTGCTCAAGATCGCAACACTGCTCATGGTCGCAGCCGATCAAGCCTGAAGACACATGGTCGCAACCTGAGGACCATCCAGTCTGCCGATCAAGCATAATTGTTCAGCGATTTCAACCAAACATCAATTTCAGCACAGATACCCAAGTAGGTCGTGTGAGCACTTGTTGGAAAGGTAATCGAAAGAGCTTTCTAACGCATCAAGAATCATCGAATTCCGATATCGTATGCAACCAGGAGACCCGAAACAATGGCAAGTGCACGAGGAGAAAGAGTCCTGTTCGGATCCGTGAAAAGTAGCTCGGGATTTTCTTTTTATAGTTTGTTAGGATTCTATTATGTTTCAAATTAGTTTACAATTCTGGTTTTAAACATTCTATCTTTTGTAAATACCACCCTCTGTAAAAGAGTGGCATGGTCATAGTTTTGAGAACTACGAATTGAATACACAAATATTTTTAGAGAAGCTTTTGCTCTTGTTTTAGGGTTTGTGCTCATAAACCACCGCCTAGAATTGGGAGTTATTCTCTTTACCATTGTTCTTATAATTTCTTCGTTGATTGTAAGAACAGTGCGTTTACTTTTGCGTGGTCAAGTAGACAACGATCAAAGCGTGTGGTTGGGCGAATTCTTTTGTCGCAGGTTACTGTATTGACAGTGGTTGGCGTCATCGGTTCGCCAGGTTACACGAATCAACGAGTTATCAACGATCCTACGTCGTGAAAATCGGACACCCCGTATCAACTCATGTACGTCCTCTACTGTAATTTAATACAAATGTATAACATTTTAAAACCAAAACAAAAAAAGAAAGCATTCCAAAATGAATTAGTCAGTTCAGTCCAAACCCAAATACTTCATGTATTTAATTCTATTTTTACGGTTCATATTTAGATAACACTATATATAAATTTAAGAAGAGTCAATTCTTTTAGATAAAATGAGAAAAAAACGTAATTATTGATAAAGACTAGATGTATTCAAAATATTATACAAATCATAGCAATGCCAACTCAATTTTTAGTTTCAGTTTGTTTCACAATCAATACTTGATTCTATAACACATAATTTATTCATCACACATTCACACTTAAGTAGTCAATATTATCTCTAACCACCATGTGATTTGACTATATAATCAATTTTTGATAATATCATATAATTGACTACGACCATGTATCGATTTAATAAATTTTGATAATAAATTGAATAACAATCATAGATCGAACAACACCCATAGGTCTCTCCAATCTCAGTTGTTTTACAGTCAAAACCCACCAAACAATAAATGGTATAGATTTTTTGTATTCATTAATATAAAAGTTTTCAGGTCTTACAGCAAATGCACTTTCAAATCTCATTACAATCAGTTTTAATTAGATATGGGATTAGTAGGACATAGGCGGCATGCCATACATATACCAGATGCCACCACAAACTAACATAGTGCCAAAAAGGTTGTTTTTTTTTTTTTTGGGCAACATTTAGCAGTGAACAAATTGACAATCCAATCCGCATTAAATACATCTATGACAGCACAAACTGCATTAAGCACTGAAAGTTGTTTGTGAGCAGTGAACAAATTCCGAAGCAAAACCACAAAGCAAACTGTACAAAATACATGATGGCTGACAGAACGCAAAAACAGAGAGATCAAAAGCGTCACACCAAAAGGTATTACAAGACCGACCATCATAATCCTCCTCTAGAGTACTAGCTACAACAAAAATGATCGATCTCTAGGACTAGGAGAAATCAAGGTGCCCCGCTTCGCCAAACCCATAGGAGCTGAAGTGCTTAACCCTGAATTTCCACTCACCCTTCACAGGGTCGAAAGAGATGAACTCTGCACCCTGTTCCTCAGCTTTCTTCACCAGCATCTCCTTGTACTTGTCCACCCTCGGCCCTTCTGTGTGCTGTTCACCTGTCTTCTTGTTCATGCACTTGATGTTGAGAAGAGTCACCTCCGCAGGCTTATTCAGGCTCTGACCGACTGGGGGCTTCTTGTTATCGTCCTTGTAGACGATCACTTCCCGGTTATTGAATTCCACAATCGACTGCAGGTCAAGGGCCCTCACATCAGTTTCTCCGAGGAACTTGATACTCCCGTAACCATGCCGTCCGACAACAAAGTCCCTAACCCGACAGCAGTAGCCTGGTTCAGCACGTTCCTTCGCAGCAAGCTCCTCTAGCCGAGGCTCGGTGAAGTAATCTGCATGCAAGAGCTTAGGCATGAACCTCTCAATAGAGGTAGCATTCTCATGCTGAGTCATAGCCTGAGGCTCCTTTCTCACACGGTCATCTCGGTGTGTGCCATTTTCCACCAGAGCAGTCCTGATTAGTGGCATGGCAGCTTGATTGCGCTCCCTCTCAGCTGAAGCATCTGTGCAAGTTCCTCACATCAGTAAGTGATAGTCTGCATATCTAAAGTTCCTAGAATTAACAATATCCTAGCAGGAACCTATAACCACAGCATTATACTGGTGTTGTACTGTTCAAGAAGGATTTGCTGCAGTAACTAACTATAGTACCTAGCAACTAAGTCAAGTAGGCAAACAGAAGTGATGAAAGTTAAAGCAAAACTGAAAATTCTAAAGAAACTGTAAGGGCCCGCTATATTTCGTGTCCAGGAACAAATTCTTCAACTCATGTAGGTTACTTTGTTTTGATTGTGTTAAACGAATGTTTTTCACCCATCTTAAAGAAGCAAGAGGTACTTTTGTCATTCTAAAGCCACCCACACAATGTAATGGAGCATTTACTTACAATGATGACCCTCAAGATGGAGCTCATTACCATAAAGCTTTTCTGGTGTTTTACCTATTGAAACAGAACAAGTTAATTCTTTCTGCAAAAAGATCCTGCATGCAAAATCAGGATAAGGGTGTGTGTGTGCGTGAGTGTGTGTGAGAGAGAGATATATAACTCACTCAACCACCACTAACCCGCACCCAAAAAAAAAAAAAGCACCACAAACAAATTATTTTAAAAGGGCAAAAAGATCTAATAAACTCAGCTGTCTTTACTTCATGCATCATGGTATTTGTCAGCTGCGTGTAAGTCTGGTACCATCAAAACTACATGTCCACAAGAATAGGAATTCTCCAAGTGCATAAAAACAAAACTAACCATTATAGTTTTCAGCTGCATCTTTTGGAACTGATTGCTTGTCAACTGTACTCCGTGGAGGCCACTGCTCAATTGGACGGATGATCAGATTTCTCGGATTCTCTCTAGGTATGAAAAAGGCATCCGCTTTTGGTGTCGTAGGAGATTCTTCATCGGCAAAGAAAGGAACCTAAAGGAATAAAAAAAATAAATGAGCACAACTAATACTGTCTCAAAAGTTTCCATACCATAGTTAACAGGGTTGACAAGTACCCCACAATCTATGACCCTAGGTGGGCAATCCAGAGCACGGGTTAGCATCGCCACCGGATCACTAGATCAGGGGAGGAGAGGATGAGGGAGAGGAGAGGATGAGGAAGAGAAGGAGAAGGAGAGGAACATGCATTTGTGCTCGCCACTGTTGCGCACCACTGTCATGATTGCCATTGCCACCAGATCCAACAACATGTAGGGCGCCTTGCAGCCGCCATCAAAGGCTCTGCCAAAGCCGACACCGAGGGCTCTGCCAAGGTCAACGTTGATGAGTTGTTGGGAGGAGTACGGCCTCATGGGAGGTCAGGAAGAGAGGAGATGGAGGAGATGGAGGATGGAGTTGTTTGGAGGTTGTTTGGGAAGGACATAGGATGGATAGAGGATTTTTTGTGGCTAGATTTTGTTGAAGTTGGTGTGGTCTCTTTTTAAAACAATAAACATAAAGATTGTACTATATGGATTAAATAATAAATATCTTTATTTAATTGGGTCATTGACCAAGATTTTTTGGGATCGTGTTCCGCATTCCAAATTAGCATCCCAAATAACCCTACTCCCCTTCAAACCGCATTCGCGGCCACCCGCAACCCCATCCCTCGACCTGGACATACCACATTCCAAGTAACTATGTGTCATACACTCAAAGAAAGAACTGCAAATAAAACTTGGCACAAAATTAATGCATGTTGTCACCATAAACAAAAAGTCGTACCTTGGGGCCATCAGATTTGGGATTATATTTTCTTGGCAGCACTTTTATCCTTCTCTGAGACAAATGTCTAGGCACCATAATGGATAAAGTTCTGCTGGGAAGAGGCTTCTCAGCAACCTGCGAGGCAGAAAAATGCCCTAATCAAACGTGTTCCTTCCTTATGTTAACTGCTCATAGCTCTATATCTCCATAGTAGCATAAAATAGTAAAGAATACTGACAAAAAAAACTGCCACCCTGCCCACATCTATACGACAAGAAATGGAAATACTCAGATAGGAAAGCTAACCGGCAAACTTGAGATTCCATATTGAACAGAAGGAGAAGATCCAACATTTCCAATAGACATCTGAGGCATTGCTGGAAGTGTCCCAAAGGGGTTTGCAACAAGAGTTGGTTGCATGACCATATTGGATTGGCCAGGAGTTCTGCATCAAATGTGGAAAAAGATATCAAGTTAAGAAGAACAATACAATAAGTTAGAAACAAGAAAGATAACCCGCGGCCAATGGTAATACAAGTGACAATAGATTTTGCCCAAATCTTGGTTCTGAGATTTAAAAAAAAAAATCCCAAGTCCAACTTAGTTCTTCCACTGCAGATAGCAGTAACCTCAGTGGCTCAAAACTCTCAGACATTAGTTATTGGTTATAAGAGTAAGGGAATAAGGGAACATACTGCTGTCCAAAAGCCTGATTCATAGTGTTGGAAGCACCAAGGAATCCACCGGCAGAAGCTGCAGTGTCCATGTGAAGGCATGCACACACACAAGCAAGTTAAGATACCTTTGAATATGTTTTTGAAGTAAATAAGCAGAGAAGGATTAGGAGGCAAGAACATACGTGCTTGGGTCTGAGGTAGGAAGGAGAAAGTGTTTTGTGTTTGAGCAGGGACAGATTGCTGAAACATTGTCTTCATCACAGGGGGGTGAAGTAACCAGTTAATATTGCAAACCAAAAAATAGAAATACAAGAAAAAGGGGATTACCAATTACATAAAAGGAGTAATACAATATAAATGCATCAATCTCATAAAGAACAATCACTCTAACCTAATGTCAACATGGCTTAGACAGGGGTGCTTACCGTTGAAAAAAGCGAAGATGGTGCGCTGCCAAACAGCCCTCCAGTCATTCCGGGGGTAGGTGTGCTGAATAGGCTTCCAGTACTGAAAGCTGGAGTGCTTGCTGGAAACCCTGAAGATGCCTGACCAAATGGTTGTTGCCCAAATGCAGGTGAAGACTGAAATAGCCCAGATGACTGAGTGTTAACCAAGGACAAGCCAGTTCCAAAAGATGAAGTTGTGTTTGCTGTTGATGTGCCAAATATCGAAGCTGAAGCGAATGCAGGCGTCGTATTTCCAAACAATGATGGTGAAGTACTTGGTGCAAATGCTGAACCACTTGTCTGTCCAAATAGTGTACCACTGGTTGTGGATGATGCAAATGGGCTCGAGCTTGTTGCTGATGTATTACCAAACGGAGAGTTGAATATTGATGTTGAAGTAGAACCAAAACCAGTAGAAGCAAAAGGTGAGGGTTTAGCAGCAAATGGACTGTTCGATGTTGATGAAAAGAGGTTTGAAGTAGTCTGGCCAAATGCACCAGTGCTAGCAAAAGCATTCGGTTGTGGAGCTGCAAAGCCAGGGGCAGTTGCCAGTGTCCCAGAAGGGTTTGGTCCACCTGAGGTTCAAACATTAAGAACTTCAAAAATAGAGACAGGCATTACATAATAACAAACAGCTACATAGGAAATGTTACACGGAACCAATGGATGTGGTACACAATGAATAGAAGGAGCATCGAAGCAATATTCTATCAGTTGATTCTCATAACAAAATAGTCTCTGACTAAGCTGTAGCATAACCAAGCACATGCTAGACATTTCCTGTTCACAACTTCATAGATGAAAAACATTTTAAAAGGAACGCATGCAATTAATTTTGACGGTTGTAACATAAGATTTACAAGAGCAGCAAACCACTTAATTACAAACAATTTCCCTCACCTTTGTCTCCACGCTGGTAATCTTCCCACCTCAGCTCTTCATGACACTTGTCTTTGTATGCAGGCATGGCTGATATGGAGTCCAATTTTGCAGCAGGCTGAGTACCACCTGTGGCACTGTCAACATCTGGCGTTTGAGCATAAGGTTGTATTCTGGTTCCTCCAGCTGGGCTCCCAAAAGATGATTGCCCAAATGTTGGTGCTGTTGTCTGAGAACCTGAAACTCAAAAGAAACAGGCCAGTGGATAGCCAGGGTAAATTTGGTGTGCTATTAGGGAAAATATACAAGAAAAGGAGGACTGCAGAAGAGACAGCATGAAAGAATCAGCAACTCCAGAAAAAGAGCCGAAAGACAATAATGTGGCGAGCATGCCGCCAATCCTAAATTATGTAAACATATAATTACATAAAGGTTAGTTAAAAAAGATAGATCCAAACAGGAGAACCTACCAAACGGAGAAGTCTGAGCACCAAAAG
Organism: Pharus latifolius; assembly: GCA_019359835.1. Taxonomy (NCBI): domain Eukaryota; kingdom Viridiplantae; phylum Streptophyta; class Magnoliopsida; order Poales; family Poaceae; genus Pharus; species Pharus latifolius. The sequence continues at coordinate 73,440,794 of CM033329.1, read as the reverse complement.
GTGATGGAGTTGTTCCAAAAGGAGTGCTGCCAAATGTGGATGCTGTTTGTCCAAAAGATGGTGTAGAACCAAAACTGAAAGCACTAGTTGATGTGCCAAATGCAGGTGAGCTTGAAGCTCCAAAACCTGGAGTACCAGTTGCACCAAATGCTGTCGTAGCAGAAGATCCAAAACCGGGAGTGGTTGAGGAACCAAAGGCTGTAGAACCAAATGTTGGAGTGCTCGCAGCACCAAATAAAGATGTCGATGTTGAACCAAATGCTGGAGTAGTTGTGGTACCGAAGGCCGGAGTGCTTGTAGCACCAAAGGCTGGTGTAGTGGTGGTGCCAAAGGCCGGTGTGCTTGTGGCACCAAAAGCGCTGCTGCCAAAGGTAGGCTGTGTTTGCTGGAATGTGCCACCAAAAGGACTAGACTGACTAGGGGATGATCCGAAGCTCCCAAAACTTGGCTTTTGTCCAAACAAAGATCCTGCAAAATTTGCAGAGTAGAGCACTATAGCACGTTAGTGGAAAATTATAGGTCTGAAGAGCATTGGTCTAGCAAAAACAAAGTGTGTAGCATCAATGGAGAAAATTTTGATAAAGCAGTTATATAAAACAAATGCCAACACATTAGGTGACAGTAAATGAAAAGATAAACAAATATAAATTAAATGAAGACTAGAAAGAAACAACTGGTGAGAGTTTAGGATGGTACAAACCACTGCCAAAGGTGGAGGATGAGCTGCCGAATGCGGGGGTGGACGATGCACCAAATGCTGGCGTGGAGCTCCCAAATGGAGAAGGGGAAGAAGCGCCAAACGGGGGGGTGGAGGGCTGGCCAAAGACGGCGGGGGATGTGGTGCCAAAAGGTGAGCTCCCCGTTTGTGCAGAGAACGGGGTGGTGGGGCTGCCAAAAGGCTTGGGAGCGAAAGGATTGTTATTGGAAGTGCTTGTTTGGCCAAAGACTGACTGGGTGCCAAACGGGCTGCTGGACGACTGCCCAAATGCTGCAATCACCATACACCAACATTAAAAAAGGTAAATAATTAGCAATTCAATTCGTAAGCATCAGAATTATTAAAATTAAGTGCAATCATAAACATTGCACACTTATCATCTGAAACTGAAAGGAACAGAAAAGCAAAGCTAAGTTTGTCGATGAATAGAAAAATTTGTGGGAGCATGCAATGCAATTTGGCAATTTGTATTTGTAGAACAATATAGTGACAGAGAATGTAAATAAAAGCAGGCTAAATAAAAAAAAAGTAAGTGAAGTATAGAAATGTGATGTGAAACCTAAACCTAAAGAATGGTGTTTAGTAGGGAAGAAGGGCAAAAGGGGTAGATTTGCGAGGATAATAATTGATTATGTAGCAACAGAGACAGAAGGGTAGGGTATTGAAGCACAAGACAAATGAATGAATCAATGAATTGGAAAAAGAGAAGATAGATGGCTTACGAGTGGTGGAGCCGAACATGGTGGAGGCGAGTTGGATGTGGCGGTGACGGAAGAAACGAAGGAAGGAAGTCGTCTCCTCTCGTCTCCTCTCGGGGATTTGGATTTGGAGAAGAAGCAGCAGCGGCGGCGGCGGGGTTCGGCTTCGGGTTCTCCGGTTCTTCCCTGCCTACGAGGGATGGGGATGTGAGGGTCGGAGGTCTCTGTCCTGTATTAGTCCCAGTCCCTCGCCTCTACTCCAAATCAATAAATTATCTATAAATTCTATAAATAGCAAGAGTGTTGTTATATCATATAACTCCTTCGCGGCACGGCCTCAGAATTTTACAATTATACAATTCATAAATTTAGTACAAATTCTTATAGTTTTGTTTTGTTTTCCTTTCTTTTGTTTGGGTTTGCAAAATAGTGTGGATCAAACTATCCGTACTTTTTGATGTGGCTCTGCCGCTAATTTTTAATTAGTTTCATATAATGAAATAAGTGTAGAAATAATAGTTAGAGTGAGAAGATGATTAAATATTTTAATGATGTAATCTTTCAATTTTCATGTTGTTAGATAGTATGTAAAAATAAATCAACCAATGAAATAGAAAAGACGATATGACTCAATTTAAAGATTTGTACCGCACCATACCATAAAAACCATCCCTTTAATAATAATTAAGAATTGAATTGATTTATTATGATGGATGGATGGACAATGAATTACAGTTGGTCCTCAACTTGCAAGTACAGAGTAGCTTACAAACAAAGCTGGATAAAAATACTAAAATAAAAAACAAACACTAGCATAGCATACCATAAATACAAAAATGATTCACTGTATGGTCGCTTACATGCAACGCCAAAAAAGGAAAAAAATACTAATTTTGTAAATTTATTTAGGCTTCAAAATAAAGCAAATATTAATTCAATTTAATAGCTCATTGATGGATTCAATGATGTAGAATGAATGAATTTTGTAATTGATGATTTGTGATCTCAGTTTTAGTGTCTCTAATTTATTTTGACATCAGATTTTTAGATAAATTGAAATGAGATTAAATTTCAGACTTATTTGTAAGCTTAAATCTTTTGTGAAATAAATGTCCTAATAAATTTAGTATTGTCTCTATTGATTTACCGAGTTTATAAATTTAACTCAACTTATATTATAAATATAAGTAAATTAGACCAAACTTATATTATAAATATAAGTAAATTAGACCAAACAAGGCTAGTAAAGACCCATTTATACTCTCCCTTAAACTATCAGCCTACCTACGACTCACCGGACCCGGCCCATCGTCTCGCAAACGCACTGTATGATGCTGAGCACCAATGGCCCGACTCAACCGCAACCAAGCAGAAAAGCCATACATGCTGGCTAGCCAGCCTGCTGGATGCCATATTGCTATTGCAAGGTTAAGGTGTTTATTTATTTTTATGTGGCACGCATTCTTTCAATTGTACTATTATGAAAGCCCACCCGACTCGCTAGGGGAGTTTCATTTGGGACATGAGAAACAAAGAAAGATAACAGCAATGCATTTAGTTGCAATTTCTTATTTGTGGTTGCATTGTAGATCATGGAGTTTTTTTATTAATAACTCATATAAAATAATTATTTACAAAAATAACCAACAGTTTAAAAATTTTACAGAAATAAACCGCCACGTCAGTTTGTCGAGTGCAAGCTACCTGTAATAAGTTAGCAGATATGCCACCACTCGACAGCTCTCAAAAAATAATTTTAATTGTGGGTGACAAGATTCGAATTCAGGTTAAGGGTTGAAAGATTTGTGTTTTAGCCGGTTGGGCTATAAGCCATTTATTAGTTTGTAAACATTGCACAGGGTAATAACATGTAAGCTTGTCGAGTGCTCTCGACAAGCTCATGGTCATACCGATCCACTCGACAAGCTGACGTGACGGTCTATTTCTGTAAAATTTTCAAACTGTGGGTTATTTCTGTAAATAATTATTTTATGTGGGTTATTAATAAAAAAAACTCGTAGATGATGTGTCAGAAGATTGTTGTCGCTGGGGAATTAAGTGGTAGCTGTCCTCGTACCTCGGACTCTTGCTATGTTGTACTATGCATAATGAAAGGGATGCAATCTGTTTTGTTTTAATGTGTTTGGTTATTTGGATCAATTACTCATTATGAGATAAAAATAAATGAGATGAATATTATATCATAAATTAGTCTAAAGTTAGTGTTTGATTGATGTAGAACAAGATAGTCTAAGATTATATTTGGTTAGCGGGGAATGAGATGACTCAGAATATTTTGATATTGTCATTGACGAAACTAAGAATGAATATGCAGTTGAACATAAGAAATTCGAGCCATCATCACCTAAATACATGCCAAAATCGTAAAGGATCCTGAGAATGAAGCATCCGGTATGATACAAAGGGATGGATGATCTGAGATGTTAGGAGAATATTCTCACTTTTAAAATCTCTCATTTTAGATGAATGATCCAGAATAGAGACAATCAAACACCTACACCCCTCTAATGCTATATAAGATGATTTAAAATATGCAACCAAATATATCCTCTAATTATATGACTTAAGGGTTATCAATCTTCAAGCCTATTAAGTTGTGAGACATGCATGCATGGGTGGTGGCTATAGTTTATTGGTGAGATTTTCATGTTGTGACCACAGAGACCAGAGTTCGAATCCCACCACTATTTTCGCAATTAGTTTTTGTTTTTGGATTAATTTTTCCAATTAATCTATATCATAATAAATATAGAGTTGGTATTGGATATACTTTTTTATTGATGAATCTACATTATTATAAATATGTTGAATGGAATAGATTTTTTCTTTTTTACTAATTAATATGAGAATTTCTAGTATTTTTATTAATTTAAGGATTTCTAGTATTTTTTAATTTGGGTCCTCTAATGCCTCTAATATCACTAAAGTTTTATTATATAACAGATATAAATATATATTTTGTTATATTGTTTGTCTGTTTGCATCCGTCCATCAACAGAACAAGCAGAGGAACGAGCACTGGTTGGTGATGTGGCCGAGCAGAGCAGCTTGGATCTGCTCATCCTCCTGCTACATTCATTCATTCATTAATATAATAAATAAATAAAAACCAAAGGAGCAACCAACCAATGTAGCAATGGAATCCAATGTGTTTACTAGTACTAGTAATTCAGAGGGAAGGGACCACCTCAATTCACTGTCAAGAAAGTTAAGTTTGGAATTGGCTTGTCCGTGCAGATTTCCAGCTAGGATGGAAATTGGATTATTCTTTCAATGAAATTTATGTCTTGCAGCACATTTAGCTACAAAATAAATCCATCAGCTAAAAGAATGTCAACACAATTGGATTGGAACTCAACACTGACACAAGTATGGTATACTATACCATAAAGCAAGTTTTAGATGCCTCTAATTAGGACAGCTGCATTTGTAACATATTTCCATTTGTTCATGGCAGTCATACGCAAGAATTGATGATATGTCCTAATATTAGTTAGAGAATAGCACTCAGATGCGCTCGTCTCACACATGCATCATTCATAGATCTGCATATTCTTGTTCACGTGGAACGTGGCCACCTCCCTAACACACGCATCGGACTGTCGTCATCTCATGTACTGGCACAACATGATTTCCTCCACGATTATAACTAACAATCCTGTGTCATTGCATGCACTTGTGATCTTTATATTGTGAGCGATACAACAATAATTAGTGTGCAGTGCATTCAATTTTACGTGATATCAGAGCGGGGCTCTTCTTTGAGCATGATCCATACTTTCTCTTCTCTTTAGCTCACCCTCCCTCTTGATCTTCTACAACACTCCATGGGAGACAATTAATGATGCTAGCATCAAAACCCATGTTCCAATTACCCTTGATCTCCAAACTTCCAACTACAAACGGTGAGAGCTTTTCCTTGTCACACTTGGAAAATATGCTCTCAAGGATCACGTCAATAGCACCGCCACTCGACCACCGATGCAGACTGGCCGTAGCACAATTACATCATGCTTTCATGGCTTTATGGCTCTGTCTCCACGGAGATTTTCAATATCATCATGAAGCCCAATGCGACGGAGCAAAGCGTGTGGGAATCCCTCATAGCACAAAGGCTATTGCTGCCTCAATCTCACCTCTCGCCGCATTATCATTTCTCGTCACTTCTGTTAGAATTATTTTACCTAATAACTAATTAAAAAAATCAAATTTGAAAACTAAACCAACACTTTAAAAAATTACAAAACTAACCTTCAGTCGCGAGATGGCCGTGCGACTGATCTTCAGTCGCTAACTAGACTAGCGACTGAAGACGTGGTACGGCCCAATACACCACTGGCCCAGCTCGAGCTAGCGACTGAAAAGATATAAAATCATGCCACAACAATAAATTACAAAAATTGATTGTAGTTTAGTTGGTTAAGAGGCTCACTCTTTTCAAAGAGATCATGGTTCAAATCCTGCTCCCCACAAATATTTGTGCAATTTTTAATCGCTAGCTGGGCTAGCGACTGAAAGCGTGACACGACCCATCTCGCGACTGAAGGTTAGTTTTGTAATTTTTTTTAGTTTTCAAATTTGATTTTTTTAATAGGTTATTAGACAAAAAAAATTCCTTCTATTACGTCTAGTTCTCAAATTCTGATGATTAATAATATCAAATATTTTAGACTAATAGGTTTGCTAAGTATAAATAAAGGTACAAGTCTGAAAGTGATCTTCAAATTGATTATATTATGATGTTGGTCATATTAAAAACAACCAAGATCTCTTAAGGTAAATTCACAAAGATTAAGTACATATTTTCTCGTTTTTACCCATCTTAGTGTGAGAAATACGGCTGATTAAACTTTGTTTTTATCTTTAATCGTAGTATTAATAGGGGTTTCGGACTAGTTACTCGAGTTCAAATTTGTGCCAAGAAACTCGCGCCATATTTGTGAATTTAGTCACTCACTCCCACTCTTTTATACACACATATTAAGTCCAATTAAGTTGAAAGTCTTGATTTTGAGTTGAAACTAGACTTAGATCTCTTGATCTAAAAATTTTCAACATTCGGGATAATTCGAAAATGTTTTGAACAATCCGCTGGCACATCTTTTTTAGCTAAATTAATAAAAGAGTTCCATACAATTGTTGATTTGTATCAAACAATTCTCAAAATGTTCCGAACTAACTGTTAAATTGTCCGAACAATCTAACAATGGAGTATGTTTTTGGTTCAAAATCTTTGTACTGCTCTGGATATTCTTCAGATTGTCCTAGACTATCTGATAAATTTTTCCAGGCATTTTTTTTCCAGTGAGGATGAATTTTTTTCTATTAGAGTTTTTGTATGTAGCGGACTGTACAAAAATTTTCCGAATTGTCCGATTGCATGCCCTCAACGACTAGTTCTAAAAATTTTCAGTAGTCATTGCAACTGTTCCGAACTGTCTGACTTTAGTCCCGGACTGTCCGGAAAGGTTGATTTCTACATACAACTTTTGAAACAGTTAGAATCTCTAAAAGGGCTATAAATTCACCACTTAACCTGGTATCTAGCATCATCTAAGCCTCTATTGCATATTACATGAGTTGGAATTAAGTCATTCACTCTTGAGCTTAAAAATCTTACACAAGCACTTGTGATCACTCCATTTGAGAGTGAGTGTCACTAGATTTGTGTTCCTCTTCTCATATTCGAGCTTGTTGGTATTTGATTGAAATCAAGTGAGCATATCGGGCTTATTACTATTGTTGTTCGCCGACACCTAGACAGTTGAGTCAATTCCATGATTCCTCCATAGTCAAAGTTGTTTGACAGGTTTTTGTACCAAAAAAATAAATAAAAAGAAGAATTAAGAAAAGAGAGATAATAAAAGACGGGTCCCTTGTTGAATATAAACCTAATTAAGGTTTATAGTTTCGGTGATTAATGACAAAGGACAGACTTAATGACAATAAACTGAACTAACTGTTTATTATGAGTATTGTCAAATTGCAGATCAAAACATGATGAATTCATGACAAAAGTAACGTACAAACTCTGTGGAAAGATTGTTGAATATAAACCCTGTTAACGTTTGGGAAGTGCGTTGAAAATGCCCGCTTAGTGTTTGAGAGAGTTTGATAAAGCTTTAGAGTTTCAATGACTAACGACAACTAACAGAGCTAATCTGTTTATTATAAGTGTTGTCAGTTTTCAAATCAAGCTTGACGAAGCAGCATGCGGAGAACTCTTGAAACGAACATAGTTGCTGATCAAAGCACGATGAATCTTCATCAAAAGCAACAAGTTGAGAACTCTCAAGACATATGGAAGATAACCGAAGTCGGTGACTGCAACATCTATGATCGAAGTATCCATGGTCGTAACATCCATGATCTCAAGGTCGCGAAAGATGACATCTATGATCGAAGTACCCGTAGTGATGGCCAAACCAAAGATAAAGACTGAGGTTCTTCTAACGGCCATCAGTGGTATCTTCTAAAGGTTATCTGTGATATAGTCGACCTTGTTTAATCTTTTCGATTTTAGATTTTATGGTTGAACTATTAAGAGGAGTATAACCTGCTTAATTTATCTTATGTACCTTGAAACTCAAAATGCATATCATATAGTTTAGATGCAAGCTTAAATTTATCTGTTTTTTTCTGGGCATATGCTACACAGTCTGTGTTTTCATTGACCATTGTCACATAGTCTTTGTTCTCATTATCCATAGTCGCACAGTCTGTGATCGGTTTGCCACCTTAGTAGTCTCAGAGACCATGTCTACGACCTTCGTGGTCTCAGTGATTATGTTGGGGACTTTAGTGGTCCCAACAACTATGTCTGTGACCTTGGTGATGTCAGCAAGTGCGTCTGTGACCTCAGTGGTCTAAACGACTGTGTCTGCGATCTTGATGGTCTTAGTGACCGTTCATGAGACTTTCGTGGTTTCAAGACCGTGTTTGTGACCTTAGTGGTCTTAAGACTATGTGTGTGACCATCGTGGTCGTAAGACTATGTGTGACCTTCGTGGTCTCATGGCTGCGTTTGTGATTGTTGTGATAGCAATGACTATGTGTGTAACCTTAGTAGTCGTGGTGTCCGTTTTGTGACTAGTGAAGTTTCATTACCTTCGGTCACTGTGTCCATAGTGAATCAAGACCTAGGCATGATTGTATTGTACAAAGCTCGTCATAACAATAGTGAACTTGATCTCGGTTGTATCAGTTCAATGCTTGTTATGGTCGCGCTTGTACTGGGAACTGCGTGTGGTCGAATATAATCAGTGTTGGTCGCAACTTACTGAACTTTGTCATGTTTGTACCAGATGTTTGTTGGTATCGTTCAGTTTAGCAAAATTGCGATCAGAGAACATTCTCTTGTACCAACCACAGTTTGCCCATGTTTGCACCAAGCTTCTTCAGCAATCTTGAGTTCAAACATCACTGACAAATGCATTTAATGCCAACGGCTAGTGAACGCCTTGTCAAGTTTGGCCAAACGGCTAGTTTCCGGGCGAAGGGATTTAAATACAACTTGTGTAGCTTTCACCATTGATCATGCTCGTGATGAATGTTGTTGCATTCTAGTGCTGAGTTGCATTTACTCTAAATCATTTAGAGCATTCTTTTGCCGCTAGTTGATGCTAGCAGAGAGCAAAGAATTTAGAGTATTCACTTTGCCGCTAGTTGGTGCTAGTAGAGAGCAAAGAGCTCAGAGCACTCTTTTGCCACTAGTTGGCGCTAATAGAGAGCAAAAAGCTTAGAGCATTTAAAGCTAGTATACTTGTATTCAATTCATCTGTAATATTGAAGAGCCAGCTTGGAAGAGTTAATTTGCATAGCATCTTGAGTTTCTAGTGTGGAAATAGATTAAGAGAGTCTGCTATACTTATTACTCTTGGTGATTACCATTACTTAGACGACCAATAGAGACCGACAATCTCTCCATCGACTGTACTTGTCGAAGAAGCTCTGGAATATTGTTGTGAAAGTTCGGTGCTTGCTTATCCGGGGAGAAGAAAAACAACCAATAGTGGAATCGAGGAAATACTCTGGTGAAAAGTGCTTTAACAAGGACTAGTGGAAGTCGGCAAGCTTCCGATACCTCGGGAAAAACTGATCGTGTCATTGGTTATTTCTTTTGAGCTTTGTTTTTACTTGAAGCTTTATTTCCGCTGCTAAGTTGTTTTCGATCAAATATCTTGTGCTAGTTGTTTCTTTTTAAACCAGAACTCTTATTGTCAACAACTGTATTCGGAATCACTAATTGTGTTAGATAATTGTGATCAAATTTGAAATTGACTTTGGACTTAATTTTTAATATCTCATATTCACCCCCTCTAGTTGACATCCTTCGACCAACATCCCTAAATTAGGTAGACCCACGTGTCATGAGATGGGATATGTCAAGGGCATATAAGAAAATCTGATAGCCATTTGGATAAACGATGGCTCTCTTTTGGATAAGTTTGGGTCCCACTTGTCCTGAGAGAAGAGAAGCACCACAGGAGAAGACCACATCAGAAGACTAGATCAGAAAGCCAAACCATACATGCATTCGTACTAGAGTTTTCTTCAGGAGAACGCCTCTCCACCAGGCAAACCTCCTTTCTTCGCGACAGCATCATGATGGCTCTCAACATGCACTTGTGATCTTTTATATTGTGAGCAATGCAATAATGAATAGTGTACGATGCATTCAATTTTACAATATCCAAACCCAACAATCAAGATGACACCGTGAAGACAACCTGCAACATTTGATCAAAAACAAGGGCTCATATCACAAGTATATTACCATTGAATGACTTACAACTAAATCTCATGTGAGAAGATTATTATATAATATTTTCCATAATGGATCACCTTACACACCATGAGGCTATCTCCAATGGGCTGACTTGCGTTGGCGCGCTTCAAGCCAGCTCGGCGTGATATTGACGGTTCGTTGGCGCGATCGTACAGCTCAGGCGTGCGTGTGAGCGATAGGTGCGAGTTGGACTCATACCAAGTAAAACAATGACATTGAAGCGTGAACCTACTTCACAAGACACGTTTTGTGGACCCCACAAAATTCTCATTTGCACGTATCATCCCACGCGAAAATCAATTGTTGACAGGTGGGGCCGAAAGCACATGGGGTCCACTATCAATCTCATGGGTGAAATGTGGGGTTCGAGCACAAAGCGAGGCGCGTGGTCTCCACAAAACATGTGAGCATCATGGGTGTACCCGCCTTGCTCTGCGCATTCACCAGTTTTCTACCTGCATGCAGTCTACTCAAAGTGACTAACAAGTGGGTCTTTATCTTCATGAGCTTGCATATTAGGGATACAGAGATTTTGTCGTTCCGTATTCTTCACCAAAAGGCTTTTTCTGCTTTTGATCGAGACTTCCACCTACAGTGAATGATATGTGGGACCAGTAATTTGTTGGCCCAACTGCTAACCTCTTTTTTTTGTTTTTAAAGAAAATAACTGTCGAAAATTATTTTTTTTGGTTAGAACTCAAATGCCAATGACACAAAAAAAAAATATAAAGGCTCCTCTAGAACTAAATCATTAGAGGAGTGACTCTTACTAAGTGAAGTGATATACTCTTTCTTCTAAATGACAGACTGAGTAGAGTTTGTCACCATTAGAGATAGTTTGAATATACAAAGTCTCTTTTCACATTGTTGTACGGAATACTAGTTATTATTAGTATAATAAAGGTTTAACATAAGAAAGAATCTTATATGACACTCTTTGGCGGGGAGTTAGAATTTTTTTAAGAAAAAACATGAAAAAGAAAAAAAAACTAAGAACCCGAAAACTAAGAACAGGCAAGAAAGAAGCAAAGAAAGAAAAATCTAGACAGGGAAAGTTTGCTGCCAATTACCAAATAGGAGTAGGACTATAGTGCAGGAATGACTAGAAAGCAGGTTGTAGTAATATGCGGGCAAAGTGATGTGCTCAGATTTGTTATTATCCATTTTCTAATATGATGTGATAGTTTGATACTCCAACTTGGCAAATATGTTTCCGCAATGCAAATATGTACTGTCATGTCATGAGCATCATTCAGCATCTATGCCTGCCTGCCTATGACAGCTCACAGACAACACGCCCTCCCTCCTTTTGCCTTCCTTTTTTATACTTTGCAACACAGCTCACTCTCTCTCTCTCTCTCTCTCTCTCTCTCTCTCTCTCTCTCTCCCCATTCTCCAAGGCGAGTTCAGTTCAGTTCCTGAGTTGTTGTGCAGCATCTTGAAACATAGCATAGGGGATCGAGTTGTTGTGTAGCCTGACAGGATTAATGGAGTCCAAGGTGGTATGTGATGATCAACTCAACTCACAAATATCCTTTTTTTAATTCTCTCGTGTCAGTTCAGTTGAGTTGTGTTTTATTTCCTTGTTATCTTTAACAGCAACTGAAAGGCCCTTGTGATCTTTAGCTAGCCTAACCTAGCCTATATGATCTATGCTATGCTATCTTTCTTCTTAATTCCGATTTATGTATGTATGTGTGCCTCTGTTCTAGTTTCACAGTACTATTCAATTCAACTTGTAAAAGTCGTCATCTTATATTAAGTTTCCTCGGCTGCATGAGGCTGGATTTTTCTCACCGCTCTTTCTCTTATCCTAAGTAAGTATGAGTAGATTGCCCAATCCATCTTATATAAAGAGAACAATCTGAAACCAGTATTACAGGTGTGGTGAGATTGCATCAAATTTGTTTGGCATCCTATGTCTGTAAATATTGATCCGAAACTTTGTAAGACTTGAGTTTCTAGGGAGAAAAGCCATTGTCACTGATCATGAATGGCATAATTGGAGTACTGTAAATGTAGTACAGCCACATTTCCTTGAGGAAAAGAATGGATCTGCTTTCTTACCATTTTATCATTTTCTTCCAAACACAATAAGCAACTTAATTTCTTTTCATATTCTGTGGTTTTGTTTTGGGATACAGTTAAGGATAAATATACGAATAAAGAAATATAGTTAAAAAGACCAAATGGAAAAGTTGGTCCAGAATTTTGAAGATAAATAGCCTGCGGTGTGACTGTGACCAATTGAACAATTCTCTTTCCATTACCCAACCATATTTGTCTATGCAACTCAAGAGGAATTGTGTGCTCTATTTAATTCTTGTGAATTGTTTGCAGGCTGTTGAGGACATAAAGATTGATGAGGTCCGGAAAGATGTACAAAAGGCTGTCCCAGCTCCTGAAATTCAGGAAGGTACAGATAAAGAGCCAGAAAGCGAAGTTGGCACCATATCTGCATCTGAAACGAAAGCAACTAAAGCTACCGAGGCAACGATGGATGAAGCGGCTGAGATAACTGCAACTGAAACTAGTGAAACAACTGCAACTGAAGCAGAAGAGAAAACAGAAGAGAAGGGTGAGAGCACTGCTGGTTCAACTGCTAACACCAACAGTCCTGTGGCTATCATACAAGCACCACAAGATGCTGCAATAAGCAAACAACCAGTAGCTGAAATGACAGCTCCTGAGGAAGAAACTCAACACAAGATGGAGGAGCAAACCAATGAGGTTGTTTTGAGTGACAAAGTGGAAGCTGATGCCGAAAGACAAGAGGAATTTGACAACCTTGAGGCGGCTGCAACTGATGATGCACCAGCTGAAGTAGCCCTTGATGCAACTGTTGGTGTTGAGGGTACCAAAGAAGAAAGCACAGGCGAAAAGGTTGAACCATTGGCATCAGAAGTAGCACCAACCGAAGCAACACCTGATGCAACTGTTGGTGTTGAGGTCACCAATGAAGCACCTAAAGAAGAAAACACAGGTGAAAATGTTGGATCATTGACATCAGAAGTAGCACCAACCGAAGTAGCACCTGATGCAACTGCTCGCATCGAGGATACCAATGAAGCACCTAAAGAAGAAAACACAGGCGAAAAGGCTGAATCATTGGCATCAGAAGTCGCACCAATCGAAGCAATACCTGATGCAACTGTTGGCATCGAGGATATGAATGAAGCACCTAAAGAAGAATTCACAGGGAAAAAGGTTGAAGAACTGTCATCATCAATAGTTACTGAAACTAAAGCGATTGATCCTTCTAGTGTCACTACCACTGCAGAAGAAACCGATGCCAGTTCAGTGACCAAAGGTGTTACAGAACCCAAAACTGTAGAGGGAACTCAGATTAAAGACAAACAGGAAGAAACTAGCGACGCAAAGAAGGATCAAGCTAAAGTAGGGAAGCCATCTAATGGTGAAGAGGAAGTCCCTAGGGATCTTGATAATTCTACCATCGATGACGTCGAAGCACCAAGCAACAGCGAAGATAAGGCTTTAGAAGACGAGGTTGAAAAGGAGGAGAATAAAAATGAGAGCTCAAGCGACACCGCGACATTTACTGAGGTGGCGGCAGTTCCTGGAGTTGTTGAGGAGATCAAGAGGAAAACTTTGGAAGGCCTTCTCTTGGCTGAGAAGAACACTATGAAATTAGCAGCTGAAGAACAATCCACAGTTCCTCCTCAGGAAGAGAAACCCGAAGATCCAAATGGCAATGCAGAAAGTGATGGAAATGTTGTTACAAATTATGGTGGCTTGTTGGAGACTACAAAAGCAGTCAAAGATACTGATACTGATATGAAGGATCCAACCACCGCTGAGAAAGAACCGAAAGAACCAGTTGTTAAGGGCACTGAGGCAGCTGTAGAAGATATGAAGGAAACCAAAGAAAAAGACGTAGCAGAAGCAACCATGGATGTGGAAGAGGAGATCATTGGGAAAACTGAAAGCAATCCTGCGAAGCCCTCTCAGCACCATTCAAATAACATCATGTCCAAGGTGAAGCAGTCCATCATCAAGGTGAAGAAGGCCATCACTGGGAAGTCGCCCAGCTCCAAGACCATCACATCGCCTGCAGATAAAGATGACATCAAGGTGAAATGAGCAAGACTTCAAGCATGATTCCAAATCTTCTGATCTCTCTTTTCGCAACGGCCAATTTAGAAGACAACTGAGTAAATATTTAGATAAGAAAATACGACAAAAGATGCAGCAGTAAGAAATGTTTTCTTCCATTGTTTTCTTTCGTTTATTAGATCATCTATATGGTGTGCTCGTGTGCTCCGTCTGTTCTTATTCTTTTTCTTTCTAGTTTTTATATTTCAGTGTGTATAAATCTTCTGGTTGTTGAGAAATATTGCTTTTTTGTTTCATTATATGATTTATTGTGTATTTAATAGATTAAAGAATTGTCTCTACTTATTAACCAGTAACCAACTTTAGCATCTCTTTTCTCAGACTCTCAGTTTTCGAATTCCCAATTCCTATGAATTTAGATGAACATCTAAAAATAGAAATCTTTCTATATTTGAGCAACATTTTTGTCGCATTGTTCATTTCATAGCACCCATAATATGACAAATATATGTGACACGATGTTTTTTTGTGACAAAATATGACATTTCATGATGATATTATTTTGAGAAAATTATAGAAAATTTCTGATATTCGTATTTTATTGTTATAGAATTATAGGTTTGAGAAATAGTAACACATAATATAATATAACATATTTTTGCCTATTTCACTCATTTTTGTGAAATGTTGTGAGAATGATGGAAAATTAATAAGTGGGACGCACCGGATGTTTAAATAGCTATATTGACCGGTGTAGTTTAAGTTGGATTGACAGCTGAGCCCACCACGGCAACGTTGATTCCCAATACTGAAGACACGTGGGAGCCACCACACCCAGTGGCAACTGTTGTGGCAGGGCCATCATTGGATTGGAGGGCTGCGAGGGCCGGGTTGCCGCCGCGAGCTGCAGTGCGAGCGAGCACCGATAAGATCGATCCCACAACCCTTTGATCAAATGGTGGCGGCCTCTCATCCTCCTTGATCTCATTGACGCATGCTCGCACCGCGTGATGGCCTTGCTCTTGTTGTTCCCGCCCTCGTAGCCCATCAATCCGAAGATGGTGGCCTTGTCTCCTCCGAACTCCTCACGTGTGCACACCCACGTTGCCTCCCAACAACAGCGGCCTTGCTCTCGTCATTCCCACCCTCACGACCTTCTGATCCGATGGTGGCGACCCTCTCACCACCGCAGCAATTGTCATTGGGCAATGATGAATGCATAGCCTCTACAACCGCAAAGAAACCATCGACGACACCCCAACATCGGTGTTGTTGTCTTCTCTGGCCACCTCGCAGAGGCTCCCGTACGTTGCAAAGGTAGAGCAAAATTTGATGGCTCCACCAGTCTTCACCACTAGGAAAGCAAAAATCCCCATTAGCATGGTGGCCCATTTGTTAGTTTCAATCACTTCTAACAACCTTTTTGACTCAAATGCGTGAAGTGAAAAAAAAAGTATCTCATGTTATGTAGTAGTGCTTCTAAAATCTGGGATTTTCTGACAACAGAGTATAATACATGAGCTCTCATAATTTCCTACATAATCGGAATGTAAATACATGTATGGACTTGTTGAATTTTTTTTATGAAATAGTCAATTTTAAAGAAAAATTGTTAAAAATGGACCCTAAACTGTTTTAGTTTAGGAATAGATTCAGACTGAGCAGAGTTTGACATCACTATCCATGGTGTTATCGTCATATGTACCACCATATAGGAAAGGTATACTAATTATATCAGCAAAAGACTAAAACCAAAAATGTTACATAGATAAGATCTAACACTACTAATAATGGTAATCTATGTCCACACTCAATAATTGGTAAGACTACCCATAGGCCTGTAGTATTAAAAAAAAAACTTCTATGCTCGCGCATGTACAAACTTTGTAATTTTTTATGATGGTGGGCGTTTGGGCTGGGAGAGCAATTTATGAGAAAAGGTGTGCTCAATAGATTCTATTTTTGCTTTAAGCATATATAATTACTACTGATGCAAATACAGTCCACGTTACTAGTTCTAAGAACTTATATAACCTTTAAACATTGCTCATTAACTATAGGTGTGTTTGGTTACATGTCCTGGACCATCTTATGCATTATAAGAGCGATGTTGGTGTTTAGTTGTCTCCGTCCTACACCATCTCATGCATCATGCCTCATCCCAAAATAAAGAATATTCCCCTTATATGCTACACCATCTCGTGACCCATTTTGATGCCGCATGAACCAGTTCGGGTGTGCGCCTCCTGCTAAAAAAATGCACCACTTTATCTGCTCACCTCCCTCTTTCTCTCCGCCTCCGCTCTTTCTCCTTCTCCATCGCTCTCGGCCTCCGTCTCCCAATTACAATCCACCTCCATCTCCCTCTTCTCCGACTCAGATCTACCCGGACAGACAGACTGACTGACTGACTGAAGTAACCAAGGCTTGTAGATCTGCTCCGGCACAGTGCCCGTCGCCATCTTCTCCGGCTCAGATCCAGACGAACCCTTGTAGATCTACTCCGGCACAATGTCCGTCGTTATCTTCTCCGGCTTAGATCTAGACGGACGGACTGGCTGGCTTGTAGATCTACTCATCTCGCCCTTTTTGGTTCCTTATGTTCAAGTAATCGGTACAGATCTTCTCATCTCCCCATTTTTCATAACAACTTGTAGATCTACTGATTTGACCTCCTTTATTGATTTTATGTTTGCATGATTTTTGTTTTCATTTGTTTTAAGTGATTTAACCTTGTTACTTCACTAATTTTTCCAGCACAGAACATTCTGAAGTATTTGTGCACAGAACAGTGTGAAACTGATTTTCTTTTTTGTAGATCCTGCATGGTAATCTCAATTTTGTTTTCAATTGTGTTTTCGACATTCTTCTGCATGTTTTCGATTGTGTTGTTGCTGCTGCTTCTAGCTGTTGCTACCAACTGCTACTGCTCCTGTTGTTGCTTTCATGTGATATTTTACCTACTACTACTACCAATTGCTTTATGTTTTAACTGAATTTTTTGGTTCTTGTTGCTGCTGCTCCCAACTGCTGGTATCAATTGTTTTCATTTTGGTTATTGTTGCTACTGCTTCTAGCTGCTGCTACCAACTACCACTGCTCTTATTGTTGCTTTCATGTGATATTCTACTTATTGCTGCTCCTATCGGTGCTACCAACTGCTTTATATTTTAACTGAATTTCCTGGTTGGTGCTACTACTAGTCCCAGCAGTTGCTAAGAACTATTTTCAGGTTTTATACTTTTTTTGGTTGTTGTTGTTGCTGCTCCCAGCTGTTGTTGCTGTTTCTCCCAATTGTTGATGCTGCTACTTCCCAATTGATGCTGCTCCCAACTGCTGTTGTTTGAACTGCTGTTGTTGTTTAAACTATTGCTGTTGTACTGTGATATTCTAGTTGTTGTTGTTGCTACCAATAGTTTGAACTACTATCAACTGTTTTCATATGATATTCTTTCATTTTACCAACTGTACTATTGTTTCTGAGACCACTAAGGGGCAAATTCTTTTTCCACTCATAAACTGAGACCAATCTTGGCAAAATATTGTTAACTATTTTCCATGGCATGTTGTTAACCATTCAATTGTTATGATATGGCTGAGAGTTGTTTGCTATTATGACATTAAACTTTGTTGACAATTTTCTTAATTGTTCATTAGTAATGACTTGATATGTGGTTGTTGTTGGAAGGGAACGTGGGATCTATACATCTTAGTCTGATTGCTATGCTCAAGTGTATGGATTCTCAAGAGCATGTACAAGAAATACTCCAATAAAGAAGAAGTCGAGATCGCAACTAATGAATGGTTAAAGCTACACCACCAAAATACTTCGCGTGTACATCTTCGAAAGGAACAATCTTTCATATGTTATGTGTTGGTTTTTTTTTGTCCTAGTGGCATTAGAATTTGTAAAGGCAATTATGTAATCCGCATGATATATATCTTGATAGGAATTTTTAAAAATAGTAGAAGTAGGGTAGGGAACTCTCTTTTGTGGACATGATTATATTTAAATAAATCACTAAAATTATCTAGTGTTTTTATTATGAAATTTGTAGTTATCCAATTAATGGAAATTCTCAATTATCATTATATAAAGAATATTTTTTAAAAATTAAATTACAATTTTAATAGACAAACTTTTCATACATTCACAATGACTTGTCTAATTCAAACATATAAGATATTTAGAGATAATCTTATCATTGCAATGGGAGGAGATCATTATAACACTCTAGCTACACAACCAAACACCATTTCATCTCATTCTGGATCAACTCATCTCTCCAACCAAATAAAATCTTAAACTATTATATTACATTCCACACCAACCAAACACTCATTTTGGACCAACTCGTGACACATCACTCATCCCACCATTTTTCATCCCATGATGGATAGTTCATCCAAGCAACCAAATACACCTTATAAGTCTTGCATGCGTATCTTAGTTGTGGAACAACCCCCTTTGTATAAAATTAGACAAGACCTGCCGATAACTCATTTAACTTCATATTGACTAAGTGTTCCCGCGTTGCAAAAATACAAGCCGTAATTTTACCATATACAGATAAAAAAATTAAATTCACGAGAATATTGAAATTAAATGACTAAATTATTATCGTACATAAATGTTTTAAAAATAAAAAAAGTATTACTGTGAGAGATTAATCATAAATATCAGAAAAATACATAAGTAAATAAAGACAAAATGAAAAATATAATAATAAATTTGCATGTATGTTTTTTGTTTTAATAAGATTAAGAAAATCATATATTTTATTGTGCAAAAGAGGGAGTATTATATAAGCTCGATTGTATTCACAAATTGGATAGCTTCCACCATCACAAGAAAAGCCGTTAGATTTTTGTAATTGTTTCCTTAATTGATGGATTGTGCAGATCTAATTGTGTCATGGCTATTGATTGATACATTTGTCCCTCAAATCCCAATTAAAACATTCATACACCAGCCTAAGCTAGTTGTGAAAACACAAGCCCCAACATTAGACAAGATGAAATGATGATCATCTCTATAAAAATGAAGTTGGAAGGCCCTTCATCGACAGGCATCCATCATATCATTTAGGGCCTCTTTGATTGAAAAAAAACCCCAAGAATAAAATAGGGTTGGTGTAGCTTCTAGGCCCCTAAAGAGTGTTTTAATAATTAATGACAACTACAAATGCTACACTAATGTTACCTGCCTAGTTGTGTAAAGAAGAAACTTTAAAGACAGGTTAATGAAAGGCGAAAAAAGAGCCTCATGATGAAGAAAGGGCGTTGATCAAAAGGGCAAAGGTACGAAATAGGGTCCTTTCCATTTTTACCGGTCTAAGGTGATTAGAGAAGAATTTTGATCGGATTTTAGGATAGTTGCCGTACTATTAAGAGGAGCATGTGGTGTATCACAAAATACTTCATCTATGTGCCACAAATCATAAAATCAACTTGCATTGCATACTAGAAGGTCATATACGTTGAATATGCTTGTTTCAGCTCATTTCTGCTCAGCACTGTCTCAGTCGGTCTGACCGTATGTTGGACCGGTCTGACCGAATTCTCGGACTGACCGACGTATGTCTTAGTATAGTATATACCTTTATAAGGTCGGTCTGTCCGTAGTTAAAACCTAGGTCAGTCTCTTGGAACCTCATGAACTATCTTTCTGTTGTTTTGAGCTATTACGGTCTGACCGTTTTATTAGACCGGTCTGACCGTGAAATCGGTCTGACCGTGTTTTTGTACTACGGTCTGACCGTATGGCCGGTCTGTCCGTATTTTTCGGCCTGACCGTATAAGGTGTCCAGAAACTAGGTCGTCTCTGGACAGCTTCACAGTCTGACCGAAATAGGCTCCGGTCTGACCGTGTGTGTGCCTGACAAGGGCAGTTGAGCATTTATTGCGCCTGTTTAATGCCGTTGCAATTGCGGCGGTCTGACCGAGCTTATACCTGCGGTCTGACCGCCAAGTGAGCTTTTTCTCCCAACGGCCTGTAACGGCTATATTTATTGTAGGGGGTATATATACTCCCATGCACGGCCCTGTTCACAACTCTTGGCATAATTTGAGCATTGTCATCATCCTTGAGAGCTTTAGCACATTTCATACACTCTAGGGTTCAAATTCTCGAATTTGTGAGAGTGTGCATTTGAGATCTTCTAGTGCATTGCATCTAGATCATTAAATCATCCTCGTGGCACTAGAAGAAGCCTAAGTGATCATCACCGGCTTGTTACTCTTGGAGTTTGCCGGCTCCTAGACGGCTAGGAGAAGGGTTTTGGAGAGCTCTTCAAGGAAGATTGTGAAGAAGCCTCAAAACGTCTTGTGAAAGGGTTGAGCACACCTTGCCGGAGCGGTAAAGTGCATCTTTAGTGAAATCGAGGTTTGGATAACTCATCACACTAATCCGGCTCAAGATCTAGGTCACTTCTCGAGAGAAGGTTGACTAGATAGAGGAGCGGTTAGAGATTTGAGTTTGCCTCAACGTGGATTAGGGGTGATCGGCAAATCACCGAGACCACGGGATATATCCTTGTGTTGGAATTGTGCTTTGTTCATATTGTGTTATTTATTTGCTCTCATTATCTTTAAATTGTTTGATTAATTGCTAAATTGTTAAAATCGCCTATTCACCCCCCTCTAGTCGATATCCTAGATCCCTTTCAGTTGGGAAGGCCTATTTATGTTTTAGAAATCAAGTGAATTGGCAACAAGGCCTCAAGAGGTCCGCTCCATAGAGCTAGCTTCAAAAAAAAAAAGAAAAAAAGAGAAATCTCTGTTGGATCATTATGTGTCAATAGATTTATAAGCTCGAAGAGATGTCCAATTAGAGGAATGGAGAGATGTATGTTGAATTTTTATGCGCCAATAGATCTACCAACTCAAAATAAGTATAGAGCAATTCTTAAAACATGATGAGGTTCTGTGACATCTGTTATGAGGCCACCAATCCAGCCAAGTTTAGGAGAACTCAATTCATTGAGTCGATAGATTGGATAATAAAAAGCATAAGACACATCAATTTAAAACTCCATTCTTATTTTTTCAAGAATCAGATCTTAGGAAGACACAAGACGTGTCACTTTAGATTTATCATAAAATTATTAAGACAAGTAATCAGAAACTATCTAACAATTGCGACAAAAATTTCTGTCTGATATGTTGGTGATGCATTAATGATATATTTTGATCTAGAAATCTGATCGACCTCAAATTTTTATGGAGGATAGTAGGCTCATGCTGGAATATTTCTACCAAATTTCACTTTGATCAGAGGTCGAAAAGCTTTCCAGAAAATTGTGGAAAACAAATCATATTCTACTGAAGTTTAACTTGACATGCTGGTAGAAGATAGTTTATAATTTTTGATCCAGTGGTCCGATGGACCTCAAATAGCACAAGACTCATGCAAAAATATATCCACCAAATTCTACTTTGATCAGTGGTCAGAAAGGTCTCCGTCCAATCTAGAAATAGGAGCCTGATTTGTTGTGCTGAAAGATTGGATTATGGAAGATGCAAGATGCGTCAAGACAATTCCATCTTCATTGTGCCAAAGGATTAGGTTTGAAAGAGGTACAAGACGTGTCACGTCAAATTTATCTTAAAATTATTATGACAAACCATCTACCTTCACCCAGGGGTTGCAATGCTGAGCCATTGATAGACATCCCAATATGCCTCCATACCATGTCATTTGCATCCCCGGAAACCAACAAGTCAAGACACTATCACAACTCCACCTACCATCCATGCATCATGTCTATGGGCACTGATGAAGCGAATGTGATCATCTTGTTTGTGACTAACGAAACCAAACACCATTAATGCTCGGCACCGGCAAGGCAAAGGTATCCATCTGTTCGAGACTGACGATGCGAAGGCTGGATTTTTATGATAGAGACTGAGGAAGGCTGTGGATTTGTATGCATGCATGAATACATGCATTACATATACAGAGGACATACCTAAAGTTTGAAGACAATGACCATTAGTGCAGGTTAATCAAAGATGTTTTGTTGGTTTAAAATCTGCATATGTAATTAACCCAGAATTTTACAAAGTCCTGGGAATCATAAATCGTTCAATCCCTGATATCAGATGTATTTCTATAGGTGCAAAGAGGATATGTAAATTTCCAATAGAAACTCGTAGCTCGTATTCATTGTGAATTAACAAAATATATGTTTTCCTAATTTTTGATATGTTCTCTCATCTTTATGCTTATACTTATGTATACTAGTACGCCTACAACTTAAATTTTATCTGGAAAGAGTGAAATTTCTCGGTAAAACACCTGGCTATACGACTGTCTAGCCTCATCGGTCATGGAAAGATAGGGTCACATAGTTAGCCTTGTCGGTAGTGACTATATGAGTGTCTGGCCTCGTCGATAGTGACTATATGAGTGTCTGGCCTCGTCGGTGGCAGACGGAAACACTACCTTTGCTTTGTCAGTATCCAGTAGTAGGTTTTGTCGTGGTATCGTAAATCCCACAGACAAGTTTTAGGACATGCGTAACACATGTACAACGACGCAACTGACTATGCGATGGGTCACCTCCCGTCGGGCAATCACAGAGATTGACACAGAGAGTTTATATAGGTTCGGGTCCCAGTGGGAACTCTAGTCTTGTCGGCATGCCCTGGACGTAAGTCCTGGGGGAGGTTCTCTCGCAGGGAGAGGTCTCCTAGGGACTGCCTGTTGCTTTGAGTGTGTGTAAAATGAGTTGGAGTTACTTTATAAGAGGGATACAAGGAGTATATATAGGCCTCGAAAATACAAAAAGACTAAAGTGTGCCAGCCGTGACTATTGGATTGAGGGGCACCGTCGCCCTTTCACAAGGTGAACGACTTGGATGCTTGACAAGTGTCTGTTTGATGAGTTTTTGTAATAAAAATTCATTAGAAAAGTCTCATATGACCAAAAATGCTACAATAAAAAAACATGTATATTTTGGCTATAAAAAAATGATGAAAAAACCCGGAAAAAACTCCATTGGTCAAAAAACGGTAAAAACTGACCTGGTCAAACCTGGTCAACAAATTGGTCAAAATTGGACTTGTCAAACCTGGTCAAACATGGTCAAACCCGGTCAAAACCGACAATGCAGCCCGAGTTCCAACTGAATTTATCTCTAATTTAAATAACAAAAATATATCTCCTATTGAAATTAAAAAAAAGAGATAATCTCTCTCTTTATCCTTTTGTAACAAAGTATATCTCTTATTCAAATTCAAAAAGGAGATAATCTCTCTCTTTATCCTTTTGTTTATTTAAATAACAAAGTATATCTCCTATTCGAATTCAAATCCCCTAAAAATCTCTGGTTGTTGGATGGTTGTAATCAACTTGGAACCTCTATAAATAGAGAGGGGGTGCTAACCTTTTTTCAGAGGCAAGACGTGCACAGGCACGTGAGAAGCAAGACAGAAGCAGTGCAGGGCAGAGGTGCAAACGGGCCAGAAGACAACGTGAAGACCAGAAGCTATTCTCCTTGTCCCCTCTGAAGATGATCATGGGTGAATGCTTATCATAAGCATAATATTCATCATGCATCATATTAGAGGTAGAGGCCTATTCATTGGTGCCTGCCCGAGCCCGACTGTGATAGATCCAAAATCGCTTTTCGATCGAAGTTCCTCGAATCCAGTTCGAGCAATAGATCTAATTAGCATTCAATTTTATCTTCAATTGTGTTTTCAATCAAAACCGACAAGTACTTTGGCCAGAGACCAAATAACATCAACTTGATCGAAATCAAGTGTGTTTGCGGTAGGAACTGAGTATTTTTCGGGCAAAGATTTGAAAACAGCAATCTGATTGAGTTTGCTCTAATGAGAGAAGATCGATGATAGCTTCTGAATCGCTTTTTGATCGAAGTTCCTCGAACCCAGTTTGAGTAGTAGATCTGATTAGCATTCAATCTGATCTTCAATTGCGTTTTCAGTCAAAACCGACAAGTACTCTGGCCAGAGACCAAATAACATCAACTTGATCGAAATCAAGTGTGTTTGAGGTAGGAACTGAGTATTTTTCGGGCAAAGATTTGAACACAGCAATCTGATTGAGTTTGCTCTAATGAGAGAAGATTGATGATAGCTTCTGAATCGCTTTTTGATCGAAATTTCTCGAACCCAGTTTGAGTAGTAGATCTGATTAGCATTCGATCTGATCTTCAATTGCATTTTTAGTCAAAACCGACAAGTACTCTGGCCAGAGACCAAATAACATCAACTTGATCGAAATCAAGTATGTTTGCGGTAGGAACTGAGTATTTTTCGGGCAAAGATTTGAAAACAGCAATCTGATTGAACTTGCTTCATGGGGGGAGATCGATGATAACTTTTAATCCAGAAGTCCGATCGACCCCAAATTTTTATGGTGAATAGAGGACTATATGATAAAACCCTTCCACCTAAGGATGAAAACGGATCGGATCCGGATCGGATAATGGCTGAACCATATCCGTATCTGTATTTTTTTTCGGATCCGGATACGAATACGGATAGTCCGGATACGAATACGAATACGGATAGTATCGGATACGAATACGGATCGAATACGGGTCGAAACGGATACGGTTACGGATAATGATCGGAACAGTGATACCCCACAAACACAATATTGTAATATCTTAACAAAGTAAATACTACCTCAAGTATTTTACAAAATTCTACCTCTAATCTAAAATACTTGTCGTTGTAATATCACTCGATTCCGTCAAAGATTGCTACCATTTCTTTTCTTTTCTTTTCTCCAAACACATCTTATAAAAAATATTTGTAGGATTTAAAAAATATTTGTTAGATTAAAATGATGGATCTGATGTTATGGTATTTATGGCCTGTTCGAAAAGTTTGTTTTTGGCTAATTTTTGGGGATATTTATTAGGATTGGAAACCTGTTCAGACGAGTCAATTTAGAAAATATATCTGGAAAACCCAATCTATTAAGGAAAAAAAACACCAAAAATTAGGTTCAAAATCCAAATCACTCCTTCCACTTCCACTTTGTATAGAAAAGTTTTTCTCATTTCTTTTTATCACTATTGTTATCTTCCTCCTCCTCATGTCACTGTCATCTTTCTCGCGCCACCGACATTCTCCCCGCTTTCGCTTCGCCACCGCCCTCCTTATTGGCATGTCCCACCTCAATCATACCTTATCCTATACCTATTTTAGATCTATTTTGCCATCATCTACCGCGTCGCCTAGTTGTACCATCGAGCCACCATCCTCTTCACCACATTGACATCGTCTCAAAAAAAGTGAGCTATGAAGCTACTAATTTTATGTTGTTCTTTGATTTTTCATGATTTTTTTTGTGATTCTTTTGTGTGTGTGGTTTGTTTAGGCATGTCTAAATTGAGAGAAGTTTTTCCTTTTAGTTTTAATTTCTATTTGTTTGGTGTGATCTAGCCTCAATCTTGGAGTGCTAATCTGATTTATTTCGTTGTAATTTGGTCAATTTTGGTTTTTGTTTTGATCACTAGATGTTTTGCATAATTATGCTCTGAGTGTATTGATGCCAAGGTCCATTTTGCACTGTCATATGATTAATTTCTTGACAAATCAAACTTTTGCATGGAAGCTTGTAGGTTGGATTTATTCCGGTATTCACCGAATCCTTCATTTGTTTTCCGGATAAAAATTGCGTGCAAACACTGACAAGGATCCTTATGTTAGGGGATCTAATACAAGGAGATATCATGATGTGTGTATATTCCAAAGATATTATATCTTAACCTGAAAAATTTGCCTAAACACCCAAATAAAAGGCCTTAGGGGTTTTGTTTATGGGATAGATTTGATTATTATGAACTATTTATTGATGGTAGGGATGTGCAGAAATCCTAAACTAAAAAATGATCAAACCAATCTGACTTGGATTAATCAAGGGAGTAATTAGTTGCTTGCATCAACCTCAGATTGATTCAGTCATATATAATATTTGAAATGAATGAGTGTTTAGTTGTTCGGGTTGTATCGGTGAACCAAACTGGCTAATGTAAAATGGGGGAGTTGCGTCAAACCCAACTAATGATGCAATTAGAATAGTGATTAGCACATATGAAGTGTTTTTGGGTAGATTAAGGCAAATTAAAGACTATTAAGATAGAGTAAGTGTTGTTTAGGTGTAATATAAATAAATTAATAATTGTAGGTAATTATTTTTCATCTCATATGTTATTATTTGTATCACTCATACAATTAAACAAATATTTTTTCTCAATCTGCATCACTTTGTACATCCAACCGAATACTCTCTAGTTGTATCTTCTCATTTTGTCTCAATTAAACGAGTCTATCCTATCAAATCAGACTAGATTTGTATAACTAACCAATCACCCCAAAAATTTCTGTTTCCGGTTCGGTTGGACATCTTTTGTATAATTCGGTTTTCATTTTTGGGTTCTGTTTTGGTATAGGAAAAACCAAAACCCGAATTATAATGCCACTTGCTTCCTACATGCACATAGCCCAACCCAAAATGGCATCGGTTTTCATCACCTGCTAGGACGATGTGCCCACAAGCTTCCCCGCCGCCGCGCCACCTCGCGGCCGCGCCGCCCCGCCGCCGCGCTTCCCCGCCGCCGCACCGCCCCGCCGCCGCGCCGCCCCGCGGCGCCCCGCCGCCGCGCGGCCTCGCCGCCACGCCTCCTCGCCGCCATCGCTGCTGGGCTGGGCCTGGACGCCTCGGGAGGGTGCTAAGCTACGTCGTCAACATTCCTCGTCGAGGGCCTCACCGCCACGCCGCCCCGCCCCCTCGCCGCCACACCTCCTCGCCGCCCTCGCTACTAGGCTGGGCCTGGGCGCCGCAGTGTGGGTCTCGGGGTATCCGGATATCCGGATCCGGATCCGGATCCGTCGGATATCACCTGAACCGGATTCGGATCCGGATCCGAATAAAAATTATCCGGATCCGATAGGTTCCGGATCCGGATCCGAATATATCCGATCCGATAGGTTCCGGATCCGGATTCGATCGGTTCGGACCGGGAGGATCCGGATCCGTTTTCATCCCTACTTCCACCAATTTTCAAGTCAATCAAAGATCTCTAAGGTCGAATTTGACCAGAAGATATGTTCTATCCAGAAGCTTGATTGAACTTGTTTCATGGAAGAAGATCAATAATAACTTCTAATCCAGAAGTCCGATCGACCCCAAATTATTATGGTGAATAGAGAACTATATGAGAAATCCTTTCACCAATTTTGAAGTCAATAAAAGATCTCTAAGGTGCAATTTGACCAAAAGAGATGCTCTGTCCAGAAGCTTGATTGAACTTGCTTCATGGGAGGAGATCGATGATAACTTCTAATCCAGAAGTCCGATCGACCCCAAATTTTTATGGTGAATAGAGGACTCTATGAAAAATCATTCCACCAATTTTAAAGTCAATCAAAGATATCTAAGGTCGAATTTGACCAAAAGAGATTTTCTGTCCAGAAGCTTGATTGAACTTGCTTCATGGGAGGAGATCAATAATAACTTCTAATCCAGACGTCCGATCGACCCCAAATTTTTATGGTGAATAGAAGACTCTACGAGAAACACTTACACCAATTTTCAAGTCAATCAAATATATCTAAGGTTCAATTTGACCAAAGGAGATGTTCTGTTTAGAAAGTTATTCATTTTGTCCAACGAGAGAAGATCGATGATAACTTCTAATCCAGAAGTCCGATCAACCCCAAATTTTTATGGAAAATAGTAGGTTCATACTGAAACTATTCCTTCAAGTTTCACCTTGATAAAATGTTCAAAATATCATCAAAACCATTGCAAATAGTTCTGTCTCGCTGAATTCCAGCTTGACGTACAAGCAATGCAATGAAGATAGTTTCTAATCCGACGGTCTGATTGATCTCAAATTTTGATGAACAATCGAGAATTCGTCCAGAAACTATTCTTTCAAGTTTTAAGCCTATCATAAGTCAGAAAAGCTCTCATCCAAGTAGCAGAATTAGAGCTAATGACTAATTGTGTGCAAAGATTCAAATCAAGTTGAAATCTTACTAAGTCCTTGATGGATATTCCAATGGGCTGTCTACCATGCAACATATTTTTCCTGAAGCTAAGGAAGTCAAAAATGTTATCACAAGTCATCCATCCATAATTTACATGTTGCTGGGTACTGATGAAGCAAAGGCAACATGCTTTTTGTCCGTGATTGACGAAGCCGGACACCATTCATACCGGGTACTGATGAGGCGAAGGCATCCATTTGTTCGCGACCGTCGAGGCCAAACAACTCCCTGGCAGGGTACCGACGAGGCGAAGGCCACATCTTGTGATAACACCATAGACTGACAAGGCTATGGATTTGCATACTTGCATGCATGGCCATACGCATTGCATTTATTCATTCAAGGGCAAAGTAATTTTGAAGCTTGAAGACGACGACCATCAACACAGCTTAATCAGAGGTTTTCTGTGGACTTGTTCTGCAGATGTAATTAACCAGGAGTTTTTCAAAAGACCTGAGGAACTATGAACCATGCAATCCCCTGATGCCAAGATGTACTTTCCTTTGGCGTAATAAGATATTATAAATCCCAAAGGGAATTGTAACTTGTAATTCTTTTCAGAATTAATAAAGTACAGTGTTTCCTAAGATTGTGTATTCTCTACTCTTTTATTTGTATACTTATGTATACTGGCATGTCCGCACCACAAAAAGGGGGCCAATTTCCCAGAAGAGAGATCTTCTCGGTGAAACAGTGTCGTCGCCGGTTCCTGAGGCATCCTTGGCATCATCAGCTCCTGAGCACTCGGGCCCGGACGGTTGGACCCAGGCATTCAAGTCGCAACCGGGACTGGACCTGTGGCCTCTCAATGGGAACTGCCAAGGTCCCCATGCTTGGCCACGGGGCCGAGCGGCCCAGCCGTCATGGTGCTCCTGGAGACCCAGGACCAAGGGTCTCGTGGCTCTCAATGGGAGCCGACGAGGCCTTCGTGAATGGCCACGAGGCTGAGTGACCCAGGCGTTATGGCACCTCCGGCGAAACGGGGACAAGGGGCTCATGGCTTTCCACGGGGATCGTCGGGGTCACCGTGGACGGCTATAGTCCCAACAGCCTGGGGCCAAAGGACCCGTGGCTTTTGACGGGAGCCACCAGGGTCTTTGTGCGAGGCAAAGGGACCAGACAACCCGGTTGTTACGGCGCCTCCGGTGAATTGCGGCCAAGGGGCCCATGGCCTTCCATGGAGATCACCGGGGTTACCATGGACGACCACGACCCCAGCAGCCCGAGTACCAAAGGACCCGTGGCTTTCGACAGGAGCCGCCAGGGTCTCCATGTGTGGTCACGGGGCCAAGCGGCCTGGGCGTTACGGCGCCTCCGGCGAAACGGGGACACGGGGCCCATGGCTTTCCACGGGGACCATCGGGGTCACCGCGGATGGCCACGGTCCCAACGGCCCAGGGGCCAAAGGATTCGTGGCTTTTGATAGAAGCCACCAGGGTCTCCGTGCTTGGTCACGGGGCCAAGCAACCCAGGCGTTACGACACCTTTGGCGAAACGAGGACAAGGGGCCCGTGGCTTTTCACGGGGACCGTCCGGGTTACTGTGGACGGCCATGATCCTAGTGGCCTGGGGACCCGACCTGTGGCCTGTGACGAGAGCCGCCAGAGTCTCCGTGCATGGTCACGGGACCAGACAACCCCAGCGTTGCAGCCCCTCCAGCGACCTGGTGCCAAGGGCCCTGTGGTTCTCCACGGGGATCGCCAGGGTCACTGTGGACGGCCACGATCCTAGCAACCCAGGGACCAAAAGACCCGCGGCTCACAACGGGAAAGGCTGGGGAAAACCAAACGACTGCTTGCCACCGGCCCGGACCTCTCGAGCACCGGAAATTTCCCCCAACAAGTTTATTGATAGAGATTGTTTGATGCAGTGTCGACCTTTGCCTCATCAATATCTGGTTGAATGATTTTCTGGTCTTGTTGATTGCGGACATGATGCATGGATGAAAAATGGGTAACAAGATTGCGATGGCCTTGCTTGATGCATATGATGAGCAAAAAAGGTACTTATTGACAGAGATGCGGTCTCTTAGAAATGGGGTGTGAGTAGCTTAATAAAAGATGCAATGTGTTTAGTTGCGCTCGATCGAATCGGTCCAAGCTGAATGTCGCGATATAGTTGAAGAGATCATCTGCGAAGGCTTAAGTGAGACACAACACAATTCTGGATCTTATGATAATCAAGTGGAGGGTTATTGTCTCTTTGTTCAAATGGATCATGGGGAGAAGTGAGTTGTGCTCCAGAGATTGGAGCACTACAAGTTTGCATTTGATATTTAATGCTTACCTTGTAAAGGTTACTGTGGCTCTAGAACTATATGGTGATTCTCTATGTTGGTGTTGATTTGTCTCCCTTGCGGTTTTTCTTCCTTGTGGTCTCTAAGGACTCGGAGAGAGTCTCCTTAAATAAGGTCCAACCTCTCTTTTATAGAAAATAATTCTTTTTCTACTAGAAAATATTATAAGATCAATTAAAAAACAACATTTATCCACAGAAACCATAGCTTATCCAATAGTTAGTGGGATTTGTCAAATTCTTCATGCACTTTCTTTCATAACACATAGAATCTATCTAGATTAAAAGTCTCACTTTTATTACTTTATTTTTTATTCCTTTATATTTTTTTTGGTTCAAGCATCCATCGAACATGTTATTAGTGCTTGCTTGCCAACACTCTATTCCATTGATTTGAATGTAGTTGAGATATCTAAAAGTTTTAGTAAGAAATGCATTGACTGACATATTAAAAGAATAGCAAAATCTGAGATATTACACTAGACTGATTACTTCACTTAATCATGAGTTGTTGGGTCAAAAGACATTTTTTTTGGCATCATCAATATGCAGTCAATCTCATCTATGCAAATCAAGAAAGAAATAACACAAGGATTGAGAGTAATAAAAAATTGTACATATTGGAACAATAGAAACCCCCAATCATAAAAAGAAAGAGAAAAAGAAAAAAAATAGTCACACAAGTGAAGCCGTTTAAAGGTGGAGGATGGAGGCGTCTGGCAGCAGATTTAGAATTCAAAAGGTTGGGGCCGTTGGAGGCGTCGTCCTGTGGAGAGTGGAGAGTTGCAAGTAAGTGATGGTGATGACGACGAGGAGGAGGCACGGGTGGCAGCTCCCCCTCCAGCCGCTGCAGCTGCTGGGGATGGCTCTCTTCGCCCTCCTCCTCCCCATCGGAGTATTCTATATCATTCTGATTTGGAGCAAGGTCGCCCGCAACACCCTCCTCGCCCTCTTCTCTTTCTCTGTAAGTCCTCTTTTGATTCCACACGACTCTCTGCAGCTGGAGATTTCATTCATTCCATTGCAGGCCTTCTCCGCCGCATTTATGTATATCCGATGCACCGCCGTCGATCCCTCTGACCGTCTTAAGAAGAAGTCGACGACGACTAAGAGATTCCTCCTTTGGCGCTGCCTGCTCGCCTTACTCACGACCATCGAGTCCCGCATCCGCTCCATCCGGAGGCACCCTCCTCTTCACCCCCATCATTTGCATCTGAATCTGAATGAGCCCATGCTCCCCTTCGCCTTCTCCAGACTCGACGACATTGTCTCCCCCCTCAAACATCATCACTTCAACCAGGACAACCTTGGTCTCTCCTTCTGCCCCATCTGCGACTGCCAGGTCAAACTTCGCAGCAAGCACTGCATGACCTGCCACCGCTGTGTCGATGGATTCGACCACCACTGTCGATGGCTCAACAACTGCATTGGCAAAAGGAACTATGCTTCATTCATTCTACTCTTGCTCTTTCTTCTCTTCATGGTTAGTTATTTACTGCTAGATTTTTCCATCTTGCCTGCTCTAGTTAACCAACCAACATTTGCTAACCTACTTAAAACAAAACATCAGCTTGTTATCGAAGGAGGAACAGCCATGGCCATCTTCGTTCGCTGCTTTGTTGACAGCAAAGCACTCAAAATGGAGATGGAGCACACCCTGCACATATGTCTCCCCAAGGGGCTTCTTGCAGCACTATCAGTAAGTAATCAAAGCACATCCACAATACGTACGACATTACTACTGCTTGCGTTTTTAGTCTCACAACTCACATTTTTCATTGCAAATTTTGCAACAGATGGCATTCTTCATCTTCACTTTGTACTGTACTGCAGCCCTGGGGCAGCTTTTCTTCTTCCATGTTGTGCTTATCAGAAAGGTACCGACTTTCTTCAAGCAATGCCAATCAGATGGCATATGTGTGTGCTGTACTACTACTGTTCGAAATTCAGCTCATGTCATTTTAATCTCAACCCTGAATAGTAACATGCTTACAACATAATTTGCTTAATTATAATCCACTGCAGGGAATGAGAACATATGATTACATACTGGCAATGCGAGAAGAGGGGCAAGCATTCGACCCTTTTGATGACTCTGACTCATCGTCTGATGAGAGCATTGACTTTGACAACTCACCTGAAAAGCCATCCTTCATCTCAAAGATCTTGTGCAGAAATAATGAAGTGAGTCAAGTAAGAAGAGACCATATGTACTAATAGTTGTCAAACGAACTTTCTGTCATCGAAACTCATTTACAAACATTACAGAGTGCTCGGAAGCTGTCAATCCTGATCGAGAAAGAACCCAATGCTGGAACAACAAAGAAAGATGACATCCAGATCAACCCATTGACATTGATCAAGATGAGCAAGGACAAGGCAATGGCAGCAGCTGAGCGTGCACGGGAGCGAATCCAACAGAAGTTGCGTTCGAGTTCGACAACGACCTCACCGATGAAACCATTACCAGTGGAGACAAAACAAGGCCCTCTGATGAACCAAGAAAAAAGGCACATTGCAACAGGAAAGGAGATTGTGCCAGTCTTCACAAAAAGCTGGCTGTCAGGATCACCAACTGGCAGGTTCTCGAGCCCAAGAAGGCGGTTTCCAGCGTCACCATCACCAAAACCTCAGAGGTACAGGAGCAACTTTGATCTGAAGCTAACAGAGGTGTCAAGGGAGCTTGAGACCCACATCTCGAAGCAGGTCCTGTGCTCTGTTATCATGAAGGGCATCGAAGACGAAGCTTGTTCGTCGTAATTTAGTTTATCCTTTTCAGTTTACCATATTCATTGGATTATTTGGTTCTCACCTATCGGTTTTCTCAATCTTTGAGAATGGTGTATGCTGCTCATCCCAGGTACACCTTTTCTTCAGGTTAGTTTCTTCTAGTCTATATATACATAGTATATGGTAAAATGTTATTGGTGTACTCCCTGCTCAGGATATTTGCAGTACAAACATTATCATTTTATAAGGTCAACCACATATTGTGACATAATCTATCCAATAGTTTTCATTTGTCCAAAGATGTGTGTTACGGATAGCATGTGCCTTGGCCGCAGATCGGATCCCACCTCGTGAGATATGTCTAGCACACACAAAACAAGAACGAGAAGATGGGATATAGTAGAGAAATCCATGATAATGTTGGTGAAGCAACAATAATCGGAGAGAGAAAAGACTTATAAAGAAGACCACAAATTTTTTAAGTACAAAATCAAAAGAGTATAAGATATTGACGCTCTCAACCAACATTCGTATCTTTTAGATTCCTCAACACTTGCCCTTTGCAAAAGTCTGCTATAAGAAGACTACTAACCTCTTGCCTTCTTTATACCCCTCTTGCTTCTAATCTGGCTTGATATGTCTAAATCATACTTGGTGGTTCTCTTTAAACCCTCATGGGTTTATATAAATCCCAACACTAACCCCAACTTACAAAAGAAAATATAATACAATTTGATTAGAACTCTTAGTAACTTTTCAAATCTAATATGATTAGGATTTCAATCATAATACGAATAGGATAATAGACATTGCCAACAATCTCCACTTTAACTCTTATCTACTGAAGTAATTGTGCCCCTTTAAGAATTTGCTCTCGACTTTTTCTCACCTTCCTATCTCTGTAGGAGTGCCTCCACCACATAGGACAGGCATATCTGTGTGATATGCGTGTCCGAGTTTTACCAATCAAACTCACCATATGAGAGTTCTTTCATTGTGCAACTTGATTAGTTACATCATCCACATCTATGACTCTCCATATCATAGGTTTGTATCATATTCAAGCTCCACCTACTCATAGATATTGCACGGTTGGTCTCACTGCGACTTCCCACAACCAACAACACACAGCTTTGTTTCTGTGATCGTTGGAGTTTGTAACCATATTAAATGCAGACTCGCACTTGACAACATTTGAAATATGAATATCCGCCATCGACAATTCAGCTTGATCCACCTGATCAGGATGTCCAGATTTCCATTTGGTTGCACCACCTACCAATCGGTATGTCTCATTGCACCAGATATTCTTCATGGTCACTTGCCCACTGCGAATGATTTGTATGATTCCATCTTGCAACGATAATTCGCAACCATGAAGTCAATGACATATCATACCCCTGACAGTGTGTGATGTGCTCCACTATACCACTCCATTGGGTGTAGAGATCCTTCATTGAATATCTCTCTCGTCGAACTTATATTGAAGCAACAACCAGAGTCTAATATTTGATACATCTGATTCACAAACAACAAGCATAACTGAGTCATCCATTTTCTTGCATTGTTAAATTTCTGTACTAGATAACTCCAACCACCATCGATCGTTCTTGATTTTGCCTTCACAACACTCATCGATTGTCTTAACAGATCCAATCTAAATAGTCTGTTGGGTTCTTAGTTTTGATACCACTTGTTACGGATAGTCTGAGCCTCGTCCACAGATCGGATTTCATCTTGTGAGATATGACCTAGCACGCACAAAATAAAAACAAAAACAGGAGATCTAGTAGAGAAAATTACGATAATGACAGTGAAGTAACGACAATCGTAGAGAGAAAAGACTGGCGAAGAAGACAAAAAAA
The DNA here is from genome assembly GCA_019359835.1 of Pharus latifolius. NCBI lineage: Eukaryota > Viridiplantae > Streptophyta > Magnoliopsida > Poales > Poaceae > Pharus > Pharus latifolius. Next base: position 73,405,567 of record CM033329.1, on the reverse strand, counting down.
AATTTTAAGCACAACTTTAAGAGTGTATAAGAAATTGATGCTCTTAATCAAGTCTAGTATCTTTTGAATCTCTCGACTCTCACCTCCTGCAAGGTTTGCTACTTAAGAAGATTTTTAGCCTCTTATCCTCTCTATGCTCCTCTTGCCTCTAACCTAAATTAATTTCTCTAAGTCATACTTAGTTGTTCTTTCTAATCTCATCCTTTATAGACTTATATAGATCCCAACCCCCAAACTTACAAAAGAAAATATAATACAATTATACTAACACTCTTAGTAGATTTTCAAATCTAATACGATTAGAATTCTAATTCTAATACGAGTAGAATGAGAGATATACTTAAAATGTGTATGATTTGCATTGTCGGTATCATTAGATTGTTCTGTATGAAAAGCAAAAAATGACTAGTTCAATTTTCCTTTTATATGTCAACCATCTCTCCACGTGCTGAAAATCATACAACCTTCTCTTTCTGACAACAATATTCGATTCGAGTCTCTAGAAGCACTGCAGGATCAATTACTTCATTTTCATCTCTTGCAAAAATACTTTTGTATGTCAGATTCTACATATCTACCATACTTGGCAGTTGGCAAAGCAGGAAATTAAATTACAAATCAAACAAACTAATCAAAATCACAAATTTTCCTTTTCCATTTTTAGCAAACAAGCCCTCAATCATCTCAAGAAGAACTCGCGCAACTTCCTTGTAAGCTTGCCTTCTATGTACAGCACTTCAATGCTCACTAAGAATAGGCATTGTACACCTGATACCTAAATGCTTGGGGGATTACTGAAGGTTTCTTGCTAAGGAGATGCTCTTCCCTATGACCGAACCCGATTTCTTAGCTCCTCGAATGTACGCATAGCTTCAGAGTCAAGGCCTCCTGCAAACTACAAATTGGAAGAATAGAAGGAAGATCAATTTGGTTTCTGCTTGACATACATTTTGAAGTTTGAACTAGTAATTCCTGAAAACTAGCTTGCACCTGGTGAGCTCTATAAGTGAAGCGCACACTCTGAGCAACCAGTGCCTCATTCGCCGTTTCCCTGTCAAGTTCTTGCAAGACTCTCTTCATGTACACTTTTGCAAGCTTCACTGATGCCAATTTCATCTGCACAAATTCGAATCAATCAATGTTAATGTTGGTGCCGGCATTAGGCAATATTTAGCATCAGGAAAAGACTGTGTTTTGCATTAACATCTACCTTTGAAGCAATTCCTGAGTCAAGCATCCAGTCAGTTGGAATCCTGAACTCTTTGTAAGACGACATAGTGGAGTTCCTCAAGCTCATCAATCTGTTCATGCTCTTCTCCAATCTGACAAACATAAAACAAGAGAGGAAGTTTCAGACAGGAGAAGAGAAGCACGTTAAGTTGGTGTTCAGATTTGGTCAGTGTGCCGTACTTATCTAACAAGCTTGATATCTTCCTCAGAGTAGCCTCACATGAAGTAGGGGTGCCATCATCATTAAAGGAAGAGACCTCTATCAGAACACACTTGAGATCTCGGTATTCAAATGCTGCTTCACGGAGCGTGTCAGCTTTCCTCTCAGGCCAGTTGAAGTGCTTCAAGACGGCTGTCTCATCGGACTGAAATGTTATGTTTAACAGAGCTTAGGATCAGTAACTGCCTCATCAACCAAAGACTATACAACCTGTGAGCTTCTAGTTGTTTTTCTCATCCAGAGTGCCTCATAAGGAAAACTGATGGAATGGTATGAAGTTCTCTTTCCAAAAGGGACATTAATATAAAGCAGCGTAGTGTGCTCCCTGCTATTTCCTTAAGAAGAGAGCACTTGAGAAAGTGATGTCATTTCTTTCGCTTAGTATTCCTCAGTAGATACAAAAGAATGAGAAAACAATGGAAATGTAAGTGGTTAATTACCAAAGTGGAAAGTTGTCGATCGAGCCAATCCACAAAAGTGAGTACTTGTTCGATATCGGTGTAACTAGTGGTCTGGACTTTCTTGATGAGGTCATTGATAAACTCTCCTTTCGTTTCGACATCTGCTTTGATCTGTGGCATGATACACTTTGTCAAGAAGAGCACATGCAGTACTTGTCCAGAGATCTTTGAAGATTGACAAAAAGAAAATTCTCACCGCTAACAAGTGTGCCGACCGGTTCTGCAACTCACCAACAATGCCATTGTGGTGATGAGGATTAATGGCAACATCTCCAATGACGGCAGCACTCTTCTTTGTGTCACGCTTCGTCAGCGAGTTGTACAACTCAACCAGTGCAGTGGCCTTGTTTACTGTGCTTATCCTAGCACTGGCAGGGCCTTGTCGTGGTGGTGGCGGCGGAGGCGGCGGTTGTGGAACACCTCCTGATGCGGATAATGGTGGTGGTGTGTTTAGAGGTGCAACTGCTGGTGGTACAGTAGTGGATTGTAGTCTGTTGGCGCCATTCTCTCTGACGGCCTCCTTTTGATCTGACAGATGGCTGCTGATGGTAGCCTTTGTTTCCTGAATTAAGTTGATGAATTAATTTGTCAATGTTAATTGAAGTCATATTCGTTGGGATTTGGGATGTAGTAGCTTGCTTTTCTTTTCTCAAATCAAGGCACAGAAGGTGAAATGAAATCTTGAGGATATAAATAAAAAAAAGCAAAGCCAAAGAAAAGAAGAGATATATGTAGTAGATGTTACATGGTGCCGGTCTTGAAGTTGAAGGTGGGTGATCCTGGCCTGGGCAGCGAGCAGTTGATGTGAAAGCCTCCTCTTTTGTTGCTCCAGCTCTGCATTCAGTTGATGCAGCCTCTCCACCTCCTTCTTGAGAACATCCACCTCCCCACGCAGCCTCTGCTTCTCCTCCTCCTCCTCCTTCTCATTGTTGTTATCTTTGCTCACCCTCACAAGCCTCCTCCTCGCAGCAGGAGTAGTAGGAGTTGTGGTGGTTGGCCTGGGCTTCACCCCCAGTCCCGGAGAAGAACAACTGTTGTTTGTTGTTGAAGGCTTGTTGACCCGCGCGACCGCCGGAGACGTGGATGGCTTGCTGCGGCCATTGCTGAATACTTCTTGCTTCATTGGAAGACTGTGCTTGTGTTGTGATCTGAAGAGGTAAATTATTTATGATGGTTTGCTTTCGCTCCACTACTAACTTACTACTAGAAAGAAAGATGTCATCTCATCAGACTAGTCAGAGATGAATTCAATTGAATGCTGCTCATCTCAAGCCTCAAGCCTGGCTGGCATCAGCAGCACAGCAGTTAACTAGTATACCACTATAGGCTATAGCAGAATCAAAGAGCAAGGGGAAAAAACAAAAACAATAACAAGATGACAGTACTAGTACTCCATGCCATTAATGAGTGGAAGCTATCAACAAAGCGGAGTTTGGCGGCAGTACAACGTGATCGATCTCTCCACATCATTTTTGTTAATAAGAATGCCAGCAACATAGCATTAGCATTGGATCCTGCTCCTAGTATAAACTTAATTAAATCAAGAAGGAAGGCAGGCAGTTGACAAATTAAGTGCTACCTACTCTAGTAGATTCTTCTTCTTCTAGCTAAACGCCTAAACCATGTGAATGGATGGACCAGACGATTCTAAAGTTTATCACAGCTTAGGCGCAAGATTTCTTTTCTTTTTTTTTCTTTTTGTTGGGGGGGGGGGGGGGGGGGTGGGTGGGGGCGGGGGGTGCACCATTTTAATTTAATTCTAATAAGAGGTGCTACTTTGTATAATTTGTACATTGATCTTAATTATTGCCTGCCAGTGTGCATATATCCAGTAGTATATAGATAGGAGTATGTTGTGTCGCCTTAAAAACCCATGATATAATATACAAGGACTGGTTGAGATGATACTATATGAATGATAAACATACATAAATAGCCCTTTTGGTTAATTTAGATGGATCTAGAGACTAGTAGCACCCATCAAATCATTTGTGAGGGACCATACAATAATCTACATTGAATGATAAACAGATTGACATACCAATCAACCAATTTAATCCAATCCAACCCTAAATTTAGACAGATGCAAATGACAACCTGAAATTCTAAATATGGTGGCTAGTACTACTTGCTAAGCACTGCAGTAATAAATTTTTGTTATCTGATCTCTGCAACTTTTTCATTGCCCTGACAAGAGAAAGGGAGAGGCAGTGTGTGCGATAGGAGTAGCTCTGAAATTAAATGAATGATTGAACGATTGATTGGTGATCCAACACAACACAACACGTGTATGCATTGGCTGGCAAGCAGTAGAGGGAACACATCTATGCACACATCACATGTTACCCTGCAATTGGATTTTGGCATTATTCTCCTCTTCTCTTGTCAATGCTAGATATGACATGCTCAGGCTTTCTGCCAGAACATCTTTTTATCTACTACTCATCTTTCAGTTTTTGCCCCACACTACAAAAATCACAAGACACTGACTGACTGACTAAGATGATCATATGCATGCAGAAAGAAGAGAATAATTGAATAACATTCGTGCAGCTAACCCTTATTCTTAGTACAATGTTCATCATGTCTGTCTTTGTCAACAACAATACTGCTTACTCATCCAGAGAAACACACTAGCTTACTTAAAGCAACGGCAGAAGCATATATGGTGGACCTGAGCGACCAACCCCACTAACTAATCGAAGCTTCCTTAATTTACATGTTAACCCCTTCCTCCCTCCTACATAATGATAATATAGACAGCTTGCTTCCACTTTAAATCAAGCTTATTATACTGTCTATATATAAGCTAGTCGGATCAGGCTACTAATTAATATAGTGGACTACAATCTTAAGTTCCATTTTCAAAAGATCATAAGGTTTGGATTACAAACAGTAGTATCTGCCATCTCAAATATGAAACATTCACTTCTCTCTCAAAATATACTCCTATATATTCACTTGTTATTTAGCAGAAACTTAACAACCATTGATCTTCAAAGTCCTAGCTAGCTGAAGAAAGCATTCATAGTATGAATGTTTGTTCGTCAGAGGCAACATAGAAAGCATTAAAGATGAAAAACACAATTGCAATTTTTCAACACAACTCACAAAAGATCATTCATAACATACTCCTACAAAAAAGAAGTACCTGGAATTTTCAGGCAGGCAAGACAAGAATTAAACAAGCAGTTAGCTGAGGCAAAACAAGAAGAGCTAGAATTGCTGCTGCTACTGCTGCTAGTACCACTTATATACTCCGTTGCTAAGAAGAGAAGAAATTAAAGTTGCTGGATGGACGTTGGGAGTGGAACAAGCTAGGGTTGGTGCGACACTTGCATCAAACACTATAGAGGCCCAAGAATTTAATGTCCCAATAATTATTACTTATAAAAATGTTGTGGGTGGAATGTCTCAATAGCACTCCCTTCACATCACTGAACCACCCCAGCCAACCAAAGCTAATATATGGTAGTGACTTCTAAAACTGAGTCCAACACTGAAGCCCGGAGCGGTGTCCGTGTGCCACGTCGGCTCGGCTACGACATGTCAATAGGGAGCTAACGCATGACAAGGCAATGGGTGCTCGAAGCACTGCAGGTGGGCCTGTTTAGCTGAGTGGCACCTGAAGCAACTACCTTGGAGAGGTAGCCGGCTCTCGGCAATGCGTTTTGTGGGTCTCATGTCTTTACATCCCACGCCTGACCGACCTATGCAGATCTTCAAACTGACAGGTAGGAACAAAACATCGTGGGGACTACATGTCAGTGATTGAGTGTGGAGTGATTCTTAGAGAGTAATTTCCTTACATCAATGAAAGGACAGATGTTCTCTTTTGTAAGGGGCTATTTCTCTTATAGAAGTGTATTGTAGTCATGAGTATGCTGTCGTATGATTCCCTCACCAATGATGTCAATTAATATGTATGGATTGGGAAATCCACGACAATTTAATGTTTGGAGCACTTCGTTGAAGAAATCATGGACAGGTTTGTCGACGAATATCTCCAGAAACCCACCATCGACGATATCCAACATCTACAACAAGGAAAGGCTCGTGGTTTCTCAAAGATTCTAGGAAGCATCGATTGCATGCACTGAGAATGAAAAAATTGCTTAGAAGTATGAAAGGAACAATTTACCTACAGTGATTACAAGATTATGACCATTATACTAGAAGTAATTGCCTCCCAAAACTTTTGAATATGTCACGCCTTCTTTGGTGTTGCCAACTTCAATAATGATATCAACATGCTAAACTAGTCATCCTTGTTCACTGATATTTTGAAAGACAAACTCCTCAAATTCAATACTTCGTAAATGGGATGTAGTACAACATCGGATAATACTTAACTGATGGTATTCACTTAGAGTGGGATGTCTTTGTTAATACCATACGTTTGCCTCAAATGGAGAAGTTCGAGTTGTTCGCACAACATCAAGAAGGTGCAAGAAAATATGTAGAGCAAGTTTTTGGAGTCCTGCAATTTTGATTTGTCATTCTCCATACAGCTCCTCCCACTTTGGCAACGATCAACACTTGCGAAAATTATGCAAGCATGTGTCATCCTACACAATATGATAATCAAGGATAAATGAGACATGATGACTCATTCAATGGTTCGTACGACAGTCAAAAGACATCTATCGTAACACCACCTAATTTTTACAATGTCGCTCCGCTTCTTTTTGCCAATACTTGCTTGAAATGAAGAGATATGTGGTCACATATCACATTTGATCGACATTTGGCAACGTTTTGGTGACAGTTAACAGACGAGTATTAATCCTTAATTACTATGTTTTATGTTCTCGTTGAAATATCGAAATGTTTTTAATTTGTAGTATGTTTGATGTTATTTTTTTATATCTGAATTTAATGAGAAAATTTATCATCTTTATGTTAAAATTTTAATTGCAAATCTCTAATTTTTTTTGTTGTATTAGAATTATTCAGAATTAATTTATTAATTAATTATTTTAACTATTACTAATCATATATTACAAAAAATTCACACATCAATATTTTATATGTAGAACCCACACGAAACACCACCTAAGAACCAATGTATTATAATACTTGATTTTCGGGGAGACACTTCGCACGTGGATTCGATCGAGGAGTTTTTCGAAACATTGTGTGTATTAGAGTGGGCGATACTTTAAGTGACATTCGTATATGCGACACAAAATATTTTTTCATATATGTTTTTGAGGCATTCATATATTGAAGTTATCCTAATGTAAATGTAATGCCACACATAACACAAGTTAAAGAGCACCGACCTAACTAATGTTTCGGATTGAAAATTTATAGTAACTCTTGCATGTTTTAAAGAAATTGCCTTGGTCTTTTCAAATTTTGTTATACATACAGCTCAGCTGCCTGCAACTAATCAATCCGAGTTTGAGGTTGTTGTTAGACTGAAGACTGATCTGCTAAAATTTCAGACTGAACATTAATTTGCATATATAATTTTGTTTTATCCATCCAAATGAGATGGATGCAAACGAAGCTCTTAGAGTAGGTTTAGGGGCTAATATATTTTAAAGATATCTTTATTTATTTAGATAAAATTCTTATATGATTAAAATTTTAATATTGTAATTGATTAAGACTTTTCCATACTGCTCTATGTATATATTTATTAGTTTACAATAATAAATATCAGTATTTTTTCTAAATCTAACATAACATTAGAACTAAGATTTCTTAAATTTTAAATCTAGCCACCCATCCATCACCAATTTATCACCCTAGGAAAACAACGAACACTAAACCCTGGGGTGGTGTCAAAAAAAATTATGACACCATATTTAGATATATAACTGGGCACTAACTCTTCTCCGCACGAGACGACGTCGACCAAACGTTACTGACCGTTCGATCAGTAGTTTTAACTCATCCGCACCATCCGCGTGTAGCTACCCACTTCGCCCATGTCGTCGCCACTTCTGTGGCCATCCGATCGTAGAATTCGCTTCATCTAAGTCGGCCGCGTGGAACCCATTACCGAACTTGTGAATTACCGAACTTGTGATTTAGTGTTTGAAAGCTGGTCACGTTGCCTCTTCATTCGGGCCCGTTGGATCGTTCTTCCAATAATCCTAACCTTATCATCAATCTTGCCGTCGGTCGCTCGCTGCCCTTGCGAATCAGATCATCGTCGCCTCGCCATTGCTGCTCTCCTACATAGCTACTCGGTTGCTGTTACCGCTTGGTGTCTTTGTTTTTCTCCTATTGTTGTTCATCCAGATCTGAAGTCGACGTTGCTCGTGGGGCACGTTGCCTAGATTTGGTTCTCTGTTGTTGTCGGCCGACTGCCGTCGTCTGTCACCAGCGAGTGTAATCTCAAGGCTTTGGAGAAATCCTTCACCTTGTACTTTTGGCCGGAGGAGGTCCTCTTAATGGAGAGCGAGGCAGTTGGCAGGTTGCTTACGTCTTATTAGATCCAGGAAACAAGGAAGAAGAGAAGAAGGGATTAGGAATGGAATGGATTTGAGAGATGAGGCAGAGGAGAAGAAGTGATCAGGAATGGTAGAAGAATAATTTTGGTTACGGTTCTAGTTTTGGTTTATACTGGATTTGGTTTAGATCTGTTTTTAGTTTGGTTTGGTCCTGTTCAGTGGTTTTGGTCCAGTCTTCATCTATCAAGTCAGGTTTGGTATTTTTCATTTGTCGTGGTTTTTTTCTATTGATGTCGTCTACAGTTGTGAGTCAAAAATTAGAGAGTTTCAATTATCTTGATTTGTTAATTATATTTTACTTAGCACAAGTCAAAAATCCGATAGAATTTCAGTTATCCTAATGGAAGTAAAAAAACTAGAGAGGCTTTGATTGTTCCAATTTGTTCATTTTTCTATTCGGATGGGAAGTGTGCCGTTGTCTTTGGATTGTAATTCGTTCATACCATCGTTGCACCATCTTGTGCATTTGAGTTTTAAGTTATTAACGTAACCATTGTTACTTCTAATTATAAAATTGGCTAGTCATTTGTAATTTTGTCTACTACTTATCGTGTTGTTAGCTATTCCTTTACTGTTTCATTTACTTGTATTATTTCAAACTCATATTTGTTGCATTTGTCTAAAGTTTGAGGGAAGTGTTAAAGATATCTCTGTCTATTTAGTTAGGAATTTTATTTGATTAGAATTTTAGTATTATATTTGATTAAGATTCTTCTATATTAGTCTATATATACTCATTAGCTATAATAATATATGTTGACGTTTTTCTTAGATGTAACAATATATATAGTGGTCCCATACAACATCAGCACACCACACTTAATTGATCTGGACCTGCTAATTGTAAATTTTCAGTATTAACAGCCAGTCTACAATTGCGCGCATACAACAGTTAGTAGAAAATGCACCCATAACTATATAAGTACTGTAAAGATGGAAACTTTAAACAAGCAATATAGTACCAAACGCCACGGAAAACGAAAAGAGTAGTGTCATCAACTCAATTCAATAGCGAGTGGAGTAGGGAGTATTAGGTGGTGTTATTAGGCTTTCTCAGAAGAACATTCATCGTAGCTCCTACATGAATACCACAGCTTTTAGAAGTGAAAAAATTAAAGGCAGAATTCACCTACATTAATTAATATTGGAATTCTACGATCCTCAGACAGCTTGCATGTCAAGAGCTTTTGAGTAGAGACCAAATGAGAGATAGATTAGTGTAATAAATCAAATCAAACAATAGAGATAAGAGTATCGTGTTTCATCTAATGAAAAGCTAGCTAGCAGCTTAAGAATTTTTTTGGGCCTCTGGGGCTTTTTGGTCCCATTACCACTTACTTTTGGGCTTTTTGGGCCTCCCCTTCCCTCGCCGACTCGTTGCAGTCGGAGACGGCCAGAACGGCAGAACCAGCCAACCGAAACACCCCCGAGTCGGAGAGAGAGGATGGCGGCGGCGGCGGCGGCTTCTCCAGCTCCACCAATCTCCGACAGCCGCAGCTGCTGCTGGTACGTGCCCGACTCGGCCCCGGTCCCCCATCCCCCATCCTGTTCAAATCGTGGTGGATGTCGGCCATGACCCATCTCAACTCTCCGATTTCCGACTTGGAAACGCATATAGAGATGGTGTGGAAGAAAGAAGGGTGTTTAGGGTTTGCCCTGGACTGCCCTGTCTGTTTATATTACAACTTACAGTTGCATTTCAACTTCACAATGGACTGTCTATTTGTACAATTGAATGAATGTACCTTGTTATTTGTATTACTTCTGCTCAAAACTATCCTAGTTCCAACCATAATCTACAATCCTAGGGTCTCATCTCAGGTCATAAACACACTATTACCTCAGCATTTTTGTTCACCAACTTGTCTATCTATTTACGTTTTGTTATTTCAACAAAACAGAAAATACATCAAAAATTGTACAATGAGTGGTGGAGAGGGCACTGCTACTGCTGCTAGTGCTAGTGATAGAGATGGAGCCCTTCTCGTGGTCTCATCGGATGTATTATCAACTGCGGACCCTGGGTGGCAACACGGTGTTGCTCAGGATGACAACAAGAACAAAGTCAAATGCAACTATTGTGCCAAGGTTGTCAGTGGCGGCATCTACAGGCTCAAGCAGCACTTGGCCAGAATTCCCGGTCAAGTCACATACTGCACTCAGGCTCCCCAGCATGTCTTTCTCAGCATCAGGGATCACCTTCATAACTCCAAAGCCAACCGAAGGCGCCGCCAATTGCAACATGACAATGGTGATGACGACTTGATACATGATGATTTGGAGGCTTTCCATAACAGGAGAAGGCCTACACGTGATGGGGATTGCCAAACCATGCTCCCAAGTGCACCCACTCTCCGTGCATTGGGCTTTGCTGATCCAGGTTGGGAACATGGAGTTGCTATTGGTGATACCAAGAGCAAGGTCAAGTGCAACTACTGTCAAAAGGTCGTCAGCGGCGGTATAAACCGTTTCAAACAGCATCTAGCCAGAATCCCTGGGGAGGTTGCGCCTTGCCTTTTGGCTCCAAATGAGGTCTATCTCAGCATTAAGGAAACCATGAAGTGGCATCGCAACAGTAGAAACCAAAGGATGGAAACAAAACAACTTGCTGACTTGTATTCTGGTTCTGAGAACCAGGAAGTACAAGATGCAAATGGTGGGCGGAACAAGAGAAAACACCTTCCCAGAAATGAAGATGTTTCTTGCAGTAAGCCTGCAAAGATAAATAGCAGATCAAAGCATCGAGTAACTGATTCGGCAGAAACACATATAGATGGCAGGCAAATGAACTTGAGTCCTCTCTTTGCCATTGCCAACAAGCAGAAAAGAAGCCTTCTTGCTTACAACAAGAAGCTCAAACAGCAGGGGGTGCCTTGTAAGAGGAAGGGCAATAAAGATGTGAGCTCTGCGATTTGCAAATTTTTCTGTTTTGCTGGCATACCTTTTGAACTGGCAGATTCTACTTACTTCCGCAAGATGTTGGATCTAGTCAAGGCGCATGGTCCTGGACTCAAAGGCTCTGCAAGCAAATCACTCACTGGTCGGTATCTCGAGGATGAAGTGAAAGCAACCACAAAGTACCAGTCAGAAATAAAGGCTTCTTGGGGTAGTACTGGTTGTACAATCATAGCTGATGGCTGGAAGAACTTGGAGGGAAAGAGTATGATTAATTTTTTGGTGTCTTGTCCAAGAGGAACATACTTCATTTCATCTGTCGATACATCACACATTGTAAATGACGCCACGGGTCTGTTTAAGTTGATGGATGAGGTTGTAGATGCCATTGGTGAGGAAAATGTCGTCCAGGTAGCCTATACCTTTTGTTTCGTTTTATAAAAAAAATGTTTTTGTACATTACTAAAAATACCATGTTGAATCATGGTATTTTTAGAGTAGTACCATTAATTTCCTTCTCTTTCTTTGTTGCTTGCTAGGTCATCACTGAGAAGTCTGAATGCTAGTAGTACCATTAATTTCCTTCTCTTTCTTTGTTGCTTGCTAGGTCATCACTGAGAAGTCTGAATGCTATGAAGCTGCTGGGAAGATGCTAGAGGAGAAAAGACGGAGTTTATTTTGGATGCCTTCTGCCACTGATTGCATCAATCAAATCCTTGTGGATTTTATGGAGATAGAAGTCGTAAAAGAGTGCATTGAAAAAGGCCAAATAATTACTAGGTACATCTATAATTGCTCCTGGTTATCAAACCTCATGATGAATGAAATTACGGAAGGAAAGGATCTTAATATGTCCTCCATGAGCAAGGCGGCAACTTTATTCCTCATGCTGAAAAGTTTGGTGGACTGTAGATCGTCTCTCAAGAAATTTTTCCAATCAGACAGATGGTGTTTGTCTGAAATGTCCAAATCAAGTGCATGCCAAGCTGTCAAAAGGATTGTCCTTGACACTGCATTCTGGAAGAAGATGCTGCATGTGAAAACATATGCGGAACCTATTCTGCAAATTTTGAAGAAACTTGAGAGCAGTGATGACTTGTCAATGCCATTTCTGTACAATGATATGTACCAAGCCAAGCTATCGGTTCGAACTATTCATCATGATGAAGAGACGTTGTATGCCCCGTTCTTGGAAGTGATAGACAAGCATTGGGACCCTCTTTTCAACCGTCCTCTGTATGTTGCAGCATATTTCTTAAATCCTGTTTGCCGGTACCAGCCAGATTTCAATACGGTATGCATACAATGGTTCGTGTTTAATACTTGAAAAGTGATAATGCAATGCTGTCCTTTGATTTTGGGGTTGGTTTTATTTTTCTAAATTTTGTAGCTTGCAGAGGTTATCCGGGGTCTGAATGAGTGCATATCACGGCTTGAGTCGGATAATGGAAAGAGAGTTTCTGCCACTGCACAGGTATCAAACACACTTGTTTAAAGCTTGATCTTGGTAATTTAGGCCCTCACATCAGTTCCTCTCCATTGGATGAACTTTCTTTCATCTTCTTCCTCCTAGATTTCAGAATTTGTCTTTGCAAAAGCTGATTTCGGCACAGAACTAGCTTTGAGTACAAGAATGGATCTTCACCCAGGTAATAATGATGATAACCACTAGAGAAACAAGTGAAGCTGTTTTTCCCACATCAAACACAGGACAGACACTGATAGATAGCTCATGGTTTCTGTTTGTCTTGCACCATTAGCTGCATGGTGGCAACAGCATGGAATCAGCTGCATGGAGCTGCAAAGGATAGCCATCCGAATACTGAGTCAGTCTTGTACAACTCTCAGCTGCGAGCACTACTGGAGTACCTTTGATCTGGTTCACTGCACAAGACACCGCCATTTATTTCAGAAGAGACAGGTGGTGGATCATGCTTCGGTGCACTATAACTTGCGTCTTCAGGAGAGGCAATCAAAGAAAACTGGTGACAGTAGTTCAAGGCCCCCCAACATCCTGATGCTTGACAATGTGTTGGAAGGCTGGCTGGTGGAACCTGAGGTTGTGGTATGATCTTGAACTCTCCTTCACTAGTCTAATGGTTTTCCCATGCATCTAAATCTAATTGATCTGAGTCCCTTTCTGGATTCAGCAAGTTCAGCAACATGAGGAGGTGATAGAGCCATTTGATCAGAATGCAAATGAAGATCTGGATACAACACTTGGATCTTCCCACGAAAACATCACTACATTGCTTGAGCTAGTTGATTCTGAAGAGGTTAACCCTTCTTCAGCGCTTAGTGATAAAAGTGACAAAGATGGTGCTGACAACACTGATTTTGACGATAATCCTAGTGATTAGTTAGGTTTATGACATGTATGTAATGCTCAACAACAAACAACAGTTGCCTTTGATGCTGTTGTTCAGTCAATTCCGCAAGTGTCAGGCCTTTCCCTGCTTGTACTCATCAAATTTTGGTAGAAATGCAGAATGGAGGCAAAAACAGGTCATTACAGGAGCTGTCATTAACTGTGCTTCATGCTTTTCTTGCTGGGCTGGGATCACTTCCAGGTTATTGAATTAGCATTTGTCATTACTTAAGAGTTTTTCTGAGCTTCAATTGTTGTATGTTCGCCATAAAAAATCATCAAAGGAAATGGAGCAAAATATAACCGGTTGCAAGATCAGAAGAACTGCAAAACAAGCGATGCTTGATTTTTATGTACACTAAAACTATCTTTTTTTTTCAGTCCACCCAGGAGGCAGGCACATTGCTACATCTACCAATCCGTACATCAAGCAAATCATAATTCCTAACGTACATGGCATAATCATCATACATCCACAGCCACAAGCATTTTCTCTAGCTCTTTGCATCAATTGTGATCTTTTCGATTCCAAAATTCTGGAGCATCTGCTGCTGCTCTTTTCATCAGCTTCCGGACTTCAAATCTTTCCTTTGATGTATGCCAATGCAAGCATAGAGAACAAAGCAGTCCATGAGGGGGTGACCAAGCACGAACCATTGGCGGTGTTGACCGCTGTTGGGATGTCTGACCCAAATGCCAAACCAGGTGAATCCGATCCGCTTGCGTTCAGTACTGATGGTCCCGAACCAGATGTAGTAGTTCCAGGGCTAGTCGAGGCAGGGTTGTACCCATTAGTTGGGCTTGGGCTGCAAAGATCAAAATTTCACATATAACATCATAGGCGTGCGAGAACCACAGAGATTCATTGGAGTATATACGAGAGTGAAAACTCACATTGATTGTGAAGATGCTGATGATGCCAAAGAACAGCTTCCTGAACCTGCAAAGAAGAGATATACAAATGATCTTTCAGTGGTTCTAGTCTTTCAGGCACTACACTAAAATCTTGAAGTGAACCAGACAGGAAAAAAGAGAGCTGTCGTTATTACTTGGATTAGCATTGACAAGCATTGCCGTCTCCCCAAAATCACAGCTCGATGGTGCAGGATTCCTTTGGTAATAACTGTTGAAAGCGTAGGATGCATGGTCCTGCAGGGTATTTGGATAGTAGCAGCTCCCTGATGGCTGGATCGCCGAGCAGTCTGCTCCTCCAATGCCACACGCATAATCCAGTGCATTCTGGAGTGCGGTTTCCGTTGAACCAGCCTTTGCCACACACCAGACTTGCTGCCCTGACTCAACCGGAACCGTGCTTGGGCTTGTGACTGGAGTTGTCACAGCAGGAGGAGGCGTGCTGATGGGAGTGGGGTTTGCCACTGGGTTGGTAAATGGTGTCGGTGTAGGGAATGTCGATGGGGTGGTGGCAGGATTGGTCACTGGAGCTGTTGGTGAGGAGGTTGAAGGTGTTGGCAGTGGATATGTCACAGGCACTGGTGTGGTCGAAGGGGTAATTGTTGGGTTGGTTGAGGGGGTTATTATTGGCGTGGGCAAAGGGTTCAGAGGAGGGATAGTGACAGGTGACATGGTAGGGTTTGTAGGAATGACGCCTACAGGATTCGTCGAAGGCACAGTGATGATTGTTGGTGCTGGGTTTGTAGAGGGGACTGTGATCGGCACTGCCGGGTTGGTCACCTGAGTGAAGCCATCGTGGACAGTTGGTTTGCCTGCACCGTGATGAATGAAGAAGGCTGATTTTTATTTGTCCTGATAGATCTCAGGTATAGTACATATCCAATTAAAACAGCAGATATTACACAAACTAAGACAAAGTTATTCAACTAAGAAATGATTTGGTAATGAAGTACAATGACTGAATGAACAATTAAGCTAGAGACAAGAAAAGTTTGTTGATAAAGAAGATGTGGTTAGACACCAATGTTAGGAAGGATTTTCAGTACAACAAATGTGCTTCCTAACAAGCTTCTTGAAACATCTGTAATGTTACATCTATTAGCTACATTAGATTTGTAGAGTAGACTGAGCATAGATTTGTACAGTAGAATGGGCAAAAGAAAAGGAGACCTAAATATCAGATTCAGAGGTGAGAAACATAATCTAATGAACCCAAAGGAAACCTAACCTAAATGTCACTACAGCTAAGCTCTCCTAAAGCCAAATCTAGAAAATGGAATAGAATCAGCAAAAATTGTGCAAAGTATAGTGCCAGTATAGGACCTAGCTAAACAATGAAGAAGCAAGAAATGCCCAAGGAAAGTAGGTTGAAGAACAGCTAGCTACAGACAGCACCAATATTACTACTGTGTTAAGTTTAGGAAAGGGGGGGAAAAAGAAAAAACCAAGTGCCACTAGAATGAGCTATTGGGAAGACAATATAAGAGAGAAAGACAGACCTGAGCAGCATGGAAGCTGAAGGGAGAAGAGGAGGCAGGAGGAGAAGAAGAATAGTAGGAGGGCTTTGGCCATTCTTCTTCTTCTTGTCACCTTTGAAGAAATGGATTCGTGAGGTGGTGGGGGGCTGTGTGTGAAGTGGAGGGGCCGAAAGCAGGCAATAAAAAAAGTAAAGGAGAAAAAAAAGGTAAAGCTGCCTGCCTGCATGCTGTTGTATTGAAAAACAAAAATTATCACATTTGCTTGCACCAACAGCTTTACTCTAAATAAAAACTAACTATTACTAATATTATTTTCTTTTGTAGGCAGCACTGTGGTTCTCGAAACATTAAACATGCAAGAAGCTTGCTTTTTATCTTTTTGGACAACCCCTAAAAGTCGTGCAGCGGCATATTCTTCAAGATCTTCAAGATGGTGAGGGTTATGCTTATACGATACTACTACTAAGCGTTTTTCCTTTTTTTTGAGGTAAAAAAAAGTTAATAATCTCGGTGTCCAAAAAGGTTGTCCTATTTTTGATTGTACACAGCATCTAAAATTCAACTTTTGTTATTTTTTATTATAATAAGTTGATTTTAGAATTTAATTTCACGTTGTGATTTCTAACCATAACTCTCTTCAATATAATAAACATTCGTTAGGCCCAATAAAACTCATTAAACAATAATTTCTAACACTCTCTCTCAAGTTGAACGATAGATACCAATCATTCTCAATTTTTTACAAGCTAACACATTTTTTGAGACCAAATCCTTTTGTTAAACAAGCAGCAAGTTGTTCTCCAGAAAATACATGCTTTAGTTTCAAACTCTTTTCGTTTAAGTGCTCTTTAATGAAGAATCGATCAATTTCAACATGTTTGGTGAGGTCATGTTGTACTGGATTATTAGCAATATTGATTAATAACTTATTATCACATAACAGTGTCAAAACTCCACCTTGAAACAATCGTAACTTTGACAACAAACATCTCAACCAGAGCACTTCACACAAGCTAGAAGACATAGTCATGTACTCTGTTTCTGTCGTAGATCGAGAAAAAACAGTCTGTTTCTTACTTCGTCATGACACCAAGTTGCCTCCCACAAAGACAAAATACTCTGATGTTGATCTCCTGTCATCTAAACAACTTGCCCAATCAGCATCACAATAGCCGACTACATCAAGATTCATATTCTTTCTAAACCAGAGACCTTTTTCTGAACTGCCCTTCAGACATCTAAGAATCCTATATACCGCTTTCATGTGCTCTACTTTTGGGTCATGGATATATCTACTTACCACACTTACTGCATAAGTAATATCGGGCCTTGTGTAACAAAGGTAAATAAAACGCCCAACAAGTCTCTGATAACTCTCCTTGTTAGTTGGGTCTCCAGCTTGAGCACTTAACTTATGGTTTTGCTCAATGAGAGTAGAGACCACATGACATCCTAACATTCCAGTTGCATTCAGCAAATCTAGAGAATATTTCCGTTGTGAGAATTATACCCTTTTTAGACTGTGCAATCTCTATGCCAAAAAAATATTTGAGATGACCCAAATCCTTTACTTCAAATTCTTTACTTAGATTGTTCTTCACCTGTGATGAAAATATCATCAACGTACACAGCAAGTATTGTGATGAATGCTCCAAAGTTTCTGAAAAAGACAATGTGATCTCAATTACACTTCTTGTAACTCATACTACATAATGCATGTCTGAATCTATCAAACCAGATCCTCAGAGATTATTTTAAACTATATAAGAACTTCTTCAACCTGCATACCTTTCCACTGTTACCAAAACTCGGTGGGACCTCCATATATACTTCTTTCTGTAAATCACCATGCAAGAAGGCATTCTTCACATCAAGCTAATATAGGGGCTAGTTGAAATTCACTGCACACGAGATTAAAGTTCTCACTGTGCTCATTTTTGTTACTCGTGTAAAAGTCTCATCATAGTCAATCCCGTACGTCTGACTATATCCTTTTACCACCAGTCTCGCCTTATATCTCTCAATCTTGTCTTCTGCATTTTGTTTTATGGTATACACTCATTTGCATCCAACAACTTTCTTCCCTATTGGAAGAGAGACTAGTTCCCAAGTCTCATTTTTCTTCAATGCCTGAAGTTTCTCCTGCATAAGACCTTGTTCAACAGGATACCTAAAAGGATTGATAGCCTAAAATTTAGGTATCAGTAATACCTTTCTTGCTCCAACAGAATATCTATCTTGATTCCTATTCTAGATATTACTGTAGAGAATTAGTAAATTTAGGTATTCTCTCTCCTCTACCTATATGTTTTTGGGGTTTAGAGATTCTGTTGGAGAGAGTAGAAAGATAGGTATAGAATCTTTTTAGGGAGATGTGTATATGAGGATATAGATATCCAATTCTGTTGGAGAAGGTCTAACACTAAGCCACAAAGTATCTTGCATTGCCACTTTCCAATCTTTTGGTATGGGCACTGACTGTAATAATGCAATGAAAGACTTATATGCAGGAGACAAAGAAGAATATGAGACAACATGAGAAAGATCACCCTCAAAGCCATACCTAGCAGGGGGCTTATCGGCATTGGCTCGGGGCTCTCTACGATGAGTAATAGGAAGATCAAGAAATACATTACCACCTATTTTAGAGGGAGACGAGGTCAAAGGTGAGATAACTGAGGGGAGGTCAGGGATAATGAGTAGCGTGGACGACTGGTCATCAATCTCAATCACAGGAGACTAGGGCTGTTGTTCAGTTTACTGTTGTTGCGGCTACCGCTGCTCCCTCTAAACTCCAGTGCCACAAAATGCTTCCTCACATAAGTCTTCAGAGCTCCAGGGTCTCCACCTCCATTGGCACACACCCCCTCGTCTACAACAGGACATGGAATAATACCCACAACAACATCGCCACCTCCACCATTACCACCACTACTAACTTCATCATTCTCCCCCTCTCGACCAGTACTAGGCAAGAGAGAAGAGATATCACCAAACAAAGACGTCAGTTCAATTTTCTCACCATAGAAAAGCTCAAAGTCCCAAAAAGTGACGTTCAGACTCACAAACATCCGTTTGGCTTGAGGACTCCAACACATATAGTCTTCTGTCCAGAGGAATATCTCATAAACATACACTTCAAAGCTTGAGGGTCCAACTTTCCCGCAGAGGGTCGATAATCCCGAACAAAACACATATAACCGGACACTTTCGGAGGGACAACAAATGTATTTGTCCCCATGAGCAGCTCACAGGGAGTTTTCTTGCCTAACCCACGGAGGGCATGCGGTTAATCAAGTAAGTCACTGTCATAATGGCTTCACTCCACAGGTTTTTGGGCACATTTATCCCATACATGAGTGAGCGGGCAGTCTCCAAAAAATGCCTGTTTTTCCGCTCGACCACATCATTCTGTGCTGATGTATCTGGACAGATTGTCTGATGCAAGATCCCCTGAGCTGAAAGGAAAGTAGCAAACTCCTTATTCACATACTCAGTTCCCTGGTCAGTTCTAACAATACGAACATGAGCTTTATTGAATTGTCTTTGCATAAGAGCACAGAAATCTTGAAAGCAACGAAAAACTTCATTTTTATTCTTCATCATATAGAGCCAAGTCATACGGGAATAACAGTTGATGAAAGTAACAAAGTACTTAAAACCATGGATAGAGATAACCGGAGAGGTCCAAACATCTGAGTGAACAAGCACAAATGGTTCAATGCTACGAAGCCCAATACTACCATAAGATGATCGTGCATGCTTTCCAAACTCACAAGCATCACACATGAGTTTCTTCATGGGTACCCGATTCATAACATCCGGATACATACTCCTCAGTTAGTCAAATGATAGATGACCCGAACGATAGTGATAAAGCATCACTTCAGCCTCTTCTCCACCTACAACAGTAGTCAAAGCAGCACTCACAACATCCACAATCCCTTGATCCAAATACCACAGTCCATCACACCTAGTCTTAGTCCCCAAGACCCTCCTCGTCTACCTCTCATGTATATGACAGACATCTTGGTCAATATAAACACTACAATCAATTTGATTTACCAAAGCACTAACAGAAAAAAGATTAACTGGAAAGGATGGAACATGCAAAACAGAGGAAAGTGTAATGGTATGTGTACATTGAACTGTGCCAATTTCCATGACGGGTTGTGCAATCTCATCAGCAGTTTGAACAGTTTCACGATGCATGCAAGAATATAAAGAATATGATGCAAACTCATTAGAAGCAGCAGTGACATGTCTAGATGCACCTGAAACGACTATCCAATCTAAAGGAGAAGTATGTGAGGATGCAAAAGCCTATGCCTCAATACATGTGCTCGTATGGGCATAATTAGCAAAAGTACCAAACGTAGTAGTCATAGAGATCTCCTGGTTGGCCATAGGCTTGCTGGTGGAACTCTCAACCCTTGCTTTGAACTGTCGTAGCTCCTCTAACTCAGAAAGCTCCTCTCTGTCATGCACAACCAGCCTCTCATCAAACACAACAAAATTGTCTTTAGGACCTTGTTGCCTACCACCACCATGTCCTCCACCTCGGCCTCTACCACATCCTCCACCACCCCTGCCATGCCCAAAATTGCGTGATTGTAGGCAATTACAGCTAATGTGGCCAATCTTTCTGCAAGTAAAGCACTCGCAATTATTTGCAACAATCAAAACAGATCTAGCAGGGGGTGGCTGGGTACCCGATGTCATCACCCGTAACTGGGTCTCCTCCATCACCATAGCAACAAATGCTTCCTCCATGGTGGGCAAATTCGGCTGATGGCTAATTGCAGCTCTTCTAGGCTTAAACGCAGTATTCAAGTCTTGCAGAAAATCATGTACTCTCCTGCGATCTACCCACTTCTTGAACATAGTCAGATGTTCAGCATGAGAAATGTCCAACGGATCATAGTGATCCAAATTTGTCCACAGTCGCTGGAGTTCATTGTAATACTCGGATACAATCCGCTCCCTCTGAGTCATCTCTCGAAGCTTCCCATGCACCTCAGCCATCATCATGACATTGCCGATTCCAGAATATAATCTAGCCAACACAGCCCACATCCTGACTACAGTTGGAGTGGCTTCCACTATCTCAACAATAGAAGGGGTCATTGAGTTCAGCAACCACGTTTTTACCAGAGAATGAGTGGTTTTCTAGTTCTGCCATTCTGAACTATTTTTAAGGGGCTCAACATATGTCTCTTTTACACAGTCAGCAAGCCCCGTCGCCTCCAAAATCATAATCACCCTTCTAGACCAACTCAGATTGTTTTTAGCCCCCTCCAACTTTACTTCATTTGGCATGAGTTCTATCTTTTTCACCATCTATGAGTATGGTACCTCCATCATAACTTTGTTCGATGATGAGATGTCATTTGTCCTCATCGTCATCATTTCCATCATCTTCGCCATAAACTCCTCCATGGTTGGAGCCTTGGTTGTCATCTTAACAGGTCCAAAGAAAAGAATTTAGCTCATGCACTCACAATTTCTTTTTTTTTAAACTCACATTACATAAGCCAAGAAAATCCGGTATCCACATGTAATCTAGATTTGACATAGAAGATCTTCTTCTCCTCTAAATAACTAGAAAGGAAGAGAAGGGAGGAGGAGCTCTGGGCGGCGTAGCGTGGGGCTCGGTCGGCGGCGCGGGCTCGGCGGGCGGAAATACTTGTCGGCTTTGACTGAAAATGCAATTGAAGATCAGATTGAATGCTAATCAGATCTACTGCTCGAATTGGATTCGAGGCACTTCGATCGAAAAGCGATTATGGATCTTGATCGGATGTGATCAGATCGAATGCTAATCAGATCTACTGATCGAACTGGGTTCAAGGAACTTCAATCGAAAAGCGATTCTGGATCAGATCGGATGTGATCAGATCGAATGCTCGAACTGGGTTGGAGGAACTTCAATCGAAAAGCGATTATGGATCTTGATCGGATGTGATCAAATCGAATGCTAATCAGATCTACTGCTCGAACTGAGTTCGAGGAACTTTGATCGAAAAGCGATTCTGGATCTGATCGAGGCATTTGCCAACTCAAGGCTCCCTTGTGCAATTGACCATAATTTTCAATATTGCTTCATAGTCGGGCTCGGGCAGGCACCAACGAACAGGCCTCTACCTCTGATATGATGCTTGATGAATGTTATGTTCATGATAAGCACTCACCCATGATCATCTTCAGAGGGGACAAGGACAAGAGCTTCTGGTCTTCACGTCGTCTTCTGGCCCGTTTGCACCTCTGCCCTGCACCTGCTTCTGTCTTGCTCCTTTTGTGCCCTGTGAAAAAAGGTTAGCACCCCCTCTCTATTTATAGAGGCTAGAGGCTCCAGATTGGTTACAACCATCCAACAACCCGAAATTTTTAGGGGATTTGAATTCGAATAGGAGATATACTTTGTTATTTAAATAAACAAAAGAACAAATAGAGAGATTATTTCCTTTTTGAATTTGAATAGAAGATATACTTTGTTACAAAAGAATAAAGACAGAGATTATCTCCTTTTTGAATTTGACTAGAAGATGTACTTT
Source organism: Pharus latifolius (assembly GCA_019359835.1). Classification (NCBI taxonomy): domain Eukaryota; kingdom Viridiplantae; phylum Streptophyta; class Magnoliopsida; order Poales; family Poaceae; genus Pharus; species Pharus latifolius. The sequence goes on along the minus strand of CM033329.1, from coordinate 73,382,982 downwards.
GTTACAAAAGAATAAAGACAGAGATTATCTCCTTTTTGAATTTGAATAGAAGATATACTTTGTTATAAAAGAATAAAGAGAGAGATTATATCCTTTTTGAATTTGAATAGAAGATATATTTTTGTTATTTAAATTAGAGATAAATCCAGTTCGAACTCGGGCTGCATGTTGGTTTGACCATGTTTGACCAGTCCAATTTTGACCAATTTGTTGACCACGTTTGACCAATCTAATTTTGACCAGTTTTTTGACCAATGGAGTTTTTGTCCTGGTTTTTTATGCTTGTATTTTTATTTTAGCTCTTTTGGTCATATGAGACTTTTCTAATGAATTTTTTTATTACAAAAATTCATCGAACAGCTGGCATGAAAAATGACCATTTTCTAAAATAACTAGATGGATTTGAATGACCGAGGAATATAATTATTTATGTTTAAAGTAACCGATTGATAGAGCAATTAGTGAACAAATATATGGTGGGTAGAGGAGCTTAGAGAAAGTTCTAAAACTAGTTTTGAGCTCCTTTACGTATGAATTAAAATTTTAATGTCATAACTAATTATAATTTCCTCGTATGCACCGTATAAATGTATCAGTCAGGTATGGAACAGATCTAGTTGAGTATTCTATCAAGTAGCTAAGCTTTCACATGGGATCGTATGGTATATGTATGGAGCACCACGGGTCACTTTGCAAAATCTAAGGGGCGTCATGGGTTACTCAAAATAGTTCAGTGGGTTCTACGGGATACCCGAAATTATCAGGGAGCTATATGCTCAAAGGGTGGAGAATTGGATGAGTCCGACTACAATGGCAATCCAAAACGAATGATGAGTGGAGATACTTAGTATATGAATCTGGAAAAGACTCTGTTTACTCAGTCAAGATCTCATATTTAAAGAATCATGGGAATAAATTTGATTGAGAGATTCTGTGAGTAACGCGATACATCTCTGCAGAGTAAAATACATGAGTATTCACTTCGGCTTCCGGGATAGGAAATTACACTCATACTGTAAGTGATTGGTAGTTCTTTAAAATAAATAAATAAATAATCAAAAAAATAATATTTGCTCATACACCTTTGTTTTAAATGGAACTTAGATATTGATATTGGATCTAATGTGAGAGAATAATTATGCAGTTGAGTTAAATATCTACTGAGTATAATCATACCCACTCTTGTGTGTGTGTGTATAAAGGTATTCAGTACATTTCACTTCTTCGGTGCTTCCGTATATTCTATCTCAAAAAATTATATAAATAGTCATGAAAAATTCTATACAAATTAGAAAATGTGTATATTGGATTGGCCAAGTGGCATACAAAATTTCAACACTAAAATCGATGTATATTAAGAGAAATAAAAATAACAAATTTTAGTGAATTGTAATTTTATCTTTTTCTTTTATTTTTATTTTTAGATTTTTTTAGCTGAATTTGTCTTTTTTTTTGTTTCTCCTTGTGTAGATTGAATTTAGATTTGAAATTTTGTGAGATGATATATTGTTTTTATATCTACAATCTCAAATTTTTGTGAAATTTTTTGTCTATTTGCATAGAATTTTAAGAAAGAATACACTGAAACACCAAAAGAGTGAGATATGAGATATGATATATATATATATACAAACAATATTCTACACCCACCCCTAGAATAGTTATTTTATACCCAGTTTAGAAACCGTCCGATCTAACTTACTAGAATAAAGTACAATCGTTGGATAGAGATAGCGGTTATCCTTTGTTTAAAAGAATTTAACGTTGTTAAATATTTGAAATATTTTATTGTTACTGATCGATATCCGCACCAACCGCCTCTTCATCTTCTTCACTGCACTCCCACGTCTTGTTCACATCAAGTAAATTTATTGACAAGAATATATAGTATATGTCTATAGTATATGATCAGTAAATTTATACTACACGACCCGTAAATTTACTGACAAAAATCTATAATATAATCTATAATATGTGACTAGTAAATTTGTTGGTCATATACTATACATTTACTGGTCCGTCTAGTAATCTGTAGTATACCACCAATAAATTTATATTACGCGACTAGTAAATTTACTGACAAAAATCTATAGTATAATCTATAGTATGTGACAAGTAAATTTATTGGTCATATACTATACATTTACTGGTCATATACTATACATTTACTGGTCCGTCTAGTAAATGTGTAGTATACTACCAATAAATTTATATTACGCGACCAGTAAATTTATTGACTAATATGATTTCGATTCCTATTTTTTAGTCGGTTCCTATTTTTCGGGATTGTGTGAAGTTATAACAAATTATGATGTGAGTTCCTATTTTTTAGGGATAATGGAACCGTTTATAGTAGTTATTATCGTCAATATCTCGATGCAAAATCAAGGATACAGAAGGTAGATATAGAATAGCTATTCTAGGAGTGAGTATAGAATAGTGTCTCCCTATATATATAACTACATCAATATATATATCTTATCCTCAACTCGAGAATTGCTCGATGCTGGTGCGACGTGAATGGGCTGTCATATATATATATTTTGTACTCTGATGTTCGATTTTTAATTCAATCTGGGGAATGCTTAAGTGTTAAGGGCATCTTGCTCCAATACTTTACTTTCCTCCTCCTGCTCATTATCTGATTTAGCTATAGTTAATGAGCTGTAGTGGTTCATGATCTCTCTTTTCCAACCAGGATGATGGATCCAGTTGTTCTATACTATGGGAAAGGCCAACTGGGTGGATTTCTTGCTGATCCAAATGGAGTTCTTGATGTTGTAAGTCGCTCTTATGCGTATTATATATATAGAGAGACATTATTCTACATTTATCCTTAAAATAGTTATTCTATGCCTAATTTCTATATCATTGGATCATGCATCGATATTAGAATTTTATTGACGGTACGAACTAACATAAATGGCTTTATTATCCCTAAAAAATAGGAACCACATCACGATTTGTTACAATCGCACACTATCTTTAAAAAATAGGAACCGAAATCTTATTAGTCAGTAAATTTATTGATCACATAATATAAATTTATTGGTCATATACTACAAATTTACTAGACGGACCAGTAAATATATTATATATGACCAGTAAATTTACTGGTTACATATTATAGATTATACTATATAATTTTATTAGTAAATTTACTAATCGCGTAATATAAATTTATTTGTCGTATACTACAGATTTACTAGACGGACTAGTAAATATATAGTATATGGCCAATAAATTTACTGGTTACATACTATATATTATACTATAGATTTTTGTCAGTAAATTTATTGGTTGTGTAGTATAAATTTACTAGTCATATATTATAGATATATAATATATATTTTTGTCAGTAAATTTACTGGATGTGAACAAGACGTGGGAGCACAGTGAAGAAGATGAAGAGGCGGTTGGTGCGGATATCGATCAGTAACAATTAAATATTTCAAATATTTATTGTCGTTATGGAATAAAACGACGCTAAATTCTTTTAAACAAAATATAACCACTATCTCTATCCAACGGTTGTATTTTATTCTAATAAATTAGATCAGATGATTTTTAAACTGGATATAAAATAACTATTCTAAAGATAAGTATATGTATATATATATATAACATCTACAACCATGAAGAGGAGGCTCATCCCGAGACAGCAGCCAACAACCTTGACTGGAGTGAAAATTGGGACAAGTGACAATCAAGTAATGACTGTGCTAAATGGTCCATCAACTTTATATTTTGTTAGTATTAATGGTTATTTGTAAATAAAATCCGCTGTCTACTCTATTTCTTTAATGTGTTACTTGTTACTCGAGAATATTTTTGGAAAAGATGTTGATTTACCGGAATAATACCATCGATTGGTCCTATTATCTTGTGAGTGGGTCATCACATTCCAGTACATGCAATTGAATCCACAAGAAGTTAATTAATTCACCAAATTTAATTGGACAAGTGCTATATTTTTTGCTGAGAGTGCAATAGATGATTTTTTTTCCATTTAGCAAATATATGCATGGTCACCACCAATAATACGTAACAAAAATCGTATCATGAAAGACAACTACGTACTATCTAATGCAATAATTAATTAATTATTTTTTTTTTAAAATATCAGTAGTTAGTACTTGTCTATCACTCAAATCCCACCTCTTTTCACTGAGTTCATCTGCTTATTTCTCCTCCTCTTTATTTTTCATTTGTAAACAAACATTATATATATATATATATGAAATAAATATGGAGATTTTTAAAACAAGTGTCGTGTAAGATGGCCCATTTGAAAAAAAAAAATTGGGCATATAGTTTGTTTTATTTGGCTGGGTGCACCTGAGATAAGTAAAATGTTAAGAAAAGTGTGAAAACACTGACCAAACCAAACGGCCAGAAAAACTTTGATCATCGAAATATTTCATGACATGAATGAATGATTTGCCTGAAAACTAAAATGGAAATGGAAATGACTAGTTTTGCAGTTAGCACCCTGAGAGGAGAAGAATTCCATCCAAACTCCATCACATCACATCGGACTGTAGCCGTGTAGTTGTACTTTTTTGTTGCTTCTTGTCTTCGCCTCCCAGCCAACCACGCTGATAACTCCTCCTGCCCTGCTCCCATTTCCATCCAAAGCTGCTTGCTTTGCTTCTTCTTCACCCAAATCTCCCCTCTTTCTCTCCTTCGATCCAAGTTGCTCTCCTTTCATTTGTCTTCGTGGAGTCCTTTTGCTGAATTCTTCAAATGTGAGTATTCTTTCTGTTGGATCTCATACCATTGCCTCTTCATTTCAGTGGTCTTTTTTCTTTTTTTTCAGTGGTCTCTTGAGATTTGCTTTCTTTATTTTCCTTTCGTTACAATGCGTTGGCGGTTGCTGCAACAGAGAGAGATTTTGACTGTCAAGACTTATGATAGTTTGTGAGTCACTGCTATAAAGATTGGATTTTTATCGCCAGATTTCTGTCTAACTTCTAGATAGTTGCTAGTAGGTAGTTGAGTTCTGGAATTTTTAGGACGACCTTGAGGTGATTTTTTGAAGTTGGAGTTGCTCAAATTGGACATTCATTGCTGAATTTTGCTTCTCGGAGTTGTTTCAAGCCACAAAGATTGTAAATTTTTTTAGAGATTTTTTTTGCTCTAGCCTGTAGCCCTCTATGTAGCTGCCTCCATCGTCTCTGGATTTGTTGAAATTAGGATGGCTGAGCAATTCTGTTTATAAATTGTCTTACATTCAACTCGCACTTGCTTAGATTTTGATGTAAGCCCAATATGTCTGCTTCAGAAAATGCTCCATCTTTTGTTGTTAGAAAGTTTGTGTTTGTGAATTGGAATGGTTGAGCCAATCTTCTGTTTGAGCTATTGCTAAAATTCGACCATCCATTTACTTGCAGTTGTGCTACAATCCAAAGTTTGGGCTGTCATAGGAATTCATGCTTGGATATTAATGATGTGAGCCCATAGCTACTATACCTACTTAACTCTGAACAATAAGATTTGGACATGAACATGTTAGTTGAGAAGTCGGCATGTTTTAGTTGAACTTTTCCAAATGCCATTGAGCTTTGTTGCATTAACCAAAAGAATGTACATTTGCATAACATTAATCAACATTTGCCACCCTTCTGAATGCACACGAGATTTCATCGAGTAGGGCGTTTGGTTGGTTGTCATCTTGGTGGTTTTAATGCAGCTTTCTTGTGATTAGGATTTTCAAATTAAGGGGCAGTTGTGGTATCGGTGTATCACTGTTCTGATAGATTTGTGTTTGCAAGAATAGTAGTTTCTTAAAGCCAATACATAAGCCTCAACAACTCAGCCATCAGCTTTGTTGCTGGCTCCCATTTTACTGTTTCCATTTCCTGATGGTATTGTGCACTTTTAGTCTCACACTCTATCCAAATTATGTGTTATTTTGCTGTGTGCTGTTCATTTGGTTGTTATGCAATGCAGCTTATCCATGTGAAAATACAGTCTTGTTATGTTTGGGGAAAGTCAATCTTTGCAATTGCGGCTTACATGCTCCTATCCTCTTCCAGTAGGTATTTGGTGCTAAAAAATGTCATCGAACTCCACTCTAACAGAATCTCTACATGAGAAAACATTTGTCTTTGGTCTTAAACTATGGGTTGTAATTGGCATAGCCGTTGGAGCGTCTCTCTTGGGTATTCTCCTCATCCTGCTCATATGCCTCACCATTCAAAGCTGGATTAGGCGGTCACGTAGGACGTTTAAGGAGCTTCCGATGACCCAGATACCTTCTGCATGCAAAGATATCAAGGAAGTGAGGGTGGCTGACCAGTTTGCAGCCAATGATTTTATTGTGCATGATGGCCTGCTACTAACTATTCAGAACGAGCCTGTTGAATCAGTGGATAAAGATGCAATTCAGTTGGGTCAAGAGGATAAGTTAAGACAAAGACAAGAGAACAGTCTTTCTGGTTCTTTCCATTACGTGGATGGCAGTGATGGGATTCAATCTACTTCCATCAATGAACAGTCTTCAGCTTATGCTACTGCTGATCATGCACCATTGGCGGGCTTACCTGAGTTTTCTTACCTCGGATGGGGTCATTGGTTCACTCTTAGAGATCTAGAACTTGCAACCAGCCATTTTTCAAATGAGAACATAATTGGTGAGGGTGGTTATGGTATTGTGTATCGTGGCAGGTTATTAAATGGCACACCTGTCGCCATCAAGAAGATTCTCAACAATGTGTGAGTTTGTTTACGACAAATTTTGGTTGATGCAGTGGCGGTACTTGAGTTTCTCCTCCTGCATGCTTTTGGCTAATACTATCACTGCTTGTCACATGCAGAGGGCAGGCTGAGAAAGAATTTAGAGTGGAAGTTGAGGCGATTGGTCATGTCCGTCACAAGAATTTAGTCCGCCTTTTGGGGTATTGTGTTGAGGGAACTCAAAGGTAATAAATAATATGGAGCCTTTATATTCATTTTGTTCTGGAAGTGGCCTAATCATTTTAGTTATGAGAAATAGAAAGTCATAACAGAAATTGCCTGATGTGGTGCTTAACCAGGATGCTTGTCTACGAGTATGTTAACAATGGGAATCTCGAAAGTTGGCTCCACGGTGAATTGTCCCATTACAGCTCTCTCACTTGGCTAGCTCGCATGAAAATTCTTCTGGGCACTGCGAAGGCGTGAGTAACTCCCTCTTTGTGTCTGTTTCGTTCCTTTTTTTGACTGCAATGTCCTTTGAGCATCATTTGTCTACTCTTATTGGTTGTATTCATGGTGCTGAAAGCATGAATTGGACAGAATCTATACCATTTAAATGTCTAGGAGATCACAAAAAACAAGTCTAATTAATGCACATGTTTCAAACTTGATAACGTTGTGATAAACTTATGCTTAATAATAGTGGAATGTGGTTCTATACTATTCCGAAAGAAAGTGAGTATGGATTCAATCAGCTCTGACTTGATGACAGATTGAGATTACACAAGTTTCAAATGGTCCTTGCCATTATGATTTACTGTCATAATTGCTTCAAAATTTGTGCTCATTTTTTTTTTGTTAGGGATAAAGGAATCTTTATTTCCGAACCAAGCACATAAAATTATAAAACCTCAACTCCTTATATAAACTTAAGCCTAAGAGATAAAAGAAACTGAAAAATTGGAATTAACCAGGATTCTAACAAATAAGATAAAAGATAACTCCTCCTTGACTCAAACTCTTTTAGATAAGATAAAAGATAGTGCTAACAATTTTTTGCTTGATTTAAATTACTATAGATGAGATAAGAAGCAACCGTAACAATCTCTTTCTGGACTCGAAATCTCATCGAAAACAAAACAAAATCAAAACTACTTCCAAATTCTTCTGGCATAGGAGCATAATAAATGGCCTGTAAAGACTGCAAAGCACAAATATGTGGCTTAAATCTTTGACTAGACAAAATAGCCATCGTATGCACTTGCATAGCGCAAAATCGAAGTATCAAACTTTGTTGATGTTGTCAAATTTGAATTCTTAATGACCTTGTTCAAAACAAGGCAAAAAACCTATTGTTCCAAATGCAATGCATGTGTTCCAAAAACTTCAAATAGCTCAAAATAGCCCAATTGGAGGAAAACCTAATGGCTCAACAGGAGGAAAACCTAATGGCTTAACAAACCTCCTTTTCAACTAGAAAAAGTCCCAGCAACAAAAATACTTCAAAACAAAACCGATCCAGCCAAGAACCTTGAAAAACCAAAAGTTCCTAATCAAGGAAACATATCAGTAATCTGTGGTGACTTATTGAAGGAACGGAAAATTAGAAATCGATGGAGTAGAAGTCGTCCACGACTTCTTCAAAACCGCATGAGGCATTGACAATCAATGGTTAAAAAAACCAAAGTTGCTAGTGGGCAGTAGTAGATCCAATATGCTTGGTTGTATAAATGTTCATACAGACAGGAGAGGTATGATGGAAGCAGCAACAAGTGCAGATGAGTTGCAACAGCAGTAGCCAAGAAGTGGTGTGGCAAATCTTAGCATCATGAGAGATCTGCAACAAGAATATGGCAATTCTACCATAGCAACATGGCAGCAAAAAGAAGCAATGGAGGACATGGATCTCAAGCATCATCAACAAACAAATCCGGGGCAAAGATGATAGCTGGTAACATAGAGCATCTACTAGAGATGTAACTTGGGCCGTGCCGGCTCGGCATGGCACGGGCTCGTCGGGCCGGAGGCCTTTTCCGTGCCGTGCCCGTGCCGGCCCATGGGCTGTCGTGCCAGGCCGAGTCGGCCCGTTTGCTTGGTGGAGTGGCCCGGCACGGGCACGGCCCATTTGGAATTAAAAATTCAGTTTTAAATTTTAAACGTATTAAATTTATTATAAAATTAAATAAATAATTAAATATTTGAAAAATAATAAAAAAGAAAAGTATTTTAAAAATTGAAAAAAATATTTGGTGTATAACATATTAACAGTAACTAAAAATTACAAAAAAACAAAGACTAAAATATTGTAGAAAATTCAAACAAATTCTTACAAATTTAAAATAAACCATACATGACACATGAAAGTAAAAAATTGCAAACAAATTTTAAAAATTATAAAAAATCATAAATGAGAATAAAACTTAACAATAAATATGAGAACAATTTTAATATTCTGCCTCGTTAAAAATCTTACTAAGTAAAATCCAATGGGATAAAACCTTAGTAAGGAAAAATGAGTGCAGTAAACCAGTAACTAATTACAAATTATTCTGAATCTATATTTAACCATTCTAACTCGCTAATGAACTCAGTGTCCTCCACATTATGTTGTTCTATTTTGGCAGCGTTTTCCCAGTCTTTAAGGCAAGTAATTGCCTCTACCATCTCAAGTGCTAACATTGATCTTCTATCTTCAATTATTCTTCCGGTCAAACTGAAAGTAGATTCAGAAGAAACTGTTGATACCGGAACAACCAAAGCATCCCGTGCCAACTGAGATAACACAGGATATCATCGTTGATTGTTCTTCCACCATAAGAGAACATTGTTAGAGTTGTCATGATCATTTACAAACTCAGGATCCATAGAATGATCAATGTCGAGATAGCGATTGAGTTCCGCTTGCGAACTCATAGGTAATAGTATCGAAGGCGTTTCGCTTTGGCTAGAACTCTGCGAAGATGATTCGCCTCCACCTCCTCATAGTGATTTCCATAGCAAACCGCCAACCTCCCTCCGTGTCTCCGATTCTTGCGGTGCCGGTGCTATTGGTCTTCGGTGTGCACTGCCAAACTTAGATTCGTACAAACGAAAAACTCAAAAAATTTCATCAGCAACGTGTGAATAACTTTCAGAATAATCAATGTTTAAGGATACACCTAATTGCTGCAAAGAAGATTGCAAACCAATTAATTTTAGTCTCGGATCTAAAATAAAAGCAAAACAGTGAAGATGTGATATGCTTGTGAAATATTTCAAAAATTTTTGCTCCATTTTTTGTACAACAACAAAAAAAAGGGGATCTGTCCTATATAATTCAAATAATTTTGCAATATCAAAAATATGATGCAAACCTAAACAAGATGTAGGATAATAAATGCCAGATAATATTTTAGTAGAATCATAAAATAACTATAAAAATTTGTAAAATCTCTCAGCAATACACCAAATATAGTCAGAAAGAAACTCACTATTCAATCGAACATTAATAAATAAAGTTAAAAGATTTTTGTATGATAGTAATCTTTTAACAAGAGATAAGTGGAATTCCACCTTACCTTCATGTCGGTGCAAAATTTTCGAGGCCTCATATTATTGGCCTTACAGTAATTTTTAAATTCAGCAATACCTATATTTGAAGAAGTAATGTAAACAATGGCCGAGCGAATAGTATCTAAAGGTGCGGCTATTTCTTTCATACCTGCTTGAACGATGAGGTTGATGATGTGGTAGATGCATCTTTGGTAGAGAACATACCCTCCAACACCTGACTCAAGTGTTGGAGTCAATATGTCCATAGCCTTCGTATTAGCTGAAGCATTGTCAAGAGTAATAGAAATAATACGATTTTTTCACTTATATTCACTAACCACAATTAATATACGATCGGTTATAACTTTGGCAGTATGTGCAACATTTATTAATTTAAAACCTATAACTCTCTTATTTAAAGAATAATTATCATCTAAATAATGTGCAACTACACTAATGCAATCTATTTTTTGATGGTTGGCGGACCAAATATAAGATGTAAGTGCAAAAGATGTTACTTTTGAAAAATTTTGTTTTATTATTGCTACATTTCTTTCATAATGTGCTAAAATATCATTTCTAGTAGTGGTTCTAGTTATTTTCTTAAACTGAGGACAAAATGCTGTTTGACTCATATTTTCAAAATTTGGACTTTCACCAATCTTAATTGGCAAATCTTCAGAAACAATAAATGTAACAAGTTGTTCCCTAGTTATCATAGGATCATAGTTCCATGTACTTATAGTGCCATCAGAGCCGAAACTTAATTATGTTTGTTGACCATGAGGATGTAGTTTTTTTGCGCAATTCTTTCCTTGACAGAGTAAATGTCCGGTCCCACCTGCAGATGTAGCTGATAAAATTTTTTTGTAATATTTACAAGTAGCAATTTGTACCGTTTTTCCACTCGGGTCGACAGACTCAGATACATCAAAATACTGCCAACATTCTGATTTTTTTGCTCTTTTGCTCCCTACTGCGTTTGATGCCATTGATGGTGTAGAGGCAGAGCCCGCCGTTGGAGGAGATGACATCGGATTAGGTGGTTCGATGGTCCCCTCAACGGCACCAAAATTCCGAATATTAATTTCTTCGGCACTGAAATTCTCAAAATTAATATTGTTCAAATCCATATAGTACTAAAAATAATTTTTCAATAGTGAAAAAATAATCTTTAGAGTGTAAAAATACCTTTTACAGGGGAAACACAATTTGTACAAACCAAAAAATTATTTTCTTGAGAGAAAATATATTTTTTAGAGAGCAAATCCGAATTTTTAAAGGTAGAAAATAGTTTTTAAAAATAAATTAGTATTTTCAGCAAGAAAAATGTTTTTTTTAAAATAAAAATTCCTAAAATAAAAAACCAGTGGATGATGAACTGTGTAAGATTGGAATATTGGAAGAGATTGTGAGATATTTGAGTGAAATGTGAGAAATTGGAGTGAGTTGTGAATTTTTGTGTGTGTTTGGGGGTATTTATAGCAAAAAATCCGACCGTTACTTCTTTGCAACTGCGCTCGAAATCTGATCGTTGATCGTGGACACGTGTTACAAAGCCGGCCGTCCATTTCAAATCGAGTCGTTGCTCGCGTGCCGGGCCGGCCCAACGCGCATGTGTGAAATCCGCCCGTGCCTCGCGTCCCGTGCTCGTCACGCGTTCCGGTCCCGTGTGTTAGCAACTCACCATGTCGTGCATTAAATCTCGCCGTTGATTTCGGCCGCATGGATGAGATATGGCCGTTCGTTCAATTCAAAAATTCAAAATTGAAATGAAAAAGTCCGCCCGTTCCTCGGCCTTCGCGTCCCGCCGCGCAACACCTGCGCCCGCCTCACGTGCCGCGCCGCGCCTGCGTCACTGCCTGCATCATTGCCTGTGTCAGCGTCAAGTGTGGTGCTGGACAGCCTGGACTGCTGGTGCATGCTGAGCAGCTGGCGAGTGAGCGTACGTACACGTATTACGACACAGTGGCACACAGCATACTCACACATCCACGTACTCAATTTAAAACTTTTAATGTGGTGATTAACTAATTATATATTCATATGTGCATGCATCATGCATGCACGTCGTGTTTAGGTACCTTTAAATCTAATAAAAACTATATTTGGCATTACAGTATGCTAGAATATCTTAATTACATAAGATATCTAATGATATATTATTATTATTTAATAAACAGTTAACAAAAGACTCCATGAAATGAAGTTTTTAAAATGCATCATAATGTCAAAGGAACCCTCAGTACAACAACCATCAATATCATTACAAATTACAAACTGCTAATGAAACTTTCACCGTTCCACGGCCGATTTTAGCCGGGCCGGCCCGCATGCTAATAGGCCGCTCCGTGTCGTGCCGTTGCGGGCCGGCCCGCGGTATAATGAGCCGTGCCGGCCCAGGCACGGCCCGATTTTGCGTGCAGTGCCGTGCCCGCCCATGGGTTGGTTTTTGGGGCACGGCACGGCCTATTATAATTCGTGCCGGGCTGTGCCGCGTGCCGGGCCAAAATGCCGTGCTTCGGGCTGGCCCGGCCCAAGTTACACCTCTAGCATCAACAGAGGACAGATCAACAAATTTGTTGCAAGGAGCAACAATAGATCTGATTTTCAGTAGGGCTTTAGAGTTTCGAAGAATTAGAAATCAAAGAGGGCTAACTGTAAAAGAGAAGAATTTTTCTTGGCACCTGGATTAGACATCAAAGAGGACCAATGTTAAGGAGAATAATTTTTCTTGACACCGCCCCTTGGATACGTCCAACACATCCTGGGGGCTATGGATTGGTGGCTAGGTTTAAGGTTTCAGAAACTTAGAGTTTTAATACCACTTGTTAGGGACAAAAGAGGAGACTTTATTTCATAAAGAAACATATGAAATTACAAAAATCTCAACTCCTTATATAGACCTAAGTCTAAGAAATAAGAGGAAACTGAAAACTGAAATAAACCAGAACCGTAACAAATAAGGGAAGATATAACTCCTCCTTGACTCAAACTTGTACAAATAAGATAAGAGATAATCCTAACAATCTGCTATTTGATTCAAACTTGTATACATGAGATAAGAGGGAACTCTTAACATTTTTTTGGTAATAGCATGGAAGAAGTACTTCCTTTGGTTATTATATAATTCTTTGTTTATTGCTGCTTGTGAAACATTGATTTGGAACAAACTACTGAATTTGCAGCCTTGCTTACTTACACGAGGCAATTGAACCAAAAGTTGTGCATCGTGACATCAAATCCAGTAATATCTTGATTGACGATGACTTTAATGCCAAAGTATCCGACTTTGGTTTGGCCAAGATGCTTGGTGCGGGTAAAAGTCATATTGCTACCCGAGTTATGGGCACCTTTGGGTAAGTTTCCGTGTTACCACATATTTGCAGGCATTGTCTCTTTGTATTTTCTTGAATCTTCGCCCATTGCAATTTGGGGGAAAAATTGCTTGGCACTGATCATTTGTTTGATGTAACATTTGTTTTATCCTTTCTTAGATATGTTGCACCTGAGTATGCAAACAGTGGACTTTTGAATGAAAAGAGTGATGTCTACAGTTTTGGGGTTGTTTTGTTGGAAGCGATTACAGGAAGAGATCCAATTGATTTTGATCGCCCCCAAAATGAGGTAATATATATGTCGAGATCTTTTTTCCTGTAAGCTTGTAGTATCCTAATGGATGATTCACCCCTTCTGCTTTAGCATTCTTAATTTATGTTACATTGGTTAACTATGAGAAACCGTCACAAAAAAAAACATGTAATGTATAGTAACATCTCTTACCAAACAAGACAATCTAGATTGCCAGTGATGCTTCCCTTGGCAAATTGGTACCCTGCTTAGGGGTACTTTTCATCATAATGAAGTTGTTCACCTTGGCAAATATGAGTGCATTTTTTTTTATTCAATCATGTTTGATTGAAAGTATACTTAAAACTTTGATCATTAAAATTTATAAATTAGTATAAACAAGCATACAGCCAGAATTGCTTCCAAGCAATTGAGATATCATTCAACTAATTTGCAAAATATTTGATTTCAATAGTTCCCTTTATGCTGACAAACTGCTGTGGAACTGCAGGTAAATCTAGTTGACTGGCTTAAAATGATGGTTGCCAACAAGCAGTCTGAAGAAGTGGTGGATCCGTGCCTAGAGAGAAGACCATCGACAAAGGAGCTCAAGCGTGCCCTCTTGACAGCTCTGAGGTGCATTGATCTGAATGCCGAGAAGAGACCAAGAATGGACCAGGTGGTCCGGATGTTGGATGCTGATGAGCCCATACCTAGTAGAGAGGTTTGAGTCACACTAGTACAGTATATTTGATCAGTAACATACCTGAAAACTCTAGTTTTTTTTCCTGCTGGTAATTAGCCACAGATGGACAATTTACTTAATTGAACTAAGATGCTGTTATTGGTAGAATGTATTCTGTACTGCTGTTCCATTGACCTATTGCTGTCGGAACTTAACGAGTAGATTTTGCTGCATGAAATGAATGGATATTTGTCCTTTAGTTAATGAAATGAGCCTAGTTTGCTTATCATTGGCATATGCGTTGAGCTCAGATTATATTGGATTTGCAGGAAAGGAGACATGGACAAAATTGGGCATCTGAGAATTTAGAAACTGAACCATTGAGGGACAAGAACAGCAGCAGCAAGAGCGATGTCCCTGAGGGGAGGCCACCTCGGTCAAAAAACCGACCATTTTCATCATCCAAGTGAGGCAAATGAAGAAGTAAAACATAGGAGTTAGAGATGTCTGAAATGCTCCGCAGGAAGCAGGATATTTGATATGAATACACACACATTGAGTTGACGAAATTTTCATTCCCTGACAACAGTGATTGGTGTCTGATACATATTTTTCATTGATACATGTACAGTGGTGTGTGCATCTTGTTGAGGATGTATAGTATTATTATTATTAGTAGTAGTAAGTAGTTTGGAAAAGCTGAAAGAGTAGTGGTTGGTGAAATGTGGTGTTAAGAAGAGTGAATGGGAGAGAAAGGGTCGTTTGAACAATTGTATTTGTATTTGTATTTGTATACTCCAAGAGGAGTATAAAGAAGATTTGTTTTGATTGATTTTTCTGGCCATCCATCCATCGATCCGTGTGGTTTATTGCATGGACCATGAAAAGCTGCTTGGTCTGGTATTTCATGCCATTTCATTTCATGTACATTTATTTATTGGTTACAAAATATATCCAGTAGCCCACACCAACCGGCAAAAGCCCAAACAAATCTCCCTTCCTTCCCACGATGCGCAGCTTAGCTGTCTTTCGCAAGTCGCAACTGGAAATTTGGCATGGCATTCACCACCACCTGCCACCTCCGCCTCACCACCACTGCCTCCTCTCATTCATCTCCTCCGAGTACGAGCCGGAGGAGGCACTGGAAGGCTGGCGAATTCCCCTTCCCTGGGACGACGTCGGAGCCCATGAGTAATCCCATCCCCATCAAGAACCTCAAGAAGAAGGTGGACGCCCGCTCGGAGGCCAAGACATGGGCCTGCACCGTCACCGAGGCCCTCGCCGACCGCATCCAGGCCAAGGATTGGCACCAGGCTCTCCAGGTAATTATTTGTTCATTCCATTTGAGCATACGTAGCACCTCTACAATGCTTCAATCAATTTTTTTTTTCTTGTCAGGTTTTCGAGATGCTCAAGGAGCAACCTTTCTATCATCCAAAAGAAGGCACATATATGAAGCTCCTTGTGCTTCTTGAGAGATCAGGCCAATCTGTTTGAGCACACCAGCTCTTCAACGAGATGCTGGACCAAGTGTGCCAGCCTACTCCAGAGCTATACACCGCCTTGATGGCGGCCTACTGCTGGAATGGCCTCCTGGACGACGCACTCAAAGTGCTCAGCAAGATGAAAGCGTCTCCCCTTTGCCAGCCTGATGTCTATACGTATAGCACGCTCATAAAGGCTTGTGGATGCGTCTAGATTTGACCTGGTTGATGTCATGTACAAAGAGATGTCTGAGCGCTCAATAGCACCTAACACGGTCACGCAGAACATAGTTCTCAGTGGCTACAGAAGGGCTGGAAGGTTGGAGGAGATGGAGAAAGTAATGTCTGCAATGCTGGACAGCACAAGTAGCAAACCTGATGTCTGGACCACGAACATTATCTTGCGCCTGTTTGGAAACAGAGGTCAGGTTGAATTGATGGAGAAATGGTATGAGAAATTCCGTGGTTATGGGATTGAACCAGAGAGTAGGACTCTCAACATTCTCGTCAGCACTTATGGGAAGAAGCACATGTATGACAAGATGTCTGCAGTGATGGAGTACATGCGAAAGTTGGCGTTTCCATGGACAGCTTCCACATACAACAACGTGATTGAGGCCTTTGCAGATGCAGATGATGCAAAAAAACATGGAACGCACGTTTAACCAGATGCGCTTGAAAGGTATGAAGCCGGATACAAAAACCTTCTGCTCTCTCATAAATGGGTTCAGCAATGTGGGCCTTTTCCACAAGGTGGTTCTATGGTTAAGCTGGCTGATAGGCTAGATGTACCGGCAAATATGTCTTCACAATGCTGCTCTTGCTGCATGTGCAAAAGCAGATGATCTGATGGTGATGGAGAGGGTGTTCAGGCACATGAAGAATAGGCAGTGTGCTCCAGATTCCACAACATACACTATCTTGGTGGAAGTTTACTGAAAGGAAGGAATGACTGACAAGATTTATGATCTGCAACAGGAGAATCCAAGTTTGGTTCTGACTGAACTTGTCGCAGTCTAACTAACCCGCTTGCTGCATGTGGGCACATGAATGTTTCATCGATGCCTCATCTATGCATGGAGTTATGAGTTGATCATCCAATGATGAAAAGTTCGTCAGGACTCATGTTTGATGTTGAGAATACCACCGAGCAGATTAGCAACTGTTATCCATGTTTGTTCCAATGCTGTGGGCATATAATGTTAATATGTGTTTCTCCTGGCAGCGGTCCTCTAGCAATGTATTGATGTGAGAACAAAGAGGTTTGATTGTACTGGGTGAAATTTGTTGATCATTTATAGCTCTTGAGGATAAATTTGGCTTCTAACATCAAAATCATTTTGTATTGGAATGTGCTTCTCTGCTGCTCCAAACAAAAGTTTGGCCAGGTATGTTTGGATTGCACTTTTAACTTTGCCCAACCTTACCTTGCCAAACTTTGGCTTGTCAAATTGGGCAAGCTTGGGCTTCAATCCAAACACACCCATAGTGCGAATTGTAAAGTATCTTTCATTAGATGGGGGGCTGCAATCACATCAGTTTCAGTTGGTTCTTGTTTTGATCTGATGGTTACTGCTCTAGAACTAGTGCTCATTTTGCTTGGTGTAGGATTGAACTATGGAACGATTTTGTATATATCTTGTGAGGCAAACTACATTTGCATTTGTTTCAATCATTGTGATCTAACATACACAGCACTGTGTCAGGAACTGAAGTGCTCATCTTCCAGATCAACTCACAAATACTGTAGACTTGGCCTTGTATGATGAAGAATAAATGTGACGTTGTCATGTGCTTTCAAGACTTCCATAGGTTGATTATGAATCAGTATGGGATGACAGTAACGGTGCTACAGTCTGATAATGCGAAAGAGTATAAAAGCAATGAGTTTGCAGCATGTCCAATCATAGGATTCTTCACCAGACAAGTTGTCCTGATACTGCACCTCATAATGTAGTAGCGGAGCGGAAAAATAGACATCTACTTCACAATGAACATACCGAAGTATCCATGGAGTGAGACAGTTCTTACTACAGTATATCTGATCAATCGGATGTCTTCTCATGTGTTGGATTGGAAGACTCAATATGAGATACTTAATGGTGAAAACAAATATATTGTATCTTTGAAGGTGTTTGGATGTGTTTTCTTTGTACGGGATCATAGACTAACAGTTGGTAAGTTTGATCCACAAGTTGTGAAGTGCATATTTAGATTATAGATGTTGGAGTCTGGTGGAGAGCACGATGTTTGTTAGTATGAATGTAACATTTCGAAGTCAAAGCCATACTATGGAGAAAGATCATATGTTATTTGTTTGAAGAAGCATGCTCTCCTAGCACGAATGTTGCTGGTCGAGAGGGGGAGATGGAGCCATTTTTTATGCCTTAGGTGATTGTTGGGTCCATTCCAGTCCTAGTAAAGAGTGCTGGATGTTAGCAGATAGCTGCTGATACGGGGTGCCCGATCTTCACGACGTAGGATCATTGATAACTCGTTGATTCGTGTAACCTGACGAACCGATGGCACCAACCATGTCAATACAGTAACCTGCGACAAAAGAATTCGCCCAACCACACGCTTTGATCGTTGTCTACTTGACCACACAAAAGTAGACGCACTGTTCCTGCAATCAACGAAGAAATTACAAGAACAATGGTAAAGAGAATAACTCCCAATTCGAGGCGGTGGCTTATCAGCACAAACCCTAGAACAAGAGCAAAAGCTTCTCTGAAAATATTTGTGTATTCAATTCGTGCTTCTCAAAACTATGATCATGCCTCTCTTTTATAGAGGGTGGTATTTACAAAAGATAGAATGTTTAAAACCAGAATTCTAAACTAATTTGAAACAGAATAGAATCCTAACAAACTATAAAAAGAAAATCTCGAGTTACTTTTCACGGATCCGAACAGGACTCTTCCCCCTCGTGCACTTGCCATTGTTTCGGGTCTCCTGGCTGCATACGATGTTGGAATTCGATGATTCTTGATGCGTTGGAAAGCTCTTTCGATTACCTTTCCAACAAGTTCTCACACAACCTACTTGGACATTTGTGCTGAAATTGACGCTTGGTTGAAGTCGCTGAACAATTATGCTTGATCGGCAGACTGGATGGTCCTCAGGTTGCGACCATGTGTCTTCAGGCTTGATCGGCTACAACCTTGAGCAATACTGATTATGCACAGAGTTCTTTTGATCGAGAACAAAGTTCTTCTGATCGATCGTTGATGCGAAGGATGTCCTCATCATACTCCCCTTCTTGAAAAGTACTCGTCCTCGAGTCTAACAGTGTAGAATTGAAGGACAAAGAAAGATCTGAAACGTTGAATGTGGTGCGAAGGATGTCCTCATCAAGGCTCCAGGGATGAGGTCAATTTTTTTTTTGGCTTTTTTTTTTGGTGTATAAACTGAAAACAGATCTAAACTAAGGGATAAATAATCCTACCGTGTAAACCGAAGCTCTGATACCAAGATGATACGGGGTGCCCGATCTTCACGACGTAGGATCATTGATAACTCGTTGATTCGTGTAACCTGACGAACCGATGGCGCCAACCACTGTCAATACAGCAACCTGCGACAAAAGAATTCGCCCAACCACACGCTTTGATCGTTGTCTACTTGACCACGCAAAAGTAGACGCACTGTTCCTGCAATCAACGAAGAAATTACAAGAACAATGGTAAAGAGAATAACTCCCAATTCGAGGCGGTGGCTTATCAGCACAAACCCTAGAACAAGAGCAAAAGCTTCTCTGAAAATATTTATGTATTCAATTCGTGGTTCTCAAAACTATGATCATGCCTCTCTTTTATAGAGGGTGGTATTTACAAAAGATAGAATGTTTAAAACCAGAATTCTAAACTAATTTGAAACAGAATAGAATCCTAACAAACTATAAAAAGAAAATCCCGAGCTACTTTTCACGGATCTGAACAGGACTCTTCCCCCTCGTGCACTTGCCATTGTTTCGGGTCTCCTGGCTGCATACGATGTCGGAATTTGATTATTCTTGATGCGTTGGAAAGCTCTTTCGATTACCTTTCCAACAAGTGCTCACACGACCTACTTAGACATTTGTACTGAAATTGACGCTTGGTTGAAGTCGCTGAACAATTATGCTTGATCGGCAGACTGGATGGTCCTCAGGTTGCGACCATGTGTCTTCAGGCTTGATCGGCTACAACCTTGAGCAATGCTGATTATGCACAGAGTTCTTTTGATCGAGAACAAAGTTCTTCTGATCGATCGTTGATGCGAAGGATGTCCTCATCAGCTGCCCATGGGGAAAATTGTGGTTCAACACAAGTGCAACCAAGAGGAGAAAGAGCATATATGTGGCATCCGAGAGGAGGTAGGACAGAAGGTGCCTAGGGGAGAAGGAATAGAGGCAGGAGGTTTCTAGCCAGGGGGAGCTGGAGGAGTAGGACGCACCACTAAAAACTGGTCCCGAGAGATCCATTGTGCCTTGTCCAGCTCCGAACTTTGAACCTGTTCCAACTTCTCAAGATTCTCCCCGATCTTCTTCTAAGGTGGGTGGTATGGATTCTCATCCCACTGTCTCCAATATTCCTCCCTATGATATGCATTTGCCTATTGCACAAAGGAGGCCGCCTTGTAGCAATGCGGGGAAGCCACCAACTTGATATGGGTTTAAACATGAACATGACATTGCTAACTTTGTTTCATATTCCAACTTTTCTATTGCATTGCATCCCTTGATTCAGTGCCTATACTGAATGATTGGAAGGTAGCAAAACAAGATCCAAAATGGAAGGCTGCAATGCTTGAAGAACTTAGTGCATTAGAGAAAAACAAGACATGGGAGTTAGTACATCTTCCTGCAGGGAAGCGGGCAGTTGGATGTAAATGGGTGTTTACAGTGAAACAAACACCTGAAAGGAAGATTGAGAGATATAAGGCACGGTTGGTTGCCAAAGGATACAGCTAGACCTTTGGCATTGACTATTATGAAACTTTTGCCTCTGTAGCCTAGATGAATAATGGGGACATTAATCTCCCTCACAGCAAAATTTGGAGCAGCTACATCGACTCGATGTGAAAAATACATTTCTTTATGGAGATTTGTAAGAATAGGTTTATATGAAGATTCCACCTGGCTTTGCTACTCAAACAACAATCGAAAAGGTATGCCAATTGAAGAAATCTCTATGGTTTGAAGTAGTCTCCTCGTGCATGGTTTGATAGGTTCAGACAGGCAGTATGTAGTATGGGATATAAGCAAAGTAATGCTAATCATATGGTCTTTTTTAGACATTTTGAGCAACTTGTTATGTTGTTGGCCGTTTATGTGGATGATATCATCATCATGGGTGATGATGCAGAGGAGGGTAATTGTTTGAAGAGAAAGTTGACAAAAGAGTTTGAAGCGAAGGATATCATCATCATGAGTGATGACTCAAATACTTTCTTGGGATTGAGGTTGCTTGATCAGCTAAGGGCATTGTCCTCTCTCAAAGGAAATATATTCTAGATCTATTGAGTGAAACCAGTTTGTTTGGATGTCGTCTAGCTTCTACTTCCATTGAACAGAATCATAGGTTGCATGCAGATGTTGGAGAACCTGTTGATAAGGCAAGATATCAACGACTTAATGGGTGGTTAATCTATCTGTGTCATAAACGATTGGATATCACATATGCTATGAGCATGATATGCAAGTGTATGCATGACCCAAGGATAGGGCATATGGAGGCTGTCTACAGGACAAGGGTCTATGGTTTAAGAGTAATGGTCACTTGAACATTAAGGGTTACAGTGGTGCAAACTGGACAAGTAGCATGGATGACAGACGGTTGACTTTTGAATATTTTGTGTTTATAGGAGGTAACCTTGTTGCTTGCGCCATAAGAAGCAAGTTGCAGTAGCACGCTCAACTGCAGAAGCAGAGTATCATGCAATGACACTTATTGTGGGAGAGATGATCTGACTAAAGATTCTGCTGCAAGCGTTGCATGTGCTTCGAGGCACACCGCTAAGGTTGTGCAGTGATAACAAATCGGCAATAAACATTGCTAATAATCAGGTGCAGCACGACAGAACAAAGCATATAGAGATTGGCAGGTTCTTTATCAAAGAATGGCCGGATAATGGAGTTATGCAAATAGGATATGTGAAGTTGAATGAGCAATTGGTGTATTTCCATACAAAGGTTATTAGTTCTTCAGCATTTACAAATAATTATAATAAGATAAACATGATTGATATGTTTTGTCCATCTTAAAGGGGAGTGTTGTAAGATATTTTGTAAAATACCGAGGGGCCTTTTTGAAAACTATGGAATAGAAAAGGACGAAGTGTCCAGATGGACACAATCCTCTCTTCCCCCAATTCTTCTCCTACCTAACCCTAAATCTTCAATAGAAAGTTGAAGTGCTGTAAAACTTGTCTGAAAAGCCCTTCTTTGAAGTTTGAACAATCGCGTGCTTCCATGCTATTAAGAATAAAAATGAGCTTGAATTTTCTCTTTTTGTTATGATTGTATAAGGACTGATGTTACACTTGTTTTTTCTATTAAATCATGGCATTTGATTCGAACTGAATTAACTAGTCATGGTTCTTGCTTTTCTTTTTTGTATCTTTATAAGATTTGCAAAATAAAGGGGCAATAGTAGTGGCAACTTTAATTTGATATGTAGTGATCAAATTCTTCATCATGATCTTTCAAATAAATAAATAAATAAATTAGGGCATCAATTTGCCGTGGATGTGGACTAGTAGTGGTTGTTTGCTTTGTTTTGTAGACAAGATTAACAGAGCAAAGTGCTCCTGGCCTGGATTGAATAGATGTTCAGCTTGCTTTGCTTGTGGTGGTGAATGTGATTAACAGTCAAAAGTGGAGGGCAAATTCTGCTAATAATGAGAATACGAATCAAATGTAGTATCAGATTTGAGGTACGTCGTCATACAGTTTTGCACACAGACACACTTTACTATTTGAAACAAATGCACATCTCTTTTCGAGTAACCATGCTTTCTTTTGTGTTAAAAAAAAAAGAGGTAGAGATTGAATTAATCATAAAGCAGCGGAGTAATTATTTTGATTGCAGGAAAACAAGTGCAGAACACTAATACACTAAGCGAAGCACAACAATTTTGCAGCTGTGAAAGACATGACATGAATGGCATATATAGGCAGCATGAAATGGACGGCTTCCATTCATGTCGCGTTGCTTGCTGCCAGTAAAAGTAATGGATAAATATACATCAGCAACACTTTGGGTTTCGAAACATTCAGATTCTTCAGTTTTTTTTATCTTTACATACGAATAAGACATACATAGGAGTATGTCAGCCAAATGTCTTCTCGCTGCTGTAGCACATGTAAAGGAAACCGTCCTTATCTTTGTACGATTCATACACTGTGTCCATCAGATTACCTGCACAATATTGTTCAATCAGAAACAAGAGAAAAAACATGAACAAAACACAACAAACAGGAAGCGAGGCCAAGTTCATCACCTGTTTGGGGCAGAGTATTATTTATAAATACAAAGAGTGCTTTCCCCGGAGAGATATGTTGTAATCTGGAACGCAGTATGTAAATGAACTGCCCAACTGACATGTCCCGGGGAACCAAGTACCTGCAATGAGTTCATCTGTTTTTGAAGCTTACATACATAGTACATCAAGACATACATAATCCATTTCATTTCAAACAATGGAAATGGATATAATCGAGCCGTCCGTCCCCTACACATAGAACAATGAACTATCTACTTACTTTCTCTTCTCCATTTCTGGAAGATCACTGCCTGAAAACCTTTCAACAATAACCTGCAAACACATACTTAACATCATATTCAAGCAATAACATGAGAATAAAAACCAAACCTTTGATTAAATGCATAAAGAAGAGGTATAAATGATAAATATAATGTGATAATTTAAACTATATAGCATCAACTCATTAAATTCAGTACATTTCCGCATAGTCGATGGCTTAATGGTTTTTGTTACAAAATGCACATTTGTTTTGAGCTCTCAAGATTCATTCATCTCTTTGAGGGGTATGAAAGAAAAAAGTGACTTACAATAGTAGAGTTGACTCATGCTAAGCTAATATACAGGGGAACAATGCAATAGCGGACTTGGTAACTTAACTAATTGAGACTGTTTCACCTTGCCCGTGGATGGCAAAAGAATAATTACATCCTAGTGCTTGCTAGAAGCATCACAGAACTCATATAGTAAGCAAGTAGCATATTGATCCAAACGCATGCCCATATATCTTCAATAGCTTCAAAACTCTGATGCAAACTCATGCCCATCTTGATATCAAGCTAAAAGATGCATCTCGAATGGTATTCTATTTCTCACAGCGAGAAACAACTGAAGTAGTAAATGACCTTAAAAAAAAAAAACATTTGATGCATGGGCTCTTCTTCCAGATTAACAAAAAGTTTTCTTGCAATCACATGGTATGGTTATTCAACTCAACAGGATATGATATAGTATCCCTAAGAACAACAAACCAAGCTCAGCTAACAACAAATTAACCCTAACACGAAGGAGGAGAACAAGAAGGAAGGGTAGAATTGAAAGGAAGTGCATACGGGGATCCTGTCGGGATACTTGGCGATCATGTCCGCAGACTCATTCACCCTCTCCTCTGCACCAACATAACCCAAACAGTAGATAAATTTTGTTTTAAAAAAAAAACGAAAATAGAGAGAGAAATTGTTGTTGGGGGAGAAACTAGAAATAGAAGAAGAAAGGATGTTGATACGAACTGAAGGTGAATTCCTCCTTGAAGGGCTTCATACTTGATACACCAATCAAAAGAATCGCTCCTTCTGATTGCTGGGAGGAGACGTATCTACAAACTCCTCTTGTTACCCCTTCTCTTTTCTTTTCTTTTCTTTTCTTTTTTTTAACGACCTTTATGTTTACGACTTCGCGTATGCTCCCTCCGTTCCTTACTTGTTGCTTTAAAGTTTAAATTTTTAAAACTATATACTGAAACAATCATCATATAAATATAAATTTAACTATTTTTATATAATAAATCTTGATATTTTTGTATATTAATATTTAAAATTTTAAAAATTTGACTTAACACTATATCAAACAATAGTAAGAAAAACAGAGTACATCATACGATACGAGGTCTACTAATATATATATATATATATATATATATATATATATATATATATATTTTTTTTTTTTTTTTTTTTTTCTTTTGAGATCCATCCCATGCTCAAATACTAATAGGAAAAATAAAATAAAACCAATTTCGACACAGTAACTAATGCACACCGTACATATATCAATTCAAGAGTCTGATAGATCTAAACTTTTTTAACAACAACAAAAGAAAAGAATTGAATTCACAGGCCGAAAACAATTGACGCTAACATTTTGATTTGGGTTGTTCTACCCAAACCAACACGACACACCAAATGGCAAAGCCTGCTGCTGCTTTGCCAGCCACAAGAAAGAATATACTAACAAGCATCTTCTTCCTTCCATCAACACCAACAATTCAACAAGCCATTGCTAGTTTCATTTCACTACTACGCTCCCAACGCATCACATCGCATTTCACTGGATCATGATACAAATGTCTACAGTCTACAACAAAGTTCATGATCACAAACTCCTCCCAAAAGAGTAACATGCATGGATGATGTTGCACAACAGCATAACAAGCCACAATCAGATTATCTTTGTCAACCATCTTCAGCTGCTATTTTTCTTTTCCAGAAAAGATCATCTTCAGGAGATGAGAATTCAACCATTTGTATTCCCCTTCCTGCAACCGCAATCTGGTATTTCCTCTTTCCACTAACAAGACAATGACAACAACAACAACAACAGCAGTTAGAAACTTAAACCAAAAAGATAAGAGTAACATGCACACTTCAAAGCCTCCTCACCAGTCATTTACTACATCTAGGGTTTCCGGCTCAGGCACACTAATGATGACATGGCAGTACTCGGTTAATTTGCCAGACAAACCCAGCTTCCAGCATCTTATTCTTTGATCAAGGCCAGTAGAGAAAACCCAGATACCGTCCGTCCAGATACCTAATGAGAAAAGAATACTTGAGTAACTACATCAAAATAGGGGAAAACAGAAGAATAAGAAGTAAACTGCTATTCACAATAAATTAACCTTTAACTGCTGAACTGTGAGCTGATGGAACTTTATGTTGATGTAGAATTTTAAGCATGCTGTAGTTATATGAGCAAAGCCTTGTTGTGCCTGTTGAGACACCCTCCTCCATAGATCCTAATGTAAAACTGAAACACTGCACAGCCTGATCATCCCCACCACTTACAATGCAGTATGACTTTTCGGGTGTTGTGCACAAGCAATTCTCCATCTCTGAGACATGGAGGCAGTTAACTCCTGACTGGTGAACACCAGGGAGTATGTGCATTGGTCTCACTTGAGGTATATCATGTGATTGGGTACTCGCAAGCATTCTGTTCTCAGTGTTTGTGGGATCACTTTCTTGCACACCTGAAGTGTCAGATGAACTTTCAGCAGCAGGTGGAACGTCCAGAACAGTGCTGCTCCAATCGGGAACCAATCTCTCTCTGTTTCTCCCTTTCAAAGAATAGTTTGTCAATGATCTCCAGCGACGACGACCACCGTGGCTACCTCTTCCTGTCTTGGGCCGCTTCTGGCAATCAATGACCATGTGTGGTTGAGTCTCTGACACTAGTTGCATAAAATTCTGAATGGTGTCCGTTAAATCCCAGAAAGTGACACTCCCATCTGTGGATCCACTTACAGCAATATATCTGTCTCCATTATAATCATCAACTGAAACCCAAAGAAAGAATTAAATTATGGTTATGACAGAGAGATGAAAATGTGCCACATCATTATCAGATTAGAAAAAGAAAAAAACAAAGGTAGAACTGACCTTTACAATGGGTACCATCAGTGACAATGATATGCTGTAATGCTAGGACGGGTGATGCCTGCGGAGCTAGCAAGGCAACATCAAACCTGTACATATAGAAATGAGAAGTTGAGTGATACAGCTAAGAATACTTTAAAAGGAACTTCATTCAGGAATTCAGATTGCGTACCACGCCCTAGAAGGCAAAAGAAGAGCGCGGAGCACAACTGTTGCATCAGAACAAGCAACGACAACAAAACATACTGTTAACCTGACACAAAAGGGAGGAAGAGCTTAAGTTTGTTGCAAGAGATGAAAAATAAGGTTATGCTAGAGTGTGGAGAATCAGCAAAACATGATGATGTACAAAATTGGATCTTACTTGGTATCTGTATGGTTCAAGATAAAAGCTGTAACAGAAAGGTAACGCCAATCATTTTCCATCTGATCCATAATAGCCAGATTGGGTTGCGCAATAGAGGAACTTCCTTCTTCAAAGGTTTGTTTTACATATCCAGCTTTGAACCTATTGCCGGTAAGTTTTGGTGGCATATGAGTAGAAAGCCATTGAAATGACACAGTTGAATCACCATTTCCTGAGCTTCCTGAGCTTTGCTTAAAGTCTACACCCACACCACTCAAACACTCTCCCCTGTTGTCTGGAGTCCTAACTTGTAAAATCCAAGAGGTCAGAACTTGCTTTGATCCGACAGAGATGAGTAAGCAAGGAATGTCTTTATTTTCCGCCAATATGATACCAGGAGAACTGCCATTGGAACTGTAGTTACATGATTTATCTCTTAACGTGTAGATCTTTGGGATGAAGCATATAGCTCTGACAGCCGATCCACCAACATGCTCCCCCAGCAGCTTGGAGGCACGCCATCTTCCGGTACTATCAGTCGAGTACCTGCATTAAACATCAACATTGCAACAGTTCATATGGTCAGCAAAACATTCAAAATGAACAGGTATAATTATGAATATGATTTAGAAAGTGCATTTTCTAAAGAATAAGAACAATAGTGGTTGTTTGAGCACAAACAAACAATAAAGCTTGTCAGATATAAAATCATGCATGCATATTAATAACAACCTGTTTTACCTTGTTAGCCGCACAGTACCATCTTCACATCCTGTTGCAATCCACAGATCTGAGCTCTTCTCATGATTTGAATATCTTTCTGAGTCTATAAAGCACAGTGAGTGCACTTCTCTTCCATGGAATTGCATGTGCAGAATTTGAGGAAGCAACTTCTTGTCTTGCTCTGACACCCAATGCTTGTGAATATGAATACTATGATCCTGCTAGAAAGAGAACGGTTGCAAAAATAAACTCACGATGCAAAATAACACCTCCTAAGAGAAGGGAAGTGTTATTATTATTATTCCTTTTGAATGTTATACATAAATAAGAGAACATGTTGTAGTAAAGCAATCTAACTTTGCATATAATTAACCAATTAATAGAAAGTGCACGCCACAAAACTGCAGAGTCTAAGAACTACTATGGAAGGTTTAAAATAGGTTAAGCTTGAGCTAAAAGCTGCCACATACTCAATACGCTCCAAAACATGGCTACTTTTTAGACAATATTGAGTCCCATTATATTGAGAAGCTCAAGCTACCTCCCTCTGGTCTTTTATCTTATGCGACCTAGGCAGAAGCTCAAGCCCCTCTAAGATCCAAACAAATCCTAAATAACAATCACTTGAACTTGCACTCGTGCAAGCTTAAAAGACAGAAGACCAATTCCTAAGAGGTGCGTAAAGTTTGGCTAGAATATTAGTTAAGGAAACTATTCCACACAACATTTCTTAACACAAGGACAAGACAAACCTTTACAAAGGCAAAACAGTTCTGATACTCGGGAACTGTCCCAAGATAATAACAATAAGGGCGCCGCCATCCTCCACAGGATATTTGGGCCATCTGCAGAAGATAAAAATGGGGAACTACAGATCAGCTAAACCATTGGTCAAACCAACCAATTTATTCACTTTGTCTTACCTTAGTTTCATTTTCAAGGTCCCAAATGATAAAATCCGCAGAGGTAAAACCTATTGCATAGGTACCTAGAAGCTGGTCCATGGAATCAAGATTTGTGAAGATAGATTGCACGGTGCCCAATTCTTTTACTTGTCTCATTCCAATGAATTCCATTTTTTGCACATTTTTGTCATACCTGAACAAACAAATGCAGCTGTCTCCCCCAGTCTATAAAATGTTGAGGAGCATAATGTCAGACTGAATTCATCACTCCAGTAAAACAACAACAATAAAACTCTGGCCATACCGTACGTATTTCAACGTGATCACAATTTGCGGTAATATGAACACTTGTGACACTCGAAATACCATGAGCTCCTTTAAAATGATCACATAAAGGCATCTTCTGCTGTATCACACTGCTATCATGGGCCATTGACATTTTCGGGAAAGGAAAGACGGTGATGTTACCCCTTTTATCACCAGCTATAAGAATCTGCATGAAAAAAGAACAAAAGATTCCATCACACATAGCTGAGCCCCTGATGTTCACAGAAAGCAGCACTACATCAATCGGTATGAATGATTTTGCTTAAATGGCAAATGCAATGGAAGTTTAAAATGATTACCTCCTCTTGGGGTGACACATCTAAACACATGATTCGAGCCCCAAAGCAAGACTCAAACACTGCAACAAGAGGAACCTTCTGGGATGTGGTGACATCATGGGCATTAGAGAACAGGGCATTCCTTACATTCCATAACTTAAGCACGCCTCTAGGATCAGCTGTAAAAATGTGGCTGCGAAAAGAAAAATAAGCAAAAATGATGAGGATAAGAATAAGGAATACCTGATAACTGAAATGCTGAAGGAGAAATGTAAACAGACCTACATTCTAGTGACTTGCACCAGTATACTCCTAGAAGCTGCCTATCTTTTTCTGCTGACCAGGTAAAAGATAAATCCACTTTAGACTCAAGATTGCCATTGGTGAAACAGACAATAGTAACATTTCCTCGACCATCTCCAAGGGCAACTATATCTTCCATATTCAAAGAAAGGTCAGAGAACATTGACATGACATCCATGCAGACAATTGGTGCTTTCTCATGAACCTGTGTAACCTCAATCCATTTTACATCCTTAACATCAGAAAGCTCAGCACGATGCAGATATCCATTATTTGTGGCAATGTAGAGAACATTTTCTCGTGCAAGGTGTAGGCATCGAACATATTCACTTTTGCTGCAATGAACCAAATGAATACTCACTTTCGCTGTCACAACAAGAAATATAATATAAGACATGTGATATTGAAGACACCACATTCTCTATAAGAGTTAAAAATTCAAACATTAACAGAATTTTTTTTTTTTTTTGTCAATTCATTAGTCGGTAGAATTAAATTATAATGATATAGATTAATCTTATAAATTTTAAAAATTCATATAGAATACAACTTCAAATATGTTTCGAATTACATATAGTTACTCATAACACTTTTAGAAAGTCAGAATCCATAATGGATACAGCTCTAACTCTATATAGAGAGATTTGTTTTTAATTTATATATTAGTAAATTTTTTTTCTATATAAAATTACCATGCAATTGTGTAGATTCATTGGCTAGTTTAGAGATAACTTCTGAGCATTATGATACGTTAAAGAAGTACAGCAAACCTATCCATGAGACCAAATTGTTCTGACATGTTGGGAGAAGATACAGTGAAGATTTCAAAATCATTATCCTGACCATCTGACACCACCTTGTCTTCCACCATGCCACGCAAAGAAGAATCACATAGATGGTGCACCTTGATTGCTGAATCAAATCCAGCAGTGATAAGAAGCAACGAGTTTGGATCATATAAACATCGCCAGATTCCTCGGCCACTGTAAAATTAGAGGCATAAAAACAAATTATGTTCTCCTTAGAGAAACAATCTTGTGCAGTCCCCAGTGGTTAAATTCCAATTTAGTGAATCTGCACCAACTTACATGTGTTCTTTGAACATCTTTATTAGGTTCCCATCCATTCCCCAGACACAACAGGTACAATCTTCACCAGCAGTTATAACTATCTAAAAGGCGAGTTCAGTTGAGAACAGTAAGATATATTTACTCATACAAAATAGTTCAGCTGGAAAAAGTAAGATGTATTTTTTTTCCTACCGAACAGAATTGTAAGTGAAAACAAAGCATTTGAAAAATGATGCGGAGGACAGACCCATGTTCAAAAATAGAGTAAGTGTAATAATAAACTTACAGAATCAGATATATAGCAATCCCAAATCCTAGCATGGTGCCCAAAAAGTGTTAGTTTTGGTATAATCTTGAAACCATCTTGCATG
The DNA here is from genome assembly GCA_019359835.1 of Pharus latifolius. Taxonomy (NCBI): domain Eukaryota; kingdom Viridiplantae; phylum Streptophyta; class Magnoliopsida; order Poales; family Poaceae; genus Pharus; species Pharus latifolius. The sequence continues at coordinate 73,351,810 of CM033329.1, read as the reverse complement.
GCCTCAGGATTCCCAAAATCCTGTGATTGACAACTCAACATCCATACGCGAGCACTGTCCTGACAACAAAACTGAGTAGATAAGATTAACCTCATAAATCACAAGCATTTCAAACAATACATACCAAAACCTTGTTAGTTCAACAAAGCAATTGTAATGCAAATAGAGAAGATAAAAAATGCAGAGGGAAGTGAAAAGCAAAACAAACAAACCTCCGATCATCTGAAACAGACATGAACTTTGATCCATCAGAGGACCAAGCTATTCGAAATATAGAGCCTTCATGTTCTTTCAGTCTTCCGAGATGAGCAGCCACATATTGCCTATTGGTAAGATGTAAAACATTTTCACAGTTCTCTACACGAGGAGCACCCACTTGATATGAGCATATCACTGACCCCGGGATTTTGGGTACCAACTTCCAGATAAGAATCTGTGGACGACAGAAATAAGATTTTATTTTTATTTTAGTTGCATGTAGTCACAGTTCTCTATTCATAGTCATAAGAAGCATAAAGAATTCGTTTGAAATTTTTGGGCCTACTGGACATAAAAGAGAAAGACCTGAGGAGCTTGGGAAGCACACCTCGTTTAAGATAGTTCCAGATGCCACAAGAAGAGATTCAAGAGAGTTTCCCCACATTCGCATCGAATACAGTAGGCACTTGTCTGCATCCAGAAAGCAGCACCAGAAGGAAACATGAATAAGTTCAAGTTAAAAGGCACATCTTTATCACAGAACACACCATTTTTGGACCAAGAGGAGCAAGAAGCTTGCCAAACCTGGAGATTTGACTCGGGCAACTAATACATGCTTGGTGAAATCCCACAAAGCCACTGAATTGTCGCTCAAACCAATTGCAAGAAGCCCATCAACCTGCACCCAAATCACAAGAAACATTTTCATTAAAAAAATTTTGTCACGATAACTAAGAGCAATAATGTGAGAAAAAGAAGGAAAGTTGTTACCTCCAAGAAGCAAGCATCGAGGACCCAGTGATCAAACCATGGGAGGCTCTGCTCCAACTCCAAGGCGACTCTACCATCTTCCGTGTAAAGGCGGAGGGAGAAAAGCTTGAGGATTCGATCGCCAAAGACAGCAATTTTGTGAGAAGAAAGAGGGTGGATGCCATGGACGCGCACGCCGCTGAAGACAGGGAAGGAGGCGATGATTGGTGAAGGGGAGGCATCGTTTGCTTGATAGAGAAGCAGAAGCAGCTCTGATCCACTGCCTAAAAAAAAAAAGACAAATCAATACAAGTGGTGTGGAGGTGGAGCATTCGCGCAGGAAGGGAGTTGAGCGAACAACCGGCGAGGAGGAGAGGAGGGGAAGAGGGGAGGATGGAGAGTGCAGAGATGTCTCCCAGGTAGCACGCCGCCCGCAGAGGATGCCCGCCGGTGGCCATAGCACGTAGCTACCACGGTGACGGCGGGGGATGGCTGGAGAGGTTTTTATGGTTCCTGCTTTGGAAAATCTGGCGGTTTAGATTTTGTTTCTTCCTCGATCCGACGGTTGAGGATTCGGCGTTAACCGACGGGACGGACGGTGGATCAAATTCACAATCGACGGTTCAAATCTATGTTGCAAAATAGGGGAAAAAATTTTATAACTTGATCTAAACCAAATCACCAATCCAAAAATGAGATAATTGGTCATGTTGATGAGTTAAAAAAAAAATCCATTCCAAACTCAAGTAATAAAATACTGCAACTACTCGAAGAAAATAGGCTTGGTTACTACTGTCCAGGGCCCAAAGTCGAAACCCTAAAAAAACAAAACCATTCCTTCGCCGCCGTCGCTGGCGCTATGGCGGACGCCCTGGACTTGTCCCTCGACGACCTCATCAAGAAGAACAAACCCCAGCCCCGTCGTGGCCGTGGAGGCGCCGCCTCCTCCGGCCCCGCCCGCCGCTTCCCCAACCGCGCCGCCACCCGACCTGCTCCTTACCACTACCAGCAGCAGCATCAGCAACAGCCGATGCCGATGCCGATGCCGATGGCTGGTGGAGGAGGAGGAGGCGGCATCGAGACGGGCACGAAGCTGTACATCTCCAACCTTGACTACGGCGTCTCCAACGAGGACATCAAGGTGTGCTTTCCTCAATGCCTCCTCTAGCGTAATGTCTGCTTGCTGTGTCTTAGACCACTTATTGAATGTTAACAAGCTCTGCTTTTTAACAAAAGGCTCTTTCTACTTCAATTTAATTTTATTGAATTCAGTGTGTGCTCAACATAACAAATCGAACAGAACTATGGCACAATTGGTCAATTGTTGTACCTCCTCTACACAATAGTGCATGTTTTTATGCATGCATAGGTAGGCTGGTAAAGGGTACGGTTTAATGGGTCCAGAATGGGTTGGTCTTATCTGGGTCTAAATGGATTGAGAATAAATTAGGGTTGGATCAGGTGTAGGATAAGGATTGGGTTAAGGTAGAAAAATTAGGGTCCAAATGGATCCAACCCACAAAACAATCTTTATTCTTTTCTCTCCACTATATGGTATTTAAGCCTCTTTAGAGTTTAAACATGTCTCTTTGTGGTTCAATCCTAAGAGTTGGAAATGGGTAGGGTTGGATAAGAGTTAAGTTGGATTGAGTTTTAGGAATGATTTTTGGATTGGGTTGGGGTTGGATCCTTATAAGTGATATGTGGGTAAAAATCGGGTTAGGATAGGATTTAGGCCCATCACCAGCCCTATGCATACGTTATATTATTTGGAAGCCCTGAAATTAATTACTAGTGTCTTTTTGTTATCATATCATTCTATTTCTCATAGATTTAGTTGCTCTACTTACCTATTCCTAACTCATGTTATATATGCCATGCTTGTTTACTTTGGCCAGGAACTCTTTTCTGAGGTTGGCGATCTCAAGCGTTACTCCATTAACTATGACAGGAGTGGAAGATCAAAGGTACCCCTTTTTCCCTTTCCTGTGCTTTAAGTCTTCATAATTCATTCAGCTCACTATTTGGAGTTCATTTTTTAATCAGGGAACTGCAGAAGTTGTATTTGCTAGAAGATCAGATGCTCTAGCTGCTGTTAAGAGGTACAATAACGTGCAGCTTGATGGCAAACCTATGAAAATTGAGGTCATTGGGACAAATATCGGGGCACCACCTCCTTCACCTGCTCCTTTTGCTTTCAATGGACCATTTGGAAACTTCAGTGTTCCTCCCAAAAGGTTGGTACCATCAGCCTTACCAATATCCAGAAAATTGCATTTTTATCCTCAAAATATCACCTGTAAAGCTTCAATTCTGAATGACCCTGTTAAACTAAATCTGCTCTCTAGGTGTATTTCTTATCCTTTAGCGTGATTAGCATTTGTCCTGCTACAAATTTCAGTTGGCACTGGAGAGTGCTATAAATTTCAGCAGTTAGCTTAGTGTGAAAAGCATAAGAGAGGTGATAGCAAGGGCCCCTTCACTACCTGGAAGTTCTTGAATAATTGTTGCATATGTGATTGAACACACCTCCCTTTTACTTCTACACCAATGTGGCACAAAAGAGGGGGTTGACGTCATTCGTCGTAATTGGATCAATCAGGCTCCCCCACTGGAAATGCCAAAGGGCTAGTGTTAGTACTTGGATGAGTATGTAATATCAAACTCTGAAGCTTTGGACTTACATATCTGCTACCTAAATTTGCAGTGGACCTGCACCTGGAAGGGGTGGTGCTGGAGGATGGCCTCGAGGCCGAGCTGGATTTGGCGCCCGTGGTCGAGGGCGAGGGGACCGTGGACGAGGCAGAGGAGGCCGTGGCAATCAGCAAGTATCTGCTGCGGATCTTGATGCTGACTTGGACAAGTACCATGCTTCAGCCATGCAAATGAACTAAACTATTTCTCTCACTGCATTGCTTGCATTCAACACGGTCAGTAGGCCTTGGCTGTATTTCTTACTTTTATAGGAGTAGGTGCAAACAGCAGCGGTGTTAGTATCTGCAATTAAACAGCCGTAGTATATTTGCAGGAGTATTAAGATGGATGACCTTTGATCAAGTATTGGGGAATGAATGTTTAACCTTATAGAAGCTCCACTTTGTTTGTGTGATCAAATGGACAAACATGTCTGCGAGGGATCGTGCTGAGAGCTCAGACATGCACGTGCGTTTTATAGTTTATATTACTGCTCAAGTGTAGCAGCCAGCAGTAGCTATGCAGGGGGTTGGGGTGGGGGTGGTTTCAGATTCTAATGGGTTTTCAAGTCACAACAGCTTATTCGTTGTGTTTGTAATGTTGGATATGTTTGTCGTTTGTTGACGCACTTGTGCATGCATGTCGCATTTCTACCTGGTTTCTTGATTATGTTCGTGATACTCGGATCTTATGATACAACGATTAATCAGAACAAATCATTATCCCAGTTTATTGTTATCCCAGTTTCGATTGGCTGATCGATTTCGAATGATCAGAACAAGTCTGACTGACTAGAAGAGATGAAGATTAATGTTGTACCAGATTGCCAATTTGCAGTAGCAAAAATTGTGGAGGTTTTTTTTGCTTTGAGTTGTGGTATGAGTTGTTAGCAAGATCACGCAATTGTGCGAAATTGCATCCTAGTGTATGATTTTTTTTTTTTTTTGGTTGTGTACAGCACAAACCAGAAAATTTGGCACCTATCTTTTAGCTGCAGCTTTTACCTGACACCAAATCTCATCTACGTGAAGACGCGTCCCAGGATTTTGGCAGTGCAGCAGCTCCAACATTGCAGCCTCCAGCTCCCTGGCCTCTCGCATGAGACCTTCCATGCAGAACCCAACACAAGCCATGCAAACCACAGCCTGCTCCCCTTCCAACCCTCGTATCGCCTCCTTCGCATGCCCAAGAAACGATCCCACCACCATTTCTGGTGCCTCTAGATCTTCCTCGCTGCCACGACAATCGCGATCCTGCACTTTGCCACCGGCCTCTAGGTCATCGGAGAACTCTCGTACCATCGGCGATGATTTGATGATAATCTTGGCAATCTCCTCAAGGCATTGCAAAGAGACAGAAACCGATGTCCTGAACTGTTCCATATCTATGTGTAGCTTCTCTTGCACCTCCTCCCATGGCACACCCGCCCTGTGACATAGCTCCCTCATATTCTCCATGGCGCGTGCTTGGAAGTACACCAACTGCATCATCTTAGTGAGGCTTCCATGCAGCTTGTCGTAGCAACTCTTTGGAAACTTCATGAACCATAGGTTTGGTTCGCCTCCTGCCTCTGTAGCATGCTTCTTGAGAACACCTATTTGCTCTTGTAGCCTCTTGTGCTCCCTGATCAGTGCATTTGAGGGATCTGTAGCTACTATACACCCTCTTAGAGCACCGAGGCAACAGGAGAGCTGCGCTCTTGCAAGCGTGGACGGCCTGATGGGTTGGAATACAAGGTCAGATAGAACAATGCACGAGAGGCCTATGAACGTCTCGACAAGGCGTGCGATAGTGAATGCCATTGGAGGATCGTAGTATCGCCGGCCCATGATGATAATTGCCGAGAGCACAGCTGCGATGCTGCCTGCCGGACCGTACACACGGCTTCTTTTGAGGAAGCTTGCGAGGACGATCCACAGGACGAGGGCAATGAAGCGCAGCTCCATGAGGTGCTGAGAGATGAGGCAGCCAAGCACGCCGTAGACAGAACCGAGGGCAGCGCCATGGGCGCGTGCAATGGCGAGACCCCATGTCGACTCACGATGCGGTGTCATGGTTGTTGCAACGATCAGCCCTGACCAGTACCTGTATATATGTTGCAACACATTATTAATTTCCACAGTATATGATGCCTAATATCTAGTATAGGCAGCCATGCATGATGCGTTAGAAGTGTTGTAATGTACGTACCCGCTCTCGTTGCTGAAGAGCAATCCGAGAAGAATGGCAAGGCCAAGCATGAAAGCGCACTTGAGTGCTGCAACGAGCCTTTCGCGTCTCATGCCAACGAGGCAGACATTGTTGTTCTTCTCAGACATGGTCCTCTTCCCCAGTTGCTCTTCGTCCTCCTCCTCTTCTTCTGATGAGTCAGTTGACGTCGGTTTGCTTGTTGGCATTATCTTGATATTCCTGTCTTGACCAGCATTCGCCAGTGTTGAGGTGAGGGTTGAGGTTCCATGATGGAGCAGCTTCATGGAGAAGAGGAAGAAGAAAGGAGCCAAGTCCTTGTGGCTCTGCGGCATGTCGATGCGGTCACCTATGACAGATGGTGGCAATGTTAACGCTTTGTCCATGGTGGCCTTGGTCAAGTAGTGGTGGTGGTAATAGTTGTGTCGTAGTAGGGCAAGGCTGACGCGATCTCTTAGGTGCATGATCAGGTCATTCGAATTCATAGCAATAGCAAGTGGTGCTTGACTAGTACTACTAGTACAAGTTATAGTCCTTAGTGCAATCTCCATTCCTTTTAGGGGCATTTCTATGTTTTGCTTGAGCTTGTCCTCTAGTGGAAGTGGCAGCCCAGTACAAGCATGAGGCTGCAACCACTTGAGTAGTAGTAGTACTGCAGCAGGTGGCCTCTCCCACTTCAAGTCCCCCTGTAATTAAACGTTATCATAATTTATGCATATCAGATATTAGATTTCTAGATGCAATTTATAATGTATAACTAGAGTTGTCGACGTCGTCAATTAATGGACATTCACCCACCATATATGTATTAATGTATAGTGAATAGTGAATACGATGCACCACCTGATCACTATGTATGTGTGTACATATGTATGCAGTGCCTGCAAAAATTCTTGGTGGCCGGCCAGACATGCAATGCAAGTAGTACTATGGTTTCTTCAGAGAGAGCAACGAGTACTAGTCATCATGCAAAGCTATAGCAAGAGTCAAATTAAGTCGACTTAATTTTACGTTGATGCTGACGAGGATTCCAGTAGTTTACATCAATGGTAACAATATATATGCACTAGTTAAGATTCTTCCGTGCATATATGGTTTCCACACATTATTCAGTACTGATGGATGGATGTATATAGTAATATGTTCTTACTTTGTGGGGATGTATGTGTTGGAGGAGAGCAGTGGCAGTACTAGTACAAGTCAAGCATTGAGCCTGAGACGCGCAGGCGGCCATGCACCATCTCTTGTCCGCGCAAAACCCCTCCACCAACACCCTTACCCTCTCTACTGCCATCTCCATGTACACCTTCCTCTTCCTCCTCACCTGCGCGCATACATACACATACACATATAATTAACTAATATGAACTCATGCATGAATGTTAATTTCATATATAGCACTCCATTTACTAGTTAATAATTGATATCTATATATATGTTAGTTACCTCATGTGTGGCGAGCCTAGGGAAAGGGAGAAGCACGGCAACTAGGGCGGCGACGACACCGAGTGCAGTGCATGCCACCACATGCGCCGGGTGCAGCAAGGCATGCGCATGGCTGGGGTGCTCTCCCTGCTTAAACTTGCCCACGTATATTATCACAATCTGCCCTAGTGCTATTCGCTTGCCCACCGGTCCCAACGAATCCGGCAGCGCCACCGCAAACGTGCTCAGCGCCACTACAGCCGTCGTACCCATGACGGACACCCCCGTGCGGTGCGCCAGCCAGAGCACGAGCACCGAAGGCAAGGCGCCTATAAAGGTGGCATAGAGCGCACTCACAGCACTGCACAGGACCCTGCCGAGGCTGGCGTCGGTGACAATGATGACAGTAACCACGAAAGAGAAGGCCGGGAACGTCAAGTACTGGCGGAGAGCGGGAGGGCTGTAGAAGGACACGACACCGACAATGATGCAGGCCAGGGCGTCACGGAGGCCCGACGTGAGGCACGACCGCCAGAACGCGGCCGCTTGGCTGCAAGGCAAAGCTGAAGTGGTACTGTGGTTGTCGTCAGGTTGTTGTGATGGTGGAATGGACATGCTTGTTTCAGAAGCCATACATGTATGTGAGTTAGTAGCAAGTGATACGTACTATAGATCGATATGTTTGTGAGCAAGCCTAGCCTAGCTTGGCGTTTATATAGCGAGCAGGGTGGGGGATTTGTAATATATCATTTAGGTTAGCTTTCTCAAAAGTTAATATCAATTTGTTTATTTAATTATGAGGTCATACATGACAAAAAACTCTATTATTGTATTGGTGGTCCGTGCATTTGACTCGACTCGACTGTACTGCTGCATGTATCAATATCATCTGCTATACATATTGGGACACCAAAAAAAGTACGAACCTGTACCTCATATGTATAGTGGCCATTGTTGCTATTCCACTCGATGGATAGCCTCGCCTCATGTCATCATCCATCATTACATATATATGAACTGATCTGCTCGCCCCTTACATTAATCAATGAAAGTTATCTATATCCATGCTCCTCTTTCTTTCTTAATCATATCCATGAGATAGATCATCGAGACGGTTCAAATCTTAATGTACGTAGGTAATAAAGCTACTATAAGAACATACATGCATATATGAGATGCACTTAATTTATTTCTCCATCGATCAGTTGCTCATTTATCTCGCGATTGGATCGGGGGTGAACTTAATTGACATACATACATATATATAAATTTTCTCTTTAATTCAACTCAGAATTAAATGATTTGATATTTCTGTGTGTGTGCAGCAGCAAACAGCACTTAAGTTTGCCGTAAAAATTTACCAACCATATCAATTAATTAATACTCGCCAGTTCAAAAAAACCAAAAAAAAAAGTAACATCTTAAAATATCTAATGTCAAACTATTTCAAATTTGATCAACAATATCTTTATAAATATTTAAATTTATCGTATAGTAAATTTATCTCAAAAAATAGTTTGAAGATATTATAATTTTATTAGATTTTATAAATATATTACAATAAAAATTGGTGATTAAAATTGAATTTTGAAGGAGTATTTTTTCTTGTGGGAATGGAATTGAAAAACTTTGTCAATATCCAAACCATACGGGAGATAGAATTGATATTGACATAATCGTCAACGACACATATGATGAGTATGAGTAAATTAAGAATGAACGATGCAGTCCCACTATATATTGTCAATTTGACATGCATGCTTTCCACATCGAAATGCAGATTGCACTCACACAAATATGTACATGCATGCAGCATGCATCTTTCTATTAATTGATCGATATTAAGTGGAACTCCTTCGGGAAGTGGCAAATTGGCCATCCAATCCAAGGAATGTACGTACTCGCTCGTTACAAATTATGAAACATATTTTAATCATATATATGAGTTAAAAAAGTTTTAAATTTAACAAATATGGAGTAAAAATGACTAAGTCATTCTCATTCATTTCAAGAAGACTAATATAATGCATTAATCATAAATAATTAAAGAAGTAAATAAAGGTAGAATTAATAAAAAAAATATAAAAAGAATTTGCATATATGTCTTATATTTTTCAATAATATATATATATATATATATATATATATATATATTGTGAAGCAGAAGAGCGCGCACACACACACACACACACACACACATATATATATATATATATATATATATATATATATATAGGGAGACTATACACCCACTCCTAGAATATTTATTCTATACTCACCTTTTGCATCGTTGGATCGTGCATCGAGATGAGAATTTTATTGATGACAGTAATTAACATAGACGGCAAAAAACTGATTGAACCGTTTTATCATCCCTAAAAAATACGAACCCATATTACGATTTGTTACAACCGCACACTATCCCTAAAAAATAGAAACCGACTAAAAAATAAGAACCGAAATCATATTAGTTTATTGTCATATTAGTGTCACTTTACTGTCCATGATCTACACTGGTCGATATATAAACAAAATATTTTCATTCCTGTGAATTTACTGGTCGTACTGTCATATTAGTTTCACTTTACTGTCTTATTAGATATCACGTTTTTCTGTTTACATACTGTAATGATAAATTTATTGGTCGTATTCATATCACTTTACTATCCACATGATCTGTATTGGTCAATATATAATCGAAATATCTTCAGTCACGTAGATTTATTAGGTCGTAATGATACATTTACTCATATTAGTTTCATTTTACTGTTTTATTAGATACCACATCTTTCTGTTTGTATGCCGTAATGATAAATTTACTAGTTTTATACTATAGATTTATTAGTTTGATCAACTTCAATTTACTAGTTGTATGTTATAAATTTTTGTCCTTAAATTTACTGATCATATACTGTAGATTTATTGATCTGACCAGTAAATGTATAGTATACGACCAATAAATTTACTAGTTGTATACTATGTCGGTAAATTTACTGATCGTATATTATAGATATATGTACTATAGATTTTGTCAATAAATTTACAATCATAATATAACAAATTTCCTGACTAAAATGTATTATCACTTCTCGTACTAAAACGGCTATTCAAAGAACATCAATTTACTGGCGATTTACTGGTAATGTTGATAAAATTTACTCTCCGACCAACTACAATTTACTGACAGATGAGTGTAACAATAGGTAAAAATCTAATTCTTCCCTATTTCAAGATGGCAATCCGGATCCACTAACCAAACGCGACGAATACGTCCAAGCGGTTGCTGTTGAGACAAGGTGTTGCAGGCACGTGGGCAGCAACACGAGTGCACTGGACGACGGACAAGAAACTATCGACTATGGTCGAGATGCGGTGTTGTGGTTGCACGGAGTGGCAGTGTGGGATCGACGGCAAGAATCGACAGCGCAAATGCACCGGACAGAACACAATACGTAGTGGAAAAGATGAAGAAACGGTTGGTCCGTATATCGAATAATAACAAACTAACAATAAAATATTTCAAAAACTTACTGTAGTTATGGATTAAAACAACATTAAATCTTTTAAACAAAGAGCAACCACTATTTCTATCCAACAGTTGTAATTTAGTCTAATAAATTAGATCGAATAGTTTCTAGATTAGATATAAAATAATTATTTTAAAATAGGGTAAAATAATATTTATATATATAGACAAGATGGAACGAAGAATCAACATGGATGGCCAGAGCAAGGCATGAAACGGCAGGGGTGAAAGCAAGTGGTGGGCTACCCATGAATTCCACTGACTACTACCTCCTTCTTGACTTATAGTTGTCTTCCCTGTAAAAGCAGAGAGAGAGAGAGAGAGAGAGAGAGAGTTAAGTTTGTCCCTTGCTTGCAGTTGCTGCAGGCAGCCTTAGGATGAGCGCAAGGGACACCAGATGACGTACCTACTTAATTTCAAAGCAGCAAAAGTTGAGTTTGTCCGTTAAAGCTGCCTTTCCCATTCCATTGTATTGCATGACTACCTTCCCCCTACCATCTTTCCTCCCTCTTTATTGTCTAGTAGTATTTCTCAATCACAAGCTGTTGTTAAACTTTCATTATACCATGACCACTAGTTTATTTAATCAATGATAGATTAGATATCAATTACATCAGCAAGCTGGACTCTGAATATATATAAAAGAAGTCATTTTTATACTCCGTGAGTATATATTCTTTTTATTTAAATTACACTATGAATATTTTTTATATATACTATAAGTATTTATTTGATTATAGAGTTTTTTTTATAAATAACTCACAAAAAATAAATAATTACAAAAATAACCCACAGTTCCAAAATTTTACAGAAATAACCTGTCACATCAACCTGTCGAGTCCTGAGAACTCGACAAACTACATGTCGCATGGGAGGGACTTGTCGAGTGTCTAGGACTCAATAAACTGCTTGTCGAGAGCCTTTAACGACCACCAGTGAGCACGAGCACCAGCTTGTGGAGTGTCCAACACTCGACAAACGACTTGTCGAGTCCTGGACACTCAATAAATCCCTCCAATAACTTGTCGAGTTCCAAGGATTCGACATGCTGATTTGGCAGACTAATTCTGCAAAATTTTAAAACTGTGGGTTATTTTTGTAATTATTTATTTTATGTGGATTATTTATAAAAAAAACTCTTTGATTATATATATAATCATTTACTATATTATTTATAAAAATATATATATATACCTTACAATTTTATAATTTTATAATATATTTCATCATTAGTACTTCTTTTATTAAATATATTTTTTAGTTGTATAATATGTTATTTATAAAATATATATCTTACAACTTGAAAAAATATACACCATATTTCATTAAAAATATTGCATATAACCAAAACATTATATACACCTCAGAGTATAACCAGCCAGGAGAAGTACAAGGCAATATAATGTGGTCAAGTCTAGTGTAGTATTTCTTGTTTGTTAATTGGTATGCATGCCATGTCAGCAATACCATCTCCTATCTTTTTTTATTTATATATAGTAATGAATGAATGATATATTGTCACATGACATTGTGCTTCTCCCGCTGATCTTGTTACTTTTTCATCTTTGTCCGTCATGTCAATTATAGTAGCCATAGATAGTAGTAAATTCTACTACTAGTTGATAAAGACAAGAGTCACTATATACTAACCAACTGACAAACCAAACTGATGCTCTCATCTCAAACGTAGTAGGAATATCTAGTTCAGTATCATAATAAAGAGTTAACGACACAGATCAGGGGGCTTCTTTCAAGTAGTATCATACTCATTATTACATACATCCCTGAAACAAACAATTATTCGCAATTAAGCATGCAAACCTGCACCTGCTGCTTTTGCTTTCTGGATGATCTAGAGTAGCACGGTAGTTTCCGAATTCAGAATGGGTAGTTGATAGCCTCTCTCTGCAGTGCCTTTTGCACCAGCTCTGTTTGCTCCTGCACGTGCACCGAATAGAAGCCCGTCGCCGTGGCTGCAGACGGTGCCCTTCCCACGTACTTGATGTCCTCTATGGTGCCCCGACCCAGCTCCTTCATCGCAGTCAGCAGCCGAGGGCTGATGTAGCTGTACGCTCCCATGTTCATCGGTTCTTCTTGGCACCAAACTATCTCTGCATCTGCAAAACGAAAACACCAGACGATAGGTAAATGATCGTCTCATCTCTTGTTCACTAGGATCCATCATATCGTATATAACAAAGGACATCACTACTTCCGTTTCTGTGTATTAGATCAATTAAAATTTCTTTTGGCATACTTGGATATCTCTTCAACTCGCGCTGGATGAGGTCATAGGGGAATGGACAGAGCTGCTCAACTCTACATATAGCAACATCCTTGCGCTCCCTTTTCTTTCTTTCCTCATCCAGTTCATAGTACACCTAATACCATAGCAAAACAAGTTACTTATGACATTGTTCAGTCAACAAGTGAGTTGCTACTTGCAACTTGCAAATTGCAAATAAGTTTTTGATACAACATACCTTTCCAGAACACAGAACTAAACGATTAATTCCCTCCTCAAGGTCCTTATGGTCGTTCTGGTCTTTTATCAGACGCTTGAACCGTGTTCCTTGCTTGTCGAATCCAGGGTGGCCCACCAGATCATTAAATTCAGATAAATTTGATTTACAGTCTTTATGACGAAGAAGGTTCTTTGGAGACATCACAATCAAAGGCTTTCTGAAGTCCCGGTGTATCTATAAATAGAGGAAAAGACAAACTTTGATGCACCTAGAGATGGATGTGCAAGAGAGGGGCGAGAGAGAATAAATGGATAGAATTTTACCTGTCGACGCAGAACATGGAAATAGTTTGCAGGAGTTGTAACATTCACAATCTGCCAGTTGCATTGCTGGATTTGCTTCCTCAGTGTTGGATCCATCTCAGGGATAACGTAAGGGTTGTCATCACTCATCTGCAATAGCATAGCTGAAGTTTTAAAAAAAGCATGTCTATAACCAAAAGTTGCCAAGTATAGACAGCATGCCTATATATGGTACTCCCTCCATTTGCTTTTACTTGTCGTTAGATATGCGTGGAAGTCAAACTTTGTAAATTTTGATCACTAATATATAAAAAAAGTATCAAGATTCATCATATTAAACTAATATTAGTAGATTTGTCATCAAATTTATTTTTATATGGTGATTATTTTATAATTTTTATCGATATATAGTTATAGAAATTGATAACCATAGTAATATTTTGGAGACCGTGAAAAATCTAAAATGACAATTAAAAAAAAGAGACATAGTAGCACCAAATACAATCTATAGAATTATGGTAGTTTGACACTGCATGGTGGCAAAATTTCTTAAGAGCTACTTCACAGTAAGTGGCTCCTGTGCTCCATTTATATGCATGCCGAATGGTACAACTGCTAGATAAACAAAAGATACCTGGAGAAACCTCTCCAATCTTGCACTAGAGTGTTCAGGCCCCTGACCATCGTATCCATGAGGAAGGCAAACGACAAGCCCAGTCTGGCGGAGCCATTTTGACTCCCCACTACTCAAGAACTGATCGAATATCACCTGTGCTCCATTTGCAAAATCACCAAACTGGGCTTCCCATATAACCAGTGAGTTCGGGTTCTCCATTGAATAACCCAGCTCGAAGCCCAGAACAGCAAATTCTGACAGGGAACTGTTAAAGTACGCAAACATATTGGGTCAGGTGACAGCTCAGAATAAGATAGAATTAAGCATAAAGCAAATTTAGCCATGCGTGAAGTAAATTGTGGATACTTCCAATATTTAGATCCTTATATCAGCTCTAGAGGTTATATAACTGATCACCACGTTGATAACTGAAAACCGATATAACTGGCTCAATTAACTGAAGCTTTTTTCCCATGCAGTTTTAAGAAATGATGAATGCAAAATTCAAATTCATGTTGGCTCCAAAAAAACTCCTGAATGAACTGACCCCTAACTGAAAACAAGTTAGTCGATCATGGTTCATACCTGTTGCTTACAGTAAATAGTTCCTCATCTTGGTTCATAACAAGATGGTCGAGTGGGCAGTACTGCTCTCCAGTTTCCTGGTCATGGATGACAGCATGCCGGTGGCTGAATGTACCCCTCTCGACATCCTGGCCACTTAACCTGACATGATTGCCCTCTATTATAAGTGTTGCAAAAGCAAGTGCTTCACCCACTGCCCAGTCGATACCTTCCCCAGTCTCAATCATCTGATGACGCTGCTCAAAAATCTTCTTGACAGCCCTGTGAGGCTTGAAATTTTCTGGAAGGGTGGTCATGGCTTGTCCAACGCGTTTTAGAATCTCTGGTTTGACACTGCATGGTTCCAAATGCATTGCTTCAAAGTTTAACCTAATCACTCAAAAAAGTGGTGGTGGTGGTTTGGGTTGGATGGGGGATGAGTCATTTACCCGGTGTTTCGGATACGTGAAATCTGTTCTGGTGATTTAAACCCAGTCCAGTAAGCTGAAAGCCAGTCCCTCTTATTGGGGATATAGTCTTTGCTGCTGGCAAATTCCTCATTCAGTATGGTGCTGATCTTCTTGTGTATCCTGTCAATATCTTGCTTGGAGATCTTTCCTGATTCCAAGAGCTTGTTTTGATACATCTCAAGTGCACTTGGATGGTTCCGGATCACCTAATGCAAGAAAATAAAACCTTTCCAAATGTAAAAGGAGACATATAACAAAGAAATTTTCCAAGGACCTGATCATCTAGAAGCAATGCTAGCACTGAGTTATGCTGATTTTTCACTGTCCAACAGGTAAATTAAGTAAAATACTCTAAAAATTAGCATGGTTTTTATAGTTGATGAACCAGCTGGACTTGGTGAGATCACTAATCAATACAGCGGAGCAAAAATCAGGTCACAATTCGAAATCCACAGACCAAAAATAGATAAAACTGCACCAACATTGCTATGAGGGAAGAAAAAATTAGACCTTGTACATTTTAGGCTGAGTGAACGAGGGCTCATCGATCTCATTATGCCCAAATCGACGATAGCATACAATGTCCACCACCACATCAGAATGAAATGTCTGCCGCCACGCTGCAGCAAGCTCACAGACATGAACCACTGCCTCCAAGTCATCACCATTCACATGGAAGATTGGAGAATCCAATGCTTTGGCTACATCTGTGCAATACTGTGAAGACCTCCCTGACTTTGGATCAGTTGTGAATGCAACCTGATTATTGACCACAATGTGAATTGTTCCGCCAGTGGTGTAGTTAGGAAGGGCGCTAAGATGCAGTATCTCATACACAACGCCCTGTCCTGAGAAGCTCCCATCACCATGGATCAGCACACCCAAATTCTTGGTCCTGTCAAGATCATTAGAATAGAACTGTTTTGCTCTGGTCTTCCCTGCCACAACAGGATCGACTGCTTCCAAATGACTTGGATTTGCAACCAGTGATAGATGGATATGTTTCCCACCTCTGGTAGGCCTATCATATGAGGTTCCCAGATGGTACTTCACATCACCAGTCCCTGTATACAACCCCTCCCCTTCGTTCACAGGCTTTGTACCACCGCTAAACTCACTAAAAATCTGTCGCAACGGCTTGCGCACAACATTGCCCAAGACATTCAGCCTGCCTCTGTGAGGCATCCCAATGACAATGCTCTTGACACCAAGATCAGCAGCCCTGTCAAACATCTCCTTCATGCCGGGGATCAGAGTCTCACAACCTTCGAGGCCAAATCGCTTTGCAGTTGTCCACTTCTGCGCCAAGAAATTCTCAAACTGTGTGCTCCAGATGAGCCTATCAAGCATGACATGGCGGCGCTCATAGGTATACTCCCTCGGGTTTACTGTCTCGATCCTCTCCCTCAGCCAGTTACACTTCTCCCGGTCAGGAATGTGCATGTACTCGTACCCAACAGTACCGCAGTAGGCCTGCTCGAGCCGCTCCAGTATGGAACGGAGTGTCTGCACAGGTCGATTCTCTGACAAAAACCCTGACATCCTCCACACCCCAAGGAAGAATTCCCTATCCAAATCAGCCTCGGAGAACCCATAAAATGCGGGGTCCAGAACCTCAGGGACTGACCGCTCCTCCAAACCGAGAGGATCGAGCTTGGTCTTCATGTGGCCGTTGACTTGATAGGCTCTCACAAGCAGCAGCAACCTCATGCTCTCCTGAATGGTTTGCCCAGATATGCCTGGTGATGTGGCAGCCTGGCCAACAAAGTTTCGGAAGAAGTTGTCCCAGGATTCATCGACGGAGGAGGGGTCTGCCTCCCAGGCCCGCTGCAGCTCCTCAAGGTAGACACTGCTAGTCCCATCAAGGAAGTTGTCAGTGAGACGCGAGAGCGGCACAGGACGGGGCACAGGGGCAGCAAACCGTCGGGGGTGTGTGGAGTGGAAGTAGCGGGATGTGGGACAGGAAAAGGCTGAGTTATTCCTACTTAATGCTATCCTCCTAGCCAAACCAGACGCAGCACGAAACCATGCCATTTCCTTGGAGGATCGAGAAAGTAAAGGTGATTATAATATGCAAGCAAGCAGATTTGCTAGAGAAATCTAAGTTGGTATGCACATGATGAGATGAAACACCGTTTTCTTTTCTGCAAAAAAGAAGGAAGATAAATTGAGTTGTCAGTGAAGGAAGAGTAATACTACACACGAGGAATCAAAATCTATGCACTTGATTGGAGCATGACTATTGAATAAAATACTACCCATTCAGGAGAAGGTAGCAGTACTAGTAAATCGAAGGGGGGAATAGAAAGAAAGGAAGAATTGTTGGCAGATCCTAATTCAATTCCTAAACCCTAGCAAACCATAAAGAAACAGCAACAAGAACAAGAAATGTATTTGTTTGTTTCTTAATTGAATGGAGGAAACAACCCAAGAAAGAAATCAATGAAAAATTTATAAAGAGGGGTTTCTTTGTATCGCCGTACCTGGAACAAATCAAAAGAAATGAAGCGAGAACAACAGAGAGGGAGGGGATGCTTGCCTTTTTCTGGAGACAGAGAGAAGAGACAAGGACCCACATGCAGTCACTCACTCCTCCTCTTTCTCTATGCTGTGATAGCTTAGATGACAACAATTTCATCTTTCAGGTTTTTCCAAACAAAAATTTGGGAGAAAAAATTTCAAAGCAACCTAAAGCTCTCCGATGATCTAAACGGTTTAGATAAATCGACTATGTCTATTATGAGTAGGTTTAATAGATTTATAAAATCTATCATCTCTAATTGGGTGGTTCTCAAAAATATCTTATATGTTCCATCCATTAAAAAAGTTTTTCTTTTAAGGAATCCACATATGTCATTCTAACAGTACATTGTTAAATACTAAAACTCCGTCTTTCTACAATTTGTGGTCTCGTTTAAGATGATTGGTACTTATGCTGCATTATCCTCTTTTTTAGTAGTATAGTAAATTGTCTATAGTATTTAACTTAACACTTAAACTACAAATCAACAACAAATAAAAATATGAACTTGTAGATATTGGGATTTAAACTTTAGTCTCTATCAAAATAATCAGATAGCTTACTAACTAGGCTATATTTGATTGCAACATGTTATATTAGATATAGTTTAATATGACATATTATAGTTTAATAGTAAAGAGTGTGATAAAGGAAAATATCAAATAAGAACTACTCTTAAGATAGGAGAATAAGAACTAACAATCTTAATCATTGGATTATATTTAAGTGGTTTTGAACATTTACTAAAAGCCACCGTCATCTTTCAAAAGAACTCCTTTATATTTTGTCTGTTTTTACTTTTCTACCCTTAGATGCGATATGGTATTCCACTCATGTTTTGGCATGCCCAATCTATGGACATTTCTCGACAAAACTAGTTTTATTAAGGAACGTCCGGTTCAGAGCAGTAACAAAAATATAGATTTAAATTAAACAGGATTGCAACATAAGAGTTTGTCTATACTCTGGAAACAATCTGGATACATATATTACAAATATCAGAGCTTTCAAAATGTTAAACATCTAATTAACAAAAGTAGTCATTCTTGTAGCAGCTTCAGAAATCCTCATCTCCAACTTCAAAATAGGTAGAGTTGTAGTTGTAAATGTCCATCTCCAAATCCACCGGGTTTTGAACCACTTCTACATTTTCAGGCTTTTCTTCGGCGAAATCCTCGCTAGTCGAGAGATCCAGGTCTAAACAATGGTTTAAATAGCAAAATTGTGTACAAATGTACTTCGCAAGCAAGTATTAAACGATAGTGCAATACGGTCTAGCTTAGTCAAATTCAAGATGCTTAGATATTATATAATCCAAGGATTCTGAGGTTTTTCCAATAAAACTCTTGTTGTAATATAATTCTCAAACTATTTAGAAAACTATACTGAATACTTTACACCATAGAGCTGAGGACATCAGTAGACCTCCTTTCCTACTATGACACAGAATTTGACCTAGGAACAAGAAGTGAATATTCATATTTTTCACTTTGTAGAGATGAACCGCTTTACTCACAGAAACTCTTAGATTTGTATGTTGGTGCTCGTCAACAATACTCCGCATTTCTTTTAAGACATGACCAGATCAAGAAAACAGAGTTTTTCTCAAATCTATCCACTAAACACTCACACTCCACCAGTTTGAGCCTATAACTCTAGGTATTTTTAGACAACCTGTGGAACCCATCTGAATTATTTTGAACGATGCATGACGCCCCTTAGGTTATTCAAAACAACCCGTAATACTAAATACATAGATAATACATTCCCATGGAGGCGACCTTAGTTTTTAGATGAGGTACTAAACCAAACTCATCCCATATCGGACCTTTGGAACATGGATGTTATAGTGCTAGACGAAAGTGACAATTGGTTATAAAACTTACTGCTTTCCATCCATAACATACACAAGGAAACCATTTGATTTCAAAATCTCTTGCTTGGTGACTTCAACTATCATTTACTAACATCCTTCATATGCCATACCAAATCGTATTAAGCCAATAGCATAAGCCTTCTCAAATCTTTTGAATTATTTCCATAAATTAACTTTTTTAATGTAGGGTGATAATTTTATCTAGATAGTAAATAGTTTATAAACAAATAAGATCAATCAAGCATCAATGAAATATGAGCAACAAAAATAACTTACCGTAAGAACCGAAGTCGGAAACGGAGTTTGGAAAGTCACCCCAAAACTCCTCGTCAAGATCAGTTCTTGGCAAAATATAATTATAGCTATAATTTTAGATGAACATTTGTGAATCAAACAATGAGAATGCAAGGATGCATGCTTCTAATTTTCTCGGTTTCCTCCAGCGATCGACTATAGCCAAACTATAAATCGGTGCTCCAGGTTGAAAGAGATTAAATTTTTTTTATAATTTTAAAGTCGTCATATATCCACATATATATAGGTTTCAAGTTTTTTAGGACTAAGTAGTTAAAATCGCTGCAATTATATTACTTTGGTGGAATAAAAATTGCATTAGAAAATAACTCATTTGAATTTAGGGTTAAATTGAAAATAATTGTAATATTATTAGTATCATTATTTTTGGTAAGCAGGGTAGTCATATCCATATTATGTTGTACGATAACTTCCACATACATATACTAATTTGGTATTGCTTGTTTGTTGTGTGCGCGCTGGCTGCAATTGTGATTTCTGCGGTCACTGGCCTGGTAAGGACATTTTTATGCTGATACCATCAGATACCTGGATTGAAACATTTTTCTTTTTAATGTGTCAAGATCACTGTTTGCATTCTAGTACGTTTGCCAAATTATAAACTACATATATTCCTTTGTGGCTTTCTGTGACAATTACATCATGAGTTATTTGTATAGCCCATTATTGCTGTATGATTTAAAATGTTTCATTCTTGATTTCACATGGATATATTGGCATATTTAGGTAGATTATGAGGAAGCTATTTTCTTGTGGGGCATTGATAAGAAGGATTAATTTCTTTCTATGGACAATCACGTTCATCACAACATTGATTTTGGCATCGAGATTGCTGTCCTTGTTGGGTAAGGATAAATCTACTTCTCACTCCTTTTTTCCAGTTAGATAGTACATCTATTTTTTTAACTGAAACACATCATACACTGTAGATAAAATTGACAAAAAAAAGTTTGTCCAATTCAATTCAAGAGAGTGCAATTTTTTGATGGTAACATCTTTCTTTGCAGGTCGGATTCTCATTGGCTTTTGTCATTCATGAATCAGCAAATCCACATATTGGTGAATGAATTATGAATATACTACTCTAGACTCAGAAAGCCGCTAGTAATCTGATGCCACAATGTCATTTCCATCATGATAGTTGTAAATCAATTGTCCAGCCTTAAGCTCTCACCTGTTCTTAATTTTAACTCGCTTTTCTCCTAATCATATTTCCTGCAGCTGTATCGGAATATATTGCAGTATCCTGAGGCTGATACATACAATGGGATAGTCGTGGTTCGATTTGATGCACTGATATGATTTGCCAACAAAAGCTACTTATCTCTCTCGATCTGTTTGAGTAGTTGCTGCTATTAAGGTGCTTACTGCTTTGTTACCACGAATGAGTTCCTTAAGAATCGTTTAGCACAATATTCTATCGGTAACCAACCATAACCCATCATCAGGCTGAGTGAGTATGAGCTGAATCTCCCAAATTCAAACCGGGGACCTGATGTCCCGTAAGCTTTCACTTTACTGATCTGTATCGGAGATAAAATTTCTACTTCCAAATCACATTCTTAATGAAGCCTTAGATTGGTGATATATTGATACATATAACAAAAATTATGAATGAGATGATGAGAAATTTTCATGCAGCTGTTACATACATGCACCAAGAATACAAAGCGCGTGACGTCCAGTTTCTCCGATCTTCGTAGACCTCCTTTTACAACATGTAGGGCAGTAGCAATGGCAGCATGCATGTGTGTGTGATTGCAGATGGCTAGAGCGAACCCAAACCGGCTGCTGTCGAAATCAGGCGTTTGAGTAGTTGGCGTTTCATGCATGGGCGGGAGAAGTCCAAGTAGATACACTGTTATTGAACAAAGAACTGCAACCCACATTATATTATCATGTCTAACTTATTTCTCTTTTCAATAAGTTAGCACCACTATGTTGGTACTTTATTGTGGTTCTGAGATTTACCTTTGAAATAAAGAGGACTATTTGTTTTTAATCTTGTCCACGTGAACTATATATTAGTGGATAACCATGCCATTTGATTGCTGAAAGGTACGATGTGGTGTGTTATAAATTTATAATAACACCTATTTACACGTAAACTATATTTTATTGATGTGAATCCGATATACATTTATGAACCTAAATCGATTTGCTACATTAAAGTTAGGACTTTAATGGAGTTGATGAATCAATCTTCTAAAAAAAAAACCTTTAGACTATTACTAGAAAAATCTTTATTGATTTGCTCATTACTGTCAAAACTCCTTTATCATACTCTTACAAATAAAATATACTATAATTAATAAAAAAATCTTATAGTAACAACAATTTTACGTTTACTACAGTTTAAGTATATATTTACTATGTAGCGCACAAATATTTGCTACACGCGGAGTCAAAAATTATAGCGAAAATAAAAAATTAAATAAAACAAAATTTTCATGATAATAATCCATATATAACTTGAAAAATATTACCATTGACTGACTCCATGACAACAAAATATACCAAACAAACTAAGAAGAGAAAGAAAGCAACGTCAAATGGAACGGAGACAGTGGCTTGCGGTGGTGGAGGGAGAGAGATGGATGAATTGCCATGACAAATGAAGGGTGTTGGAGGTAAGTACAAACTAGTCAATTTATATCTAAATACAAACCAGTAAATATAACTGATGCAGCTTCTTTCTGTTACATTTTATATATATATATATATATATATATATATAACTTTCACACACACACTGTCTTTCTATCTCTCTCGAGTGTTAAATTGAGTAACGGACCCACATCGATTTTCACTGTCATGTTTCTACCATAATAAAAAAAATGTCTTTCTGTTACATTGTCTTTTTCTATCTTATCTTTTGCAAAGAAAAAAAGTTGGAAATTAAGGCAGACTAATAAAGTGCTAGCAGTGCCGGCATCTGAATGTTGTTGTTGTTGGCATGTAAGTAAGCCAGTCATGGTGCAGTGGTGGTGGTGTAATCAAACTGACTTAACTCAAAGTGAAGGGCTTGCTCTGAGTCAGATCATGTTTTGCCTTTTGTTGGAGCTCTGATGGTACGTCTCTAGCGGTAGTGGTCCTATCATCTAGCCAGCTGATGATGTCATGGAAGACAAGATGAATATTCTCCGGCAGCTCGCCGGAAGTGAGCGCATGCCACATGTTGGGATAGAGTTTGAATGTCTTGTCCTGGCTGGCGGCTGAGTCGTACAAAAGCTTACTGGCCGATGGATCGGTGACTCTGTCGTCTCCTCCGTGGACGATCAGAAACGGAAGGGATACCTGATGCAGCTTCTTCTCCATCTCCATGCTCACCTGGAGCAGCTCATATCCTGTCTTCAGCCGTGGCTTCCCCTTGTAGCAATACGGGTTCTCTCGAATCTACAAATTACATGCGTCTAATTAATTATTTATGCAAGCAATTCATGGTACTATATTAATATCAATGATACCTCGTCTCTCTTGTGTTGGGTCCTGTAGGCTAAGTCGATGACGTCGTTGGTGGGGACAATTTTCCACGTTGGTATAAAGGAAGTCATGGCCTTTAAAACATTGAGCACCACAGGATGCGGTTTCATCTCTTCACCAATCTGCAACCACGAAGACCCACCAATGCCTTCATTAATTACACACTTAATTAAAAGATTAGTGATCCATTCAATTGCGATGAAACGTGCTTGCATGTGACAGGGTGCAAGCTTAATTAAATACTGTATTATTATATAGTCCTGGGCATTATTTTTGGTATTTCAAGGGATACATACAAGTAGGACAAAATGGCGTGACGGAATAGGATGAGTGTCTCACTCTGAGTATACTCTAGTTAGTTGGCATTATCTCATTGTTTTTTATTTTCTTGAAAGGAAGGTATAGATGACATACAAGTGGGCCATCTTTGACGCTCAAAGTCTACAGATGGATTGCCAATGGAGTATTAAACAAATTATAAATCTCAACGGCCGGCCCGTTCTAATTGAGTGGTCAAAAAGGAGACCAAAAAAAAAAAAAAAAAAAAGACATGCTTGCACTCCCTGTTTGACCCTGATATAGATGGAGTACTAGTATATAGTCCAAAGTCTAAAGTTGCATGCACGTTAGCGACACTTCATCATATCATGTATTGACTTGATCCAATGCATCTCTCTCGTGACTAATTAATTATACTAACTACAATTAATTAAGTTGTTAAATTAACAGAAAGAAAGATTCAGGCAGACCTTGCACATGGGGGCGACCAAGACCGTGCCATGCCAATAGGTCGGACGGCGCTGGTGGAGGAGCAGCGCCACCGCACCACCCATGGACTCCCCCAGCACAAACCTCTTCATCGATCTGTTCTCCGGCCTCTCTGCGACACTCGTGAAGTGGGCTTCACAGTCGTCGACGAGGGCATGGAAGGACGGGACGAATGCTTGGAGGCCTTCAGACTTGCCGTGTCCCTCGTAGTCCATCCCATACACCGCGTACCCTGCCTCTGCAAGCCTCTCCCCTGTTCCTCTCATCGTTATGCTGCATTCCACTGCATAGCCTAATCACAAATTTTAATTTGAAACAGTCATTGATGTTAGAAATTAATCAAAGAAAGACAACGAATATGCATGTAAATTGATTATTAATTCAGCAACCATGGCACATGAAGACGAGGGCCTTAGGTTGCACTCTGTTCTTGGGGAGCCATCTGCAGGTGAACAGATTTATGCCGCGAGAATTGCTGATCAACTCCTGGTCGACCGTATTTGTTTGTTTACAAAAACAAAAATCAACATCTATATAATTAATGATGAACACGATTGATCTTGGAAATTAAGAAACAAGAAAATATAGAGAACCTCTTCGTATTGATACATATCGCTGCTCCCTGGAGCTTGGGCCTGCAAAATATCAAAAGAAGAAGAACAAGTGTCATGCATGAGGGATGGAGTGATAAATCGAGGAAGGAAATAGGTACCATGTCGGGGGAGACACAAAGAAAGGGGAGGGGATGAGCTTAGGGAGAGGGAGGGGTTATGCTTATAATTCAGGGAACGTGTGAGAGCAGCATCTCTATATATCTCTAACCAACACACAAAAAAAAAAAAAGTTCAGACAAAAATAGGGTGGGCCTTCATTGAGGGATCGTATCTTCTCTTGTCATCCATGACATGAACATGTAAGTAAATACATAGATGATGCTCCTGTACGATCCAGCCGTGTGAACTGCCAGATATCCCTATTTCTTTCTATTCTAGTTTAGTATTTAGGAATATATCTCTATCTGCATTTATTAATTGATTTACAAGATTTGAAGAGTACTAACAAGTAGCACATACATACTCATCTTATCTGTTGCTATTACAACTCTGCAACATTTACAACTCTAAAAGTACGAGAGCAATTACCTTGTCCTTGTATTTGACTTCATTTATCTTGCATTTATCCTTGCAATTTTGTAATCTACAGATTGGTGCAAACTACTACTAGTAGCTGTTGTGGGGTTAAGTTCCCCGACAACGATGTCTTACGTATCATAATCAATCAAAGACTTGAAATATTCATGTGATGGATCTCTCCAAATTTCACAAGTTGAGGTCTCGGGAGAAATTTTAATCTTATTAGTGTACTCATGACGTTAATTAATTGAGAGACTTTCTCAGATAGAGAGAGTTCTAAGACACATCTAGTATAGTATTTGTATGTATTGTCAAGTGAGAACAACGGTTACAAATGAGTAGGCGCACAAGATATTTATAGTCTAAAGAAGTGGTGATTGATCACAATGACTCTTGAGACCTAGGGTCTCAACTAGTGAGTCTGTGATGCTCATTCAAAAGGGACCTTGGGCATATGATATCGCAAGGTGAGGTGTTCTAGTCATGTAGTTTAGTGTTTTGATGTCAATCAAGACAATGGCTGATAAAGAAATCTAGGTAACGTTTCCCGCTGGGAACTAGTATTCCCGTCTTCAAGAATTCCTCGATAGTGTATATATATATACACCCACACAATAGTTCCTGTATCAATCTTATATTGGTTAGATTTAGACAGATTTGGCACTCCAATAAAGGCCTTGGAAAGTTTTTGAAAGACTCCAAAACTTTTACGCCTCCCTCGTTTTACATGTGAACACCATTTTCTGCGGTTTTCTCATTTGATGTCGCGCACTCACTTATGGCCTCTTTAGTTGCTTCCTGCTTCCTTCTAATCAATTGCTTCTTTAGTTCCCAAAGTGGAGACAAATAATCCTTTTTTTTAATTCTCACCACATACATCAAATAGAACCATGTTGGTGTGTAATGTTAATATCAATTTCACACTTTTATATTTTTCGGAGATGAAGAAAATTTTGGACACAAATTTATACAATGTGGTACAACCAACAAAACAAATACCTGACATGAGAAAAGATAGGAAATTTGTTTGTCAAATTTCATATCTTTTGATCGATTCCTCAATGACAAAAATCAATGGAGACAGATACCAGGTGCAGCATTGGTTGAATTCGATCATTCAATCAAGCAAATGTTTCTTGTCCAAGACTCAAAATACACATATTTGCAGTGAACTAATGTACACTTGTGAGGAGAGGCTATTTAATTGGAGCTTGATGGAATAGATGGTATTGCCCTCTGATTAAGCCAATTAGTGATGTCTGTGAACACAATGTCGATATTGTGTTTTGGCTCACCAGATGTAAAAGCATGACACATCCCCGGAAAGAGCTTTAATGTCTTATCCTTGCTCTTTGCTACTTTGTAGAGTGACTCGCTCACTGACGGGTCTGTCACTGCATCATCGCCGCCATGAACAATGATGAATGGTAGACTAACCTGGTTGTCACGTAAGGAAACTAATTTAAATAACATTGATCAATAGCTAGTTTTCTTGGTCAATAATTTTTGTATGATTCCACAATATTAAACCTCATGGAGTTGTGCAAGTTTCACAAAAAAAAAAAAGTGGCAGAAACCAACTAGTACCCAATACTAAGGCACAGTTGCTTGTAACTCCTAGAGCATTGCTCCTTCATATCATCATCAATTACTGTTAATGATGATCTCTTTTTGGTGTCGGTTTATGAAGTATTTATTACCTTGTCAAGATTGCTTTCGATATCCAAGCTTGCAATAAAAAGCTCGTGCCCAGTCTTTAGCCTAGGCCTTCCCTTGTAGCAATAAGGATTATTCCTTACCTGAAACAATATGGTAACATTTTAGTGACATGAAGAGTTATTTTTCTTATAGCATACAAGAAGAATAGTTTCATCAGGACACCTCTTGACGCCGTTCTTCACTTTTAATTGCCCTATCAATAATGTCTTCATTAGGAATGATCCTCCATGTTGGGATCACATTGCATAGCTTCCCTAGAACCGTGATCACCATAGGATGAGGCTTCATATCTTCTGCAATCTGCATATACAAATGTATTATCTTCCAACCACTATACACATTTAAACATAAATTCTAGTCAATATTATCATTCATTTCCATCCTTATACATGTCAAGCAAGTATTAAGCTTCCATCTCCCAAATATGAAAAACCTTGCAATAAAACAGAGCTTAATCACAAAGAAGCCAAGAAAAATATTAGGCACGTAATTAACCTTGCACATTGGGGCAACTAGAATAGCCCCATCCCAATAAGAAGGTTCCTTCCTATGAAGCATCAACACCACAGCTCCTCCCATTGACTCGCCTAACAAGAACTTTTTCTTCTTCTTATTCTCTCCTCTCGCTGGACCAGGGGAAGATGAGCCATTAATATTTGTAATCTAATTGCAGTTTACTACAATCATTAATTAACTGCATGTGCCATAGAATGGCTTGTGTTGGAAATTTCACGCATCAACATTTTTTTTCAATGAAGAAAACAAAATACCAATGCTAAGAGCGTATAATACCAGAGATATATTCATCTGCAACTAATTCATGTATATATATATATGCTTATCATACCGCAGATACTTGTGAAGTAGTCTGAACAATCAGACACAACATCACCAAAACTATTGATGTAGCCTTGCAATCCTGAAGACTTGCCATGGCCCTCGTAATCCAGCCCATGCACTGCAAATCCAGCCTTCACCAACCGTGTCGCCGTGCCTATAAATAATAATCCATCCATCTATCCAACTCATTATTGATGCTATTTTGGAGCATGATTTCATGTTGTTCAAATCACAATGAACATGAATTTTAATGAAATTGCGACTAGATCAAATTTAAAACTAACCGAAACTAGTGTAACATCAATTTATTATCTAATAGTAGTTGCTAGCTTTAAACTATGCATGTTTTATATGCAACGTGTAGAAAAGCATAACACTGCTGTTTTCAACTAATAAATGCGCATCAAAATCACAAAAGTGGACTGTGTACCTCTCATTGAGATGCTACACTCCATGGCATACCCTACAAGAACACAACGTGCACACCAATAAACCAAAAGATCATCAAATTAGTGGATCTCACAAAAAAAAAACTAAATCGATAATTTACCATGGCAGAGAAAGACCAGGGCTTTTGGTTCACCATCTATGGGGCTCCAATGGCATGCAAAGAGTTTTAGCCCTCGCGAATTCATAATAAACTCCTGCATGCATCCAGAAAGCCAGAAAATATAACAATAATTACCAAGAACCTACATATAAATTAACTTTACTCTCATTATAGATATCATCTAATTAATGATACTTCAAATTTTGTGCTCATTTTTATTCAACATGGTTTAGAAACTATCCTAATTTACTCAAAAGCTAAGTTTTGAAGAAATAAAAAAGAGCTTTTTTTACTTTAGAAAACTAACCTCTTCATACTTGATGCCATCATTCGTCATTTTCTCTTGAAGAGACGATCATGAGACAAGCAAAATAAAAAAAAAATCAACAATAAGAAAAGAAAAAGAAAGATTGAAATGACACAATGGGGCCCAATTGTGTTGCATTAGTTAGTTGGAAAACCTAGCTACTGTGGGGTATGAAAAATCAACGACGGTTTCAGAGAGAAAGGGATTAAGAATGAGATCGATAAGTGCAGATAGCAAAAAAACAAGAACACAAAAGGGTCCTTGGTTCTCACAAAGAATGTGAAGAAAAAGAAAAGGAGGCATTTATATATTGCAGGTGCACATGAGAATTGGCAAGTGATAATGTTATGCATGAAAGCATGCAAATCTTTGAAGACATGCTCATATTGTACCTCTTTTCTTGGAGGATGGATGGCTTTTCAGAATGTGCAAATCTTTGTATGATTCTATAGTAATTTCTCATGACTTCTTTTTCCCTTTAAATAGAATTACAGAAGCGGAAGGTGGTGGTTAAGGAGTAACCAATTTTAAGTTGGTTAAATTTAGTTAAGACCACTGAGCTTGACTTACCCTAGTTGGTTTAGGCCAATTTTTCAACACCATAAACTCGTTTGACAATTAATCTTTGCTTGGATTAGTTGTTGTACACGCTTTATTTTGGTTTAGCGCCCCGCTTTGGTAGACGCACGCCAATTTTTTAGTATCCTGTGGTTAAACATAGAGCACAGAAGACAGATATGGCAAGAGAGGGTCTCCCTGACGAAGACCTCTGAGATGCAGGATCTGGGGACCCGGGACCCCATTTAAAATCACTGATGAGGAGGAGGATGATAGTATGATCTCTATCCATTCTCTCCAACTATCTCCAAAGCCTCTCGTTTGTAGCATGTCCAAAAGATAAGTCCAAGAGATCAAGTCAAAAGCCTTGACTATGTCAAGCTTTAATAGCAACAAAGGCACTTTTGATCTATGGCAAATCCATGCCAAGTTCTAGACGTAAAGGAAGTTGTCCTGGATGTATCTACCTTTGATGAAGGCGCTCTGGCAAGGGGAAATCAACTCATCAATATGCTTGGCCAATCTGTTTGCCAGCAATTTGGAGAATAGCTTTGTGAAACTGTGTGTCGGCCTATAGTCAGTGGGAGCTTGAGTGTCCTCCTTTTTGGGTACCAGCACTATGTGCGCCTTGTTGACTGGTTTCAGATTTGAACCATCCATATGGTATGGTCTTTGCAAACTGGCTAGGATATCCATTTGGATGATGTACCAACATGCTTTATAAATGACTCCGATGAAACCATCCGGCCCTGGGGCCTTTTCTGCAGGCATATGCGTGACTGCTGCTTCTACCTTCGGCATTGTGAAGGACCGTTCGATATTTGAAAGGTTCCCCCGAGACATGCCCAGTCGATCCCAATCGATGTTACTAGAATTTCAGCTGCTGCTGCTGCCCAATATCTGAGTGTTGGGTTAACAGGAACTCTTTACCGTTATGTGTAGTTGTAAGTCCATTACATGAGAGCAGCGATTGTATGTGGTTCTTCTTTCTCCTTGCATTTGCTCTGATGTGGAAATATCTGGTGTTTGCATTACCAAGTTTAAGCCAAGACATCCGAGAGCGTTGCCTCCACCGTAACCTTTCAATGACTGCTAGGCCCAGCACCCTTACTTTCAGTCTAGACCTGGACATTCTTTATTCCTTTGTGAGTAACCTCTCCTCTTGGGCCTGGTCAAGCCTTAGAATAATTTCCTCGGTGATCTCATGTTACCAATGAGACGCTTGCTCCAGGTCCTTAAGCCCTGAGCAGTTCGTTTCAGCTTAATGTTGAGGATCTTGATGGGATCGTGAGCGCTGCATTGCTCAGATCAAGCATTTGGGACCACCTCTTTAAATCCTGACATATGTGTCCAGAAGTTTTCAAATCCAAAGCGGGGTACTCTTCGTTGTTCACTGGATATGAGCAACGAACAGTGGTCTGACATGGACGAGGAGAGTGGAAGTAGGTGTGCCGAAGGGAACAAGAGGTCTCATTGGAGGTGGGATTCGAACCGTGGTCTCTCCGGAGAGAGAGCGTCTTAACCAACTAGACTACAACCAGTTTTTGTAACTTATTGGTATGGTATAGTTTTATATCTTTTCAGTCGCTATCCGGGCTAGCGACTGAAAGCATACGTGGCACGCGAACTAGGCCAGTGGAGCGTTGGGCCGTGCCACGTCATCAGTCGCTATCTGGGATAGCGACTGAAGTTCAGTCGCGTGGCCCGGTTCGCGACAGAGTGTTATTTTGGCAAATTTAAAAAGTTAGGGGTTAGTTTTGTAATTGTTTTTTTTTAAAGGGTTATTTCAAAAAAAAATTCTGCCTGGCAAGATGAGTGTAGAGTTGAAAACTTTATCAATCTAAAGATCTGCAGGAACTGTTGATTAAAAATAATTGTTCAATGTCTGTTTGATCCGTATAATTTCACGGGCAGCTTTTACGAGATGGTTTTTTTTTTTTCTCTCTCGTTAAAGAGAGGTTTTCTTAAGTTGAGTGCGACTGTGTAATCCCGTTGGTTCAAGACAAGAGTTAATAGTCAGGGGTGATGCTATCATCTTATTCACATTTCGTACGTTATATATATAGTCATTTGTCTAACAACGGAATTTGTGCTATGCATAAATCTCATGTTCATGTTGATAGGTAGAAAAATTCTGTTGTACTTAATTTTACATTTGGTTCTTACTGTTGCTGTGGCTTGATCGGTAGAAGTTGTTAATTTCATTTACACCATGTTTGGATCCTACAAATTGGGCATGGGATTCGAAAATTACAATTCAATTTTAGAATTCTAGTGTTTGACTGCACACTACAAATTGAATTCCACATCCAATTCTATAGAATTCAATTACAATTATGTTGGAGGACAAAATTCTATACAGTAATATCTTATATATTAAAATCGATCAAAGACTTGAATTGATTGTGCGATCAATCACTCCAAGTCCAGTGAAAAGAGACAGTTGAATACGAGAGATTTATATAGAATTGAGGCTTAAGAGAAATCTTAGTCTTGTTGATGTGTTTTTAACTTGGGAGTTAGTTGGAAGGCTTTCCGAGGGAAAAGTCTAAAAGTCATATAGTTAATGGTTTGTATTAACTTGGAGAGTAAAAAATTACAAATTTACAATAGAGTATTTATAGCAAAAAAAAAGTGATGATTAATAAAAATGACTCTTCTAAAGCCCTTGGATAGGCAATAGGATGACCATTCTAATACACCAAGCACCTGGATCTTTATTTCGACGAATCAAATCCCAGAGTATTCTCCCTTAGTTGCTCATGTTTTGGGAGTTGCCCCTCAACAAACTATAAATGGGCTATACAAATTCTTAGCTTTACTTTCAAAATTTTATGGAATTCATTTGTTTCATCTCTCAATAATATTTTAAAATTTTGAATTTGAATTTGATTTCTAAATACAAATTTTAGACAAATCTTATATTCAAATTTGAGGTTTAAAATTTGAAAATTGAAATTTTAAATCTGAAATTTGAGTTTGATGTTTCAAATTTTGAATTTCAAATTTGAAAAATAAAATTGGAACTTTCAAATTCAAGTTAACATTCAATTTCAAAATTTAAAATTCACTTTATATTTGAAATTTTAAAATCAAAATTCTAAATTCTAAATTTTCAAATTTCAAAACTGAAATTTCTATAATATAGATATGAAATTGTACTTCAATTATAATTCCTAAGTTCCACGCGGGGTGTTTGTAGTCCAGCAGTCATTAAACAAAGAAGCAAGCAAACATCTAAAGGCGGTGGGTGACCGACCTGGTCGTCTACTACTAATGTTGCAGTGTATGTATATTCCCAGATGATAAGTGACAAATTAAGGCCATTTCTTATCTGTCTAGTGATTATGATGTGAATATTGTCTCTGTGAATTAAGCAGACGCAATGCTACTTTCTACATCTATCATCTATAGATGCCGTGCCATGCCAGGATAGATAAATACGATATGAATATACCCTCTAGTCTTACTTAGCCTTGACCTTTAGATGAGATGAGACGTTTAGAATTAATAGCTAGGGCTTGATTAATTTCTGTCAATTCCTAGACAGCGTAGCGGGGTTCCTTTCCTTCTTTTTTCTCTCTCTCTCATCACATGGGAAAATTATTTGATGCCCTTTTCATTTCTTCGAGCTTAATTGGACAGTTTCAATGCCGGCAATTAATTACAGCATTTTTTTTGTTCATGAGTTAGTCTCCAAGGTGTTCACCATTCATTACTCGTTAATCAAATTCATCAAAAAGAAAAATGAAACTAACATTAGCAAGCAAGAAGAAAATACATGCATATATGTTACAATTAAGGCTAGCTAATTAACTGGTGACCTCTTGCTCTTGTGATCCGACCCACTGCAGCACCACCCGCCGATCATCCCACTGACGTCCCCCGGCGTCATCCTCACCTCCCCGCCATACCGTCGGTAGAACATGCTGTACGTTGGTACCACCATTGCTGCCGCCGCCTCTCTCACTGCCTTCGCCATCTCCTCATCCGCCGCCACCCGCTCCTCTTGCATCGCCACTGCCTCCATCACCTTCTTCTCCACGCCCTCGGCCCCGCGTGCTGTGCTCATCTCTGTCACCACCTTGCCCCATGCCGCGCGCACGTAGATGTCCACGTACCGCTTTACCTTTGACTTGTGTGCCGCCGTCCACTCCTCGCCAAGAATCCTCTCTAGCTTGACGCCGGCCACCTTCTTCACTATGTAGTGCACGTTGTTCGCCAAGAAAAGGTAGCTCAGCGCTGCATCTCGGTAGCTCCCGGCCTTTGCTTCAAGCTTGCATAGCAGAACGAACACCAGCCAAGCAATTGGATTCGACGACGAGGACGGCGATGATGCTGGCGACATCAACAATGACGACACCGAGGCATCGCCCAAGGAGACAACCGACTTGTCCAAGAACTGTGCATCGGCATATATGTCGGCTACGGCCTCCTCGTGGTCGGCGAGCAAGACGAGGTTGTTCATAACGTAGCGGGTGACGGGGTGCACAGCGCCGCTGGAAGTGGTGCCCTTGGAGGGCTCCTTCTGGATTGCCGCCTCGAAGCTGGCCACAGCGCCCCTTGCTGCCTCGCCGACCTTGCCGAGTTCAGCGGCGGCACAGGCGGCGACCTCAGAATTGTCCCCAAACACCGACGCGATCGCTGGTATGAGTTCAGTGATGGTGTCGTGGATATCGAGCACTCGAAGCAGTCGCTCTGGAGCACGGCGCGCGCGCCCCGCGGCGGACCCAGCGACAGCGAGAAGATTCGTGGCCTGCTCGTTGGCGATGGCCGTGAACACAGCGTCACCGACGGCTACGTCACCGGCAAAGACGCTGTCACAGAGCGCTCTCTCTGCGGTGAAGAGTGACTTGAACGCGACCCGCACGGCGGCGAGCCAGGACTGTATCTTGGCGTCCACTTGGTCCCAGCTAAGCTTATGGTACTGCGTGTGGTGCGAAGGGGAGAAGCCAAGCAGCCTCTGCACCGTTCCGTCCACCACTCCACGCCGCCGTGACTTGAAGGCGGAGACGCACTCCTTGCTATATCCGGCGGTCATCATTGCCTCAGCAATCGCGCGGATGTCACTGACTGTGTCTGCGTTGTGGATGGTGTTTGCATTGTCGGCGGTGTTGGAGAGGGAGGGTAAGAGGAGGCAGAACTCGAGTTCGAGCCTCCGCATCGCCGTCTCAAGAAGCGCCTGCGCCTCCATGAGGCCCTGGCTGCGGTCAACACTGTGTGTAGCGACGTCGGAGGCAAAGAACAGCATGGCACGGTGGAGATCAGCGGTAGCGCGGAGGAAGTCCTTGGCCTCGCCACAGCCTCGGCCGTCAACGAAGAGCGAGCACCCGACGGCTGCGTCCGGATGCCACTTCTTGACGAGCGCGGCAGCCACAGACAAGCTCGCGTCGACAAGAGTCGACGAGAGCGTGAGGCGGTGCAGCGTAGAGGGCAAAGCAGTGGATGTGGGGGCAACGAAAGAGTGAGATGGAGACGGCGGAGGTGAAAGGAGGGGGGAGCGCCGGAAGCCGGAGAGAGGCATTGCTCTGGTAGTGAGTTCAGTTGTGGCTTGCGTGGAGGGAAAGGAAAGAGGAAACTTAACCACCGGAATTAAAGAAAGAAATGTGTATTAAATTGGAATGGGAAGTGTAGCCCAACATTTGTACTCGATTTGGTTGGACGTTTTCTTGCAAGCTCATTCAATGTTTGATAATGAAATTTTGACCTCGTCAGATTTCATATGACTTGTGCACTGTCAATCACTCTCATGTTATGTGTATATGTGTGTAGCCTCATGGACTCAAGTCCAATACTATTATATATAACTAAGGAGAAATCTCTCCCAAACATTTTAATCCAAATACATTCACATGGTATCAGAGCTAGGGTTTTAGCTCGAGTCGCCGTTTTGCATCCTGTCGAGTAGCCGCGTATTGAGTCGCCAAGCACCACCGTGCCTTTGCCGCACCACATCTTGGCCGTGCGCCGCTGTTGCAAGAGGGCCGAGCGCCGTCGCCAGGGCCTAGCCACGTCATCACCGGGGCTGAGCACGCGGCCATGACCTCGAGCGTCCTCACGCGCGAGCATGTTCCCCCCCGGCCGTGTGGTCGTCGTTGCCTCCACCGCTTGGTTGCCTCCACCGTCTTCAATCTAAAGATCTAAGTTGCCTCCACCATCTTCAAAGATCTAAAGATCTGAGGCCTCCGTGCGTTTTAGATCTGAGCTGGGAGAAAAGCCGCAAGCCGAGCCGCGGTCCGAGCCAGGAGAAAAGCCATGAGCCGAGTTTCGAGCTGAGCCGCGAGCCGAGTTTCGAGCTGAGCCGCGAGCCAAGTTTCGAGCTGAGCCGTTAGGCCGACCTCGAGCCGTTGGCCACGAATGATCTGCCTAGGCTATCTTTGAGCCGAGCCGTGAGTTGCTCCCTTCGTTGAGCCACTTGAGCCTTCTCCATGGCTCGTGACGCTGTAGTTTCTAGGCCCCTAAAGAGTGTTTTGGTAATTAATAACAATTACAAATGTTGAACTAACGTTACCTGTTAAGTTGTGTCAAGATCAAACTCAAAAGACAGGATAATGAAAGACAAAGAAAGAGCTACATGATGAAGAAATGACATTGATCAAAGAGGCAAAGGTACGAAATAGGGTCTTTTCCATTTTATCGGTCTAAGGTGATTAAAGAAAAATTTTGACCGGATTTTTGGATAGTCGCCGTACTATTAAGAGGAGCATGTGGTGTATCACGAAATACTTCATCTATGTGCCACAAATCATAAAATCAACTTGCATTGCACACTAGAAGGTCATATACTTTGAAAAAGCTTGTTTCAACTCTTTTCTGCCAAACTCTGTCTCAGTCGGTCTGACCGTTTGTTAGACCGGTCTGACCGGATAGACGGACTGACCGAATTGGGTTTCGGACTGACCGACGTTATGTCAAAGTATAGTTTATTCCTTTAAAAGGTCAGTCTGTCCGTAGGTAAAAATCTAGGTCAGTCTCCTGGTACTTCATGTCCTATCTTTCTGATGTATTGTGTTATGACGGTCTGACCGTTTGTTAGACCGGTCTGACCGAGAAATCGGTCTGACCATGTTTTTGAACTACGGTCTGTCCGTATTTATCGGCCTGACCGTATAACGTGTCCAGAAACTATGTCGTCTCTGGACGGTTTCACGGTCTGACCGACATTGGGTCCGGTCTGACCGTGTGTGTGCCTGACAAGGGCAGGTGAGCATTTATTGCGCCCGTTTAATGCCGTTGCAATTGCGGCGGTCTGACCGCCAAGTGATCTTTTTCTCCCAACGGCCTGTAACGGCTATATTTATTGTGGGGGGTATATATACTCCCATGCACGGCCCTGTTCATAACTTTTTGCATATTTGTGAACATTGTCATCATCCGTTGAGAGCTTAAGCAAGTTTCATACACTCTAGGGTTCTAATTCTCGAATTTGTGAGAGTGTGCATTTGAGATCTTCTAGTGCATTGCATTTAGATCACTAAATCAATCTTGTGGCACTAGAAGAAGGTTAAGTGATCATCACCGGCTTGTTACTCTTGGAGTTTGCCGCCTCTAGACGGCTCGAGAGAAGGTTTTGGAGAGCTCTTCAAGGAAGATTGTGAAGAAGCCTCAAAATGTCTTGTGAAGGGTCGAGCACGCCTTGCCGGAGCGGTAAAGTGCATCATTAGTGAAATCGAGGTTTGGATAACTCATCACACTAATCCGGCTCGAGATCTAGGTCACTTCTCGAGAGAAGGTTGACTAGATAGAGGAGCGGTTAGAGATTTGAGTTTGCCTCAACGTGGATTAGGGGTGATCGGCAAATCACCGAGACCACGGGATATATCCTCGTGTTAAATTGTTCATTGTTCATCTTGTTTTAGTTATTTGATCTCATTTTCTATTAATTGCTTGATTATTTGTTAATTTGTTAAAATCGCATATTCACCCCCCCTCTAGTCGATATCCTAGATCTCTTTCAGACGCTCTTCCCGCGTTGGACGTCAAGCTCGATGGCTCCAACTATCCTCAGTGGTCCATCATTGTCCACGTCAATCTGAGGGGTCTTGGTTTATTGTCTCATCTCACAGAGTCGGCTCCCACGGCCCCCTCGGATGTCATCAAGGTATGGGTCGCTGATGATGATCGAGCTGTGCAGCTCATCTGCAACAGCGTAGTCATGGACATCCGGATGGAGATTGCCATGCTTCCTTCCGCTCAGGCGATGTGGACACATTTGGCAAAGATCTACGTGCAGGAGAGCTCTGATCAGCTATATGCTCTCGAGCAGCGTTTCCAGCATCTTCAGCATGGGGATTTGTTTGTGCAGGCATTCCACAGCGCCTTAAGTGCTCTCACTCGTCAGATGAATGCACTTGCCCCCTCTCTGAGCCCCAGCTGCTCCAGCTGTACTTAGGGCTGGACAAAAAGATCGAAACTCGCGAGCTATTCGGGATCGGATCGAAGCTCGACTCGACTCGAGCTCGAGCTTGAAGTGAAACTCGAGTGAGTATTCGAGCCGAGCCCGAGCCTTCCCGAGCTCGCTCGAGCTCAGCTCGTTAAAGCTCGAATTATATTTAAAGCCCGTGACAGCCCAGCCCACAGCCCACAGCCCACAATCCAATTTCCCCCTTTTGTTTGCCCGTGACCTACTGACCCCGTGAGGCTGTGACCTGTCCAGTCGTCCTGACTCCTGACTCCCAATTCCCGAATCCCAAATTCCCAACCCTAGCCGGCTAAAGTTCAAATCTCAAATCCTCTCTCGTCACCAGATCTATCACTCTATCAGGATTCACGGTCACGGCGGAGTGAAATTTCTTCTCGGCGGCATGGGGGAGCGGCAATAGTGGCATGGGGGAGCTGCGGTGGAGGCTTAGGGGAGCGGCGGCGGCGCGGGGAGCTGCTGCAGCGGCGTGGCCTCGTGGGGGAGGGAAGGTGCGGCGGCGGCGTGCGAGAGGGGAGGGGCGGCCGCGGCGTGGGGGCGGGCCGGCGGGGGAGCTGCAGACCTGCAGTGGACTGGTGGAGGCGTTGGGGAGCGGCGGCGGCATGGGGAGCGGTGGTGGAGGGGTGGCGCGGGGAGCGACGGCGGCGTAGGTAGCGGTTGCGGCTGCGTGCGGGAGGGGAGGTGCGGCGGCGGCGTGGGGGCGGGGGAGCTGCGGCGGCGACGCGGGGAGCGGCGGCAGTGCTGGGAGCGGCTGCGGCAGCGTCGAGGAGGGGCAGCACGAGGAGCGGCGGCATCGCAGCCTCCTTCAGAAATCAGAATTGGTATGAACAGAGCATTGCTTTCTTATTTGGTATTATGCTGTGAAGGTATGAGCAGAGCATTGCTTTCTGTTGCCATTGGTAGATTCACCGTTCAACTTGAACCTTGCTAAGAATGTAGAGTTGCCCATCTAGTGAGTTAGGGTGTGGATCAGTGGATGTTTGCCGAGTTTCACATTTTCAGACATCCAATATAAAATTGCTTCACACAGTAGCATTTCACTGCATAAGGTCAGAAAATCAACAAGTCTACATATTTTTAGCCCAGAGGGGCCAGCATAGCAATCTAGTTATGGGATAACATCAATGAGATATCAGTAAACCTATCCACAGTCAGCTGCGGGGATTCGATGCTAGAACACAACAAATCATAAGATATTTTAGCAAATGACCTCCTGGACATAGCATGTACCTGCATGGAATTGCCATTGGTAGATTCACCGTTCACGTATGTTGGCTGTTGGCACAAGAGGCAAACCTACAGCTTTAGAGCAGTTCCATTATTTTTGAATCTTGATAGCAATTTTGATAGCATTTTTTTTGGGTGTTTGGGGTCTGGGGAGTTGTCTTTGTTTAAATATATGGAATAAGTTTCTCAGCAATCTTGTCTTTTCATTTTGCTGATGATTTTCCCTTTGAATTGCATGTTTGTAGACTTCACTGTGATGTGTTTCACAGTGAAGATGTTGTCACTGCAAAACTTGTCTCCTATTGAATATTGATACCTATTTCACAACTTATAATAACTTTGAACATATCTTTAATATTTTGTTTAAACGCTGGATTTGGAAGTAAAGTCCTCTCAACAGTCAACAGTAGGCAGCGCAATGGAGCAGCAGCCATCGCTTGAGGTGAGTTGCAAATTCTCATGGTTTCATGCTTTCATAGTAATCCATGGTTGATCACTTGACCCACAAATTTTAATACTATAATATGTGGTTGTAGATATCAGAAGAACTACATTCCCAACAATCTAGTGATCCATCAAATTTGAGGGTTGATACGGCTGATAGTGATGGGCAGGAGGGAGCAAAGGGAGCTACAGCTACTGATGCTGTGAAGGTAGAAGACGGCTCTGAAAATACAACAATCTCACGAAAGAAAACCTCTGATGTATGCCAACACTTCGAATCAGTTTTGGTGGCATCCAAAAAGGAGAGGGGAGTGATGGAAGAAAAGGTCAAGTGCAAGGCATGTGGAACAAAGTTAGCAAAGAACAAAAGTGGCACTACATCAACAATGAAACGACATTTAGGAGCTTGCAATGTTCACAATATTCAGCAAATGCAAATAAAAAAGCAGAAACTCATGAGTTTTCCTTTGGCTGCGGAAGGTGATTTCATTCTTCCCCCTGTTGGTTCTTCTACTGGATATGATCATGCTAAGATACGTGAGTTAATTGCTACCATGGTTATTGTTCATGAGTTGCCCTTTAGAATCGTGGAATATACTTGGTTCAATGCTTTGTTAAAAACATTGAATCATTCTTACCAAAAGGTTTCTAGAAAGACTACTAGAGCTGATTGTCTTAAACTTTTTGAATCTGAGAAGGCAAAATTGAAGAAAAATTTTCGGCATGTTAACAAAATAAGTCTCACATGTGATCTTTGGACATCTAATCAGACTCTTTGCTATATGAGTTTAGTTGCACACTATGTTGATGCTGATTGAACATTACAATGCCGCATCATTAATTTTGTTGAGTTAGAGCCTCCCCACAGTGGAATAGTTATCTCTCAAGCTATTTCTGAATGTCTAGCTGATTGGAAAATTGAAGACAAGATAGCTACCATTACTTTTGATAATGCCTCTAGCAATGATGTTGCTGCAAAATTGTTGCTTGCTAAGTTAAGTGCTAGGGGTGTATTGTCCTTTAATGGAAAATTTTTTCATGTGAAATGTTGTGCACACATTTTGAATTTGCTTGTAAATAATGGTTTGAAACCATTGGAGAGCTTGATTAGTAAGATTAGGGAGACTGTGAAGTACTTCAAGAAATCCAATACTCGCTTGTATAAGCTCACAGCCATTGCCAAGTCACTTAAGCTTGATCTAAAGAGAAAATTATGTCTAGATGTGTGCACTAGATGGGGCTCCACTT
This sequence comes from Pharus latifolius, assembly GCA_019359835.1. Lineage (NCBI taxonomy): Eukaryota > Viridiplantae > Streptophyta > Magnoliopsida > Poales > Poaceae > Pharus > Pharus latifolius. Next base: position 73,311,205 of record CM033329.1, on the reverse strand, counting down.
ATAAGATGCTTGATAGTGCCTTCTATTTCAGACCTGCTATTGAAATATATGCAGTTGAAGATGCCAACTACAAGTGGCAACCACTTGAGGAGGAATGGGAGTTATATGCACAAGTCAAGAATGTATTGTTTGCTCTACATTTGGCTATCAATATGTTTTCTGGGTCAACTTATCCTACAGCTAATATGGTTTTTTTCTGAAATTGTTAACATCAAGAAAGTGTTGTTTGATTTGTCCAATTCATCAAATGCATGCTTAGAGGAAGTGGCACATGCTATGCTTCTTAAATTTGAGAAATATTGGGGACCAGAGTGCATAAATCTTCTTCCTATTGCCACAATTCTTGACCTAACGTACAAGATGAGAATGATTGATTTATCTTTTCCAGTCATGTTTTCTAATGGCGATCTTGAACAAAAACTTGCATTTGTAAATGCTACATTGGATGAGTTCTATGCCATATATGAAAGCGAGTATAAGCAAAGCATTTCACATCAAGAAGCTAGTGCCAGTACTTGTGGGCTTGCATCGAGTTCGAGTAGTGCTAGTACTGTGGTCTCATTTTCTTGTCAGTTTCATGAGTTCATCAAAGCTAGTTCTGCTACACAACCTTCAAAAACTGATTTGAAGATGTACTTAGAAGACATGAATGAAGTGTGTGATGCAAAACCTTTCGATGTACTCACATGGTGGAAGATGAATGCATCGAAGTATCCTATAGTGTCTAAGATGGCAAGAGATATACTGACCATACCTATTAGCACCGTCTCTTCAGAGTCAGCCTTTAGTGCCGGAGGAAGAGTTCTTGATGACTATCATAGCTCGCTAAACCCAACAATGGTGAAAGCTTTAGTGTGTACCTCTAGTTGGATTAGAGGTAACCATCATAAGTTGAAGAAATTGGTAAGTTTTAACTTCTTCATTTCAAAACTGTTTTCATTAAATGGTAAATAATTTTTTATCATTTCTAATTGTTTTCTATTTCGTGTCAGGAGTCACCAATGGAAGATGATGTTGAAGAGATCACACTAATCGAAAGCAATCCTTCAGATACTTCGGCTGTGGGCAGTAACTAGTGATTTGTTTCTTTACATGAACATTTGTATGCTATTTAAGTTGTTATTTACTTGATTACATCATTACATGACAAAACAATCATTAAGAACAATGCATCATTTTGCAGGCTGCATTGGATCTGAAGAACGATGATTTCACATGCTTCACTTCTTTACATGCTGCACTTTAGTTCTCAAGCTGGAGTCTGGAGACCTGGAATCAATTGAAGTTTACAAATTTGATGTATTTTGAAGATCTTATAATGCATTTTGTTTCTCTTGGTTGAAAGTTTGAATTGTCTCAGAAGATTCTATATTGTTAGTTTGTTATGCTATATTGAAACTCTGCATTTTGGTTTTCTTAATTGAAATTATGAATTGTTATGCTATTAATTTATTATTGTCATGAAGAAGATTCTATATTTCTAGTTAAATTGTAATGCATATTTTTGAGCCGAGCCTAATCGAGCTCAAGCGAGCCCAATTGAGAAAGCATTTATTTGTGTATAGAGTGAATCTAATCGAGCTTTATCGAGCTTTGTCGAGCCGAGCCCGAGCCCGAGCTTGGTTCCGAGCTCGTTAATGTTTCGAGCCGAGCCCGAGCCGAGCCCAATACACTATCGAGCCCGAGCCGAGCCTGCCTGGGCCGCTCGAGCTCGGCTCATTTCCAGCCCTAGCTGTACTGTGTTCGTGGTCATCAGGCACGATCCCGCATGTTTGCTTTTGTCATGCAGCTTCGCCCGGAGTTCGAGAGCATTCGTGCCCAGTTACTTGGTCGTGTGACTCCTCCGACCCTGGATGATGCTCTCGCTGCCGTTCTTGCTGTGGCGACCTGTCTGCGCACTCAGTCGCCTGTGGCCTCCGCCTCTCAGCAGCACCTCTCAGTCCTTGCTGTTACCTCAGCGTCTGTTGATGCTCCCATTCAGGTACCAACGGCAGCTGTTGTCCGTGCTTCTGTGGTGTGTACTCACTATAAGAAGCGTGGTCATACTTCTGAGCGCTGCTTTCGGCTTCATCCAGAGCTGGCACCACCTGCCTGGTGCCCTCGAGGTGATTCCGCTACTGATCGACGTTCGTCTCGACCTCGTCGTGGCAGTGTTGCTCCCTTTGCTGCCTCTGTGGAGGACGCAGCTTCCTCCTCCGCCACTTAGCTTCAGGTGCTGTCGGCGCAGCTTCAGGAGTTGCGCCTTCAGAACTCGTAGCTTCAGGTGTATTTTCAGCAGCAGCGCGCTCCTGCTACTCCGACTTTCGGCATTACTCCTCCGCCTACTTTTGGTGCGTCACTCCACCTGCTTCGTCGACAGGTACGGATTCCCCTAATCACCATCTGGATTCAGGTGCCAATTTTCACGTCACACCCGACGATTCCCAGTTGACCTCGTGTCAACTGGTTACTGATGGCCTGCACATCCGATCAGCCTGCGGTACATCTTTGCCTGCTACTTCTCAGGGCTGCATTTCTTCTGCTCAGTTCACCATACCGGATGTTATTTATGTTCCACAGCTATCTATGAGTCTCATTTCAGTGGGGCAACTTGCTGATCGAGGTTGTTTTATTGGGTTCGATGAGCTTTTTTGTTATGTGCAGGATCGTCAAACAGGCAGGCTACTTGGTACTAGCCATCGCCGTAGAGACTCTTCTCGTCGTCTCTATGTGCTGGATTATCTTCACCTTATACCTCTACCTGGTCCTTCTGCCGCTTCTACATCATCATCTTTTGCTGCTTCTACGACTGACTCCTTTCAGTGGCATCATCGACTGGGTCATATCTGTGAGTCGCGTCTCTCTGCACTCATGCGTCGAGGTGTCTTAGGTCATGTTGCGACTGTGTCACGTTTTGTCTGTCAGTGTTGTAAGCTTGGTAAACAGCTACAACTCCCCTATAGCTCTAGTGTCTCTCGTACTAACCATCCTTTTGCCTTAGTGCATTCTGATGTATGGGGTCCTGCTCCTTTTGTGTCTAAGGGTGGGCATAAGTATTATGTTATTTTTGTTGATGATTATAGTAGATATACTTGGATTTACTTCATGTCTCATCGTTCTGAGTTTTTATCAATATATCAGACTTTCACTCGCATGATTCGTACTCAGTTCTCTACTAGCATTCAGATTTTTCGATCTGACTCTGGTGGAGAGTATATTTCCCATGCTTTTCGACAGTTTCTTGCAGATCAGGGCACTCTTCCACAGCTCTCTTGTCCTAGTGCCCATCCTCAGAACGTGTTGCCGAGCGCAAACATCATCATATTCTTGAGACTACTCGTACACTTCTTATCTCCTCTCATGTCCCACATCATTTCTGGGCTGAGGCAGTTTCCACGGCTTTTTATCTCATAAATCTTCAGCCGTCCACTCGTCTTGATGGCAAGTGCCCTATAGAGCTCTTACTTCCTGCTCCACCCACATATACTCATCTTCGTGTGTTTGGGTGCCTTGCTACGTCTTACTTGCCCCTCGAGAACGCACAAAGCTGACCTCACAGTCTGTTGAGTGTGTTTTTCTTGGGTACAGTCTTGAACATAAGGGCTATCGGTGCTACGATCTTCATGCTCGTCGCTTGCGTTTTTTTCGTGACGTTTCCTTTGTTGAGGATCGTCCATTCTTTCACTCTCCTACCACCCCTCGTGTGTGTCCCCCTGAGTTACTCTCTTTTCTATCGCTTCCCGTCACGACATCTTCTATTTCCTCTCCTGTTCCCGCTTCACCGGGCGATTCACCTTCACCCGTCGTTCCCTCCATTTCTCTCCTAGCGCGTCCTCCACCACCACCACCTCCACTTCCTCACCCACTGATCTTTCACTCCTATAGTCGTCGCCCTCGCCCTCCTTAGCCACCTCCTCCTGTTCTGCCGGTTAGTACCGATAGTGTCCTTGTTGATGATTCGCCTGAGCTGGAGCTTGTCACCCTACCACGGTATGATTTTCATGATCGCTCTACTATTGCTCCCCCTACTCGTTATGCTCTCTTTGTAGCTATTACTGTTGCATCTAGGCCTTCATGCATCACCCTAATTTTGATGATTAATGAAAATAAAGTGTTTTAGACTAACTGTGCTTCTGAGATTTTTGATACAGAGCTTGTTCGAGAAGAAATGCGAGATGATCAAGATGAACCCGACATAAAGTGAAATAGAAGCACAAGGTGAAGAAGAGTAAAGACAAGACGCAAACAAGAAGATGCAAAAGACCTAAGGTAATCTGTAATTTCTTTTTCTTCCGATCTCGGCGTTTGGAGATAGATCGGTTAAGGACTTTGTTACTTAGATTTTAACCGTACTATAAAGAGGGGTTGCAAAAGCCATCTCTATATCTCCAATATAAACCGAGAAACTTAGATCATTGCATTGCATCTATTTGGTTGGATTTGATTTGAATTTGGTTTGAAAGATTTGGATTTTCAATTGAGTTTTTGACAGCAGAAGAGTTTATCAAACTTCTATAAAGATCTAGATAGATCTGGTTTTTGTTTCTGTTGACAAAAATGTAGCCCTTAAAATTATCTTTCAAACAAACTATTAAACACCTCTTTTGGATTTTTGATTTTCAAGTTATAGCTATTTTTGTTCAGGCTGACAGTCAGTTTGCTAAACTGACTGTCAGTTTGAATGTCAGTTCAATTAAACTGACAATTGTCCAGAGAGGGTGTATTTTGGGCTGAAAACTTTTGAACTAAACTGACTGTCAATTTGGTATAACTGACTGTCAGTCTGGAGTTCGACCTCAGTTGTGTTTATTTGAGCTTCTGTTTGATCTGGTTGCTTTGTGGTCGAATTGACTGTCAGTTTGTGAGACTGACTGTCAGTTGGGGGTTTCAAGTTTCCATATACGACCACAAACGGCTAGCTATTTTTTATCCGTAAATTTTGTCAGCCGCTGGTTTTGAAACTAACTGTCAGTTCCTCATATTGACTGTCAGTTTGTGTTGATTTGTTTCCTTTTTCAACCGCCAACGGCTAGCACTATTTTCTCCGGATTTTTCTTCTCTCTGGTCGTGACCTAAACTGACTGTCAGTTTGAGCTGCTGATTTTCAGCTCGAGCTCCAACGTCTCTTTTGAGACTTGAGGATATAAATAGAGGTCTTGAGTATTTGTTTTGTACAACAAGCAGCCATCTAGTCATATTCACTCTTAAGCTTTAGCGTTTTATACAAAATCTTGCTCTTTTGATCAAATTGAGTGTTTTCTGATCCACCGAGAGTTTCAGTTCTTTGCATTTGCATACTCGTAGTTTCTCGGTGCGTGTTTGGAGGTCTAGAGAAGACCTCGCTGCCTATTACTCTTGGTGAGCGCCCTCACCTAGACGGTTCGGAGGCGTGGCCGTTGACCTCTCCAGTTTGGAGATTGTTGGAGAGGCTCGGCAAAAGTGTACAAGGCATCGGTGCTCGCCTTTCCGGAGTGGACAAGGAGCAACCACTAGTTGATAATACCCTTCGTGGGTATTGAGGAAAAACTCAAGTGACTTGAGTGCTTCAACGAGGATTAGTGGAGACTGGGCGAGTCTCTGATATCTCGGTAAAAATCACTGTGTTCGTTCCCTTCTCTTCTTTCTCATATTGTTATTTGTTCTTGATTTACAAATATTTGTTTTAAATTTAAAGTTTTAAAAGCCTCATATTCACCCCCCCTCTAGTCGGCATCCTTGATCCTACAATTACTACTGAGCCGCATACATACCAGGAGGTTGTTGCTAGTGTTGAGTGGCAGGTGGCCATGGCCAAGGATTTGGCAGCTTTAGATCGCATGGGCACATGGGAGATTGTTCCTTTAACTGCACATGCTGTTCCAATTACCTGCAAATGGGTGTTCAAGATAAAGACTCGGTCTGATGGTTCTGTTGAGCACCACAAAGCTCGCCTTGTTGCTCGTGGTTTTCAGCAGGAGTATGGTCGGGACTACGATGAGACTTTTGCCCCTGTCGCTCACATGACTACTGTTCGTATTCTTGTGGCTGTGGCTGCTGTTCGTTCTTGGACTATCTCCCAGATGGATGTCAAGAATGCATTTCTTCATGGTGATTTACAGGAGGAGGTCTACACGCAGTCTCCACCAGGTGTTTCAGTTCCAGCTGGTCATGTGTGTCGTCTTCGACGTGCTCTCTATGACCTCAAACAGGCCCCTCGTGCCTAGTTTGAGCACTTCTGCGCTGTCATTGTCGCAGCTGGTTTTATGACTAGTGCTCATGATCCTGCCTTGTTCTCTCATCTTTCTCCTCATGGTCGGACTCTCATATTGTTATATGTGGATGATATGCTGATCACCGGTGATGATATGCAGTATATTACTTTTGTGAAGCAACGCCTGAATGAACAATTCCTCATGTCTGATTTGGGTCATTTGCACTATTTTTTGGGACTTGAGGTTCTTCCTACTGAGGGGGTATTATATATCACAGCAACGTTACACTCAGGATCTCCTTGCTCGCTCTGCTATCACAGATAGACGGACGGCCAGCACACCCATGGAGCTTCGAGCTCAGCTCCGTTCCACTGATGGTACTCTACTTGAGGATCCATCTCGATATAGGCATCTTGTTGGTAGTCTTGTCTATTTGGCAGTCACTCGACCTGATATAGCTCATGCAGTTCACATTCTCAGTCAGTTTGTCTGTGCGTCGAATTCTGTTCACTATAGTCATCTACTCCGCGTGTTGCGCTATCTCCGTGGGACAGTGTCTCGAGGATTGTTCTACAGTAAATCGAGTCCTCTACGGCTCTGTGCCTACCCCGATGCTACTTGGGCGAGCAACCCTGGTGATCGATGCTCTGTCACAGATTATTGCGTGTTTCTTGGGACTTCCTTACTCAGTTGGAAGTCTAAGAGACAAACTGCCATCTCCACGTCCAGTGCTGAGGCTGTGCTTCGGGTTTTGGCTGCTACTACCAGAGAGATTATTTGGCTTCGATGGCTATTGGCTGACTTTGGTGTTGAGTGTTCTACCTCCACCTCCTTATTGTGTGATAACACTAGTGCCATTCAGATGGTCAGAGACCCAGTGAAGCGTGAGATGAGCAAGCATATTGGTGTTGATGCATCTTTCACCCGGTCTCATTGTCATCTTGGTACGATTGTTCTTCAGTACATGTATTTGGAGCTTCAGATTGCTGACTTCTTCACCAAAGCACAAACTCAGGAGTATCATAGTTTTCTCCTATCCAAACTTAACATGTCTGAGTTTTCAGTCCGATCCTAAATTTGAGGGAAGGTGTTACTGTATATGTGTATATGTGTGTAGGCTCATGAGCTCAAACCCAAAACTATTGTATATAATTAAGGAGAAATCTCTCCCTAACATTTTAATCCAAATACATTCACAATATTTTCCCAGACATTCGTCATACTGAATTGCATCTCAATTATATAAGATTAGTATAAGTTGTAAATCCATGTAAAATCTCACTTTTCCAATTTGCTATTCATCTCCATGTGTTAGCTTTATCTCCTTCAAATGAACTTCGATGCAGCTATATGCTATATGCTCCAATAGTTGATTTTTGTTATCAACATGGCATCCTAATTCATTGAAGATGCCTTCAAAACTGAGCTTAGAATGAAATTAGAATACTTTGGAGCTAACGTTTATCTCATCTTTAACAACTCGGGCAAGAGGCTAATTGCTTAGACTTGGCTTGTTTTACCTAGTACATTTGTATTCCCTTCATTCCTTGATATGTAATGCTTTATTGCAATTTTGACTAGTCATTTTTATAATTATGTATTATTAACTATAGATAATCTAATATCATAAAAGTAATTTTTTAATATAGTCAATCTTTGTATTTTTTATATACAGCGGTGGTCAAAATTGGAAAAAAAAAATCTTAATTTCATGTGCAGCAAGACATCATTTTTATTCGAGAGATGTTTTATTAAACTTAACTTATCTAATAAGTAAAATTTTTAGATTCATTGGTTTATAAGAGTCAAAGGATGATTTATTTGATAAATATAAAAGTCGTTTGATAAGATTGAAAACTTAAGAAGTTTTGGAAAGTGTAAATAATTTGAGAGGGAGGAGAGGATAGGATAAATTCCCAAAAAAATAAAAAAATCTGTTTTTATTGGATTTGACTAATCCATCAAAATAATTTAAAGTAGACTTACGAACTTTATATAAAGTGTTTTGACTATATTTTAATTTTAATTTATTATCTAGATAAACTAAAGTCTTAATTAAACACACAATTTTTTCATGAGGCTTTGAACATGACTCTAATTTATTTGGCTTTTTAAGTTATAGATGTGAGGGGACAGTTTCTCTTCCTCACGCTTGCCTAATAAATTCAATAAAATACAGAATTATAAATATTTTTGGGAATTTTAGGTTTATGGTAAATAAATCCGTAAAAAAGAAGCAAAACCCTGTCCCCCTCCTCTCCTCTGATGGCGGCTGTGCAGTTCATGGACCTCAGCCTCCCTTGCTCTTCCTCTTCCTCCTCCCGTCTCCTCGTCGCCGCTCGCGCTCTCGAGCTGGGATACGCCGCCGTCGCCCTTGATCAATCTCACCGCGGCGTCCTCGCCGACTCCGATCGCTGCCGCCTCTCCTCCTTACCCCTCCCCTCCTCCGCCTCCCTCCACTTTCGCCTCTCCGTCTCCCCTTCCTCCGAGCCCTTCCGCCAGTACACCCGCGTCACCGTCTCCGTCGACTCCGCCGCCACCGCCGCCTCCGCTCTCGCCCCCTCCGCCTTGCGCGTCCTCCGCACGTACGACCTCGTCGCCGCGCGCCCGCTCGCGCAGGCCGCCTTCGACCATCTCTGCGGTTTCTCTGAGGTAATCCCCCTACGATTTGGTTCCCACTTTCGAATTGGTTGATGTGAATTGTATTGCCTAGGTTGCTGTCTGTCACAAAAGGTGGCATTTTTATACTGTGAATATCATTCTAGTTTCTATACGTTTCAATTTGCATTGTGTTTCTGCCGTCAAAAGAATGACTGGTGTTTCGTTATGTCTCTTCCTTGCATTGTTTGTTTCGTTTAGAATAATGGGTTTTTCTTTGCATTCCAGTGTGATCATTTTAGTCTTCTATACTGCATGATTTTGTCTGTTGGGGATACTTCTGTTGCTATGTATGCTCACTGGTGGTGTATCATGGATGATGTGAAAAACAATTGCTTTCGCTTCTATAGAAACTGAGGTATCCCTTATATAAAAAAAGGGTAAGGCCAAAAGAAAGTGAGATTTTTGGTTGGTTTTTTCAGTGCTTTTTTATTTTTTTTTGTGCTGTCCAATTGGACCAGTGTAGTTGTGTGTCAGCACGAAAAATGTGAGATTTGTACTGTAGCTGGTGTGTGTGTGTGTGCGCGCGCGCTCGCTTGTTTCATGTGTGCACCGAGTAATGTAAGTGCAACTGCTCCGATTTGAAGTATAAAAAATTGAAATTGAATGAGTTATTCTTGTGTTAATATCAGGGTGAAGTGTGAATTGCTAGCTTCTAACTTAATACAACATTTTGTCTGGTTAGTGGTCACTATGGGAAAATTCATATACTCCTATGTCTAAGCTGTACTCTGTGGTATGTTGGTTACTAATGAAACAAGGGATGTGGTCTTTTCTCACAAACAAAATATCATAGGTTTGTGTTCAAACTGGGGACTGCTCTCATGTTGATTTCCATTTGAAACAGGTTGATATCATCTCAATTGACTTCTCTCAGAAACTTCCATTCCGTCTGAAGCTTCCGATGGTCAAGCTTGCAGTAAAGGTAATGATCACATCGTTTGATTCTTGGAAGCTTGAGAGCTAAATCACAAAACCGAAAAGAAAGATGAACTGCATAAACCTTTTGACTTTGTATCTATGTGCTGTGTTGAACTTGATGCAAATCTGATTGCAGAGGGGGCTATATTTTGAGATTACATACACTTCTTTCATTGGTGATATTAATTCAAGGAGACAAATGTTAGCCGAAGCCAAGGTTAGTTCTACTGCTAATCCTTATATTTAAGCAACCAAAAATGTGTGTGGAATGTGACTTTGTACAGTGTTTGCCCAACTGTTCAGATGTGCTTAACCTTGTGCTTGTCTATAACAGCATCATACTACCACTTGTGTTTTATTTGAGCTAAGAAGTTGTTTGACATGGACTATTTTGAAGACTGCTGGTCCAATACATTTTGCTGAGATGTATAAATCCTTGTATTGAATTTTAGATATCGACACATGCATTAGATGTAATTGTCCTTACTTGTTTATTTATATAACATCCTTCTCTTCTATTCATAGCTCTTGGTGGAATGGACTAAGGGAAAGAATCTCATCATTTCAAGTGCTGCTCATACTGCTAATGAAATTAGAGGTCCATATGATATCATAAATTTATGTGTTTATTTGCTTGGCCTTTCCATGGAGCGAGCTAAAGCAGCTATTTCTATAAACTGCAGGTCAGTTGTATATTTATTATGTAGAGAAGTTTGCATGCGTTATTTCAGGAATGAGGATAGCCCCTGGCGGCTATAATTTTGTGATGTGGGATAGCTCCTGTTAGAATGGACTGTAATATTTTAGTATCTGTTATTTTAGGCATCCTTTTTTTTGGTATGATTTTAGTGACAACTTTGAGTTATTTTCTGTTTCTTCTCCAGTTCTTTTTCTATGTTTCTTCTTTTTTAGTGTTTTGAGTTGAATTCTTTTGGTACCCCTGTATAAAAAGGGAGGCCTTGGAGCTTTGTAAAGACAAGTTTCTTCATGTTAATAAAATTTGTAGATTTCTCTAAAATATTAGTTGCAAGTTGCATATAGCCTAGTTTATATTTCTCATCCTTGTTTTTGAACCTTTTCGATTTCTCGAAGTTTCTGCTTGCCTGCTGTATCTTGTAGACTGGTTTAGTCACCTAATTTCTATTTGGGAGTACAGGCAGTTTTGCATGTTGCCCTCTTATGCTGTTTGTTTGTTTGCAGGTCGCTGATCGCCAAGGCCCTGAGGAAGAAGTATTTTTACAAAGGAACAATTAGAATTGAGAAATTGTTACAAAACAAACAGTCGGACTCTACCAAATTCGTGCTTGGTGACTGGATTGGTTGGGATCCTATCTCTTGCAAAGAAGATCTGCAACCTTTGGAGACACGTTTGGAACCTTCTCCCAATGAAGATGAAGTTCCCAGTTCAACCATAGATAATGTCACTTATATGGTACATGAAAAATCTGATAGTGCCAAAGTATCTCTCTTTGCTAGGCAGCCAGAGCAATCTGCCATAGAAAAAGAACTCCCAGCCAAAACTCTTAAAGAGTTTGCACAAGGTGAAGGAGGCAAAGTTTTAGTGAAGCATAGGCTGTCGGACTCGCCAACATGTTTAGGTCCTCAGAATATTGCTAGAGATGCTATTTTCAATAAGACTGGGAACACGGAAATCATTATGGATCGTGCTGTGCAGGCTGGTGCTGTCTCTTCTGTTGATCTGAAAAGCATTGATGAACATGCAGAATATAATCAAGATGCGGTTCAAATGGATACTACAGAATTGTATAATGGCACCTTCATTGCTGGTCATGATGCTCCTTTATCTTCCATTGTTGAGTTAGCATGTTCTTCTCTTCCCCAGAGTATGGAGCTTTCTGATATTTGTCTTGAGGATCAGCATGTGGAGCAGTCTAATGAAATCCCTGATGACAATAAAACTTCACGTTCTGATTATCAGGGTGCAGAAACTGGGTACATTCCTAGTAAGGGTGATGATCGGGCACCACTGGATCATGAAACTCGTTCATGTTCTGATGTTTGTCTTGAGAAGGATCCAAATCATTCCAATGACATCCCAGCTGACACTGAGGCCTATGGAGATATGACAAAACTAATGGAGTGCCTCCCTGGTGAGAGAGATTACCAGGCTCATACAATTCATTTGAGTAGGGATTTACGAAGGGAGAATGTACTGCAAGTACAACTTAAGGAGGAAAACATAGAACAAGCTATGAAGGATGAAACAGAAGTTACAGAACCTATTGAAATAAAAACAACACCAAAGATTCCAATGGAACATACTCTCCATGTTCAAGAGACTAGGTCAACTTCTTTGGCTTTTGATAAAAGATCTGATTGCACGTCTAAGGAATGTGAGGGGATGAAAGAACAAAACTCAAAGGAACCAAATGCCTCTTTGGAGAAAAATGTTGCTAAAATACACGGGCCAATACTAAATGATTCTTCTGCAAACAGTAGTATGGAGATATCCACAATTAAATCAGGTAGGAGACAAACTACGAATTATTTATCGTTGTCTTCATTTCCAAATAGATGTTGTTTTGACATCTAACACTAGAAACTAGGCATGATATAAAATGACCAAAGCAACATTATTTAATACTTCTTATTTAAAGTTTGTCTACACCTCAATATATGCATGTCTTCTTAATATTAGTAAACAAACTTCTTGAGAAAGCGAACTTCTATTATTAAAGGAAGGATGTACATGGAAAAAAACTATAAAAATGTGTCTCGAACTTGTAGAATGACAACTATTTGAAAACAAAACTAGAAGGTTAGAATGACATCTATTTAGGAACGGAATGAGCAATAGATTTATTGAAATTTGTATTCAGAATTCTCTTGAGCTTCTTATGAAGTACCATTGTTTCTTTGTAACACAAGCTTGATCATTTCTATTAATTATGTTTTGTCAACGGAGCTACATCTAGTTAGGAAAGAGACGATGCAATGGGTTTTACAATTCATTAAGTTGTTATCTTTGAAATGTTATCAATTTGATGGAGTGATGCACGAAAGAGAATGGCGTGGTCTGCTTGGAAGGGCCTTTTTGCTGTTCCTTTTGTTGTTTGAATTAGGGTCAATACAAAGTGATTTTCTTGAAAAAAAAAGTAAATACAAAGTGATTTTCTTGAAAAAAAAAAGTAAAGGATAGAGAAAAGTCCCTTTAATCTTTGATAGTGATTTGAGTATGAAAAACTTAAATATTAATATTTAATATCTATCTTCCCAGTGAGTCTAAAAGCTTATTGATTTTGCAGAAAATCGAAGAAAGAAATTAACATCGCGTCGTCCAGCTTATCTCCCTTTCTTGGGTTTCCTTAAGCCTATGCCTTTCAAGAAAGTGTGCAGAGCAAGAGGCCCAAACAAGCCTGTGTGAGGTTTGAATTCACTCCATAGAATGGATGTTTTTTTATGTTGTCATTGTTAGAACATTGAGTAACAAGGGAAGAGAGGGAAGATTTCAATTCGAAACACAGTTTGTTTATTATCAGTATACATTATCAACAAGAATCAATCTCTCTCTCTCTCTCTCTCTCTCTGAAACAAGTTTTAGTGAACTGATACCAGATGGGAAGATTTTCATTTTAAGATGCAAAGTTTGTTTACTATCAGTGTACATCAACAAGAACCATTTTTTCCTGTATGAAGCAAGGTTTAATGAACTGGTACTAGATCCTGCAATAGAGGCATAGTTTAGAAAACCAGACCCAACTGGTGGTTCAACTGAGAAAAACGAGAACCAAACCATGGTCATGTCCAGTTCAAGCAATTGGATTGGACCAATCAACCTGTGATTGAAAGGGGCAGAAGTGGGTTCTGAATCCAAGACCAGTGCAACACTAGCAAAGCACAACAACCATTAAGCAGTTTTGAAATACAGCTTATTAATTCTAATGAATTTCATGCAGAAATTCTCCACGCCTTGACCACAATAAAATGCCCTCACTGTTAAGGATATTTCTATCTATTTAGTTATGATTTTTTTATGATTAGGATTTTAGTATTATATTTGGTTATGATTTTTTTTACTGGTTTATATATATATGCCCATTAATTTACAATAATGTATCTTGATGTTTTTCTCTAAATCTAACGTGGTATCAGAGTTAAGATTTCTAAAACCCTAAATCTATCCACTCACCCGCCAACAATTCACCGCCCCCAGTAGGTGATGGACTCGAAACTCTTGGGGGCACCAAGAAAAATCCGACATTCTTCCTCTCTTCTTTGAATCTTTGATCTGCTGATCATCTCTTCGAATTGGATCTGCTTTGACTACTGCTTTATTTGTAGCCAATCTCGTTGAAGGCTCCTTTGTTGTTACCGGCTAATCGATGTTGTTTTTGTCACATCGACCTCTACTTTCGCCTCTGGTCTTCGCCCTAGTTTTCGCCATTAGTCTTGACCCTAGTTTTTGCCACTAATTTGGTCGCGAATCTGGTTGACGACCCCGCGCATTGCCTTCGCTTCTTTTGCTCCACCACCACCTCTGCATTCACGTCATTGTTGGTCTGGCTGCCGGCAAATTAGCTGCCATCGCTGCCATCTTCTTTCGGGGTGCCAGCCTCTTGTTGCCTCATGCGCTCGTTGTTGCACGTTGCTGGCCCTCCGCTGCCCAGGCCGGCACAAGGTGTTTGTTGCCAGTTTTGTATACGTTGATCTGGTTTGGTTATGTTCCATCAGCTCAACTTATGGTTTGGCTCGTTTGAGTGTTGTTTTGTTGTTAGATCAGTTTCGTTTCAGTTTGTTCTTCTCTAAAAAGGAAGAGGAAACATAAGGTTAAAAGAATCTGGTGAAGAAATTATTGTTCAGATTCGGTTTGGTCTAGTTTTGATCTAGTTCAACAGTTTTGGTTCAGCCTTCAATTTCATCTACCAAATTTGATTTGCTTTTTTTTGTCTGCTACAATTTCTCTCCATGCTATTGGCTATGGTTGAGTGAAAAGCCAGAGGTTTTTCAGTTAACTTGTCTTGTCGGTTGTGTCTTACTTTGATAGAAGTAAAAAATTAGTGTGTTTTCGGTTGTCTTGACTTGGTTCTCGTTCTATCTTTGATTGGGAGTGTGTCGTTGTCCTTGTTACGATGTGTGTTTGGGTTGTAAGCCGTTGACGCAATCGTTGCACCATCTTGTGCGTTTGGATTGTAAACCACCGATGTAGTTACCATTGCTTCTAATCGTGCTGTTGGCTATTCATCTGCTGTTTCTCTACTATTTCGTCTGCTGTTGCAATTTCTTTCCACTGAGCTCAATTGATCGTTGTTTTCTCTTTTCAAACTCAAGGCGGATGGCTTGAGTTTGAGTTTGAGTGTGTTTGTGTCTTGGGTTGGTGTGTGTGTGTGTGTGTTGGGGGGTGGGGGGGGGGGGGGTAAGCATATTTCTATTTATTTAGTTAAGATTCTTCTTTGATTAGAATTCTTTTATTGCATTTAGTTAAGACTTAGGATTGTTCTGCATTGATCTATATATAAGTTTTTGGTTTACAATAATGCATATTAGTGCTATTTTGGTGTTTTTCCCAATTTCTAACACTCACCATACACATGCACCCAAAGGGAGACTTGGTGCAGAATTGAAATCTTTTCTCCATATCTTGCATGCCACTATAAAGAGAGGTCTTATCAGCCTTAGTCATTGTGGCCTCATTTTGCTGAATCATATGACATTTGAACTGACTCATTGGCCGTCCAGAATTTCACATCACATATGAATAGTGATTTACCTTTAACATACTGAAGGATTAGATTAGACAGATTGCAAAGTTTTGACTCTTAAACCTTGGTATAATTGCATTTGTTTCTATTGCGAAGACGAGTTCTTACACAGTCTGTGCACATCAACTAACCAATTATTGCACTCCCACTCATGCTTTGGTGGGTGTGACTATTTTTCTAGTTGACCTACTAAAATAAAAGCAAAATCTATGCGAACTGCACGCTATCTTAATAGTCCCACTTGTTTTCATTATCTTATATGTATCATGCAATGAGATGTTGATTGACAAACAGGCACTGCCTCAGCAAAGACCGCTTCCTTCTTCCCACTCTGATTCTTAACTTTTCTCCCAATGCAGTAAAGTGTCAATGGTTTAACGCATCTGGTGACAATGTTAGTCTTCTTGAAATTCCTGCAGGTCACATCTTAAGAGGAAATTATAAATACTGTGGGGAGTACAATCCAAGAATTTTGCAGCATGTCAATGGCAAACTACTCTATATGCAATTTTATATCCTGGTGCCCTTTGACTTTATCTTGTCGGTTGGCTAAGCCCACTTGAAAGTTGGTGAGCTCGTGTTGTCAAGCTATGTCAATGTGATGTGCAATTCTCAAGTGGACCACTGTAGGGATTCATCAGGAGCTGTGCCATAATAGGAGACGAGTAGTGCTGTGATTGGTTTAGGCCAGTGCTGGCTATCTTGCCAACCAATCACCAACTGAAAACAACATCCTGGGTCTATACTCAGTGACTGGAGCAACATACTTTTCCCCCGGTGGATGCGCAAAACAACATAGATTCCTGTGGGGGCTCTAACTTATACCTTTGCAGGCTGCAATGTTCAAAGGGGATATCATTCTTCCCCACCCAAATCTTGGGAGATGTCACTTTTGAAGCTAATCATAGGAATGTGGTGGGCTCTAGAAGGATTAATTCTTGTCAAGGATTTTTTTTTCCAAACATGCATTAATTCCTGATCATTGTGCCAGTGAACCTCCTTCCTTATCTTTGTTACCCAATTATGGATCTAAAGAAACTGCATAAGCTTATTTTTATTTTCATATATGTCATTCTTCTGACTAAAAAATCAATAGGAATGTTGAACGCTTAGTGGTACCTGAACATTTGCCATCTTAAAGCCCCCGAGCCTTACTTTGCTTCATGGAGAAATGTGGTAGGGTCTCTCGCTGTTTAGTCAATTGCAAGTTGAGAGCATGCATGCTTGTAGAGGTGCTGACAAAGGCATGAGTTCTGGTGTATAGGGCATATTGTTTATGGATATCAGTGGAAAGTAAGAGATAGCCCCAACTTTCTCATGTCTCCCTGAATCATTTGCACTATAGCCCTTACCCCCCTTGCTTTGTGGTTGTGACTGCCAGCTTTTATTTTCTGTTTGTGCTGTATTCATAATTGATTGAGATTCTCTTCCTGATGAGAATATTTGCATAGCCTTTGGTGCCTGCTGCATTGTGCTCGTTTGTGCATAACACGATGAAATCTCATATCTAAATCAAAAGCTGCTGTACCTACATGCTTTTGTGTTACAGAGTTGTGGCATCGGTGGATGTCACTCACTTCTGATGTTGCTAGTCATTATTTTGATAAATATCACCTGGCAGATCTGAGGGATCCAGTAAAGATGGTAAAATGCAATGTTCTTGGATTAATAAAGCTTTTAAAATGGTTGTGACTTGTGTCATGCCTGGGGAAGACAGTGGTGTGGTTGTGTGTTAGTGCGGGAAGCAAAATGTTAGCTGTTTCCATGCACTAATATTTCTTGTCGCCCCCAATACCATGTATGGCCGTAAGCAAAACTGCCCAAGGGGCATGCAAGCATTTAGAATTTCGGACATGTGTTTGCTTTTGTTTCTGAGTGACATGGCTTTAGACATGATTTCATTTTAGAATGTGGGAATCACAAAGTGGTTTCACTTCCACTTCTTGGAAAACTGTCGAATGTATCTTGCGTGGGTGTCTCAGGTTGTGGTTGTCAATTAATTATTCCATCTTTTGATCCTTTATTAAGGAAAGCTTAAGCTGTATGTATTATCTCCTGCTGTGATGCAAACTTTTGGATTATTTTTTTGTTGTTGGTTTGGAGAGATTTTTAATCCAATGACCCTTCAACTGAGTTACATCTTTGTCAACTCCTAGTTTCAGTTTAGTATTTCATCTTTTGAAATATAGTGAGTGCATGCACGCTCTTTTTTGTAGAAATCAGATTTGAGCAAAGAGTTGACCTGTGGTTTTCCAACTTCCAAGCGCAATTCCTTCCCATGATGTAGATGCTACCTTTTTTTTTTTTAGGTTGGCTTACTTCTTGTCGTATCTTTCTCTCTCATTCAAGTGTCTCTCCGTGGCATAAACTGTGTTTTACGTACCAGTCTTGTCTTCCAGCAATTGACCAATGAGTGACCGCAGACAATGACACACTAAGGGTTTAAAATTGTAAGAAACTTAAGTTTTCTCTGACAAAGTGCATGTGGTAGGAAGGGTTTCTCTAAGAAAATTAAATATATTTTGAGCTGAGAAACCTCAAAAAATGTAAGTATTTATCCCTTAACTTATCTAAGAAATCTTTAAAAGTCACTTCTAATAGAAGTTTAAATCCTTCTATATGAGACATAATAATAGATAGATTGTCTTGTAAGAATCTTTTTGCCTCTCAATAAGTTCCAAAAGACTTATAGACAGCTTACACTTCATTGGGTTTAACCATATTGAACGAGCCTTCGAATAACCCTCTAGACAATTGGAATCCACAGAAAGTTCTTTTTTTTTTTTTTTTTTTATAAAAAAGAACTCATTTAACCTTAAAGACATTGATCTGATGATGCGTATGCTTAAAACTTTTTTTGATATCATTAATTTTTTAAGAAATGGAACAATTTTTTGTAAAGTTGATAGGCCCTACATAAATAAATAGTGCAGTGCAAACAAAATTACTTTACGCCTCATGTTTGGTATGAAGCGTGTTATATGTTTGTGAAGGAGTCAAAAAGGTAAAACCTTTTGGGTGGTAGTATAGCATCCTTGGCACCCTATACTATATCTGTTGCATCATGCTGAAATTGCTTGACCTTCATGTCCATAAAACCCCCCGTGGTGACCTGCACTCTTTCCCCGCCCCAGCAAGAGTACATAATAATTAAGTAATTCGTAGCGATGGATCTCTCCTCCATGTATCATCCCACCACCACTTACTCCGACGTGCTTGGCGGCGATGCAATATTGTTGTTGTCATCCTCCTCCTCCCTTCCCTCACCGTCTGTCGTCAACCAGCAACTGCAGTACAGTTCCGGCCCTCTGCTGCCGCCGCCACCTACCCATCACCTCCCTGACCTCCCAATCCGTCGTGTCTTCAGCACTGGCGACCTCAAGGTACGTGCACATACTAATCTTAATAAAATGAAGGAGCTAACTGTTACTGTGAATGCATGCTGCAGGAG
Source organism: Pharus latifolius (assembly GCA_019359835.1). NCBI lineage: Eukaryota > Viridiplantae > Streptophyta > Magnoliopsida > Poales > Poaceae > Pharus > Pharus latifolius. The sequence goes on along the minus strand of CM033329.1, from coordinate 73,292,285 downwards.
CAGTGCATTAACACACCTGCAGGCGGGACGGGGACGGTGGTAGGGAGGTACAGCGCGGAGGAGCGGCGGGAGCGCATAGACAAGTACCGCAGCAAGCGCAACCACCGCAACTTCCATAAGAAGATCACCGTACGTATATACCATTCTTTTCCTTAAGCTACGTGTTTTGGTTAATTAATGTAGTGTTTTCATTTTTTTTGTTTTTTGGGTACTACATGAAGTACGCGTGCAGGAAGACGCTGGCGGACAGCAGGCCAAGGGTGAAGGGCCGGTTCGCGAGGAACGGCGGCGAGCCTGACCACCCAGATTTGTCCGAGCCCAACGTCGATATTATTATTGAAGGCTACGAGCAGCAGATTCCTGATCATTACTATAGCAGTGATGGCATCAACGGAGGTAGTGCTGATGGTGGCAGCAGTAGTGCTGTGAATGATGGCGGCACGACACAAGTGCCAGGGTGGTGGCCGGCAATGCAGGAGGCGATGGAGAGGGAGAAGGCGGAGGTGCTGAGTGGCATACTGCATTGCAATGACGACGAGCTTCTTGCTGCCTATTTGGGCGTCTCTTCCATCAACCTCTAGTACCCTCCCCACTAGCTACCTAATTCATTCATCACTCTTAATTTCCACTTAATCTAATCTGCTTTCCTTACCTCACCTTACTTCTTTCCATATCCATCTTTCTCACTCAATTGTCTCCATCTGTTTATGGCTATATATAGGGTTCCATAAACCGTGTTTTAGTGTTGAATTAATTTAGTAATTACTTGTCTGTCCCCTGTATTAAGCTTCTCCAACAAGATAGATTGTTGTATTTTTAGCTTATTAGCCCCCCCAAAACATCTTCAATCCCCATAAACGCCCAAATATATATATGTTGAATAAGCCCTCAAGAGAACAACCCCTCTATTTTTCTGGTTGAAGGTGAAACGGAAACTAAGTCAAACAAAGTCAATGATGCTCTTATTTCTGCCTTTCCTTCTAGATTAAAAAATTAACAGACTAATTGCCTTAAATCATAAAGAATGAGGAGTTCTCAGACAACCGTACAACCCGCATAAAGAAGTCACTTTATCTTGGTACTTTGACCTAGATTCTTCAGTGTCTTGAAGGACATTGATCTGTTAGTCTCAGGCTTATATGCTTGATATTTTTTATATTGATGATATATAAGTCCGGTCGAGGACATGTTTGTGTTGATCTGATCGTTTTAAACTTATGATTTCTCTGATTCAAATAGATCATCAATTGGAGTTATAGGTCAAAAGATATGGATTCTGAAAAAATTAGAAAGTTTGAATTTAATTTTTTTTCATTAAATTGTATTGAAATTTTTGATTTTTTTCAGCATCGGTATCTTTTGATCTATAATTTCGATTAACAATTTGTTTGAATAAGTGGAATTGTGAGACGAAAGCAACCAAATTAACACAAACGGATCATAAATCAGACTTAAATATTTCAAAATATAATAAAATATGATATTTTGTGATATATATGTCTGTTTAATGATTTATTTGTGTCGATTTGATCATTTGGGTCTTATGATTTCACTTATTCAAATAGATTGTCAACCATAATTGTAAATTAAAAGATATCAATATTGAAAGAATTAAAATTTTCATAACACCTCTTAGGTCGATGAGTCTCCACCCCACGACAATCTGACTTGTCAACCGTCTCAGCCCCTATCACGTCTCCATGCACATGTGGAGAGTTAAAAACGCAAAAAAAAAGTCATAATTTTTTTATTATTTATAAAAAAATATGGATATCTTTTGATATCAACAATATTTTTGGAACATCCAATGGAGGGATACTCCGAGTAATAATTAAATAGAACATAAGCTGTATTCTCAAAGGGTGCATACCAAAAAGATTGTATCCTTCATTTTTCTAAGGAAATTGCACTATATTCACCTGCACATACTATTTATTAATTATAAAAAAAATATGTTTGTGACTTTGTGCGATTTTCATTTGTGTGCTAATGAACACCTGATACATGGGGAGTATGCTGTAGAGTCAGATGTTAACATATATTTAACATGATTTGAAAGTATATATATATACTAAAATAGATATTTTTTTTAAGAAAAAGCTGAAAAAAAGGTCAAAATTATCAAGAAAAAATTGATAAATAATTGTGGTTCTCAAATAAGTCTTCCTGGCGATAGATTTGTTTTGTTGGACAAAAACTGATTATTACTTCAATATTACTCCGTGATCAGCGCACAACTCCAAATTAAGGTGCCATGTCACCTCTATGCATGCTCTGTTTGTGTATGCTTCAGCACTGCAACTATGTATGCATTGTCGCTTATTAACTCCTATTGAATTGGCTTTTGTTTCAGCAAAGACTCGTAGAAAAAAGTTAACAGAGGACTCAATAGAAAAGCAAAAAAATATTATGAACTGTCTTAATTCTTTTACAAATGGTATTTTGTTGTCTCGCTTAAAGATCAGAACGAAACCTTACTAAGAAATAACTCAATTGGAAGAGGTCATATATCAAATTAGAAAGAGTCGCACATAATTCGATCACAATCTCCCTCCACCTCAATTTTTTGTCATCCTCATAGCCTTTTTTTTTTTAATTTGCACATGAAAAATTACCATTACATGCTTGTTTGCCAGAGGTTAGGTTGGATTGCAGACATACACCATGAGCAAACTAGATTTCAGTGCATAGTTGTTATAAGTCAGGCTGGACTGCATGCAAAATCCACAAAACAAAGTAGATGTCACTAACTGCTTTTGCCAGAAGTCATGCTGAATCGCACAGATGCCCCATATACATACTAAATTGAAATTATTACTGTCTTATATACGTTTAAAAAGCAGATATATACGACAAATCAGTTTCTTTATCGATTAGATAGTACAAATTCTTATACCATTAACAGTTTCATTGCATCCCACCGTAGAGATGAAGAGTATATACTAGATTATAAGGAGCACACAAGTTTCCATTTTCTATGAGCGCGACATAATGACGTTCTTATTGTGTGATTAGACCTATAAGACAACATGTTGTGTTGTATGTGCATATGTGTATGCTGTGGGTTTATTGTGGGCGTCTCACTAAGAAACCAAATACAGATTCAGTACTGTAGCATGTTCATGTTTCAGAGTGAGTCATGCAGAATTTGCTACTCTCCATCATGCCCATAAAACCGCCTTTCCCCACAGACACAATTCAGGACACACACAGCGATGGATCTTTCCCTGTATCATCTCGACTCCACTTTGCTCCATATGCATGGCGCCGCCTCCCTTCTCCACCAACAACAGCAGTGCAATGTCCCTCTTTTCTCGCCGATCAGTCGCCTCCCTGACTTAGCCACCTTACCGCCTGAATTAGCTGCTTCACTGTTTCGCCGTGTCTTTAGCACCGGTGATCTAAAGGTAAGCGAGTGCATATATGGACATACATGCTCGTGAATGAAAGCATATTAGAAAGACATTCCCTGCTCCATGACTCATGGGCATGCAGCAGGAGCAGAGCACCCAATCAGAGAGCGTGGGAGGTGGGATGGTGGTGGTGAGATACAGCCCAGAGGAGCGGCGGGAGCGCGTAGACAAGTACCGCAGCAAGCGCAACCACCGCAACTTCCATAAGAAGATCACCGTACGAATTATATATATCACTAATTTGTTTGTTTGGTGAATTAACATATATAGTTTCTTTTTTTCTTAAATTTCCTTTTGGGGTACTGTACTATACGTACATGCAGTACGCATGCAGGAAGACGATGGCGGATAGCAGGCTAAGGGTGAAGGGCCGGTTCGCTCGGAACCCAGATTCCTCCGATCAGCCCAATGATATTAATATTGTTGCAGGCCACAATAGCATCGGCATCGGCGAAGAAGGAGACGAAGGCAATGGTGGCGTTGTTGTCAATCATGGCGGCGCGGGAATAGCTAATGTGCCAGAGTGGTGGCCGGCAATGCAGGAGGCGTTGGAGAGGGAGAAGGAGGATGAGGTCCTGACTGGCCTTCTTCTGCATTGCAATGACGATGAGCTTGTTTCTGCTTATTTGGGCATCTCCCCCGTCAACCTCTACTCCTCCCATTAATTTCATCAGTCAATATATATGTGCCAACATCTAAGCCTTCTTGGAGGCTCTCTGCAGCATATCTTATATATGTATGCTCCCCGATTGATTTCTGATATGAGTTGCGCACACATATATGGTGTAAAGACTATGAAAATATGTATAGGTGTAGCAGAGAAGTTTTAGGGGCGAAAGAAAAGATCTTTAGGGCTACATAATCATCAGCTATGCTTAATTATCATGGAGTAATACAACATTGAGTGCTCATTACAGTGGAAAGCAGAATATTAATTAATTATGAGGTGTTACATTCAGTGCATCGACTTATTTATTCCAAATCCTCCAAACTCTATATTTCCTTCATTTTACAATATTAATCTAAATTCACTATACACATATGCCAAAAAACTATAAAATTAAATAAAGAGAAATATAAATTAAACCATACCATCTCTGATTAAAGTATAACATGATATTAATAAAAATAATTAATTGTTCACTTTTTCTCCATTTAGATATAATAAAGTGAACATAACAAAAATGGAGTATCTACAAAGATCTGGAATCAATATACCCTTTAATCTCTCTGAGGAAGTTACCTGGAAGCTTTTCTGATCATAATAATCCTCTTCTAGTTTACTACTGATTCTGGTGGTTCTCTCCCGAAGAAGGCTTTCAGATTTGAACTGCATTGGTTGCAGCAAGAAGATTTCTTTGAAAAAGTTCAACAAAGTTGGAACGATCCTACTAATGCAAAAAATGCTGTGGATGTTTGGAACTGTAAAATTAAGAGATTGAGGAAGTTCCTGGAAGGTTGGGGGGTCAATTTAGCGGGTGATACCAGGAGAAGGAAAACTATTATCCAGACATCTATAGCACTCTTGGAACAAAAGGAGGAGACAAAATTTATGTGCGCACAAGATGATGCTGCTCAGATGATTTCAATACAGGGAGAGCTGATGAAACTCTATGAATAGGAAGAATTATATTGGTATAGAAGATCTCATGCAAAATGGCTAATAGAAGAGGATAACAACACCGAATATTTTGATAGAGTAGCTAATGGCAAGAAAAGGAAGAATACAATTCATAGCTTACATTATGAAATAGTGTTATCCAGGGGGATGAGGCTTTATTGGATCATGCCACAGAATATTACAACAATCTGTTTGGACCTGCAGCAGAAGGTGTATTTCAGTTACAGAGAAAGCTTTTGAGTGATGAGGAAAAGGTTACTATAACAAAGAATATATGTCTTACCAGAATGTTTCAGATGGATTTACCATTGAGTTTTAACAACATTGTTGGGAGAATATTAGGTATGATCTCTACAAAATGCTGGTGAGTTGCAGTAGGTTCCATGCTTCCTTGAGCAGTATCCCGATTTACTACAAGTCGATGTACTTCCTTCCTGCTGCTACAATCTGAAAAATGGGGAGTGCTAGGAAAAAGTACCATCTTGCTAGGTGGGAAGTTATTGGCAAACCTAAAGAAAAAGGAGGTCTGGGGATCAAAGATTTGAGGTCTACCCTGTGGAGCATGAAGATGGGTTGTGGCTATCCTTAGTACAGAAAAAGTATCTAGGTGATACTCTGCAATCTTAGGTGAAGCACAGACGGGGGGATTCTCGACAAGGGTGTGTGATTCATGGTGGACTGAATTTTGAGTTGAGAAGAAGAGCAACAAACAGTTGCATGATTTGTTTGTCGGGTGGTAAGGACTGTGTAAGATGGCGGTGGGATAACAAAGATCTGGCGGGTGATTGTAATAAGGAACTTTGGAGAGCTCAAGATCAAAACATTCATGTGGATGATTCAGCGTAATACTATCATTGGGTTCGCCAGCATTGAGTTAATATATATATAGAGGTGATCTGAGTGGATAATGTATACAGAATAGAGTTAATAGTAGCTAGCTTTTTTTGCTGACAAAAACGGAGAGTTGAATTATGCATCCACCTAACTAGCTATTTTAACACTCAACATTTTTATCCAACTATAGATTTGGACCGAATTTCAGGGAAAGGTTGATTCGCGCGAATGCATGAATTTATTGATGGTGCTTTCAAAAATCCTCCTACCATAAAGTTAGAAAACGGTGGAGAATATTATTAATGTTGCACTAATGACACTTGTCTAGTTAATTGACCCTATCGATCAACAGCTAGCTATTAATTAGCACTGGTTAAGTATAAGAAGAACGTTTCACTAGCGTTCTGCGCTCTGAACGTAAATGAGGTTTCATTATTTGAATTCATCATTAATCAAGTGCTACTCCGATTAATTAATTAAATGTCGATCAGATGATCTGACTCTAGCTCGTTCCTTAAATCTAATCTTACTGACAGACCCCCAAGACTATGTCGCATATTAAAATGCACTAAAAACCATATAATGTTGTATAAATAAATTAAATGACCGTGCATATAAATATGTGAAGGATGTTTATGGATAGAGGGCCCATGCACGATGTTAATGGGCTCCAAACATATATCAGCTTATTGGCGTGGTGCTAAGAGCCCATTAAACATATTGATGAGAAGTCACTCCTGGCAGCTTGGAGGAGATAATAAATTTCCGTTTAAAATTATCAGCATCGATCGATCTGATTCATTCCATAATTAATTTGTTTGCACCAACAATTGCATGCATGTGTTGACACTTGACATTTAATACGATCTAATTACATATCAAATGTGCTTGTTTTGACGTCTTTCACAAGAAACTAGGAGAAATAATTATTGCAGAACATTTTATCTAACTCTTTAAGTTACATATTTATTCTTCTAAAATATTAAATAAAAAATATATAGATAAATATGTCTCAGAATATATAACCAGAGTAAGTAATTGAGACCAATATGGAGTAAATACATACGGACCGACGTGGCCAGATCGGTCGAGTCCAGTCTCCCCACAACGTAGGTACGTGCGAGTAGTAGTTGCCCCTAATCTTAGCAACTTCCTAATTTACTAACACTGATTACGACTCCATCCATCAATTAAGTACACTCAGCGACTCTGAAACGACTAGTCTACAATTAAACTGCATGCCGATTAATGCAGATATGGTGGATAGACTATATATACACGTACATGCATGCATGTCACAGGGAAAGCTACCTCCATCGATCAATATAAATACTATATGATATCAGCCCATGCAGGCAATTAATTAAGCCGTACGTAGCGTGCATGCATACAAAAAAAAATTATTAGGAAGTTTACTTTCAACACTTACATAGAAAAATTCTGTGTCATTAGGTTTTAATTGAACAATTTAAGTGAATCAAAATATGTCATGTGTGATAAATCTGAGTCTGAAGTCTTCTCACTTACATGCTTCATAGGAAAGTTTTTTTCGTTGAAAGTTTGTCCCTATATAGAGTATGAAGTGTTAGTCAAACAAAACTATATATATTTGCATGCATGCTTCTAATTAACTACATTCCTTTCTTCTGTGTATATGGTATAGAGCAAGTGAGTGAGTGTGTATATATATATAGAGGAGCGGTTTTAATATTAGAATAAATAGTTACTACATTAATCAAAATCGTCCATTTTAGTTTTTTGAGATATGTGAAGGAAAAGATATATTTTTGTACTGGTGCAACTCATGTGTTGCTACGCACCCATGCAAGAAGTGTTGACATGCATTTAAATAGTTTGTCTTTAATACTTCACACAATGTTGTCTTGCTGCCGCATGAGAGAAAGAGTAAAAGTTCTAACCTGCTTGGCTATGTTTGTCCTATAAAAACAATTTCTCATTTCTTTTGCTTGATTTTGTGGAGGGAAAGAGAATAAGTAATACTCATTTGAAATTTGAACTAATCTTTATTTTGAGGTGGAGGGAAAACTTAATTTTCCTTGCAATATTATCCATTTCTAAATTTTGTCCTTTTTAATATTGTCCTTTTATGAGGCTCCTCCTTTTTGAAGTCACATTGGTTGAAATAATTTTAAAAATACTATAAGAGTATCACTCATGGCAAATTTGAATTAAAATTTTTTTATTGTGAGTTACGTCCTTTTTCAAACTACACCTAGTGATAAGACTTAATTATGTATACAAAGATTCTAAACTAAAATTCTGTTTTGAATTACTTAATTTCCCAAAATTCATTAATTATTCATGTTTGTTTGGATAAGAGTATTGCCAAAAAATTGTGCAATGGTAAATTTAAATTAAGAATTTTCTATTGTAAGATTTATTCCTTTTCAAACTACACCTAATACTTTTAAAATAGTTGAGGCAATATTATCAGAGATACCACTCGTGCAATAGTGAATTTAAATTAAGCATTTTCTATTGTAAATTTCGTCTCTTTTCAAATCAAACCTGGCACCTTTAGAGTAGTTGAGGCAATATTACGAGAAGTACTAACAATGGAATGGTGAATTTAAATTAATAATTTTCTGTTGTGAGTTTTGTCTTTTTTTAAAATAACACCCGATACCTTTATAGTAGTTAGAAAAATATTACAAGAGATACCATTTGTGAAATAACGAATTTCTAATAATATTTCTCTTACATGAGCTTTATTCTTTTTCAATTAACATGTAGTACATTTAATATATTTATGTACATATGACAAGAGATACCACTTGCGCAATGACTAATTTCAAATAATATTTCACGTACTTGAGTTTCATCCCTTTTCAATTAACATTTAGTACCTTTGATGTAGTGAAGAGAACACTATAAAAGGTACTACTTATGCAATAACCTGATCAACTAATAGAGTCATTTTGCGAGTTTCGTGTCTTACTAATTTACAATTAGTATCTTTGAAATAGTCAAAGAAACACTATAAAAAATACCACTTATGCAATAGATTGATTCATTATGAGTCGTATCCCAAAAATATTACATTGCATATAAGAAGTCACCACAATCCTAAATTGAAAAAAAAGACATAGTGATCATCATGCACACATGCACAAGCTCTTAGTGCTTGGGGAGGTGGTGCTCTTCTTGTGTGATTCCAAGAGTTGCTTAAGTTAGACCTTGTTTCCGAGCTTGGCATTCTCGCGGTGGACGTTGTTGTAGGCCCTCATTGCATGATTGAACTCATTGAGGAGACAGTGGTTGGCGCCGCAAAAGTAGACCACCTACACCCATGGCTCCTTGAGTTGCTTTACTTGTACATGCGCGACCGCCCGGTTTGAGATCATCCGCCGCTGGCGCCACTAGAGCCCACTAAGCCATTATCATCGGTTCTGAATTGGAAGACACTTGTACGAAGAGAGAGAAAGAGAAAAGACCAGAATATGGTGGGAGAAGTGGCGTGAATGGAATCACGAGAGGACCAAACTACTACTAGTGTTGCGTCTTGCAGAGGTCAAGTTGTGTTCAATGATTAAAGAAATGAACTTAATAAAAAAATTGTAGTCTCGATGTGTGGTTGAGATTGTTGTAGTCGTTACACATAGTTGCATTAATATTATTATTATTATATGAGCACGTCACTGTAAACGAGAACCCTAATACAGTACTCCACTCCATAACAACTGCCCGAAGAAAACTAAACAAGTCTAGCTAGTACAGTGCGTACGTACTGTTTCTGCTGCTATGTACTATGTAGTACCATTCAGTTAAATGAGAATCAACACAGAGAGAGAGAGAGATGAGCTAATAATATTGAAGCACAGGCACGTAGGCACGTACGTACAGTGTCAATTAAAATATTAGGCTGCATGCATGCAAACACAGGAGTATTAGAATTCATGATCGATCTAGGAGGCAGCCTGCAGCCCGGAGGCAGAAAATATATATACATACATCCATGTCATCTTATATATAGTGAATTGCGTGCCACGAAATATTATACATGCAAAAGTATGTGCAAGCAGCCTATAAAGCACGTATAAAATTAAAAATTGAAATTACACAAGCGGAAAGAAAAAAAAAAGAGCAAATGATTTAGTTTCTTCTTCTTGGACTGGCATATATAGCAAACAGCAGATTGTATACTGGGGGTACTAATGTGATAGATTAGATAGATAGATGAATCATTATATTTCAAATAAATCATCCCATTCCCCATCGCCGTCCCAATTACTCCGTACTCTCTTTGTTACCATCTACTCTCATTCTCCATGCATGCACGTCCTAGATAAAATGCTACTCCATATACGTGTGCCTTCGTTGTACAACTATCTAGCAACATAAATCTTAATGTGTGTGTGTGTGTGTGGCTGGGGCATGCAACAGTTTGTGTCCCTAACTGTTGCTCAATTCCAAGTGAATCTCTATCCCTCTCTCCAGATCGATCTCTTTCTCTCTCTCAAGAATTAAGCCTTACCTTATACATCTTAAATCAATGGACTCACATCCATGCATATATGGAGGCAGCTAAGCTAAGCTGCAAAAGTAGTATATAATTAATCTTTGTAAACCCTTTTCTTGCACGCAATGCTTGTGCTCTAGCAACAGACAGCTGCAAGGCTGGAGACTGGAGCAGGAGTACATAATATATATTGTCGGCTGAAAGAAAGATGCATTGCAATGAAAGAGTACTTAATTAGGAGCATTACTGCCACTTAGGGATCTCGGATGCACTAGTCCTGTTCCTGTTACTCTATTCGTTGTAAAACAATAATGCATTTTAACCACACATATTAATTAAAAAAGTTCTAAATTCAAGAGAATATCCGAGATAAAATAATAACTAAACTAACATCACTCATAAATACATTGAAAATAAGATAGAGAACTAATACTAGTGAAAGGGATTAGTCATAAATAATAGGGGATGAAGAAGTAAATAAGGTAGAATATGAAAAATAACAATAAATATATGTCCAAGTCTTATATACTAGTATATTGTCTAACAAGATTAAAAAATTATATAGCTTATATTTTACAAATGAGGGATAATTTTCACTAGAGGGCAAATATCTGTGTGAGTCTACTGTCCACACATATTTGCCGACCCTCACAAAAGCCAAGAAACTGTGGTAGCACAAGACAATGTATGCTAGCCAATCTAGATTGACTAATTAAATCCTAATTATTCCCTTTGTTATAAAATATTCTTCTGTTTTCAAATAGATACTCGTTTCATTGCACAGTATAAAATATATAATTTTTCAATTTTTTTTGTAAAATATAAGGTGTATACAAAAATGATTGTTATCTTTCCTATTCTACCTTTATTTACTTTTTCATTCTCTCTACTATTTATTATTAATCCTTACATTAGAATTCTCTCTCATTTTCTATGAATTTATAAATGGGGATAATTTAATCACTTTCTTTGAATGTTCTCTCAAATTTAGAACTTCCTTACTTTATGTTGGTGGTCAAAATACGTTTTATATTTTGCAACAAATGAAATATTATTTTGGTTTCTAACACTAGAAACAAGGAATGAGGGAAAAACCACAGTTGTCTTATTTAATATAAACCCTTTCAACTCTTTAAACCATATATTAGTTTTTCAAAATATTAAATGAATGATATATAGAGAAAGTGTTGTACAAATTACCTTAAAATTATAGAATGATATATATTTAGTACTTCACAAAACAAATGCTATAATGAAAATTATTTAGAAATGTAGGGAGTATAAGACAAATAATTTCTTCAACTTTATTGCAAAATGTAAGGTGTGCACGTAGATTTATTATTACTTTTCTTGTTTAATCCTTACTTATTTCTCCACTATTTTTATCATTTATGACTAATTTGTTACACTAAACATTTTGTCGTGGTATAAAAAATACCTCAGCAGGTTTGATGACGTGCGCGACACGTGTTCCTCAACGCGTGCTGACCGTGTGAGGGGTCACCCCGCGTTGGACAATCTCAGAGATTGACACAAGGTTTTATACAGGTTCAGGCCTCAGTGGAGGCCCTAGTCCTGTCGACGTGCTCCCGACACGTGTCGGCTAGGGGGATCTCTCCCGGAGAGAGAGTTCCAGAGCATGCCTATTAGCTTTTTTTTTTTGGATTGAGTACAATGAATGTCTTAGGTTACAAAAGAAGGTTACAAGGGTATATATATAGACCCCAAAAGAAACAAATTACTAAACTACCTCTGCCACAACCTTAGGATCGGAGGCAAAACGGTCTTCTGACGAGGTCCAGGGCACCGATTTCTGGCATGTGGCGGCCCTTGAAATCGGTGCCCACCATAGGAGCACCGGGGGAAAACTCTCCCGAGCCCGGAGAAGGGACTCCGGGAGAGGGGCTCTCCCTATCCCGGAGAAGGTGCGCCGGGGGAAGTCTCTCCCGAGCCCGGGGGAGGGGTCCGGGAGACGTCTTCCCCGGCCCGGAGAAGGGGCTCCGGGAGAGGAGCTCTCCCTAGCCCTGAGGTGCGCCGGGGGAAGTCTCTCCCGAGCCCGGGGGAGGGCTCCGGGAGACGTCTTCCCCGGCCCGGACAAGGGGCTCCGGGAGAGGAGCTCTCCCTAGCCCTGAGGTGCGCCGGGGGAAGTCTCTCCCGAGCCCGGGGGAGGGCTCCGGGAGACGTCTTCCCCGGCCCGGAGAAGGGACTCCGGGAGAGGGGCTCTCCCTAGCCCTGAGGAGGTGCGCCGGGGGAAGTCTCTCCCGAGCCCGGGGGAGGGCTCCGGGAGACGTCTTCCCCGGCCCGGAGAAGGGGTTCCGGGAGAGGAGCTCTCCCTAGCCCGGAGGAGATGCGCCGGGGGAAGTTTCTCTCAACCCCGGAGAAAGAACTCCCATGGTGACGTTTCTGGCGTTGGCTAGTATTTTCTCCCAACATATTTATTTCTCCTTTTTCAAAGCATTTAAATAAGAACATATTAGTAATTTTTCTTGTGGTTCTCTTAAACTTGAAGCCCCATTAATCCTTTTATATGTTAAAAATACACCTTATATTTTGTAATGGAGAGAGTAACATTTACCTTTATATGATGACGTTGACTATATAACAAAATATTACTATCTCCATTCTTGAATAATTATTTTTTTTTAATTTCTGCGTAGATAACTTTGATAATAAATTTTTATTATGATATATTAGTAAAAGTTATCAAAAAAATTATATTATAAAAGTACTTTGATATATATAGCAGTACGGTGTTTTCATGTTCCTTGCCAATTCTTCACCTATAGCTATCTAGAAAGCAGGCATTTGGAAGAAACGGAGTTACTACTAAATTGCATTGAAGTGGGGTGCAATGGATATGTCAGTCGGAAAAAGCAAGGCCAGTGGTAGTTAATGTAGAATCACAAACAAGTCCATAAATTAGGTTTTGAATAAGGAGAAGAGAGCAAATTAAAGGATGGAGTAGCTAGGTAGCCTCTGCTGAATTTTTATTGCTCTAGCAGCTCATGCCTGCCTGCTTTGCATCCGGTCTTATGCATTCTTGATACGTTCTGGCCGCCTCGGTATCCGTGCTGACTGCTCATCCATATTCCATGACAGGATTGATACTTAATGCAAAGGACAGAAGAAGTGAAATAGCGAGCTAGGTCTTCCATGAAGGGTCACTTTTACAAGATATATATGCATGGATGATACTTTGAGTTGGAAAGCAAACAGAGGCTTGCATGGGCGAGGTGAGTAAATTAAGGGCCTACAGGAAAGTAGCTCGCTAGGAACAAGCTGCATGCTTGAGGTCGATACCTTTTCACACGCACGAACAAATATGAAGACCATGTATGTATTACCAAAGTATATATATATATATATACTCCACATGCATGCATTGTTCTCAGCTAATAGCTGGCCTACTGGAAAAAAGTATACAATTACGTCCTGGGAGTAAGTTTTCTTTTGTAATCAGGAATAAATAGAGTGCGTACGTAGCTAGTGAATGCACTGTTTGATTAACAATTAGGAGGCATGTGAATCATTCTACGTGGTTCTATATATATAGTAGATCATACGCATATTCTTGTGCATATATGCATGAACATGTGTTTTTTTTTTTATATTTGAGCTTTCTTGCATGCATGTTATTGCTTTATTTAGCTCTTCGGAACCACTTGGCATTTGAATTCAGTTTACGCTGGTCATATGCATCCATCCAAGCTGCCGAAACTGTTGCATAAAATTCAAAGAAAAGAGCTCAAGAGTATTAATAGAAAAGTCATGTGGTTGTGTGTGACTGTGTTCACACACATGTACACACAAACAGACAGAGAGAGAGACACAGTACATGCTATGAAATGGTCTAGCTAGCAGTTAGTAGTCTTGTTACCCTTGCTCACATGCTACAAGTACATGCGTGATCAATTCAACTTGTAATATGGAGTTTCTTTATGCATGAGTACGTAATATATAGCTAAAGGCATTTTTTTTTTCTCAAATGTGCACAGTCTCTCTCTCTCTCTATGCATGTATGTATGTATGTATGTATATATTTATGTATGTATTTATGGGTGTTCATGCAAGTGCCATGCATGTCCCTCACCCTTCGACCTCAGGGTGTAGCTAGGAAAAGAACAAAAAGAAGAGAGAATAGAAGGAACTCATGCATGCATACATGGTGTGTGTGTCTCTCTAGATCTCCTCTCTCATCATCACCTTATGATGCAGTACCCAATCGGCAGTCCAGGCAGAAGGACTTTGTCAAAGGGTATGCAACTCCTACGTGTTATTCCCCATTACTATCTACTGTCTGAAGCTCCCAATGTAGTCAGGCAGACAAGCATTTAAAAGCATCCTTCAGTTCTCTTGTGCAGTTGATATAATAAACGGGAAGAAAGAATTGAAGGGGCCGGCCAAGCAAAGGCAAAGCATTCAAGTGCCCCATGAATACTGCCACAGTAGCAGTAGTAATAGTACAACAGTAGTGTGCATGCAATTACTACTTTGTATCCTCTCATCTTGTCCCTCCCTCTTCCTTTCATCCTTCTATTCCATTGCTCAGTCTTACATTCATGCTTATACATTTAACACGGTCAGCAATTTCAACCTACAGAAAAAGAAAAGTTAAATGTGAATGCCAGCAGCTGAGCATCCATATTCTGAAATAGAAATGTTAAAAAAGAGAGAGAGAGAGAGAGAGAAAAAAACTGATTTGACTAGATGTTACTAGCTTCTAAAGAAATCTGTGGGATGTGATTCTTTGCAAAGTTGAAGTACCCACCGGTGGAAGGGCCTTTGGTCAGGAAATACACGATTTTGATTCACCTCTTTAGAGATGAATGAATACAGAGTATATTGATTCATGTAGAGGAAAAGATCCTCAAATCAGGTAGATTCTAATAAAAAAATTTTCTCCATCGGTTGCTTTGACAATTATTCCACCTTTACAATTGAGCTCATGTCATCCATACCTTCTCCCCCTACCTCAATCTGAGCTGTCTATCTTCAATCTAACGGTTCACATGTTAACCCAGCTGGTTTAGCAGGATACATTCCTTTTGATCCTGCTCACCCCATCCCAATAGCCCCAATATTTTTCATCAATCTAACCATAAGTTCATAGCCACAAAATATCCACCAACTGTCATCTCTTTCATCAGCAATTCTCTCCATACATACATTGCCCTAGCCACTCACCTAGCTAGCTCTATATAACTGCTGACTGGAGTACCTAGGAACACAGAAAGCTAGCAAGACCAACACACAAGTTTATGCTAGTACTCCTCTATATATAGCTAGCCAAGGATAGATCACAATGGAAAAGGATGCATGCACAGCACGGGAATAGCTAGCTAGAACTAACACAAATACTAGTATGTACCTTAGCTAGCTTATATATTGCACTAGGTAGTCCACAGGTGCCAAACTAAACATTGATACATATAGCTAGGCACCCATCTAGCTATATATCTGATCAACATGCCGCAGACACCGTCAACCCGATGGTGCCCTACGCCGGAGCAACTGATGATCCTGGAGGAGATGTACCGCAGCGGTGTACGGACGCCCAACGCAGCGGAGATCCAGCAGATCACGGCGCACCTGGCCTACTACGGTCGCATCGAGGGCAAGAACGTCTTCTACTGGTTCCAGAACCACAAGGCCCGCGAGCGCCAGCGCCTCCGACGCCGCCTCTGCGCCCGCCACCAGCAGCAGTACGCACAGCAGCAGCAGCAGCAGCCGTCGTCCACCTCTCCTAATGCCACTGCTGCTCTTGCTACTGCCAGTGGGAGTGGGAGTAGTGGAGGTGTGCATCCTGCAGTGTTGCAGCTGCACCACCATCACCACCCATACACTAGTAGCTCGGTACACCATGCCTTCATGCCTCAGGTATAAGTAACATACGGGGAGACATCAATCTATACATAATTGTTGGCCATTTATACAGTGTTGTCTAATCTTTGTTGTGTGCATGTTTATCTGGCGTAGGGCGTTATTAATCCATACTATTCCTAATGAAATGAGTTCAAATATATATTCATTCTTGTATTTATTTTGGACCGCAGTGCATGCTATTAGTTATTAGCTTGCTTTTCTTTGCACCATATTTTTAGAATTTTTGTTTAATTTTGGGCATAAGGAGCAGCACAGTGTTATATAGAAGTTAAATGCATACATATAAGCTTGGCTTATAAGGAATAGTGTGCAGGTGTAAACCAAGAATATATGCATGGCTTTAATTCTCAATAGCAAGGAAGCTTATGTTTGTTCATAATCTCCATCTGATTTCAGTTTATGGTGAAAATTCTAATTATTATTTTAGTGCGATTAATATATATAGGGTAGTTTCAATGTTGTGGAAGAGACATATGAACATCAAATACCACATAAGAGCACATCTCTAGAATATTATATGACATTAACCATGCACGAACATATAAACAAATCAGGTAATTTGAGGTGTGTTCATAACCATTGGTTCATTTTTTTCTAAAAAAAAAATTAAGGAATCATGACACTTTATTGTTAACAACTACACGAATGTGTTTAGGGTTACTTTCAACAGGATGGAGCAACATTACCCCCTCCAAGGATGGACCAGCTTAATACAGGGAAGATTGGTGAATGCATGGATCCCAACAATACTTGCATGGCCTACGATCAAGATTGGGCACATATGGTGGATTGCAGTGGCAGTACTGCAGGCAGCTCCGATGGTGCAGCTATTCCGCCATGTTGTCGGCCTCTGAAAACCCTAGAGCTCTTCCCTACCAAGAGTACAGGGCTCAAAGATGAGTGCACCAGCTCCAAGTCCTCATCTTGCTCCACTTCCACGAACTAACTAAAATCATCAGTTTGCTAATTAAGATGGAAATTGAGGAGCTAGAATGCATGCAGGGCTATTAATTCTGTAATATTTATGTTCTAGCTACGTACTCATGAAATCCAAGTTTCAGTACTCCCACTAATTATTATTAGTAGTGCTTTGATTGATTTGCTTGCACCAACCTATCAAAATTTGGTGGTGATCTATGCTGTTGTACTTGTAGTAGCTTTGTTGTTGTTGCTGCTGCTCTTGTTGTTGCCAAGTACTCTATTTCGGTTTAATAGATTTGTTTTATTGTGTGATTATTAATTATGATCTGATGATTATTTTTGATTTGTTGATTGTCTCTAGATCTATTGTATGTTATTTATGATTAAATTGTATTCATTAGTCAATTTTAAATTTGCATGTGCTGCCGATGGATGAGATTTATACTTTATACCATGGAACAAGAGAGCAGGTGTCTCTTGTTCTCAAGAAGAGCATTGACGGGACCGCGGTCCAAACTCAAGAAAGAGAGGCCCAACCGCAAGTACAGTCTAGCTCCAAATTCTTTTTGCAATCACCTTAGCTGAAAGCTAATGGCTCAAGTCAAATAAGCTTTGCAAATCTACGGTGATATAACAAGAATCACAAATAACCAAATTAAATCAAGTGCAATAAATAAAAAAGAACAAAAGAATAAATCAAAAAGATACGAGAATTTTTTCTCATGTCTTGCAAACTCGCCGGGTTCCTCTTACCTTTTATTAAAACATTCACTTGTGAGTCGCGTTTCAATATCCACTAGAATTGTTTGTTTTCCACTCCGAATAAGCGAGCACCGAGTCTTTTACAACACCACTCGACCTCTCCGACAATTTTCATCAGTGAAGAGATCATCGACCTCCCACGACCATCTAGATGACGGAGATTACCAAGAATAATAAACTCAAAGTCTTCATACATATGAGGAGAAAATTATACAAAACTCTCAACTCACTTAATGATTAATGAATACAAATGATCTAGCTCACTAGATTTCTCACTTTATTGCAATATATGAGAGTTATATGCTCTAAAACGGGTTTAGAGTATATGTCAATATAGTTTAGTGCTAAATCTTACAAATGAAATTCACAAACCATCTATTAGTAGCCCCCACAACAAAAACTAGCACTTAGAATCTTGTTGATAGAAGTAGCTAGGTGTGGTCCATGGGACATCCAGTAGGCTAACCCAACAGTCGCAAAAATAGTTATTATGGGGGATTGGATGTTCGGTCTTACTCCACTGACATCAGGTGAACAGTATACCAGACGTCTTGTGCTACCATACCACTGGACGTCTTGTGCTTTGACAAACTATGTAGCTTGAAGAAAAATGAGTATAAGTTTTGATCTAGATCTCGGATTTAGGTGTTCCTTGGTTCGTTGGAAAGATAACTCGAAGGGTTACAACTTTATCAATATAATCCAGACCTCCACCTAAGACATATTTGCAAATTTAGTCACTGATGTCTTTATTAACCATCCAAAACAACTCAAAAATATTTTGATGATCTAGTTAGTAGATGATACATGCATTTGAGTTTCTCACATGAGATATCATTAAGTTACTAACTCCAAACTTTTTTTAATAGTATCGCCAAACTAGTAAAGAAGAATCTGGCAATCCGATCATATCCAAACACTAATACCGATAAAATTCTAAAAAATAGATTTTTAATCTTTGATTTTATTTTTGGTAGAACTCGGCCATAGAGAAAACTCGATCATGCATCCTTGCTTGAGATGACTTTATTCGCCACTATCTCTAAATTTAAATGAGAATAAAAGACATAAACTCAACAACATATTAGTCTTACAATTAATTTTATCATAAATTAATCAAAATAATTAATATAATGGAGGTGGACTCAACAAATGTTATTTTTCGAAATCACTTGTATAATAAAAATACAAATTACTATTTCACAAACACTATTAGTGATGAAGTCTGGTTGCTCAAGCATACCTATTCGGTTGTCACAAATGATTACCTCAAACTTCTTTTGAAGCTGGAAAAGTTGCTCTTGGTGTGCAGCTAAATCTTGGCAAGTTCCAACGCATGAGAATCTATTGTTGTGAGGAAATTCATTGTCGTTGTTGAGATAACTTTGTTGTCTCTACAGTTCTAGTAAGCCCCTGTTTGAGGGTAACAATTTTTCTTAAACCACTCCAAACAGTAATAGGAGAATGATCATTTGAAAATTCAGTATGATGGTAAACCTCATGCTGCTGCTGAACATATGCAGCAATGTTCTCTTCTTGATTCGAGAGCCACTTATTAGCTCAATGAAGAATTCATCAGCATCAACAACCATGCCCTTCAAACACTGCAGCAAATGGAGAAGATCAAGGCAAAGTTTGCCAATAAATTGGTAAGAGAATGACAGACCAATCAATATGGTCAACATATTGGTAGCAGAATGATGGGCCAATAGAGTACAGTTACATCCTTCAGAGCAGATTTGTGTGTGCTAACTTGTGAATAGAGCTTCCCAAAGCTTAATTGAGATTTGGGATTGAGTTCATCTGCTTAGCAAGAAATTTTTTTTAGCAGTCCCCTAAGCTTTTTAGGTCGCACATGTACAATATCTATAATGTCTATTCTTAGTGAACATTCAAGTGTTGTACATAGAAGGCAAGCTTACAAGGAAGTGCACCAAGTTCTTGTCGAGATGAGTGAGAGAGCTTGTTTGTTAAAAATGGAAAAGTAAAATTTTGTGATTTTGATATCTAATTTGTTTGATTTGATCTAATTTAACTTCAATTCCTACTTTGATAATTGCCAAGAATTAATGGAAGATATAGATGAATCTGATATAGAAAAGTACTTTTGCAAGAAATGAAAACCATTGATCCTGCAGTGCTTCTAGGGACATACAGTTTGTTGTCAGAAAGAGAAGATTGTCTAATTTGCAGCACATGGACAGATGCTTGACATATACAAGGCAAATTGAACTAGTCATTTTTCCTCTGTGGTTCTAGCTTTTCATACAGCATAATCTAATGATACAGACAATGCAAATCATACACATCTTTGGACAGATTAAAACTATAAGATAGATTATGTTACAATATTTGGTTGACTTTAAAAAAAAATTTGACAATGCAGTACTGCAAATAATTTGAGAAGAGAGTACACCAATAACATTTTACCTTGTACTAGGTATAACTATAGACTAGAAGAAACAAACCTGAACAATAGGTGTACCTAGGGTGAGCAGCACACACCATTCTCAAAGATTGAGAAAAGCAGAAGGTGAGAACCAAATAATCCAATGAATATGGTAAACTGAAAAGGATAAGCTAAATTACGACGAACAAGCTTAGTCTTTGATGCCCTTCATGACAGCAGAGCATAGAACCTGCTTCGAGATGTGGGTCTCGAGCTCCCTTGACACCTCTGTTAGCTTTAGATCAAAGTTGCTCCTGTACCTCTGAGGTTTTGGTGATGGTGACCCCCGGAAACCGCCTTCTAGGGCTCGAGAATTAACCTGCCAGTTGGTGATCCTGATAGCCATCTCTTTGTGAAGACTGGCACAATCTCCTTGCCTGTTGCAATGAGCCTCATCTCTTGGTTCTTGTTTTGTCTCCACTGGTAATGGTTTCATCGGTAAGGTCGTTGTCGAACTCCAAGGCAGCTTCTGTTGGATTCGCTCCCGTGCGTGCTCAGCTGCCGCCGCCATTGCCTGTGTCCTTGCTCATCAGGATTGACAGCATCCGAGAACTCTGTAATGATTAAGTGTGTAAATGAGTTTCGATGACAGAAAGCATTAGTACATTACATTACTTGACTCAGTTCATCATGTCTGCACAAGAACCTTGAGATGAAGGATGGCTTTTCAAGCGTGTCATCAATGCCAATGCTCAGACTCATCAAAAGGGTCGAATGCTTGCCCCGCTTCTCGCGTTACTATTATGTAATTACAAGCAATCCCAATACTTGTAATTAAGCAAATTGAATTGCAATTTTTCAGGGTTGAAACCAAAATGACAGGCAAGAGCTCATTTTCGAACAGCACACCTGAGACACAAGAATTGGGATGGATTGACGCTCCGAATCCCCAAGGCATGGAGGCCTCCCATCAGGGCCATTCCGAAGAGGGAGTCCTGGGGACAGTGCGCAATGGAGTCAGGCCTGGGACTCGTTGAGCATAGGCGCGGAGGCCCTCAAACCCCTGCGAGACGGCGGTGAGGTCACCGGCTGTGGTTTAGGAGTTTGGCTAGTTTGTCCTTTGTGTATGGGACAAAAAAAATAAAAAAAGAAGGTAATAATAATACTTTTTTTTAATACTTAAGCACTCAAAACCCACTCATCTAACAAAAAATAAATAAATAAACTAATATTAATCTCCGTAAACTACTCCCACCTTCACCATTTCTCCTCTCCGGCCACCTCTTCACCATATCCATAGTTAATGCTCCACTTCTCTGCTTCTCCTTCACTACCCTCACAAACAAATCAATGGCACCACAACCACGGGTGATCATCGCATCCTATTTTACTACTTTTCATGAAATCAATTAACATAAAATTATAGCCCCATTCAAATACTTGCAGACATTTAACTCACCATCATCTTTACTACTGATGCATTCAACAGGAGTTCCTTTGCTTCGTGTTGGACGTTAGCCAGTTGGAGGAGTCATATACATTGGTCTCAGGATGGCTATTTTGGAGTACATCACATCTAAAGGATCAAATCAATTCGAAGGAGGAGGAGAAGTGCACTTAATGTTACACAATCATGATCTGTATCTTGATGGATACATTGCGGATGACAAATGGAGAATGTTTAAAGATTCAAAGGTGTATATGGTGGATGATGATGATGATCCTGAAGTGAACCCTGAAATTTTCAAAGGTGGTCTCAAAGTTTTTCAAAGAATGTCTTGCTCTGACTCAAGTCCATTCAAAAGTAACTATTCTTCAATGGGAGCAAGGCTGGCTGAGTTGAAGATTGGAACCCCTGCAATGCAACAAAGCCTCAAATTCTTACTAGAGACCACAAGTTTGGTTGCCAATGGAGATGGATATGATTTGATTGGCAAAACAATGGTCATTTACGTCGTGGCAAATTGCAGGAGGACTCAGGTTCCCACATTTTGCTGAATGGATTGAAAAGAATGCATTTGCTTTCTTCTTCCGACAATGTGCCAATTCCAGATGATTTTATATGTCTCATCTACTCTGTGCGGCGGAAGAAGCAAATACAAAGGTTCCTCCCAATAATTCCAGATGACAAATACAAAGTAGCTGATCATGAACGCATAGACACCAGCACCATCCGCCAAACAAAGAACATATATGAACACTATAATTAAGTGGCCGAGACTTTCAATCATGTACCACTTTTATTAGTTCTTTTCCCTAAATTCCTCCCAATAATTTTTGAGAACAATGCGCGAGGTTCTTCCTAGTTACACTATATAAATTAACACATAGTCAACTTATACTTCTATAGTATTATATGAAGTTGTAACATCTTAGATATATCCACTTATATCAACACTTAAACAAAATATAATATATATAATTTTTTCTATTTCTATAGTATTGTATGGAGTTGTAACACCTTATGTGTGTCCACCGGTACTAATACTTAAGCAAAATATTAGGACACATGTTATCTTGAAGTAATGCAGAGGTTTTGGGACATCACATACTTGAACCAACGTAACGGGTAGAGCTACATGCAGCCACGGGCCGGGCCCCTTCGACTTGTCTGGCCAACTAACGCCAATGCCTCTCAAGGTCTATTCGGCCTAGGCCTTAATCATACATCCATGGATACTAATGCTAATGTATAGGTAATTCATGCATACATGGATGATGATGCTAATACATAGGAAGCCCATTTGTTATGATTGTTATGTTAAAGACATAGTTCAGAGGTCTCTCAGTTTTTAAAAAATCTAAAAAAAAAATTCAACGGCTGAGAGGGTGGGAATTTTGTGGATCTTTGTAAGATACCTCTCTTTGTGTTTTCTAGTTTTTTTTTCATATATTTTGAATTAAGATGTATATATATCAAGTGCAAACCCTCTTATAGTATAATTCCTTGTAAAGCCTCCTAATATCCTTGTAAATTACCTCAAAAAATTCCTAAAAAAAAATAGTAGAGGTATAGATTGGAGTGTTCTACGATGCTGCAAATTTTCATGCAATATGAAAAAAACAAGACAAATTTTAGTTAATAGTGACTTATTTTTTTAGCTAGTTTTTGCTAAAATTTTGTTTTTTTCTCATATTATAGATTGATTTAGGTCTTAAAATTTTGCAACAGTATAAAACACTCTAATCTCTACATGTTCTTTTTTTTAGAATTTTTGAGATAATTTAAAAGTATTTTATAAGTGTTTGCACAAATTTACACCCACACCCAAAGAGGTTTACATTAGATATGGCCCTTGTATATGCACAACTGCAATCGGATTAGATCACATAATTCCACATTATGAGATGATATTAAAAGAACATGCGACTGCAAAACAATTACAAAGTTGCTACCAACGTTGGGATATTTTTGTTCTAACCATCATAAACGTCGTCTTTCGCCTCTCATCCCCACAACTTGCTGTGGGGATTTGGAGATTCTATCTGAAAATATTAATAATCCGATCATATCACATAATTCCACATCATGCATTACTTCAAGAGAACATGTGTCTAAAAACAATTAGACCGTTCCACTCAGATAGGATTAATCAAAGAAACAACGACTAACTAAATGAATTATGCAGTTGATTTGTAACGCCGAAACCATCATAAACAGTCCTGTAGTGTCAAACATCTCTGATGATCTCTCATCTAGCAATGTTTGATTGTTGTAACAAAAAGATCAACTCAAACCATGATACCTCCAAGATTGATCTCAAAACTACAAAAGAAATCCCCAACACTGAATGATGTAATAAAGTTGTACTAAATTTTGGCTCTATACATAATACATGTATTACACACTAGTTCTAGTTAATTGCACTGAGCGGAAGTCTCTGGGTTTCCTGTGTTGAAGCTATGTGCTTCAAATCTCCATTTGGTAGTTTCGACGAAGTTCTGCCATCCCAGAATGTCTTAACAAGATCTTCAAGTGGAGTTCTCAGCTCTTCGATTGATTGGGTGCTCGGGATGTTAATCTGCCGCCTTCTTGGTGTTGAACAAGTTGGTTCATCAACCTGGGTTAAGTGGCAAACAAAGAGCTAATGAGAAAACTAAGAAAATCCATTTGTCAGATATACGGCAAAGAGTGAATTTGCTCACATTATAATCATCCCTCAGAGATATTTTGGCGTTCCCTGAGATTTCCATTATCCTTTCATGGTGCCCACTTTGCAAGCGACGGAGTTCTGCTTGGGATGGGATGATGATAGACTTCACATTCTCACAAACACCGTGATCCAATTGTAATGAATCTATCAAAGAGAGCAATTTGTAGGAAAATGCTGTAAGGTTACGCTGTTGCAAATGCAACAATAAAACAAGGGGAAAAAAGCAGCAACATTATGAAGAAATGCTAACCATCAATGGAGCAAAGAATAGCTTTGCTTGCAATATCATTATCTTGAAGCGTAGTAGAGTAGGCAGATGATATTCTAGCATGAAGTCGGTTGTTCACCTCATTTCCATCCCTTCATTCAAAAGATAAGGATTTAGCATAGAACAAGTTGTTTCTCTTATTCAACACATATGACCTAGAAGAATATACACATTGCGATTACCTCATGATAGAATCTGTGGCTTCTGCATTGCTTTTTCCAAGTGCCAGTAGTGAATTTTGAGTAGTATTCCATTGTTCTGAGCATACTTCTGTCCTTGTCTTGCTACAAAACAGAAATTATATATAAGTTGGTGTGTCACAGAAACTCATGAACTCAACAAATAACAGTCGAAGCAGTGATACCACGATAGTTTTCTGTACTTACCATTGCTGAAGAATCTCCACCAAGCAACATCTCTTTTGTTCAATAGAGGATGCATTTTTGTGGAATGCCTCTTCAGTACTCTCAATGTAAGCTTCCCATTGCTCTCTCATAGAAGATATAAAATCATGAACTTTGGCTGTTTCAGTTTGTAAATCGCTGGTACTCTCAAAAGCATTCTTACTGAGGCTGCTGATGTCAGCTTGAACCTAGTGAAACATCCACACATAACATAACTCTCAGATCAATAGTTCATAGAAGTTTTCAGCCAGAGATTCACAGGTTAAGATATTCTGCTCTCTGAACAACATATGCATGGGTCTATGACCATACGTTGTATCATAGTAGTTTCATTATAAGTTGACCACAAGTTCATACATTAGTTTGTGTAGTCCAGATATTGAAATGAATGAAGTTTGAAACAATTTGTCAAAATTATCAGTTACGACTCAAGTTTGTGATTGGTATTAATTACAAGAGAGCCTCATGAAGAAACAACATCACGTTGCATAGCATGGTAGACTGACTGAACACTGACTATAAGAAATAACATGGTGGTATTGGAGAATGTAGAACAATACTCTGTAGAAGTTTTTTGGACTAAGGTTCACGAGTAGAGAGATGCCACTGTTTGAACAATACTGAGGCAGTGCACACATGCATGTGTCCTTGACCATAAGTTCCACCATTGCAACCCATATAATATATGATTTGGTGTAGTCCAGATATTGAAGTGAATAAAGTTTGAACAAGAACTAAACTCATGGATAAAAACAGGATTGTTTTGGGTTTCACAGTAGACTCACTGGACATTGACTAAAAGAAATAGCATAGTGATATTGGAGTAAGTTGAATATGTATACCATATTTTTCTTTCTCGCATTTGATTCTGCTAGCAATTTTGCTACCTTTTCTCTTAGGTACTTCTCTTCATCAGCAGCACAAGCCTGAAAAACAGAATTGCATGTCAATAGTTTATCAAAATATACCTGGCATACTTCAAAAACAGATTTCCATACCAGTGAAGAGTTTACATAATGTATGCGACAAAAAATTACCTCAAACTTCTTTTGAAGCTGGAAAAGCTGCTCTTGATGTGCAGCTCGTGATTCTTCCAAAATCTTTGAAAGTTTCAGTGCATGAGCATCTATTGTTGTGAAGAAATTCATTGTTGTAGTTGAGATAGACTTTGTTGTCTCTACAGTTCTAGTAAGTCCCTGTTTAAGGGTAACCATTTTTCTTAAACTACTCCAAACACTGCAAATCATAATTTGAAAATTAAGTATGACGACAAACCTCATGCTGCTGCTGAACAAATACGGCAATGCTCTCTTCTTGACTCGAGAGCCCACTTCGTAGCTCAATGAGCAATTCATCAGCATCAACTAACAGGCCCTTCAAACACTGCAGTTTGCCAATAAATTGGTTTTTTTTTAATAGTTAAATGGAGAGGATCAAGGCGAAGTTTGCCAATAAATTGGTAAGAGAATGACAGACCAATATAGTCAACATATTGATAGGAGATTTACAAACCAATATAGCCAACATATTGGTAGGAGAATGACGGGGCAATAAAATACACTTACATCCCTCAGAGCAGATGTGTGTGTGCTAACTTGTGAATTAAGCTTCCCAAAGCTTAACTGAGACATGAGATTGAGTTCATTTGCTAAGCCATGCAATTCTGTTATCCTAGAATCGAAGCTCTCTTTCAGTTTTCTTACAAGCTCTTGAAGTCCTTCAGCAACCTAAGCAAATTTGCAACGGTTAAACTTATGCAATTAGAGCATTCACAGGTAGTGGCATGTTAGTCTTCCTAGAAGCACCTTGCCCTTTGTGGAGATAAAGGATTGTATTTCTTCTTCAAGTGATTTTAGTTGGCTCTCCTGCTGAGAGACTGAAGCTGAGACAGTTCCATGCAAGAGATTCATGTCTTGATGTAGCTGAGTATGGAAGCATTGAACTATGTTTTTGTTTGCATCTTCAATCTTGTCCTTCCTTTCTGAAAACCAATAACATGTATGCACCATAAGATTTAACATGATGAGAAAAGTTAACAGGTAGGAGAGGGAAAAAGAGACGAACCTAATTTTGAGAAAAGACCAGATAGGTCGCCTGCTGTGCTCTCCAGCTCAGATCGAAGAGTGTAAGCTTGGTAAACAAGAGCTTTCTCTGAAGAGATTTAGATAAAATAAAAATAACAATAAAAAAAAAAGGAAACGGCAAATAGTGAATCAACACAGAGTAAGATTATGAACCAACACAGAGTTTCCCACTGGCAAGAAAGGTTCAAATGAAGCAAATAATTGAACATGGACAATGTTAAATGTAAAGAAATGCAGAGTTCTGATTGCTGGCTTTGCATATGGAGATGTACCTAAAAGACTTCCAACTTAGCCATTTATTATATTATAACTTATCCTCAATGTACTATATCCAAAATAAGTTACTATCATTATCATTTCTAAAGTAGCACAATGGAAACAAATTTGCAACAAACAAACCAGTCTTCATGAGAGAAGCTTCTACTTAAACCTTTAGAACAAAAAAACTTTTCTGACCTGATTTAAGAAGATTTTGTATCAAATAGTCCTTCTCCTTTATTGTAGAGTTTGCCTGACAATATCTCTCTTCAAGGTCTGCTAGGGCACATTCAGTTTCCTGCATCTTTTTCTGCACAAGAATGGAAAAAGATAAGTGCATGCAAGACTTTTTAGTCATTTGTCAGAAGCATGATAGGACAACACATGTACCTCTAAACTTTGAAGTTTATCACTTAAATCTGCTCTCAAAACTTCCTGAGATTCATAGAGTCCTTGGAGCTCCACTAATTGCTGTTACAATTATAGGTTTGAAATTCTATCATTTTTCAGTGAGCTGTAGATCTTGCTTCAACAGAATGAAAACATACCTTATCTTTTGATTCCAGACCAAGCTCGAAGCGGTCCAGCTTCTCTGCCATGGCCTGAAAGGTTTTCTCCATCATACTCAAAGCAGAATTTGCACAAGCCAGTGTACCGTGTGAGTAAGAAAAGGTACAGTACCTTCTTTTCTGCTTCATCATTCAAGTATTGTTCCCTTGGAATGTAAATACCGTTCTTCTCCCTTGCAGCATATAGTTCTACTTAAAAGAAAATAGCATAATTAATTGGAGCAACTGAAAGTATTCAGATCCAACAGCCAAAAATGAAGACAATAATGTTTGGAGAAAATGATTGTTGCATTAGGAAATCTAAAATCTATAGAGATGTTACCTGCAATGTTCACGACGTAAATTCTATATTAATTATCTATGCATATGGAAATCACAAAACAAGGAAAAATCATACCTTGCTTGAGGCGGTCGATTTCAGAGTATAAATCTTTCATGAGTGCAGATTTCATCATCTTCTGATTGACCTGAAAATTATACGCACATAATTAATTTAAATTATCCAAGAGACAACAGTATTGCCATTAGACAGATATCCAAGAGCCCAACCTCTGGTTTGTTCTTGATATGCTTTGCACGATGTGCATAATCCAGTGTGCTCAATGTCTCTTCAAGGCAATGGACTGAGGGTGCAATGGTTGCAATGATGCAAGTTTTTGTCTTCCCTCCCAAGGAATCTCTCAATAATCTCGTCAACTTGCTATCCCTGCATGACAAACCCAAATGTCAGAAGATGGATCAGATTCAAGAGGAGGCATAACAACAACAGCTAATTCAAATTAACCTGTATGGGATGTGACCAGAGTGCTCCACAAGAGTATTGATGACACGCCCAAGTGTAAGCAGACTCTTATTGATCTCTCCAGCTTCTCGAGCTCGCCCCTGGAAGAGATAATAACAGTATGAGCATTGCTAGCACGTGCAGCACGTACATGGGTACCAAAAAGGGGAATAACCCAAAACTAAAACTCACATCTCTGGCACCGGACCGAGATATGTTCTCGGAGCCAGCAAGATCAACAAGATTAAGCTTTCCACACTTGATCATTTCCTCACCGTCCGGTGTGCACTCCTTGATATGGATGGTAATTGAGAAAATTGAGTGTGATCGACTACTTTGCTTGTTCAGGAGAGTTTCAGCCGTTCTTCTTTTTGCAGAGCCTCTCTCCAGTATCTTGTATATCTCACCAGCTGAAGAAACCATCTCTTCCTCCAGTCCCCTAACAAAAACTCCTCCCTTCCCATCCTCCATGAGTGCCATTGGCTTCTTCGACTTGTCATCAGAGAATTTAGACTCGTCTGGAGCCAACAAATCAGTGAGTTCCTCGTTATACAATTCAAGAAATGAGACCTTGATGTTGTACTCTGCACATTGTGCCTCAAGAATATCGAAGATCTGCTTGACAGCCCTTGGAATAACACCAGCATCACTTGGCAGCTCACCATTCTACACCAATGCAATTGCAACTTATAATTGATTCAAACTAGACACAGAGTCAAACGCATCGGTAGCTCATGAACTTAGGTTACCTGTGTTTTACCCCCTCCTCCCTCCATAGTGTAAGTTTTCCCGGTTCCAGTTTGCCCATAAGCAAAGATCGTGCAGTTGTAGCCCTCCAAAACCTCATTTACAATTGGCACAACAGCATGGTTGAACACATCCTGTTGTTGGGATTTTGGTCCAAATACCTGCACTTATTTGTTCTGGACTGATTAACACGAATGCTTAGCAATTTGAACTGCATGAAATAGAAACCAAAAATCAGAATTTTCTAAACCTTGTCAAACACAAAGATCCGATCAATGTGCTTGTTTCCAATGTTCTGTGCAGCCGAAACCTCCCTCCTCTGCTCATTGCAAGTGATCACCACAGGAGTGTTCGTGCGCTTCTCCTCCTCGCTCAAGGGCCTAGGTTTGTCAAAAAAAAAAAAAAAAAACAAACCAAAAGTTTTGAGACAAATTTAAAAAATGTGTTAGTTGTGAAACCATGTCCATAATTTCTTCGAACAAGAACTAATGCAGCGCTCAATCCAAACGGATTTATATTTAAACAGTAAGCTTGATCGACCTTAGTACTGAAAAGTAATACCGCAAACATTCTTAAAATTTGACCTTGAAGCACGAACTTAACAAACTGATTCTAATAGAAAAGCACAATCACCAATTCACAAAAGTTACAAAACTAATAAAAATTTCTTCAGAGGAGAGAGGAAGAACCTGCATCGGAGGAGGACCTGGACGTTGACGACTTTGTCACGGTCGTGCTTGCTGGTGGACCCAGCACTGTTCAGGCAGTCACCGCCGTTCATGCGCTCCCTTGCAATTTTATCCCTCGAGCGAGGTGTGTGCATCGGGGATATTGACACATACCCTTCCGCTGGTCGACGAGAGGCCTCCATGTCTGGCTGGAACAGTAGCTACGAGGGTTTGAGCGTTGAGATGTCGATTTTGCTTGTGAACAAGAGGAGGAAGATGGAGAATTGGGGGAATCAATTAAAGGAGCCGTTACGTTAAAGAGCGAGCATTGGGGGTTTGAACTTCCCAGGAATCCGAACGTTGGGGCTCATCTGTCCTTTTCCTTTCTTTATTAATTAACTTTAACCACTACTCATAAACTATTCAATATGTAGATGTGATCAACCATTTATTAAATTTTAGTGAAGGGTTTAGAGTCGATATGGAAGTTAGAGATGTTTGGCCAAGAAATCTCGTTCCGGCGGTTTTCTCTCTTTTTTATTTTTGGTAGAGTGTGCTGTTTTCTGTTTTTACAGAAAATATAAAAAGATGTGAAAAAGCAAAGGCGGATACAAATAAAAATAAACGTTTCTTTATTAATTCTTAATTGAATAACAAAAAATACAAGTTTTGTGCTTATATTCTTTTGCCTTCTGCGTTACGATGAAATTTGACAGTAAAGTCTTGCGCAGATCTTTGGTTCTATGGGGCTACATAAAGCTCCCAGTTCTATATGACTACATAAGTTGCGGTTTGAATCATTTTCTTCAAACTTCACTTTTGCTCTTCATGTAATGAATGAAAAATGTAATGCAAGTTGTGGTAATGGTGGTCTTCACTTTGTTAGTCTTGGCCGTGGAATGTCGGATCTTATCAGTATCCATACGAATATAAAATCACATAGTTAGCCTCATCAGCATCTAGCCATATGACTGTACGGCCTCATTGATTATAGATGGACTTGTTACTTTCGCTTTATCAATTTCCAACAACAAGTTATGCTCGAGTGCAGTGTAGTGCAGAATTGACCTTTGTCTCATCGATATTTGGTCAATTTATTGTCCGGCTTCATCGGTCACGGTTGAGATGAATGAATGAGTGACAAGACTTTAATAGTTTTATACAATACATATGACAAGTACAAATGATGCTTATTGAAGAAAATGTGTTCTCTTGAAAACGGGACATGAATAGCTTCATATGGGAGGTGACATGTTTAGTCCTACCTGATCTAATTGGCTAAGTGGACGGGCATATGTCACGACGATTGTTTGCAAAGGGTTTTTGTGAGGTGCAACAAATCCCAGATTGTTTTTTGAAGATCGAGCGAAGTCTTGCGGTCTCTCTGTCTTACTGATGATTCGTGGAGATAGAGTGTTGATTGCACTCCCAAGATGAAAATACTATAGTTTTATCTATGACTCACTATTAAGGAGAAGAGCCATCACGATGTGGTTGAATGAGGCAAAAAAACTTAATTCAGAATTTCTCTAGAGTTTATCTCTTTGCCTTTCTATTTATGTGCTCATCTTCTATGTTTCAACACGCAGTGTTGCTGTCAACTCAGGCCGAGTCGGCGATCCATCGCATCTTCAACATACGGTCGGATCCACAGCTCAGAGGCCAAAATAGTGGTTCGCCGGCACAGAGGCATGACGGATTGAAATGTCATTGCCGGCATAGAGGCACGGCGAGCGGCTTTGCCCTGGACTCGCGGTTTAGAAGCCGAAACAGCGATCTACTAGTACAATGGCACGATGAGTAGAAGTGTCGTCACTAGCACAGAGGCACAACAGATGGAAGTATCAGCGTCTGATTTTTCAGAGTATGCCAACCAAAAATACCATTTCATAGACAACACTGATTTCTGGTTATGCCCAGGACAGTCAAGTTGAACCATGTCTTCATTTGTTTACATTGATGAGACAGTCAGTGTGCAAGCCAAATGACATCACATTTGCCACTGTCTTGAGTGTGTGCACCAACCATGCATTTCTTGTCCTTGGTAAAAGTGTTCATGGTTTAGAATTGAGAATGGGTTTTGATTTGTATGTGCATATCTCCAGTGCATTGATATCAATGTATACAAAGTGTGGGAATACAGAGGAAGCCCGTTTTGTATTTGAAAACATTGCATGCAAGGATCTGGTCTCATGGAACTCCATGATCTTTGGATATTCACAGTATGGTCTTGCTAAAAGAAATGGACAGACAGCGCATGGCACAAGATGCTATCTCCTTTCTTGTTGTCCTTTCATCATGCCGGCACGCATGCCTTGTGGAGGAAGGCCGCCGCTGCTTCAAGACAATGCTTGAACATGGAATAGAACCTGAGCTAGAGCACTACTCATGTATGATCGACCTCCTGGGCCGTGTGGGTTTGCTTGATGAAGCATGGGATTTGATCCAGACAGTGCCCACCCCTCCAAATGCAATCATATGGGGCTCTCTGCTGTCCGCGTGTAGGGTTCACAGAAAAATTTCGATTGGCATCCTTGCTGCAGAGCAACGTCTGAAGCTAGAACCAGGCTACGCTGTGACTCATTTGCAGCTAGCAAATCTGTATGCCAGCATTAGTTGTTGGAGTGATGTGGCAAGAGTTAGGAAGTTGATGAAGGATAGAGGACTGAAGACAAACTCAGGTTGCAGCTGAATAGAAGTTGGCAATGAGGTTTATACTTTCACTGCAGAAAATAGATTGAACAACCAAGTAAATGATGTCCTGGTTATTCTTGATAGTTTGCAATCTCATATGCAATGCAAGTATGATATGCATATAGATGATTCTGAGTGCAATAACCCTGAGCATGTCAAGATTATTTTAAACACCAAATAAAGTCTACAAAAAAAATGAAAAGCAGCATTGACATCTTATTCTACTATGGTAGAAGCTTCAATAATGCAAAATATAGCAGCTAATTTTTTCCATGAGTTCTTATTAGCTTTTATATAACTGTTTATTTGAATGGCAATAATTTTTGTTATGCGATGCATGCTGACATTGGATACCTTCGTGTGAAAGACTTGTGAATTTTTGAATGTTAAGTTTCCATGTAGGATGGACTCAAATTTGAATGTTTTATGTGTGCTGTCGGTCAGATGGAAACAAATTGTAAAAAGCAGGACGCATGCTAGGTGTCTATTTGGCTGGATACATCATAAAAAAAGATATAGGGGTTTTATGACATGAAGAGCAAGATCCGTTGTAATCTAGTATTTTGGATGTATGATCATGAATCAAACACCTATGTTAAGATAAACCTCTCAAGAGATTCAAGAATAGATTATAGAGAGAAGTTGTCTAACATGACGCACTGAAGAAAGTACGGATACAGCAAGTTATTCAAATGATTATATATGAATATGATGATGGTCCAATTTGGCAATGGGAGAGGTGTGTTCTCAATCTCAAAATTGGGCGGGCGAAAGCGATCGAGCCAGGTTGGTTGGATTATAGAGGTAGAGGCCAAGCTCAAGCTCAAAAAAGGATAAGGGGATCCATGCCATGTCATGCGAGTGTATGTGACCCAACCCAACAAAAATAATGTTCACTCTTCACGTGTCTACGGCCCCACCTCACAGCACACCTCAAACTATATCCATCTCTACCGTATGCTTTACCTTGCAATTTAATAGATGCATATCTTCTCTTCTATTCAGACTATTTTCAGCGTGATTCAATGGATAAGAATTTCAAAACTTTTTACGAAATAATTGAACATTTCCACTTATTTTCTACAATGATATGAATTATGCTCGAAATGGTTGGCCTTTAGACTTTTAAAAAAATGAGAGAGAGAGAGAGAGAGAGAAGAAAAGATGGATGATCCAATTCGCCTGGTGCATATGTTCCAATGGAATACTTAAAAGCTAAAAGAGGTGTTGAGACACTGACAGGATGGGCCCAACGAGGTGAGGCCCACCAGCACGTCCTTTATCGACAACAAGGCCACCACAGTGATGGCGCTCCTCAACTCCTTCCTATCACTCTGCTCTGTCCATTCCTTCCTCCTCCTCTGTATCACTTGAGACTGTATCGTTTAGCTTTTGCTCTCTCTGATAATATTGTTGCTATGCATGGATTTGGTTTTGGAGCTAGCTGCCAACCATACCCATGCATCTAGTACTATATCCACAGCCCATATCATATGCATGTGAAGATGCTGTTTGTTGTCTGATCGATATTTCTATTCCCCTTAATTTAATTGCTTCTTCTCCTTGGAAAAAGAAAGATAGATAGCCAGCCAGTCCAATCAGGCTTGGAGGAAGCAAGCAAGAGCAAGAAGAAGATAGAGAGTGAGCTAATAACTAGGATGTCATCAATCAATCAAATGGCTTCCAAAGGTACCACTTGATTTCTAATTCTAACCGGTAATTAATCATGCATGCTTCAATAGTTGCTCATATATATAATAGCTCTTTGTTTTCTTTATCAATCAAGTTACAATTTGAACTCCAACAAGAAATCTATCTATCATTCTATCTAGTTCAATTTTCTGCAATTGCTCGTAT
This sequence comes from Pharus latifolius, assembly GCA_019359835.1. Classification (NCBI taxonomy): domain Eukaryota; kingdom Viridiplantae; phylum Streptophyta; class Magnoliopsida; order Poales; family Poaceae; genus Pharus; species Pharus latifolius. Next base: position 73,257,498 of record CM033329.1, on the reverse strand, counting down.
CTATGTACCTCTCGTCCGTTTTGGTTCCATGGGTTGGAGTTATTCTTCAGTATATGTTTCAGACTTTGAGACCTTTTTTTTTTTCCTTCAGTTTCGGCTTACCTGCTGCATATTCTTGCACAGACACATAAACATAAATTCTACTACTTTTTGGCCAATTTAAAGTGCTTGAGGAACAACTTTTTTTTTTCTCCCACTTTTCGTGTAGTCGTACGATATCATAGAGTTGGATTCATTCATTCATTTATGCATGTGTTGTCACCGCCGTCTGGTATTGTCTAGTATAGTCTAGTCTGCACTGTATTATCGTGTAGCACACAACTACCATGCATCTATCACCTTTCGTATTTATGAACTAGGAGACGAAGGAAATTACGTACAAAACAGGCCAGATTTTCTTAGAGTTAATTAGGATGCAATCATTCTGCATGAACAATTAATATAGCTTGATAAAATGAATAGGAGTTTCAGAAAGTTAAATTAATTATATCAGATGATAATAAAGCTATGAGATACTCTACATGCATAAAAGCAGAAAGCTAGTAATGGTTATGCACGCCTTGAGGTTCAGGGAAGATGCTCTCATCCTCACATATATATTTTGGTTCAGAGCTTCCTAGATCTGGATATATACAAATATGTGGATCACGCAACACAGATGGACCAGTCATCCAACTGCTCGTTCTAATTAGTAGCTAAGAGACAATATTTCCTCTCTTGTTTGTGGGGCTGAATCTTCTTCAGCATCTCGCTTTCAGCTGTCTTCTTCTTATACCTAGTAGCTGGACTCTAATAGCATATAATGATCTTCTAATTAATCAGTACTTTTTAACTAGTGTATAGGCCTAATAGTACGTGAGAGGGGAAAACAAAAATTGAACTAGTTGTACTTCCAGCTTGTAATAGAGGGTATCTGGATCCCGTGAATAATACAAGTGTATAAACTGAGATGCAGACTTTGGCCCAAGTTGTTCCTTTCAACCTTTTTCTGATATGAGATATCTCTAACTTTTAATGCGTCGTTTTCGATTAACAGATTTAAAAGATGCATATCAACTACAAATATAATGTAATTAAACAAGGTTGATTTATTAAAACAAATTATATTTCTTTGTGTTTTACCCGTATAATATCCGTAAATCTTCACTCTTATTTTTTTGGCAATGCAAAATGTTTCTCAAGTATAGCTTTATTATGTGAAAAAAGAAATAGTTTATAGGCATAAGAATAAGATGTTGCAGGTAGTGAAAGTGAAGAGGTGGTGGAGGAGTACCTGCCGCCGGCAACACAACTGCCACGCGACTCCCGAGGCTCTCTCGAAGTCTTCAACCCCTCCTCCTCCACCTCCTCTTCTACACACCCAAAGCCCACCTCCCCCTTCCCCGCTCCCACCTGGATCGCACCCCACCACCACCACGACCGAGATGTCGAGGTGGAGGCGGCTCCGAAAGGCGGAGGCGGCGAGGAGGTGGGTCGGGCGGCGCAGAGGGCTGCGGAGTGGGGCCTGGTGCTTCGGACGGACGAGCAGACCGGCCTCCCTCAGGGGGTGGCCGCTCGGAGCTCCGGCAGCGGCGGCGGCTCGGAACGCAGCTCGGAGGAGCACATCAGCAAAGGTGCAGTGCCGCGGGTGTCGGAGGAGCTTCGGGCAGCGCTTTCAGCATTCCAGCAGACGTTCGTGGTGTCGGACGCCACGCGGGCCGAGCACCCCATCATGTACGCCAGCGCCGGTTTCTTCAACATGACCGGCTACACCTCCCGCGAGGTCGTCGGCCGCAACTGGTAAAATGTGGCCAATCCATTCATCATTCTTTATTCCAATTGCTACAACATCGATTTGAATAATTTAATTTAAGTCTTTGCTACCTCTATGATCATTCACACCGCAGCCGCTTCCTTCAAGGATCTGGGACTGACCCGCAAGAGATTGCCAAGATCAGGGAAGCACTGGCAGCTGGGGGAAACTACTGTGGCCGTGTTCTGAACTACAAGAAAGATGGAACACCGTTTTGGAACCTCTTAACCATTGCCCCTATCAAGGACGAGGAGGGGAGGGTCCTCAAGTTCATTGGGTAAGCTTTTTGTTTAATGATAACATGAAGAGAGACGCTTAGCCAATTTCCTCTGCTGTTGCATTATTTCTACATAATGTGTGATAAATGGAAAATTTTATCCGAGCCACTCAAAAAGCGCATATTTTGTTTTTACCACTAAAAAAGTCACTATTTCTTTTTTATCATTGCCTCGTTTGCTCTTATTTTATTTCTACCATCGCCGCCAGGTTCGTCAACGTTACAGGCTGTTCTAGATTCAAATTAGTATTGACCCGATCATAATTTTACAGAAATGACAAATATACCTCTAGCAATAAATGAGCCAATGGTTTGCTTTGAGCCAGATGCTAGGGCACGGCTGGCTTTAAGCCGTGACAAGACTTGAGGGCTATAGAGAACTCTGACGAGCCGTAGCTGGCGGCAAGGGTGCCGGTGGTCATGCCTGAACACAAGTGACACGCATGTCGTATCGACGGTAATAGTGGCAATCGAACGTGGCAAGATGGTGGCAATGACCACGCCTAGATATTGGGCACAATGGGTGGACAAGGCGAAACAACGATGTGGTCATTGGCGACAACGACCAACTTGTTAGGCTTACATGCCAATGTGATCATTTCACCATCATTGGAATAGTGCAAGCGGCTAGTCGAGGGACAGCCATGTCTGGGTGCTTGAGGGTGGTCTAGAGATGGACTGGTTGGCGGGGATTGGACGATGGTGGCGTGCGTTTGTGCACGTGGGACCGCATGCCCCGATTTCGAGCGAGGCACCATCGAAGGAGCCGGCGGCCGGAGGTGAGCAAAAGGGGGCCAAGGCGGTGCTGTGACGTGGTGTTCGCGGGCAGTGAATGACCAAGGCATGCTGGCAGCGATGAGGCGGTGTTTGGGAAGGGGAAAATGTGCCAACGCAAGGTTGCCGGCAGCAACTGTCATGGCAAGTTGAGGGAAAACTAGGGGTAATTTCATGTACAAGGATCAGTGGCGAGGGTGGTCAGAAGGTACTCCGATGAGAAGAATAGGGTGTTTCACTTTGCGGAGGAAAAACAACAATTAACCGCCTGTGAGGGCGTAATTGATAGGGCTGAAAACTCGAAACATGCACAGAGAGTTGAGAGCGAACGTTTGGGCATAAAACTCTCACCGCCACCGGCTCGGATGGCCCAAAAAATGCCCCTCCCCATGCTCGTCTTGTTTAGGAACATCTCATTGTCATTGGCATTGACACCAGTGTCATGCAGTGGATGTTGTCCATGCGAGACCGTACTTGCGCATCATCAAGCCGATGCCACTGCTGCCGAGATAGCCACCCATGCCGATGATAGGTACACATCGGCTGGGAAGGTGAGGCACGAGTTCTTGAAGTTGGCGTAGTATAGCTCCCCGATTGTCGCACCAGAGTCGACCCACGCGGTGCATTTGTGATTGTTGGTGCACACGGTGCGGACGTCTGTGAGGTCGACCACCGCAAACACCTCGGGCCACTTGGACTGGTTGGACAAGCCCTCGTAGTCATGCCCGCCACTACACACGTGTAGACACACGTCCTGTTGGTTGTCGGAGCGCACGGTGGCTTGGACATGGGAGGCATCGGCCGGTCTAATGATGTAAAGTGGCCTCATCGTGCTAATCGTGAAGAATTTTGGGTTCCAAATGGAAGATTACAAGACAGAGGCGAAGTCCCTCGAGCTCTGCGTGTATAAGAGTTGGCTTGGTATGCTCGCTGATGTAACAAGAAATGAGACAAATATAAAAATACTTAAATAGGGGTAAATCTATTATTTACTCATTCCATTACTCCTTAACAATGTTGAATTAACGGCGATGGTAAAAATAAAATAGCAGCTGACGTGTTAGTGGTAAAAAAGAAAATGATTTTTTCAGTGATAGAAGCGAAAATATGCAGTTTTTGAGTGGTGCGGACAAAATTTTCCCTTTATTTTAGCCCATTATCTATAGCGTCAAAGGTGACGAACATGCTATAATTTTGATTTGATTGTTTTGTGTTCCTGTTGCAGGATGCAAGTCGAAGTCAGTAAATACACAGAAGGGAACAAGGATGCGGTTGTTCGCCCAAATGGATTGCCAGAGTCACTTATCAAATATGATGGTACTACTATGCAAGCTTCTGTCTAAGAAAAAAGTAGTAACTAGCAAATGTTTGATTTTTTCACAAGATCAGTTTTGAACTGAAGAAATCTTTTACAGCCAGGCAGAAGGATCAGGCCCGTAGCTCGGTTTCCGAGCTTGTGTTGGCTCTGAAGAATCCATGTTCATTGTCAGAATCAAGAAATGACACTTTAAAAAGAAAATCGCAGGAATCTGTAGGTCGGTTGTCAAGTGAAAATCCTGACAGGAGAAGCTCAGAAAGTGGTGCTCGGCGTAATTCTCGTAGTGGAATGAGAAGCTCACTGCAGAAGATCAGCGAAGTACCTGATGGCGGGAACAAAACTAGAAAATCGGGTCTGCGCTCATTTATGGGGTACGAGAGGTTCTTATAGGTCATATGATAAAATTTATGAGCATTTTCTTTATCAGTTTCCATGCACAATTCTTGTTTCTTGTTTTTATTTTGTCTTGTTTAATTATGCATGCAGTTTTCTTGGGATGGGGCATTCAAATGTAGAAAAGAACATGCTGAAACCAACGGAAGAAGATCCACTACTTGACAGTGATGACGAAAGACCTGAGAGTTTTGAAAATGAGCTTAGGAGGAAAGAAATGAGAAGGGGTATCGACTTAGCTACTACACTTGAACGTATTGAAAAGAATTTTGTCATCACTGATCCAAGATTGCCTGATAATCCTATTGTAAGATTCAACAGGGACCTCTTGTACTTTTCGCACAACCATGATTTTTACTGACACGGAAACAGCAGTTACATGAAAATATATTGATTCTTTGTTCAATGTTTCAGATATTCGCATCCGACAGTTTTCTGCAATTGACAGAATATAGTCGAGAAGAAATATTGGGAAGAAATTGCAGGTGAATAAGAACCTCACCATGCCATTTTTTTTCTTTTATTAATATCACTGTCAATGTCTTTTCTATTTTCAGCCATTTATCATTGACTATTGCACGGGGCAGCAAAATCTTGAATGTTAAGTATCAGTGTTGTAATGCTTCTGTGGCTCCTACTTGCAGGTTCCTGCAAGGTCCTGAGACTGACCGTGAGACAGTAAAGAAAATAAGAGATGCCATAGATAACCAAACAGAAGTTACCGTTCAGCTGATAAATTATACAAAGAGTGGTATGTTAGTCCTCACATGCTTTCATGTGCATGTTCATGTAAGATCCCGCTGTGCATTAATTTTGTCCAAATGTTTGGAATAGTGATGCAGTAGCTTACTACTAATTTTGGATAAAAATTTTCATCAAAAAATACTAATTGTGGATAAAAAAGGACTGTCCACTGTGATTTTTTTTTTTGAACAAAAGGAGTGCACACTGATTTCAATTAAGAAAACCATCCAGAACAAGTTTTCCTGCTTATATACCCTCACAACCAAAGCTTTAAAGTCATCTTCGCATGATAATAAATCCTGCTAGACATTACTTATGGCAGTTTATCACTTGGACAGGTAAAAAGTTCTGGAACCTCTTTCACTTGCAACCAATGCGTGATCAGAAGGTACTACAATGAATGGACATGGGAAATGTTTACTATGTTAGTCCAGATATTTGCTTGCATTTCTTTCTCATGTATTTTGATATGCATGAAACTTCTATGTGGATCAGGGTGAAGTTCAGTACTTCATTGGGGTTCAGTTGGATGGAACTGAGCGTGTTCCTGAAGATGCTGCAAAAGAGAGTGCCATGTTGGTATGTAGCTTCTCACTACTCAAACTAACCTATTTCTTCAAACTACCACAAGGAACCAAAGTAAACCAGATAAGATTACACGTCACACATTCATTACCTTGACCAAAAGGTCTGCAATAACTGCTACAAATATCAATAGCAATTTTGCTGTACTATGGATATTTCAAATTTTTATTAGCACCAGCCAGAATTCACACAAAAAATTGGAGGTCCTACACCCGGGTGGCCAACACCACTGCCAATAGAGTGGTGGTATATATATATATTTGAAAATTCAGGAGAGCTGCACATTTCATTAAGTGGTGAAGAAGATACAACCTAGTGAGTATATCCTAAAGAAGAAAACAAACAAATACTAATAAAGCCTGTCAAACTAAAGCGAAGAAAACAGAAGTAAGATCCACTGCTAAGTGAGTGGTGGTACATATGACGTCCTAAAATATCCACTATTGACATTCAATTCTCTCTGTCCTTCATTTTTGCTATGAAACTTGTGACAACTTTCCTCCTTAAAAGGAGTGCTTCCTTCTCATGATAGATTAAATTGATCACTAAAATTTTGCAAGCACCTTAATTTTTAAATTATTGTTGTTTCAAAGCATAGTTTGCTTAAACTTCAACATGAATTTTTCGTGTACCAGGTTAAGAAAACTGCAGATAATATTGATGAGGCTGCGAAGGAACTTCCAGATGCCAATTTGGTAATGCTAAAGCATTATCCCTTTGGTTACTTATATAATTTTTGTGTGCAGTTCTGACACTAATGTATGGTCATGTTCAGCGACCTGAGGATCTATGGGCTAACCACTCAAAAATAGTCCTACCAAAGCCACATATGAAGGATAGTGCATCATGGAGAGCCATTCAAAGAGTATGCAGTACATATAGTTTACCAAACTGCTATATACATTTCATCTTTGGGTTACTGCATGAAAGAAAAAGGGGGACACTATGTGTGGATTATAGAAACTTAAAGGGACGGATTTACCACATATTTTTACTGTCAATACACTACAGTCTTTACATAATACTGAGCATGTGCCTAACACATTGTACATTGTAGAGATCATGGGATCTTTGGAGGCAATTATACATGACATTTTCTGAACTTTCCCCATATGAATAGTGTTCTTTTTTGTTATAGATTATTGAGAGTGGAGAAGACATTGACTTGAAACATCTCAGGCCTGTAAAACCTTTGGGATCTGGTGACACTGGCAGGTAACTATTGGCATATTTGTTTTTGGAATTAAAATAGTTTAGGTTTATATACCTGTATTGCCAATACATTCCTGAAGCTTCATTTGCATTAGCAGTTTAGAAAAGTCAATCAAGTGCATTTTTGTTGGAATTGTAGTGTGCACTTGGTGGAGTTGCTGGATACAGGTGAATACTTTGCCATGAAGGCTATGGATAAAACTGTGATGCTTAACCGCAATAAGGTCTGAGACTTGTTTACCTTTAGAAATAAGAATGAACTTCACTACTTTACATGGCAACACATTTTTTCTATTTACATAGAATTGCAGTTCACTTCTGCCTCAAGTTGTTGCACTGAGTCTCTGACATCTTTACGTCTCTAGGTCCATAGAGCTACTGCTGAAAGACAAATCCTTGATATGTTGGACCACCCATTCCTTCCAACATTATATGCGTCATTCCAGGTATATAAGTTAGACATACTAAATTGTCTACAGAAGAGTGACTATGGTGCTGGCATTGTTCATGTGCAATTATCTTGTTTTTGTTATGCTTAAATGGAAGCTATTGAATTATAACCCCGAAAGTCTCAAGATAGCGAAGTCTCATGGGAGTTGGAACTCTTTCAAATTTGCATTATCCTGTTAGCAGCATGTTAGAGCTGGTAGTAAAGTTGCATTAATTCCTATTGTGATATTCTGTTATTTTTTGTTCTCAAGGTGGCACTTTAGAACCTTTAATACTATTTGGTCTCTATTTGGAAGGGCCTGATCCTCTCAATAAGCTCCATAAGCCCATATGCTGGGAGTTTTAAACATTACTAAGAAGCCACTCAAATAACACTTTATTTGACAAGGCTTAAGCTTGAGGTTGTTTTAATCCAATCCCCACCACCCCCCAACCACCCCCCCCCCCCCCCCCCCCCCCCCACCCCCAGACAGGCCCCTACTTCCAATCTTTTCCTCATCACAAGTTTGGTTTTGAGGGATGGTTGGCTCTCTCTCTCTCTCTCTCTCTGGTGACAAACTTGCACATCACAAGTTGTGTTTTTTCATATGAGGGATGACATTTTCTTTTGTGCCCAATTTTGCAGACAAAGACACATATATGTCTCATTACTGACTATTGCCCCGGTGGAGAGCTCTTTCTGCTCTTGGATAGGCAACCTCTAAAGGTTCTACGGGAAGATGCAGTCAGGTACTCCTTTTGCATTTTGGGATTTTCAGATTACTAATCTAACGATTTGTTTGCCTATATGGCTATATCTAGTGGGACAATGCACACAATGTTGGTTGAAGGAAACACTGTTTGGGCCACTGGCATGCTTAGTTTCTCACAGTGAATAATTCAACCTTCTTGGGATTTTCTCGAATCCAGTTTTGCGGACAAATCTGCAGATTATTATTTAATAGAATGTCATATCCAAGTGCAATGAAATTCTATTTCTATACATGAACAAATTCATCCAATGTAGAAAGATATCCATTTGCGTAATTTATTTTATAAAGATCAGTGAAAATATTAAAAAATATTATATACTAAAGTACAATGTTAATTTGTGGGGAGAAGATGTTGTACCAGACTGGGTGCTTGCCTAATCTTTTGTAGAAAACTCGTGAAACAAGAATTTTGTCAGATATCTTAATTCGTGCACTAAGATCTGTGGTATACAAATGAGAGATAGAAGCACACATGTGCACACGTTCACCTGCTTGCTTCTACTCTCACTTGGTACCATTCTCATGCTACTGCTTACTAAATAACTTTGGTTTCTGAAATCTTGCCTTGCAACTGAAATTGGTCTAAAGAAGATTCTGATAGCTTACACTTCATACCATAAACTTATGGTGGACACAGGTTCTACGCTGCGGAAGTGGTCGTTGCACTTGAATACCTGCACTGCCAAGGTAGAGATAAACACTATGCTGCTAACTTCTCGTGTACATTTAATTTTTTTTCCTTATTGATGAATGTATGATGCATACATGTCAGCATCAGTCACCATTTTGATTCAGTCTGTTAAACTTTAATTTTGTTGATTTTGGTTGTTGAACTCCTTAGTGTTGTTAACATTCATCCTTCCCACCAGCAGCTTCTCTAATTCCATACATGGCAAGTTGATTAGCACAATTACGGATTTAATAACATGGATATTGGTAGGGTTTACCCTCACCATCAGTTGGAGTTTATGCGGCAAATTTTGTACGTAAGGTTCAGGTGAAAATGCATCTATACCCATTCACACTCATCTATTCCCCAGACCAGAAGGTCCTTCATGTTTTACTCAGTCAACATAAACCGCATTTCAACTGTGTGCATTTAGTAGAAGTTTAAACATTCAAGAAAGGAAGGAGGTTTCCTCCCACCAATTTTTGATGATTTGTCACATTTTGTTGGAAGTAGTGAAGATTTCTACTGTTTGTAGGAAGGAGTTCACCTTATGTCCCTCTTTTTTCCATCAGGTATAATCTACCGGGACTTAAAGCCAGAGAATATCTTACTTCATAGGGACGGGCACATCTCCCTGACAGACTTTGACTTGTCTTGCTTGACATCTTGCAAACCACAGGTAATAAACGAATTAATCTAATCTGATAAAACTTATCTTGTTTTGCAAACTTCCTTTTTCTTTCCAATAATTCATAAAATTTTCACCAAGTTACTGTGATTTAACCTTTAAAGCATAGAGGGAAAGGTTCTTTGGTTGAAATATAAAAATTGTTCGTCTTGTTGATACTACCAAGCAGTTACTGGTGTTAAGCATGCAAAATACTTGTGCAGTACCTGTGTTCAGAACAAAACTACTCCTAAGCAATGTGTTGATGACTTAACAGCATGACACCAATCGTCAAGTGATAATAGCAACCATGTTATTTGCTGGTTCTAGAACATTACGATGTAGATTTATCTGCCTTAAGGATGTCCTTTTTTTTTTCTGGCCACCTGTCCTTTTACTTTGATCTTTCTGTTGCATACAATAATTCCATTCTCCTTTTTATCTGTAGGTTTTCCTTCCAGAAGAAGCTGGTAAGAAAAAAAAGAGGAAAAGCAGGAGTTCTCCCATATTTTTTGCAGAACCTATGCGAGCATCCAATTCATTTGTTGGTACAGAGGAATACATTGCACCTGTATGTATATCCTCTTACTTATGCACTGTGCTGTTACCTTTTTGTATTCCCCCTGTATTTCATCATAGTTATATTTATTGGAAAGGGTACAAAAGGCTGTATGAAACAAATGAATTTTTTTTATGGAACATGCATGTTGTTTTCTGCAAATGACTGCATTCATCAATCATGCACGTTGTTTTTTGTAATTCACAGTTCCCTTAAGTTGTTCAATTGATGCCTGTTGTTTGAAAATAGATATTTCCATGCTACAGTATTCAATTCTTACATGTCACATCATTTTCTTGCAGGAGATTATTACTGGAGCTGGCCATACTAGTGCCGTTGACTGGTGGGCACTAGGTAAATCTTGCACTGACAATACAATTATGAATTATCTTGTTACAAATCTTAGAAAAGAATAAAGAAAGGAAGGATTAGTTTTCCACAACTAACTGTTTTATTCATTTTACCGCCTAAATAAGTAGCTTCTCCATAGAACAGACAAGGCTGGGTATCTTTTATGGTACTGATAACTATTTTGATTTCACCCATAACAGGAATTCTTCTGTATGAAATGCTCTATGGCTATACACCCTTCAGAGGAAAAACAAGACAGAGGACGTTCGCTAATATCCTACATAAAGATATTAGATTTCCTGCAAGTATTTCGGTAAGTGTTTCCTTTCGAGTATGTTTTTTTGGTCGTAAACCATGGAAGTAGTGCTGACTTGCTAGTGATATATGTTAATATAATGGAAGGCTTTTTGCTTAACTGCAAAAAGTAACTTGCAAGCTGTCTTCTGTGAGCAGGTGAGCCTACCAGCGAGGCAGCTGATATACCGCTTGTTACACAGGGATCCTGCAAACAGGCTGGGTTCATATGAGGGAGCTAATGAGATTAAACAGCACCCTTTTTTCCATGGCGTGAATTGGGCTCTTGTTCGTTGCATGGTGAGCCTAGCACAGTCATCTAGCACTTGCTACGACAATAACAAAGAATATTTCACAACATTAAAGACTAGCTCAGTAGCTCTCCAGAAATCTCATACCCTGCCTGTCCTAGTCAATATCAAACTTGTGGCATACTGCTTCACAAGATATTTTTTTTGCAATTGAACTATCCCCATGATTTTGAAGAAGATCTGATGATCCTAGTGAATTACAAAGAATGGAACTAATTGCAGCCTTTTGTCTTTGCCAGGTTCCTCCAAAGCTTGACGCGCCACTCTTTTCAGATGACACGGAGAAGGCAAGCAAACCATGTGACCCCGATAATCATACCGATATGTTCTGAAGATGATGAAAGATTCTGTTTGCATATGCAAAGAACTGCAATGTATTGTGAGCTCGCCGAGTAGCGCTAGAATTTCCTGATGAAGCCAAGTTATTTGTGTAGAGAGGCCTGGAAATAAAATGGACATGCATGGATGTTCTTTAGCTGTTAATTAATTCTCCCAGCACTGTTCTTTGAGTTCTTCCTTGCTGTAATCTGATATTGAGAGCATGATGCATGCAAGTAAATTTACTATTGTGTGTTGTACTTGGTGTTGGAGTTGGCCTTGTTGTGTCTGTGGGTGGAGTGTGGTAATTCAGAATAGTGTTGATTATTGCTTGGTGCTTGGGGGCCCATGACTCTGACTCATCTGGGATGCTAGGACGGCTTCTTGTTTGGAGAGAAACCTTCTTTTTTCCTTTGTAAACTTGGTTTTTGGCCGGCAGGGACGAACATATAGCACTGCTATGCAAGAGGACAAAGCCATCCTACCTTGGTCTTGTGCATGCGCCCCAGCTCTGCCAGATCAGTGGCTGCTAGCGTTGCGTGGCATCCTGAGTCCTGACGTGGTGGATATGGATGGCACGTCAGCAGTGGTTACCTTAATGTAGTGCCCATATATACATGGCGTGGCATCTTTCCTTCCTTGTGATCTATTATGTACAAAAGATGCAACCTAGAACAACTAACATTACTGGAGTAGTACTAGCCATGAGAGTTTGCAGTGAAAATTAAGAGAAAAGGCGAGGATATGTAAGGGTAAGTTGATGTAGTTGGAATGGCACTTGTAGACGTAGTATAGGAAGGGAGACGTGGACGCACACAGTAAGGAAGGCACGTGCGTGCGTGTTAGCAAGTTGGATGTTATCCTTAGTTTTAGTTTCCATCTTTTCGTATGCTGCATGCATATTATGTTGAAGGACATGTTACGCTAATATGAAAATTATTTGCAGTTGTGTATCTAGTGTATGTGATGATGTTGTATTTCATACTCCTAGTTGTCTCATTTGCTCCATATGAAGATTATATACATCATTGTGCTTTTGAGAAGCAAGCAAGCAGTGGCGATGGCGTGGTACGGTGGCAGCCCGCCTCGCCGGTAGCCCTCTCTTCTTCTCCTGCTCTTTCGCCTCCGCGGTGTCCCTGGTGTGCGTCAAGATTCTGGCCTCCGACATCCAGGGTCATGTCGGTGTCTCTCAGGTGAGGCCTCCTCTGCCTGCTGCAATCGGAGGATACACGCTTTTGCAAGTCGCAACTCACAAATGCAAGCTTTTGTACATGGAAATCGCGTTGCACTGAATTTCCATGTTTCTTTTTTTGTCATTTGTTTCTTCTAGATAAACTACCAAGTTGATTGATCAGTCACATTATATTGTGTTTAAGTGTCAACTTGGTTTACCTTTCTTATTAGCTATTTCCAATTGTTCGTCCATACAATGCTGTAGGGATGGGGCAGAAGATGTAAAAGAATGTCAAGAGTTTGCTGGTAGTACTCTATCTCTAGTGTTCCAATAATCATTACAGCATCCGTGAGAACTATTTTGTTTGCATGCCAGTTATTACATAAACACCATGTATGCTAAAATTAAGCGATTGGTTACTTCATCTTGATCCACATTGATTGCGATAGTAAATGATTTATGAAAGTTTACTTTCAGGCCAAAGTTTGCAACATCCCTTTCAAGAAGTTCACTTCTCTAGTATCAGCCTTCATAACGATAAGCATGTCCTCCACATGTTAAAATACTAAGAACTCTATGTTATTACCAAAAGGTAAGGATAACAAGTTCCTTGTAAGAGGAGCATTAAGTACATCTTGAAGTAAATCTGCCAGAGGACAAACAGTAGAGATGATAAAGGGTCATCTTGTCTGAGACCTCTCCTGCATTGAATAAATTTTCCGGGGATTCCATTGAGGAGAACAATCGTTCTTTCTGATGACAATATTAGCTTAATCCAATTTCCTCATCTGTCTCCAAAACCTTTTGTCAAGAGGATATCGTATAAAGCACTATGCTCAACAGAATCAAAGGTTTTTTCAAGATCCAATTTCAGTACATCATCTTTATTTTGATTTTCTGTAGGCTTGTATATATTCAACCGCCCAGACAAAGCAGTCTTGAATTGTTCTACTTTTGATGAATCCGAATTGATTTTTGTGAACTAGGCCTGATATAACTTTTTGCAGTTTGTTTTCTAGCAGCTTAGTTATCATTTTGAGTGAAGAGTTCAACAACGAAATTGGCCTGAAGTCTTAGAGTTATGAGCATCTGTTTTTTTAGACACAAGTACTATATAAGAGTTGTTGATTGACTGCAAATCAATATTACAAAGGTAAAACTCCTTTAAAAGTATCTTGAAATCTGTTTTAATGAAGTTCCAACATTTCTTAATGAAAGATTCATTGAAACCATCCGGTCCTGAAGCCCTATCCAAAGATAGATGTTTTATCAAAAGTTCTACTTCACCATCTGACAAGGGGAGTTCCAACTTACTTAAATTAGTTCCAGATTCATCGTAAAGTGAATGCAAATCAAAGTGCATTAAATCAGCATTAGAAAATTAAATCTAATATTAAAATAGTTCCACAGTATCCCTTCTTTTTGGTCATGCTGGTTAGAGGAAATGCTGCTTCTCTCGTACTCAAATTCTTGAGGTAATATTGTTAGACTGACTAAATTAAACTTGTCCTTTCTTTTACTTAAAGATATAATGGTTCTCTTCTTGAGGTAGCAGATGGTGGAATGTCCAAGAAACCTGTCACTATTTCTACGTCATCCTTCATTTGTAAGGTCAGTACACCAGAATTTGCAACAGTAAGTGCTATCCTTCATCGGTTTTTTAATCAAATGATCACCCCTGAACTGTCTTGATCTCTCATTGTAGACAAAAAACCGAAGAACTTTGTGATGTACTAAGCACATAGTTTAAGCAACTCAAATGTATCAAACATTTCCACAGATTATCTCATTTAGCAGGGGTCTTGTTGGTGATCATTTGATGTGGGCCAAGAACACTTGTAATCTCTTGATGATAATTGTCTACTATATATTAAGTCAGTATCCCATCAAGTACCTAACGCAACGTAGTATTGTTAAAGGATCTTCCCCTTGGAGGATTCTGGTTGCAGAACTATGATAGACTACCTCTCGGGCATGATGCAGGAAGGCAAACTGAAATACGAGTATTCACATGCTTAAGGATGGAGTTGACTCCCTTCAATGACTTCAGTTTGGCTCTCGAGAAACATGGAATCCAACCAAAACAGATTCTGAGATTCTGATAGAATAATAGCCGTTTTTGCACATTGAAAAAATGCATCCAACTAAGTTTTGTATATCAAATCAAATATGAGCTTATGGTTGTTAGTATGGAATTTGTGTCGGTGTAGACGAACGCTTTCTTTCCGATCAAAAGATACTATTGATTGTCTTGTTCATTTCCTATTCTTATTGTACTGTGCTGTGGTCTAAATTAATTTTTGTGTCTTTACACAGTTGAGATGAGATGTCAAGTTCAATTCATGGAGAAAGAAAAATCAAACCTATATTTGGAGTCATGTGAAGGGGGTCATTCCATATAAGTAGTGTACCCTTAGACTAATTGCAGGAGTCAGGATGTAAATAAAAATCACACTCATCAATGGCTTTCTACTGGGCCCACTTGTCATCGATTATACTAGAGCACTTAATACTAATATTTTCGCTGGAGGAGAAGAAAGTAGAAGAGGAAGTAGCAGCAGAGGAGGGGCAGTTCCTCCTCCTCTTCCCCCGAAGATTCCAGAATCTTCCATCGAGAAGCGAGCATCTAGAACCAACGGTGGGAGGATGGATGACTACGCCCGGGAGATGATGGAGCTCAAGACGCTGGTCACCCGCACCCTCGAGAAGAAGGGCGTCCTCGCCAAGATCAGGGTGGGTTCACTTCGCCCCTTCCCCCTTCCTTTCCTTTCTATTGCGCTTCCTCCGTCTCTGATTTCGGATTACCCACAGATCTCGCTATGCGGTTTGGGGATCTGTATATTTGGCTGCGCAATTTCTTTTTATAAAGGCTCTATGTTTGTTTCAGAATGTTTGTGTTTAATCTCGAATTGCAATGGCTTGAAAAAACAAAAAAGATGTTTAATTGTTCAGGAAAGATTTGATTTTTGTGGTGGCGGATGCTTAGATTCACTCTGCATTTTATATTGTTAAGAAAAAGTTTACATTTTCTTTAAGGAAGATCTGGTTTTTTTTTTTTATTGTGCCCGACTTGTTTGGGCATGGTTGGTTCTTGTTTATGATGAGGGACAAGGCTTATTGCAAAAGAAAAATGTGACCTTGCATGTCATTTTAGTTTAGTTGTGAATTTGTGATTCACATTGCAAATTAGTGCGTGCACTGTTGACGCACATGTTGGGAGGAATCGCGTGATGTAATACAAACTTTTATGTCATCCATTAGTTGCTATTACATTAGATATCCATCATAGCCAAGTTATGCTCAGTTAAATTGGCATCCATTAGATGGACTAAGTGGAAATTATTTTGTTTTCTTATTTGCTTTCGTTACTACTGCGTCGCTTTCTCAGTTCAGATCCTTTGTCCGTGTGATATGTCATATGTAGTCTACTTACATTTCCATGTGAAAGCAGAAAGCTCCTATTGGCATAAGGGAAGTTACCTTGCATCGCAAATATCTTGTGCCATTTTACTCAATGCTTACCCTCTTAGCCGGTGCTATCTTTTGAGTCATGCTTTGTCTGGTATAATTAGGCTGAGCTGAGAGCAAGTGTATTTGAGGCCATAGAAGAGGAGGATCGAGTGACAGAGAACGAGGATGGTGGGAATCCCGCTTTGCTTGGTAGCTGCAATGACCGTGCTAAGCAGCTGCATGCTTCACCTTCAGGTTTGTGCTTCAGACGTGGTAGTCATTTGAATTATCATCTCTGTTTACCCAGAACTTGCTTGTGATGCTGCTATGCTTTTGCGATTTTTTTTTTTTTGGTGACATGTAAGTTTCGTTGTAATTTTTTATACTGTGCTCCTGAATCTTTCTAAAAGTATACAAGTTTGATTTTATGTTGCATGGCATCTCTTTCTACATGGAAATTGTTGCACCTTTTTATGCCATTTGTTTTTCAGTCTAGCAATCTAAATGTAGTTTGCAAGCTGTACATAGCATTATCATTTACATGCTGGAATCTCTATTGCTCGCAGGAAGGTTATTAACAGCGCTTGTATGTGAGTACTTGGAGTGGGCCCAGCTAAATCACACAATGAAAGTTTATTTGCCAGAATGTAATCTGGTAATAATTTGTCGTACTTCATACATCTTGGTTGTGTAGTTCAAAAATCAGCATTCACTAATTCATGTCCTTGCATTTGTAAATTAGCCCAAGGACTTCTGGAAAGCTGAGCTAAAGGATTTTTCTAACAAAAGTGGAGCTGAAGGGAGCAGGAGTGCTGAAAGTGGTCCTATGCTTCTTGATGTTCTTGAAGGATACCTGAAATATGAGGTTTATCTCTTATCTTTCTAATTCAAAGACAGTCATTAAAATAGATATGCCAAGAACTTGTTGATGACCCATTTCTTGATTAGCTTGGTTCTGCAGATTAGTGAATAGAATGTCTGTCGTATCTAAAAGCTTGATGTGATTATGCTGTTATGCTCATCATGACCTTGTCTTTTTTGAAAATAAAATATCATGTGATGTGACAAGTTAAAAGTAGTTATTTTGGTTTTCAGCATCAGCAGATATTCAATGTTATAATCAAGTCATATTCTTCATTTATGAATTATAATTTACTAGAATGGTTAGATTTTCCTGGCAGTTGCAGGGAAAGTTTCCTTGAATATCGTTATAATGAATGCATTAACCTCCAAAGTCTTACAAAATGTTTGTTACTTACATTACTTATTTCACTGCATACTTTGGTTTACCTTTTGTTGAATAGAATTTGTCTCAGACAAGGATGGCTGGTAGGAGAATAATCAATTCTGAGACTGATCCAACATCAAATGCAGAACACAGAAACATGAGGAGGCCACCATCTTCATCCTCAGTTGGGGGCTTGCCTCCTCTGGGAAGGTAAGATCTCGCTGCCCTGCCATTCTAATTCCATTGCCGCTCTTTGGTTTTGTCAACATGGGTAACATTTTATTTTGAACATACCAGGCCAATGCCATCATCGCAGTCACAGGGATCAGGTACCTGATAATATAATTCTTTCAGTGTTTCATATGCTATATTGGTGCTCTTCTAAAACAAGAGCTTTGGATATTCAGACAGGAGAGTGGGATCTTCAGCGTCCAATAGCCGGAAAGATGAGTACAACTGGAGATATGATGCTGATGAAATCTCTGAAGAAGTACTGCGAGCATCAAGTGCTTTAGAAAACATCCAATTAGACCGGAAAGCTCGGAATCTGACCACATCTTGGAGGTAGGATTGTTCTCAGATGTTATCTTGGTATGCCTTTTTACCTTTTATTGTCCCTCGCCTTCTGATCATCAGAACATTCATCTTCACAGGCATCCGGGCGATGGTACAGAGTAAAATCTGAAGGTGGAATGACTTGAGTACTTTGGCTTGCTTCGTTCCCCTTCTAACTTTTGTATCCGTTTCGTTGTTATGCGAGTGTGCTATTAGAGAATTGATGTTAGGTTACAGTTCGTGGTGCCGGCTGTTTTAGGGTCTCAGTTTCATTACACCGGGCCCCCCAAATCGTTTGTAATGTAGCTAATTCATGATCTGAGATTTCTATCTTGTGGTAAACCTGCTGCAGTTTGGCAAAACAAGAGAAGATGATTTGCTGTGGATTTGTGTAGTATTGAGTGACAGACCATTCTTGCGAATACACGGCCGGACATGTTATTTGCTCAAACAATAGCCAAATAATGCAATACTAGTATTATTAGACAGATGATTGATAAGAGTACTTCCCATCCAACAGATGCTGCGATTGCGATACAGCACCTTACAACTCCCCGAATCAATTATCAATTGATTTAATTCGATTGCCTTAATTTGACTACTCCAGTCTCCAGTGATATTACAGGCCTCTTACTTTATCAACATTTCAAAACACTGTTTATTTTCCTTTCCACTGTAATTTCTTCTCGATTTCCTCTTCATGTTGGGATGTCATGATTGTGTTTTCCCTCGTATATCGTCACAAATGACCCTGAATCATCCGATGCACGCTCCACGTACTTGCGTGCATTGCATTTCGCTGCAGTGCATCTGTAGTAACTCCTGCACATGAATGAGCTATATACATTTAGTAAATACTAAATAGTAATAACCATGGGGTGGTAAGAAACCACCTTCCATGCCTATAACAAACACATCCCCAAGTATATATGCATCAACTGAAATTGGTCCAACACTATAATCCTCTCATTTAATCAGATTCGCACTATTTTTTTTAGTTACATAGGAGCACATCCATTCATCTCTATCACTCGTGCATATTTTTTATTTAGTGAAATTAACTACACTGCTTCAAAATTTTGTCTTGATGAACATACTGCGTAATATCAATTCAACTCTTGTGCTTCCCTAAGCACAGTAACTAATACATCTGCACTTTTTCAGCATAACAAAATTTTTCTAGTTTTAAGAACACATGTACCATGCAAAGTTGCAAACATGGTTGAATTCAAGGCCTGAACTTTATAGTGTAGCAAGTTTACTGTGAAACATTACCTTGGAAATGAATTTCCCTTGACGACCTTGCGACCATACTTGCGCCAATGGAATCCATCCACAGACATCTCATGTTCCGTCAAACGTCGGGAAGCAGGAGTAGGCTCCACATGAGCTGTCAGAGCACTTGTATCACTTGAATGGTTGCCCTTCATGCTGAAACGGCAATAGCAATGATGCATTGGATATCTTAGACAGTTAGGTCAAATAGATGTAATTTAATCAGGCACGTGATCTTGTCTGGAATTCAGAAGAACTAATCCAAAATTTAGCTTGCTACATATTTGCATGGTCTTGCTAAATGTTCACACTTTTGACTACATGTAGTGTGATAGTATCATTTTTACAGTCACTCATCAAACCCTCAAAGATTAATATACACAAAGCAATATGAACTCTTCTACAATAACAATTCAGCAATAGCTTTTTCTTGATACATTTGTTGCTTAGTTTGAACTACTATTCAATAGTGTTGTGCCGGAATTCTCTTACCAGAAGAATTAGATTACCATTACTGGACGGTTGGGTATCTTATATTTCTAGAGCAAACAGCATGATCAGCTCATGAAAGAGGAATGCAGTGGAGTATGTATGTCTTTGTTCAGTTCTTTGACCTAAGATTGACCAAATTAATGGAATAATGGGATAATAAATCTCCAATAACCACATGGTCCTCCCAGCATACAATATTCTCAAGAACTGTGGTTTGATATCTGCCATTCTTAGCTACCAGTTGCACATGAATTTCAACATGCTAAATGGCATACCTTTTCTTGCAGTCACCTTTTTTACTCATTTCACCAAATCCATGCAAGCAACTACAACTGCCTCTGAATGCTACAACAACACTATCATAACCAAGAGTACAGCTACAGCCTCCTAACTCGCCATCTACTACTGCATCATCAGTAGCATGTGTCTCTGTAACTGCTGTTTCTGTACTTGCCGAAGAGAATGGCTTCTTTGGAGGGTGAGGCTTAGGGTGGTTGTGCTCACCATTATACACAATTTCGGCAATCTGGCCATCCAGTGACCTCTCCACCTTTCTCTTGACAGGGCAGCTTGGGTGAGTGCACTTGTAGTAGCTCCGTGGGAACTCGCTCCCTTTCACTTGCTTCTGCCCATACTTCCGCCAATTGTAGCCGTCGTAGGATGAATGTTTCTTCACACTGCCCATTGGCTTCCTGACGTCGTGAGGCATTGTCAGATGGTCACGAGAGAGTACTTGGTCCATACCTGCTGCCATCTGCTCATTTGTGGTGTCTACATCACTAGCCTGTACCAGAAATGATTGGCACATTGTTAGAAGTTAGAACATTATGATATCCCGGCCAAATTCAAACAAATCTCGCAGAGAACATACAATATCTGAATCTGAAACATCATGTTATAAAAATTGCAGAATTTTGATAAGTATGAGAAAAACATGAACTGAATTTCAGTCAGGAACTAACTGTGGTTACAGTGACTTCAGCCAATGGGTCACTTGGTGGCGATCTGAACCGTGTTGTCTTTGGCCTACTTGTGACCGTCACCTCCGGGAGGGAGACTGGTGGGGAACTGGTACTACTTGACTGCTCAAGGAGCTTCGAGAAGGACCTGAAGCTGGAGAAAGGCCTGGAAGCGACAGGCTTCACGGCGACAACCTTCTCGTGGTTTTGCATCTTTGACTGTAAAACGAGAGAACATTTGATGAATCAGTCAACGAGGTTATGATAGCAAATTAAGTGTTGTTTAAAATGAGAAACAAAATTAATAGAGAAGGTAATAAGGTATAGAGGAAAGATAGAAAGCAGATGCCACCATGGATTTCAGCTAGTAAGATAACCACTTAGGTTCATACCCTCAAGAATTCAACCAAGTTACATAAATAAGCAGGAAATACATTAACTTATGAACAAAAATTCAGGTATGTGCGTCTGGTTTTGCCAGAAACTATAGCTATCTGAGTAAAACCAAATTGGTCCTGGGGGAAAAAGGGAAAAAGGTGTCAAAAGGTGAAGAATGAAATTAGAACAGATAGTATGCATCAACAAATTAAGTTATATGCAGTCTTTAGCTGATTTTTGAACTTGGATTGAGACCAAGCAAGCAAAGCAGCAGAACATACATATGTAATAAAGAATACATGCTTTAATATGTGAAACTTTTTTTCTCCTATTAACATAACTACATAAGAGATAAATTGAGCAATGAAAAAAGATAATGGAAGCAGAAAGATGTACATGCTTGAGTCCCAAGCTCTGTGGCAGACGAAGACAGGTAGATGCAAAGGAAGGGTGAGAAGGAAGTTGGGTCAAGGAGTTGATGAGGAGAGGAGAAAACAGAAGCATGCAGCTTGCAAGACTGTTAGGTTTGACCCAAAGGGGTAGTTAGATACAAGATAGCAACTTCCCCGTCACTGGCTGCCAATTCACTTACGACTTCACCAAATACCACTTGTTTGCCTCTATTAGAGATAATTATTTGATTTTATTTGATTTCTTTTTATTTATGGTTAAGATTAGTTTCCTAAAATATCTGTATATATATTTTGCTATATGCGCTCTTAGATGATATATATACAAAATTTCTAATATGGTATCAGAGCGTGGTTAAAATCCTAACCTCTTTTTCCGGCCGCCGCCGCTGCTCCACCACGCAAGGGCCTTCGCGGCCGCCCTCATCCTCAGGCCGCCACCGTCACCCGCCACGCACAGGTCTCTGCTGCCTGCCGCCGCCGTCGCCGTCCTTCATCGCGGGATGCCGCCGCCACCGCTCCCCCCACCTTCGGGCCGCCGCTGCCACCGGTGCCGCCTCCTCGTGTAGTACCGCCACCGCCGCCGCTATCCTTCATCGCAGGACACCGTCACCGCCGCTGCTCACCCCTCTCTTCAGGCTGTCGCCGCCGCCGTGAAACTTAATATGGTATCAGAACTCAGAGGTTCTGAATTCGAGACCTGGTTATGGCAATTTATGAAAAAAAAATTAATTAAAAGGTTCAAGTCTAAGACCAAGAATTACATAAGTGAACCCAAATGGAAGCCACGTCATAGTGCTAGTGGAGTATAGACGTGAGGGAGAGTATTGGAGTATGAGTAGATTGACTGTCTTTTTTCAATAGCTTAAACTTTGCATGAAACTCAACAGCCTCATTAAGCCAAACCACATTTCTTCATAGACATATATCGTGACAGCTTCATTTTTGGGGAAATCCATTAAAAGTTCTCCAAAATAGACCACAGTACAAAGAATGTCAGAGAAATACATGTCTGAAGAGATGAAGAACATGAATAAAAAACCCTCAGACAATTGTGATGGTCTGCGCAATGCACAAAAATCTCGGTAAGACGGAATGCAATCATTTTTAGATGAAAAGATGCATCTTCTGAGAATCTCACATGGCAAGAACACAGCAAGACTAGAAGACGGAACTAGAACAAACAATCAAGACAAGGGTGGTAAAGTTGCTGAGATAAATACCAAGCCAACTTGTTTGTCAACTAAGGATAGGATAAACCTCCAATAGCCTCGAGTCCTGTTTCTGGTCTGACATTGGAAGAGGACAATGGTAGGTCGCGAATCATCATAAATTAGAAACTGCTGTCATTTGCAACTCAGATATCTGAAGGAAAAGTCTCATTAATATCACATATATGCTTCAGAGATCTTAGCACATTCATTTATAATACGCCAATCACAACAGAAAGTTAGGACATTGCATGAGTAGACCTGTTATTTGCGGTTTGCACCCTCACAGACACATTTTAAGCACAACTGTACAAGACATGCAAGCATAGATACATGCCTCTAATACCAAGAACAATCGTTTAAGCTGTTGTATTGACCAACCAAAAACAACCTTTTCTTCCTTAATAAGCATCAGAATTGACACAGGCATGTGAAAATCAAGACCATTATCCAATAGAATTCTGCCTAAAACTTGTATTCCAACTACGGCACAGGCACTTGTGCTCAATTAGCGTCCAAAACATAAAACAGGAACGCGTATTATATGCTCACTCATAGATAGAACACAAGTCCAAGAACTCCAACACTCACTCCTTATCTGCAATTCACTTGCAAACATAATCACACAAACAGCATAAGATTAACCAGACAAAATAGACAACTTTTTGAGTAAGATCAAGAACTAGCATTTCATCAAAAAATGTTTGACAAGATTTTATTTGCTCATCTCTCATTCAGCTTCTAAAACACAGCAGCCTCATAAACTCAAGAACCACAAAAGTGGACTAGTTACTAGTTGCTACCATTCACTCCTTTCTTCTCCTCCTCATCCATAAGCCCAAGGATTAACTTTAGCATCTCCCCTCTCATCGCCTCCACCCTCTCCGCATCCGCCTCCCTCCGCACCGCCTCAAACCAATCCCCTTCTCCCCCACTCCGGTGGCTCCACCAATCACAAATCGCCCTCGCCACCGCCATGACGTACACGCCGCAGTCGTATCCATTCAGCTGCATCGGAGTGGGTCCCTCCACAAGCGGGACCCTGGGGGCGGCCGGGAGCAGCGGCCGGAGTGCGGCAAAGAGGCGGCGCGCCGCGGGGAAGTTGGCCCGGCCGAAGCTGTCGTGGTGGACGAAGCGAGGCTTCGAGGGGGAGGTGTTATCCATAACGAGGAGGCTCCAATGGGAGCCGCCCTCAGGGAGGGAGACGTCGGGGTTGTCATTGACGGGGAGGAGGGCGAGGCGGCGGGAGGAGAGGTCCAGCGGTTCGGCCACGGCGGCGACAGAGGCCGGATCGGGGAGGTTGGAAAGGAGGTAGGGAATAGAAGGCGGCAGGAGGAGGAGGAGGTCGTTGTGGTGGGCAGAGGAGAGGTGGGCGAAGTAGAAAGCGAGGAGGCGGTCGTTGAGGAAGTGAGGCCCGCGGAGGATGGAGAGGTCGGAACGCAGGAGCACGACGTCGCCGTGGCTCAACACTCGCTCCTCCTCGTCGGCGGCAGCGGAGGTGGAGGCGCGCGGAGGCATGATTTGGGCGAGAAAAATATGACGGGGGAGGATTCAGAATGTTTTTTTAAATAATCCAAAATAAAAAATTAATTTGAAAAATAATGCACTACCAGTTGCAGATCTAAATCACGTTAGGCGGCTTGTAACATTTTTTACACTCTGCACACATGTCACAGTTCACATGCACAGTAAGTCTCACACATGACTCGACTCGACACATACGACTCAACACAGACATGCATTACACACACGATTCGACTTGGAAGCTTGTTGCGACAGGATTCTAAGCCGAGCCATCGAGACTTGTCGTGACTTGGTTGACATGACCATAATTATTTCCATTGGAGAGGGTGGATGAGTGGGTTGTTGTTGCGGTTCAGAATTGCAAGAGCCGGTAAGTTGACATGGCAGATCAAAATTACAATTGTGCTCTACTGCGAGTTAATTTTAAAATTAATTTTTTATTCTGGATTATTTGAAAAAAATTTTGTCAGCCTTATAAATGTGGAGGGGTTCGAATTTATTTTATTTTTTTTAAGAAAATAAATTTCACAAGTTTTGCATTTAAACTCACCTCATATGAGAAATTGAAATATAAATAAATTAGGCCAAAAATACCCTTAAATATGTTATGACATATGTCTTGTCTCTAAATATTTTTGTTTTCTACTTAGGACAGCTTAATAGATATTTTGAGACTTAAGTGTAAAAATAGATCTTAAGTTATACCCTAAAGAGTTATAATATCTGAAGTTGCTACTTGTTTATATATTGATCTATAATTGATATATAGTAGAGGGGTGAAATATAAGGCAAAGTTCAATATGTGTGTTCCACATGACGAACTTTTTATTCCCACACTCAATTATGAGACGCCTCATCGCATGTCAAGCTCTCGACAATTTTTTTGATTAGTCATCTCGTCAATTTATATGTTGAGTTATTCTCTAATTATTTTTCTTTCTTTTTTGACAAATAAACAAATATTTTTATTTCCCATTCTCCTTTAAAAATCTCATAAAAGTCAATTCATTAAAGTGCTTGACTTTTTTAGTAGCTCTTCACACATGTGACATCTCAAGAGTCTTCTCCCTCAACTTTCTCATTGGAGTTAGCCTAAGGACTTTGTGGCATGAGAATGAGTCAAAGGCCAAAAGCAAATTGCGAGAGTTTTAAATTACCGATTTAGATATAGATGATAGATTTGATTTTTCTGACATGTTGTTTGAGAACAATTTAAGAGAGATAGAAGTTGTAGGAGAGCATACAAATAGCTTATCAACTACTTTGATGACTTATTGTCTTCGGAAAAATTGAGGGGGGAAATGCAAAGAGATTGCCAATTAATGAGAATAAAACATTTGGCTCATTTTAATACATTGTAGGTACAAGATATCATCAGAAAATACGAGAATATTAGGTCTAAAATAATAAAATAAAATATGGGTTGGATCAAAATTGGGCTTTTGTGGAGGATGGAGATTGTTGAGGAAATTTTTTATGTGACAAAAGGTTTCTAAAATTCGTTATGTCTTACATGAATGGTTCTAGATATATGGAGCAGAATATATTTTTAACGGTCTATACGATATCTAACAACTCCAAAAAAACCTCTCTCTACATAGGTAAAAAGTTTTTAATACAATTTTCGTCACGACACTAGGCTTATATCTATTATTAGTCTTGTTTGTTTGTTTTTTCTATATAAGTATGTATCATCCTATAATTGAATATGTATATGCAAATAGACATATAGTGCAAAGTTCTCTTATAACAATGACCTGATAACATGTATTATGTTAGCACGTAGGTGAAATGCAAGGGAATTAGATATATCCCATTATATTGGTAAGTTAGTTTAGCGGCAATAATAGCAACTTTTAGATAGGTTGATTGTTACATATCAGCTTGGCCATGACTCATGATGAGAGTTCACTCATTAGGAGTAGTTGACATATTGAACTTATTTATTTATTTTTGCCTTTAGCAATTTGCGTTACAAAAAAGCTAGAATACCATGACAAAATCTACTCCTAAATCTTCTATAACTGTGTAACTGTACTGCCAACAGTGTGGCTACACCATGAAATTGACGTACCATTTTCCCTACCTAAATGTAAAAAGATTTATTAAATGCAAGCGTGTAAAAGTTTCTATAGAATAGATATTTTTTATATCACTCAAAACATATTTAAATAATTAAAAATTAATTGTATTTTTTATGTGTGATTCATGTTATATCGGGTCAATCCTAGGTATTCGAATAAGCTTAAATATCGAATAACACTAAAAACCAAAATATTGATTATATCCACAACTTATTGAATCAAATGAAAAATAATGGTCCATAATAGAATAAAGAATAATACAATGTTTACTGAATTGAAGCAAACAGAAACAAGATAGTATAATGGGCATCCTCATGAATTCTCATAGTAGAATAATCAAGTTTATGTTCTACTCAACAAACTAAAAAATTGTATATGCAAGTATATCATCTTACTATCATTATCTTTCAAAAAAAAAAGTACAAACTACAAATATCTACAGACACTGGGGGTACCGGGGTAGAGGAATACTAGGCTAAAAAAAATAAAAGAAGGAAAGAAAAGGAGGGGGGCACAGGGAGGGCCACAGGAGGAGGCGATCCGGTGGTGCATTCCTAATCCTTGCCTTCCTCCTCTTCCACACTTTGTGATTTCACTTTCTTTTCTGATTGATTGCTCTTGCTCCCCAAAATTCCCCAAAACCGAACAACAAAACCAAAGCCCCAAACTTTTTCCAATCCTCTCTTTCTTTTCTCGCTCTATTCGATTCGCTCGCCCCCCAAGAGAAGACCCCTATTCACCCCCCGATCCGACTCCAATGTGAGTTCATCCCTTCCCTCTACCTTTATGATTTGGTGAAAAAGATGGCGTCTTTTCCTCGATTTGATGCATCTATCAGTGTCAATCCGATCGAATTCTCTTTAAAACATGAGTTTTAGATGATTTTTCCGGTCGATTTGACGAGTGATTTGTCTGAATCAGGCAGATTTGACTGTAAAAGTCGTGCTTTTCCCCCAATAGTTTGCAGTTTCTTGGCAGTTTTTGTGTTTCTTTTCCTCTTTGGGATCTGAAGCTTCTGATAGGTTTGGGATTATTTAATAGATCGCCAGGGTTTGGTTTGGGACGTACTCTTGTAATGTTGGATTGCTAATATTTGACCTAGATTTATCTCTTGATTCTTTGCTTGTTTCTGCAGGATGACGATGAGCGATGACGGAGACCGCACCTGCCCGCTCTGCGCCGAGGAGATGGACATCACTGACCAGCAGCTCAAGCCATGCAAATGCGGCTATGAGGTAACCCACTCGATTGCCCCCGCCATTGCAGCAACTGGAGCACTGAGATAACATTTCTATTAAATTGTGCTTACCTGTGGTTGTGCAGATTTGTGTCTGGTGCTGGCACCACATCATGGATATGGCCGAGAAGGAGGAGACAGAAGGCCGCTGCCCTGCGTGCCGCACACGGTACGACAAGGACAGGATTGTGAAGATGGCTGCCAGTTGCGAGAGGTTCGCCACAATTAGTCATTTTGCATCTTTTCTCTCCCACGTATATGCTACAGTGCTTAGCGACCAGTTCCGCCACCAAAACAATGCCACATTTTTATTTTCAAAAGTGTACTGCACACCTGAAGCCCTAAGCTGAGTAGCTATTGTGGTTGGAAAGCAGTGTTGGCAAGTCGTGTCTATGAGGCCCAGTGACGACAGATTTATAATTCTTGCCTATTTTGATGGAAGCAGGATGGTGGCGGAGATCAATGCAGAGAAGAAGCAAAAAACCCAGAAGGTGAAGGCCAAGGCAGCCACTTTGGAAGCCAAGAAGCATCTAGCTAGTGTTAGGGTTATTCAGAGAAATCTTGTGTACATAATTGGACTACCTGCCAGTTTATGCGATGAGAGTGTGAGTAGCATATTGGTTATAACTAGATTCTTTTCGAGTAAATCAAATGCTTGAATCTTAGTCTTCAACTCTTACATCAATGCTATGGCTATATTTTATGCAGATACTCGAGCGCAGGGAATACTTTGGCCAGTATGGGAAAGTGTTGAAGGTGTCAGTTTCTCGTCCAACTGGTGCTGCTTCCCAGCAGGCGTCAACAAACAACACATTCAGTCTGTATGTCCTATTGAACCTTAACCTGCAGCTACACAGCTGACTGTTTTGCACATATGTTATTTTTTTTGTTGTTTGGTACTGATCCTACAATTGCTTTGATATGTCTGCTGATTATTCATCTGTTTTTTTTGTCAATTTATGCTTTTAAGAAAATATTCTCCCATGTTATGTGATGTTTGCACTTTCCTAACATTGGACCATTTGGGTTTAATTTTGGTGATTGAGGAGTAAACCGAGATTTGCAGCTGTGTTTTCTTTAGGTGATCTTCCATCAAAATTAGGTGTGGTCATTTCTAACATGGCATGTTTTGTTTTTCACAAATAGCAGGTTAAATTTCAGTTGAAGATGGTCTTGTTACTAGCGCAATTTGATTGGGGGCCATTGGATTTACAACATTTGATAAAAATTAACATGATAACATCTATTGGCCAACAGGGCCTTAGTATTTTGCAGTTCTCTTGGGAATGCAAAGTCATTGGTTGAATATACCTGTTTTGGGCATGATGTCAGAAAGACCAAAGATCTTGGTTCATAGGAAAAAATTGAGATTTTGGGATAAAGTGCATATCTGCTCAGTTTATTTCTGATAATTTTACCAAAAAAGCTAAAAGAAATTGTTTAAAAAATAAAAAATGTCTGGCCTATTTTCATCTTGTGTCTTCCGAACTATCTAATAATTGCACTGTTTATGGATCTTCAATACCATGGTGTAAAAGTTCCTCGTCTTCTGTAGGAATGTAGGTGCCAATTTTGTCTATTGAAGCAAATTGCATCCATCTCTTTTTCGATTGGTTTCTGAGCATGTTTGAATGGTTTCTTGTTGAAGAACATGTAGGTAGCGCAATACTCCTTTTTCTTCTTTACTTTTTACTTTATTTACATAATTCTTTCATGTGTTTAGTTATGCAACTGTTGTTGTGTTTCACTGATACTTATTCATACACGTGCATACACTCAACCAATCACTCTTTTTTGAACAACACTAAATTACTATTATTTATTCAGGATATAAATAAACAAACATGTTCTTACCCTACATGAGTGAGAAATGCAGCTGTTTCTCTAGGCCCTGTAATGATTCTGAACATACATTTGAAAATGCTACTGTTGTTCTATTTTGGTCTATGTTAGTGTAGTACATTATAGCTCTTTTTCTTGAGTCAACTCCAGTTCACTGCTGTCATGTTGGTTCAGGTACATTACTTATGCCAGAGAAGAAGAGGCTATTCGGTGTATTCAAGCTGTACACAATTTTGTCTTGGAAGGAAAAGTGTTAAGGTGAGCTTCTATGCTTTGTTCTCTTCTAGTAGTTTCATACATTATGATCAGTCTGATGGTCCTTGAGTTGGCTGTTGCAGAGCTTGCTTTGGTACTACAAAGTATTGTCATGCATGGCTACGAAACATGGTACAACAATTGCTTTATTTTTGACATGTTGCTTATGGAACTCTACCCTGGGCTCATTTTTTAGCGCTGCTTCACTTCTTCACTTTGTTTTTTCAGACATGTGGAAATCCAGATTGTCTGTATTTGCATGATGTAGGCAGTCAGGAGGATAGTTTCACTAAAGATGAGATAATCTCGGCTTATACAAGGTATTGTTGCACTACTTATAGTATGAGAAACTGCAGTTTCTTGCTGTTGTTGTTTCATCTATGTTAGCTCTATACCAATAGGACAATCCTCGTTATAGTTTTTCTCCCCAAGCTTGTAGTCTTACTACTTTGTAATTGTGTTATTGTCTTTCCAGTGAAGTAGATTTAGAAAATGATTGGCACCTCATGATGTGCATGTTGAATATAGTAAACACCTTTTTGGTGAATTTTCTTGTTTTTGTGGTATATAAAATGATAAACATCACCTTGGTAGTTTCAGTTGATACTCAGACGACTCGTCTTATGTTTCTCTCAGGACTAGGGTTCCCCAGATGGCGTCTAGTGTTTCACAAAGACGTGCAGGGACTGTGTTGCCTCCTCCAGCAGATGAGTTCTCTTACAGTGCTGTGGTTTCTGCCAAACATACAATAAAAAATGGAACAATTGTATGTTTTTCTTTTTGTACTGAAAATCTATTAACTTTTGAAGATCTCTCTTTTTAGTTGATTCTATGCTGCTACCGGATCTGGGCTAGCTTGCTGATATTTTTTGTCACTGTTATTTTACATTGTATTTTTGCATTAACTGGTTTGCATCTTTACAGAATACTACAAACCATACTAAACTTTCACCCCCAAACAGTAGTTGTGGGAGTTCGACGCTTCCACCAGCTGCTTCTTGGTATGGTTCCTCATGCAACCTTACACTCTTTTAAAAGTATAAATCATTTTGATTTTTGCTAAATTTTGGGACACACAGGGGGCTCCGAAATTTGAGTTCCAGGCCAACGGCAGCTAGCGTGACATCACCACAATCTCTTACAAAGTTAAAAACAGATTCACATAGTAATTCAATTATGAATTCTTCAACAATTTCAAGTACAGGACCACCTTCCGCATGGAATGATGATGTAAGCACGGTACCGAAAGTGACTGGAGGCAGGCAAGTGTCAGAACGAGATGGTTTGTCAAAAACTTTGAAGCCGTATAAGCCTGGTATTGCAAAGGAAACCCAAACTATTACATCACCAGAGTCTTCACCAGACATAGACTTCTCTACAATACATTCATCTTGGAATGATGATGAAGATGCAACATCAGATGTAACACCTAAAGGTAGTGAGGAAAAGCAAGTTGGAAATGGAAATGGGAAACCAATGTGTTCAGTGTCTTCAAAACCAATTGAATCTGGTCACCTTCCTTCTAAATTGTCAGCATTACCAAAGAAAGAAGACACAGCTGTAAATGGCACCACGCAAGGATCTTCAGGTCGTTTACCAAGTCCTGTATTGTCTACATCTGAAGTAAAGGGTGGTGATGACAACTGTCACATCAGTAACATGACTCCTAGCAAAAGTGCTGCTTCAAAGGTCACAGACAACTGTTCTAGTGCTAATGAAAAATTATTGCGAGCTATTGGATCAGGGGAGACAGATATCCAGAAGTTATCCATCGGGGTATCTTCAGTGACCTTAGATACCAACAATGAGGTTCAGAGTTTGGCAAGAAATCAGCAACAAAATGCAATTCCCTATATTTCAGTTGCGGTGCCATCAAGTCAGGATTTGAGGATGGAGCTATCTCATTCAAAGTGTAGTGAACTTTTATCATCAGCAAATAAGGATCTACCGTCTTCCCAATCTAGTTCTGATAAGCAATTTGATTGGAATTCAGAGCAGCAATGTCGAGGTGTTATGCATCCCTTAAATGATATGGGTAGTTCTTCAATGGTCACTGATAACAATGACATGAGGATGCTGGGTGTTGCAGATCACACATCATCATCACCATATGTTGATTCGGCTAATACATCACATATTTCATCCTGGAATGATACGGAGAGTAAGCACAGTTTTACTAGCAATGGTATAGCTTCTGACACAATGATGCAAACCAGGCTCTTTTCATCAGTGGATAAGGCTTCTACATTATCAAATGGACACCAAGAGGGGCTAGGAACTAAAAGTACACCTGTTAAGGATTTTGAACATCCTAGGATGAAAAGCCATCAGCATGAAGCAATAGCTACAGTAAGAGATGATAACTTAGGCAGTTTTGACAAGGCTGTTAGTGTAAATAAGGATGAGAGCAGCATAATTTCTGATATATTGTCTTTGGAGTTTGATCCATGGGACGAGTCATATTCAACAGCTAACAATTTTGTTAAGATGCTTGGTGAATCTGAAAAGAATGACATGCTGTTCAACATGTCTTCTACATGGAAATCAAAGACCAGCAGCAAAGAGTCCAGATTTTCATTTGCTAGGCAGGAAAACCAGGGGAGCCTCCTTGAATCGTCTCTCAGAAATTGTGGTCAAGGGCAGAATTTCGATTTGCTATCCCAGAGTTCTCATGGAAGTGTTTATCAGAATGGCCTTGCT
Organism: Pharus latifolius; assembly: GCA_019359835.1. NCBI lineage: Eukaryota > Viridiplantae > Streptophyta > Magnoliopsida > Poales > Poaceae > Pharus > Pharus latifolius. The sequence continues at coordinate 73,225,257 of CM033329.1, read as the reverse complement.
TCCCAATCTTCGGAATATGAATTTCCAAAGAACTCACTCTCTACATTAGACAGGGTGACTGCTGGTGAGTGCTGTGTGACTTGCAACTTTTTTGTTGTCTCGTGCAGAATGATGTTTTCTACTACAGTACATAAATGCTCTTTCCTTTTTTACTTTGTCAAAGATATGTAATCTGAATTTTGTATAATTAATCTGGTTTTCAAAACCAGAAGCTGTCTTTCTTTTGACAAAAGAAAATAGTGTTAATGCATAAACAAAATGTTTGATGAGCATTGGTAAATCTTGTCATCTGAGTGATTGGGTTGTCTATTTCTTGGTGATAGAAAATCTTGTATTTTTTGTAATTGTGTCGAGGTGCTTCATTAGTTGTCATTTTTTTTATCGGTGGTATTCTTGTGTATTTATGAAAAACTGCTTTCTCCACAGGCACTTCAAGGTCTAAAATATCTGCACCTCCTGGGTTTTCGGTGCCTAGTAGAGTTCCCCCTCCTGGATTTTCTTCTGGATTTTCATCTCAGGATGGGTTTAATCAGGTGTATGATTCAACATACTCAGGTTTGTCTACTTTCTTAATCTGATTTGCTTCTTCTAGGACATTTGCACTTTCTCATACCTTTGTGGTGCTTGGCAGAAAGTCGTCCACTTGATAATCTTTTGGGTAGCAACACTAATCATTATCAACCTCAGCTAGCCAGAAACTCAAGTGACATAGAATTTATCGATCCTGCTATATTGGCTGTGGGCAAAGGACGAATGCCTGCAGTGAGTGATTCAGTATTGGAGCCGAAAAATATTCCTACTTTTCCAGCTCAGCTTCACGCATCAAATAATGATCCAAGACTTCAACTGCTTATGCAACAAACCATGTCCTCTCATCAAAATCTCAGGGTGAGGGACCATATTGGAGATGCATTCAACCCAATGAATGATACTTATCTGGCATCTCGACATTTAGCACAGAACCATGCTTCTCTATCCCCTTATGCGCAGATGTCACTCCAACAACCTAGAAACTTGCACCTCACAAATGCTCAGTGGGATGGCTGGAGTGATTTGAGAGTAGGGAATAACATTCCCATGTCAGACCTTTTGAGGAGCTTATATCCAACTGAAGCGAACAACTTTCACATGCCAAGTTCAAATGATCTCTATAACAGAGCCTTTGGACTATGAAGTCTGTCTTGGAAGACGAAACTTTCGCCTGTCCCCATCTAACTTGGGTCTCTGTCTATAGTTAGTCCTGGAAAGTAACTGGTTGGATGGAGTAGACAATACTCAGCTGCCCAATGATTGACCTTTTGAGCTGGAACAATGAGGGTTTTGATTGAAGTTTGTGGATTCAGATTAACCAACATGCAACAGGTATGGAGTTTGCCAGTTTATTCAATTGTTAAAAATTTTCTTCTATGTAATGCATATTCTGCCACCCATTGTTCCTGATTATTTGATCTTTGTTCATATTGACAATAAATTTGTTTTTGTTTGGGAAAAAAATTTGCTCTATCGTTTTGTACCATTTTAATTTTGATCAGCAGAGTTCTACTTCTGATAGTTGCTCTATGCTTCTGCATTCTGCCGAATTAGTAACAAATGTTGCATTGCTCGTGAGCAGGGTCCTTTTGCCAAAGTCGTTCATAAGATGCATCCTAGAACGGGTGGCAGTTGAAGTACATATATACATATACATGTGGTTGTTGGTTGTAGCTGTGGTGGATGCTGGCTTCGGAAAAATATATAAGTTTTTTGTTTTCTTTTTGCCCTCCATAAATCTGCAGATAATTTTGTGGAGATGCTTTCTTGTCTTAAAGACAAGCCAAAAGGGTCCTCTCTGTAAATGATGTGCACTGGAAACTCTGCTGGTGTTCTGAAGCTAACCTTTTGTTGTGGAGTTTGTGGAACTCAAAACAAAGTCAGAATTAACTTATATTTCTTGCTATTTATAAGTGTCTTACTTTTTATGTGTAAGATGATTTCGTTTGGACACTTATATATATATATATATATATATATATATATATATATATATATATATATATATATATATATATATATATATATATATATATATAATGCCATGCTACAAAATATATTATCATGGACAAGTGAAGACTAGGCAATTTTGATTTTTGAGTTTGATTGGTATTGACTTGTCATTGTCTGGCTCGCTCTCAATCTAAAACAAAACAAAATTGCAGATTATTGAATTATGCATCACAGTGAGATAGAAGTACTTGGGACAGCTGCATGCTGGACTGGTTCTCACTTGACTTGCTAGCGCAATCCTATCCAAATCTTGTATGATGTTTTATCACAATCTTCATTCTTTGATCGATTTCTTCCGCGAGGACCTAAAGAGACTTATCAAATCTGTATTATGTCAAAACTAATTAATTTTAGGGAGCTATAACACAAGTAGCACATAATTCAAATGTTAAAATCGACTAAAAACTTATTAGACTTTTGTCACAATAGTCTTGATTAGTCTTCTGTTTTCATGTGTTTAAATAGTGTTCTGTTAGTATATGCGTGAGAGATGGGTTAGGGGTAGAGAGTGAGATGTATGTAGGATGAATTCCTCAAAAATAATTAGGCAGAAGGAATATCTGTTTTTTTTAACAAGAAAAGAGCTTACTAACACACTTGAACAACGGGAACAATACAGCATTACCATTCTTTCAACTTGTCATCACCCCAATATTTTGCTTCCTTCCAGTTCCAGATAGCATAATTAGGCATTCAAAACTTTGAACCCCTCATCCCCCCCAAAAAAAAAAAAAAAAACAAATCCTAGTTACAAGTTACAACATCAACAGTTCAGTCTGAAGCTTCAAGTAAACCATGCCAAAGGAAGCAGGCTGCTACCGGAGACCCGGCCGCATTAAAAAGTCATCGAAAGACTCATTGTGTTCGGAGGCAGCCAATTCAGCAGAATCAGTGTGGATGGAGGAACCCATGGACTTCTTCGACATGAGCTGCTGAATCGGCAATTCTTGCTGCAGCTGCGGGCCCCGCTCGATGGCGATGGCATCCTGAATCTCCTTGAGCACCTCTGGTATGGATGGCCTATGCGCGCCCTTTGGCTTCACGCACATGATAGCTACCTCAGCTATCTTCCACACTGACTGTATGTTGTAGCCAGCGTCTAAGGATGGGTCGATGATGCCATGGATGTTTCCGCTCTCGATGTGCGATCTTGCCTGGTTATTCAACCTTCCTTGTCAACAACATCGTTCAGAAATATGGAATGGGCAATAATCAAAACAAAACAGCTATCTTTTCTTTAGTTCATTGTTGTTAAACTTACAAAAAAAAATGCACAATACTCACTCTGCTGCCGTCAAAGCTTTGATTTAATAAGGAAAATTGTGTCCTAGTTAAAAGATTTAACAAATTTGAATCAGGTGATCATTACTTACACCCCAAACGCCATGGTGCGCAGCCAGTAGCCAAGCATTTTGCACCACGTATATAATTACAAGTTCTGGATTGTACTTTGGAGACAATAAAATTATTACATTTTAACAAGGCAATGTCCCAATTGTAGCTCAATAACTTAGGATGGGAAAAAGTTTGTAAACAAAACCAGTAATATGCTTTATAATAAGAGGAAATAAGTGTAGCAACACTTACCCATGCAACAATGTTACGGCAGTTGAGCCCAAAGTTCTCATTGGAGATTGGTTCATGACCTGAAATCAACTCCAGCAAAATTACGCCAAAACTGTAGATATCACTCTTCTCTGTTAGCTGCTGAGAGATGTAGTACCTAATAAAGTGTTTCAGAAAAGGTATGCATCAGATGTTATAAAGATATGAAACACTTCAATTTGCAGAACCATGTCAAAATAATAGATAGACTATAAGTTCAGAAAACCAAAGCTTACTCGGGGTCCAAATACCCAACTGTTCCTCGAACTATGCTTGAGACATGAGAACCATCAACTGCAGGTTTTGATAGGCCGAAGTCTGAAACTTTTGCTCTCATGTTCTTGTCAAGAAGAATATTACTGCTCTTGAGATCTCTATGAATGATGGTTGGCGAGCATCCTGTATGGAGATACTCTATACCTGATAATTTCCATATTTAAGGAAAAGGAAATCAGAATCTTCAACTGCATCCTAGTACAAGAATTGCCACACATTGTTAATTCTTAAACCTTTTGCAGCATCTTCTGCAATCTCCAGGCGCTTGACCCAACTAGTAATTTTCTCGTCGGCCGGTCCTCCTGCAAACACCGATTGAAGTTTTATACTTTTATCATAAGGCCTGCAATCATCTAGCCATTCGTGCCAACAATGAGGCTGATTGTTGAACCAATCTAAAACTAGGGATGTGTAACACAAGAAGAATAATTACTTCTCAATTTCTACACAGTATTGAAATTTTTATACAATTTCATATCAACTTTTCTTGTAGGGGGAGAAATCAGTCAATATTCATAAGCATAGAAGAAAAGCTAATGTTGGTCCAAATTTGAGCTCAAGCAAATAAGTAGGTGTAGGATTGAGGAACTCCAAAATAAGAGTTTAACAAACTACATTTCAATTACTTCTACTAAATCAAAGTTTATCCAAATTGTTATTAATCATCAAAATCTAGATGCAACAATAGGCACTGATACTTGAGGTCCTAAAGTACCACGAGCATTCTACATGGAAAAACAAATCACTCTTATGGACAATTCTCTTCTATATGAAGACAGCATATTGGATAAATCTATGTACTGTTGATTGTGCAAACAAAATTCACCATTGTTCAGAAGGGCACTTACCACGAAGGTGCTCCTTCAGTGTCCCATTATGCATGAACTCATACACAAGTATGTTTTTCCCATCTTGCTGACTGTAACCAAGGAAGGTCACCAGGTTTCTATGATGTATTCTGGAAAGCAGTGTCACCTGACAAAAAAAAAAAAAAAAGGCAAGTCTGGTAATTAATATCTTCAATGCAATGATTATGCACAAGAAACGTTATGCATGAAAATGTAATGCATGAGATCATATAATGAGATGGCAATTCATTAGACCTAACACAAGACTGAAGATGCATTGAGATACAAGCATAGAGAACAAGCAGCAAGATTCAGAATCTAAACATTACACATTACAAAAATATATAACAGGTGTACGTCCAATTGACTAGCTGCTGTTTGGTTTGGAGAATCTACTGGTATTTCAATTACAAGAAATCAAAATTCATTGTAGGTTTGGGTGCATGGTAATGAGATTTTTTTTTTATTAGCTCATTTCACCTCCCATTCCACCTCTCATCCAATGGAAACCTAATGAGCATGACCTTTTCTTTTGTGTTAAAATCTTTTCTTTTGTCTAATTTTTTTGGTTGAACTGTGCAAAATTACAGCAGATGGACATACTATCTTTTCTTTTGGCAGGTTTTTTCGATTGAACTGTGCAAAATGACTACAATCCTTCAATTCACTATGAGCATGACCCCATACATCAGGCTCTAACTCCACCTCAGAATTTCATTGTCTCAATCAAAATTAAAAGCAGGAAAACAAAAAAGCAAGTTACGTTTACCTCTTTCATCATGATTAGAGCCATGTATGCCTTGTATCATATACAGTCATAGGAGAACCTAAATGCCTAGTGGGTAGAAGAGAAACACACCTCATTCAAGAACTCCCGGATGCCCTGATAGGAATCATTTGTGAGAAGCTTGACTGCGATTTCTCTCCCATCTGCCAGCTTTCCATAGTATACTATGCCAAAACCTCCAGAGCCTATTCTTTTCTCAAACCTCTCAGTAGCATCTTCAATTTCAGATAAAGCAAATCTATGCGCTGCTTCTGTGGCTACTTCACTGAAATACGAACCTAGTTTTTTTGCTGGCGCTGCGATAACAACATTTTCTGGATATGGCAAAACAATCAGTAACATGTCCCTACACAAATGTATCCAATGAACAAAATAATATGTACCTCCTGAAGGCTCCTTTTTCTTGCGCGTACAGAAACAGCACCCAATACCAGCAGCAAGTAACAATATGATCCCAACCACAACACATATGATAATTATTATGGTGTGACTGGCGCCACTGCTTGACATGTGCAGATCGCTGTTTCCTGAAAAGCTGCAGGCAGGTAACAGATAAGAACAGATGAAATCATCCTAAGAAAGAGAAAGCAGCTATTCGATCAAATTCTAGAACCATTAATAATGTCATGGAAATTTGAAATGGGTTAAGCAACTTCTGCTTGAAGGAGAGAAATACGAACTTGAAAATAATGCTCTTTTTTAATAACCCCCGCGGAACTTGTCCAGACAACTTATTGTTCTGCACATACCTACAAAGGTTTAAATCAGTAAGAGCAGTTTGTTTATTTTCCTATAGAATCTTAAAGCCAATGCATCGTGCAAAACTAGTAGCATCAAAATCATGGAGAATTATGAGAAAAAAAAAACATCAGGAAAAGAAGATATTGAAAGAAAGAAGAGAGAAATACTGCCGGCCAATGAGGACCATGAATTCATGATGACAGCAATTTCAATCTTCATGGTGCAATAAGAATGAAGAACTTACAACTCTTTCAGGTTAGGCAGGTCTCCCAAAGGAGGAGGCAGTGAACCAGTCAATTCATTGTTCTCAAGGTGACTGCAATGTAGAAGAGCACATTACAGTTAGTACAAGAAATTCCACAGAACATACTTTTAAAAGAACTGAGAACTCTCACATATACTGCAAATTATGGCATCCACTGAAATCAGGTATTTGACCAGAAAATGAGTTACTGTCAAGCCTTCTGTGTTAGCAGAAATAAGCATATCAGATAAGAGAAGACAAAGATCTAGGAGGGGGAAACGACTGAACCATTTTGATCTTACAATTCAACCAGCCCAGACAACTTTGTCAATTCCACAGGGATACTTCCTGTGATGTTCTTTTTTGACAATGTGCTGTAGAAAGCAATTATAAGGTTTTAATAACTTAATATTGAGCAGTAAATCCAAAATGAAGGTTGAATAATGTGACTAACATACATTGAAACTACCCTAGGTGCTGCTTCTGAGGTGCATTGCACCCAAGACCATGATGCTGGTAAGCACGGATCACCGCCCTCTTGTGCCCAACCCGCTTGGGAATACTGTGATACGAAGCTAGTCATGATATTTGCTGTCACAATTACAGAAGCACTAAATTAGTCAAAAATGGTTGTTTCCACAACTTAGGAATGAAAAGGTTCATACCAGTAAAAACATTACAACAATGACAAGAATGTGGACAGTTGCTCACCATCTTGAGATCCCACACTAATCTGAACATACTTGTAAATCTCCATGGCATTCAATATAGGTCCCTTTGAGGAATCATTTGTCTTTTTGAATCCGAAAGGGAAAACAAATGGAAGTGAAACATTTGTGTAGCCTGGTTCGTACAAACGATAATTTCCCTGGGCATTCTCCTGCACATCAACTGTTGGTTTACTGAACACTGGCATGCCTGGAATTACTAACTTAAATTTTCTAGTTTCATCAGGGCCCAAGTCTTCAATTTCTGCAAAATATGAGAATGCCCATGCATTTCCCGGAAAACCTTCCAAATCAAGTCGATAGGTTAAGGATCCATTTTGGCCAACTACTGCTGTTTGCATGACCTTTTCAGGTGGTTCTTCACCAGTACTGACGAATATGGGGTTTGTAGTTGATATTCTTTCAGTCCCTGGAGCAACATCAACAAGGTAGTTTGCTCTCCTTACAGAATCAGACTCCCATATTCTATCAAATGGGTCATCAGGATACCTGCAACAAAGATAAAAAGAAAAGCTCCCTTTAGACACCTATTTGCACAGAGCAGAACTGTGTTTAGTTGTAAATTTGTGGTCGTAAGAACAAAATAAGGTAAGAACTATGGTATGTGGAACTACAGTACATTCATTACCTCATCAGGAGAGGCTATCATAACAATAATCACATACAGTCAAAATTAACTTCCCTAACAGGAATCTCTGCAATACATTTTTGATATTAAGTTTTCAACATTGTTATGATTTGTGAAAACCTCCTTTTGAAAAAAAGTTCCTAGTTTATGTTTCCAAACTACTTTATTTTTTGTCCAAGCGTTTCAAGCTATTGACCATGGAGGCAAGAATATAGTGCTGTACAAAAGTACCTGACTGATTCAATGCTTTCTGCACCAAAGTTTATCCTAGCAGAGAGTCTGAGAAAGAACTGCGTCTCATCCGTGGTATAATAGAGAGAACCATTAAACTGCCGAAGCTCCAGAGTAGAAATAAACGGCTGTCCTGTACTTGCATTAGAAAGGCACACGCTGAGTGTTGGGGCAGCAGACAAGATAACTGCCTCCTCAACTACTGTAGTGGTCGCATCCGAAATTATGACAGTGGACCAGGGGGTTGCTCCGAGGGAGAGATCAAACATTGGATAGACGTTGCTGTTGTCAAAGTTACCATAAAGGAAACTAGCTCTAACAAGGTATCTTGTCCTAGTCCTCACATTCATTGTGTAGCAATACTTCCTGTTATCTGCAGGAAAATACCGTACAGTTGTATATTGCTTCTGGAGTTCATTTTGGACCAACAATTTTGCTATCTGTCCACCAAAGACAAATTTACTATCAGAAGTCCACTGAATCCCAATACCATCTGTGTAAACATCAGGTCCCCCGCAATCCAAGCTGATAAAACCTGCATAAAAGAAACACAGTTGAGATTCTCCAAGGTTAAGCTAAGGCCAACTAGCAAGTCTGATCACCCAGTTGCTTAATTGCATAGTATAATTACATGACATTGAGCACAGAAATGGAACCCAGATGATACTTGTGAGGTTACGTATGATGATAAATTTAGAAAAGCAAGCAGTAATTTGAAAAGAGAAGAGGTAAATATGACTGGATCATCATCGTGTAAATGCTAAAATTATCCAAAGATCTCTCTGGAAAGTGTGAGTCATGTCAAGGCAAATGTTGGTAGGCCTATGAGATTATGGCTAACCAGATAGCCCAAAACTGCACAAAGATCATGAAGATAGTCCAAAGGGTAAAATTTACATTTGCACGAACCAGAAATTAGTGGTAGGCTACTGCCATCGAAATTTACAAACAAACCTAATATCCTCTGCAAAATTTACAAGCAACCCATCCATCTGTTAATTAAAGAAAAAAGAATGAGGAGAATTCCGTGTACTACATATAACTTGTTCCACGGGCCAGCCTGCAGAAAACCCTATAATAATAACAAGGAAAACATCCCCTGGTCTGCCTAATCTCAAACCAAAGAAGACTAATTCCAAGAAGCGTTGAATAAACAATAGAGAGGTCACGGAAACGACAAGTGAAATTGAGAACAGAGGTCTCTCACCAGGCTGAGCAGTTGATACTGAGAAGAGGAGCAACAACATAAATGCGGCCACGACGGCGGCGAAGGCGGAAAAACCCATCAAAATCATTGACGAACCTTACTGCAAATCTTGAATGAGCTCCACTATAATATAAATCATGCCGTCTACTCAAGATGGCTTCTTTAATAAAAGGGGAAAAATGCTATCTGGTCAAGAATGAAGAACAAGAACAACTCAAGAACTATAAAAGGTGTAGTAGGGCGTAGTGATCTAGGGATTAAAGGAAGCCAGCCCCCCAGTGGTTTGGGCATAATTATGTTCTCACTCATTTCACTTGCTAACTTAGCACGACAAAAAAGACATGAGAAAAAAAGATGAGCCTTTGATTGGTCGTATGGAATGATAGTGATTGATTAATTAGTTGTATCAAACATGCAAATCATACCCTATGAGTTGATAAAATATTATCTTAAATTACTAATTTGTCTATATTCTACCTAAATATCACTTTATATATTTTAACAATCTTTAATTCATCTTAATCTATTATAAAAATATATAATATATAATAATCACTCTTTTAATAACATTATTAGACGAGTCTTCTCCACTATGAGTCCAACCCAACTTCCCCACTTTATCATCCAACTTGACTTATCAAATCAATTCAGACAACTAAACACTTATTTATATTAAAGATTCTGTATGATTGAAATTGAATAAAATTAACATGGACAACCAATCATGCATTTAGACGTTAATAATATAAATTATAAGCATGACTACACAACGTTTCCATGTACTGGCATCAAATATCAACAATGGGATTATGGAGTTCAAACATGTAATAAAACATTCGAACTTTAAACGAGTCGTTTCTGAGTTTTTTTTTTAAAAAAAATTCTACGCCTTGGAAACTTATGCCTGCCAATAATAGGGATTCCTACAGACATCACCTTTGAACTCCATCCATGTATGGTGATAGACTGATAGGAGTAGTAGTTTGCTCTCAAGAGAAATTTTTTTTCTTATACCAACCTTGACCTTTTCCATATCATTTTCATGTTAAGCTGGTCCCATTTGAAGTAAAGAACACACGACAAGCTTTTACTTGCAACATCCATCATCCATGATACTACATGCAAACATGCAAAGTGAGTGTGAAAAAGAGAGAAAAAGGCAAGTTAATTAACAAAAGTAGTGTTGTGTGATGTAAAGGATGACAGGTAAGTGGTACTATTAGGCTTGGGCTTTAAGCATTGCGCTTGTGATTGTGGGACATGCACAAGTGGGATGCAAGCATGCGGCCTTCCAAGCTAAAGCTACTCCAAACATGCTCTCTCCTCACGTTTCATTCATTTTATCACTCAATAAATTGAAGTTAAGTTCCACCCTATTAATTATTGAATTCCCTTTTTTTTCGTTTGATTGGATATGTTGCTAGTAGTACCATATGATGGGTTTGTACCATCATTAATTAATTTGGGACTAACTTTCCCAAAAGAGGAGGCACTATTATATTATAAATAAATGAAGTTAGTCCAGTAGAGCTCAATAATGGGTTTGAGCTTTTGGGCCTTTTGGGCTTTTAGACTTTTGTCCTGGCCTACTTCAAACTTAGCTGTTTGGGCCATCGAGCTCTCCCTTCTCATCCCATCGCCGCCCAACTCCGGCGATGTCCGCTCCGCCGACAGCCATGCTCGTCATCAACGCCCAAGTTTCCCTTCACACCCCCCCCCCCTCTTCCGCGTCGGCCTTCCTGGAGTCTCCACGGCCTCCGGCCCCTGACGGCGTCCATCGAGCCACTCGTGAACCGCTCGTTGCGGGTCGGCATCGAGGAGATGAGGAGGCGGCTACTGCAGGAGGTGGCGGATGATGAGATGGCTGTGACAGCATTGGTGAGAGAGGCTGGTGAGGATGGGTTGGAGGTGTGCGTGCACGTTGGAGTGTATGCGCCCCCGGTGTTCGGAGTGGCGGGAGCAAGGGTTGCGGTGTCCGGGAGGGGGAGGGAGGCGGCCACGGCCAAGTACGCGCCCTGGGCCAGGTGAGCTTTTGAGATTTGCGAAGGTTTTTTCCCCTGAAAGGTGGGATTTTTTGTGCATGTGGAGTTTAATTATCAGCGTAATTTCATATTAAAAAAATACAATCTGTAAAACATCGGAAGTATGAAGAAACAAGCATTGCACAAACAAAAAATTCTAACTTTTTTGAAACTTTTTTATGTATGCGTTTGAATTTAGAGACAACGATTACTGTAAGATCAAATATTGCACTCCCACGCTTTTGTATCTTGCTACTAAATGCTCTCGAAATTAATTTTCTTTTTGTGGTTCATGAAGTGACCTCTTTGATGTTTTCCCATGATGCAGGCTGAGGACGAGCATGGAAAAGATGAGGCCTCCTGGGGCAACGGTACTTTTGTTGACTAATGACGGGGATCACATTCTTGAAGGGAGCGTGACAAACTTCTTTGTTGTCTGCCGGAATGTTAGTTTCAAAGCCAGGTCCTCCCTTAAACGGCAAATTTCCTGTGTGTTGGGGTTTACAGACTCTTAACATCTGTAATGGTGGTATTAAGGTTCTACTCATAGAATGCACCTTTACAAATTGTAGTTGCACATTGAGCAGGATTCATGAGATTTCTTGGTTTTTGAACAACTTAATGGTCTCATGCTATTATGCAGGACAAACACCAGAGAAATAAAGAAAATCAAACTAAAATATCTATGGCAATTCCAGCTATGTAAGTGCAACATACATGTGCAAGACATTTGGAGATTTTCTTTTCATTAATTCCAGTAAGTCCAATAGCATTTTATTGCCCTACTACAGGAGGTGAATGAGACAACTGAACCTTCATCTGGTCAAGGAATGGCCAACATGTTTGAAGTGCAAACAGCTCCGCTAAGCGATGGAGTTCTCCCTGGGATTATACGTCAGATAGTGATTGAGTAAAATGTTCTCTACTTGCTGCAAATTCTATATGCCATGCATTTGAGTAGTAAGTGAAGGGAATTTGATGTTATTAATAAAGTGCCGCTAACCTTATTTGACAAATTTGGGCACTGCAGTGATATGTTCTGTGAACATACACTAGTTATTATGATTGCATGCTAAAAATGTTGCATCAATAACAACCGAAGCTTGAATTCTGACTGAGCCAGCCAGTGTGCATTACAGATAATGTCAACTGCTGAAATCTTGTAACAGATGTTTTTACTTGTTCTGAGTAGGGTATGCCGCGATATTGGGATCCCACTACGAGGGGTTACACCATTGTGGTCCAGTTGTGAATTTTGGTAAGAGGCCTTTGTTACAAGTAAGAATAGTCTTGCTCATGTCTTATGTCACTTCTGAGATATCTTGTTTCTTGCTTTTAGCACGTCCTGCTATTCTCTGATTTGGAGTTATTTTTAACCTTACATGTAGTTTAAGGCTTATTCAGCATGTGGAAACAGTCCTAGCGCCTTTGTCGTGGGAGGATATGGAATCAAAAACTTGGTGCGATGTCTCTTGGGTGGTGAAACAATTTGAGGCATGTGCATTCCATTTACCTGCTCTATTTGTTGTGATATTCTAGTTTTGTTTATTAACAGTGCTGATGAAATTTGAACTAGGGTGCTGGACTTATCACCTTACAAATACAGGTTAGTTGTTTGACAAAACTATAGAATCTTTTGAAACCATTGTGATTTGTGATTTGGTTTACTTTCCTGCATGGCTGCACCTATGTAATGTATCCGAGCTCACCTTTAAATTGTGTTCAACAAGTTTTTTGAAATTGAGATGTGTGAGAGCAGATGATGTATGAACTTCTGAGTGTCAGATGATGTTTTGAAGCTATCTAAGTTTCCATGTTGCGTAGATTGGCAATTGAGCAAGTCTGCGTTGTCCCATACTTATGTCTTTTAAATCATTTGCCATGTAGAGGGAAATATTGAAGAGAGCAGTAGTAGAGGTGTATGACATAAAAGATCTCTTGTGACTGTAGTTTTTAGTTTTGGGTGAAGGGTCTTGGCTGTAAATTCTTCTCTCGAATGTTCCTAAGAGATGGTAAGTACTGTCCTTGCTGTCATTTTTTTTTTTTCTCTGAATCCATGTAAAGCTAGATTCATTTACCTAGGAGAATATGGATATTTCAAGTCTGCAGGTTGTGCCATACAACTTCTTGCTCCTGTGATTTCATACATATCCTACCAAAATTGAGCTTGCCTCACGAAGGCTGATGATGGCAGTCAAGTAGGCATAAATCGAAGTTTGGGAATTTGATTGGGTAAGATGCAGAATGTCCTTCTGATGCTTCAGATACTCGTAATTCCATCTTTTTAGAGGTCTGCTCTGGTTTTTAAATCACTGATGAAGTAATGATCCAATTGTCATCTGCTTGGCACCCAATAGATTTAGTCACTGCTTTTCTTCTTTGTTTGAGGCACTTAAATAATTATCTTAAGCACATACATAGCTTCTATCAGACCAAAGTACAGATATCTCATGCACATTATAACCTTTGCAAAATAACATTATTTTGCTCAACAGTTTCATACTTTGTTTACCTGGATCTTCAGCGATCGTTTGCTAACTATGGGGTAGATCTGCTACAAGTTTGTCTACTCAGAAAGACCAATTATGTTGCTAATGATGTACTATTCACTGTATGCTATAGATTTATCTCAACAGGTCTGGTGCAGGCTGATATAGTTTTTGAAGGTCACCAGCGAATGCACCAAGTGCAATTGCAGATCAAGTGGGGTCGCATATTAAGCTGTATGTATGTATGTATGTATCTTCCATTTGCTAAGATTAAGAGGGAATGAGAAATTAACATGTTCCGTGAAGAATTGGCAGCTTTAGTTGCTAGCCAACTTTATCAAGAATGTTTGGGGGTTGTTTGGTTTATCTTAAGCTGCAATATGAATGAGAAAAAACTCGGGAGCTAGCATACCCAATAAACTAGAGCTGCACAGGGAACTTCACTGGCTCATACATGAGGTTTCTGTATGTGGATGGAGTTATAGAATTTATTGCTTGGTACATCTATGTAGATACTACATCAGAGTGCTGTACAGAAAACACCACGCAGCCCAAAAAGAAAACAACACAAATATAGCATGCAAACTTGGAACACCACAAACACTACAAAATCTGATAGACGGAACTAGAGAGTTGCACTGGCACGAGTTCCCAGATTTCCTTGTCCTCTTTGATGGCGTTTGTGCCATTCTTACTTTGCAGCATGGAAAATTTTCAGGCTGCGAACCTTGGACACATTCTTGGAAAGCTGAGCCTTTCCTTGTAGAGCGGCATCGATACCATGAATCCTCTAGGCTAAGCTCTGCCCTGGTCGGCTTGAGGCTACCAGCAACCGAGCAAGAACAGGCGGGAAAACAAGAAACCAAACCCTGACCTGCACCACCTTCTGCTTGCCATCTGTGTGCAGTGATTGATTAGAGGATCCGGATCCGTACATTCCCTAGCTTGATGATGAGTTGGAATTCATCATGTAAAACCCAGCCGTGGTCCTGCCAAAACAATTGATTGTCATCTCAAAGACTCAAAGTGTGTGTGTTCCTGTCAGTGAGGAGGAAGAAGACAAATTGTATCAGGCAAATAGAAAATGTTAGGTTAGCTTAGTGCTCCAGATCCGGACACATTTTGTCATGAGGTCCTTCAATTTTGGTACGTGGGATTGATCAATTTAGGTAAAATTTGCCATCATTGAACACTTGGATACTGGGGTGCAAATACAATGGATCTGGATCAGTATCTGTTGTGTTTCTAGAGGTCCCAAATGGGGTGGGCCGGGGCGGTGATAGGTTCTGCTCTGTCTTAGTTGGGGTAGATTTTAAGATTTGACAAATAAAACAAATTTTAAATAAAAAATATTATTCTAAAAAGTAATATATATATATATATATATATATATATATATATATATATATATATATATATATATATATCTTTATTGAATATGAAATATCACAAAATCATTTAAATTAATGTATTTATACTTGTAAATTATAATAATACATTAAGAAAACATATGATTTTATATAATCAAGACATATTGACTTAAAACTCATATCTACCCGTCTTTACATTGAGGTGTGGTGGGCCGGGGTTTCCCTGGTACGGTTAGACCACGTTGGGCGGGGCATCTTTGTTTTGTCTAGGCTAACTTGGACCTTAAAACAATAGCAATGGTCTTGCCACTCGTTTTTGTAGTTGTAAGCTAACTTTGTCAAAGCCTTCGAGGAAGTTTCCTTTTTTTAAAGATTAATAATAACATCGTAATAGATGGATGGATGGAAGAAGGAAACAAGTAAGAAGTTAGAAGCGCAACGAAATGTTGTTATGTCGTTGTCCCGTGTTGATATCAGCGAAGAAAAAGAAAAGAATAGTGGAGTTTGTTGATTGCTACGTGCAATTTGTTGCTCTGCTCTTGACATGCAGCCTGTCGTCACTCAAGTCGATCAACTTGGGCGTGGCCTAAGTGCACATATTTTAAATAGACTAACTAGAGATGCACGGTTGGTGCTTGCTAGTGCTGATTGATTGATTACGATGGCCAAATTAAGCTTAAGAGTTAAGGCATAGATTATACTATACATAGCCTGTTTCTTTAATGTCCAAATAAGGTACTGTGAGAGCAATTTCCATCTGGAGCTAAAAAGGGCCGATGGAGGGAGCAAGAAGAACCAAACAAGACATGCATATACGTAGGAGTATATATGTATGCAAGCACTGACGCTGAAATGAAGGGGGTCACTTTTGACGGCGCTAACTGCTGCTTAATTTCTAAGACACGTCCTTTTCTTATTCTTTTTTTCTTTTTCTTTTTTGCAAACTAATCTCAAAGTCAAGAGTCGTCACCTTCACTCATGCAATGAATCACAATTAGGTTTTGCTGTGAGGAGAGAGAATTCGCCCCCGGCCCACCTCAACTTGTATATATGGTTGTCTCAAAATAATATATAGTTGTATGATATAGTCGTTCATTCCCATAACTCTTATATTATTGTAAATACATGCTGCTAAATGGGGGTCCATGCATGGCCCATCTTCATTGTCTACCTTCTCACTACTTGTTGTTCCACCAACTGTACTCTATGTGGCGTACACAAAAATCAGGTTGGCAACCAGTTCGACATGTCACATTGTCATAAAGTTTTCAGATCAAAGTGAAAGTAAGTAAGACAAGGACATTTTTTTACAAGAAAACGATGCCGGCACACGAACAAAGAAGGTCGGTGGCAAGGCATGGGCATGCTTGTCTTCTTGTTGCTTCCATCGTTGAATTGATTTGGAAGAAATCATTTCATATCAAGCAGCATAGGATGACAAAAAAAATAAGAAAGAGAAAAAGCCCACAAAGTAATACTAAACCGATGGAGGAAGGATGATGGATGGGTGATTGTATTTGTAGCATAAGGATGCATGGCGAAAAGGCCAAACGGCGATCGCGCGCATCAACTTGTCCCATGTACAAAGCACAGACAAACAGACACCTGCATAAGCACACCCAACCAACCGAATAGATATATATCCCTTGCAGGCCATGGCTTTCGTTTTAAACCGGCGGCTTGACTTGTCAAACTATGTCACACGCCGTAACGTTTTCATAATTATAGTTGACACAATGTTTTTACATGCGTAATTTTTTGGCATTTTATTAATTATTGGTACTACAACGGTTACACATCGCGTAGATCGAGGAGATGGCTTTCGTGTGCATTGCGTCTTTACATTGCAATGCGATGTAAACGCGTCTTCAGCTATCGCTTGGATGTGTTGTTACATGTGTACTTATTATTATAACCGTGATGTGACACATCGTGTGTGGATCGAGGTGATGTCTATGGTGTGCGAGTTGTTATGGGTGTCTTCCCATTGCAAGCCTGTGAATTATGCAGATCCGTTGCGTGAGGCAGTGCTCTTCTCCTCCTCCATGCTTCCAAGACACATGTATCCCCACAAACAGATCTTTCATCATCTGTTGACCGTTGAAAGTAATTTCCTAATCAAAATGTCTCCATGTGTTTACTCTATCTTATGCAAAATATTATATGTAACATTCTTCAAATATTCTGCTTCAAATATGCCTTTTTACGAATTCTAGACGTTAGATGATTGAGAATTTATATGCTTTGTGTATATGTGTAATTGAAATTAATTTACATATATATTTATTAGGAGTATTTTTGTATATTATTGTTAAAAATATGATTATTTGATAACCACAATTTGAAAAAAAATTGACACATTTGAGATGAAGAAATCATTGATAAAAGTGACTAAACTACTTTTATAAATGTCTTACAAATAAGAGAAAATATTAGTTTGAGAGATTAGTAATAAATAGTAGAGAGAATGAACAAATAATTAAGAATATAATAAAAAAGATAATAATAAATTTGTATGTATCCTTATATTCGAACGGTTTGTAAACAAAGGGAAAAAGGTGGTGCATGTTGATGTTATGTGAGAAGGTGACAAATAATAAAGAAAGTGGGCCTCCCTCTTTGGTGGTAAAAGTGGTACACGGGAGACTTAACTGATGGGCCGACGTAGTACTAAGCCAAATTGGAACTTGGATTTATATACTAATTAACCGATCACTAGTTCCAATTCCACATTCTAGGAGGACGATGGGAATACTACAATTGTTTAATTAATCTCTCCACTAACTCTCGCATGCATGCCATGCCATGTGTAGTACGCTTTGGAGCCTAAAAATAAAAAAATAAAAAAAAAATAGACCTACTCCATAGCACCCCTCGATCTCTCTGTACGTACCTGAAACATTCTCATCGGAAGTAGCAGATTCTCATGATCGGTTAGGAATCCACCCTCCAACCTGGAGTATCAAGTTTTGTGACCAGCGTCTTAGCCTCCTATTGCAAGACTAAATTGTATGGTGAGTGTTAACAACATGAACACACACAAAAACATTGGATGCCAGGATCATGACTAACGTTCACATAGGAGAAACCTTCGTTCTGAAGTTTTATATTATAAAGATGATTAGGAAGCCGATTGAAATCATCCAATCCAATCCAAAACAGATGATATTGACACACTGATGATTTATTGTATGTATATAAGAGGAGAGATGAAATTTGACGGAGACAGTGCGGTAATAGATGAGGTGGGGGTGGGTAACAGCAAGTTGGAGGGGTGGCTCGAGGACCCAAAACAAAAATTGTGAAGGGGAAGACGGTGGCTGGCACGCTGTCTGTACGAGAGGGTGCTTGTAGGCCCGCCGCCGCACTATCACCGACAATGGCCTCGGATTGGGCGGCCTATATATATGTGTAGATGGACCCACCACGCCTCGTCTGCATGTCTGCAAGCTGCTTCTGCTTCCTTCCGACGTGTACTTTACTCACTTGTTCCTACTGTGTTGCATGTCTGCACCATTATATATTGTCAGCCAGCCAAACATTGGAGTAACTGCTTATCCCTCTCATGATTTAGACTATATAGTATCTTTGAATTAACTACTTAAGATATGTACCAATTTACAAATAAATCTGAGCGGCATTATGCCTGTGATAGTGGTTATCATTTTTGTCTAGAGATTTTCACACTACATTATTTTAAGAGACACATCAACAAAAGTGACAATAAAATTATTGATTATTGGAGCATTTGTTATCACAATAACAATGAAATATATCACATACTAAGAACCTATAAACTCATTATGATAGATTGCATCGCATATATAGTTTACGCACAATTTACATAGTAAAGTTATAGTTTACATAATTTTTTTACTCGATAAATTATGTTAAAATCAATTACTTGATACAATTTACATAATTTATTTATGACTTATCTAGCGATTTTTTAAGAAGGCGGAATTAAAATTATGAAAGGTGGAGCCGGAGTTGTGATTCAAAACGTGTAGACAAAGTGGTTAAAGTTATTGGAGGTGAGAAGTGGTGGAGGGCAGTTTGTAATTAAGTTTCAAAATGGGAGGGAAGGAAGGGAAGAACCATTGTAGATGATTTGGCCAAGAGCAAAAAAATAGTAAGACACCACCGTTCAACCAACTGATAAGAGAGATATATAGATCGGTAGAATTGAACATAAAATATATTAGGATTTTTGCAAGTTACTAAATAATATAAACTTAAAAAATCTCATCTCTAAAATACCCTTGAATTAATCAACAGTAGATATTTTTTTGTGTGTGATATTTCTTAGTACCTTTCAAGCACTGTAAACTCGTCGTTGTCAAAATGTCTATCTTTGTATCCATCCTATTGCCGCCGCTGTTTCACTGTCTTATAATTTGTTCACTACACTAATCTATGTATTCTATCACTACAGAGTAATACCAGTAGTAGTATGACTATGTAATGTGCATGTCGTCGTATAACAAACAAAAGCAGGTATTGTCGCTGTCGCAGGAGAAAAATAAAAGAACCAATTAATCAGTCTTAATCTCTTCTCTCTCACTCTCTCTCCAGGTATGAATCGTATGGTACACTCGATAGATAAAGAAAGGTGCTCTGATTCTTTCCAATGTTGGTGTTTTCTGTCTGTCTCTCACTCACTCACTCTGGCGAGTCCATCCACGCGTCATTAACTAATAGATAGATGAATTGTTGGAGACGTCTATTTCAACTGTCATCCGGATGCAATGACTTGGGCAGCAAAGATTCGGTGCTAATTAATTAAATAGTGGTGCTACTGTTTAGGGGAGAATACCCATCTAGTTTGACCAAAAGGACAGGACAACATTGAGTTACATTTTATTTCTTCACTTCACTTGAGCAGATAGAGTGCCTAATTTACAAATGCGTCCAAACAAAGTAACACAAAGTCAGATACAAGATGAACTAGTAAGGGAACAGAGGAGTGATTTGGGTGAAGACAACTATGTTTGCCTTTGCAGGACAGCAAATTTAACTTTCTATTGTAGATTATAATTTTCTTGCCAATTCAGAGTTATGCAGACATATTTCCATTAAACTTTGGTAACCGTAAGCTTTTTAAAACAGTTAGTTTACTTTAGTTGATATACAAATCTTAAAGACTTGCTTCTATGTCCATTCTGAACGAAATCTAAAGTGAATTTTGAAACAACAATGACACATGATGAAAAATTGTTAACTGAGCCAGTGAATTAGCAGCTAGCCATGTAGTCGGCAAACATATATAATTTCATCGTTTCATCAAATTAAGTGAAGTGTTTCCCTCTGTAATGCGGGACAACATATAGATGTTGGGTGATCAGTTCATGATTTGAAATTAAAATATCAAAACTAATGTGTACTGTAGCTCATGGCATTTCACGAATCAAATCAATCTGGAAGCAGTTGAGGTGGTAACTTCCACAATGTAGGTGGGGATTTATCTCGTCCATTACTATTAATTAATTGATTCCTTCAACTCCAAATTATGTAAACATGTGAGTTTTTTTTTATAAGTTTTATATAATAACCTTTTTTTAAGGGAGTTTTTATATAATGACTCCAAATCTGAAGAGAGTTTTTGTCGTGTTAGGTCCTGATTGGCTGAGTTATGGTTCTGATTTCTACCACAAAGAAATTGGAGTGATATAACTCTAACTCTAAATAGATTAAAAATCAGAATTTAAACTTGTTTGGGAAAAGGTTTCGGTTTCTCTCTATGAATATAATATAATAGTAGTTGCAACCAATAACATAACTATATTATTATTTCTGATTTTATGAATATGTTGCAAACTTGAAAATTGAAACACTAGGAGCAGTTGAAACGCTGCTCCAACTTTTTAGTATAATGTGACTACGACTTCGAATTGATTCCAGAGAAACCACCCATCGGATTGGAGATCACATCTTAAAATACTCCACTTTAGAGTTTGGACTGTATCACCATGCATGACGCAAATAGTTATGAGCATGGCAAAGAACGTGGCAATGGAGATAGAGGGCAACACGCTAGACCAAATTCTACTAAACAGGAAATGATTATCGCATGATCGAGTGAATGAATGGATTAGAAACAAGCTAGATAGCAATTAATAAAAATCCAACGAAAAGAAAGATGAAACGGCTGCTCATCGCCGTCATGGATCACAAGGGTCCGATGGATCACCGGGGAAAGTTGAGGCAGAAAAGGACGGACGTGCAGGGCAGGCTGCAGGCTGCAGGCATATAGCCTATAAGGTACATGAGGTAGGATACACCGTCCACTTGTCAAGTCATGTATAGGAGGAGTAGCATGCTTTGGTTAGTACTAGTAGAAATAAATGAAACTGAAATACATATGAATGGACACTAGAGAGAGCGTGAGGGGGGGTTGGCATATATGCTTGCTACATGGTGTGACATATAGTTGGAGGTGGTCCAAAACATAGGAGTATCACAAGACCATCGCTCGCGCGCGCCAGTAAGTCCATACGAATGAGACTTCTTGCATGCTAGGTTGGTCGTAACGTTTGCTTTTCTGACAGGTGGTTCGTTGCAACCAAGCTTAGCAAGGACCTTGCGCATGCCATGCTACACACTCCTGTATGTATGTATGTATGCATGCATGCATGCATGCATGTACCTCGTGATCTCTCTTGTGTTTATCTCTGCAGACTGCACGCCATCCATCATCAGCCGTCCATCTCTTTCCATCGTATGGACAATCATTGTCATATTTTACCCACCCACCCCATCTTAACCGGGGTAATTTACTTACAGACTTCTCTCTCATATTAAAAGGGCAGGAGGTGGAGGCTGCCTCGGATCACTTCTCTCCCCCTCCCTCTCTTTCTTCCACCACTTACTTACAGACCACTTACTTACAGACCACTTACTTACAGGCAACAGCTCTTCCTCCCCTTGGACCTTGGTGGCTCTTTGGAGGGCATATATATGGAGTAGCTTAGCTTTTCTGTGTTGTGCTCCTCCCATCCCCGCCTTGTCTTTCTTCTATAGCTTTGTTTAATTCTTCCATGGAGATCTCTACTACTTGTACTACTGCTCACCACCTCAATCACCAGGTACTTCCTTCCTTCCTTCCTACATATGGAACAAGTTCTTGCCTTTTTTTTTTTTGGGTGGCTTTTTGAACTTGTCTTTCTGAATTTCTTGATTTTGATTCGAATCCATGTGGTTTTCGGATTTGACGTACATATGTTTTATTTCTATTTTTTTTAGTTTATGTTTTCGCTACTTGCAGTAAGATATAAATACATCCATACAGGGACTTTGATAGATATGTTTGCAAGTGTCATCATGGATCGATGTGTTTAGATTCTTGACTGGGCAAACCGGTCCAAGATGCATGGATTTCCCTTTTCTTTTCTTTGTCTTGGATGAACTAATTAAGTTTGTTTCGTATGCATGTTAGTTCAAAAATTTTTGATTGAAGGCTGCATCAGTAAAGGAAATTTCGGTCCATATGAATAGGGAAGATTTAAGACATAATCAATCATGAGTTCTGTTTCTTGCTTTTTATGTATATATCTTTGTTGCCCAAAATTGGTTCCATGTTCATAACCCAAGTTATTATTTCGATCGAGTCTGGTTAATGGATTCATGTGTTTCCATTGTGTGGGGGGGAATTAGACCTTTTCCCAATTTCTAGAGCAAAAGGCGCCATGTGTTTTTTGTTTGTTTGATTAGCCAAGATTAGAGGTGATCCAGCTGAAAAGCATTAAAGTTTGAGTTGTAGCTATTTAAGCCTTATGGGTCCATTAGCTATAAAGAGGAAATTAATTAGTATCCCTTTATACACCCCAAGCACATGCTGCTTGCAAGTAATGATTCAGCACTATATGGTTTGTACTCCACTTACGCTTCCCATCTCACCTCTTCATCATTGTTTCGTTTTTTTTTTATCTTCTGCACCTTTAATTATACAACTAATTAATTGTGCTGGTGTTTTGCTTCGTCTCTGATCTCTTGTTATCACAATTAATTATGCTCATATTCCAAACTAGTAAAGATCTATAATTCCAGATGCCAAGTAGTGGCTCAATAATCCTTAATTTTTTAAAACAAACAGCTCACAATTTTTAAAATTTTTAGGCTCTTGCACCAAAACCCCATTATCCCATGTCTAGCTATTTCCTAATTAGTATCAGGCCTTCAAAATTGTTGCTTTCTCATATAAATTTAGGCACAGCTCGGTTCCTTTTTGATCCCCATGCTTTTGTATGAATGTATAATCACAGCAATGCAAACTCATCTTAACACAACCATCTTTAATTTAATTTAATTTGTACATTGCAGAACCTCATGGCCACCGGCACGCCGTCTCTGGAGGAAGTTATGGCCTCCAGCTCCAAGCCCGTCCAGCAGCCGCCACCGCAACCGCAAGTGCCGTTGCCTGAGCCAACTCAGCCGCCTGCATCTGCGACGACGGTGGGCAGTACAGAGCGGAAACCGCGGCCGCACCCTGACCATGCTCTCAAGTGCCCGCGCTGCGACTCCAACAACACCAAGTTCTGCTATTACAACAACTACAGCATGTCGCAGCCCCGCTACTTCTGCAAGGGCTGCCGCCGTTACTGGACCCAGGGTGGCTCCCTCCGCAACGTCCCCGTCGGAGGTGGCTGCCGCAAGAACAAGCGCTCGTCCTCCTCGGCGTCGTCATCCTCCTCGTCCTCGTTGTCGTCACTGTCATTGACGTCCGCGGCCTCTAAGGTCAATCTCGTCCAAGAACCCATGGCACCCCCGTCGATGGCCTTCCAGAACGTGCTCCCGACATTGCTTCCAACAGGGTTTAATCTCCCTGGCGACCACCTCTCGTTGGCGTTTGCATCGCCTTCCAACCCAGCCGTTGGCAATGCCACGGGGCCGGCTACCAGCGGGACGTTTCTTGATATCCTAAGAGGAGGGTTCCTTGATGGCAGCAGCAACAATCAAAACAGCCAGTATTATGGTGGTGGTGGTGGCAATGAGATGTTGATGCCATTTGGTGGCAGTCTGATACACCATGGTGTTGGTGGTACTGATCATGAGACTGCAACTGCTCAGGGCGCCGTGGATGGCGGGGAAGAAGCGGGCAGCGGTGGAAAGCTGGTGATGATGGGGCTCCAATGGCCGTCGGCGTCACCGCTTACTGCTGGTGGTGGTGAGGTTGCACA
Organism: Pharus latifolius; assembly: GCA_019359835.1. Classification (NCBI taxonomy): domain Eukaryota; kingdom Viridiplantae; phylum Streptophyta; class Magnoliopsida; order Poales; family Poaceae; genus Pharus; species Pharus latifolius. The sequence goes on along the minus strand of CM033329.1, from coordinate 73,200,863 downwards.
GGGACTGGGTGCGAACGATGTGATGGACAGCAACAGCTCAAGGGGTTTGTATTGGAATGGTGGTGGTGGTGGTGGTGGTGGAGGTGTGGGCACTTCAAACCCATGGCATGGACTCATCAATAGTTCTTCCCTCATTTAATTGCAATCATGCAGAGAAATCAAGATGCAAAGGGGAATTCGGTAGCGTACTTAATTCAGGTATGCGATCATGGAAGGCATGGCAGGCATCTCATGCATCGCAATTTGGTTTGCATGAGAGTTTGTGAAGAATATCAAGCATTCAAAATCATGCCATTATGCTTCATTAATTTCATATAGTTGGAGTATTTTGTAATGGATTTTTCATTACCTGTTATTTTCTTTTTCTTTTGTTAGTTTCTTTTTGTAATCTAAAAAAAAGAATTGACAATTCTTCTCTTTTAGAGTGGGGGGTGTTTTATGTCCTGACAGAACCATGTATGTTTAAGTAAAAAAAGAACCATTGATCGATAGGTGGTCTACCGTTTGATGTGTGTTTTTTCTCTCTCAATTGTTTTATCCTAAAGTACATGGTCATGGACGAGAAATGACATCACATGCGGCCATTACCATGTTTCAAGATCAACTCAGATGCTACTTTCCCTTTCTTAAGAAGATGAGATCTGGTATTGCAGAAGCAGTAGGGCAGGTTCAGAATTTTCCAAGGGTAAGAAGAGATAAAAGTAGGAGGGGGAGGGGGATAGTGGAGGTGTGGGGTGCATATATGAATGCGATGATTCCCAACAAGTGTAGACTGGAGTGTAGTTATCTCCATGCATGATTTGATTGCTTGGCCTCTGCATGCAAAAACAAAAAAGTAAAACAAGGCACAATGCGGCATATGGTTTCTCACCTCTGACCAAGCAAGGCATCTTCTTCTTGCCGCATGATCCATGCACACACAATATGGTTTACTCCTCGGAGTGTTTGCTCCTACGATCACTATCATTCAAAATTTTGTTCAGATTTGTGCCAGTATATATATGCATGTATGGTTGATCTTAGTATTTCATGGTGTACATGTACATGTGCATCGATGGAATGCTTTGTCAATGGAAAATTTATTTCAATAATTCATTTTCGATCTCTTTTTTAGTGGCTCGAGACATACGTGTCAAAGAGACAAAGTAGAGAGAGAGGAAAGTGAAAAGTGAATTTGTAACTTTCCACTAACAAATGGGACCTTTAATGATTGAGCCTACATGTCATTAATTTATCAAGTTTTGCTTTTACTTTTGAGTCACCTCTGTTACTAGAATACTATGTACACAAGAATCAAAGTATGAGATGTTCTTATTTCATGGGTAATTTTTTTGAGAAAATTAAAAACTAGTTAGAAATGAGCACTTGTGAAATGATGGGCCCAAGCAAATATAGGTCCACATGTAAATAGTGAGAGAAATATAAAGTTAGGTTGCTCATCTTCCTTCTTAACTAAGCATCCCCTAATTTTTTGTTTCTTTAGGTTGCTATTACACCAGAGGGGGGAGGAAGAGAAAAAGAGGAGAGGGGAAAGAAATGCTTTTGTGGTAATGTGGTAGCTCATGCGGTGGCACGATGGCAGTGGGAGTCTCGCGGCCGCCGGCAACATGACAGTGACACAGGCCTCACAGGTGGCGAGCTCGTGCCCTTGCACAGCAAATGGCGGCGGCTACACGTCGACGACAATACTCCTATAGCTTTTTCTTCTTGTGTATTCTTTTGTGTGCACATTTTGAGTGTATGTATTCATATGTTTCAAGTATATTTATATATATTCCATTACATTTGCGTATTCTTTCACTCATATATACGTACACTTCGAGTCATCTGTGTGTACTACATTTCAATTTTGTATGTATATTTCAATTTAAAGATGTGCATATTTTTAGTTAAATGTATGCTAATATTTGATCATCTGTACATATATTTCAAGTCATTTGTGTGTCTACTTCAATTTAAACATGTGTACATTTTCTTCATGTGTATGTGTACGTTGCAATTTTTTTATATATATAATTAACTTTAAACAGGTATATTTCAATCATATGTATATACGTTTTTCATCATCTATGTACATTTCAAATCATTTGTGTATACATTTATATTAGATTTTAATAAGTCATAACAAACTCCAAATTTTAATTTGAATAAGTCATATTAAATTCCAAAAAAAAATTCCTCTTAAGAAAAATTCAAATTTCTCTCTCTAGAAAACTCCAAGAATAGTCCATTGAAATTAAGATTATGCACATTGGTAGATATGTTGATGTACATTTTTTCACTAATTGATATTAACTTGTGATTAAATAAAATATAACAAAATAAATGAAAAATTTTGAGATAAAATCAAAATTAAGGCCATGTATATTTGCACATAAGTTAATGTACACTTTCAGTTGTGTTGAAATACATTTCACTCTAGTTAACAAAAAAAATAACTCTTTCTCTATTACCATTTCTCTCTCTTGAAGAAAGTCTAAATTTCAAAATTTGAAGCATCGATCACTATATTTTTGCAAACTATTATATTCAAAATTATGGTGGACGCACACTTTCGATGTACATTTATGTGTACTTAACAGAAAAATTATTCTCTCTCTAATACCAGTTCCCTTTTTTTTTAAAAAAAATTAAAAATTAAAATTTCTTGCAAACTATTATATTAAATCCTTATAAAAAGTAGAGAAATGAAAGACAAGTGGAATAACATGTCTTTTTAATCAATATGATGTACCTTGAAAGTGAAAAAGTGAAACGATTATGTTTTTGTATTTATACGAGGGAATACTAGAATTTTTTAGATGTTGTACACGATAAACGAATTCGAGTAAAGACGAAGGACTACAATAATTAGTATTAGGAGTAAACTCTGTGTCGTCTATGCATATATATATAGAGAGAGAGAGAGAGACACACACACACACTAAGGGTGGGGGCGCCTGCATGCATGAAAAATGTGGTGGGAATATGAAGTTGCGCCCTTCACGCTGGACAATACAATCTAACCCAAGATATTCGGATGAGTTCAAATTTGATACTTCTATTTTGACACAGAATCTATTTTTCATAAAATACTTCAAAATCATCGGATTATCATCTTCTTATTATCAAAATCATGAACTTTTCATCCGTCACTCGATTTTTGTGGTGGTATTTCAAGCTTGAATTTTTTTTTAATTTCCTAAGTTGTACGTATGACAAGAATAAGCGATAGAGACGAGGAAGGAGAAATCGAAACAAATTAATAAATGCTAAATATGTATTGATCGCGTTGGTTAGAGATATTTTGGAAGAAACTATTTCTCCTTTCCCACTTATATGGCATGTCATTCCTAATCTAATAATTGATATTTTTTGCCGGTACTCTAATAAATAAGAAATATGCAGCATGGATAATATAAATAGTTATCTTTAGACTCCTTTGCGAAAGAATAGACTGAGAAAGGGAATGAATCTTAAACCGGTGAATGAAAAGAAAAAAAAAAGAATAAATACTATAATTAGGGAATAAAAGAGGGTTTTTGTTAGTATAGAATATCATAAAAAAACTTAAATTTATCCCTATCTCTCGACCAACTTGGCTTTTGTCTTAGGGTGTGACCAAAGAAGCGTGCTAGCTTTGTGAGTATAAGCTTAACCCAGAGCATAACAAGGAGGGAGTGTTGGTGGCTAAACCCAGTGCAGAATACAAAAACAGTGCTTATGATGTGGATGGGTCTGAGTACCATGCTGTGATTGGGCCCATCAGGAATCAGGGCAGTTGAAACTTTAGGTGGGAGCCGAAGAGATAGCCCTGATGTGATATCTGTGGAGTTTAATTAATTACATGGACTACCATAATTGGATATCTATACATATTTATATTCTGCAATATCTGGAACCATCAAGGAGCCACCCTACCAGCGAAAATATGGTAGAGTCCAACAATTATGCATATAAAAACATCGTGCCAACTATAATTATGAAAATGTTATGCCGTGTGACATAGTTTGGTATGTTAGGAGTGACTATAGATCAATCCAGTCTAAAATCAAAAGTGATCATGGAGAAGATAAGGAGATAATAAGGAGACAGGATTTTCTTAAATAATCGCTCTCGCAGTAGATGAGAGTCAATAGAATCCAAAAAAGTACAAGGTTTATTTGAAAATACTAATCTCTTGAATATTTTTTAAGTTGTGTTTAAAATTTTATGGTGTTCTTTATCAATTTTTTCTCTCTTTGATCTTGTTGTTTCTATATCATTATCAAGATTTTTTATGTTAAATCTCTTTGTACTCATTCTTATTAATATATGCACTTGAACTGTAACTCATGAAATAGATTAGGTCGGAACTTGCGATGTTCCGAACATATACTAGTACATGAGCGCCAGGCAAGAAAAGCGGGAGGACACAATTATCTAAAGCTTCATCTATCAGATCAGCTATATAATAGTAGTGGTTTTAGACTCGAGATGTGTGATGGTCTCAAATGGATGGATATGGGGATAGATAATCAAATGACGTCATATATGACACAATGATGATGTAAGCTGAGCCATCATGCTATTGGCAGAATTAGCAACGCTCCGTTGATGAAGAGTACGTGGTGATTACGTGAAGTTAAAAGGTTTTAGCGCAGGTCCAGAGTTAATAAGTTCATAAGGAACAGAAAAGACAAAACAAAATGAAGTTAGTAAGTGAGAGTGGAATAATAAAGGGGCTGGGCTATATGAATATAAATTGGTCCCGAACGGAGCAGGAAAACTAAAGTACTTTGGATAGTTGTGCGCACATGTCAGATGTGAGACCAGCAAATGAAATCATTTTGTTACCTGATTTCTCGGTGAAGAGATGAGAAATCAGAAATTAATTAGAAATGGATGAATGATAAGTCCGCATGAGGTCAGTCTTTTATTTTTACCCTCTTCTTGTTGCTGTTGCCGTTTGGTCTCTGCGATTTAATCAATACTAGCAGATGATGTAATGTCAATTTTAATAACAGCTCTATGTCGGAAACTCATCAATTTACTCTATAGAGCAAAGGGAGTGTGGCAACAGCAATTTACTCTATGGCCAGCACCATCTGTTTCTATGCATCAATTTACTCTTATGGCCAACACAGTGAATGGGGAGGTACACTGCGCAGTAGGCGCTTTGTGTAAAGAAACAAAGAGGTCCAAATCAACCAATGAGAAGGGCAACTTAACTGTCCTGAACGATATATTTTAGACTTTGCACATCATACAATCTTCTATGAAGATTCCTCAGGAATGTGGTGCCGTGCCAACCACACCACCACATTGTGTTTTGGAGGTTGTTGGGGCTTGTCGGCAATATCATCAGACCCGGAATTTGCATATGTGATGCGGCATTCATCACTACAAATTTAACAATGAATGAGCTACAGATTTGGAAAACATGAAAGTGAAAAAGTTTCAATGTTACATGTTACGAAAGAAACCGTCAGATATCAAGGAAGCAAACTGAAACAACCAGTGATATAGGATTGTTGTAACAATAAACAGTACAGATTAGTGCATCTAAAAGCTCAATAGTTCAGTAAGGTTAAGAATAGAAAGTTAAAAGTATATGGTGCACATGGATTGCTCCCATGACTATTAAGAAACATAATAGCCGTTTTCACTGTCTAAAATTAACCAAAGCAAAGGTTGGTGATGGTCCAAGTAGTATCCTGGTGGCAAGGGGTGCCATGTACTAGTGTTAATGTTGCACAGAAACAGCAGAAATCATCTCACTGAGGAAAGGTCCATGAATTGACTTTTCGTGGTAATAATAATATACATCACAGTAATAGCAATTTCAAACTTAACAGACTACAAAAGCTGCAAACCAATTAATGGCCCTCTAACAGATCACTTAAGAATAAACTAACCACATTTCAAATTGCTCACTTTGGGTTCAAGAACTGCATTGGCTGCTCAAATGCGAAACATAAATTTCTTTTAAATATAAGCAAGCAATTTGGAACTTCATGTCCACTTCTTGAACTTTGCATGCAGGTGATGAAATGTAAATTTTGCATTTTGCCTGCAGAAAACTTCCATCTAGAAAATCCAAACAGAACAAAATGTTCCAAATCTCAAGAAACTAAAAGTTGTGGCATAAGATGATATAAGGGGAAAAATGTTACTCAAAGGGCACAATATTTTACCAGTTTTATCTGAAGGAGCCATCATGGGAGTAATTGGTGCAGAGATAAGCATGGTGGTGTGCAAGACCTGAATGATACAATTGCCAGTGGAGAGTCAAACAAAGACAACAACTCAAAAGAAAAAAGCAATAAGCTCAATGCAACTCTAAAAAATCACACAAACAATACCAAACAGAACACCACAATTAGTGATAAAAAAACATAGTACATAATTAATGTAAGCTACAGCCAATGATGGTAATGACATTATTATCACACACCCTAGTGAGGACCATCTAAATGCCCGTGCAACTCCTAGTCCTAGATGATACAGCGAAAGGTATGGCCAAAGTTTCAGTCACAGATGTCTACCATTTTGCATGAATGAGACACAATAAAAGAAGGGAAAATAGTGCTTTTCCAACAAAAGATGATATAGTGCTGGAGGATTAAGTAAGACCTATTTTTGTAGAGATGGCCCAGAAAGAGAGTTGTGCCACACCAAAAAAAAAAGGGGTAAATTGTTTTATACCGTTACATAGTTTCCATTTGTATTTGGTGCCACGTGTTTCATCAACATATAGACCTATCCCAATATATCAGTCTCATAAACTACAATTCCAACACTCAATAAGAACATGATACAAATTTCAAAAATACACAAATGCAAAATATCTAAGAATGAGCCACTAAGCCTCACAAACAACATAATGAGTGGCGCTTCGACACACCGATTACTTGCATCTATATGTGGGCCAAAAACTATTTTTTGTGTAGTGTTAATCTATCTCCAAGAAGGAATACAATTTTTACATAACGGTGCCTATGCTAATTGGATGTAAAGAACAAAAACTTGCATCACCATCATTGGACATTCTTGGTGGTAAAGTACGCATGGAGGTTCACATATTTGTTGCAAGCAACAAATCCAAGATGGTGATGCAAGCAATGATCCCATGCAGTATAGGGTGATCCAAGATGATGGTGATGAAATTAGAGTACTATCTCTGCATGCAAATATGCAATTAGCACATATCATCTGCTTCATGCTGAACAAAGTTAGTTAGTCAGAAAATAGGATTTATATGAAAGTTAACTTAAAGTTGTGACTAACAATCATTAGGCTTAAGCTTAAAGATCATGGGAAAAGCAATTGCATAGCCCAAAAATATAGAGATCCGTACCAGAAATCTTTGACTTAATTTGACAAAATAGCAATGCAAAAGCATTCAATTGCCAAAGCAAACTCACCTGAGAAAGGACCTCGTTGGGCGTGTGCTCGAGCGGATGTTGTCGTCCGACCTGACGCCATGCGCCACAACTTTCCATTCTCTGGGTGAGCTGCCATTGTTGTCGAAGACGTATCTGCCGAACTCGAGGGTGTATACGACTCTGATGAACGGGTACATGAATGCCAGGCTCGTCTGCTGCGGGCAATGCGACGAGAGGGGGAGACGCTGCCACAAGCCGACCAGACCATGTCACATACACGATACTGATATCTACACTTGTCAATGCTGGGGACAGGGCCAGCAACTGCAAATGAACAAGGCCAAGGAGCTCCTTCAAGAGATGTCAACGAATGTAGGCATTTAGCCCGATGTGGTGACATACAACATTCTCATTGACGGTTGTGTCCTCATGGACGACAGTGAAGGTGCATTCACCTTCTTCAATCAGATGCGGTCGCATGGTATTGCACCATCCACGGTCAGCTACACAACTCTCATCGAGGCGTTTGCAATGTCAGGTCAACCGAAGTTGGCACACAAAGCATTTGATGAGATGGACAAGGACCAAAGGGTGACGGTTGACAGGGTGTCCTGGAACATGCTGAATCGTATTGCCGGATCGGCTTGCTAGAGACGGCCAAGCAGCTAGTCGAGAAGATGAAGGAGCATGGGGTGCAACCTGAAGTGGCCACGTATGGTAGCCTGGGGAAGCATTGGTCCTCTGGAATGAGGTGAAGGAGCGGTGCCAAGGCAAACCACAGTTCAAGCCTGACGAGGAACTGCTCGACGCACCGGCCTGGAGATGGTCGCATGCATGGAGGAGAACAGGATTGCACCGAACAAGACTAAGTACGAGAGGATATACATCGAGACGCACTCACGGATGTTGAAAAGTAAGCACGCGTCGCAGGCATGGCAGGACGGAGGAAGGAACGGAAGCGGGCAGCTGAGGCATTCAAGTTCTGCCTCGGCCTGCGCAACTCATACTACGGCAGCGATTGGCGGCTCGAGCCCCATGGGGAGGATGAGTATGACCTGAACTAGAGGTTAGAGCCTCGAGCCTAGTTTTGTTGTCAACATTGCAGTATATACTCATGGGATGGTTCATTTTCCTCCCGACAAAATTTTGAAGTCTCAAAACTTGTAAAAGGTTGTGCATTACTGTTGTATCGGTGTATATATGAATATAGATTCATTTGATTTCGTGGTCATCTGGTTTCTTAATTCATAAACATTGAGAACCTTGACAATTGGAAATCAGACCTGCAAGTGGTTTTTTAGTTGAATCATATTTCTTCTTCAAGATGAATACAAGAGTTGATGCAAAATCATGCAGTTCCTGCAGTGTGATGAAAAGCTTTTTCCACTTTTTAGGAGATAAATTGTTGCACCAAAATCTGGTATGATCAAAAAGAACAAAAGGATGGTTATAGTTTCATTACAACAAACAGGTAGTAAATGTTATGAATATTGTGTTAAATATTAAGAGTCTGTAGGGCAAAATATATACACAAGTTACAGAGGTGTTTTAGGTAACAAACCCTAACAAACTAACAGAACCAAAACATAATACATATCTCTAACAGCCCCTCTCAAACTCATGGTGGGTCAGTAATACTGAGTTTGGAGAAGAAAAACATATGTTGCGCCCGAGGTTGCGGCTTGGTGAAGAAATCAGCAAGCTGTAACTCAGAAGGCACATACTGTAGAGAAATCACGCGCTCATGTACTTGCGATCGTGTGTACGAAGCATTGACACCAATATGCTTGGTGAGCTCATGCTTCACTGGATCACGCGCAATACTAAGAGCACCACTACTGTCGGATATCAGAGTCGTCGGGGCTGAAACCAGGACACCAAAGTCAGCAAGTAACCAGTATAACCACGCAATCTCAGTAGTCACAGACGCCATGGCTCTCAACTCAGCCTCAGCACTCGAACGGGAAACTGCAGTCTGTTTCTTAGTCTTCTAGGCAACTAGAGAGGAACCAAGAAAAACACAGTAAGCAGAAAGGGACCGACGATCAGAAGGATCACTGGCCCAGGTCGCATCACAATATACCTGAAGCTGAAGAGTATTAGTGCGAGGGAAGAACAAGTGGCGAGACATCGTACCACGAAGATAACAAAGAATACGAAGAAGATGGCTATAGTGAGTCTGAGTGGGCGAACAAACAAATTGACTGAGAATGTGGACCGCATGAGTGATGTCAGGACGGGTGATGCCGAGATAGACTAGGCTACCAACCAAATGGCGATAGCTAGTAGGATCCTCGAGAGGAGCGCCATCCGTGGGACGGAGCTGCAGGTGAAGCTCCATAGGAGTGTCAACAGTGCGCTAATCAATGAGACCAGAACGAGTGAGAAGATCCTGAATATACTTCTGCTGAGAAAGGTAAAAACCATCAGGTGTAGAGGTAATCTCAATCCTCAAGAAGTAACATAAAGGACCCAGATCAAACATCAGAAACTGCTCACTAAGACGCTTCTTCACAAAGTCAATATACGCAGGATCATCACCAGTGATGATCATATCATCGACATATAGAAGAAGAAGAGTCCGACCACGAGATGAGGTGTGAATAAAAAGAGCAGGATCAAGAGAGCTAACAGAGAAACCAGCAGTAGTGACAACAGAAAAAAAAAGCTCAAACCAAGCCGAGGAGCTTGCTTGAGACCATAGAGGACACGACGAAGACGACAAACATGACCCTTAGGAGCAACGAAACCCAGAGGTGGCTGTATATACATTTCTTCATGTAAGTCACCATTCACGAAGGCAGTCTTGACATCCAGCTGAGAGAGACATCAGTGTAAAACTAAGACAACAGCAATGAGAGTGTGAACAGTAGTCATATGGGCAACTGGAGTAAAAGTCTCATCATAATCCCTACCATGTTCCTGTTGGAAACCACGTGCGACAAGACGAGCCTTGTAACGCTCAATGGTTCCATCAAACCTGGTCTTGATCTTAAACACCCACTTGCATGTGATAGAAATAGCATGAGCAGGTAAAGAAACAAGGTCCCAAGTGCCAGTACGCTGAAGAGCACTGAGCTCCTCGGTCATGGCAAGCTGCCACTCAGGATAGGAAGTAGCCTCACGGTAAAAGCGAGACTCAGAGATAGCAGTAGTAAGAGCGGACGCATACCGATTCGGAGGACGAATGGTACAACGATCCCGAAGGTGATACCGAGGAGAAACAAGAGAGGATAATGACGAAGAAGACTCCACCTGAACTGCAGTAGAAGTGGAGACAACAGGTGGCTGAGAAACAACCGGAGGGTGCCGAGTGTACTGAAACTGGAAAGAAGATGCACGACCAGGCAAAGACTCAATGCAAGCTGGGGCAGGGAGAGTAGATAGGTCAGAGGAAGAAGACACCGCAGGAGTAGGTGGAGGTAACCTAGGAAGAGGCAGTGGCGATGAGTCAGAGATGGATAGAAACGAAAATGTCTCAAAGGGAGTAGTGGCCTTGGGGGTAGAAGCACGATAGCAGTAGGGCCGAGTCTCATCAAAAGTGACATCACATGAAACTCTGATCTTCCGAGCAGAAGGATCATAGAAACGATAACCCTTATGCTCGGAGTTGTAGTCAAGAAAAACACACTCGACCGACTGAGCAGTCAGCTTTGTGCGTTCTCGAGGTTGCAGAAGAACGAAATAGGTACAACCAAAAACACGAAGATGAGTGTACTGAGGAGAATGATTGTAGAGACGCTGAAAAGGAGCAGTCCCCTAAAGAGCAGTGGACGGCTGAAAATTGATGAGATAAGCAGCTGTGGAGAAAGCCTCAGCCCAAAACTGAGGTGGTACATGAGAGGCAAGCAATAAAGTGCGGGCAGCCTCAGTCAGATGTCGGTGTTTGCGTTCAGTAACTCCATTCTGGGCATGGGCACCGGCACAAGAGTACTATACAATAGTGCCCTGCTCAGAAAGAAAATGCCAAAACACAGACGACTGATACTCACCACCAGAATTACAGCGAAAAGTGCGCATAGTAGAGTCAAACTATGTGCGAATCATGGTGGCAAAAGACTGATCCTTTGAGGTAAAAGCCATCTGAAACGAGAATAGTTATCAATAAAAATCACATAATATTTATGACCATCCTTTGAGGTAAAAGGAGCTGGACCCCTAATATCAGAATGAATGAGGTCAAAGGGACGAACAGAAATGGACTCACTTGAACTACAAGGGAGTTGTAGCTGTTTGCCAAACTTACAACTCTGACAGACCATGATAGTATCAACAGATATGCTACCAAGAACACCCTAACGCACCAAAGACGAGAGACGAGACCCACATAAATGACCAAAGCGATGGTGCCACTGAGCAAAACTAACAGAAGCAGCGGCGGCAGGAGAAGTAGACGACTGACAAGAAGCAGCGGAGGTGGAAGGAAGGTGAAGTCAGTCGAGGATGTAGAGATCCTGATGATGCTGTCTACGGCGGTGGCTAGTACCAACTATCTTCTTTGTCCGACAATCTTGAACAAGACAAGAAGTAGGACCAAAACCAACACAGCAGTTATGATCAGTGATCTGACCAACAGATAAGAGATTCATAGTTAACTGAGGTACATGAAAGACATCAGGATCAGAAAAGGAGAGGCTAAGGATGAACAGACGGCGGTCGAAAACAAAAAAGGTTTTAGGGTTTAATCTGTCTCCAATACCATGTTAAGAATATTGTGTTAAATATTAAGAGTCTGTAGAGCAAAATATATACACAAGTTATAGAGGTGTTTTAGATAACAAATTCTAACAAACTAACAGAACCAAAATAGAATACATATCTCTAACAGTAAAAACATTTGGGTGGCAGCTGGCTGCAAATTAGTGCTTGCTGCATCATAATTCATACAGAAATGTGCATTTCTTTTACAGTTGAAAAGCTGCTAAAGAGTCCGAATGAAGCAGGAAAGTAGCCTTTTTTTTATTAATGTTAACCGTGTGTTTGCTTGACACGTGGTTTGAACATTGTGTTACATCCAAAAGAATGGGCGAAGGATCAAAAGCAAGTTAACAAAGGGTGCTAAACTGACAAGGCAATTATCTAGGCCACAAAATGAGTCAATGACAACTAGATTCCGATTTCAGCTCTGACCTTATGCCTTGCTCTGACCTCCAGCTTAGGTGAAGGCGAAGAAGTATAGCTACGGGGTGTCAGATGTTCGGATGCTTTTGGAGTACTTGGTACAGTCAAATGGACCAACATCTTGAGCTTTCCGTTTAACCTGCAGAGGGAGATGAAATCAGCTTTTCGGTTTACATCTACACATGATACATATTCATCAGAGAAGCAGTTTTCAGCGCCTGGCAGAATCAAATCCATATGTCGATGCTATGCAAACCGAATCACTATGTGATGAATACAATTGATGCATTTGAAAGATGGAGGTTTTAGTGTATACACAGCATGCACGGACAGTTTTTGGCCTACGAAATGATAAATCACCCACTTAATGCATGCTAGGAGAAAAATGTATTTTACTATAACTTGCAACTACAGAGGAGCATACCGGTGACCATGGACTGGGTTCTGGAGCAGTTTTGTCCGTCGGGGAATTTTGCACGGCACCAGTCTTCAATTCCAAAATCTCCTGTTAAAATATGTCAAGGGTAACACATGTTTACGCCCAAATTTCATAATAGACACAATTACTCAATCAAAATGGAACTTGCAATGGTGTACTATATTTCATGCTCTAGTGCTCCTACACCCAAAAAGTTCACATAATCATCTCGACAATTTACTTTATCTACACGTAGTCTGAAAAGGTCCTGATGTCAAGTAAACTGACCTCCCCACAAGTCTCCATCACGGCAAACCATTCTTCTGTGAACGGTACCAAGTGTTTTAGATGATCTGGAGGGATAGTATTTGCAATTGGTTTGTCCATCTCCTTGTGATTTCTGCAAAAGATAAGAATAAAACAAAATCAAGACACTCCGACTAAGCCAGCTTCCCTTGTGTAGACACTGTAGACATACTCTATGTGTGATGCCCCTTCTTGAACTGACAAAGTATTTGTGTCAAGCACCATTTTCTTTTTGGTATTTGGTTCTTCTGATAAAACAGGCTGATTTTCTTCAGCCAAAGATTCATGCAACTCTGCTTTACTACCAGCTGTAGCTGCTTGTAAACCACTTAAAACAGCACATCGTGCATCCAGATCTGACGACATTACAGGTGCTTCTGCTTTAATAGGAGTAGAACATTCTGTACTACTATGATCATGGTTATGCCCTAAATGTAACATGAATGCTTCCTTTACAACCAATGAATTTTTTGTGCCAGGCTCCATTCTGCCTCCAGTATTTGGTTCTTCAGATGAAGCAGGTTGAACTTCTTCATCCAAAGAATCATGCAATTCTGCTTTACTGTTAGCCAAATCTGATTTTAAATCACCTAAACTAGCACCTACTGGCTCCTGATCTGCACATACAATAGATCCGACTAATTCCATATGAGTAGAACGGTCAGTATTCTGGTGATGACAGGAACCAAGGTCTAGCATGAAGTCAGGACCTGGAGTGCAATTTTCACCTTCTGACAAAGAATTTGCAATCGCTGTCTCTCTAACAAGAGAATTTTTTAAGTTGATTGCCGCAGTGGCACCATCTTCTGACTTTCTTTGATGACAAAGGTCAGCATGAGTGCACGCTTGAGACGAAATGCAAGAAGATGACAATTTACTTCCCACAGTAGGTTTGGTTGAAGAGCAAACAGCTTTAAGAGAACAGGAATCCTCAATAAGTTCATCATCTTTGATAATGCTCCTTCCTTCTGCAGGTGATGCATCGTCATACACATCTAGTGTACCATGTCTGCCACCACCAATCTTTTCTGAACTCGGAGGCTGCGCATTATCCCTGATCCGAACTGACAAACAATCAGCCTCTGGCATTTCTTCACAATTTATATTTCGAGATCTTGCTGAGTTTGTAATAATATCTTTTGACAAAGATTCCTTCGCATTAGATGGATCTGTGTGCTTAACAGAAGGAAATAAAGAAGTTCGGGTGCAGAGGGTGCTCTCACTAGTCAAAGGTTGCACATGAAGCTTTGAAATAGCAGAACAGTTAGCAGGCTGCTGTTTTGGCAGACTAAGTTTGCTTTTTAGATTCTCTGGCTGCTTATATCTGGGAGGTTTTATAAGTGATGTAGGATTTCCAGTAAAGCATCTCTCTACATTTCTTTGAGCAGTATGGCCATGTGATGCAGGAGCCTTTCCCTGAAAGGGTCAAACAACAAGTTTAGCCCAAAAAAGAAAAATCTATCAAGAAAATAAGAATCAAATGACAAAGACAATCCAACAGATTACATAAACTCAAGAAATAGAAATGTTGGAAGCTAATTGTTTCGAAGGAATGGTTAAAAGGATAAAATTTTGTAAACCATTTAGTTTGCTTTTGGGATGTTAAATTGGATATGGAGGGCGCAGATGGAGGCAGAATGGGGCTGACTTGTTGGGCTTGGCCAATAATCTAAAAGTAGTGTTTATGGTATAGTTATCCCTTAATTCAACCTATTTTGCGCATAGTTGTTTCAAGGAATGAACATCCTATCACATCATCTCGTGTGCTACAAACGAATTATGAGGTACAATATTAACATGTAACAACACATACCTTCTGCACTTATCCACGGGTCTAAGTTGCAAAACATGGTTACATGCAGGCAAAAACTTAGCATAGAATGACACATCTATTCACAGGGTAAAGTAGTTTTCAAAAATTCACCTTATTTTTTTTAATGCAGAACCAAGAAACAGCACCAACGCAGCAAACCATATATAAGAGAGATATGCCAAAAAAAGTTAGAACTGAAACTGTTACAGGTGACAGCAGTGGAAGGGCATAACAGAGTACCTGAGCAAAGAACCCTACTGAAGGTGAAGGCATCCGAAGAGCTGATGGCTTAGCAAATTCTGATGCAGAGACACCAACAGAACTGGAGGCGCTACTTTGTGAATATGGTGAAAAAGCTCTGCAAGACCCAGAAATATTGGCTTCTTCATGAATAGCGGTAACAGGAGGCTCCTGCACAAGTAAACCAGTATATTAAGAAAAATTGTCACGTACTTTCTTTTAAGAAAAGAAAAATTGTCAAGTACCGCAAACAGAAGCAGGTAAATTTGTCAAATGGAGATGCAAACCAAACTACTAACCAAATCCTTCTGTATTGCAAATCCAGAAGATTTAGCACAAGGTGAAGGCTCCATCCTCGATTTTGGTGGGAGTCCCTCTACTGTACGTGCGTTGTCAGCTTTAACCGGAGAATAACAGTTTGTTAAATCAGTAACAATAGGACACAAGAGTGACAAAAGCAAAGTTAAAACAACAGGAAAATACAACTGGGAGCTGGGAATTGGGACTTCGAGTAAAACTAAATGTCTGAGTTCACAAGAAATTGAGCTGCTTTTAAAAAAGCCAAATACAAGAGAGTACCTGGAGACAAGTTTTTGTTTGGCTTGGAAATACTTGTCACAAATGAGGTATTTCTAGGAACCGGAGGAAGAGAAACTTGAGACTTCTTGGCCATGTACTTGGGTATTTTTGACATCTGAGCAGTAGAACTTGGATTTGGCGCCTTCTTCTGTGTATAACAAAGTTAAGATTAACAACACTTGGATGTGTTAAGACTTTGACTTGTAGTATTGACGAGAAAGTAGCCCTGCTGCTGTTAAGAAAAAAGCTAAGCCCATACAATATCTCCCTAAAACATCATAATTAAGGATATGTATATCCCGCTGATGATCTTGGTATGCTCTTTAGGGTGCTTCTTGTCGAGCTTTTACTTTGTGCACCCTGCAATTGGTCAGAAAAGAGCAATGTCAAAGAGATGTTGAATGGCTACCGCTAATGTAAGTAAAAGTTGTACTGAGTGATGAACCCACCGCAAGTCTTTTTCGTTCATCCCGTCCAGAAGTTTCTGCACTGGGAAACAACTTTATTCCCTTGTTTTCTGAACTCTGAAATTTTGGAAGCTGTTTGCCACGGGAGTTCTCTGTGACTTGGTCAAGTACAGATCTATTGCCAGATTTCCCAATACTATACAATGGGGACATCTTACTGCCAATACCGGAGGCAGGGCTCCCAATTGCATTCACATGAGAGCCACTGAGCACAGACAGCTCCAGATTATCCAAAACACCTGCAAATTTTATGAAAGCAAGTCAGGTCCAGTCCAGACAGCCACATAGAGGAGTCCTGAAAGAATTAATTTGCCTTGTTCGGTGAGGAAAGCAGGATTCCATGCTAGGCTTTTCCTCAAGTTGAAACCACCGGGCTTCTTCTTCTTCTTCTTGACCAGCATCTTTGTAGAAATGGAAATGGTGTCCTCATCTTTCCACAGGGTTGGGACAACTGAGGAATCAACTCCATCTTTACAGATGTGGTTCTCGTTGTCACCCGTGTTCAAAATCATGCGTGATGGAGAACCTGTCAGAAGCTACCAATAATATCATGTGAAGGTGTGATTTTTCTATCAGATAACAAGTATGCAACCTGTAATACAATGGGAAAACTTTGAAGAAATCAAGTATTTTAGTGCGCAAATAGAAAACGCATTGTGGAATTGACGACGCAAGGAAACACCCAAAACCACATGGAAGAAATTGAAAGCGAATGAACCCAAACCCAAACCCTAGATATGAATGAAGGGTATCGGCTTACCGGATTGGGCAGTCTCAGCCATCTCCAGTTCTCGGGGGAGGCGGAGATGAAGTGGGTTTGATTCGTCCATTCGAAGCAGCAAGCCAGCAACCGAGCGGGAATTATTAATTTTTTTTTTATTTTCAATTTGTTTGCGGGCCATCACCGCAGTGGAAAATGGGCCCAAGGCCCAATCTCAACTCTTCCATAATTCCATTCCATTCTACGCAAAAGAGGATCCTACGGCAAAGCAAATACTGTTAGTCCTAGAACCTTACCATCAAGACCTGTTAACTTTTGTTAGGCATTTTCATGTGTTTTGACCCTGTATTTACGTTGGAAGATTCTAATCTACAAACTGTACTCGTATTCATAAACACTTCATTGTAAGTCAGGATGTAAAATGAGAAATTCATAACAAGAGAACTTTAGGATGATTTAAATTCAGCAATTTAATTAACAACCTTAATTGTTTGTGATCATCACCATGTTTCTTATTGCAAGAGTGGTGACCTTGAAAACTTATATAATATTATGATGTGTCTAGTTTGGCTGTGTTCTTGGTTGTGAATTCATTGTAAAATTGTTTAGCATTTAGCATTGCCCGTAAAAAGACTTGGTATACGTGTAGGTTTAACATTCAAGTGCTTGAATTTTTTAAATCTTCATTAGCATGCTTGTCGAAATAAGTATGTAAAAACCACTAACCACTAATATGCTTTATTCTTATATCTGTGTGACCTTTTTCTTTTTCCATTTAGAACATGAATTTTGCTCAGTTCAAGCACATGTCTTATCTTTCCTCTACCTTCAGCATACGTTTTCTTTTCAAAAAAATTTCAAACATTCTAGTGATACATCATTACTTTGTATAACTCATTAACTCTACGCTTAAAGGATGCAAAAGTAGATACCAACCTTCTTCTAAATCCACGAACTATTTATTATTATAATTCAATTCAATAAAAAATCAGATCCGTTTTTAACGACCTATGTCAGTCTTGTTTACAGTTCCCCGAGGAGCAAGGTATTACGTAAATAACCCCGATGAAATTTGGCGAAATGGCTATAGATTGCTTAGCAACAGACATTGAAGCGAGTAGTTCTCTCTGCTTCTGCACAAATAAGCAGCATGTCGAGTCCATTCATCTACTACTATACAGAATCTCAAGACCTATGAGTCGAAAATCCTGCAAATTTTCCTTACATAGGGGGAAAATCCTGACATTTGTCCCCGTCAAAAAAATTCCTGACATTTGGTAAAGTGAACAAAAAGGCAGTGTAAAATTTTGTGATGTTTCTCGGCAACAAGAGTTAAGAAAACTTGTGTTGCATGGATTCAGTTTTTATACCATAGTAGGAAGCAGGTGAATAGACGTGTCATCCTCTGGGACCAGCTATCTTCTCATGAATCTGGTCCCTGGACTCTCTCTCATTTTGGATCATTGCCTTCTTGGCAAGCTCATATCCTGCGAAGTTCATCGCCCCCAAGGGGGCAATCCAGAAGAACCGGGGGATTGCGCCCTTGAAGAGCCCAAGAGGGCCCTCATTCCGGAGGATCGAGAAGGCCATCACCTGCATGGACACTGGCATGCCTTGTGGAGCGGTCATCATCCGAGTCTTCATCACATCAAAGGGGGTCGTGACGACTGCTGCAAGCCCTCCAGACAATGCTCCGACAGCAACAGTCTCCCACGGTTCCAAGTCCCTCTTCAGAACATGTTGTGCTGCCTAGGAAACCGAGGTCATGATCATTAGATACATCAACATGTAGGGCATTGTTCTCAAAGAGATCACAACAGAAATAAGATGTCTTAATGTTAGTGCATGAAAAGCACAATATTCAGTGGTGCTGTTTCTATCATTTATAACAGCTGGGGTAAACAGCATGAATTATTTAGTTAAACTAGTGAATTGTTGAAAGCGAGTTAAAAGTTTGCTCCTTAAAGCTATTTTTTCTGGTATCAACATTACTGCAGGGAACTTCAAAGAAAATGAAATGGATGGACTGACGTATAGAAATTTATTGACAAGACTCTTTAGTTGCCATTTTGGTGCTATTTCAGATGCATGACATTCTAACAAATTTATAGACCAGTGATCTTGGTATCAACAGAATGCAGCTAATTGGTAGACTTTTAACTTAACAAAAAAGGAGACTCATAGGGCTGTTTAGTGAAAATACAGTCATAGAACAAGTAACAATGTGGAATACCTTTTTAGCTTCTGCATAAAGGCACATCCCAGCAACATAGAAAGGAACCTCACGACAAAGAGTGGCCCCAGTGCCACGAAAGAAGCCTTTCATACCATCTTGTCGCATGGTACCAACAATGGCTTCTCCTACATTGTCGAAGATCCCAGCCTGCAAACGCTGTTTAAGGACCTCACAAGGAATCCGAACTGCTGTTCCCAGGATTGTGCTGCAGAAGGACGCCACAGATTGCACCTGCAAAACGTGTAACATATCATCAAACATCATATAGCACAGCTATGTTTATACAAACTAACGTTTTGCTCATAACTTGGTCAGATATTATTAAAAAAACTTGGTGCAGCACATTGACTATTCATTTGGGTAGAGCTATATGTTAACTTGTCATCCAGAAATATACTCAAAACAATTTCTTAGTCTGCACTTGCAGGAAGAGGTAAACAGGTCCAACATGTGACCAAGCTCGGGTTAGCCATGTCAAGAATATAAAAGGCACGGGAGGTAAGAACCATGTGGCAAACAAGATGGTCCATGGTAATCTAAACCAATTTTTTCTGAGAAATAATTGCAGGAGAAATAGTAAAGTGTACCTGAATTTCCGGAAGTGTTGGAGCAACACTTACTAATACAAGCTTACTTGCTTCAAAAATTCCAGTCCTCAAACCATGGCTGCAAATTGACAGGATATGAATATGCAGTCTACAAAAATATAAGATATCATGTATAGTAAGTCAAACAATACGGACCTTGAAAACTGGCCAAGAATTGCAGGGATAGAACCTCGATACAATCCTCGAAGCCCAATTTGTGGGAGCTTCGAAATGAGCTCTGGGAAAGAGAGTGTCGATGATTGGACACGTGTCTGATGCAGTACAGAAAGAATGAGCACTAAAATTAGAAATTTCCATGGAAGTGCAAAAATTTCAACTGGAAATTTAAACTCCAGCTATCATAGGCTAAACCACAAAATGTGATCAGAAGTTCAGAACAGAGCATGCCTTAGCAGGTAAAGTGATTTGTGATGGCATCATGCAGGGATGCTTCTTTGTGGACTACTATATATGAGGAACTCCCAATGAACCTACTCCAAGCTATCTGTGTTTTTTATTTGATTGAATAATACCAAGATTCCCAAAATTCAGACCTACTAATGCCTATATGGTTGGCTACTTCACATGAAAATGCTTCGCATGGAGCCTTAAAAAAAGATTGTGCTCTATCGAATTTCTAAGCCTGCCTTAGTATATTTGCCTTCAATCAACTTTGCTCATCAGGGCATCCTTTTGCAATAAATATTCAGTAGAGAAAAAAGAGCTGACACAATGTTTTGGAACACACCAACATGTTTGAACTAAACGGAATCATGATGTACCTTCATTGAGTCAATGGGATGCATCAAAGAGGTAGAAAGTGCACAAGCAAGACCTCCAGCTAAAGCAGACTTCAGAACACTTTCAGTAGATATTTCCACTGGTGGGGGCACAGCAACCACAGTAGCAGCTTCAAACCAGATGCTCCTAAATGCATTCGTTAGTGAAGAAACAAGTCAGATGGCAAGTTAGAGTACAGAAGAGTACCATAAGATAGAAAATTTGCTATTTTGACCATTCCTAGTTGAATATTTGATATTTTATCGAGGTCTGTGTACAGATTTAGACATCTATGAAAGAAAAAATGCAAGATCTTTTCATTCTTGGCTTTCTTGTAAACACAAAGAATTGTTACCATGCCATGAACTTCTCTAAAGCTGAAAGGATCCCAAAAGGGAAGCATGGATCAACATGTTACATGGATGTCTATTGAATCTCATTTACAAGGTTCATAACAGAGAAAAGTTTGTTTCAGCAAAAGCTAATGTGTTCAGAAGTATGAAAGTACTTGTATTGCTTCATATTAAATTTGGATAGTCCCACAAAAGGAAGCATAATCATGAGGGAAAAACCAGACTGTGAACAACTATTGGAAAAAACCTAAAGGGGAACTTTTCTGCATTAGGAGTAGCATATTGGTGGCTTGAATATGAAAACAATAACAAACATGTTCTACAGTTACACTGGAATCTTCAACATCAGAATTGTTAAAACTTAAAATTGGCTCAAAATGCAATTATCTTTTAACATTGTTCATCAGACATACCTAGGATCATCTTCAAGACGTTCTGAAGGAAGTAGAAGCATGAAATTACGAAAATGGCTGTATGAGATTGATCCTTCTGAATCTGCATTTAGATACCGCATCATTGCAGCAGCATTATCCTCATTATCTGGGAGGCCTGCGCTTTTTAATGATGTCAGAATTTGATTCTTTTGGAGTGTCCCAGACTTGCTCAAACACAGTGTGGTATATGCCCGGAGTATTGTTGGCTCCTTCTGCTCCATCAAGGACAAAAATTGTTTCCACCCAATTGATTTTGAAAATAAATTGCTTCTGGTGCGTCGTAATAAATCCCGAGCATACCTCCTTGGTAATCGTCTCTTTCTCATTGCAATTTCAAGGTCTTCAAGAGTGACTTGTCCATCACCATCTCTGTCCATCTCCTCAAAGAACCGCTTTCCTGCAGCAACATAATTAAGCATATAAACAAAAAGCTCAAGAACTAATTCTGCACATTTACAACACATCAACAGCATGGAAATCTTAGCATAAGTAACATGTCGACAATGTTCATGTTAGAATAACAGCATTGAGCCGTTTCGGGAGCTTTACATGCATGACCAATTGACCACAGATGATGTCATACCCTATCACCCGATTCACCTGTGAGGCTCCGATTGGAAGATTATAAGGAGGATATCAAGTGTATAATTGAGTCGCTTGTTTTAAGAATATAGAAAGAAATATTGTGTTACTATCATGTTCTGCATAAATTAATGAGGTTGTGAGGTCTTTGAGTGGGAGAGAATGCACAAGTAACAGCTGCATAATCTAAATAAATAGTGGAATGACATCAGAACATAATTATACAGTGTAAACAGCTAGCATCTTCTATCTGTGTGTTCGAATAAGTGCATTGCAGTAACTCTGAATAAGACAAGTATGCCATCAAAACTGACATGACATCATTGTAAAGTAAAATATTCTGCATAATTCAAAATTTGTGCTACACTACTTCCAATTGGTGACTGGCAATCAAAAGGACATCATCTAATTAGATAAGACACAACACAAATATTCTAACTGAGGCCTTGTCGATACTCTGTCCATTACTATCAACAAACCAGGTCCAAAGTGCAAGACATAAATTTGTACATATTGCAAACCATGATCCTCCATATACCAAAAGCAATTGGTAACGGGAAAACCACAAATTGAAAACGATGCATTTCAAATTTCATGTAGCATGAAATAGACTGAGTAGTATGGGTCCACAAGCTGATGATCAAACATGAAATAGACTTGTTTGAGGCTTAACCATCGGAAGGATCTTGACCATCTTGCACAGTTACCATCACTAAACCATTCGTACACTGATTAAGCTGCTGCTTCAAGAAATCTGTATGACCTTTTTTTTTTCTTTTGCAAGTTAGACAAGTATATCACTGTTGCAGTATGCACATTACTCTAACACTGCTTACATTCATAAATCATAACATTATAAAACTAGTGGATATTATCTACTTTCTATGCATAGTACATACCTTCGGCTTCTGTGTACCGGAAGAAGTCCTGCACGGAGAACAGCTTCTTCTTATCTGGATGGCCATCAGCCGATGTCAACGACTTGCCAACCAGCTGTGGGAGGAACTCAATCAACTCTGTCAGTGACACCGTGGACAGTGTTGTCCGCAGCCGCTCCACATTTGACAGCGGGATGTTAAGCAACCTGCCTGCCAACCTCTGTGGTGGTAGTGGCTTACCACTACCACTTTGCACTCCCTCTCTTTCCCCAACCACACCACTACCCCCTTCATCGCTGACAGCAGACGGTGCCGAGGTGGGCGAGGTGCCCACCATGCTTGCTGGTGGAGCCCCCACCCTCGCAAACCCCAAGTTGGAAAGGAATCCATCAAAATCCGCCTTCTTCCCATTGATTAGCTTCTCAACCACGTCTAGGTGATCGAAATGTAGTCTAGTATTAGCAAAGTCCGCGCCTTTTTGCTTGCAAACGGCCTCCAGCAGCTGGAAGTTGTGGGCCAAAGTGTCGAAGGCAATGCAGAGCAGAAGCTCCACCTCCAGCTGAGGCGGCGGCGTGGCTCTAATGTCACAAAGCGGCATCTTGTTGGTCTCTGGCTGCGCTTGCTTGCTGTCGTTGGCGAATTGGTGCTTCCCGAAGCATCGGGAGACGGATTTGAGGGGCTTGTGGAGGCGGTGCACGAAGGTGGTGAACAGGGAGTGGAGGTGGAGGAGGCAATTGGGGTCGTGATGCTGGCTGGATCCGATGGGAGAGGAGGAAGGGAGGTGGAGGAGGGCGATGGCACCGCGAGCTGCGGCGAGGAGGGATTCCAAGGGGTGGTCGGAGGCCATCGGGATGCAGGCGGCACTAGCTGCGGTGGATTCCGTCGAGCGGCGGCGCGGAAGGCATCAGCGCGGGGGATGGTGGCTAAATGTTTAGGGATTGGAGCGGCCAGCACAAATTAAAAAGAAGAAATTTTGATGGGATTTAATTGTTGTTACGGATGCTTTTGGACGTTCTGCCTGGCTTTGGAACACAAAAGTACAGTACACTAGAGCGGTACTACGAGCAAGCTTGCACTTCAATCCAACAAGTTTCCAATTTTTTATTTTGTTATTCTCTTTGGTCACAATTATATATAATAAATGAATCTTCCAATTCTTTTAAGGAAGGAAAGATGAAAAAAGGTAACCATATTATGTATGGATGCCACACGATGCTTGTAAATTACAGGATGCTAACGTTCTGTGCACCACAATGTAATAAATGAAAATGGAGTAGGACCATCCAGCAAACTGAACTGATGGATAAGGCTTGTGATGTCCAGGATAAAATTAATGCCACGTAGGCCTTTCTCGATAAAGACATGAAATATTATACATGGTATCGACGGCACATAATGAAAATGCCTTTCAAAAATATTGGGATTAATCTCCTTTCACGTGCAATTATGTATTCTGGGAATACAGTACAGTAAAAACTTTAGGTAAGTTTTATCTACGAAAAACTCAAATAACCCAAACAGTCCTTCCAATTTAACAGGAAAAATATAGGACATGAAAAACTAAAGGACGAAGAAAAGCTGACTCGAGTTTGCCATTTACTCATTGTTTTACTGCCATCGTATTGACAAGAAAATACCAATTCCAGAATTCTCCAGTCTCTCTAAAGTATTCATACAACTGACATGACCATTTCTGTTGCACCAGCTAAACCGCAGCCGCGACAATATCATACGATACATGTACCACATCATAACAATACAAGTTCCCTAACTAGAAGAAGAAAAAAAAAAAAAAAAAGTAAAACAAAGCAGTGGCGCTTCCAAGTTCCAAGCTACTCCATCCATTTCCAATAAATAATTACAAAGCACCAACCATATTAAAATTAAACGAACTCCTTATCCCAGCCACCACTCCAACCTAATACCCGCCCCGCCACATAGATTATACTCTTATAGATACAAGTAGAATGAAATGAAATGCCTGCGAAATTAGAGTAGGTAGCCTACACAAAATCGAAACGCATGAGAAGCCTCACGGATCTGTACATGATCCCCTTGCGATCATGAAGAGGCACGGCACGAATCCCTTGCTTCAGCTCTGATACAGGCAAGCATGTCTGCCCGGCGAAATCGTGCTTCTCAGGCAAGTCATACTCTTGAACTTCTATTCTCAGAAGAGCCAACTCCGGAACGGTTAGGGGGAATATAAATTCCTCATCCCAGACAGGTACCCACTGATCGTAGATAGTTCTTGTTTTCTTCATTACCGTATCTGCCATCACTCCAGCTATACCTACCTATTATTGACCAATTAAATCTTAGTTAGAGGCACTATATATATCTTATTAGCATTCCAGTTTACTTCAATTGATGCGATTGTCAATAGAAGATAAATATTGATCAAGCTTGGCATGGATCAGCACTTTAATAAAAAAATTACCAAAACCAACAAAACTTTGCTTCTTACCCTAGTATAGAAATCAGGTGGCGAAAATGTGTCGAAATGAATTTTACTGAAATCCATCCGCCACCCATCTCCCATATATACTTTCACCTGTTTGGACATTAGCAAGTATTGGTTTGGCCAGAACACCTTAATAAACGAAGGTGAGCTGATTAGATATTTATTTACCTTCAATTTTTTTTTCACTGGCAAACTTGCTGTAGGATCAAAAACTTCACCATTTGGACCTGTCATTAGCAAGAAGTCAGGCTTTTTGACATATCCACAGCCGCCATTGGCTCTGAAAAATCCTTGCATCAATCGGAGTGCTTTGTCATGCCCCTGAAATGTAAAGAAAATTTAAACAAGTAATAATGTGAAGTTACCGATATTTTTTTGAGACAAATTTTTTTATGCCATTATAAAATCTTCAATATTTTGTATTTATCATTAAACGTCTCACTTACATATGAGTTTCACCCCACCTTATCAATCTCATAAACCATAATTTTAAAACTCTTGTAATAGCATAGAAGAAATTTTCCTATTTTCTTTTATCACAGTTAAGAATAGGAACCAACCTGCATGTTGAATGCAACCATCTGAGCACCATGAGTCCAGGCATCAAATGGATCATAGTTAGATGAATTAACTCTTGTGCCCTTTGGATACACCCTGACTATATTGTTCTGAGTGAACCTGAATCAGACACAAGATAAAATTGATCAGATGTATGTTGAAGGAACTATATTGGTCAAAATTTTATAGTAGCATGCTAAAGTTATACCAACCAACTGTTCAATCTTCATCAGTATATTAGTTCTAGCCATGGATACTACCAAGATACTTTTTGAAAGAATGTCATTGCACAAGCAAAGTAAATATGGAGATGTTTCTAACACATGCATAAAGAAATGTTTGTACATAGAATCAAGGAAACATTAACTTACACAAGAATGCCTCAAATTGGAAAACCCATTATATCGAGAATTAAATTGGGATCTCTGACTCTTAACATCTGATTTTCTGAAGATTTATGCGTTGGTTGTCATAAGTATGTTATGAGCAATTATAATAGTGCCAAAAAAAATCCTCTAACTGTGACAAATGTCACATCTAGTGTAAAACATCTTTTCACAATATTTTGAGCGAGTGTAACAGTGCGTTATTGAGAGTGCTTTTGACAAATTGTGATTGGCTGTGTTGTTGTAGAATCTTGTACTAGCAGCAATCATCACTGTTAGTTGTAAAATCTTATGATTATCATAGTGTATTATAATTTCTAGCTACCTCCAGCTTTAGAGTTTTGTCACATCAAACTTACAATTGCTTCTGCATTTGAATTCTTTGATACTAATACTTCTAGTATACTTGTCTGCTGAACTTTAAACATAGTCAAATCAACTATTGAGATATTAGATTACCTTATGACATCAGCACCATGAGAGGCTGTCACTTTAGCCAACTTTGTCTCACTCAAAGAAAGGCGCCTGACTTTGTCAGGGTCTACCTTCAGGCAGTCTCTCAAACAGCCTTTTGGTTTGCCAGCATGAATGGCGATTAGTTCCTTATACTTATAGCAATTCTCCTCCTGAAATTTGGGATCATCTTCATCGAAATCTTCCTCATCTTGCTCATCTTGTTCATCCTGCTAATGACAATTAAGACTAGGAACTTGGTTACTTCATGAACATAAATCCATAGTTTTCTTAAACCAAAGGCTTATGCATTTGAGAGCGTGATGGCATTGCAGACCTTCCGATCAGATTCTTCAGCATATGAACATGTGGCTTCGCTTCTCAAGTTTCCTTCCTCCGGCAAATTGGCTGTGTTGTCACTGATGTTCTTATTATCCTTAGCTTTAAGAAATTCGTTGTATTCTTTTGGAGGTTTAGTCGAGATGATTATTCTATTTATTAGAGCTTCTGGAGAAGGAAACTCTTTTAGCTGGTCTGAACCAGGAATGTAAAGGAGGTCTCCAAATGTTTCCACAAGCATCTGTGCCAATTTGAAGTCAAAGTTGAGGATACACACAAAATAAATGAAGGATATAAATATAGAGTAAAATTTACCTCAGCTACTTTGGCTTGGAGGTCTGGTGTGAGGTGATCCTCGAGAGTAATCACAAGAGGATATATAGAAGCACAAAAGGCATACTCTTTAATGGATTGTAAACATCTGATGAGTTGTACGGGTGCAGTCAGCGTCCTTCCAAATGCAAGAAAAAGAAAATTCAAGAAAAATATTAAAAAATGGATCGTTGCATAATCAAACAGCATGGGCATCAATTGATGAACTCAAATATACAAAGATTAAAAAATGAAATAACTGCCGAGGTAAAATAGAAATTTTGACTCAAGGAAGCTTGCTATGATGATATGTGTGTAAGGAGAAACTTTCTTTTTCTTCCTCCTTTTATTTTTAAGAGAGTTTTTCTGTATGTAGATAAAAGGGCTACATAGTTTATCATGCTGAAAGGTATAACTCTAGCAATTCCAAGTCCAATTTGATCTTTTATCCTTCCAACAGGAAAAAAAAAAATGTAACACATGGCACATATAGTGTCATGTCTTCTACCCTATAATACATACAGCTAAGTTTCTATTTGTGCTTTATCTTTGAAAAATATCAAGAGGCTTTGCATTGCTTCTTGGAGAAGAATAAATTGAATTTACCTTTTTTTGTATGGACCTTTTTCTATGAATATGGAGGTTTTGAATTAAATTGCAAAAGCTTCTAATAATGAATATTTTAAGAGGCTCATTGATAGTGTTAAAGTTTGTAGATGTTTGATAAAGGGAGATAATTAGATCAGATAGCCTTTAATTATTATGTGTGCAAAGTTGATGTGCTGAGAAAACAGAATTCCTACCCTCCATGAAGAATGTCAATATTATTCTTTGCAGAATTGGGCCACATATCAAGTTCAATCACTCTCACGCCTCTCTGCAATGCTTTTATAATTGGAGTATCACTGGATTCACTGTTGAGCTGGTTCCCGGTTAAGTAAGAATTATGCCCTGTATATATGTAATAATGAGATAATGGGGCTGACATGTCTTGATGAACCTGATCAAAGAGTTTCAAATAAGGATGAGACAACATGTAAGATAAACCAATAGACATCTACTTACTTTTATGAACAAGCAAGATTAAGTGCATCATTTAGACTGCAGTACAAATCAGTATATAAGCTACAAAAGAGCTTTGGTTATGAGCTTTTCAGAGTTTTCAAAACCTGATGAACAAAATATTACAAGTGAACAATGAAACTCTGAAGATGACTAGATTAGTAGAGATATCTGAAAGGAACTCCAAGCTTTATAATTTGCTTAATGTAGTTGAGAAATTTAAGACTTAAAATCTAAGCAGCAGCAACAGCATATGCAGAGAACAAAACACTAAAAGTTCTAGGATCAGTTATCCTCATGAATCAAAATCTTGTGTTGCTCTTCAGAAGGGTGGACTAAGCTTCTTGCTCAACAAGAGCTAGATAGCACATTTCAAGTTTTGTAAAGCTCACCATATACATTGCAGGCCAAATCAGAACATTCCACAAAGCAATTGTACAAATTACTATTTTTTAAGGATATGTGGTGTGTTCTAATTGGTCCTGTAATTCATATGGTGCCACAAGCATGAAAGTGAACAAATTACACATTTTTATCCCACAAGTAACAGAACAGTCCTAAATTACCAAACAAAATTCAACGGTATTCTGAAGTATGGGTTGAACTTCTCATTCAACAAAAGCT
This sequence comes from Pharus latifolius, assembly GCA_019359835.1. Taxonomy (NCBI): domain Eukaryota; kingdom Viridiplantae; phylum Streptophyta; class Magnoliopsida; order Poales; family Poaceae; genus Pharus; species Pharus latifolius. Next base: position 73,171,804 of record CM033329.1, on the reverse strand, counting down.
ACCCAAAGATTGCACCTTCAAAGTTTTGACTCAAGTGCAGGCTCACCACACTGCATGAATTACAGGTCCGGTTGAGGCATGGCACATCTGATTGAAACAGGTAGCTAAGGAGTAAAACAAATTTCCTTTTCTAGGATCTGTGCTGCTTCTAATTGGGGCTGCATTTGGATTTGGTGTGACACAGGGAAACCTGAATCCCACATCTTTCCCCCAGAATAAACATAGACTAATCCTAACCCTCTTAATGCCAGTACCCGTATTTCATGGGATGCATTAGCATTCTGTCTATCACTCCAGTTCAAATTTATCACCCCATCACCCAAAAAGAAAAAAAAAATCACAGAACCATTCCCATTTAACACCCCATTGACCAAGTGAAAGAAGGGTGGAACTCCGTAGTGCTCAGATTGTGACCTCCCACGGGCGACCTCACAGATGATGAAATTTGAACTAGTTTAAGCTCGTTGACCTCGCAAGTTCAAATATACAAAAACCACACGACAATTACAGCAATGCAATCCAGATGCGGATCCACCCACAAGCAAGCACACAAATAGAGGATGATAGATCACCTGGGTTGTGATGATTGGAGGGTTGAGTTCGGTGGAGAAGAGGAATGCGAAGAACTCATCGAGCGAAGGAGAACCGGGGAGGCTGGCGCCACCGGCGAGCATGTCGGCGATGCGGACGACTTGGGCGGGGGCCTCGGACTGGACGACGGAGAGGAAACGGCGGAGGCCATCGGGGCCGGCAGCGGAGAGGTCGAGGAAGGCGGAGCGGACATCGGGGGGGGGCAGGGCCTCGGGGGAGCGGAACTTGCGGGTGAAGCACATGCAGAACTTGTAAGCGTAGCTGCTCATGCCGCTCGCCGGACTTTTACGACTGCTCCGTGCCCTCCCCCTCTATATACTATATTACGTTCTCTGTGTCAAAGGAAATTTCGTCCGGCTCTTCCCTTCTCTTGTTGATTCCTTATTTTTAAATTGCTTTCGCTTTCTAAAGCTGCGTGCAGTGTGGCGTGGAGAAGACGACCCGCCCTCGACTCTCCCAGTACTTGTTTAATTACCCTTCCCATCCTGTTCATATATACACCCACATTAATCTCTCTTTTTTGCCGTCTTTATTTCCGATGTTAATACTCTGGGATGACTAGGACTCTGATTAAACTTTTTCAAATTCCATTTTGTCATTTTGCGAGTGCGATGGTCTTTTCAAAAGTTATTTTTTAGTTTACTGTTTTGGTTAAATTCACTAATTGATTATTGTTTTTTCTTTTCAAGTCGCAACAAAATTATTTTATCAGGTATGGAGTTGTATATACAAAATTGACTAGCTCAGGTAATACCTAACACTACAATCATCCACTTGACCGGTAATTAATTAAGAGGCAAGCCACTGAATATTTTTTCTCATTTTACTAAACTAAAGGAGCGTGTCATGAGACCACGTTCACCACGAGCCTACAATTTCTACGCGAAAGAAGATTAATCTTCTCTTTAAAAAAATTATATTTCCAATGTAAAATGTAAGATGGATCTTGTGGATCCGCAAAAAATTTATAATAATAAGACAAGTCATATTTAAACAAACAAATTACATAAAATATAAAAACACAAAAATACTCTTATTTAAGAGGATCAACCACACTATATTATTAGACATATGTGTTTCGTGTGTTAGTAGTAGTATTTTTTTAATATTTTTTAGTTAGTTTACATTTCAATAAAACGGAGTAGGTTTTGAAACGGTAACTAAGTTGTAGAGAAGGTAAATTCTCTGACTTACAGATATCTCTATATAATTTCTTCATGAAACAAATGATAGAAATCACCAACATTTTCCTTTTGTATCAAATTAGGAGTCAAGAGGTGTCTTTTTTTAAAAGAAAACAACAGTTGAGCCCTTAGAAAAAGGGCTTGAACAATGCAAGCTTTCCAAGATGTGTTTCACGTCGATGAGAACTAGCTTGACCTAGGATTTAGATTTAGGATTGGGCGGTGATGGTTTCAAATCAAATCTACTAGTATGAAGTTGGGACTTCGTGAGTCAGTGTTGACTCAAATATTCCTTCCTTTAATTTTATCAAAAAGCAAGTATGTGTGACTATTCTTATAACTTCTTGTTTTCAGCATTTGTTCGATCCGTGTTAGATCGGTTGGTGTCCCATGAAATTCCGTGTTAGATCCGTGTCTGAAGGAGTTTAATGAATAGCAATTAGCATCTGAATATTTCCACTACAACTCAATTCACAAGGCAAATCTTGCACCACAAGGATGCATTTTCTAGTGTGCCTATTCAACCTTGTGATGCATTCAATAGATGCTCGTATCATATTCTGTATGGAATGGTCCCATTCAGACACCCAAACGGCCCCTTAAATACTTATTTCGAAAGCACAATCAGCAAAGTACAATGCAAAATTAATTACACAAATGCAAAACATAGCCAGTGATCTGTCAAAACTCAAAACTACAAAACTGGTACAATAGATTCTGTTCATGAGACGATCATTACACTTCGGAAGATCTGATTGTTCACCATGCAAATTACACTAGACATGCGTCAGGTGAGACACTGATAAAGAAATACTTTCACTACAATCTAAGATGCCTGTGTCCATCCATTAACTATGCCGAGCTTGCTTTCGGTGATTCTACCAGTGAGATTTTTTCTGTTTCTGAAAATTATCAGTCAGAGTTGACTAATGCCACCATATTATCCACAGCTCAAAACTCCTAGGAAATCAAACTCCTACCCTCTTCTTATGGACAAATAAGCTCTTCCGAGAATTACAACAGCAAGGTTTACTTGATATGTGTGTATATGACAAGTTTCAATCATTGATCTGCAGGAAAATTGAAGCTTTCCACACTCAGCATTCCGATGGTACTTGGTAGCCATGAACATATTGTTTGTGAACCATCTTCTTGTACTCTGCAAAAGCAAGACTACTCAGACTAGCCAAGAAAACTAGAACCATATCAAGTGCAGCATTAGAAACTTAAAAGACGTTGATTTGTTTGGTGATCAGTTATGTTGGAGGAAACCTCCGGTGACATGTGGCATGACATCCGATGATGTGGTTCTCCGGGTTCGGTCACCAGGAAAACATCCCTCCCTAGAAGAACAGGAGGCCACTCCACCTTCTGGGAAACACTGCTCCCGGGACATACGTACCGGGAGAATGGGTCGACAAGACCGATTGTCAGGGTAAACGTCTGACAAGATGGACACCTAGGAAGCATCCTTGATTAAGTGTCTTCCAGGGCACCTTATGTAGTAAACCACTTTCCTTGATTGAAGATTACCAGGAAAGGTTACTGCTCCCGGGGATTGTCCCTCCCAGGACAAACGTCGTGGAGAAACACCGACACACCTTAAGTATTCGGATCTTCCGCCCTCTGGGAACCATTAACCTCGAGACTAGCATCCTTGGGATGGAGGCAGCATGTCGAAGATTTGGCAATCGACTATGGAGGACATAGACCGTGGTCTCCCCAGGAACCCCAAAGATGACAAGACTGCTTCCCTGGAGAGACCCTACCCAGAGCCTTTTATCAGGAATTGTCTTGGTCGGCACCAAGATACCCAGCCACTCGGCCAGAGAGTCTCACCAAAAAATACTGGACGTCCAAAGGTCTCCGGTAAGTAAGATTCACAAGATTACCAGGCACCCCCACTCTCGAGAGCCCCCGACAACCTAACCTATCCCGGAGACCCCAGGAGTCAGCCTTTCCCTAGGACTGTCTAACTGGGAGCTGCCTCACCAAGAACTATCCCACCGGTGGCTGTTCCACAAGGACTACATAGACCACTTTCTCCCAAAGTGGTACTTAGACTTCCGGTGAGACCTACAATGACACATGTTGAAGATCGGGGCATAAATTACGTCCAAAGGACTATCCTGCTCCTCATCTAAGGGCTTCAGAGGGGTAATTACGGTCAATCACCACTTTCATAGGCTATAAATACTTCATATACTCACTCATTTGTAACCAATTGCTCTCACTTAACAATACAAACAAATACTCCACTAGTCGTGCTTTAGAGCCTTTTCCCATCAGAGAAGTCTCCCAACTGACTTACGTCAGGGGCACACGAACAACACTAAGTTCCCCCCGGGTCCTCAACCTGCAAAAATCTCGTGAATTCAATTCTCTTCCTTTGTTAGACTCAGGGTGACCCGTAGCACGGTAACTCCATGTCACGGTTTGATTGTGATACGTAAGACTGCTGTTAGATGATCTCAAACCCACAACAAGTTAGATCTAAGAATTTGCAAAAGCAATACCTTCTTGATTGCTCCATAAAGTTGCAGCCTGGCAATTGAGAGGCGAGTCGTTGTTGGGTTCTGTGTGATAACTCAGGAACATCAGTGAAAATTCTCAGGAAAGTTGAGATTCATGAAAATATATAACAAATACTAACCTCCTAGCAAGCTCTGAATAGAAAGCAGCACGGTTCGGATATCATACGCTGAAGACCACATCTCCTATAAAGATTGAGCAAACAGAATTAAACACGGGCCACATTTAAGTGTACATTAAAAAAATTAGCAGTAAATGAGCAAATGCTGCAACATGGATTACCTGAAGGATATCCAAACAAATGTTGCCACATTGGTCTACATTGGGATGGAAGCACGAGTTCTCAAACTTGACCTGTGGAGGTTTAAATGGGTAATCCAATGGAAAGCGCAAGGAGAGCTTGTAAGATAAGCCCTCATATGGAGTGCCTTTGCTTCCTTCTATTGTACCAACCCAATAGAAAATGTTCTCTGCTTCAGGAAATGCTGAAATTCCTACATCTTCACTCATCTGAGCACAAAGAAGAAATAACACGCAAGAAAGAAAAACCAATGCTAAGAACTAGCATAGTAAGAAACAGAAAAAACAATTGAGAAGAGTATGGAATAGCTGCAAAGAAATAATGCATATTTTAATGATGGAACAAGCCAATGAATGAGACACTGTCGGTGTCTGATGCCTATATATGCAAGATACCTCTACCTGTGCCTACTCAAGCACATGCAAGGGATGTGGGCCGTACTTCCAAGTGGATGCACAGTTATGCATGTCCCATACAAAGTTTAATAACCATGTACTGCCATTTTGTATTTCTGTTAACAATTTAACCATCGGCAGACACAAAGTGAATCTAAGAGCACATGGTCATATGGATCATAGAGGAAAACATCGAGAGAGACCATCACAATCACTTCATAGAGATTGGCATATCTGTAAGAACAACACGGCAACTGAACGAACTCACCCTTGAAAAAATCAAAATGCACCAGCAAAAGAAGCATTTGTGCAACTTAACAATCAGAAACGGTGAAGCTGTGAAGGACAGTTGAAAAGAACGTTACACATGAAATTCTGCATCTAGAACTTGTGTTGCATAGCACTGATGCCACATTTTTCTCCTAAGTTGATGAGATACATGTACATTGTTCTCTTTATTTTTTGTCCCTGTTTCCATCCCATTCAGCCACTATCCAACACCAAGAATTCTTTGCTTCAGCAGCATAATTTCTAGTTTTGCTATGTAGAAAAGGCAGTATACCAAGCAGCTAATTCATTGCACCATGAAAAACACTCCAGCTAAGGTATGTACTTACATACCCAAGATATAATCACCCCCAAAACGATCCTTATTCCCCACCCATCATCAATTTTATCGCATCACACGTCATTTCCTTAGTTTTATATTTCCTTCTTGACCCCTTGGCCTAAATTATGCTCCTATTCTCAGTTTTTTTTATGTCTTGTTTGTATTTTGTCTCCCTTGGATTAGGCAATTCTACTTGTACTTTTTCCTTCATTCATTTTTCTTACAACCAAAATTAATCCCTTTCATGAATTTTTCTCAATCATTTTAGATATCGAGACAGGAGGATAGAACAGGACTTGTAGCTATTGCGACAATGCTATTAATCCTTTGAACATCACGATAAAATTACACAAGAAGAATTATTTCATATTGTGCCTCCTTCTATCACCAATTAGATCACTAAACATTAACCATACGAAAACCAGAGAGCCCAAGCAACATCGGGAGCAAGAACAATGAACAATTTGTAACAAGAAATAAAAAAGATTAGGAGAAACGAACCATCAGAGACATCAACTCCTTCTGAAGCCTGCATCAATAAAAAAATCCACACCCCCAAAAAATCAGCAAAAAAAGAAGTCAGGAGGCTCTCAGATGGTTGGAGGAAAGGAAACCTCCGTGGGACGGCGGAGGAGTCGGCCGCGGAGGGAGGAAGAAGAGGCTGCTTCGCTCCCGCCGGAGAGGACGAGGCGGCGTTGTGGGCGTTGCGGGTCTCCTCCATCTCCTTTCCCCTCCTCTCCAAATGCGGCAATCGAATGGGATGCAGCGAAAAGGGACTAGTTTGGGGCGTATGGCATGTGCTGGCCGTGCTACAAACTTTACGTTTTCACTTTGGTATCTTGTGTTGTCGTTTTACCTCTATTTATTTCTTTTTAGAATAATATTTTACATATAGACTTCTTTGAATCGTAGTAATTTTGAAAGAAAGAAAACATTCATCTCACTAAATACGAGGTTTTTATGAAATTTCTATATTCCAAACATGTATCTATCTTTTTTGAGAAAACTGTTTTAGTTTATATATTAAACTATATTTTTAGGCTCTATTTATGATTAGATTGTTTTTCAATTAATAGATTTAGCTGATTATAATTGTATTCTTCGTAGAATTGAGTTATACAACATGACAATTATTATAAATTTATTTTTTAGAGAATTGAGGTATACAACCTGACTTAATTATCTCTAAACAAGTCATACACTCAATACATTCTATAAAGAACTCAAAAATTCCTCTCATACAACAATGAGTGGGTTTAGCGACTGAACTATCACAATTCATTCCTTTATCATCTATTCCACAACTATTTTTTTTTAAGAAAATATGTATAAAACAATAATATTGAACTAACACATATGGTGATGTTTTCAACATTAAATTGCCCAACTAATACCATTTCGCCATGCTTAACCTTAAACTAAACTTATTATTGTGAGATGGTGTCAGAAGTTTAGAATTCGATATTGATCTGTTTTTATATGGAAAAATTGTCATCATGCCACTCTAAAAAGGTATATCTTATTTTAAAGAGAACAATTTGACACATCTCAATGAAGAAAACACAGTACTATGATATTTGACTCTCCATTGGGCAATAATTTTTCTCGCTTATTTGGATTAGTAGTATTAGGTGATCTGCATTGCAAGGCGTTTGCCTCAGCATGCACCCTCGAAGACACCTGCCCAAGCAATGGCTGCCCAAGTTTTTTTCTTTAGTTTCTCCCTTCTCTTCTCGATTTACATGATAAATTTTCTCTCTTTTTTTTTCTCTCCTTTAATATACAAAAAAAAAACTTCTATTGTTTTCGCTCTAAAAATCTCGCCAAAACCATACCACTGAAATATTTCGAGTCTCTTGACACACACACACACACACGTAACACACTTTTTTCTCCTTCCGAAGACATAGAGATAGCCTTAGCTTGATCCCCCGGTAAAGCGTGATTTTGATTGGAGTACCAACACTACCAAATAGCGGCTATCCTTGTTCGTCAAGGCTTTGCTCTTTTTTTTCTTTTCTGCTCTTAATCTCTTAGATAGATAGGTAAAAGGAGCCAAACAGAAGTATGCTCTCATTAGGTAAGCTGTAGGCTGGCTTGCTTGCTCGGAGGAGGAGCCTGCAGCATGCTACCATTAATTTTGCCGAGTGAGTGCATCACACCATTATGATGAAAACCACATTGCGCAAGCTAACACCTTAATGCAAAAAAAACCAATGATCACCATCATCTGGTCTCAAGAAAGGGACGCAGGTTACAACACATGCACTACGTACAATACAAGGGTCTGAATGGATCATATCTGCTTACACGTATTCAGTACACCCACCACTTCAAAGCTTAGGAACTGTCTCCCCTACCAGTTTCATCTACTCTTTTGATAAACAGCGTAAGCTTATAAATTTTACGCCCGAAAATAACCCAACCATTTGGCACTAGCTTAAACTTATTTTGGTGGCAAACACTACGCTTAATCAAGTACCCTAACAATCAAAGACACAAATGGTAACAATAACACAACTAGATGGAAATTTCGGCTTCCAAGACATCACACTGAGCTTAAATATTCACCCAGGTACTACTATTAAATACCACCCAAAAAGGAGAGCAAAAGACAGGACACACCTAATTAGAGTTAGATAGATTGAGCATACAACACCACCCATACTGCGACAACATCTAAGGGTTATACAACAAATTGCAACTAGTCAGAATCAGCTGAGAATATATCAAGCAATTCTCCCAATTTTACTATGAAATGAATGCACAAGCTTATTCAAGGTTACTAATATCTGAGGTAGCTGTATCATTTTTTTTCATTATAAACTATCAAGCCTTCATTTTAAGAGCTTGACCAGATTATACAAACCAAGCAAACTTATAGACAAGCCTACAACTCTACAACATAAATATGAAAATTTGCACAAAGTTCCAGCATGGTTAAGATTAATTGGTAAAATTATGCTCAAAGATGTAAATGACCCAAGATGGACTAAATAACACACTTTAGAGAGATACAACATCATGTACAGTGTAAATTTGTCAAGTAACTAGTATTTATGATCCTTGCTAGACCAATAAATATGATGTGCCATCTATTTTGTGAAAGTGAAGCAGACCACCCACCAAAAGTGAGGCACCAATGCTATTGTATGTGGCGTAAGGCTTCATAGCATCATGAGAGTTCCAAGAGGATCTCAATCTAACTCTGAACATGCAATTTCCATAACATAACTGTCATTCTGAACGCAATGAAGCCATTAGATGTAGCTAAGGTTAGCTACTATTATAATGATCACCACGAATGCTTAACCAAAGCTCACAATTTTATGACAGACAACAACAAATCAGTGAACCTGTCCTACATACATCAGCCAACAACAACAGATCAGTGAATCTGATGGATGTTGCCACACACAAGCATCTCCATGAACACATTTGTTTAAACAAGTGATATATCAAAATACTTTACAAAAGAAAGTATAAGTCTGAGAAATTTCAAGCTGGTCACATGCTCTTATCCATTCTACAATTACTCCACAAATCTTGCCACTAAATTTGTTAACACCAATAATTACCATTAAAAATTGCTTCACTACAAGCTAAAAAAAAAAAAGTTAAACACAGGCAACTAGTACGATATTGTTCATTCCTATCCATATTGCTAACAAATGAAAGCTAGGTGATGGGCATCTACTAGTTCACAACAATCCTCCAAAGGAGCCACTCGAATCAGCAACTAGTTCCAGCCTATGTCCTTTCATAAGGAACACCAACTCACATCTAACTCAGCCAACTTAACCTATAAAAAAATTGACTGTGGCCCAATTAGCATGTTGATACAGCAATTCAGAGAAATACAGCCATGAGAGAATTTAGGGTGAGTTCATCTTCCCTACCACAAAACCACTCAACGGCAAAGCTCTCATATACAAGTCCAATCATTAAATAATTAAAAAAAAAACACCTGTCTAGCCGCATGTTCCCAATTATCAGCAACACAAGTATTCCAAGCACCTAGATGTAAAATTCTACTAGCTAAGTTCAAGTAAGAACTATGATAACTAATCACCCTTTTCTAATTAATGCAACCATTCGACATGGAAAGTAATAAATTACCAACAGAAGGAGCTAAGACGTGGCATAAAACTGTAACCAATCCACAAGTAGATCATCTAATCATTTCACAAGTAGGAAGTGATTAGGCATAATATTTTGCACTAACAAAAAGAAAGCACCAGAGCGAGGGTTTTAGCAGATCTAACTCAGGACCAAAGTTAGCCAACCTTTTTATACACCAAAATCAAAACCATCTAGGGACGAAACAGAAAAGCACGGAAGCAGAAATGGACGGATCGAGCGCACGCAGCACGGGATCGGACGGCGGGATTAGGCGGAGGCTGCGGTGCGGGAGCGATAGAGCTTGCCGAAGACGTGGAGGGCGGTGACGAAGCCGATGAAGCAGAGGGACATCACCAGCACCATCGTCGGCGACAGCCGCAGACCCGGGGCGTCGTCCGTGTAGAACCGCAGCATGTTGTTCGCCCCGCCTCCTGAGAAGGCGCCACCGCCGCCGACCCCGGTTGCGGAGGCGCGGCGGCGGCGCATGCCGGCGGCGGCAGCGGGCGTACCACGGGGGCCCACGGTGGACGGGCGGGAGCCGGCGGCGGGTCCGCCGACGGACGAGGCCTGCGACTGAGAGGACCCGCGAGCCATGGTTGCCTCGGGATTTGTGTTAATGTGTGTGTGTGTGCGCGTGGAAAAGCTCTAGATCTTGCAGGCGAGGGAGAGAGCTGATATTTATTTCTGCGGGCGTGGATCGCAGAGAGAATGGACGGCTAGGATCTATTATCAGCTGGTGCTTTACTCCTCTTGCAATTTTGCCAGCCTGCTTGTCGTCTATTATTTCTCCTTGGAAAGTTTTACTGCAACATAATTTCATGTCACTTCACTAACATACCACCATATGGATAAATATATGTTTTTTTTATCTTAATTCTATAGTCATGTGTTCCAATATTACTATATTTCAAAAAATATATTTTACCAATTCAATCTGACCTTCATTGCCACAAAATCCGGTTATATAGACGATCTTCAAGGCAATAGTGAGGGAGACTAATAATGACACACAAAACATCTCTAGACAAATTTGTTAATTTAAGGATACGAAATCTATAGATACATGACATCTAAATAGTGGAGAAAAAATTGTTATCGATAAAACAAATGAAACATACACTAACGTAGAATTCATGTTGAAACTAATACTATGTTGTTAGTATTTATTTATTTCCCACGTACTTATAGTATATTTCATACTAGACAATTAGTTTGTTATTAGAGGAAATACATACAAACATCATAGTGAAGAAGGGGTCAACATTGATCCAGGACAAAATTTTCTTCTGGCCTGCCAAACCCCATGCCACCTGGTGATTCGTGGCTGAACCAGCTGATCCAACCTAGCTGAATCAAATTCAGAGTGGCTCAAAGTTTAATCCAATCCCATGGGTTGGGTTGGCATGTCTTGGCCACTATTAGAGGTTGAAGTGGTCTCGCATGATGGTCAAAACAGTGATTCAGTGATTGAAGCTTAAAAACACATTAGAGTTGCTAAGCAAAAACGATATTAGTGAACAAGTGTAACTCGGAACAGGATTAAGCAGGGGCACACAACATATGTACTTACATCCAACTGGGGGTCCTCCAAAAAAGGAGATGCTTCCAAAACAACCACTCCAAATATCTACTTGCATGGTCAGGTGCCTCAAGTGAGTAAATTTAGAGAGGGCATTGTGTAAATCCAGACATCTGAAAGATGACCACAGAAAATGTCAAGACTCAAGATAGCAGTTGAAGACGAGCATATTGGATGTCCAAACCCTGACTTGCAAGTCCAATGGTTACTGTTCTTAACGACTAGTGCAATGCTTGCTGTCTTCAGCTTCAAGCATCCATCGAGTGTGATACCCGTCCGATGTCCTCTCTACTTAAATGCCATGAGATTAGGGGCATGAAACTGAATCTTATCTAGTACACAACCTTGAACACATAAATATTGCAGCCGGCATAATGGTTCAGAAACATGCAGATTACGCAGCTGGGAGCACAATTGGATGCTTAACCATTCAAGAAATATGGCATTTCGATAAAAAAATACTGTAAATCTTGCAAGACAAGCACATTACCAAGAGCAAGAATTTTTAAGGTTCGCGAAGCCGCAGAAATCAGGAGGTGGACTCAAAGTGACACTGTCAAGCCAAAGAGCCTGGAGGTAAGATCCCTTCTGGTTGTTGAAAAGATGACAAGGGAAGTTGTAACTGTTTTCATATGATTCCCAACGCGGGGAGAAGTTGAGAATGACAATTCTTGCCTTGATGCAATAGCAAACTTAACAGACAACTTATCCACTGCTAAACCGCTGTGATGTTTGAGGATAGCATCGACCCTCCCAACAAACTTCTTAATGCCTTTCATTTTTCTATAGCGATCAGAGCTTTAATTTCTCTTGGCATTACTGCTGAGCATTGTTGTAAGATCAAAGTATAGATTAGGATTGCACCTCCAAGCTCGTCTCCACTTGCTCGACACCACACTCATCCGAACAGCTTCATTTAATGTCAATTCTGACATTACCCTTAGCACAATGTCCTGGTGGTGCAGTTTGACCAAGCATCAGAATTCAGTCCCTTAGCACATCAGTAGAGTTCATGCCAAAATTTAGCATACCACAGGAAGACACTGGAAATTGAGCCAGCCATGATCTTATCCTCTTTTCATAATCTTTTTGGAGTAGATTGATTGTCTTTTCTCAACAACTTAATTTTTTAAGTAAACTGATTAGTACATGAAACTCAATACATTTCGATCTCTTTTCTTTGGTTAATGGAAAGTTGCTGTCCTTCATATGTTCCCTTTTGGCTGAGATGCTATAACTCTTGCAATGTGTGACTTGTCATAAAACGTTCAGCCCTACATAAAACATGGAGTATGTAATGTAACATGCTCATCCTTTATCAATTAGTTTTTCAAGTGAGGATGCATCATGAAAACAAAAAGGTGACATGCTTAATTTGCATTCCATTCGTATTATTAAAAAAAAATAGATCGCTATGTTTTGTGAAGTCATGCCTGCTGAGCTTGCCTGAGTTTGAGTATTGCGTTGTAAAACATTAATTCAGAAAAATTAAATAATATGATACATGAAAGCAGGACAATTTTAATTCTGGATTTCTTAGAGATAAATTGACAAATCACATTACTGAGCCAAATTACATAACAACAATGAGCATCCAATGACATGATAATTTGCATATTACAAATTGGGATGACATCTAGAAGTTAGAACACTAACATAAAATTAAACCGAGTATGGCATGGAATGCAAGCATGTTATTATAGAGTACATGCATAATTGCGCTGGGGAGAATTCAATTAAATTAAGTTGAGCTGATTTGTAATTGAGAACCTGAAAAAGATGGAAAGAGTGCAGCGTTGGACGGGTGCGAGATATGATGCAGCGATCATAGAATCATAGTTGTTATGGTCAGTTACAGTTGTATAGAAATTCTATGTGTGTACAACCCGTTTTATTTAACATTGATGTTAGATTTTTTTTATTTTGAGCCATGTTTTAATCTGATCATTAGGATGATCTAGATCTACTACAATCATAATTACGACTATATATTAGATCCCTATTCGTGAGGAGAGTCCAATTATCCTTGCATCATGTGAGTTATGATGATTATTTTTAGAGATTATATTGATAGTGATAAGATTTTATTTTATTTTATCCGGTGAATAAAAATCAGATGGGGTGGCATGATTTAATTTTATGGTGAATAGAGAGTTATAGACATATTTAAAATAGTTTACGGAAAAATACATAGAATAGGTAAATTAAAGAAGTATTTTTCAAGGAAAAAAAAATATTACAGCACGACAAGTTGCATCAACCGTGGGGTAGCATGTGCTAAGCAAATCACCATTTAGAAACATTAATAAAAGAATTATTTTTTTTGTCGTCTAAAATTAACAATTCTCGTTGCAATGTCCTAATAACTCCAGTCCAAATTAATCCAATGTCCTAACTAATCATATCCACTTGATTGTGTATACAACTATACATTACAAGCTTCTATTTATTCACATTGTTCCTTTCTCTGGTGCTGTTGAAGCTGCATTGATCTCTGATCAAAATTTTGAGTAGTAATATTAATGATGAGGAGGAGGAGTCACTCGTCAGCATCTCCGATGAGGAAGTCAAGTGCCATGACGACGTCCGTCATGACGGGCCGCAGTGAGTCCTCCTCTTGCAGGCACATGGCGGCCACCGCCACGGCCTGGTTGAGGACCTTGGACGGCGGGTGCGATTGTGATTGTAGGAGGAGGGGGTCTACCAGCTCACTGAACCTCTTCTGTTCGCTGAACATTGGTGCTGCCTGCAAACATCATCATACATGACATATATATGCAATGTCATCAGAATCATTCAAATATGCATGCTAATCACCAACAAGAATTGAATACCCACCCAGGCAACAAGATTTTGTTCATGTTTCGGCCGAGTAGCGTCAACGGCTCGCTTGCCGCTGATGAGCTCCAGCAGTACCACTCCGAAGCTGTAGACATCTGACTTAACGGTGAGGTGACCGGTTTTTGCGTACTCCGAGGCACAATAACCATAAGTTCCCATCACTCTGGATGAGACATGCACCATGTCACCGATCGGGCCGAGCTTAGCGAGTCCGAAATCGGAGAGCTTGGGGTTGTAGTTCTTGTCGAGGAGGATGTTGGAGGGCTTGAGGGAGCGATAAATCACCGGCGGGCTCGCCTTCTCATGCAAGTACTCGATGCCCTGCGCTGCGCCGTGGGCAATCTTCATTCTGGTGTACCAGGATAAAGGTTTCTGACCTGGTGGCAGATCTGCCAAGAAAGCAAAAACAACATTTTGTTGCTAGATGTTCAACACTGTCTAATATATGTGATGGTATTTGTCAGTACAGGGTGTTGCTGTCAGTCAAATCTTCCAAGGGTATCAAAAGTCAAATCCCATTACTCAGGGAAGTTAACATTTGCATATCTATGTTCTCAAACTGTTCTTTGAACATCATATACTTTTTCTTTTTTCAGATTTTCAACAGTGACAAGCACACCTACTGAGTACTGAGTCATTGGTATTTGGCAATACCAAATTGATGTCAATGTACTCTACAAAAGCATCCATCATATGGCAAGTTGGAGTACTTCTCATGATAAGTAGTAGAGCTGGTAAGAAAGCTGAAACATTCATATGAACATTATGATTATGGAGCAGCTAAGCTTACCAAGCAAGTGGTCTTCCAAGGATCCAAGGGGCATGAACTCATACACCAGCAGCCTCTGATTCCCGTCGGCACAATAGCCAACAAGATTGACCAGATTCTGGTGATGGAGAAGGCTCAACATCATCACCTCCACAAGGAACTCCCGGTTGCCCTGCATCCCATTCCTGTCCAGCTGCTTCACGGCCACCACCTACACGACGAAACAAAACAGAAGAGCAAAAAATAAATATCTATTAAGGTACAGACATGTAACGTTGATTGGTTGATGAGAAGAAACCTGCACAAAAATTAACCTGGCCGGTCTTTTCAATGAAGCCTTTGTAGACTGGGCCAAAGCCACCTTCGCCGATGAGGCTCTCCTGTTTGAAATTGTTGGTGGCGAGGGCGAGCTCAAGGAACGAGAAGACGCGCGCTGAGATTATGCTGTGGTTGTGCTGAGTTGGGCAGCTAGTTCCTTCATCCTGTGTCTGGGTGAATGTTTGAGTTGTGCCTTTGGTTCCTCCATCCTTCCTGAAATATTCTGCACATACAATAGAAACGCAGATTGGATCAGGTCAGATTGCACAAGAAAAATGCATTCGTTATCGCAATTCACCAAAAATTTGAGGAGCATTTTTGTTGGTTCAATTTTTCAAGCATTTCAATGAAGTCAAACTACACAAGAAACCATTCTGAACAGAAACGGTAGAGGTGAAACTCTGTAAGCAACACAGGCAAGTTGGTCTCTAAATTGGAACAAAAAACAGAAAAGAATTGATTACCAGGAGCCGCATTGCAGCTGCCGATGATCCGGGCTCTGCCATTGCGAAGCACCACGTTCTTTCTTGTGCCAGTCCTCCTCGCCGCCTTCTCGTCATACGAGAAGCAACGAAGCCAGCTCATCTCCTCGCCTTCACTTGTCAATGTGGATGTCTGGAGGAAATGCTTTTGAAGGGGAGGGAGAGGAAAGAAGACGTGGGTGCAATGCAATACAATTCTGCCGGGCGGCAAGTTGGAAGTTACAACTGTAAAACCATCAGTTAGTTGTTCTGTAACGTGTACTAACTGCTGCAGACTTCACAGCTGGAGCTCTTGTTTCCCTTCTGCAAGAGGCAGGGCAGGCTTTGTTTTTGCTCAATCATGGATGCATACCACAGTTGCCACAACATAAAATCTAAATTATGTCCATCCATGGAAGAATATCCCATGTTACAAATATCCGAATTGGATATTTTTATGTGTAGGTACCTACTAATTGATGTATAAATCCAGAGTTTACCAAATTATAGTTAATGTGACAGATATCACCTTTTCGTTTCTGATTGTGTGAGATCCTAACCAACAGTCAACACCACACATGTCCTGATGATCCCTCCCATAAATCAGTGCCAATCAAAAAATATGCTTCTAGTCAACTACTTGCAGGTTCCAAACATTGGCTGTTTATTTCGTGCATCAAACTGCATGACAGCATATGCAAATGTTGTCACGGTTCAATGCAAAAAACCACACCAAGCAAACAAGCCGGGAAGGTTAAGCGCCATAATAGATCAATATTCCATGGCACCCCCCTCAAACGTCTCTTAGTGAGACCCCTCTGAGATTTGTACACGTGTCCTCTTTTCTAATCTTAAAGCAAATGATGGAACAATGGAAAAAAAATAAAATAAAAGGCATCAAAGTAGTCCTCCTTAAGACTACTATTTTTTTTTCCCATCATTTGCTTTAGACTAGAAAAGAGGGCACTCGTACAAATCCCAGTGGGGTCTCACTAAGAGATGTTTGAGGGGGTTCCCATGGAAGATTTCTCCCTTTCAGATCACAAGGACAAATAAAATGTCAGCAACATTCAACTATAAATAATTTCTCATGCATTTCCTACATACAAAAGAAGGAAATCATGATATCACAAGTGCAAAAGTTCCTTTTCTTGACCTAAAGAAAAGATAAACCTTTTTAATCATTTAAGAACAAATTTACATCAGCTGCTGATTCAGCTCACATAAGTAACAAAATGGCCTACCGAAGCGAACTCTATACATCTACTGTTAATTTATAGTGAAAAATTTAAGTGACCGTACGGAATCATGCAACAAACAAAAATTCGCACCAGCCTGCTCATTGCTGGGCTGGCAGCTTGAAACCCTATAGAATCCACTACAGTAATCACACAACAAATTCCTTTTTCATCAGCAGACAGGATGAGATGATCACCTCTGGATCACAAATAAACTGAAGTGATCATTCCATACGGGAGAAGATGGTATAAATCGTAGACATGAGAGCAGAGAAAACTAGTAGACACTAAAGCTAATCAGAATCTGAGTCAATAGATAGTATCAATCTTTGCCGAACAGAACGTGGATGACGAGGTGGTGAGAAAGGACCATGAGACCTCTCACTTGATGTTGTCACTGCAGCCAAGTCATCATTCACGCTTGTGAGAACTGAAGCTGCACATAGGAAACCAGATATTAAATCTTTCAACTACAAGCTACAGGCAAAGTTAAATGAGCCACTAAAATTAATATTGGATGTGAAAATATCAAAATCTATAGTGATGTGCTGACATTCGCCAAGACAGCCAATGCAAAAAGCTCATGCGTCCAGAGATGTATCAGAAATTGGCAATAAACAAAAAAAAAAAAGTGATAGAATTTGTAAAAGAGAAACTACTAGATCATTCAAGGAAATATTTTCTGAAGCCTTCTAATGGAAAATCACAAGAAACTACACAAATCAGAATGAGCTAATGATTGCTGTCATACCATCTAAAACTGTCAATTCAACTCCAGAATCCATCCTTTTCCGGGAAGCATTGGAGGCATCAGTTATACTTCCGTCTGCACCACCAAGACCCAGGGATATCCACTTGTCAGAAAAACCATCAAGACATGTTAGACTGTGGTCGTTCATGTTAGCCACAACTGTGCTGCCATCTGTCTCACCAGGCATCAAAGCATGTAATGCGTCATCATGACCATGTTCAAGTGGGTTTGCAGCTGCTGCTTCCAAATTACCACCAGAACCTGGCTTATTCACAGACTGACAGTTGACAGGATAGTTTTGCACCTCACCTATATTAGGTGGCACCTGTGTGCCTGAATCAAACAACTGATAAGTATGGTCATTTTGAGGACCCAATGGATATTCCCAGAATGACATTCTCAGGTCATCAGAACCTTCATTAACGCCAAGATATGAAGTTCCATCCGGAACTTGTGCAGGTTCTTCTCCAAACATTCCTGAAGTTTCAGGAGGGTTGGATGGAAATGACATTCCAGAGTCACGTGCTGAGCTGAAGTTTACAGCACTAGGAGATAACATGGCAATGTTATCATCATCTGAGTCGCTAAGAACTATGATATCATGTTCTTTTGATGCTGAAGGAATATGTTCTTCCACAGGAACAGAATCAAGATGTTCTGGTTCTAAATTAACACTTTGATCTTCGGTGCTTTCTTGATTTCTACCAGTGTTGCCTCTCAGGGTGATGCAGCTTTTGATTTCAAAATCTCCTGTCCAATTATTACCACAAGATGTCAAATTAAAACCCCCAGTCTTGCTGATTTCCCACTCGCCATTGTTATTCTTTCTAATTCCCAACTTGAGGTGATTGCCAAGCTCTTCAGATAATGGTTCTTGTTTAGTCTCATGCTTTACAATACCCATATTAGGCTTACCTTCTGCATCTGTGGCAATACAGAGAGTACCATCTGGTGAATGCCACTGTGCAAGGTCCTTTACTTCAACTCTGCCCTTAACTCTCCAAAAACCATCAGGTTTGACATCAATCTCAGTTACATCGTTTCCACAATTTTGGATCTGCATCACCAACATGCAATACAATTGACTAATACCAAATATGTGAATAATGTAGATGAAAGCATGTACTTCATTTCCACTATAAACTCACCAAAGAAGTGATTCTGTTGAAATAAGGATCAATAATTATGTTCTCCAAACAGTAATTCTTCAGGCAAATTGGGCATTGCCACTGCAGACAAGGAAACAAAGTTCAATTGCATAAAAAAAGAGAATGAACTTGATCGATGAAAGAGAATTCAATGGAACCTTCCGTGAGCGCTGATTAAGTTCCACAAAAGCTTCTAAATCAAAACAGCCCATGTGAACACAGGATTTGAACCTACCAGCTATCTTGATCCTTGAACCACTCATCTGTCGATAAAATTAGCATGAATATTAGGACGATTATGTTTTGCAGGCTATTGCAGAATAGAACATATTAGATAACTACATGGAGGAGGAATCAAACATACTATGCATCAGAGAACGGCTAATTGACAAGATGGAGTTGCAGAAAAGTATCTCAGCTATTTCCAAAATTTGTAGTAGTTATAAAAGGTGGTTCTAGGGTAAGTGAATCAAAACTTCCAAAAGTGTCGTAGCAGAACAACTTTCTTCCACAGGTGATAGCAAATGTTAATATTGTTATGCGCACGAGCTTAGATGTGATAGACATATATTAAAGCAACTAGCCTCATAAATGCAGGTAAACATTGATGTCCGAACCACCAATGAAAATCTGGAAGCTGCTCCAGTCCCCACCGGTGGGCCGCGCCAAATTCCAACCAGTTAACAGGTGAACTGCTGAAAAACCGGCTGGTTTGGGTGTATCATATCTGGAGTTAAAATTCGAAATGAAGCCAGTAATCAGACCAACTGACCAGTATCAGTGGTAACCGGCTGATTACCAGCAACATGCCATTACATCCCTTAGTTCAATGTTGCAGCTCAGTTGCAAGTTGAAACATGGAATTGATTAAGGCTTCTTTATTCTGTTGCATTTTTGCTTGCCGTACGGTAAGCAGACCAGAGCCCTATTTTCATGGGACAACAACAAGACAGATTGCAGTGTATCCCACTGTTTTTCTAAGGGTGCGCTGTAAACATTTTTTTTGATACTAATGATGCAAGTATAGCCAAATTAACATCTATGATTTTGTACTGCGCTTCTCAAATAAAATATGTGTGAAAACAGCTGCTTTTTGAGGAGCACTGTGAACTTTACTGATAAAAAACAGTTTTGCTGTAGAGTGTGAAGGACGCATTGTTACACAAGCCCAACAGCAATGACCACCAAAAATCCAATAGCAACTTTTTAGCATCCAGAACAAAACAGCAAACCAATAAGATTTATCCATAATCAACTATTCAGCTTCAGCACCAAGGAAACCTAATTGTAGCTGCCCTTCCAGCCCTCCTTGCCCCAACCATAGAAAGCACTCTCCCAACCTTTCCCTACTCCAACTACAGAAATCATCCTCCTCCCAACCCTTCAGCACCAAGGATTGAGCTCGCAACAAAATCCCAGTGCTAGCCATCTGGATCCCATCCAAATATTGGCCAACTCCAGTTGTAGCTGCCTGGATTCAGGTAAATTCCAGCCTATTCCCTGCCCAGGAATGGATCCAGGAAAAATGTATGGAGGGGCCACATGGTAACAGGTGTCGTATGTGGTGGGGGTGGGCGAGGGTTGGGCTGAATGATTATTCTCTCTAACGTCCTTGGCAAAACTTTGGTGAATAAATAGGAGTACTTACATCATGGGATGACACCACCCCACACCCACCCCCCCGTGGGCCTACCCTCTTACCTCTTCTAGCATCCCACCTCGAAGGCTCGAACCTTCTTGGATCTGGTACAATGACCGGTGTTTAGATCCAGCTGCACATGCTACTCTCCTCCCAACTGTTCCCTATCAGATCTTGCCATGCACTGAACTTTGGTTTCTTTAAAGTGGTGTCCATTCCCTCATTAGTATTCATGAATTCCTCCACTTTGGTCCAGGAATAGCGTTCACTAGAGGTAAACAGCTAATTGCTGCCAAGATTTTGAACCCTGGTCTGAACTGGCAGTTCACCAGTTGCGGCTTGTTAAGACTTAAAACTATAGGTCAAATCATCCCTTGAAAAATAAGATGTCATTTGCTGTCAAGAACATCTCAGAGATGTTCACTTCTATGACAGGACATAGAATGCAAGCAACATTTCCTGACAGCATAATCGATATTGTAGTTAATTAGTTATAGAGAAAAATTAAACAGACGATATCACAAGGTGGTCCAATACAATAAGCTTTGAGAGGTCATATGCATTCTTCAGGGATGGTGGCAGGAAATGCTAGCAGATAATAAGCAAACATGCAGAGAAGCATCAGCCTGCCAAGAACTCTTAAGTTGCAACAATTTCATATTTGCAAACAAAGCTAAACTGAAGATAGTAATGTGGCGGTTCATGAGAGCAGTGTAAATTCCATGGATTCTGTGAGAAGATCCTAAGAATTCTTCAGTAATAGTCAGAGTGCTTACAGGACATCGGAGATTTACAGAGACTGAATCAGCCACGACTTCAATATCACTGTCACTTTCTGCATTATCTGCCTCATTTCCACCACCAATGCAGCGACGCACACGAGCAAGGGCATCAGCAAGCTTCTCACCATCTTGTTCCTTTGGCACCAAATTTAGGACCTGCTCACCATCCAAGTTTAGAAAATAAGTGAAATGTAAAGCAGGGTTCCAGATTGCAAATGTCAGCTGGTTCCTGGAGGTCAGCCAGTGTTGAGTTAACCAGACTAGCATCGGCCAGTTTCTGGCCTTCTCATAGAGGATCTTGGCAATACATGATAGTTTGAATATTTCGGTTATTGAGATCCAGCCGGGAACCAGCTGGGATTTGGAACCCTGATATAAGGCACGAGTGTTGTGTTGCATATTTTCACAGATAAACTATCTAATTTCCTAACACCTTATAGCGGAGTTAGATAGTCCAGACAAGGTTAAGCAGTAAAAGATTTTTATTTCTTTTTAAAAAAACAATTATCTTCAACATTTGCAGTGGAGTAGGCATAAAACAACAGTCAATTATATTGAGAAAACACTAAACATTATTAAGAATATCTCTATCTATTTAGTTAGAATTGCTATCTGATTAGAACTCTAATATTATATTTAGTTAGAACTCTTCTGAACTGGTCTGAACTGGTCTGTATATAGACCCATTGATTTATAATAATGTATCCTAATATTTTTCTCTAAATCTAACAAACATGTCCATAAACAACCTAATATATTTATGACTGCTCGCTGATTCAAATATCTGATAACAATGAAAATGTGGGAATGCATTCATGTGATACGATATAAAAAAGCAGTACCTGGTCTACAGATCTCCGTCTTGCAATTCTAACACCCAAACAGAATGTGTGGGAATCACTTCTAGATAGAGTAATCTTGTTAGGTCCCTCACTGCAGTATCCAGTTACCTGAAATATATATAAGATAAAATGTAAGTAGTGAGTATAGAAAAACAAGTAGGGTCAGCAGACAGGTGATATCTAAGCAGAAACTACAGCTAATTAAAACAGGAAGGCAATGTATAACAACATGAGTGGAAGATAGCTTGCTTTACAACAAGTAAATACTTACTACTAGACCATCGTCTCTACCATTGGCTCCTAACTGCTGTGTAGGTTGCCTGTACAGTACCCTAAGTTGAACACCTGTGCAAAAAGGAATACCAACATGAATAGTCTTGTTCCAGGAGGTTTCAATCTACACCACTCACTAGTGTGTAGAGACAGTTGCCAGCATGGGCGGACTGCCATGGACAGTGTTTGGGAGCACATGCCCCTGACAACTTCTAGAATAGGTCCATAATATAGGCTTCAAATTAAACATGCGGCCAAGGGTCGCCCGGATGACTAGTGCATTCACCTGATGAGTTTAGTTCCAACTTCTGTTTTTGTTCTAACTTCTCTTTTGAGTTTAATTTAGTACTTGGTATGATGCACCCTATGATTTTTTTTTGGAGCATTACATGTAATGTAACTAAGCCTTAAATAACTAGAGTTACTAGACAATAACTACAGTAGAAATGAATGAAGATGTTATATTCCTTAATTGCCAATACACAAGTGCACACAGGTGCATGGACGCACACAGTCAAATAAACAAATCATCCATCAGAATGCAAAATGTGAAAGAAAAATGCATCATGCATGCCACAACAGCTGAGCTGGAGATGACTAGAATGAACTATTAGTCTTTAGCATGTCAACCAAGCACAACCATCCAGCTAGTTCTGGCAATTAAGTCACAATAAGCTAGCAAATGCAAATGTCACGCAAAAACTTAAGCTTGGGCCATCATAAAAGCTAACCATTGGTAAGTGAAAATAACCATTAAATCAGGCGAATTACAGAGCGCACACAGTCCATATCTTCAACAAGTTCTAGAACATCAATTAATAACGACCAACAGAAAAGATTATCTTCCATAGATATATCATGATTACTTGACTTGTGAGATATCCAAACACAGCAGTGAACTTCAGGGTGAATTGAAAAAAGTTACTGAAAAGAATTTGATACAAACCCTATTGGGGAATGTACATCAAAATATGTTGTAAGCAGATGAATATACCATTAACTTGCATATCAGATTGTAAAGGCCAGTGCATCCTAAAAGGAACTTTGTCATTGAGAAGGACACACCAAACCTACAATAACATAAACCATGCAAAGTAGACTCAAATCAAACTCAAGTTCATAAGAAAGAAAGAAAGAAAGGATACACATAGGTAACGTTCTGTAAGATAGAACTCTGGGTGCAGAAAACATTACTTCAATACATATCATGCATTAGCAATTTGAAAACTCTTTTAAGAATATATGAACATGATATTAATTATTAAATGATGGTTCTGAACCAACTTATTAGTTCAAGGAAAATGAAAAAGGGAATGAATAAACCTGAAGATCATATTCAGCTTTCTGTAGCATTTCTCTATTAGCTCTTGATAGTGGAAAGGTTTTATCAACATGCTGTACAGTGTATGACCTGGATATAAGCACAAATCACACACAAAAACTGTGCAATTGATTCAAATATTGAAATGGAGTATTTATCATGCCATCTAGTTACTACAAACAACAAAAGGAATAATAACAAATGCAGAATCAATTTAGGGTACTGAAGCAACAGAAGTTACAGATCCAGCTTTACTATTCATATAGTTAAATGCATGGGAACGTTCATTTAAGATATACTTATTGAGAGGAACGCCATAACAAAGAATCAGATCAACATGGCACACAAAAGGTAAATGGAATGACTTGTAGATGAAACTCAATAAGAAATGATCAAGGCTCACCACTTTATCAACATATTGACTATTTACAAAGCAACCAACATATGTCAGAGTGACAGGAACACTATGCATGTCCACAAGGCTGATATTCACCACCATGAACATATAAATTGAAATAATCACTACATGGACTTCTCTAAACATTAGCATTCCCACTAGAAT
Organism: Pharus latifolius; assembly: GCA_019359835.1. Lineage (NCBI taxonomy): Eukaryota > Viridiplantae > Streptophyta > Magnoliopsida > Poales > Poaceae > Pharus > Pharus latifolius. Next base: position 73,147,545 of record CM033329.1, on the reverse strand, counting down.
CTCCTTTTCAGCATTCAAGACAATTTGTTAAAAAGATAATGTAAATGCTGAGTTATGATCTTGTCCTCTTTTTTATTTTTTATTCCTTAGACCAATGGTCAAAACTTTGGGATACTTTTTTGACATGCTATTCACCCAATGCATCCAAATTCATTGTGATTCACCAGATCAATACTTCTATTCCACTGAAAGCAATAAGGGCTCGCCAATATCACCAATATATGCACAAGACATTAGCTAAATGTGATGTGACAAAATTAGTAGATAACTCACCCATCTGCCGCTACACCACATGGAGATATTGTCATGGGAAGTAAGGGATGGTTAATAGTGACCCAGAAACTGCAAGTTGCAGAAGGAAACAATGTTAAAACTAACAGGTCATCTAATATTAAGATTGAAACATAAGAACAAAGTGAACGGTGTTGTCAGCCTAAACGATATGGCAAAAGGAAGCATGCACGAGAGAGAGAGAGATGAAGATCAGTTTAAAAGCTGTTCGGATAGTAGAATTTCCAGGCAGATAAATATAGGATTGGAAACTAGTACTTAAACTCATAGCACCCTTCAACAAATGTGCTGCAATAGTTTCCTGGATTCACTCAAGAATAGCATAAAAACTATGATTAAAAAATTTTGTTACTCCCAAAAGACATTAATTGTTTAGCACATAGCCAGAAATACAACTTTTAGTTAAGCGTTACACAAGACACTTTTGGAGCACAATGATTTGAAAATTTCCCATTCCAACAACGATCAACATAAGACTTCAGCTACCTGATCATGAAATTTTTAAAAGTTTGAGTTGCATCTTCTGCATCCCCTCTAAATAGCTCACTTGGCCACATGGATATAAATAAAACAGCCTATACGCAATTTTAGGTCACTTTGGCCCATGTTGAAAAAACATATCTGAACAAGGTAAATTGACTCATTTCGGAGGACTTCACCCAAATTTCATCTTTTGGCCAAGTCAACATGCTACAAACCCAACACAGTGTGGGAGCTGCTCCCATACCAGAGGCATCAAAGAAAACAATAAACTACAGCTGATATGGGGAGAAATCCCCATTTCACCTCAAGTCTCGCTTGTTGGTGAAATGCACGTTACAAGAGAATCATATTAAACCTACATAGCTTTATCAGCTATTGATTAAAATCCCAATATCAATTTGCAAGTTAAACATATTTTTTGACAGGGCAACTCGGGGAAGCAAGCACTCAGTGACAACACACAACTGTATATAGGGATCTCAATTGTCTCTATTTCTTCAAAAGCAGTAGAGATATAAGCTGATATGTGACATGCCTGAACACGACCAGCACAAACAACTCCAAAATGTCACATGACCACAGATTAACAGCAAGTGATCACAGGACTTACGGGTCTGCCCTACTAATTCGGCACATCTCACAATAAAAGCGGGATGGTACTTCTGGTGAAATACCCTCTGCTGGCTTCTCAGGAATGATAACACAACCAACATGTTGCCACACATTGCATTGTGGATCCTCACACTACAATGAGCAAGTAAATGATGAAGGGAAATAGAATTAAGCAAGACAGCCCAACAAGAACAAAATACCAGATTATTATAAATTTTCTAAATACTGGAATGGTGCAAATTTTGGATGCTATATCTCTCAAAGTCAATGTTCTAAGGGAAACAGTTCATGTTGAAATTCAATTTGTTTCATGACCTCAACAATCAGGTTACTTTGAAAATTCAAATGAATTCAAGTGATCTTCTGCTTGAAGATTCAAAATATAAATGGTAAGATCAACTGGATTATGGAGAATCTTACTGGATCAGCTGTGACGAAAAAAAAAAAACAGCGCCAAATAATTATGAAGCCGTTCTCATTATGAGAACTGATACCTTAATCATAGAGTCCGTGGCCAAGGAGCTACCACAAGGACAACGGATCTTGACATCCAACTGAGCAGAATCACCCGACTTTTTTTTAAATTTCACGTTATGCACTAACTCAGTCTGGCTTTTGGAAGCTGCATCGGTATTTGCAAGGCCTTGCATTTTTCTTCAAAAACAGAAGCAGGCATGAATGGTTTACCAAAGCGTGTTGAGAGTCAATAGGTCATCTAAGCACAGGTCCATATGCCAAGAACTGTAAACTCACCTGAAAGTATCATCAACTACTTTCACCACTGTTTCCTTTCCAGCCATTTTTTTCTTTGGCAAACCATTATTTTTGGAGGCTACAGGAACAAAGAATGCAAATGACTCCTACATGACATTGCAAGGGGAAAAAACAAAAGTACAAAAAGTACAGTATCTGAAAAGGTAATGGACTGTGCCTTGATCATGTTGGTCCAACAAGACTGATACAATTCTGTCCAACAGTTCCTGCAAAGAAAAGTGGCTCATAAGTAAAAACATCTCTAACATTTAACATTGATAAAAACAAGTTAATAAAATTTGAAAGATCATGTATTTTTGAGATGGAAGCCATTGAACCCTTGTTGTAAGTCCAAATAATTCCCATATTTTTCCCATGATAAAAGGGAACTTCAGAGATACGAGCACTTTATGTAAAAATAAGTGGGATTTCTTCATGAAGAAACAAATCATTAAATTTGCAGTGAACAAACCTGCTTCTTTCCTTGCTTTGAAAGGCCAAGCTGATGAAGGACATCTTTTAGCTCTTTTATTCTAAAGTGGCTCAACTTGTCCTGCAAGAGAGAAACTAGTTATCACCAATAAGAAAAGGTAAACAAGATCCTTTGGTTAATTCTGATTTCTGACAACCAACATATACACGAAAATAAGGTAAGAAACTATAGTTTGGTTCCTCTACTTTAGTGGAAAATAAGGTAAGGAACAAAATATTGATGTTTACTTATAGCCAAGAATGCACTTTCAGTTTTTCCATTCTTTTCTCTTTCCAGACAAAAAAAGAAAAAAAGAAAATTCCAGTTATATCGTTTTAATTGATTCAGGACAAAATTTTGGTTATGCTATCCAAAACCAAGTTTAGGCAAAGAACTCTTGATATCACTGTCCTGCGTCCCTGCTAATTACATTGGGGGTAAGATGATGACATAGACTAATATAAAGAAGGTTATTCAATGCCATAATCCTGAAGCATCCCTCAATCCACGAGATACAAATGTTTATCAATGGCCACCCCATTAAGCAAATAAGCTCCATTTACAAAAGTACAACTACAATGATGGTGGTTACGAACTCGCCTAGTAATCTTACTAGAGGAAAGTTACTGAGTGATCAAAACAGCACTTCGTCCAATTTTAACACCACAGCTACAAATCAAACACTTGAATCATTATAAGCAAATGCAAAAAGCAACACACTAATCAAAGCAACTCCAAATCAGAGGACTGATTTCCCCACACAGATAATCTTACTAGAGTGAAGCAACTACAGATGAAAAGCTTGTATACAGCATCAACATTTTTGCATATTGAATCGCATATTCCGATCAAAACGACTCCAGTATTCAGTACATGTCATTCGAATCTACGAGAAAATTCTTCCAACCAAATCATGGAATGCCACCAATTCCACTAAGCAAAGAGAGCGAATTTTAAATATTAACAAGACTACTTTTTTTTTTTTTTGCCTTCACAAAAACATGAGCATTTTAACACTTATGGGAAGCCAAATCGGCGACTAGTTATCAGAACAACCGGTAGCAATCTGATTAGAGCAGCTATCTGGGGGAGGGATCAAACAGCACCAGAGCACAGTAAAGCCATCGATCCAACGCAGAGCATCAAAGCAAAAGCAAAAGTAAAGAACCTTGCAACTGGCGACCAGATCGGCAGCAGCCTCCGGCGCCATATCGCCTCCGAGGGAAACCCTACCCGAAGCAGCCTCAACGGAGTAGGCGAGAAACCCTACGAGGAGAAGGACTCGAGGAAGTTCTAGAAGAAACGCGTGGGTGTACAGCACTAGCTGTGCGGTGTGGGTTGCTGGCCGCTGCGCCGCGGTTCGCAGTTTAGGTGAAGGGAGCTCCTGTTTTAATTTTTACTACTATCTTGCAAGTTGCAACATTCATAGTAATAAGAGTATGTTTATATTTTTACATAGTTTTTTACTCAATATTCTTAATCAAAATACGGATCACAGTATACTAGAGATTAGATATGTGATGCGAATAAATAATGCTCTTACAGATATTTATTGCATAAAATTGAAATCATAGATATAATTTTAAGCGTTGTAATATATTTTTCGATGGTGTTATTTATAATCCTGTGACCCACAAGGCGGATGTCCACATGATTATATTAGTAGAATAACATCGAATAATATGATAGATAAATAAACTTCAAATAATCAAGAAATCTAAAACATTTATTTGAATTCTACCATATCACCTATACAATTCAATTCTACTTAAAATTACACCAAAAATCACAATTTAGAATGAGCTTTGTGCTCGTCGACCTAGGATTGTAGCTAATGAATTTGCAATGAGTTGACAAATAGTTTTCTCTAACTTTATTCTCGAGTTTATTTTTGTTCTTTAAATTTATCAGACTAAATTACTATGAACTTATGAAACAACATAATATCATAAGATTATAAGAAGAATGCTAGTAATCTTTATCCCAAAACCAAATGAACATGTAGTACTAGAATCAACATGTCAAAAAAAAAAGATCATCTCTTAAGTAGCATTGGTTTGTTTTGGTTAGGTTTATTTTTATATGTTTTTATTGTCAATCTAGCAATATGGTTGTATTGGTGCCTTGATCTAATCACACAAAAAACCAATCCAACCAATTCACGACTCTAAAAATAAAATAAAAGACATAGAAAAATGGATGCAAAACCAGGGTTTATTAACAACTTGTCCAAACTTTCCTGTCCAAAACAGTGTCTGACTATGACATATAAAACAGTACTAGTACCTGATCTATAAAAATAATCCTACCAAGAAGATTTTGGATCTTATTATGTATTGGATTAACGATGCAAACCAATGGCTCATCAATAGCAAAAAGGTTTTATTTTACTTGATGAGGTCCTATCAATTCAATGTGTTTGATTATGATAAAAATATGATTGTGAAAGCCTCGGATCAGACTACAAAAGGCTTGAGTCTATTTGAGTCAAATAGGCTCTCCCTAATCTTTAGCCTTAGGAGCAATTGGGGCTACGTTGTCTTGTGCTAAAGTGGCCTAATATATTTTGCATTATAAAAAGTGATTGGGTCAGAATCAAACTGGGCTTGCTGAGCCTCAAATTTAAAACTTGACCCCACCTTATAGACAACAGACTCTGGTCGAAATCGAGTTGGGCCCAGGACAGTAAGAATTTACTCATGTTTAGATAAAAAGGTACTCAAAAGAAGAGGCATGCATACATGCTCCCTGATAATTTATACGCATGTGTTGCAGAAGTTTGTTGATCGCATAATTAAGTAGCACTTGACACTTATAAGCAAGTACACAGTTGAAATGAAAATTTTATTTGAAGACCGTCCTGATTTTTAGTACTTATAGAACCAATTAAATAACATCACATTTTAATTTACATCACCTCATTGAACTATACAATAATATATTAACACCGATGTTGTATTAGACGTTGTAAAAGTGTAATGGTGGCAATGCAAGTGCCCACGCTCGTCTTAAAATCTAAGTTAACTCATATACTTGCCATATTTTTTTATACGTAAGGACTATATAAGTAGTCCACAATGTAAAAACAAAGCACAAAACTAAAGGAGATATAATTTTAAAAAATAAAGATTAATTTAAGTTGGGTTGGAAGTACTCCGAGGCAAAAAAAGAGGTATCAAAATACGTCGCGATTTTTGAAGTGGAAGTAAGTGGAACTGTTTTCAGCCCAGTCCTTTTGGGCCACCAGCGTGAGATTACAATTTTTTTTTCTTTTTTCCTTTCGGACTAGGAGTGATCAACAATGCCAATATTGTGGGATGTATGGTTCAAAGTTTACAATTGGCCAACATAAAATCTGTTCATGCTGTTGTAATTGGACTCTCAGTTAATTTGTGCTCACAATTTTGGTATGCTAGCAGAAAAGGCCAAACTTTGGCTACTTTTTTTTTTTGGCCGAATGTTAGGCATAGAATTTGGTCGGTTAAGTTTTAATTGACCAATCTTCCATCTTTTATAAGAAGTGGATCATGAATTAAGAAAGTTCTAATAATAAACAAAACATTAAAATAATATTTTCGAGATTAGTCATAAATAATAGTGAGAGCAGAGAATTAACTAAGTGTAAAATAAAAAAGACACTTACAAATTAGTATGTAGGTGGCTCGTGGTGAAGACACTTGAGGTAGTCATCAGCTTCGGGGAAGAAGCGCTTGGGGAGGGGGTAGGCCCCCGGCACCCTGTCCTTTGCCTCGTTTTTTTTTTTTTTTTTTTTTTTTTTTTTAAGAAAGAAATACATAAAATAAATCTAACTATATGTGAATATCAACCATCTAATTAGACAGATCTAACATATAAATAAATTTAGAATTAAATTGTATGCGTAAAAATGTACAAAATATAAATATATAGAAGAACTGTAATGGTAACAATTTAAAGTCATGACTTTGGAGAGAGACATGTCATGTCGATTGAGCGAGCAACAACCTGCATTATATTTTTGTGATGATAGATAATGTAGCCTTTGGTTGGGTGGAAGAGCTTGTTTGTGCACAAGCTCATATAGACGAGGCATTATCTCCAACGTTTAATTGTCTATATAGATAGGATGACGAAGAATCGAAGAATACACGATATGAAAATATTCTCTACATATGATGTATATGACTAGAGGTATCAAATGAGACATGTTGCGCTGGCACGATGGTCCTAGACTCCTAGTGTGCCCACTAGTGCATGAAAGAGACATGGCACGACACCAGGTCAAGAATGACTAAAAGGTTGGGTCGATTCGAATATGGCATGAAAAATCTTAATTTAGAAAATAAATAAATAAACTAGTAAAATTGAATTAGTGGTGACTACCTCAATGAAAAAATTATATAAATTTTGAAAATAAATGTTACCATCCGTGTGCATCCCGTGCAAATAAGAAAAAATAAAGCGTCAAAAAATTCCCTTCCAAAGCAGAAAATAAAAAATAAAAAAAATATATCCGAACAATTTCTGCACACTGAAAGTGTTTTTTTTTTCTCTTTTCTTTCCGTCTTTTCCATCCTTTATTTTAATCTTTATCTTTTACATATTACAATATTTACAAGTTATATAGAAGCAACGTGAGAGCTATAAATTCCTAATTAATCGAGACACCACATCATCGAATATGAAACCTACGAGTTCTCACATTATACTATAAAAAAAATCATACCTATTTATTCATTGTATGGACCCTAATCACAGCCATTAGATTTCCCTAAAGAATAGCAAACACTGGCATCTCTATTATATAGATGCCGAATAAGAAACCTACTATACTGAATCAATGGAATAGGTCAGGTCACACAAGCTCGTGAGATGAGAGAATTTTTTATATAAATAACTATTTTTAAAAAAATTATAAATATGATCCACAATTGAAAAAAAATTGTAAATATGATCAAATCAGTGTCATTCGTTGTCTGCCGTTCAGTACAACTTCTGTCACACTCCTATTGTGCGGTAGACTATTACTGCCGCATAATAATATCATGTGTCGCCATAGTGTTCAATCACATATCCAAAATAGATTATTTTTGTAAATTTTTTCGATTGTGGGTCATATTTAAAAAAGAGTTATTTATATAAAAAATTTATGAGACGAGGAGATCATGCTTTAGAGCCCGATTTCACAATTACCGTAGAAACATGGTGAGTGCATGATTCAGGATGAAGACAAGAGATTTCATTGCTTGTCTATGTCATATAAATTAATTGCAGGATATTTCATTGTTGTTGTTTAAGAGTTCAGTGAAGTTCAAGGGAGAGGATGAGAGAAGATAGTGAAAAGTCTAAAATGATATTAAAAAAGAACAAAGATAGCAACACGATTTTATACGAATTGATGTAGAAAACTAGAACGGTATATGTGGGTTGAGAGTGTCAAAGTAGAAAAAGGAGAAGGTTTCGGCAAAGTGAATTGAATTTTAAAGATGAATAGTTGAAAGACGCCGAATCGAAACTGGGTTGGTCCGTGATGGATATTGGGATGGGAACAAGGACGCAATGCTGCCCATAAGTACCGTGCAGGAGAAGATGACAAGTACTTCGCGTAGAATCATGCCTCCAGCGAGAAAAGTAGGGGCTATCCGTAGGTGAACTTACATTGGTCCACCTGTTGAAAAGATATGTATATCTGGATCATCTATCGGTCGGAACGAGATATATTGCGTAGAATGGATCAACTCTAGAGACAAATCTCAAGTTACCAAACAACAAACTTATTTTTAGGAGGGAGACGGCCTTGCAGTTCGACACGTGTATCATCATAGCCTAAATTACTCAACCATCGGAAATAAAGAAGAATGAAACCTGCTAATTGAACAAAAGTGCTTAGACTGACTCCAACTCTAACTTCTTCCTAACAGGTTCTTCAAGAGAATATTTTCTGTCACATCAGCGAAGAGTCTCCATCAAAAATTTCTTCCTCTCCAATGCACAGACTCTTCGTGAGACTACAGTCTCTCTTCTCTCTCTAATGCACAGGCTCTTCCAGTAACTCTTTGGTCCCCGCTGCCGCCGCCTCGTCCATCCCCTATTCTCCCCATCTCCGATGCCGCCAAGTCCCCACCCCATCCATCCCCGTTCGCCACCGCCTACCTCCTCCCCCGTCCCCCGTCCCCCACCCCATCACCGCCTCCCAGCCGCCGTATCGTCCCTGTTCTCTCCGCCTCCTCCCGCATCCCTGCCGCCTCCGCGCCACCTCGTCCCCTGGTCACCCCGTCCCCGTCCGCAGCCTTTTCCCCGCCTGTCCATCCCCGTTCGCCGCTGCCTCGTCCCTACCTCCTCCCCCGTCCCCCGTCCCCCAGCCCATCACCGCCTCCCAGCCGCCGTATCGTCCCTGTTCTCTCCGCTCCTCCCGCATCCCTGCCGCCTCCGCGCCACCTCGTCCCCTGGTCACCCCGTCCCCGTCCGCAGCCTTTTCCCCGCCTGTCCATCCCCGTTCGCCGCTGCCTCGTCCCTACCTCCTCCCTCGTTCGCCGCCCCGTCACCGCCTCCTCGCCGCCTCCTCCCGCATCCCCGCCGCCTCCGCGTCGCCCCGTCCCCTATTCACCCGTCCCCGCCCGCCGCCTTGTCCCCGCGGCGTGGACTCGGGAGGTGGATGCAGCCGCGGGGAGGAGGTGTGCCTCACAAAACGCGTGAAGCCACTGTTCCACGCAACGACGACCGCCTTCAACGCCTCCGTTCGACTGGCGCGCGCTCAATGGGGCCCGTCACGACCGCCTGGTCGAGCGGCTCATCACTGTTCCGCGCGTCGCTCACGCGAGCTCGACTGCAACTTCGACCGACACGCGCCACGTATTGGTGGCGTATTGGAGAGAGCCTTAGTGGCAGGTCACTTTTTCTTAGCTTTTGTGAATGCCTTCCAAGTGCCTTTTGTATGATGGGACATTTTTTTTGTTGGTTTCCTCCTTCATTCTTATTGGTGGAGGGCGAATTTGGAATATTCTTTCGTGCCATGATTGAGCCTGCCGTAGTCACCCAAATTAATCGGATAGAAATATCAATGGTTCTAGTTCCATCATGATAGAACTATGAAGGACTAAGTTTTTCCTTTTATTTTTTATTTTTTGGATCATTGATTTATCCGGATCATCTGATTTGCAATCAAACGATCTAGTTTGGTTGTAGTTATAAAGAAATTATAGTAGATCTTAGTACCCCAATTCTTACTTTCTACTGTAATGTAGACTTTTACTTCAATTCAATTCCTGAAAAAGAAGCTTGAAAAGTGGGTGCATGGCTGCATGCTAGAATATTTTGGCAAGAAAAGTGGTGCTGGAATAAATAAAGTGCATGACCATTTGGTGTGCAAATGACCATTATCAACAGCCAACTTGATGCTCTTCTCATGGGATGGAAAGATGGATCTGAAATTTTGCTGAGGAGACATCAAGATACAATCCTATCATGTACTTTGTTGGTAGCACATGTACACCACACTAATAGACTATCGATGATTCTAGACGCAGTGCTTTGTTGACTACTCCATTACACAATCAAAGCTCTATATACTAAGACTGATAGTGATGGATCAAGACAAAAGAGTGAGGAGGTAAGAATAATATACAAGCTCCGAAAGACACTACTGTTTTCCACCATAAACAATGGTCTGTGTGCTACTTATCGAGAGGAGTTTGGCATCATCTCAATTAATTGTTATACTTTCAGACATAGGACCCTATTTGGCTTTTGGGTTTTGGAGAATGGGCCATGGCATTTTAATCAAAAAAAGATGATGCAGCACTGTACTGAACTGTACTGAGAACAGTAGGTGCCCTGGCGCACAGACAGATACATTCACATGAAAAATCTTATGGAAAATATAGCGGTTCCTTTTGTTGATGGATGTATATAATAATAATGGGAACAAAAGATGATGCATGCATCTGTGCATCGTAGCATATTGGGGAAAGCATCTACTTGGAGCTGGAAATGACTGCCAACTATACTATACACAAGAACCTCTCTTAACATGCCAGACACAGGTTGACCCAAAAGTTCCTTCAAGGATTTCTGCCAATGAACAAGAGATTCATATACCACCATAAAAGCTACCTTTCATTACATCCATCTTTTATACTCCTCTACTGTAAAGATTATGATAAGAAAAAAAAATTGTACCAGCTTGATGTGCCGTCAATAGTTTAGGTCTTTTCCTGTTTGTGAAAGTTAGGATTTGATACTGATAGATTTGATTTGTGAATAATTATGTGGCGAGTGAAGCCCGACTCGTTGAAGCGGCTTCGTTGGACGCACCCCGCTTCAATGCGACACATTTTCTGGGTCACACATGCGCTGCAACTCGTGTGCACCCCAAGTTGCGCAACTTCCATCCCTGAAATGGAGCCTAACATCAACACCTCGTGCACCAAGGGACATATGTGTTGTGCCCACCCACACACCTAATTATCTCACTTATCAGTCTCAGATGTATGGAGGTTTGTTTTTAGCTAATTTTTGTTCTCTTAATAAAAAAATTTAAATAAAAAGAGATGTTTGTTTTTGCTGATTTATTATAGTATCTCATTTTTAGAACTGATGTATTAGAGTACTTGATTTTTATTTAATTCTAGTTTGATAATATATTGTATCTCCTATGCACAATACTAAGTGTTATTGGAGATAACCTAAGTATGTATTCATATTTTCAACATTGATAGTACTAGTGGATTAGATTAGAGGAATAAAAATATATTGATAAGATTAGTCAAAAGTCACAGAAAGTTAAAACACGAGCAAATTAACAAATATATGGACAGTGATGACATATACATATTCGTTGTTGAAAAAAAGTAGAGATGGAATGAAAAGTGTCGTTAATTTGGAGGAGTGCAATAGAAATAGTAGTAGAAATGTAGAAGAGCAACACCAAGGAAAACTGCATGTGATCAAGCAAATAAAGCAATTAAAGGGAGCAAAAGGGAAAGCAAATGAGTGGCAAAGCGAGCTGCATGCATCAAGTCACCTTCAGGAAAAGGCCAGCGCGACCAAATTAAGTCTTCCTCGTTACTTTTAGAGAGATAGACGTACTGGTTAATTACGTGTCGAAAGTAGTATCTGGTTAATTACTTCGTCAAGGTCTCTGCGTGCGTGGCCTGTCCGGCACCGACTATGAGAAGCCTCCAAAGACAAACAACACATCTCTGTCTCATTGTAGAAATGCTTTGAGAGAGACACAATTGGATCACAAATCAAACCTTTTAAATCAAGATGTTTGAGAATTTAAAGTGTTTAAAATTTTTTATATGACATTCAAATTTCTTCCATATCTTAGTCTCAACTGTTCGAATCTTGATGGAACGATCCACGTGTTTCTTTTAACTAGAGACACTGATCCAAATCTTGAAATTGAAGATTGGTAGCACACCGAGAGCAATCAGAAAAGTTTGTTTGAGAGATTGATAGATAAGGGTTTGAATTGCGGGCTGCGTGGAGGATCCACTAGCTTTTGTCTGTCCACTTAATTGCCTTCCAAATTTCCATCGCCTTTTGGTCGTGGAAATCTGAGCTTCTCATCATTGATACAAGGCAAAATTATAAATGTCCACTTTACACAACATAAGAAGCTCTACTATGTTCTAGTAGTTATGAATGGATTGTCATCACAGGTTATGGTAATCAGACCACTGGTAATCCCATTCTACTGCCTTGATTTGGTATTTTAGTAAACAAACAAAGACAAGGACATAATATCTTATAATTTAAGGATGTAAAAAAGTTAATAATGTTTTGCAAAAATTTATATTTGTTTGTTTACAATTGGAATTTCAAATCTTTTTCAAGTTCTATTTTCAAAGTTGATTGATCTTCTGCAATGAAATATGTTGACAATTTTGCTCTAGCCACCCAAGGGAGGCAAGATAATAAATAAATAGATAGATAGATAGATGCATAAAAGCTCTAATCATAAGTAATCTAGAATATTTATGCTTTTATTGATATTTATATCTGCATGCAATAGAACAACGCTTCACTCAATTACTAAACCACAAGGTTTTCTATAAACGATTCTTGAGTGACAAATTGCAAAATACCAATATGCAAATTGCAACGGATTCTTGCTAACGAAATTAAAGAAAGAATTTGGCCTCCTTTTCCAAGTTTTCTCCAACTTCACTGTCACCAAAAAGCTGGGAGCAGTGGCGCATTGTGGTGTCACCAATAATGCAAGGAAGTTGAGAAGGACATATGCATTATGTGCCCTCTCTTTGAATTTTATGTTTGTGCCTCTTCCAAGGGATGCTACAAACAAAACTAATAGATAATGACAGATTGGAAATGGTTCCTCTAAAATAAAAGAACTATTGCACAAAATAACCACAATGGATGGTCCAGATCTAGTGCTCAATATCATTTTTTCTTAATAATACAATTCAAGTTCTTTTACACATGGTATGGAGCAAGCAATTATCTCATAATTGCAGAAAAAAATGTTTTCAATATTGCCTAAAGTGTATATAAACTTGAGAAAGTTATTTGTGTCACATCTAGTGTTGTTTCTTCATAATAAAAGAATTGCTCAAGTATTTGGATGTACTATTTTATGAAATACTTGATCGTCATCTTCTAAAGAATTTTTAATTCATTGCTAGATTTAGTCTCTCTCTCTCACACACACACAAAAGAATTATGTGATTATAATTTTTGGAAGGGGGGAGGTGAGTGGTGGTGTCCAAATGTCACGGTCAATTGCTTTTGGACTGGAAAGGTTTGAAGGTGATGTTTGTGGTGGTTGTTTGGCCATACCCACCATCACTGTCCCAATTATACCAATCCTATTCTAGTGTAATAGCAGTAAGATATTTTTAATTTTTTGTTTTCAATTTCGATGTCATGGCCCTCCAACACCGGTAAAATTAGACCAACATCGAATATAATTTTTTATTATTTTGTAATACCTAAAATAAATAAGATAAACAAAATCACGACTCACACGATTCTATAACTCTATCAGACTAAATCGATCCAGATCGCACTATAGATTAGAATCATGTAAGATTAGAGTGTAATATTAGAATCGGGTAGACTTAGATGTGATTCTACCCCGATCTAGTTTAAACTACACCATCAAACTTCCAAATACTATAACTTTTGTATACGAGTTCAGATTGAGATGATCTTTATATCAAAGTTGATCATCTTGACAAGTTCTACATGGTGGTCATTCTCATTTCATGATCTGAAATGGATGTAGGTGAGTGTTGTGAGAGGATTGACGGTCTTGAGCCCTATTCTAAGTTTCATGGCAGTAGGGGTATACCTCACAATGATAAAGTTGATTGTTAAAATCTAATTACTGGTATGGATATAAATTAATGGTAAGTTTGCAAAAAGTCTCATTTCTCTCAACTCACAGTTGCATGCAAAACTATACATGAAATTCCTAATAAAATGTTTTACCTGCTAAACTGCTTTCATATACATATTCGATTCCTTTATGTTATGCATCCAATTGTGGTTTATGGAAAACTTATTTAACCTGCCCCATGAATTTCCTATCATGCTTTCTTATCATGTATATTTAAACTGTATTTTTTATAGTGGTTTGTTGGGAACTCTGTACTCATTTTTGCTAATTTGTGTTTTAGTGGAAGAGTTTGCTGCAAACTTGAGGTCTTTTGAAGTTGACCTTGAGTCTTTTGAGGATCTTGAGCTCAACCCTATCTTTTGAGGGTCGCGTGTTGTAATTGGACTCAACTGTGGCAGAGTTAATTTTCGTGTGTATGTTGTCGGCCAGTATTGTAAATAAAGCATGATGCCAATACCCTGTGTTAAAAACTGTAATGTTTTTGTGAACTTATATATGTGTATGAGTTATGGATGTAATATTTATTTTTGGTAGGAGTTTATCCTGAGCGGTTTGTAAGAAATGAACACTACACTATTAAAGAGGGAATGTGTAGGGATGGATCTCTAGATAGATTCTAACTAGAGTCTCAACTCTAAATTATTGTACCACAAACATATCACTTAGCATTATTGGTATAATTGTATAAAATGAAAAAACATATCAATTACAAATAACAAACAAGCCTAAAAATAGTTATACATCCAAAATAATAGACATATTTTATCGTGGGATATGATCTGGATGAATATTTAGTTGGGCACTATAGAAACAAGTGTGAACAATTAAAAAAAAAAATCGGTGTCAAATATCGGTGAAAATGAAATATCGTGTTAGGGTGAAGAAATGAATGTAAATGAGAGGTGTGTGAAAGGACAACATTGACTAGACAAACAGAAATGCAGCATGAATGTATGAGAAAAGGCCAACACTATTGGGAGGGACGTCTACGTACATTTAATTCAACAACGATAAATCCCCTTGTTTGTGTGTGCTGACAAGGCACAAAAAAAATGTGTACTTTTTTATGACAACATCTTTTCAACAACAGTAAACACACTTTATGAATACACCAGATAGTGTAGTATCTTGTCACTCTCCAATAGCCCAATTTAAGGTGTGAATGCACTCTACTTACTTTCAGGTTTTTTCTTTCCTTTGATGTGCAAGTGAGTGTACGCTATGGAAAGGGCAACAAAAAAGTGAAATTAAAGGAAGAAGAAGAAGCCATGTTTGGATACATCCCTTGGTAGCTTAGCTTAGCCTTTACAAAGTAGCCATAGTGAAATGTTAGTGTGTATCGGTAACATTTGTGTGGAATACGGTTGTCATCTTCTTACTAAAAGATTCACCCATGAAAAGGACGCAGGCTTCATTGCTTGCCCATTCCGTCGTGTCCCAACTCCAATCTTTTTGAGCCGCACCAAATGAACTTTCATGACAACGATTATAAAAGGGAACCATATTAGTCGTTTGATAGTTTCACATATAAACTCTCTTTTCTCCTAATCTCACTCTTCGACATTTGTGCCGATAACCATTGAAACATAAATTTATTGTAGATGCTCCAACAATGTTTTGAAAGAACAATTTTGCTAGGCTGAGACGTGCAAAAATGCTATTTTAGTAAACATTGTTTTGTCTTCACAAAACTTTATACAATTTTTCCTGATCAGTGTTTAGTGTTTTGACTTTGAGGAAGAGTACAAGATATCAAAAAGTGACAATCTACTTGATTCTTACTCACCCTTGTATCCATTCATGCAATCATTTTTTTACAATATAAAGTAATATACACTCAAATACAAATGCACACAAATATGCATGTCCCACTTGGATGTCTCTCAAACGACCTATTAAGACACTAGTTTGTTTCCTGTCACAAAAAGACGAAAGAAAGAAAACCTTTTTGCTTATCTTTATGCGACACAAATATGCACGTCTCCCTTCAAATGTATTTGTTTATTTTCTAAAAAAACTTCAATCATTTGCGATCTTATTGTACTCTTTCTCAAAGACCGTGAAACTGTCCAGAGACGACATAGTTTCTGGACACCTTATACGGTCAGGCCGAAAAATACGGACAGACCAGCCATACGGTCAGACCGATTTCACGGTCAGACCGTCAAAGCTCAAAAACAACAGAAGGATAGGTCATAAAATTCCAGGAGACTGACCTAGATTTTAACTACGGACAGACCGACCTTATAAAGGTATACACTATAATTAGACAGTGAATGCGGTCAGACCAGTCCACCAGACGGTCAGACCGACTGAGACAGTGCTGAGCAGAATTGAGCTGAAACAAGCATTTTCAAAGTATATGATCTTCTAGTATGCAATGCAAGTTGATTTTATGACTTGTGGCACATAGATGAAGTATTTTGTGATACACCACATGCTCCTCTTAATAGTACGGCAACTATCCTAAAATCCGGTCAAAATTCTTCTCTAATCACCTTAGACCGGTAAAAAAGGAAAAGACCCTATTTCGTACCTTTGCTCTTTTGATCAATGCCCTTTCTTCATCATGAGGCTCTTTCCTCACCTTTTCATTAACCTGTCTTTTAAGTTTCTTCTTGACACAACTAGGCAGGTAACGTTAGTGTAGTATTTGTAGTTGTCATTAATTATTAAAACACTCTTTAAGGGTCTAGAAGCTACATCGTCCTCCCTCTTATCTTCTCCTCCCTCATGGCTAGTCACTGCTGCTATGGTCATCACTCCCATTGTTGTTCGTCTACTTTACCAACTACCAACACAATTGTCATTGTGATGCTAAAGAGAGGAACTAAATAAATCTTAGAGAGATTAGATTTAAAGAGAATAATTTTGATTTAATTGTGCAAAACTTGTATATGTAAGATAAAAAAACAAGCATTTACATATAATTTGCCAGTTTAGCAAAAAAAAAAAAAGATTATCCATAAAAAGGGCTTTGACAGGTGACAAAAGCAACCTTTCTTGGCACCTCGTTGTCAAACTAGCAAACAATTAATGAATTGTTCCTTTCACGCTGCATGCTCATCGCATAGCAAATTAAGATCATTGGTAACCACTATAATCTGAATATTTATATCATAAAACCAGAAAAAGACGCAAAAAGAAAAAAAGATGATCAGATAGAGAGCAAATCAACAACCTAATTGCACAGGATGTATCAATTTTTCACTAGTATTCTCTCAATCATATCAAATTTTGCATAGTTTTCGAAATTGAGTTACTGAAGCTGAAAGATACAACGAAAACAACAATATATGGCGATGTGATTCCAAAACAGTGTGCATTTTGTAGTGTTATGTAATGAGCAACTGGGCAAGATTGATATGCAGAGCAGATATTCATCATTAACAGAAGACAGTGGAAGTTGTGAGGCTAATCAAGATGAATAGACGTCGAGGATCCGGACTCTTTTTTATACAGACAAGAGCACTACAACTAGGTCACTATTTGGTGGGGGGGGGGGGGGGGGGGGGGGGGGGGGGGGGGGGGGGCGGGGGGGGGGGGGGGGTCGTACCTCACCATGTACAGTCGCACCAAGTGGACTTAGCATCTATCTCTTCTAGCATTTGTGCTCCCACCCATTAATATTGCTCTCCGCCCCCACCACCTTCATACTTGAATTGTACATGCCTTCTATCATACTAAAACTTTTCCCCTCACTTTCCTTCTTCATGTTCATCAATTAATGTTCTCATCTTTTCTATGCAATATATCTTTCCATCTAACCATTTCAAATCTACTTTAATCTTTGATGTAAAGTATAGTAAAATAATGTATGCATATATCTTTTTTAATTCCTAAATAGTATTTTTGTACATGTCAACATCCTCACAAAGTTTAACTCACCAACTTACAATATAAATGGAAAAAATATTATGATTTGTATTTGTGATTTTTAGTTAAGTGGTATATGTACCACTAAAGAATTACAAGAACATTTATATAGAACGCAGCTAGAACAACCAACGACAGCTAGAAAAATCCACTGAAATTTTCTCATCAGTGTTAAAAAAGATAAACGAAAACAATTGTTTGACCGGTTCTTAGGAATCTAACAAAATATACACAATACATACTTCACCATCTCAGTGATTACTGATTAGAAAACCATCAAATTAAAATGTACACAGTGCATACATACATGTGCATGTACCAAATTTCCCCACTCCAACAACACTATATCAAGTGGGCTCCACCACTTCACCCAAAAGAGAAGAACAAACACCCAAAATAAATATTGTACATATATAAATACACTCTCCTTCTTCACCAATTATTTCCCACTCACCCCCACCACCCCGCCCCCCCCCCCCCCCCCCCCCTCCTTCTCAGAACAAGCCCCCAATTGTTCTCTATTTCCAACTCTTCTCTTCCTAATTTTACACCTCGCCCCATGCCTAGTAAAAACTAATTACAAACAAGCCCCTCACCATCCCCCAACCCCCCCCCCCCCCCCCCCCCCCACACCATGCCGACGCCGGTGCCCGCTGCGAGGCAGTGCCTCTCACCGACCGCCGCCTCGGCCCTCGACGCCGCCGTCTCCTCAGCGCACCGCCGCGCCCATGCGCAGACCACCTCCCTCCACCTCATCTCTTCCCTCCTCTCTCCGCCCTCGCCGCCGCTCCTGCGCGACGCTCTCGCGCGCGCCCGCAGCGCCGCCTACTCGCCCCGCGTCCAGCTCAAGGCACTCGAGCTCTGCTTCGCCGTGTCTCTAGACAGGCTCCCCTCCACGTCCTCCAGTGGTGGCGGGGACGAGCCGCCGGTGTCGAATTCGCTCATGGCGGCCATCAAGCGGTCGCAGGCGAACCAGCGGCGCAACCCGGATACTTTCCACTTCTACCAACAGGCGGCAGCCTCGCAGACCCCTGCGGCGGTCAAAGTGGAGCTTTCGCAGCTTGTGCTGGCGATCTTGGACGACCCGGTGGTGAGCCGGGTGTTTGGAGAAGCCGGCTTCCGAAGCGGCGACATCAAGCTCGCCATCCTCCGCCCGGCGCCTCCGGTGCCGCTGCTCGGCCGGCTCCCCGCGCGCAGCCGCCCGCCGCCACTATTTCTCTGCAGCTTCGCTGCTGCCGACGACGCAGATGTCCCGTCACCGGCCGGGAGCCTAGCCGGCGCCGGTGAGGAGAATTGCCGCCGCATCAGTGAGATCCTCTCTCGCGGGCGCAATCCCATGCTCGTCGGCGTCGGCGCGGCCTCCGCCGCAGACGACTTTGCCGCAGCCTCCCCGTACCGTATCCTATCCGTCAACCCCACCTCCGTTGAACAAATAGAGCTCACCGTTGCCGCGGCAATGACTAGCGCCACCTCCGGCCTGATCATAAGCATCGGAGACCTCAAAGAACTGGTCTCCGGTGAGGCTGACCTCCAGGAGAGGGGAAGCCGGGTGGTCTCAGAGGTGACGCGAATGCTTGAGATGCACAGAGCGGGGCGTATGTGGGTCATGGGATGGTCGGCCACCTACGAGACTTACCTCGAGTTCTTGTCCAAGTTCCCCTTACTAGACAAGGACTGGGACCTTCAGCTGCTGCCAATCACGTCTGTGCGTGCTGGCAGCGGAGGCAGTCCAAGTGTAGTTGTGCCCCCAATGACGACGGCGGCGGCGGCCTTCTCGAAGCCGACAAGGTGAGGCCTTTCACTTTTTTGTCTCAATCTTTCTTCACTTGTTTATGCATTAGATTTGATTTGCATCCGTCTAGTGTGTTTATTTACTTTAATGTTAGGATGTTTCTTGGATGCCTGGTTAGCAGTACTAGTGTGATTTGCTTGTGTTTTTATATTAATTTGATGTTGTGAGTTTGCCCATTGTAGGATGGATTTTTCCTCGAATGACTGATTTGTAGTGTTTCACTAGTAGTTTTTTCCTCGATGGTTGTTTCTATGGTCTTTGAATATGTTATACGACTAGGAGGTTTTTCCATGACGTACATGTATTTACGGGAAGCTTGATTGAGTGATATGCTTAGTATGACAGTTGACCTAGATGTATCAATCAGCTTAAGCCATGTTCCTTTGGCCTTCAATAAGGTGTGGTATAATTTGGAGGTTTCCACCATCTGCTGCTTTCTAATAGTTTGGATACTTGCATGATGCATGTGTTTTGCTTAATCTAGTGTTATGTCTGACAGTTTTTCTTAGACATGTGCTTTCTCTTAAGCTGAATTGTTATGGTCTTTGAATAAAGTACAGATGGAGGTTGTTGTTTAGTGTTCCCTCATCATGTCTGATCTGTTTATTACATTTAGGTTCCATTGAGAGGATAAGATCTTTCCATTTTTGGGGGTTAGTTGCTAGTTGTATGTTGTCCAGCCCTTTTGAACCCTCTTCATTTTGGATGTTATGTTGATGATTGCTGCCCTTACTGTTTTACTGATTCACTAGATTGTTGTTTGTTCCTTTTGGGTGTTAGAGGATTTGTTTGCTTATATTTTTTTCCACCTTTGTTTTGAATTCTCCTATTCATGTCGGCCTTTGGATGTTTCTTACTACATATGGTATGGCCATAAAGTAGAAGTTTTAGTTTCCTAATACAACATTATTTATTTACAAATTGGAATTTCTCTGTTAAAAAAAAAGAGTTGAGGTCTTGCGCTAAAGAAATACTATTGTATGATGGAAGTATGTGCTTATACTACATGTGCTGTGTGAAGTTTTGTAATGCATGCTCATGAAATAATTTTTGTCAAAGTGTGGTGGCAAAGATATGTTTTTTGATATGTGTGCTATAATTTAGTAGTGTCCTGCTGAAGAGTCATGATTGGTGCCTTGGTGGATTGAAGTAGGGTATGGCTTCTATTCATGAACTCCGCCTGGTTTGATCTCAGCAAAGCCTTTTGTAATTTCAGCTAGCTAGCCATTGTTTGTACCTGGAAATGTATCATATCCTGAGTAAAAGATTGTTTGATTTGAACTATCTTACAGGAAAATGGCCCCATCATTAGATGATTTCCGAGGTGGTATTAATGTACACATCTAATAATCCTTCATCATTGGGTGATCTGTTAGAATGTAGACACAATTCTTTTGATTTCACCCATGATTCCTAGCTTTTACCCACTATTGAGTGAGTGGTCTAGCTTCCCCACTGGCATTAGTATATGTTTGGTGGAAGTATTGATTCTTACCATGTTCCATGACACAATTACTTATTAAGCAAACCTATGCATTTATGTGTAAGTTCTGTTCAATAGCATAAATTTGACCTCACAACTTCCACCTTATAATTTACAGCATGATGGAGTCGTTTGTTCCTTTTGGGGGATTTTTCTCCAATACATGTGAAGCAAACAGTCTCACAGCCAGTCCTTGTCCGCTGGCCCTTCGGTGTCAATACTGCAACGACAAATATGAGCAAGAGGTTGCAACTATCATTAAAGGAAGTGGCGTTAGAGCTGAAGACCATCACCAGGGAGTTGTATCTTCCTTGTTGCAGAGAGGTAGCATGGTGGGAACTAACAATGGATTTGATGCAGTCAAGGTGTGAAGCTACTTATGTCTTTTTGACCTTTTTTGGTTAATGATGGAAATGCACATGCACAACATGAACATGTCAATAGCTGAATAATTTTTGCATGTCGTTGGTATAAAAACTGCACAGTTTTTCTTCAGTGCAGGTTAGAGATGATCAGGTGGTCTTGAAATCAAAAATATTGAATCTACAGAAGAAGTGGAATGACTATTGCCTGCGGGTCCACCAAGGCTGCCAGAGGGTTGACAGAGATCATTACCGTTTGTTTCCACATTGTATTGGTGTTCCAGCTGACTGGGAAAGAGCGGCAAACTCCAGCAAAGGTGTTCAGGCAGTTGAACTTCAAAGAGAGGTCACCACACCTTTGGCCATATCCGCTTTCAATAGCAAGACCACCGCACAGAGTATTTCATTGCCTTCTATGTCCATAAAACAGAATGAAGACTTTGTATCAAAACTTCAGGTCCGGCACTCAAAGAGTGATGAACAGCTTCAAGATAAGGGCATGCAATCCCTACATGGCAACATTTCAGATTATCGTGATCATGAAGATCATGCATCACCATCATCTGCCGCATCTGTGACAACCGACTTGGTTTTGGGCACCCCTCGCGACTCTTCTTCCAAGGAGCCAGGTCTTACTAGCAGGAAACATGTAGAGGATGCACAAAAGTCTATCTGCCTGATGTCGAAGAAGGCAGATGATTTGAACCTGAAGCCTCGACATCTCTCTATACAACCTTACTCCTGCTCCCAGAGTTCTGTGAATGTGGTGCAACCATCGGCCCATGCTCCACATTTGGCAGCTTCTGGGGGTGTGTCCACCTTCAGCCGATGGCAGAGGCCTTCAACCCATGCAACACAAAGTTCTGATTTGAGCAATTATAAGCTACTTGTGGACCGCCTGTTCAGGGTGGTCGGAAGGCAGGAGGAAGCCTTAAGTGCAGTTTGTCAAGCCATCGTGCGGTGCCAGTCAATGGAGAGGCGCCGCGGTGCAAACAAGAAGAATGACCTTTGGTTCAGTTTTCATGGCCCTGACAGCATGGCCAAGCGAAGAGTTGCTGTGGCACTTGCAGAGCTCATGTATGGCAACAAAGAGAACTTGATTTATCTGGACCTAAGTCTCCAAGATGGTGATGACCCCATTTTCAGAGGGAAGACCAAGGCGGACTGTATCGTTGAGGAATTGAGCAAGAAGCGGCAGTCTGTTCTCTTCCTTGACAACATTGATAAAGCTGACTACCTTGCTCAAGATTGTCTGTCTCATGCTATTCAGACTGGCAGATTCCTGGGCTTTCGTGGAAAGGAGATTGACATTAATGGTTCAATTGTAGTGCTGTCTACGAGAATGATCCCAGGCTGTAAAAATGTCTCTCTGAGTGAAGAGGATGAACACACTTTTTCTGAAGAAAAGATTCTGGCAGCTCGGGGATTTCAACTAAAGATATTGGCAGAATCAAGTACTGCTGTCGTCAATGGAGGCCCCAGTGGTAAAGTGGTGGTTTCACCAATGAAAACTCTTAGGAACGTACAAGCATATTTGTTCTCTGGTTCTGTCAGCAAGAGGAAGCTCAACATTTGTGACGACCAAGAAAAGTTGCAAGGGTCGCCAGGAGCTTCCAAGCGACCACACAGGACATCAAGTGAGCTATTCGATCTGAACCTCCCTGTTGAGGAGGGTGAGCCCCATGATGCAGACAGCAGCACTAGTGGCAGCCATGAGAACATCTCCTCGTCCAATGTAGAGGGATCAGTCGACAACCTCTTCCATTCAGTTGATGAAGCAATCAACTTCAAGCCATATGATTTCGACAAACTTGCTGATGACACGCTGCAGGAGATGAGCAACGTCCTCAGGGACATTCTAGGTCCTGAGTGCAGACTGGAGATAGATGTCGGTGCGATGGAGCAAATACTAGCGGCAGCATGGGCATCAGAGGACAGGAAGCCTATGCAGAACTGGCTGGATCAGGTGTTGGCTACGAGCCTTGCCGAGTTGAAGCGTAAATGTAAGGATGTGAACAGTTGTTCTACTCTTAGATTAGTGACTTGTGAGGAGGACATACCGGTGGTGCAAGAACACGGTTTAGGAGTTTTGCTCCCCTCCAGAATTATTCTAGATTGATATCATGCTTGATATTAAATTATTATAGGGATCGCTGTAATTATTTGTAGTCGGCGATAGTATAGGCATAATTTCGTCGCTGAATAAGATGTAGTCTAGTTAAATCCCTTCGATTATAATTAATCTCTTTGCTGTTACTTTGGGGCCTTTTTCATATTGGCATGTATATTTCAGTCACCCATTGTGATTTGTCTCTGTATAAGATTGTTCTAGTTCTAAGGTATGGTGATGTAGATATGTTTATGCGAACACAGCAACTCTTCTGTCTTAGGATAAACAAGATTGTTTAAAGCGGAAATTGCAGTGAGTATCTTCTATTTTAAATAAAGATTCACTGAACTCAAAAACTTTTTTTTTTTGTCAATCATCTCCTGCTAACTAAAAGAAAATTGCTAGTTCTCACAAGTTCTGTTGTATGTTCCGTCGTTAGGTCGTGGTCTTCTAGGCTTAATGTAACATGCAGCTGGACCAGGTGCTATCAACTCTCTTAACACACAGTCATCCCTATTATACACATGTTGTGTTAGTATTTCAATATTGGGTCAATTTGATTCATGCCACTGAAAGAATTTGCAATTTAAAATATACCATTGCAACACATTTTATTCATAACTTGCCAGGAGTGCCACTACAAAATGGCATACACACACTAGCGTAAATCAAATAAACTTGTTACAGTGACATTTTGAAATGCAAAGCGTTCTTTGTGACCTATAACAAAATTTTCCTTTAATATTAAATTAATGAATATTATTATCACTTTGAATATTTGATGCTATACTCTGTTGATTGATGTTTCCAGAAATTTGGCTTTAATTTTAAGCACGAGTGTATGACTTTTATATTGTCCTTATCTTATGTAGGACAAAATGCTCCCAGATACACACTTGCTCTATACCTTTAATCTAGTGCTCCATCATGTCCCATCTATATTTGGTGTTTAAGACTAAAAGATGTCTCTAGAAGATTGTGTCTAATATTTTGCGTGGAGATTGGACTGATTGTATTTATTTATTCATTTATTTTTATGCCTTTTACATTCCTCATTGTGCTTTAAAAATTTACATACCATTTACCACATACATTTCAAAGTTGAGCGGATCATGTAGATCAAAAATATCATATGAGATCTAGAGGTGAGGCGGTACATTTTTGTTCATATGCACACTGTTGAAGGTACAAATGATAAAGTTAAAAATTTAAATTGTAAGAAGGAATTTGTAGAGGCTCAAATATAAGTCTGGTGCAATTTTTTTATAGAGGAAATTATGTATACCATCCCCCTAATTTGTTTATTATGTTTAACCCCCTATTTTGATTATTTACATCCTACTATCTTACTCGGTCTAAGAAAAGAAGATTAAACTGACTCCTCATGATTAGTTTTGACTCCTCATGATTTGTTTTTGCACATGACTCTGTTCTTTTTAACTCTATACTTCAATTATTATACTTAAAATACCCCTAATCCTCACACCACACCAGATAGTAATATGCTAGACAAATTGATGTATTATGCTATATTAATTTAGAAGTTTCATGTCACCAAGATATGTTATTTTATGTTAGTTTAATTTACAGATGAATCTAAATGAAATTGTCAAGCAAGTTTAGAACTTACTTGATTCAACATCCATCTTGTTCATTATTTTGATGATCAATGACAATTTTAATTATGAGACTAATGTGTTTGTTGAGAATATGTCTTTTAGTCTTAATTAGATTGCAAGATGATGGTAAAAAAAATTACCTTGTAAAAGATGCATGATCAAGTTTCTTCAAGCACAAACGAGCTACACCAAAGGTAAAATCAAATATTAAGAATCTATTTTTTAGATTTTTACCGGTTTTAATATTTGGAGATGACTAGATTACTAGATTCTTATTTCCTAGTTTTTGACATACTATAAATAGGGGTTCAAGGTTAGTGACTTGATTATATCTCATGTGAGAAATTCAAATACATGCATAATTCATTCACTAGATCATCAAATTGTTTTTGAGTTGATTTAGATGGTTAGTGAAGACATTGGTGCTTTAATTTGTAAAATTCATCTTAGGAGGAGGTTTTGAAGTGGCTACACTAAATATTTTATATTTTTTTTTAGTAATCTAGGTCGAATTAGGTCTTACTCATATTGTGAAAATTATAGCCTTTCGAGTTAGATTTCCAATGAGTTAAAGAGTACTTAAATCTGATGTCTAGATAAAAAATTATGCCTATTTTATTGAGAATTTCACATACTCATTTGGACTGTCCGTATTTAACACTAAATGTCTGTATGAATGTCTGGATGATTGTCCCGGATATTTTAATAGTAGGGTGTGTTTTTGAGCCTCGTGAAATTTGTGTAGACCTAAACTGTCTGCATGTGGACCGGACTGTCTAATGCATATTCACTTGCCCCCAACGACTAGTTTGCATCATCAGTAGTCGTTACAACTATTTTGGACTATATGATTGTGAATCCGGACTGTCTAGGTGAGCTATCTTCAGTTTGTTGCTTTTGCAATGGCTAGTTCTGGTTTGAGGCTATAAATAGACGATTTGGAGTTTTCATTTGTAAGTTTTTGCACCAGGATTCATTAACATATAACCCAAACACACTTTAAAGCATTAACTCTCATATGTTGCATTAGAATGAGATTATTTAGTGAGTTCTTTTGTGTTAATAAATCATTTAGTGAGTTTCAAGTCTTGTGTGAGTTTCTTCTCATGTGTTTGAGTTTTTTAGCGCTTTATTGGTGTTAAGTGAAGAGTTTGAATCTATTATTCTTGCTGATCGTTATCACCTAGATGATCATAAGAGGTCGAAGATCTCTCTACAGATGAAGATTATCGGAGAGGCCCGATGGTGTTGTAAAAGGCTCGATGCTCGTCTATACGAGGTGGAAAAAGAGCAACCCTAGTGGATATTGAAGTGGGTTTTACAAGTGGGTGCTTCAATGAAAAATAGGGGAGATCTAGTGAGTTTTCGAGATCTTGAGAAAAATTCACGTGTCTACTTGGTTTATTTTCTTACTCTCTTTTATTTATTGCAATTGATTTAGTTTGTATATTTACCATTGTTATCATATCATCCTAAATTTGCAAAATTTATTTCATCACTTGAACCACTAGTTTCATTTAGGGTGATTGTAAAAAAAAAATTATTTTCATAAATGCAAAATTCAATTTTTAGTTAAAAGATTTAAATTACCTATTCACTCTCTCTCAATTGTCATCCTTGATCGTACGTACATCTACCAAATCGAATTTGAAATTTAAGGATTTAAATGATACAACTACATGGATTCTGGGACGTGGATTGCAATTTCCTCATTATTTGTTACTCTTGTCGATTATATTTCCCTTAAAATAATTCTATGGGTATTATTTTTCTTGTAGAAAATTTCCTGCCTAGGACTGGGTAGGATTTATGAAGCAAACATATGATCTTTAGTAATCATATATTGTAGAGAAAATGAAAGCATAATATTATGCTGCATAAAGCTTATTTGAGGAACAATGGTATTAATCCTATAACCACCAGTACAAAACTAATGCAGAGAGGGAGAGAGACTTGATTAATTATTAGAGTAAATATAAGGAGTGGAGTGTAAATAACGAATACATGATGACTGGAATGGATTGATGTAAAAGTAAGGGAAAATATATGTGTGTAATTTTATCTTTTTATACCATATTTAATATATTATGATTTTTGTTAATATAAATAGTATGCTTGGCTGTTATTTAGGCACTTGCCGATGGTTTAATACTCGATCTAACCGCTCATGGACTCGGAAAAAAATTTGTCACCAAAGGATTATTTGCAACATCATATATTAAACTATTTGGACGAAACGACTTTTTTTTTTGTCCTCTTTGATAATCCTATCAGACTTCATGTATGATTTTAATACTTACGACGTTTTATTAGAAGTGCCAAAAGTATACATAGGACTTTAACCCATTTGAAGGTGAAGCCTTTTCCAATAAGCATTGTAAGTAATGTTTTTCACAATTTCAATTTATTAGAGTTATTAGTAAAAATAAGTTTAACTTTATAAAATGCTCCCGCGCTTATTTGGCCTTAGATAGGTTTATAAACTCCCATTTGAAAGTGAAGTTTTTCTCAATAAGCATTGTAAACAATTTTTTCACGGTTTCAATTTATTAGAGTTTTTAGTAAAAATAGGTTTAACCTTAAAAGAATGCTTCCGCACCTATTTGGCCTTATCTTAAGTTTATAAACTCCCATTCGGAGGTGAAGCTTTTTCCATTAAGCATAAGCAAACAGTTTTTTCACGGTTTCAATTTACGGGCGGTTTAACCTTACAGAATGGTTCCGTGCCTATCTGGCCTTATCTTAAGTTTACAAACTCACAACTGGCCTGGCTACAACTCTCTTTCTTTACAGCAGAGCAAGATAGCGCAATTCTATCCACAACATTTTCTGTCATTGTTTTGTAGAGAGAGAGAGGAAAAGAGAGCGTTTGTTCGCATTCGAAAAGAAATGTCGTTTGCCTATTGTATTACATCAAGTTGTCATTCTCTGTTTTATTTTTATTTGATCCGTCGCGCCGAGAGGTACAACATATAAGCACCAAGTGAAAATGGCCTACCAACTTATTGAGCAATATCCAACTAGATTCCAGTTAATTTCATTGGAAACCAACCATTACAGACTAGAGAGTTTTCAATAGTGTTTCTTGCAGGCAATCTACACAATGAGAGCAGAAAGAAACAAATGTTTGACACACACATTCTACCTACTGCAAATCACAACAATGTCTGGGGAATTAATGGACCCAGCCCGTGTTTTTTAGAGTCTACTGCTGATACGCTCCCCAGGTATTCTGTAGGAAAAAAAGAAGAAGCAACTTTTCAATTGAGCTTGTCTGTTCCAGAGCAGTTACTGCCATGCAAACTGTGATCAGTTTGGTAGTAGACGACATCCCCCATATCACTCACAAAGTGATCAACTCTCAAACTCCTGAGAAGAACACCAAATATGTGCAATGGCAGTGGGCCTGACCTCTCCGGTTCGCGGTAATATCGGCCGAGTACGGGCTTTGCTGCCTTAGTCTGCATGTGTCCACAACACAAAACACAAAGTTAGAAGTAAAGTTTCAGATATGAGTTCCTGTTATACAGTACTCAAGAGTACTGACGAGTAGTACTAATAGTACAGTAGGGCACTTACTGCTTCAACTAGGTGGTAGTGAGGTATTTGGGGGAAGAGGTGGTGTATGACATGAGTGCCAATGTCATGGTGGATATTGTTAAACCATCCATAGTCCCGGTCCACTGTCGTCAGCGCCCCACGGAGGTAGCTCCATTCCTATGTTCATCAACAACATGATAATTGAACAATAGTGAATCAGTAACATCAAAGTAGATAGAGAACGTAGCAACAAGGGTAAGTGAAAATTTCACAAAAGGCAGGCTTAATTATGTCAAGAAGTATGTGTACATTCTTGAAATTTACTCCCACATCAATACAATTGAGTGAATAGATGTTCAGAAAGAACACAAGGTAACTTAAGAGTGAAAGTAAAATAGTTCCATGACAGATTAGTTTTGTAGAAAATGTTTAGTTCTACAATACCACAGAAATCTCGGCAACTCATCGCATTTAATCGGCCGTACCTCGCCACGATACCAAGGGAGGTCATGGTGACCATGGTGGTGAAGATAGGTCACCAAATCCAGCCACATCACAAACACCTAAATTCAGAAAGAAAAAAAATGGTCAGCACATATATCAGACTGACGACTGCCACAACAATCATGCTATAGTTTCAGTTAGTATGAATGTTCTTTAGAGGCAATATTTGCAGATTTGCTTACAAGATATGGAACCCCGTACAGCTTGAGCACCGGTACAGGCCCGAAGGAGCACGCCAGTCCGATGAGCAACGCGATCATCGTGAACCAGCATGTGGTGGATACGATGACGTCGGTCCTTTCTTTGGGGGTGAAGAGATCGCTGCTTGGAAGGAAGTGGGAGCCCTTCTTGCCCGGGCTTCTGTACCACTGCAACATCCATGCATGCATTCAGCATGATATTTTTATAGAAATTGTTGCACTGTTGAGGTATCATGATGTGCAGCAAGTTGCGTACCAGGTAAAGAGGGAAGGCGAGTAGTGGAAATGGTGGTGTGAAGCGTAGTTTCTTGGTGCGTGCTTCCAGTTGCCAGTATAACTTCTGGGTTATCTGCATGCTCAGATCAAATTAATTTGCAGAAAAGCCATTTGCATGATCAAATGATCATTCTAGCTAGGCCATGAGCTCTTAGTTTTGGCAGAGTTGAGGTATTAATTACCGGGTGCCACGACTCGTCCCTTTCGATGTGTCCGTGGTTCTGATGGTGTGTTCTATGACTTATCCTCCTGCATGCATCAAGGATCGTGTGAGCAGCCCAAGACTATACTCTGATCAATAGAGGTAAAGACCTTCTTTTGGTTAATTCAGATCTTTTTTTTTGTTTTATTCAGTTGAAGAATTCAGTCATGATCAATCTTCCCGGAAAGGAAAAGAACCTTCAAGAATTAAAACAAGATATGGCCAGTGGCTCACTGCAGATATATATCTTTTCGGATTCACATGCACAACAAAAGGGGAAAAAGTTGATTCGTACGTAAAAAAAATCTGTAGATATCCTGAACAAAAGAGAGAAAAAAAAGAAACAACCACCATATCAGTTTAAACTAGATAAGATGAAGGTTCCTAAAAAAAGCAGACTAGCTAGTAGATGACAAAACGGCATGACATTACACGCACGTCCATGTGTCTACATATACAAACATATATTTACAGACGTAACATTATGTACATACCATCCATTGTACGGTACAAGTATCACGGTGTGCAGCAGATGCCCCACCACGCAGTTCAACCTCCCATTATCGGAGAAGCTCCCGTGCCCACTGCATGCATGCATGCAACACAAGATTAGAGTAGATTAGAACAAACATACACGTATCATTAATAGGGGACAATTAATACATGCGTACCAGTCGTGGCCGAGGACGAAGAGAGCCCAGAACATGGTGCCCTGAGCGACCCAGTAGAGCGTCCAGACGAGCCAGTTGTCCAGGCAGGCCGCGGCGGCCGCGAACCCCACCACGGCCGCCGCATCGCGCGCCACGTACGACAGCGATCGCCACGTGCTCTTGCGCCAACAGTGCGCCGGCACGGCCGCCCGGATGTCCCCGATGCGGAACGGCGGCGGCTTCCCCGCGTCGAATACCGGCACGTCCTCCGTGCCCTTGGCCTCCGCCTCCTCCTCCTCCCACCTCATTGTCATTGCAATTAACTGCGCTTGTATGCGTCTCCGGAGAGGAGAGAGAGAGGGAGAGATGGAGAGAGATTTAGGGGCGGTGTATATATAGGACTTGGTCTTGAGATGTTTATGCAATGGTCTGCATATAAAGTGTGTGCAATTGTGAATAATTAAGAACTTGGTCTTGAGGTGTTTACGCAATGGGCTAGATCTATGAAAGTGTTTGGGGGGTATTTATAAAATTATAAGGCCAAGTGACCGTCCGCCTTTGGTGCGCATGCATGCAGCTGGCGGTCTACACTCTACACATGAATTAGAAAATAAAACATTTTTTTTCTTAATTTCTACTTAATTTGGTGTGCATTGCACTTTGGTGTGGTCGTCCACTTGCGTGGTTAAATCACGCACGAGAAACCAATTTAAAGCTTAATTTTTCCTAAATTAAGTTTCTTTCAGTCGACTGATGCACCTGGCTAGAGACAGCGTAGGGCATTAAATTTGTACTTTGGCTTAATTAGGGCAATGCACAACAATAGGACGCTTTATTATTTCTAGGAAGTCATACGTACTTTAAGAACAGGAACAAAACAATACTAGCACGTTTCATTCGTATCGATCATTTGCTGAAGCAAGTAATTGGAGTTTACTACTGAATATAAATGATGTGACGTGGGTGATCCGATCTTTTGAGGAGAATAACAACTATCGATTTGTGAAGACGACTCTCATTATCCGATTACCAATCGTACACGACTGATACGCCCTGGCAATCGCTGAACCAACTTCAGATTGTTATCGACCGAGCTAGAAGCACGATCGACCTGATCACGAAGATCTATTCCTGCAAGCAATCGAAAAACAAGTAAGAACAAGATAAACAAATAATCTGAAATTGTAAATACAGATTGAATCACGAAAAAGAGTTTGGGTTTCGAATACAGATATTGATGTTGATCTAGCCGACCAAGAAAAATATCTCAATAGCTTCACGAATGAAATACTAGGACCACACAAAACCCGCAGAACTCTAATGGTTCGGCCAGATTATATAGAGGAGGTAAAAGAGGTCGTGGCCAGGTAAGGAAACCTGAAACTGACATGCACTCTTTCCCTACTCGGACTCTAACTCAATACATGGGTCTTGACCCAACCAAAAAGGTGATGCAGCACCGACTAGGCCCAATCAAAATCTGGTTGAAACTTGTTTTGTCAATTTTCGGCGATCCAGAAGGAATTTGGACATGGGGCTAGATCTATTAGAAAGATCTCGTCGTGATCTTCTCCGTGGACTATAAGAGTGTCCTAATCGGACTTCGTATGAGGGAGTTATGATCATTGGAAGGCAGATTGCTCTTAGATGACCGAACCAGACTCCAACTCGAATCCATTCCGGACTCCAACTCGACTTGAGTTCCTTGTTAGTCCTTGCGTCCTTGTTGGTCGTCTCCATAGTTTCTAAGCATAATATTATCAACATTAGATAGTAAATTATTCTGAAAACCATATATATATAGACTTAAGAATGAGTTCACCTCGCAATGCAATAATTGAGTTTTATTGTGTGTTATTGCTCTTTATGTAACAAGCAGAGGATTATGGTTATTGTGTGTATCTAAAGAAGTGATGTCCTCATCAATAAAGATCTCTAAATTAAACTAGTGAGAGAGAGATATTTTTTTGGACGATGCACACCATACTTTAGTTATTAAGTTCCTTGAACTAAAGAAGCAATAGTTAGTTAGATAAAAACCACCTAACAAAGACAAAATTTTGGATATGTAACAACTTTTCGTTCCAAGGATTTAGTTATCTTTCATGAGTCAATGACATTACTTACCAACTTTTTATATCTCTTGGTACGTATAATTTATCTGATCTATATGTGTGTGTGTGTTTGCACATCATCGTGTGTATCACTGACATTTCTTGTTTAAGGACAAGTCATATTGTTGACAAGAAGATATTCACGCGGCACGTACGTCTCTAATTGTTTTCTTGACCGCGCAATCTAGTCATCTCTACAACTTTGGAACTACTTTCGAAATTAATTGATACTTTTTTAATTTCACACTGGCTTCACTTGAGCTTTTTGGGCTTTGAGTTCCTCTTTTCTTCAATATTCTTGACCGTCCAGTCTACTAGCTCTTGTGTTTTTTTTTTTTTTACTTCTACTTGCTCTTTTGCATGCAAATGAATCAATCCATGTATGTTCTTTTGAGGAATGCGAATAGCATATACAGGAACCTAAATAATGCACTATACCAGCGTTACAGTAGTTTTCGAACATTAATATTATATTATGAGTAAAATCATAATTATTATAACTTCGACCACTGATAATAGTGGCCTGTTATAACGTGTAATGCTTAGTAGAAATAACGACCACTATATTTTATATATTGTTTTGGACTAAACTATAATTGGGTTATTGGGTTAACAAGTAGGATCTTATTTTTTTTAATGTTATGACCAATCATATTTAATATATTTAATATTATTTTGCTAAAAAGATATGTTTACTTTATTTTTAATCTAAATTTTAAGTCATTTATGTGAGAATAATATTCAAACGTGTAATTTTAATGTGGACGTTGCTTTTATTTTTTTATTTAGTCTTTTTTCCATTAATTTCAGGATTTTTTAATAATATTAAAATAATATAAATGAATTTTTGAAACTAAAACTATGGTGTAAGATAGGTTCCGTGATAATGTTATTTTTGGCAAGGCGGCAACAATTCAATAAATTGCTATTTAAATACATTATAGACATTTCTTATTTATAGTCTACATACTATTTGATTAGTGAGATATATGTATAACAATTGTAATAAAGCCTGATATATAGTTTCAAAGTTTAAGGCCTATTTTTCATCAATAACATACTATACAATTAAAAAAGTATATATATAACAAAAAAATATTAATGATGAAGTATTTTATATAATTACAAAGTTGGTATATTTTTTTTATAAATAGTATAGAACACAACTAAAAAAATATATACATAATCAAAAAGTTGTCTAGGTACATTAAAGAAATATCTACAATATAATTTAAAAGTCGAGAGTATATACTCATGTTGGCTTCTGTTTACTGTTCAGGAATTTGGGATACAAAGGGGGGACGGAAGGCACATCACATGCATAAGCTAATTCATACGTCGTATCACCTTACATGCTGTAGCATACATGGCAACCAAATTTCTCCGACGACCACAGATGGCAATTGATCGAACCCACCAAAATTATGTTTGTAGCTACTAATTACTACTGTTTAGTCATGGCAGAAATTAAGGAATGATGCACATGCCTTAGCTTCAGTCATATATATCCTGAATTAATGTGATACCCGCAGACCGCAGTGTTACTGAAAATGGGCCAAAGAAGAAACACCAATTAAGATAACCAATGCAGACTTAATTGAGCTCATACATGAAAGCTTAGAACTGAGTCATTGCTTACCGTTGAGTGAAGTAGGAACCGCTTGGAAGATGTCTTTAATTTGTTCAGTAGAAATTTTACTAGGTTTCATCGAAGGATCTCCCCACACTGCTAAAGTCGACCTCAAAACTCTAAATTAAGCGCTAACTGCTGGCCTCCTTAATTACCTGTAGTATTGTAGATCCCTGCGTATACAAATACGCACCCAACGTGCTCATCAGTGCAGGAAAGCTTCCTCTCTTCTTGTATTTCAATTTTTTTTCATCCAGTAAAGTTCACCCATGGAAAACCAAATGGGTTCGAGAAATCCATAAGCATTAGAGAGAAAAAAAATCCAACAATCCAAGCAATGTGGTCGCCTTGCTAACACACTTAAGCGCAACTAAGCAACAATCCAATTGAAGTGGCAAAGATATGAGCACCTTTTATTACCATTCAAATATTAATAGAAGAAATCATGAAAAAAATTGTATTACTACGGCAACAAGAAAATCTTTTACTTATTAGATTGTTTACATCATGATGTACAACGACATCCCAAGTTTAAACCGCAATTTTACCTTTCTGACTTGAACCTCATATTTCAGTTTCTCTACTCAAAAAGTACTCACGCAAATAAATTTCAGTTGACATCGATACATGCAGTATACAGTTCCACATGAAAGTACAGTTTGCGGACCTACAAGATCTGAAAGAATGACTGAAAGTACTGACAGTCCCCAGGTTTTCTAAGCCTCATCTCAGAAATAACCAGACATATGTACCAGTACTGCAGCCTCCAGGCAATCAAAGTGACCACGTTTGCTGGCCACAATTTTTGTAGCTTACAATAAGCTAAGTATTACCGCACCAACAGATGGTAACAGTAACAGGTGAGTTTGTGGTTTGCATTGGTTAAAGTGGCTCAAGAAGAGTACTAACCTCCAAAGTGATAGCGCTATTTCTGAAAAAGGGCAGCAAGCTCCCCCTTCTCAGCCAAGGAAGAAATAATATCGCAGCCTCCTACAAGCTCCCCTCCAACAAAAACCTGTGGGAATGTTGGCCAGTTGCTGTATGTCTTCAAGGTCTCTCTCAGCCCATGGTTGTGCTCCTCATCAAGAACATCGACAGTTACAAAATTCGCTCCATGTGCTTCCAAGATCCCCACCACCCGTTGTGAGAATCCACATTGGGGAGCACTCCTCGATCCTTTGATGAAGGCAACGACCTTGTTCTCCTTCACTAACTGATCAATCAGTTGTTCTAGTGGGACTGTTAGCTGGACATGCCGACCAGGTGTCAAGCGCAAGTCCGGAGGCCTCTGTGGAGCACCCACCCAGGTGTTGTTTCCAGAAACATTCCCAGGTGGTGGCTTGCCAGTGGCTTCTATATGCTCTTCTATCCATGATTTCCAAGCATTTGTAAGAACAGTTCGATCAGGTGTCTCCTCATCTGCTATTGAAACCTGTAGATTTGGGTGCAATCAGGTGATCTTCAAGTGCAACTTATACTACGCCCAAAATTAGAAATCAACAACAAAAGTCAGAAATAACTTACTCCTATATCCTTGAAATATTTATCTTATCCTATGAACTTATTCGAGATTAGTGATGCTACCAGATGTGATAAGAAAATATCTAAGTTTCACACTGTTCTATTACGAGCCAATAAGTGAGGAGTATGTAGAGGGCAAAGAAGGGCCAGGAAAATATATTAAGAAGTTGTATTAATCAACAAGAAAAATGCAAACATGCGGTGGTAGCAATTAGATAGTCTTTTCAGTGACTTAGCACTGGAAACACATCATGAGCCCCTTCTATACTAACCAAGATCAAATTCCGACACCAGCACACCATGCAATTAGTCCAAAACAACCACTGCTCAAAGCAATCATTGAGAAAATTGCATTCAATTGGTGACAAATAGCAGTAAACACTAAATATAGAACATACTAGCCATCAAACACCAGCCAAGATCAATGACACCAAATAGCCTCGAATCTCGCATAAACCCACCCAATCCACAATAATCTCAACCAAAAACCATCATGCCATCCATAAAAAGATCTCACCTTATATAGAATGGCACATAGTATTCAAAAATTAAGTAGCCAGGTGCAGTAGTTGGTACTTGGTATGAACACTGCAACTTTATACTGACATACTGACTCATATCAGACAGCACGATAGACAGCAAATTTATCCCATGCACTGTAACCAAGACGAAATTTTTACGCTATCATACTACAACCGTCATAGAACAAACTAATTCATGCTAGAATTGGTAAAAGTACGACATACCTAAGCATCAACGGTGTAATCATGAACCGAGCACATGTCACGCAATGCCTAAAACGCATCAATCCCAACTATGAAAAACAAAGATCTTTTTATTTTACCAGCAACAATCCTCATAACCATCATAAAACAGACTACAACAAATTAAGTGCAAAACGTGATTTTTCTTTTTCGTTTGTGGCCTACATACCGTACAAACTATGCGAACTCCCCCAATCAAGGTCAAAGTTTAACATCAAACCAACGTAAGCACCATCCCAACACACAAAAAAATTGCATCCTTCAGGGAAACGCGAGAAGCAACCGTCGACAGTGGTTTTTTTACATGTCATGCACTATCTATCATGCAGCAACATTACACGACAATTATGCCATAATACACCAACCAAGATCAAATTTGACACGGAACCCACCTCAGACCTCTCCAAAACGCAACGCATCCACGAAACCGATATGTCAATATTTTCGTCCTCTCTTTTAACTGTAGTAAGAAGAAGGCAAAATTATTACCTTAACGGAGCCGCAGAGCTGGGGCACCTTCTTGCGGTGGACATCCACGCTGACTCTAACGTTCCGTGATATCCCCACGAACTGCAGCTCCCCGGTGGTATCGTACACAGCGTACACCCCGGGCTTGGGGGGCAGGTCGTCCTCGGCCACGGACAGGGCTGGCTCTTGGGGGACGAGCACGGGGTGGGCCTCCGAGAGCTTCCTGAACGCAGCAGCAGAGACGGCGCCGATGGGGCGTCGGAGAGGGAAGCGAAAGCTGGAGGGGAAAGAAAAAGAGGTGGTGCGGGTGGAGAGGAGGGGGAAGGGAGCGAGGAGAGAAGTGGAGGTCGGCATGGTGGCTGGTAGTGGAGAAGATGATGATGAGGTGGATATTTGTTGGGGGCGCAGGTGGGCCGCCCAAGAAATCAGGCCCGCAGTGTCCATGGGCCGTGCACATTGTAAATGTGGCCCGACCCACCAAAGGGGGACTGCTATGTCCAGCGCGACCTGCTTCATTTCTTATTCTGTATTTGCTCACTTCTTTGTGCCAATCCACCATGACTCCCGCTAATGTGTTTTTGACACTTGTTTGTCTTTCTGCAGCTTAATTTTAAATATATGAGTTTTAAGGGGTGATAATCATTATTATAGCTAATGATTTTTTGCCAAGTTTGCTAATTTTAAATTTATGTTGATTTTCTTTATCCTTGATAAATTTTTAATTTATGAGTTCTAGTGCTGATTTCACATAATAGAATTCATGTGTTGTGTCCAACTTCATCAATTCTCAATATATGAGTTTTGGTTGATTTTCCTTAATACAATTCACCAGATGAAGTTAATCTTAATCAATTTTTAATTTAAGGGTTTTGGGTTGATTTGTCTTACTATATCTCCCGAATTTGTTTCAGTCTTAGTCAATTTTTAATTTATGAGTTTGGCACTAACTGGCCTTACTTTGACTCACTAATTTGTGCAAATATTGATCAATTTTCAATTTATGATTTTTGCTACCGATTTATCGTACTATATAGCTCGCGAGTTTCTGCTTTAGTTTGTTAATTTTAAATATCTAGGCTTTGTAGTGCTTTGTCTTACTATAGCTTACAATTTTAAATTTTATTCATCAGTTTGTGACATTCTTGCTCAATTTTCATCTTATAGTTTCTGTGCTAATTTGACTTTCTACGACTCATGAATTTGTGTCAATTTTGTTAATTTTCAATTTATGAATTCTAATACTGATTTACCTTAATGGCTTACGGGCTTGTTCCAATCTTAATGAATTTTCAACTTACGTGGTTTGGTATTGTTTTGTCTTACTATAACTCATGATTTTGTGGTAATCATGGTGAACTTTAAATGTGTGTGTTTTGGTGCTAATTTGTCTTATTATATAGTTCATGTGTTTGACCAATATTGATCAATTTTAAACTTATAGGTTTTCACCAGAATTTCTCATATTATATCTCAGGACTTTTTGCCATACTTGATCAATTTTAAATATATGGGTTTTGTTTGTGATTTGCTTTGCTCTAGCTCACAATTTTGTAATAATCTTGATCAATTTTAAATGTATTTGTTTTGACGCTAATTTTGCCTTACTAGCTCACAATTTGTGCTACTATTGATTAATTAATTTCCAATTTAAAGGTTTTAGCGGTAATTTTCCTTCTATGTCTTACAAATTTGTCTCAATCTTTATTAATTTTCAGCTTGTGGGTTTTGATACTGATTTTCCTCTATAACTCGTGAGTTTCTACCTTACTTGGTCGATTTTAAATATATGGATTTTGGTGATGATCTATCTTACTATAGCACACAAATTTATGTTAATATTAGAGGATTTTAAATTTCTATATTTTGACATTGATTTTTCTTACTATAACTCACTAATTAATTTGTGCCAATCATGATTCATTCTGAACTTAGTAGTTTTGGCGGTGATTTGGATTACTAAGCTTGCAAGTTTATGCCAATATGGATCAATTTCTAGTTTGTCGGGTTTCGTGATGATTTATCATACTATAACTCACCAATCAATCACAATTTCTAACTTATGGGTTTTGGCCCTAAATTGTCTACCATAGCTCATAAGTTTCTGTTATACTTGGTCAATTTTAAATGTATGAGTTTTGTCGGTGATTTGTCTTGCTACAACTCATAATTTTGTGACAATCTTGCTCAATTTTAAATTTATAAATTTTGACACTAATTTGTCTTACGATATAGCTCACCAGTTTGTGCAAATTTTGACCAATTTTGAATTTATATGGATTGACGATTCATTTGATCCAGTGAAATCGTGAGGTCAAAACAATCAGAACAACACAAATGGATTGTCAATCGGAATTATATATTACAAGATATCATATTGTTCGATGAATTTTTGTAATAAAAATTCATTAGAAAAAAAAATCTCATATGGCCAAAAACGCTAAAATAAAAATACATGTATATTTGAGCTAAAAAAATGATGATAAAAACCAAGACAAAAACTCTACTAGTTAAAAAATAGTCAAAATTGGACTAGTCAAACTTGGTCGAACCAACATGCAACCTGAGTTCGAACATGACTTATCTTTAACCTTTTGTTTATTTAAATAACAAAAGTCTATCTCCTATTTAAACTCAAAAAAGGAGAATAATTATCTTTATCCTTTTGTTTATTTAAATAAGAAAATATATCTCTCGTATTCGAATTCAAATTCCCTACATATCTATGGTTGTTGGATGGTTGTAATCAACCTAGAGCCTTCATAAATAGAGAGAGGGTGCTAGCCTTTTAGAGATATATAAGCACAGGTGCAAGGCAATGCAACACAGGGAGACGCACAACAGACGAACAGGTAGATGGGCAGGTGAACAAAGGCGAACAGGATAAAAAAGCTGGCACTAGAAAAGCCTTGCTTTTCTTCCTCCATAGATCTACTTGGGCAAACTTTGAAAATTACCATGGGTGAGTCCTATTTGTTTGCATAGCATTCATTATGCATCACATCAAGGGTCGCTACCGTGTTCGTGGTGCCCGTGCTAGCCATCCTAGTACCGTTTCAGCTTGTTCCATGGGAATAGATCGATGATAACTTCTGATTCGAAAGTCTGATCAACCCCAAATTTTTATTTGAACAGGTGACCACAGGTGAAACATGTCCTCCAAGTTTCAAGCCAATCAAAGATCTCTAAAATCGAAATTCGACCAGAAGAGAGGCTCTGTCCAGTGCCATTTCAGCTTGTTCCATAGGAGTAGATCGATGATAACTTCTAATCCGGAAGTTCGATCGACCCCAATGTTTTATGGTAAACAGGGCAGTAAGGTACAGCATGTCCTTCAAGTTTCAAGCCAATCAGAGATCTCTAAGGTCGAAATTCGATCAGAAGATAGGCTCTGTTCAGTACTGTTTTCGCTTGCCTGAACGGGGGAAGATCAGTGATAACTTCTCATCCAGAAGTCCGATTGACCGCAAATTTTTTATGGTGAATAGGGGAGTATAGGTACATCATTTCCATTAAGTTTCAAGCCAATCAAAGATCTCTAAGGTCAAATTTGACTAGAAAAGAGGCTATGTCCTGAAGACATTTCAACTTGTTCTACGAGAGAAGATCGGTGATAAATTCTCATGCAGAAGTCCGATCGACCCCAAATTTTCATGGAGAACAGTAGACTTATGGTGAAGCAATTCCTCCAATTCTCACCTCAATCCAAAGTCAGGAAGATCTCCAGAAGACCAATGCAAATAAGTTTTGTCTCGCTGAATTTCAACTTGATGTATGAACATTGCATTAAAGATAGTTTTCAATTTGACAGTTCGATCGATCTCAAATTTTGATGACTAATAGAAGATCCGTCTAAAAACTATTCCTCCAAGTTTCAAGCAGATCAGAGGATTGAAAAGCTCCCATCCAGTTTGTTGAAGAGAAGCCAATGCAGTCCAATCATGTCAGAAGTTGTCAAAAAATCAAAGCCATTGATGAATGTTCCGATATACTGTCTATCATACAATATGTATTTCTTGAAGATAAGAAAGTCAAGATACTATCACAAGTCATTCCATCCACTTTTCTAGGTCGTTGGGTACTGATGAGGCGAAGACGACCGTGACTGACGAAGTTGGACACCATTCATGCTGGGTGCTGATGAGGCGAAGGCATCCACTTGTTCGCGACTGACGAGGTCGAACGACTCCCTTGTCAGGCACCGACGAGGCGAAGACCATATTTTGTGATAGTACATAGACTGACGAGGCTATGAATTTGCATATTTGCATGCATGGGTATACGCATTCCATTCATTTATTAAGGGCAAAGTTATTTTGAAGTTTTAAGATGACGACGATCAGCACCCTTAATCAGAAATTTTCTATGGACTCGTTCTGTAGAACCATGAACCATGCATTTTCCTGAAGTCAAGAAGATCTCCAGAAGACTAATGAGAGCTTGTAAATCACAAAGGGACTTGTAATTTGTAATTTTTTCAGAATTAATAAAGTACATTGTCTCCTCTAAAATTGTACATTCTATGTTCTCTTATGTGTATACTTATGTATATTGGCACACCCACACCACGAAAAAGTGGTCAATTTTCCGGAAAAGAGATTTTCTCAATAAAACACATATCTTATTATATCTTAAGATCTGTAAGTCCGATTGACGATCGGTTTGTGTCGATATGATTATTTTAATTTCACCATTCCACTAGTTCGGAAATTATAGATTAAAAAATATTGATTATGGAAGAGTAAAAACTCTCAATATAATTTAATTGGAAGTTCGAGTTCAACTTTTCTGTTTCTTTAGGATTGATATTTTTTTTATCTATAACTCTATTTGATGATCTATTTGATAATTCAAAACGATCAGATCGATACAAACTGATACTCAACTGGATTTATATATATCAAAATATAATAGATATGATATCTTTTGATATATAATCTCAGTTGATGATCGATATATGTTGATATAATTGTTTTGGCATCATGATTCTATTAGTTCAAACGGATTATCAATATGAGTTATAGATCAAAAAGATATTGAGATAGGAAGAATAAAAATTTGGGAAAGAGGAGGTCGCTGGCTCTTGTGGAGTATGTACGAGCTGACAAGACGTGACTCCAAAACTGACACTCACATATGAAGTTTTACCCCCAGGGGTCCAAATCCAATCCTAATGTGTCCTCTTCCCTGCCAAAAGCTCCTCCAGTCTCTCCCCCCGGCAAACCCCACACACACCCCCGGAGAGCCGGAGAGCATGCCTTGCTGCAACTCCATCCTTAGCATGTCGACGCCGGCGACGTCGAGATCTAGTGGTACTCCCTCGTGGCTTCACCGCCTTCACGCCTCTAAAGGCCTCTCCTTCCCCTCCCACCTCCACCTCGACGACCTCTTCCTCCCTCCTTCCTCTTCTTCTACTTCCTCCCCCCAAATCCTCTCCTCCAATGCCCTCCCTCCTATGCTCCTTCTCCAACCCCCTCCTCCTCCATCTTCTATTTCTTCTAACCCTCCCATTCCAAACCCTAGCCTCATCTCCTCCGCCCTCTCCGACCTCTTCGTCATGCCCTCCCCTCCCCCTCCCCCTCCCCCCCTCAAATCCCTCCGCAAGCAGTCCCGCCCCCGTGCCGCCAGGTCTCCTCCTCCCCCGCGCACTCATCCAGCTCCGGATAAGACCAAGCCCAAGCTCCGGAAGCGCCGCCTGGCTGATAGGGCCGCCGCTGGTGAGGGCGATGGAGAGGGTGAGAGGCGCACGAGGACGGAGCTGACGGTGATCGACACCAGCACGGAGGGATGGAAGGCCGCCAAGCTGCTACTCAGGAGGGGCGCCGTCTGGAAGGTGCGGAACACCAAGCGCTTGGAGGCGAGCTCTGGGGCTTTGGGGAATCGCAGGAGGAAGGCCGGGCTGGTCGGCAAGCATGAGAGGGACAAGGACAAGAAGGAGAATGATACCAGCTTGGTGAGAGCTCTTACTGCTACAAACTTGCAGTTATAGTCTCCCATGTTCTTTCTTTATGCCGTTTTGATGTGCTGCGCACTTCCTTGGATCAAGGAGCTCAAATGTAGTTGCTTGATTGTATGAACAGTCTGCACTTTTTGCGAAAATGTAGCATGTATCTGAATGGAAGTTGGGAACAATGGAGTTACTAATGTTAAGGTTGTAAGTTTGTTTATGTTCATGAATTTCTGTATACTTCAACAGGATGCGACTGATAATTTAATTCTAACACAAAGGGGTAGTGCCGGAGTAAGGTTCATTATGTGCAAGTTCTGTTTTGCTGTATTATTATACCTGTGTCTGCACGTGCTTCTGTGTGTCTGCACACCCTTAACACACATGCCCAAAGGTGCATATGTATATGTGATCATGCACACGCTTATGGGTGTATGTATGTGGGTCTATGTCCTCTTCATATTGATTTGAAGTTCCTAGAATGATATTGTTGTGTCATTGGGTTGGTTATGTAGAAAGAGCATACCTTGCATTTGCATAGTCTACTTTGTCTAATGCATAGTGGATAAAATACACCAGT
The DNA here is from genome assembly GCA_019359835.1 of Pharus latifolius. Taxonomy (NCBI): domain Eukaryota; kingdom Viridiplantae; phylum Streptophyta; class Magnoliopsida; order Poales; family Poaceae; genus Pharus; species Pharus latifolius. Next base: position 73,103,955 of record CM033329.1, on the reverse strand, counting down.
TGAAGATGCTGAACACTTTTTCTGAAGCTTTGTCTAATGCATACTCCAGGGTAACATTCATGCTACTGGTGGAGATGCTGTAAAAGAATCAGATGATCTCATTCGAACTCTAAAAAGGTAAACCTGTTGAATTCATGACCAGCATTACCATCGTTCTGTTCTAACAATCCAACAGCCCATCATTGCATTGCGGCACTGCCTATATTGATATGCTAAACAAAATTCCTGTTGCATAAATATTGCAGACCTAGATGCTCTGGACCGGTACAAGGAGGCAAAAGTTCTCCAATTCTTCGTTTGCAAATTACAAATAGGGGCAAGAAGAATGGGTTAGCTGGTCCTAAAGATGACTGAAGGAAAATGAATCCCAAGTGACATATCATTAACATTATCACTATCTTGGGATTAACAAATTCGGGCATGATGAGTTTATGTTATCATCTTCATTTCTTGATATCTTCATTGATCTCAATAACATATTTCAATACTTGTTATCTGTGGCATCCAGAGCTGTTTGAAGATGAGCTAGTGCAAAGGCTGCTAAATGTAATTGTTAGTGCATGTTGCAGTACTTAGGGGTTAGATTGATCTCATTTCTTTGACCTATCATGTACTGCAACGTATATGAGCAGTGTAAATGATGTTTATATTGCTAGCTCATTTGTGTTCTTTAAGTTCCGTTGTTATTGTTGAGGAAATGTTGCCTGCGAGGTTTAAGAATTGACTGTATTGCAAGGTTGCTCTTGCTGTGGGTTTTATTTTGCGCAGCCCTTTTTCTAATGTTCTCATTGAGAGGTCCCCACCCCCCCCCCTCTCTTTTTTCAATTCTTGATGTCCCAATAATTGTTCTATTCTGCTGTAAACTTGTAAGGTTAGAGAAGTTTCTTTTGGAGATACAGCTTTTGTTGTGAAGAATAGAGACTTCTCTCATAAGAGGTCGAATGAATCCTTTATCTTTGTAAGCATGTTGATGAGCTGAACATGAATTGTTGTTGATTATTCTTTTTGAATTATTCGGTTTGATTCATTTTTATGGTCATATGGTTGTTTACTTATTTATGCATTTTACTCTCATGCTCGGAAACATTTTTATAGCATATTATGATTCTTAGTATGGTAATTTTTCTGTTGATTTTGCAATAAACCATAACACTATTTATGAATGAGAAGACTGAATGAAACGACTTGCAGTCTTCTGTATCTAAATATGTTTCTATTTTGCTGATTTCAGCTGAACGTCAAGAACACGTTTGCTCATCACATGACAGACTAAATTTCATCTCTTGTATTTATTATAGTTGCAAACTACAAAGTTTGTAAACTGCTACTGTGAACCATAATTGCTAATTGGTGCCAGGAAATTTGAGTGAAATAGGAGTTGGAAAGTAAATATGGTTTACCATACAATTAGCACAGCACAAAGATACCTTTGGCAGATACAACTGATACCTCTGATTACATATAAATACATTTCACAAATAACAAACACATATCTAAGTAACATTACATGAACGTCACTTTACTCATACTGACTTAATTAGACAGCTTATTTGTTATCAGAAATGGCGGCAGAAAATCATCAGCTCTGGATGGCGACACCAGGCGTCGCCACCTTGATCATCCTTGGCTTCTTGGTGCCTACCTTCGTCTGCCCACTTCCCGTTGCTATTGGGGCTGGGACATGCTTCTGATCATAGGCTGAGAGATGAACCCCAAATGCTGCTCTTCCTGAGGGGTCCAGGTTCCCTGACCACTGAGCATCCCACTCTATTGCCTTCGCCGTGCTACACGCCACACTTGGGCCGCCTGGCACTGTGAGTGTAGCTGAGTTCTGGTACAAGTGCAACAAGTTTGCATCAAAGAAGAAGTGCATTGGTAATTTTGAGTTATTTGTCTCTTGTTTATGTTGATTTACTAACCTGAGGGAAGAACCTCTCAAAGATCATCCTGTAATAGTAGGCCTCTTTCGTTGTTGGCGTGTTGTGAGGATAGATGAAGTTTGCATTTGACATCATCTTGTCAGTCACCTGCATTAGTGATTTGATATTTCTTTCAATTAGACCCTTCTTTGAATAAAATTAGCTGATTTGCATATGATAAACTATTTGTTGAATAGACAACTTACATTTGCCTCTGCATGAGCCTTTAGGCCATCAATCCAGCTATACCCGACACCATCACTGAACTGTTCTTTTTGCCTGTACAGGATATGCTGCAAATGCCACACAAAAGAAGGTTGTTAACTTCAGTCCATCTGCATATACAAATGTTACCAAAATGTCAATAACAATCATGTAGGTAAAAAATGTTACCTTTGGCAGGTATGGTTGTTCCTCATCATCGAATGCCTTCCTCAGTACCCACTTTTCAATCCTTCCAATACCAGGTTGGATCTGTAGCATCAGAAATGGCCATTGTTTATAACTAGGTATGTAAGTAACAGTTCACACACACTTTTCTTGATTCGCTCTTTGTGAGGTATTGATCATACCATCTTCCACTCAGGATCAATGCTCATTGCCACATTGATAAACTCCTTGTCCAAGAAAGGCACGCGTGCTTCGAGACCCCATGCAGATGTCGCCTTGTTTGCTCTCAAGCAATCATACTGATGGAGAGCTTTGATCTGCATAACAAAAGATTGTGTCAGATTATGCCATCTCCTTTGTGTCATGTTATAAGCATTTCTATTTCAGTGACCTTGCGACAGGTTTCGTGGTGAAATTCCTCCTTGTTGGGGGCCTTGTGGAAGTACAGGTACCCTCCGAAGATCTCATCAGAGCCCTCACCAGAGATGACCATCTTTACCCCGAGCGCCTTGATTTTGCGCGACATCAGGAACATTGGTGTGCTCGCCCTGATCGTCGTCACATCGTATGTCTCAATGTGATATATCACATCTTCAATTGCATCAATACCATCCTTGGATAAGAAGTGCAATTAGTACTAGTATGTACAACAACTCAAGCTATGGTTTGTTCAAGCTCGGTACCTGTACGCTGAAGTGAAATTCTTGGTGCACGGTTCCCAGGTAATCTGCAACCTCCCTTGCGGCTTTCAGATCAGGTGATCCCTACATAACAAAAGTAAGAACAATTTGGTCTGATTTGTTCAGAATGTACGAGAAGCTTCGAGAAACTGTGGGTTTCCTTGAGACCTCAAGTCCAACACAAAAGGAGTGGAGCTTAGTGCCCCACCGTTTTGCAGCCTTTGTTCCCACCAGGTGACGGACCGTGACAGCAGCGACCAATGATGAGTCCAGGCCACCAGATAGGAGCACACCAAATGGAACGTCTGTCATAAGCCTCTTAATCACAGCCTGAAAAAAGGAAGAACATATTTATACCACACTGCAATGAATTCTGAAATCTGACTAATTGCACTTTTCGGACACACATACAGTAGTGCCATCTGAAACTGTAGATATAGTGACCTTTTCATATTCATAGTAACATGAGAAGGGGTAAGTACCAATTTAGTCTTTCAAGTTTGGTGCAAATTAACTCCCCAGCTTCAAGACCAAAAAATTCTCTCAACTTTTGGTTTGGGTGCAAAAAAGACCTCCATAAAAACCATTAAAGGCCAGAAGTTGAGTTAATTTTTGTTTGTTCTCAGAATTTGTAGACCAAAATGGTGCTCATATGTATTCTAGGCATGCTGATAGGAATGTAAACATGATTTGTGTAATCTGATTTTAATTTTTTCCACCTTTTCAAATGCATTCCTTAGTGTCAGTGGATCATATGGAACTGAGGGAATAGCCTCGGAGAACCATGGAGGGTTGTACCATCTCCTGAACCCGCCATCCTTGCTCGAGTACAAATGGCCAGGAGGGAAGATCTCAAAGTGCTCGCAGTCGTCGCTCAGTCCCTTCATCTCAGATGATATCCACACCGATCCTGAATAAGTTGCAGTGTGTAAGTTGCTCAGTTTTTTCCTTTAATTCCTTTTTGGCATCTTGAGGATGACTACTTCATCAACTACTAACAAATACTAAGGTAAAATGACAAGGTTTCAGGACACGTTCGTTTTTCTTTTTGATGGATGGGTTTCAGGACAAGCTGTGTGAACTTTGAAGGATTATAGTGATGATTACCATCAATTCCCCAGCCAACGTAGAGGGGAGTGACCCCAATGGCGTCACGGGCAGCGATGAAGCTGCCGTCACGCGCGTCAAGCACAACAAAGGAGAACACGCCATCCAGCATGTCAATGAAGCCTTCTCCATGTTCCTCATACTGTCAAATAGTGTGAAATGGTCAGTACTCAAAAATGATGCCAAGGTAATTCAGTATCTTTTCCTGTGGTGAGTATACGTTCTGCTTCTTGGTTTGGGGACCTCACATCATTTATTTTCCTGATTAAAGTCCCTCTCATTAAGATGGAGCTTAAACTCCACCAATTAAGATACCCAGTTTTTCGCCACCTCCAAAATAGGAGCATTTTAGAATTGTGAATTGTGATACATACAGAGTTACACCAGTTCTGTTCATGTCATATCTCTAAAGATCAACACCAGTAAGTACTGAGTACTAAGAAAGAAATAAAGAAATGGAGGCTGACCAGATGCGCAATGACCTCACAGTCGCTGCCCGTCCTGAACTTGTGGCCGGACAGCTGCTTCCTCAGCTCTTCATGGTTGTAGATCTCCCCGTTCACCTAATAATGATTCACACAACACAACACAATTGAACACCAGTTTCCTTGAGTCCATGATTTGATGCTGGAAAATTCGTACAGAATTTATTTGGAAAGGGACGAAAGGAGATCCGTGAACACTTGTCCCTTTAGCACATCTTAACATTATATATATATGTAGTCATTTTCCAGGTCCAGGTCCAACAGCAACTCCTCCCTGTGCTTGACGCGCGTGAATATATATAGTATTTGTTTTATGTTTGGAAATTTTGGTGTTTTGAGTCATTGATTGTTCTTTAGTCACTGACAACTAATAATAGATGTCACAAGTCACAAGATAGCACTTGATTTGGTTTTTTTTTTTATTTTTAATTCTACTGTATATTTTAGTGGTACCTAGTAGTATAGAACGGGATGTATAGTACCGTGACGACGATGGACTTGTCCTCATTGAAGAGGGGCTGGTCACCGGAGGCGGGGTCGACGATGGCGAGGCGCTGGTGGGAAAGGTAGCAGTCGCCGATCTGGTGCAGCCCGCTCCAGTCAGGGCCCCTGTGCTTCAGCCTGCAATATATATATTTATTGCATGCAATTTTAGTTTAGTTCAACAAACACTATACTGGTGTTTGTAGAGAATATTAGTATAGTAGAGCATTGCAGTGGATGAATCATGGTAAGTATGTGGTAGTGCCTGCGCGAGAGCTCGAGGACGCGGACCCTCTTGGCCTGGGAGTCGTCGGCGCACCCCAAAACCGCCAATATCCCACACATCTTTCCTCTCTGGCGACTATGAGGGAGTACTCAAGACTTACTACTACTACCACTGAACTGGGTTTAATGGTGATACTCCATTGAAGGTGTAGTGTCCTATGAATTTATAGGCAGCAGGAGAGTGGAGAGGAGCATCTCTGAAGTACGGTTGCTGGGCACCGCTTACAGCCACCTCATTTCGTCTTCTTTCGTGTCGGAGTCATCCACACAGCGACAGCTTAGCTTCTATCTATATTTTTTTTTTCTTTTATTATCCCATTCTTATAGAACTCCTAAAGTAAACAAAAAAAAGTGTGTACATAGACATCACTCTTAAATAATTGTACCATCCAGGAGAGCAGTTGCGATATGTTGGGATTTGATTTGATGATGGATTCGTTTGAATATATATGTTGCCGTCGATCCCAACATTATTGGTGCCGTGGATATATCGTCGTTGTACTATGTACCAGCACTCCTCCACGTAGACGAGTTCGTTTGTTTTTTTGTTGAACCAATTTTTATCTCTCCACGTCTCTAGAAACTTTGTATATTCTTTACTAATAGTAATTTTCCTATCATTTAGTAAAGTGAATACAGAAAAGACCCTTACTTTATGTCCTTACAAATTATCACGAGACAACTTGCAAACCCAAAAAAATAGGACAAGGAAAGTCATGAAACCAAAATCAAACAGACAATGAACTCTCATCTTTCGTGCTCGAGGTGCATTAGATATGCTTGTCTGAAATCTAACGACCTTTATACCTCGATCATGAGACGAAAATGACAAACGGAGAAGGTTAGCTTCTTGAAGAAGATCATACTTAGAATGAATGATGATTAATTGTGGGGCTAAACTGTAGTTTTGATGCGATGGGGTATATATGGACATGGCCACCATATATATGCAAACTAAGCAACGACTCCATCGGCGACTACTATTGGACGACTCCCATAGGCTCTAGAGTTGCTGACGGATCAGCGAAAGCAACCTATCTTCTTTTCGACTTAAAGACGTGTGTGTTGGTTCATTGAACAAACTTCACAAGCAAACAACATCTCTACCTCATAACTTCTCGCCAACTCATTTGTAATTGGATTCGTTCGCGTTTCCTCGCGTCCTTGAACTGAGCCACTAGCAAGAAGATGTAGATGCATGGAGACACGTGTCCCGGTGGGGCCTGCACAAACGATACGATCAGATTAATAATTGGTTGGCGTACGAAAATGATATGTGCCTTATCCACTCCTCCACTGCTCTTGTCTACTCTCCTAACCACTCGGCATATTTGATTTCTTTTGTAGCTTTAACCCCTCTTATTGACTGATATGTAGAAGCGTAGAGGAGTTTGTATAGTACATCTACTTTACTAATCATATGGGGCCTCCCACATGGCCATGAACAACAACATTTAACAAGACAGGGCAAATGGTATACCTAAAACAAAGCTAGTGAGTCATTTGTAAAACTAATTAAACAAGTAGTACATTGCTCAGAAGGGCCACATTGACATGTCAATGCCATCCTCCTCCTATTATTAATCTACCATGCACCAATAGTTAGTGGAGTACAACAACATCATCTTTGAATGATGGAGTAGATCAACCATACCTACAAGGCTACGACATGCATATCACAACCACAAAGTACTACAAACTAACTTATTGTCCTTGACCAATGATTAATTACTGCACCATGTATGTGCCTTATTAGACCCTATTGGTTCCTTTTGCTAATCATCTTTTTTCTTCTCGTTCACACAGTCACACACTCCATGTCTCGTAGTAATTAAAGCAAGTGCACAATTTGCCATGAAGAAAATAGCTCAATTCATCCAATTTGATAGTTTATATATGATGGGCCATGGAAATACTCACACCAAGGTATTGGTGTTGGCAAATGGCAAGCTAAGTATGCTGTCACATGTATGGTCATTTGATTTGTGCAAAAAAAAAAGATAGATAAATTAATTGAATTTTAACACTTGATATCTATCGATAATAAGTATCAATTTCTCCTGCAAAATTAATTTGATACCAGTAGTTAGTTGCATATATGCGGAAAGTGCACACCAACTAACTGAGTACATATGCAACTCCAGCTGCATGTTTTGGTGCTTACTAGGTCAGTGTTGAGAGGGTTTTCAAGCTGCACTCTTACAAAAATTAGGAAAAAAAAGTGCGTCTGCATACAATGAATTTGGAAATGAATCTTTAACACACATCTAGTCGTGTCCAGGTTCATACTCAAATCTAAAGAATCCAGCTATAAATGTGCACTGAAAAGAACAGTAGTAATAATCCAGCAATGGAATGTGTTCTTCCCAAAAACAAGGAGAGAAGGGCACAAGTAGCTATGATAAGAATGAACCTACCATCTCCAAGTTCAATGAATGTGCGTCAGCTACCGCATGTTTTCAATCATCTCGATCGTCATATTCCATTCCATTCCTGCTTTTCCTTTTTACTATTTCACCTAACTCTACTGTACTGACTCTGTAACATGATATAAACCTATTTTCTATTTTCTTTTTATGCTTCACAATCTAATCTTAACAATACTTCCAATGCAAATATATAATGAACCTTACGATTTTGCTTCTCTAATAATATGCTGCATTTCCTCACTCGTCAATTAATTTTCTTTTCACTTAGATTGTATGCTCGTATAATTCTTTTATAGTTAATTAAATATTTATAAATATGTTAGTAACTAAAACTAAAAAAATTGTTTTCTAACACTCTTTTGGAATGGAGGGAGTAGAATATTTTTGCTTTTATTTCAGATCAACTTAATCCTGTGCACATATTACCTAGGCTTATATATATTGTTGACTTATTGTGAAACGGATAGAGTTTGACCCAAAAATGAAAAACATAATTTGCTCACACGTGTGCGACACATAAGGCCCAGTTGTGAATGAGGAGCCCATAGTATGTTGGGCCCGATATTTGTTCTTTAAAAAAAAAGAATAAGGATATGATGGGCCAAGAGTCCCAGAGGCAGGCAGACCTCTAACTCCTCTCTTATAAATCTAATTGCATTTAATGACAGGCCAAATTCTAGCAGCCCACAGACTGCTCGACTCAATTAATTCCCATTTATAATGTCTCGTGCATCTCGCATAAATCTTGGCCCAGCTAGACACAACCCAACCCAATCCAGAGAGGAAATAAAAAAATATGACAGCGAAATCCCAACCTGAAAAGGGGATTGAGGTGTTGGTTACTACTTACTTATATTAAGCAGCTTAATAGTAGTTAGTTGTTGTTGTTGCAAGCAACCACCAACTATTCGTGCCTTTTTTCTCGTAACAAATGAAGCTTCGCTCGAACATCTCTTTCAGGTTAGAGCTCACATGCACGGAGGCACCACCTTCCTCTTTAGTCTTCAGTGGTTGGTTGTTGCCACAGATCTTTCTTTCAACTTAACTCGTAGTCTGTCAAATACCACAAGTCAAGTGATCACATATAGCTCTATAAAAAAAAAAAATGCTCTTTGCTCTTTCTTACGTGCGTGGAATAAAATAGCATGCATGGGAAGCACTTCATTATACGGTCAAATGACACCGGTGCTACGATTCGATTTCGAGCAAAGCTAATACTGCAGACGTGATGCATCAAATTGAGTAGGATAACAATTCCTAAGCCATTAACTCGAGATGATTGTATTTCTTTTAAACTCTAGTACGTAGTAATTCAGTTATGACCTCCATGTGTACAGTACAACGCACATATCCCTCAAGCCATGGGCTCATGAAATTGAAGTCCTTTATTTGTCCTCTGCAGAGATAATAAATAAGCGATGCAGACAATTCCATGCCCTCTTGTTACTCGTCGCTACTTACTAATCAGTTATATACATTAAATTGAATTTGCTGTGGCTTTCAAATACTCCTACAAACCAGGCTCTTTTGATAGTAATTGAGACTAAACCAAAAGCTCTACAGTACTTCTTTAATTTTGCGTCCTGAAAGAGAAACATTTCCTTGTGTTTCACCTGCAGAATGCATGAACACGTGATGAATAACTAATTATTGTCCAACTTACATGAACTATTCAAAGTACACACTGAATTAAACAAGTGAGGTGACTAACACTGTGCAATTGTTTGGTTCATGTAACTGCCAGCAGGTTAGTTACCAACTAGTATTAGTATAAGCATAATTTTGACAAAGAGGAGCAGATAGGCGAGGCTCCAGTGGTGGTTGCAACTTGCAGAAAGATCATTCCTTTAGAAGGACGTGCCCTGCATCCTAATGGCTGCGTGCAAACTAATACTATTGAAAATACAGGAGGGAAGCATCGGCCATAGGAGCTGGGGAGATGGACTAAGTGCTTTGCACGGGTTTTGGTTACAGAAGGCGAAGAGGAGGGAGGGTGTTTATCTAAATTGTGTCGGCACAAGCCGGTGATAGACCAAGTCTACCACGTACTACTAGCATTATTTGTCCACAACACTCGTTTCCCATCTCAGCGCCACCAAAGTTCACACACGTTTTCCTCTCGCCCCAACTCGTCTCGTATCCCATCTCAGCTTCTCCGGCGGCCACCGCCTGCGCCATGCCCAAGCCACCCCCTCTGGCTCCTACTCCCACCTCCGCCGATACCCGCAAGTCGTCCAACCTCCTGGAGGCCGTCACCTCCTCCGCCCGTGCCGTCCTCGCCGCGGGCCGCCGCTCACCCGTGGCCACGCTCGTCGGGGCCTTCTTCCTCCTCGCCCTGTTCATGTACGGCGAGGACGTCCGCACCATCGCCGAGCTCTCCATCGACGACTACCTCTACCCCGACGCTGACATCTACAACGTCTCCGGCCTGCCCCCCGTCCTGCTCCCCGCCCCGTCCTGCGACCTCGCCGACGGCGAGTGGATCTTCGACAACTCCTCCTTCCCCGTGTACAAGGAGAAGGACTGCACGTTCTTGACGCAGCAGGTCACGTGCCTCGCCAACGGTCGACCGGACGACACCTATCAGTACTGGAAATGGCAGCCCAGGAACTGCTCCTTGCCCATGTAAACCCACCCATTCTCTCTAGATCTGTAATTGTAAGCTTCTTCTTGTTCTTGCCAGCTGTTAATTGAGGGTATCTCAATTAAAGCTTGCTTCTTTTTTTTGGTCTGTGAAGGTTCGATGCGAGGAGGTTTATGGAGAGGATGCGTGGGAAGCGGTTGATGTTCGTGGGGGACTCGCTGAATCGGAACCAGTGGGAGTCCCTGGTGTGCATGGTGCAGTCCATCCTCTCCAAGGGCCGCAAGAAGGTCGTCAAGAGAGGATCCCTCACCATCTTCCACGCCAAGGTAGGTGCCCACTTCAATCGCATCACCTCAGTCGCGAATCCCTGAGTTGTTAATTCGGATGGGTTGGTTTTGATTTATGCTGCAGGAGTACCGCGCGACGCTGGAGTTCTACTGGGCGCCATTCCTGGTGGAGTCCAACTCCGACAACCCCAAGATCCACAGCATCGAGCACCGGATTATTCGGCCGGAGCGGATCGAGGGGCACGCAAAGTACTGGAAGGACGTGGACTATTTGATCTTCAATACCTACATCTGGTGGATGAACACCCCCGAGATGAAAGTCCGGTGAGTGCTATATGGCATTGCATTGCTGTTAGCTATGGAAATTATAGTGATACGCCTAAAATGTGAATCTTTCATTTTGTTCAAATTTTGCAGGAGACCGGATTCGAGGTATTGGTCGGAGCACGATGAGGTGGTGAGGATAGAGGCATTCGGCCGAGTGCTCAAGACATGGACCGACTGGCTGAATGCGAATGTAGATCCGGCACGGATGTCGGTGTTCTTCATGACAATCTCCCCACTTCACATCAGGTGAGCCGAAGTTGTATTCATAATTTACCCTCTTACAAGGTAATGTGGTTCCCTATGGACTTCATTAGAGTTTTCTGGGACTAGGAGCAGCCGGCAAGATAGAGTTCATACTTGATTGTTGTGGACCTCTGTCAGTGCAATGGGGCACCTTACCTAGGCTTGATTGAGCGGTTAAGTTCATGTTGTCTTTTAGAGAAGCAATCTTCTGGTTTGAGTCAGTACACGATGATGATGTCCTCTAGCAGAATATACGATAATGGAGCTCAGTTGTTAGTTAGGTAACGCTTTTGACCCCACTGGAGGAAAACATGGCCTAATTCTTGGGTATTATAGTCAACATGGCTACACCACAAGTCCTACTGTATTGCATCAGAACTTCTAGAGCTATCTTGTGAGAGTTTGAATAGTCTGGTAGTATACAATGTGAAATTTATATCGTCTATCGAAATTCTGGAATTTTACCCCAAAATTCAGTGCCAAATCAGTGAATTGTGAAAATTTCAAATTTGCAATCCTTCAATAGCAGAAGTAACAAACTAGGTTAAATTTGAAAAAATTCAGTGAAAAGTCCAGAATGTCAGCCAAATTCTGCTGTGCATCACAATCAACAATGTGTGCTAGGCTTTGACTTGTAAACAAACCCCTGCACCTTCTAAAAGCAAAAAACACACCACACCAAACCACCATTTTGTCCAACTTGGTGGTTCAATCTTTTATGGCAGATCTGGATCTGAAGTACCTTATTGATGTGTTGGCCATTGCAGTTGAGTTTTAACTGATGAAAGAACTGGAAATGGACTTTACAAAAGCAAAATTCTCTCCTGTACAAGTTCAACATTGAATTTCAAGAAGATTTTTTTTAGCCTGGTAGGGATTGGTTCAAAACATTTATGATATGAGTGTTTGGGCCTTTGGCATTGCTGTTCAATTTTGGCTTAAATATTGCAAAAATGACCTTGATAGCAACCATGCATGGGTCATCATAGAATATCAAACAATTATGGTATGATTTTTCTCTAATTCTGGTACAAGTATTTGTCCTGACAAATTTTGAAAGTTTGACCTTCTGGTCTTTGGAGTCTTTCAAGTTAGGTCCATAGTTTGGGGAAAGATGGCTGATGGCTTGATGTCTATGGAAAATACAAAGATTGGTATTTACAGTCTCTCTCTACCATGCTGCCCCATGCCTGAGCTGGCAATGAAGTAAAAATATAGAATTCCTGGAACAGTAGCTTTAATGGAATTCAAAATTCTTGTAGTTGGGGCAGAAACACAATGGTGGCAAATAAACTCAATAGAGGTTACTGTTAACCTATTGTTACTACTACCATCACCAATTAGATGTCAGTTCATTTATCTATGTGGTTGTGCTGTGCAAGGCTCCTTCATTTACCAGAATTATCTATTGATGCTAATCAAACGCCAATCCAAAATTAGTAGAAAGTTTATGTCTTTTAGCTCAGAACAGATGAAATTTTTACAATTTGCAGCCATGCATCATCTTCCATCCCATGTGGATATTGGTGAAATTGAGCCAGATTACTTGTTCCTTTCAACCATCCTGGTCTGTTTGAAATTCCTGGAATATTTTAGTTATGCTCTTTGATATGATAGGTGTTTTTAGGTGGCATGTCCCAGGTGAACATTGGTAAGATTCAGTCAGATTAGGTTTTACTAAGCATTTAGATGCCCTTATTGCTCTAGTGAATGATTATGAAATGCATGATTAAGGCCTCATCTGAGTCATATCGGCAGAATATTGTCACTCTGTGGTGTCAGTGTGAGCACTAGTGGTGTGTTATTTAACTCTGAACCTCACATCCTTTCACATGGCTGTGCCTGAGAAAAAACAATGCGGGCACTGTTCACAACTCAATTTTATATACTTACATGTTGGGCACTGATTTTATTTTCACACCCTTGTCACAATAAACATTTGCAATGTTTGATTTGCAACCTTTTAGTAGGGATAGAAATTTAATAGAAAGCTTCTTGCTTAGTGAGGGTAGCAAGGCCTTAGGGGGCGTTTGGTATAGGGCAATAGACTGCTTGGATTGACCCAAGGCACAAAACCTTCCTGAGACATCACGGCCAGCTAATCTGATCTATCTGATCGATATTGGGCAGTTCACAAGGTCTTCATATTTTTCCTTTTGGTAGAGAACTTGCAATTGAACTATTATCATTTTACAATCCAAATTGCTAGTTTTATGCTATTTCAAACAAAAATCAATGCGACTTTTAAAGAAACATGGTTGTGCAACTGTTTATATGGTAGCACTAGTCTTGACTTTATGTTCCCTTAAAACAGCCCGGATAAATGGGGAAACCCCAACGGGATCAAATGCGCAAAGGAGACACTTCCGGTGCTGAACTTCACCGCACCACTGGACCTCAGCAAGGACACACAGATGTTTGATCTGGTGGTGGAGGTGAGCAGATCCATGAAGAAGGTTCCCGTCACACTCATCGACATCACCAAGATGTCGGAGTACCGGAAGGACGCCCACACCTCCGTCTATTCCATCCGGCAGGGCAAGCTGCTGACACCCAAGCAGAAGGCCGACCCGGGCAAGTTCGCGGACTGCATACATTGGTGTCTTCCCGGCTTGCCGGATGTCTGGAACCAGATATTGTACACAAAGATTCTGTCTAACCCTCCCCCTGCACCACCTTCTATTCCTTCTCAATGAGACAAGTGATGGGATTATGTTCTTCACCCCCTCTATAGAAAACGTATCATTATTCAAAAAAAAAAAAAAAATATTTTTTTGGTAGTTTGCAAAAGGAAGAGGAAAAGAAAATGAGTGGGTTGAGTTGTTTACTATTGGCATGTAAAATTGTTTAATCGAATTGTAAAGTATTTTTGAGTTAGCTAACCCAGTTGATCAAACTGACAGCAATGAAGTAGACACATATATGAAACCGTTTGGTCATAGTGAAGTTGAAAAAAAATGAATCACAGAAGATAATAAGTATGGGCATTTGGTTTGAAATAAATAATTGGAGGAGCAAAATGACATGATGCAACAAAGGAACCTCGTTTTTGTATTAGAAAGAGAATCATGTAGGTAACATGTCATACCGTAGCAGTTGGATCTTAATAGGATAGAGAGGGCAAACCACACTCTGCGTTTGATGGGGTAAATTAAGACCGTGCATGTATGTTGGTGATGCCTCAGATGATACCGGAAAAGCTTGTCTTTTTTCTTCTTACCGTTCTTTTGCTACTTTTTAACACCCTCTTCTTGTCTCTTGATTTGTACCATTAATTTGGAGTATGTGTTTTACTTTTAGTCCTGATCTGCACTTTCTCGTTGCAAAGATTGCATGCATGGAGGAGGCACCGTAGATTCAACCGGCTCGGTAATTCTTGTGTTGGGCTGGACACATTAGTCACATTTGTGTAATGGACCAAAGATCTGTAGGAAAGAAGGGAAGAGCTTCTTTAGGAGGCCTCTTGTTCTTTAGGCCCCATTCAACCTGCACGGTCTGAGTAAAGAGATATCCCCCCGTGCAAGCAAAACAAAGGCCCTATATTATCTATAGTTTGTGTCAAGGACCTTTTCCCCTTGTATGGCAAAGACAATACACATCTTGATCACTCTCACACTTATAGCACCAGATTTAAATTTATCATTTGCAGAAAGCCTCACTAATTGAACTACGATTGGTTCACACTCAATATACACTTATATGCAATACCATCACCGGAATTTTATGATAAACTCAAAAATGTTTGTTTATCATGGTTTAAACTCCACCTTTTTATCTTCATAAATTTAATCCAAGACAAAACATATAACATATTTTGTAGATCAAATAGAAAATCTTGTTTCTTTCTTTAACCAAACAGAAAATCTTGTTTCTTGCTTCTTAGAAAGGGTTATATAATCTTACATTTGAAGTCTCATGGTAGAATTCTTAAGCTTGTAATTAAAATTATTCTCTCCTCGACAAAAAAAAAGTTTTAAAATATAAAACTGACTAGAGCACATATAGTTGTTTGACAAAAATGTATGTTTTTATCTTATATTTATTCGTATTTCATATCTTTTCTTCTCTTCTCTACTATCCTCCTCCTACAGCTACACATCCATTGCCACCATCCCCTCCACCCCACACCCCTCCCCCATCAAAGCCATCAACATTACTCACTTTTCTCACTCGTTGTCTTTCACAGGCCATGCATCAGGCATCACTTTCTCAACCGTCATCTCTCACTGTCTCATCCCATGAGACACCACTTCCTCTATTATAAAACTAAAATTTATTGTTCATTGGATATTTTTGCATACATTAATATCTTATGTTATCCAATTCATACTAATATTGAGTTTTTTAATCTCACTACATTAAGATTAACCCAGTTGATAGTGAAACTATAATATCAATATAGGATTTAACCAGTATACAACTTGACCTCTCTAATCTAACTGGATTAGAGTTATATTCGCACCCCTAAAAAACTTGATGCCTTATTGAGTCAGTTTAAAAAATATATCACAATAGGTGATAGATAATCGAAATCGATCCCCTAAATGATTTATCTATTCATTCATCTATTGTCATCTTATCTACTTATTCATGCAATAGTATAACACGGTATGCACTAGTTTGAACTGACATAATGATTATGATAAATATTTTGAGAACTTTCACACTTTTTTGAGGTTGTGTGGCCTGTGGCCACTATTCCTCACTTCTAGATGATTAATATGATTTGCCAATCAAGAATGGAACGCAGAAGGAGATACGAAATAATCATATTTAAGGACAATTTCGACTGCATGTAACAGCAAAGGGGAAGAGATATAGCTGGGTGTACGTAGAGTCGCAAATAAGAAGATCCTGGAGGACCAACGCGCAAAAGAGGTCTACACCACACTTCCTTTTGTGTGCCATCATCACCCGTCGTCTCCCCCGTTGTGAGACTCAGATCCGATCTCTCTCCCACACGACCCACCTTCTCCGTCTCCTCCTTCCTTCCCACCTCACTTTGTCAGGAGCGGAGATCTCACCCCACCTCCTCTCGTGATGGCGGCGGCCAACGCCCCCATCGCCATGCGCGAAGCCCTCACGGTATCACCCCCCCCCCCCCCCCCCCCCTCTTATTAACTTCTTAGATCTCGGTTTCGTCTCTAATCGCTTCGCTTCTGATCTGCTATGTGCGCAGCTTCCGAGCCTGGGCATTGCTCCGCAGTTCGTCACCTTCACCCACGTCACCATGGAGTCGGAGAAGTACATCTGCGTCCGTGAGACTGCTCCCCAGAACAGCGTCGTCATCATCGACATGGCCATGCCCATGCAGCCTCTCCGGAGGCCCATCACCGCCGACTCCGCCCTCATGAACCCCTCCTCCCGCATCCTCGCCCTCAAAGGTGCTACTGCCACCCACACATCTAATCTATCCTCATAGATCTACTCCTTCCGGGCTTGGGATCTGACGCTTTCTTTGCCCCAGTGGGTGGTCTAGCTGTAGTTGTCGTCTGGTCGCACGGTAGGATCTATAATAATTAGGTGATCCAGTTCTTGCTGTAGTTACAAAAAATGGCACTTTGTGGGTGCTATGAGTTTGCATAACTGTGGTCAAGTTCTAGATTGGGATCTGATGGTTTAGTGTGGAAATGCCAGTTCTGTGATCTCTGTCGGAACTGTTGAC
Organism: Pharus latifolius; assembly: GCA_019359835.1. Taxonomy (NCBI): domain Eukaryota; kingdom Viridiplantae; phylum Streptophyta; class Magnoliopsida; order Poales; family Poaceae; genus Pharus; species Pharus latifolius. Next base: position 73,087,071 of record CM033329.1, on the reverse strand, counting down.
ACGGGAATGAATTATTCATGCAGTGTTGTTTGCATGGTCTAGTTTGAATTCTGCTGGCGCCTGGTGGTGGTGATATTGAAGCAGGAAGGGATAATTATCTCAGGAGTATAATTTTGTAGGGGTTAGGTGGTAGTTTTGTGATATACTTTCTTATAATATATCATGAACTTGCATGGTGTAGTTGCAATTGTGTAGAATTTGTGTAGTGCAAGAATATATCATGACAATTTGGGGGTTTTACTGCTGATTTTAGTGTTATGTTACTGTTTAAATGAGTAGTGAACTGGTTATTAGTTGTGCCGTGAGATCTAGATTACCATGCGTGCAATTGATTTTGTTCTAATTGGTGTAAATGGGAGCACAGATTTTTGAGTGAGTGAGTGAGTGAGTGGAATTCCAGTAGGGGATCTCTTCTGTTGGTATGATTACCATGACCATAACCAAAGGAGTATCTTGGAACGCACTGTGATGCCGAATGTAGCCTTAATCATTAAGGTTGGAATGACTTGTTCATCTATTACTAGCAGAATCACTGACTAGCCAAGTTGCTTTGGAAATAGAATTGCTGAAGCTGATGCGTTCAGAATTTAGTATACGCCTGACATCAACAAAAAGAACTTATATTAAAATCTTCTTTGGTAGAATGCCTTGGTGGGTGGGAATAGAGTTCGCTACTTAACAGTGATAACAAAGAGATTTTCCCAGCAATTCTGAATGCTTGATTACACTTCAGATTTTTTGAAATTAGGGGAGCATTAAATTGTGAGTTTTAGGCTGGTGGTGTCAGACTAGCAGCCCTCTATGCTTCATCTGTTCTTTTGAGCTTCGCTAGCCCTGTGGCTTCAAGCTCATCAACTATACATTGAAGATCCTTTAGATTGCAATAGTAATAAATCTTTGCTGAACTTTGCAGCCCAAATACCTGGAACCACACAGGATCATCTGCAAATCTTCAATATTGAAGCTAAAACTAAAATAAAGTCTCATCAGATGCCGGAGCAGGTAAAAATGCTAAATTTATCCATGGGAGATATCTAGTGCAAAGTCTCAATTGGGTGCTAACATGCTAATCACGCCAGTTAGACCACGAAATCATCATGAAAATTCTCAAAAAATTGTATAGGTAGTCCTATAATTTATCTATCATTTTATAAAATTTTAAATCGAAATTCGATCGATGTTATGAGAAACAAAAAAGAAATTTCTGACAAGTAAGAAATAAAACTGAAAAGAAAAAGTAAAAAAACAAAAGTCACTATTCTCAACAAATTTTTCTTTTTTGTTTTTCTCAACTTAGATTGAGTTTATAATTGAAATTTTACAGGATGCTAGATTTCTCTGTCTACACAATATTTTTTGTGTAATTATTAGGTGGTCTAACCGGTGTGGTTAGCATGTTAGCACTCAAATAGGAGTTTGCACTAGATATGCCCCCCATTTATTCAAGTATGCACCCTCCAATTATAATGATCTCTATAGTTTTTACTTGAGGTAATATCTTAATATCTTTTTTTAATCATTCCAGGTTGTATTTTGGAAATGGATCACCCCAAAGATGTTGGGTTTGGTGACGCAAACAACAGTTTATCACTGGTCAATTGAAGGTGATTCATCTGACAGATCATGATTGCTATCTGTCCAAATATACAATTTTATGGGCTGGATCATATGGAAGCAATGTGTATATGCAGCCAAGCTAAACGTTTCTTGCTTTTATTGGAATGCAGGGGAGTCTGAACCTGTCAAGATGTTTGACAGGACAGCTAATTTGGCAAACAATCAGATCATCAATTATCGATGTGACTCAACAGAAAAGTGGCTTGTCCTTATTGGAATTGCACCTGGTGCTCCAGAGGTATGCTAACATTCTTGAAGTGTCATCATAATAAGGTGCATAGTTGTCTTTATAAGTGGATGTGTCTATGTCCTTGCCTGCTTAAAATATTTGTCCCGTTCCTTTGCATGCTTTCACCAAGACTTTGTGAATAAGTTATGCTTTCCAATTATATATGGTATTTTACAATTGTAAGCCGTTTACCTTTGATGAGCTAGGAGAGAAGTGTTGTAGCTACTAATTACATAATAATTGCTAAATATGCTTCTCATTTTTTATGCTCTTAGAGGCCACAATTGGTGAAGGGAAATATGCAACTTTTTTCTGTGGACCAACAGCGTAGCCAGGCACTTGAAGCCCATGCAGCCTCTTTTGCAACATTTAAGGTACTTTTTTAGTTTACTTGTGGTGGTATATTCTTGTTGCACTTCCCATATATAGCAGTTGTGCTGGCTATGCCTGTCAGGTTGTTGGCAATGAGAACCCATCGATCCTGATCTGTTTTGCCTCAAAGACAACTAATGCTGGACAGATTACCTCTAAGCTACATGTTATTGAACTTGGTGCCCAGCCAGGTTTGTATTTCAAAATCATCAAATCTATTTTGGTATTTATTTTTGTTTTAGTTTCATATATTCAAATTTCTATTAAAGGAAACAACTACCTTTTCTTCACTGCCTTTTTGATGTAGAACATCATTTGTTAGTCCACTTCATGTTTGTAGGTCCAGGCAATCATTGAAAATTTTATGACTGGTTTTATGTTTTTTTTGTCCCATATTTGTTCCTTGGAGGCTGTCACTTTCTCTTGAAGTATATTGTAGGTTGTCACTGAAAATATTGTTGTACAAATTTATCCTCTGATATCATTCTTGTTCTTATTAATCATTTATGCCAGGGAAACCTGTCTTCTCCAAGAAACAAGCCGACCTCTTCTTTCCACCGGATTTCCAAGATGACTTTCCTGTTGCCATGCAGGTGATTGTTTTTCTAGGTCCTACAAGAAGTATGTTCCATTAGATATTATATGATCGATCTAATTTATTTTCTTATCTTTTGATTGCAGGTCTCACAGAAGTATGGCCTTGTTTATGTGATTACAAAGCTTGGCCTTTTGTTTGTATATGATTTGGAAACTGCTGCAGCAGTTTACAGAAATAGAATCAGTCCAGACCCTATATTCCTGACAGCAGAATCTTCCACAAATGGTGGCTTTTATGCCATTAATAGACGAGGACAGGTTCTACTTGCAACGGTTAATGATGCAACCATTGTGCCTTTTGTCAGTGGTCAGGTATGTTCTGTATTTTGGAACTCTTTGGCATGTGTATATTTTAGAAGATTTTTTAATACAATTTGGTGTGTACAGTTAAACAATCTTGAGCTGGCCGTTAATCTTGCGAAAAGAGCTAATCTTCCAGGGGCAGAAAACTTGGTGAGCTCTATTACTTCTCTGTATCTCTCGATGGTACAATAGGCTTAATACTTGTGCTGCAGGTATTTTTCTGGTCCACAAGGACCATGTGCAGTACTTAACCTTAGTCATGTAAATTTTAATGCTCTATGTTGGGTTTGAAAGTTGATGGCCTTATTTCTTTGGATTTGCCTTTTTCTATTTCACTTTGATGTTGAAGAGTTGCTAAAAAAAAATATTTTTTTCATTTTCTGAATTGCAGGTTGTGCAGAGATTCCAGGAACTGTTCTCTCAAACAAAATACAAGGAAGCTGCTGAGTTGGCTGCGGAATCACCCCAAGGTCTCCTTAGAACTCCTGAGACTGTTGCAAAGTTTCAGGTGGCTTTCTGGTCTCTGTCTGTGAAGTTGTCAATTTTATTTGTCACCCCCCTTTTTGTAGTTTGCTTTTATTGTTTTACTTTATTGATGTACGAGTAAAATATGAAGTGATCTTGATGCTGGTTTGAGAGAATGCCAGAATGGTTTTACCATAGTAAATTCAGAAAAGTTACTACTGTACTAGAATATTGTTAAAATCACATGGGGTTTAATGTTTGTTTGGTTGGATACCATAAATTACCACATATTGGTTTAGGCACGTGCCATTCCTATGATATACCACATTTTGCGGCAAGTTAGAGTTATTTGATTTGTGAGCACACCTAAGGTATAATGTAGCAAAAGTGTGCCTAATAGCGTGGCACTGAATTTGATGGCCATACTTTTGAAAAAAAATATGGCAAGGGTATCAAAAATTGCCTAACAAAATTTGACATGTCTTACTATAGTAGTGAACCAAGTAGTAGCCTAACTAAGTGTGACTACTTGTGGTCACAAACTAAACATGCTTAGTTAATCTTAGGTCTTGTCTGGCTGAGCTTCGGCATCTAGCTTCTGAGTTGGAGGTGGAGCAATGTGGTTAAACGCGGAAGCTCCGATTGGTGACTTCTTTGCAGTCGAAGTGGAGTTGGAGTCATATTTACACTAGAAAGTTGGAGTTGGGTGTGAGGTGCTCCAACTGCTCCAATTTTAAACTTTGGTACATACCCATAGAGTTCAAAATAATTACATGCCAATGCCATTGGTTACAAGTGTCATTTAAAGTATAAAGTGGAGAAATTGGATTTTTTGCCAACACTTCCATAACTCTGACTTGTAGTCTATATGGAGTTGAAGTTAAATGACTCCGGCTTCTCTGTGTAGAAGCTGGAGCCGGGAGCCTAGCCTAACAGGGCCTCAATAATTGAACCATATATGTGATGTAGATTTTTTTTCTTTTTCTTCCAATTAATATGAGAATTTCTAGGCCTCACAATGAATACCTGCAATTCCACTTGTTCTTTACAGTGTTACTATTCATTCCTGCAAAAGGGATGCTTGATTTCTTATTCATTTACTTCAAAGGTTCATTCTGTATTGCTGACCTGATAGTTGTATATTGTGAATGCAGAGTGTTCCTGTTCAAGCTGGGCAAACACCCCCACTCTTGCAGTACTTCGGCACATTACTCACTCGAGGGAAGCTCAATGCTTTTGAGTCACTTGAGCTATCTCGCCTTGTTGTGAATCAGAACAAAAAGAATCTTTTGGAAAATTGGTTGGCTGAAGATAAGCTGGAATGCAGTGAAGAATTAGGTGATCTTGTGAAGGTAAGGGGCCCTGTGCTCTCTGGTGTTTATCATTGCATGGATTTCATCATGTTTTCACAAATTCTGATCACTTTATTGAGTCTCGATTAATTCACTAATCAGTAGTGATACTCTTTGGTGTAGACGGTGGACAATGATCTTGCACTGAAAATATACATAAAGGCTAGGGCAACCCCTAAAGTCGTTGCTGCTTTTGCTGAAAGGAGGGAGTTTGACAAGATCCTTATTTACTCCAAGCAGGTATGCTGCCTTTGTAATGTTGTATTCTTGTTTTCAGTTGTCATTTCTCTGCAGTTCAGCACTTCAGCCCTTCTTGGAGTGAAACCTGAGTCCAACTTTGACTAAAGCTGCTGACTGAAAAATGTTTTTGTTGTTGCAGGTTGGATACACTCCAGATTATCTCTTCCTCCTCCAGACCATTTTACGTACAGACCCACAGGTAATATTTTTGTTGCTTGAAACTGTCAACATAGGATGCTTTAGCAAAGTTGGAATGTGATGATACGCATTTGTTAACTTGGTTGTGGCATGGTACTTTTATCTTCATGATTCTATTGCCCAACTTGTTTTTCCTAATTCCTAATAATTGTCTTTGTGACCAGGGAGCTGTCAACTTTGCTCTTATGATGTCACAAATGGAGGGGGGATGTCCAGTGGATTATAATACAATAACTGATCTTTTCCTTCAGGTCTCATCTCTATTCTTCTTTCTGATGACTTAATAATAAACTAATGTCAATGTTTTTTTGGCAACCTTTCTTTACCTTCTTTACTAGAAATTAGACTGTATGTGAAATAATCTTTTCTCCTTTGTTAACAGAGAAACTTGATAAGAGAGGCAACAGCTTTTCTATTGGATGTTTTGAAACCAAACTTACCTGAGCATGCTTTTCTTCAAACCAAGGTTAGCAATTTTTTTTTGAATATATATGGCCTCCTTGGACTTTAACATCATTTTCTTCCTTTGCTTGATTGCTTTTGTTGAAACACATTGCAGGTTTTGGAAATCAACTTGGTAACTTACCCAAATGTTGCCGATGCCATCCTTGCTAATGGGATGTTCAGTCATTATGATCGCCCTCGTATAGCTCAGTTGTGTGAAAAGGCTGGGTTGTACTTGCGTGCCCTTCAGGTACTGATCTTTTACATGTCTTTGGTTGATACGTGCTCTTTATTCTTGATAATTTGTTGTTTAATCAATCTTGTTGTGCAGCATTATACGGAGTTGCCTGATATCAAGCGTGTGATTGTCAATACTCATGCTATTGAGCCACAGGTCTGTTCTCTTCAGCTTTTGTTTGACTACCAGTCTGCCACTCTGTCCACTCTGTTAAAATTTCTCTTGTACAGGCACTTGTTGAGTTCTTTGGTACCCTTTCAAGAGAATGGGGATTAGAGTGCATGAAGGACCTCTTGCTGGTCAATCTGAGAGGAAATCTTCAAATTGTTGTGCAGGTAATCCTACTCAGTTTGCCTTTACCCTTCCTTCCTCTTTGCATCTCGTTTTTCTTATTTTCATTGTAATCCTTGTGAAATCTATAACAAACCAACAAATGTACTTCTCCAGGCTGCCAAAGAATATTCTGAACAGCTTGGAGTTGATGCTTGCATAAAACTATTTGAGCAATTCAAATCTTACGAGGGTCTCTACTTCTTTTTGGGTTCTTACTTGAGTTCCAGGTAACTACTCCTGATATTGAAGTATTCTAAATGACCATTGTTTTTTTTAATGGGCCTTAATGTTCTATTCTTTTACTTGCGACAGTGAAGATCCAGATATCCATTTCAAATACATAGAAGCAGCTGCAAGGACCGGTCAGATAAAAGAAGTTGAACGTGTCACTAGGGAATCTAACTTCTATGATGCTGAGAAGACGAAAAACTTTTTGATGGAAGCAAAGCTGCCAGATGCCCGTCCCCTGATTAATGTTTGTGACCGCTTTGGATTTGTTCCAGATTTGACCCACTATCTCTACACAAATAATATGCTTCGGTATATTGAAGGATATGTACAGAAAGTATGTGCCTGTTTGTGTTTGTTTTAGTTATATCATTCTTTTTCTAATGTCTTGATTATAATAATGACTATTTCTCGTTGGCCTTATTATGTAGGTAAATCCTGGAAATGCTCCATTGGTGGTTGGACAGCTCCTCGATGATGAATGCCCTGAAGATTTCATTAAGGGTTTAATTTTATCTGTCCGTTCTCTCCTTCCTGTCGAGCCACTAGTTGATGAATGCGAGAAAAGGTTTGATCCTTGAGCTCCTGTTAATCTTTTTCTGCCTTGTTCACGGTCTCATTTGTTTTATATGTTAACCAGAAACCGCCTACGGTTACTCACACAATTCTTGGAGCATTTAGTGAGCGAGGGTAGCCAAGATGTACATGTCCATAACGCTCTTGGCAAGATCATCATTGACAGCAACAACAATCCAGAGCACTTCCTTACTACCAACCCGTATTATGACTCACGTGTAGTGGGTAAATACTGTGAGAAGCGGGATCCTACTCTTGCTGTTGTTGCCTATAGACGTGGACAGTGTGACAACGAACTTATTAATGTTACGAACAAAAACTCACTGTTCAAGCTGCAAGCAAGGTATGCAAACTGTTTTGTTCTTCTAATGCCTGGTCTTCATGTGAATCTTGTGTCAATGAATGCCAATCCTTACATGTTCAATCAAATGGTTTTGAATGTCAGGTATGTGGTTGAAAGAATGGATGGTGATCTCTGGGAGAAAGTTCTCCAGCCTGATAATGAATATAGAAGACAACTCATTGATCAAGTGGTCTCTACTGCATTGCCTGAAAGCAAGAGCCCCGAGCAAGTTTCTGCTGCTGTTAAGGCTTTCATGACAGCTGATCTTCCTCATGAGCTGATTGAACTTCTTGAAAAGATCGTTCTTCAGAATTCTGCGTTCAGTGGAAACTTCAATCTGCAGAACCTGCTCATCTTGACAGCCATCAAAGCAGATCCATCCAGGGTCATGGATTACATTAATAGATTGGACAACTTTGATGGGCCTGCTGTTGGAGAAGTTGCAGTGGAAGCACAATTGTATGAGGAGGCTTTTGCCATATTCAAGAAGTTCAACTTAAATGTACAGGCTGTCAATGTTCTTTTGGATAACATTCAAAGCATAGAAAAGGCTGTAGAATTTGCATTCCGTGTTGAAGAAGATGCTGTCTGGAGCCAGGTTGCTAAGGCCCAGTTGCGTGAAGGTTTAGTCAGCGATGCAATTGAGTCCTTCATTCGTGCAGATGATGCAACAGAGTTCCTTGATGTCATTCGTGCTGCTAAGGAAGCCAATGTATACCATGATTTAGTGAAGTACCTGTTGATGGTTAGGCAAAAGGCTAGGGAGCCTAAAGTTGACGGGGAACTCATCTTTGCATATGCTAAGATTGATAGGCTCAGTGACATTGAAGAATTTATTCTTATGCCGAATGTTGCCAATCTCCAAAATGTCGGTGACCTACTATATGATGAAGAATTATATGAAGCTGCTAAGATTATCTATGCCTTCATCTCAAACTGGGCTAAGCTGGCTGTCACCCTGGTTAAGCTGAAGCAGTTCCAAGGTGCCGTAGATGCTGCTCGCAAGGCAAACAGTGCTAAAACATGGAAGGAGGTCTGCTTTGCTTGTGTTGATGCTGAGGAGTTCCGTCTTGCACAAATATGTGGTCTGAATATTATCATTCAGGTATGTAAAAGGATGCTGAGGAGCATCCTTTTGAAGCTACAATGTTTTCAAAATATTTTTCTAATTTCTGTGGAACCCTTTTTGTTGATTCCTTTCTGACTTGTCTTGTCCTGTATAGGTTGATGACTTGGAGGAAGTGAGTGAATACTACCAGAACAGAGGATGTTTCAATGAGCTTATTTCGCTCATGGAGAGTGGTCTTGGACTGGAACGTGCGCACATGGGCATCTTTACAGAGTTGGGAGTCCTCTATGCTAGATACCGTCCTGAGAAGCTCATGGAACACATCAAACTTTTCTCCACCCGTCTTAACATTCCTAAACTTATCCGTGCTTGCGATGAACAGCAGCACTGGAAAGAGCTTACTTACCTATACATACAGTATGATGAATTTGACAATGCTGCCACCACTATTATGAACCATTCCCCAGATGCATGGGATCATATGCAGTTTAAAGATGTTGCTGTTAAAGTTGCAAATGTTGAGCTATATTACAAGGCTGTGCACTTCTATTTGCAAGAGCACCCTGATCTCATCAATGATCTTCTCAATGTGCTTGCTCTTCGTTTGGATCATACACGTGTTGTAGATATAATGCGCAAGGTTTGTATTTAAACAGTGTCTTTGAATTTTCTCTGCACCTCAAGAATATATGGACAAGACCTTCCATTGCTCACTTTTAGATACCTGAAATTTTGAGTTGTGTTTTTTTCTCTCTAGGCTGGCCAGTTGCATCTGGTGAAACCATACATGGTTGCGGTTCAGAGCAACAATGTTTCTGCTGTCAATGAAGCATTGAATGAGCTTTATGTTGAAGAAGAGGACTATGACAGACTCCGTGAGTCTGTTGACATGCATGATAACTTTGATCAGATAGGCCTTGCACAGAAGGTAAATATTAGACAACGTCTATTTCTGGTTGATTTTGCTGCTGCGTTTTACAAACTTATGCATGACCATTCTTGATCAGCTTGAGAAGCACGAACTGCTTGAGATGAGGAGGATTGCTGCGTACATTTACAAGAAGGCTGGCAGATGGAAGCAATCTATTGCACTGTCAAAGAAAGATAACATGTACAAGGATTGTATGGAGACATGCTCGCAGTCTGGTGACCGTGAGCTGTCAGAGGATCTGCTTGTCTATTTCATTGAGCAGGTTTGTTTAAAACTCATCTGTTTGAACACTTCTATATTGTATTTTTCTAAATGAATTTGGTTAGCATGTTAGATTGCGTAATTAACATATTTGCATCATGTTTTTAAGTCTGTTTTAGTGGACTTAAAATTGTGGATTCTAAGATCGTATAGCGTGCAATCTTTCTGCATCGGGTGTTTGTGGACGACATAGATTCTTAACAATAAAAAAGCAATTTGACAATTCAGTACTCCTTAGCTATGACAAAATTTTTGTATGTAATTTCTGTTGTTTAGGGAACCAGTAGTTGTATGCATGGTATGACCTTGACCTTGTATACAATGCCTTTTATCACAAGCAGTAACCAATTTAGTTGTACAAGAATGTGTTGGGGTGAAATACTAAGTTTTGCACAAGCCATATCTCATACAGAATAGGTCATCGACATAGTCAAACAAGTTATGTAAAAATATCTGGGTTCTCTTTTGCAGGGAAAGAAAGAATGCTTTGCTTCTTGCCTCTTCATCTGCTATGACTTGATTCGTCCTGATGTTGCCCTTGAACTTGCATGGATGAACAACATGGTCGACTTTGCTTTTCCATACCTGTTGCAGGTAAATTGTACCCTTTTTGTATGTTTGTCAAATCTGTTTATTCATGTAGTCTTGTTCTCATAGCAATGCTCCTTCTATTAATGTAGTTGATTCGTGAGTACACCGGTAAGGTAGATGAGTTAGTGAAGGACAAAATGGAAGCACAAAGTGAAGTAAAAGCAAAGGAGAAAGAAGACAAGGATCTTGTTGCTCAGCAGGTAAAATACACTTACACCTCATTCGATTGAAAAACCCGTTATCTTTTCGCAAGGATAATCATTACAAGTTACATTCTGCTTTGCAGAACATGTATGCACAGTTGCTTCCTCTTGCTCTGCCGGCTCCACCGGTAGCTGGTATGGGTGGCCCTCCACCTCCAATGGGTGGAATGGGCATGCCTCCGATGGGTGGAATGGGCATGCCTCCGATGGGTCCTGGTCCAATGCCAGCATATGGCATGCCTCCCATGGGAAGCTATTGAGTCGTCCCATAGCATTGGCATTTGAACAGTGCCAGATAATTTGATTATTTTCAGTTCGTGCTGTGAGGTAAGGAGTAGCAGCCCAAGGAATCTTTGGAGTTGTAGATGAGGATTGTTGGCTGTTCCAATTGATATTCTTTTGGTACCAGGACAATTTTGGCAAGTGCAAAATTTTAGCCCAGGGTTACACTTTTTGATGCTGTTTACTATATATGATGGTCACATAGGATGAGGTGGTTAGGTTTGGTGCAAACTGGAAGACTGGTGCCTTTGTATAGGTTCTATGATGTGTATGCTTGTAGACATTTTACTTGTAATCTTTCCCATTACTCAGTGTTGCTGTCGGCACCCATAAAAACAGTTTCCCGCACGAGAATTCTTGTATCCAGTGTTTTGATTTTTTGTAACTTAATCTTGCCTAGAATTCAGGGAGGATATTTGAAGCATTTGCATATGTTAGTGAATTTGATTATTGCTTGAGGTTACTGAGTCGGGCGGGGAATGGGGAGTGTTCACCCTTATGTTGCTACCGTATTGATTATAGTGTGATATTCGTGAGTTAATTCTTTTGGGTTTATGGTTGTGCATAGTGGTTTGCCATGATGCTGATTGAGTTGGTTATGGTTTGTATAATCTGCTGCAATTGATAGTCGGTTCGTTTATCTCCTCACCGTAATCCATTTATGTGATTTCATGATGAGCGATGCTATTCATAGGTAGGGCTTGTATATAATATTTATGTAATAAATAACAGAGGTGTAGATCATATTTAGTTTAATGTGGTCAATGGTGCTGATAAAAGGAAAAGAGTTTGTACTTTTTATCAGAACTGTACCTAAGCAAAAGGAAAGGAAAATGGAAATAGATTGTGGTGTTTAGTATAGTTTAGTTTAGTTTGAATGGTGTGCCTAGACAATGTTACTCACGTACTAACCAAGATGATCAATCATCCCATCATCAGTGAAGGCCAGCAGGTGTGATGGAAATCATAAGTATCAGCTACAATGACGTGGAGCTGGATGGGCATCAAATCTGAGTTGTTTCCACTAAAGTTTAGTGATGTCTCTGGTAGTACCTCTGAAATGTGATTCCAGGGCCTGGTTATGCAGACTTGACGTGAGAATGGCAACTGGAAGCGTGCATGGAAAGCCCATGTAACCTTCCTCCAGGCGCCATTCCTCTGCATTCATCCTCTTGAGAAAATAATAATAATAATAAAGAGCATAATAGTGACAATATCATGTAATTGAAGCCAACGAATCAATTAATGAATCTTTACACATACTAATGCATACAAGCCGAACAAACTAAGGAAACCCTTCTTGTCGATCTCACCCTTCTCCCTCTGACCAAAAACTCAAACCATCATCATGACCCTGAACTCGTCGAAGCTGAGCACTCCATCACCGTTAAGATCAAACCTACAAATCATGGCTTACACTGCTCGATTTCCCAGCGGTGGGCACCCAGCCTACTCAGCATCCTCTTCAAGCTTGCCAGCGTGATGCAGCCTTCCCCCTCCATGGCGTACATCCCAAACGCCTCTTTCAAACCGGTCTGCTTCTCCTCCTCGTCTGCTTCGACTTTGGCTAACCTCAAGAGCTCCTCTTGGTCCAGATGCCCGTCGCCGTCGGTGTCCGCAGCTGCCAGGATCGCCGCGGCCTCCCCTTCGGACACGTCCTCGCCGAGGGCCATTGCCATGCAGCCACGCAGCTCCGATGCGGAGACCTTTCCGTCGCCGTTCTTGTCGAAGGCCGCAAACACGGACGATGCGATTACCACCATGTTTTTGTATAAGATGGATGGTTATGGTCTGATGGACCGGACTTGCTTGCTTGTAGCTTAATTAGTTGGATCCTTGGGGGTTACGAACTATATAGACACACACACTGAATGATGGATGTACATGAAGTTTTGGCACTGGTATTATGCATGCATGTATGTGGAGAGAAGGACGCGGACGGGGGATGACGAGCTAGAGAAGGTTCTGTGCTCTGTGGCATACATGTTTCTAATATTAATGTAAAGTTATTTTCATAGGAAGGTCAAATTAAATGGTGTATGACATTGACAGAATGACAGGAGAGGAGAGGTAGGTTGCTTTATAATTTCCGTGTCTTTAGTGTGTACGTAGCTAAGCTAGGCAGCTTTTTTTTTTTTGTGGCTATGATTACATGTGATGCACATGTAAGCTAGAAAAGGTAAGACCATCAGATTGAGATGGAGATGACAAGAACAATTCATCAACGCACATTGTTTGTAGCCAAGCCAAGCCAAGCCACCATAATGAACGTGCGCCATAGCTTTCGTCACCTGTATGTCACATGCATGTAATGCAAGGTGTTTTAGTAAATATATCAGTTGTTGATCGAAGCTAGCTAGCTAGCTGCAGTTTGGTGCTTAACTTGATTATATACGAACCCAGGAGTACTGTCGAATGTTGAATATTGTGCGGAAAGGAGAAATTGGATTGGTGGGTCCCATCTGGACCACACCTCCCCTGTATATCAAACTTTGTAAAAAAAAAAAAATCGAATCTATTACATAACCATAGTCCATTTGTTGAAATTCAGCAATATCATACTCAAAGTCAAATCAAATTGAAAGTTTTTTGAGATTGACTCGAGATTCTTTATGTCAAATAAGTGATAATTTAGAATTCAGAGGACTAGAGGTAGAAGACACATTACCACTTGTCTCAGTAGTTGATACAGAAGTAGAGGGAGAAAGAACTAGGGATGTGAGCAGATGGTGCAATAGACTGTTCTATCTCAATCACAGTAAGTTCCTGTTGCTCTTTGAGCTGTTGAATTTGTTGTTGCTCCCCTAAACCTTTTTTCGAATCTCCCCCAAATCATCTCCTCCCCACAACTACACTATCATTATCATTCTCTTTCTTTATACTACTAGTTTCACTGGTAGGAGAGAACTCCAAAAACACAGATGTTAAATCAGGTTGTTATATATAAAATGGTTCAAACTCCCTAAAGTAACTCTGTGCTCACAAATAGTCGACATTCTACAGAACTCCAACATCGATAAACCTTCTAACCGGAAGAATATCCCACAAAAATACATTTCATTGCCCTAGGATCCAATTTCCCAACTGAATATCGGTGATCCTTGATAAAGCAAGTACAACCAAAGACTTTAAGAGTAACCAAGAACTTGTTCTCACCAAAAAGCATTTCACAAGGGGTCTTCAACCCCAACACCCTCGATGGTATTCGGTTGGTTAGGCACATTCATCTGAAACATAAATGACTATGCCAATTCAAGGAGATGATGATTTTTTTCTATTAGCAACTCCATTTTGTTTAGAAGTCCCATGACAGGTAGTGTGATGGAGAATCCCCTGTTTAGACAGAAAAGAAGCACACTTCTTATTAACATATTTTGTTCCATCATTTGTTCAGATGATCTAAACCTTTGCATTGATGTTTGAACAAGGTTGGAAATTCCTGAAAGTAATGAAGAACCTTACTTTTATACTTCATTAGGTAGATCCATGTCATATAAGTGTAGCAATCAATAAAGAGAACAAACCATCGGTATCTACTAACAAAAATAATACGACATGAAACGCAAACATCAAAATGTATTAAAAGAAAAGATTCAACACTACGAAGACCCACACTAGAATAAGTAGAACATGTATGCTTGCCAAACTCACAAGCATCACATACAAGTTTGCCCTTCTTTACTTTTTTAAAAAAAGATTTGAAATATCCTACTCAAATTATCGAAAGACAAGTACCCTAGGTGACAAATAATGCAACATAGCTTCAACTTCAACTCCCGTAATAGAAACAATAAGTGCAGCATCCATACTCTCGTGATCGAGGTACCACGGTCTATTATGTTTGATGTCTGTCTCAATCCTCCTCCTAGTTCGCTTCTCCTTAAAAAGATAGTTTGTACGGGTCAAAGAGAGCCCAATAGTTAAACTGATCAATACTGAAGTTAACAGAATTGAGATTCTTGTGAGTTTGGCAAGCATATACGTTCTACTCAAACTATTAAAAGACAAGTGCCCTATGTGACAAATAATGCAACATAGCTTCAACTTCAACTCCCATAATAGCAACAACAAGTGCAGCATCCATACTCTTGTGATCGAGACACCACAATCTATTATGTTTGATGTAAGTCCCAATCCTCCTCCTAATTTGCATCTCCTTAAAAAGACAGTGTGTATGGTCAAAGTGAATCCAGCAATTAAACTAAACAATAATGGAGTTAACAGAATTGAGATTAACTGAGAAAGAATGAACATGCAGAACTGTGGATAAAGTGAGAGATAGAGTGCATTTAACTGAACCATCTCCCTAAATAGATTGTGAGATTCGATCAACAGTTTGGACAGTCTTAGTTTGAACGAGTATATGAGGTAAATGTATTTAATGCACCATTAATATGCCTAGAAACTCCTGAATCTGCGATCCAATGCTTATTGGAATACATATATGTGGACACAAGTGCCTATGTCTAAGTACCTGTGCCCACATGGGTGTAGTTGCCAAAGTTACCAAAATGAACGGTAGTAGGAGGATCCTGGGTGACGATGCCCTTGCCCTTAAAGCTCTCTGCCTATGTATTGAACTTTTGCTAACTCTCCCACTAATCAGAGGTCATCTCCATGACTTGAGCTTGTCCAAACCAGTCTTTATTGATCATGGATACATTAGCACTAGGAGTAGTTTGACCTCTGCCACAACCACCTCATACGCCTTCTCTACCTCTGCTAGAATGACCACAACCTTCTAAGGCTCGTGGATGGGGTCATGGGGACAAGAAAAAGCAAAGATGTCCCTTCTCCCCACAGATATAGCACTCTCTATTGTCACTAGGAACTGGAACAAACAGTACAGATCTAGCTGGAGGAGGGATGCTAGCTGACATCACCTTCAGTCGAGCCTCTTTTTGTACTATCGTTGAAATGGCTTCTATAGAGTTGGAAGAGTTGTCTGGTGACACATAGTATCCCATCTATACTCAAACTTATCATTCAAACCCTTTAGGAAGTGTAAGACCTTCTTGCTTTCAACCCAATTATTGACAAGGATAATATCTTTTGCATCTTGCAGTGTCAAGGGATCATAGTGGTCCAAATTTGACCACAAAGACTGTAATTCAAGTACATACTCATGAACATTTTTCTCCCCCTGTTTCGAGTCTGCTATCTTGCTTGCAACCTCAGCCACCATCATCACATTCTTTACTCCAAAGTACATCTTAGCTAATGTCTTCCACATAGCCACTACAATAGAGATCGCCTCCACCATGTAAGCTATGGATGGGGACATATAAATCATCAGTCATGCCACCACCAAGGAGCTTGTGGTGTTCCAAATCCTCCATGTTATACTCCTTTTGTCTATGCACTTAAGACAAGTTTGCTTCACATAATGTTCAATACCCTTTGTCATTAGAATGATCAGTACTCTCCACTACAATCTCAAATAGTTCTTGATCCCTTCCAGTTTAACATCATTTTGGTAACAGCCCCAGTTTCTGGACTTTGTTAGTTTGTGATACCAACTCATGACTAGATGATGACCCTCCTCCTATCTTGACCTCATTCATCTCATCAATCTTGTCAAGCAACTCTTTCATATCAACCATAGTAATTGGGCTTCCCATCACCTTGGTCATCTATCCTCTGTTGCACCCTGCTCGTCGGGCACTTACCCGCAGTCATGGCTTTCCCTCAAGCATAATGGGTCATCTCAACAGAAGAGGTTCCCATAACCAATGGGAGTGTCAATATTCTTGTCACGAACAACAAATTGACCAAGGGGATGGTACTCAGAGAAGCCACAAAAGAGGTTTTCTCACTGTATCCTCTCTCTCCCCAACACCCACACACATCAAAAAACTGAGTGGCAGTGTGCATCAGGCATCGTTAATGGAGTAGTGGTGGGTGTCTACGGAAGAAGAGGGGGGGGGGGGGTGACGGGGAAATGGTGACGCGGTCAATGAGATAGTAATGGAGGATGAGGCAGTGGAGTGGACGGTGCGACATACAATAGTAGCGCGACAGATGGTGCGAGCAGCTGCAACACGATGCAGGTTTGGGATAGTGATGAGAATGGTGCGAGGTGTGGCAGTCCAGTTTTGGCAGGAGGAAGAGAGCATTTGTTTGTGATTGGAGGGGTGGACGGTGACGATGGTCAGCAGCAGTGGTGCCGGTTAGGGTTTTGGACCCAACTTTGATACCATGTTGAATATTGTGCGGAAAGGAAAAGAGGGATTGATGGGTTCCATCTGGACCAAACCTCCTCACATATATATTAAACTTTGAAAAAAAAAAGACCATAACTATTAGATAACCACAAGTTTCTATTCTCACAATCATAGCCATTTATAGTTTTGTGAGATTCGTGCAATTCGATACACATGTATGCAGTTGAATTGTATTTATTTGTGTCAATATACATGTATACATAGAGTGGTGTCATGTCAACTAATGTACATGATGTAAGCACTATTTCCATGAGAGAGAGAGAGAGAGTGGAGTTTGTTGCATCTAGGTCTTTATGCTTAAATCTGATTTTGATGATTAATGAAAACAAGTGTTTCAGACTTATTGTGTTTTTGAGTCACTTGATACAGATCTATATTGGGAAGACATGCAAGATGATGAGGATGAATCCAATGTCAAAAAGAAAAGCACAAGATGTAAAGCACAAGAACAAAACGCAAGTCGTAGGACTAAAAGATGCAAAGGACCTGAGGTAATATTTGTCTTTATTTTTACCGATCTCGGTGCTTGGAGGTTGATCGGTTAAAGATTTTATTTCTTAGTTTTAACCGTACTATAAAGAGGGGCTGCAAGTCCTCTCTATATTTCCAGCATAAACCGAGAAACTACTAGGTCATTGCATCTCAACTGTTTTGGTTTGGTTTTTCAGTTGAATTTTTGATAGCAGAAGAGTTTTTTGTATTTTTCAGAAAGATCTAGGCAGATCTGGCTTTTCAAACTGTTGACAAAAAGATATCCCTTTAAAATATCATTCAAACGAGCTATATATTAAACTCTTAAATCGGATCTCTGGATTAAAAATTATGGCTATTTTTATCCATATTGACTATCAGTTTGAATTGTCAGTTTTGTTGACTGACAGTTGTCCAGAGAGATTGTTTTTTTGAGCTAAAATTTTTTGAACTAAACAGACTGTCAGTTTGCATTTCGACCTCGAGCTGTTTATTTTGTGAGTTTTGTTGTACTGGTCAAGTTTGTGGTCGAAACTGACTGTCAGTATGTGATATTAGTTTCCATATACGACCAGCAAAGTTTTATCCGTGATTTTTGTCAGCCGTTGAGTTTGAAACTGACTCTCAGTTTGTGCTATTTTATTTCCATATACAACTTCAAACGGCTAGCTGAGTTTTGTCCGGATTATACTTCTTTCTGGTCGTGACCCAAACTGACTGTCAATGGCATATGAATTTAGACTGATATCTTAATCTCATAGTTAAAAATATTTTCCTAATTTCTTATTTTCACAATACTATTAAACTAATTTTTACAAAAAAAGTTGTGATAGAAAAATAACAGAGATTCAAGTAGTAGAATCTCACCCTAACAGTATAAAAGAGCTACGAATAGAAAAAGAACACATATAAGCCAAGAAAACTAACAAGAGAAGATAAGATTGAAACTAGAGTAAAATTATTAGTGATAATTAAGAGTCAAAGTAAGGAATAACGGAGACTTGTGATGTAAAATTCTATCTTTTGCATATGGTAGATAGAAGAGGTAACTACAAAATAACTTTTAAGACCGAGGAACGCAGGGAGGCACTGTGGTCTTGGAGTGGACGCCTCAAATGAGAGGGCCTTGCCTTGTAATTCTAGCTTGTCCTAAAACTCGATCCTTATCTTAGTTTTTAGTTTTTGCCACGCAGAGCGGTTTATGTGAACACACATTTTTGAATTAATGATCTAACCCTCCAGTAGTTTCCCATAAAAAAAAACTTAAAGGTGAGCAAAGATTGCCTTTTTTAAAAAAAAAATGTATACGACTTGTTTCGGATACATGTCTACGGACTTTAATCAAGAAGATTAGAGAAATGTTCTGTGATTCCGTCGCATGCATGTTTATGGACTTTGATTTATTTTTCTAATGGCAAGTCAAATTAAATGAGAGGTATGCTGCGTTGTAATTTTCCCTACGAGTACCTATCTTACACCAATACTATCTACCATCCTTTCTTACGATGACAAATACGCATACGTGAAATTAATGTTCTTCACAGGGGGAAAAAAAGGGAAAGAAAAGGTAAAGCAAAGAGATTGAGATTGAGATGCATGGCAAACTAGAGCCATGCGTGATTTGAGCTATTGACGCCCACAGGCGTGCGCACGCACACATCTAATCTAACATATCTAAGTTTTTGAACCCCACTACCGTGTTACTGTTCATCATATCTCGCTCCTAACTGCGCCACGTCACCTTTTTTTCCTCAGCCGTTCGATCGGTTCCGTTCGCCGCTCTGATCGTTCCACGTCCGCTACTCCTCCATCGATCACGCGCTGCTTCCACTGGTCGTCACGCGCTGCTTCCACACGGGCTCGAGTTTATCCCCAAAAACCCTCGCCGCTGCACCTCGTCCTGCACGTGCGTGGCGGCGGCGGAGGCGGCGGCGGCAGGTGCTCGACGGATCCCCCGCGGCGCCACACCTTATCCTCGCCGCTGCACCTCGTCCTGCACGTGCGTGGCGGCGGCGGCGGGGTGCTGCGCAGCGGAAAACTGCCGATATATTCTTCTAATTTCCAAACTCCCAGAGGCCTTCCTGCAAATCTGCCAATTTATTCTTCTCCTCCCTCTTATTTTTCTCGCCTTTTCTAATTTCTCGTGGAAGCGAACAGATAGAGAAGAGGGGGAGAGACAGAGAGCCTCGCCATTGGAGAGGACGAGAGGACCCGAGAGGTGCGATTTTCGAGGCGCGGGGGGACGACTCCGGCGCCGGGACACCCTCGCCCTCGCCGTGGCGGCCGTTTCGCGAACTCGCTCGCCGGTTTTGGTGCGGGATTCGGCGGGATCCGGCCACGAAGTGGTGGTGGTGACGACGAAGGAGAGGGGGCATGGGCGCCGGTGGGGAGACTCGGGAGGAGGTCGTCGGGGAGGTGGAGGACGAGGAGGGGAAGGCGGCGGCGGCCGCGGCGTGCTCGATCTGCCTCGACGCGGTTGTCGCCGGTGGCGGGGAGAGGTCCACGGCGAGGCTGCAGTGCGGCCACGAGTTCCACCTCGGTAAGGACCTACCAGATGATGTTCTATTGGTGGAGAATTTTGGGGCTTTATTGGTGGAATTGCGATTTCGACGTGGATGCGTCGTAGATGCAGGTCCATTTGCGCC
Source organism: Pharus latifolius (assembly GCA_019359835.1). NCBI lineage: Eukaryota > Viridiplantae > Streptophyta > Magnoliopsida > Poales > Poaceae > Pharus > Pharus latifolius. The sequence continues at coordinate 73,066,859 of CM033329.1, read as the reverse complement.
TTCCGCGCGGGTTTGAGATTTTTAGGACTGACTTTGGATATTTGTTGGGCATTTAGTGAAATAAATGTGGCTCCTTTCATTGGAATTTTAGGGTATTGGGCTATTTGCTGTCTGATTTTGTGTGGAAAGGTTGGATTTTGGGGTGGAAATGGGGTCCATTTGAGGAGGATGGACGCATTCTCATGAGAACCACTGCTACCACTCTGTTTAATTTAGAAATTCAGAAGGAAGGATGATTAAAAAAACATTCAGGAGTCGTCGATTTGGTGTTTTTATCTATAATTCCGTGTTTGTTGTGGAGTTTGATGTGATACTACAGGCTATGGCGAATTGGGTTTCTCCTTTTATGTTGGAATTTGGGTGCAAACCGTGCAATAGCGCAATTTTGATAGTCTTCTGCAAATGTTGTGTTTAAGACTGTAGTGAGATCAGGTATAAATTATTATGAAGGATGTAGGGGGAATTAGAGGTTGAATCACAGCAGATCCGCATGAAGAATATGCTTTTTGTGAGCTGCATAGGCGGCAGCGGCGGCGGCGGTGGCGGCAGCTGACGGCAGGTGCTCGACGGATCCCCCGCGGCGCCACACCGCCACAACGCCGCAGATCCACCTAGAACTCGCGCCGTCGAGCCGCCGATCCTCCTCCGATCACCACCACTCACTGCTGGACCCGACGCCGGCAAGCTGGGCGACCTCCTCTACGGCTTCGACCATCACAACGGCCAGTGCATCTTCCTCCACACGGCTGCATCCCCCTCGACCGCGGCCATCTACCTCGGCCACAACACCATTGAGCATGGCTTCCTCCGGCGAATCCCAGCAAGCTGCAGCCTCTTCAACAGCAACAAGTAGTGAACGATTTCCTCTCCTTTACTCTACTCTGTTCCTGTTTTAGCATCCGAAGATACTATGCCAAGGTATTCAAGTTTTTGTCAGAAGCCCCCCTTTCTACAGATTCTGCTATTTGTTATACTCATTTATCTAAATACATGCTTCATTACATTAGTTCAAACCGAACCAGGAGAATTCTTTTCCCTGACAATGATGCCAAACGCCCAAAAAAAAGGTTTTTCTTTCTAATTCTACTTTTACTACTCACACTTTCGATAAAAAAACTATCATAACAATATTTTCCAATTATAGTGCTCCGGACTCAGATTCCCAGTTCTTACCAGATCATAACAGCCCCACTCATGATGTATGACGTGTTCGCAAGGTAATTTTTTTACAGCAAATACATACTACTTTTACCTTTATATTAACCATATACTAATTCGCCATTGCATCTATTTATGGAACAGTTATCTTCTGCTCTACTAGTGCCTGTGAATCTTCGCGCATCATCAACAGAATAGCGCTCCTTTTGCCAATCGACGAGTTACAGCTTTTTGCATCTTTTAAATGTCAGCAAATATTTTCCCCCATAATACCCTGCTCAGTTGGTTCAAATTCTGCATACAATCAAGCATAACACTGTGATCATTATAGTACAATTTTTGCTTAAACGACCGAGTTCTGGGTAAAACTTCTGAGACAAGCATGTACAGGATTTATATTTTGTATTTTGGAGCTGTTAATAATTGTAGAAATTGCATATCAAAATTCTATAATTACTTGGGATCTTTTATTATTTTATGCTTCGAAAATATTATCTGATGATTCTATAGTCATTTTTATCTGTATTCGACCACAGCTAAAGATTTCACAGAGTGAAGTATATGTTCGTCCGCACAGCAGCAACAGTATTGCACTCCAGTGGTGAGAACTGTTACAATGAGAGACTGTGGTTGCAAGACCACGACCAGCATTTTCCTTTCCGCCAGCTCTTCTCATTCAGCCAAGTGTAGGTAGTTTTCTCCGTGCATTTTTAAATGTAGTCAAATCAGCATTTTCCGATTACATACTTTTCCCTCTGCAGTTTAAAAATATGGTCCGATAGTGTTCAGATGAACACCAAATTAGCTCAAATTTCGTATGTCCCATATCTGAAAAACATACAATACAACTCTGAAATGATTTATAAAACACAATCATGGGATAATTTAAAAAAAATGATGAGGATCTTATTGTTTCACGCTTGAAAATTGTTTGAGACAACATTTTATATGATAATTTTCATCGTTTATAGAAAATCATTTCACAATTCTATTGTATGTCTTTCAAGCATCAGGTATACAAAATTTGAGGCAATTTGGAGTTCATTTCACCAGTATTTGACCACATTTACAATTTTCGCAACCCAGCTTTTCTCATTGGACCAGATCCAGCAGTTTTCTTTCGACCAGGCCTTCTCATTTAACCGAGTGTACATAGTTTCCTCTGTGCAATTTTTAGATCTGGTCAAATGATGGTCAAATGAACTCCAAATTGCCTCAAATTTGACATGCTTCACCTCTGAAACACATACAACACAATCGCGGAACAATTTAAAGAAAATGATGACAATCATATAATTTCATGTTTGAAAATTGTTTGACACAACATTTTATGTGACGATTTTCATCATTTATACAAAATTATTTCAGGATTGTATTAAATGTCTTTCAAGAATCTTTATCCAATTTCTAAATGTCGTCAAATACTGGTCAAATGAACTCCAACTTGCCTCAGATTTGATATGCTTGATCCCTAAAAGACATACAACACAATTGTAAAATAATTTTGCATAAATGATGAAAATTCTGACATAAAATGTCATGTCAAACAATTTCCAACCATGAAATAATAGGATGCTCAACATTTTTTTTAGATTATTCCTCAATTGTGTTTTATGTGTTGCAGGCATCAAGCATACCAAATTTGAGGCAATTTCAAGTTCATTCGACCACTATTTGACCACTTTTAAAGATTGCACAAAGAAAACTATCTTAGTTCTGTCCAACTTTTAAATGTGGTCAAACACTGGTCAAATGAACTCCAAATTTGCTCAAATTTGGAATGCTTGATCCCTGAAAGACATACAACACAATTGTGAAATAATTTTGTATAAATGATGAAAATTCTCTCATAAAATATCGTGTCAAACAATTTGCAACCATGAAATAATAGGATGCTCATCATTTTTTTAAAATTCATCCACGATTGTGTTTGACGTCTTTCGCAGATCGAGCGTACCAAATTTGACCCAACTTGCAGTTCATTTGGCCACTATTTCACCATATTTAAAAATTGCACACAGAATACTATCTAACCGGAAAATGCTGGCCGCGGTCGATTGACAAAAACAACTCTGTCCAACTTTTAAAAATGGTCAAATACTGGCCAAATGAACTCCAAATTGGCTCAAATTTGTTATGCTTGATCCCTGAATAACATACAACACAATTGTGAAATAATTTTGCATAAATGATGAAAATTCTCACATAAAATGTCATGTCAAACAATTTCCAACCATGAAATAATGGGATGCTCAACATTTTTTTTAAATTATTCCTCAATTGTGTTTTATGTGTTGCAGACATCAAGCATACCAAATTTGAGGCAATTTCGAGTTGATTCGACCACTATTTGACGACTTTTAAAGATTGCACAAAGAAAAATATCTAATGGTCAAAACTACACCAAAGCACTCTGGTCGAATGAGGAGAGTTGATGAAAATGAAAATGCTGAGCGTGGTCGACTGACAAAAACAGCACTGTCCAACTTTTAAAAGTGATCAAATATTGGTCCAATCAACTCCAAATTGGCTCAAATTTGGTATGCTTGATCCCTGAAAGACATACAACACAATTGTGAAATAATTTTGCATAAATGATGAAAATTCTCACATAAAATGTCGTGTCAAACAATTTCCAACCAAGAAATAATAGGATGCTCATCATTTTTTAAAAATTCTTCCACGATTCTGTTTGAAGTGTTTGGCAGTTCAAGCATACCAAATTTGAACCAATTTGCAGTTTATTTGACCACTATTTCACCATGTTTAAAAATTGCTCAAACAATACTATCTAACCGGAAAATGCTGGCCGCGGTCAAATGAGAAAAGCTTCTCTACCGAATTTTTAAATGTCGTCAAATATTGGTCAAATGAACTCCAACTTGGCTCAAATTTGGTATGCTTGATCCCTAAAAGACATACAACACAATAGTGAAATAATTTTGCATAAATGATGAAAATTCTGACATAAAATGTCGTGTCAAACAATTTCCAACCATGAAATAATAAGATGCTCAACATTTTTTTTAAATTATTCCTCAATTGTGTTTTATGTGTTGCAGGCATCAAGCATACCAAATTTGAGGCAATTTCAAGTTCATTTGACCACTATTTGACCACTTGTAAATATTGCAGAAAGAAAACTATCTTAGTTCTATCCAACTTTTAAATGTGGTCAAACACTGGTCAAATGAACTTCAGATTTGCTCAAATTTGGAATGCTTGATCCCTGAAAGACATACAACACAATTGTGAAATAATTTTGTATAAATGATGAAAATTCTCTCATAAAATATCGTGTCCAACAATTTACAACCATGAAATAATAGGATGCTCATCATTTTTTTAAAATTCTTCCACGATTGTGTTTGATGTCTTTCGCAAATCAAGCGTACCAAATTTGACCAAATTTGCAGTTCATTTGGCCACTATTTCACCATGTTTAAAAATTGCCCACACAATACTATCTAACCGGAAAATGCTGGCCGCGGTCGATTGACAAAAACAACTCTGTCCAACTTTTAAAAGTGGTCAAATACTGGTCAAATGAACTCCAAATTGGCTCAAATTTGGTATGCTTGATCCCTGAAAGACATACAACACCATTGTGAAATAATTTTGCATAAATGATGAAAATTCTCACATAAAATGTCGTTTCAAACAATTTCCAACCATGAAATAATGGGATGCTCAACATTTTTTTGATGTCTTTCCTCAATTGTGTTTGATGTCTTTCGCAGATCGAACGTACCAAATTTGACCAAATTTGCAGTTCATTTGGCCACTATTTCACCATGTTTAAAAATTGCACACAAAATACTATCTAACCGGAAAATGCTGGCCACGGTCGATTGACAAAAACAACTCTGTCCAACTTTTGAAAGTGGTCAAATGAACTCTAAATTAGCCCAAGTTTGGTATGCTTGATCCCTGAAAGACTTACAACACAATTATGAAATAATTTTGCATAAATGATGAAAATTCTGACATAAAATGTCGTGTCAAACAATTTCCAAACATGAAATAATAAGATGCTCAACATTTTTTTTAAATTATTCCTCAATTGTGTTTTATATGTTGCAGGCATCAAGCATACCAAATTTGAGGCAATTTCGAGTTCATTCGACCACTATTCGACCACTTTTAAAGATTGCACAAAGAAAACTATCTTAGTTCTGTCGAACTTTTAAATGTGGTCAAACACTGGTCAAATGAACTCCAAATTTGCTCAAATTTGGAATGCTTGATCCCTGAAAGACATAAAACACAATTGTGAAATAATAGGATGCTCATCATTTTTTAAAAATTCTTCCACGATTGTGTTTGATGTCTTTCGCAAATCAAGCGTACCAAATTTGACCCAATTTGCAGTTCATTTGGCCACTATTTCACCATGTTTAAAAATTGGACACACAATACTATCTAACCGGAAAATGCTGGCCGCGGTCGATTGACAAAAACAACTCTGTCCAACTTTTAAAAGTGGTCAAATACTGGTCAAATGAACTCCAAATTGGCTCAAATTTGGTATGCTTGATCCCTGAAAGACATACAACACCATTGTGAAATAATTTTGCATAAATGATGAAAATTCTCACATAAAATGTCGTTTCAAACAATTTTCAACCATGAAATAATGGGGTGCTCAACATTTTTTTGAAATTATTCCTCAATTGTGTTTTATGTGTTGCAGACATCAAGCATGCCAAATTTGAGGCAATTTCGAGTTGATTCGACCACTATTTGACCACTTTTAAAGATTGCACAAAGAAAAATATCTGATGGTCAAAACTACACCAAAGCACTCTGGTCGAATGAGGAGAGTTGATGGAAATGAAAATGCTCGGCGTGGTCGATTGACAAAAACAGCACTGTCCAACTTTTAAAACTGATCAAATACTGGTCAAATGAACTCCAAATTGGCTCAAATTTGGTATGCTTGATCCCTGAAAGACATACAACACAATTGTGAAATAATTTTGCATAAATGGTGAAAATTCTCACATAAAATGTGGTGTTGTACCTCAGCAATCCATAAACATCATGCTATAATTAACCACCACCTAAAAACTACTCGGTTCCCACCCAACCAAATCGCACTCTCCCCACAAAACTTTAACAACAAAAAATAACAAAGGCACAGTACCAAACCTGAACCACACAATCTATTATAACATCAATATTCATTCAATCAATACCCGCAGCAACGCGCGGGCATCTTCCTAGTTATATACACACACGCGCTCGGTACAAACGTGTTTTTATCTGAGTTTTTTTTTTATATAAATGCTGTGAGTAACTTGATCTCATCTTTTGTGGCCGTCATTGGAAAAGAAAAGGATAGTATCAGCTGCAAATAATATTGGACACTGGTCAAATCCTTTATTTTCCCGGTTCACCACCATGTTGCACTATATTATCTTAAGTGAATCAACAACATTAGTAGAAAAGAAATTATGGTTGTTATAACTTAAAAAGAATAGATTGTACTAAAGGCCATCAAACCTGTACAACTATATCATTTTAGATTTTTAAGTTTTAATTTTATTTTGACATGTCTTTAATCTTATATAATTGTATTATTTAGATTAATTAATCAGTTAAGTGACCGAAAAAATTTGGAACTGACAGATAACTACTGTGAGTTTGACTTACAAGTGTTAAATTTACTAGTTCAATGGGGTTTTTAAGTTTACCAATGCAATACTACACTAAAAAAGAGGATCCTGGCTACGTAGTGACATTTCAGCAAATAGCTGATGCAAAAATCAACACCATGCTTGTCTATTTTGCTAACCGTTGAACCAGATTCAAAAGAGTTAGTTTGTAGCTCTGGTGATTTCCTGCCAATTTCTTTTTCCCGAGGTAACTATCGCTCGTTTAATTGTCGATTGGATAGCTTGTTGAATTTTTTTTTAAAAAAAGCTGAATAGCTTGTTGATTGACCAGGGCAAATTCTTCATCTTTGTTCTTCTCAAGCCCACAACTCTTCTGGTGGGCAGTACGTAGACTTGTGATGGAAACATTTTGGTTTTGAAGCTCTGCAACATTCCGATACCTTGCATTGCATGGCAATGGCGACCATTATTCCACCATATAGCTAGCTAGATGGAAAAGAAGAGCAAGTAGAATCTCCAACTGACTGGATTCTATCATCATATATATACACTCATGGATTGATAAGCAATGCTGCTTATAATCATGCACTAGTTCTAGTCTTTGTGAAGTGGCACAAATAAACAAGTTTAACGATCTATCGTGTCTTGTCATATCCATAACACCCGAATTTAATTTACTCTAAGAATCCTAGTATTGCATATATTAGTACTATATTAGCAGTTTAATTTGTGTAAACACTAGAAACTATATATAAATCTGAGATAACTAGTCATATCAATCAGGATAACTCTTTTAAGAAAAGTAAGAATCAAAATCTAAATGTTGATATGGATGGACGCATCCATTTTTATGTCATTTAACTAATGGATGAATCAAGAGGATAAATTAAGCAAGTTTGTGGACTTCCAAGCTAAAGTTAAAGTTTAAAAATAGAATGAAACCAAAATCAATTATATTGACAGTGTAATCGAGTATGAATTGATCAAATCACGGAAAGAGTAATTCTTCACATACAATACAAACTAACTAATCACACCCGTTTCCCCTCACCACACCTGTTCTGACCAAAAACTCAAACCATCATCATGATCCTGAACTCTTCGAAGCTGAGCACCCCATCACCGTTGAGATCAAACCTACAAATCATGGCCCTGCACTGCTCGATTTCCCACCGTTGGGAACTCAGCCTACACAGCATCCTCTTCAAGCTCGCCGGCGTGATGCATCCTTCCCCTTCCATGGCGTACAACCCAAACGCCTCTCTCAAACCACTGTGCTTCTCCTTCTCGTCGGCTTCAGCTCCGGTTAACTTCAAGAACTCTTCTTGGTCCAGCATCCCGTCGCCGTCGGCGTCAACAGCTGCGAGGATAGCTGCCGCTTCCTCCTCAGACACGTCCTCGCCTAGCGTCGTTTCCATGCAGCCGCGCAGCTCGGAGGCGGATACTTTGCCGTCTCCGTCCTTGTCAAATGCGGCGAACACCGACGAAGCCACGGCCACCATGTTGCTTATACAAGATGATCACTGAATACTATCTATCTGTGGCTCTGTTGGATGGACAAATAAGCTTGTGCCTTGTGCATGCGTATGGGCCTTGGTATATATACTCATATGCAGTAGATAGATCATGACCGTGACAGATATGAACGTGGTAACATACAAGGATATCGATGTGAAATTAGTTAATCAAGAGAGGGAATGAAATGGGAAGGTTCGCACTCATTTACGACTAGGTGCAAATGTGCAATGCAATGTATGCGTAGGAAGGAGAATGAATTGATAGGTATTTGCTAATGGATATGTGTATTTTTTTTTTATCATATATGTACATATCTCTATCTTAAAATTAAATATTTTTTCTCGGATCTAACCTTCTTAAGTTCATCTAACTCCCTCATTAACTTCTTTGACACCTCCTGGGTGACAGTGACGTTGTCAGTCGTGAGTGGAGGTTGTGGCCGAAGAAAAATGGGGCAATAGAAGGGTTGTGGTTGGAGAATAATATAGCAAAAAAGATGGGGGTGGCGACAGCGACAGTAGAGACGCATATTAGGAGAAATAGAAAAGAACGAAAAATAGAGATTAAATTAAATTTAAATATACAGTAGATGATATAATTTTTTTTAAAAAAAATTTACATCTACACGCTAAACATCCCGTCATGATCTGCATGTCAACCAGTGCAGGTCATCCTTCAAAGTCAAATGATGCGACATGAGAGAGAGAGAGAGAGGTGGGTTACCCTATCTTTTCCGTGTCTTTCGTGGGAAACTTGTCACAACAAAACTGCAATGCAATGCGTCAACGCTCATCTCCCAGCCGATACGGCATTGTTATCTTCTCAGCGGACGCGTGACGAAGGCGTACGGCACAGAAATTGCCGCATAATGGCCGCCACAACCCACAATATATATACAATAATAAACGAAGGGGCAAATTTTTAGTTGTTAAGGGATGTAAACATGTCGTGAACACCATGAATCACGACGTAGATTTCTTTAAGCCAGTGATTGCAACTCGCAGAAGAAAACCCTGTAATTATATAAAGGTGCTTGCTTGCAAAGAAAGATAAGAACAGTTCTTTGAAAAATAATAAATACCAACTGATCAACCTGTTTGTTACATGATATGCTGTTAATATGATATAAACTGTCTACAACAAATACTCACCCTAAAACTAGCTCGCAAGAGTCACAGGAACACAACCCGTGTAGATTACATCTTTCAGACTTGCCAACATTTTGAGCAAAATTGTTGGCACTTAGATCACAAGAATATTAGCAAGTGCCTAACGGCAAACTGGGTATGCAAGTGAACATGCTTTAAGAGGAACCATCAGCTGGCAGCCGCGCCAAGCCTTCTTTGTACACTTCAAAGTCATCAGGTGACCAACGGCTTACGAGGTGGAGTCGGAAGGTTGCCATCTGTATTCCAAGCAAGCGCTGCGAGAGAGAAATAAAAGAGAACTCAATGCGAAGAGAATAATTGGCATGTTTCATCTGCTAGCATCAAAAGCATAGGTGATTGATTATCCTAACAGAATTGGCATGTTTCAACTTCGTAATACCAAAGTTCGTGCTGCTTCTGGTGAAATAGGCTTCCCTTCTTCGCACACAACATAGTCTGCAACTAACTCTATAACACCTGCATCGACAATTATAAACTTTCTCAGCACCCTGATCATGTTCTTTGCTAGCTTCAAGCACACTCATGATAGAGAAAAAGTTACAAACCTTTGTTCAGGCGAACAGGCAATCCTTGCTTGCGTAGAAAGGGCTCCATTTCATGTGTAAACTGTTCCAAAGGGCCTTGCTTTAGCTCGACCTATAGCATCATCAGGTTGTAAATTTGGTTAACCACAATAATCAAAACTAGAATGATAGCTTTTTCAAAATTAGAACATAATCAGAAACCAACATTGTACATTCTACAGCCAAAGCAGTTACTGCAACCTATTGTTAAGGATATGTTTATCTATTTAGTCAGAATTCTTATCTAATTAAGACTTTAATACCATATTTAGTTGTGTATTGGTCTATATATAGACTCATTAGTTTACAATAATATATTTTAGTATTTTTTTCTAAATCTAACATGGCATCAGAGTCAAGATCTTTGGAATCCTAAACCTAACCACCCTTCCACCATCGATCCACTGTCCCCGGAAGGCGACAACACAAAACTCCAGGGGGGCGCCAAGAAAAAAACAATCCAACCTTCTTCCTCTCTCCTTTGAATCTCTAATGTACTCATCCTCTCTGGATCGGATCTTCTTTGTTGCTTGAATTCTCCTGCCCTTGCCGAGTGTTGCAGCCTTCTTTGTTGATTTGCCTGTTTCACTTCTAAATCTGATCTATTTCAAGTTATAGTCATCGTTCGTCACCGTTTTTTTTGATCCGTGACCTTCAATTTTGTTCTCTACCGCCGCTTAATCAGGTTGTCTTGGTCACTGCCGCCAATCCGGTTACCTCATCGGGATATGGTGCGGATCTGCTACCCTGTTGTCACCGGCCCTTCGCTGCTGCCATGCAATAGCAGCAAACCGTTGGCCCGCTGCGGCCTTGCATGTCTAAATCCAGTCATTGAGCCGTCACCTGGCATGCACAAATTAAGGACCTTCGTTGTCCCACATGCAGATCTAGTCACGACATTGTCTCTGCTTTTTTCTGCAACTGCTAGCCATAACCTTCTCCGCCATTGCAGATCCAATCACTGCCTAGATCGGGCTAGGGGTGTGCAAAACTGCACCGAACCGAAAAAACCGAGCCGAACCGAAAAAACCGGTTTTTTTGGTATTTGGTATCCGGTTCGGTAAGATACTTGAGCTCTATTCGGTATTCGGTTCGGTTCGGTAAAAAACCGAAAAATTTTGGGAAAAACCGTTTACCGAACCTCCTCATCTCGTCCAGACGTCCACAACTCCACATTCTCACTCCTCGTCTCCTCCGCCTTGGCTCCACCCCACCTCCTCCCGAGCCGCCACCGCCCGTCCGCCGCCTCGGCCCAGGCTCCCCGCGCCGGCCCGCCGCCTCCGGCCTCCCCCGCCTCCTCCCGCGCGCCGCCCGTCCGCCGCCTCCGCCGAGGCTCCCCGTGCCGCCTTCGGCCTCCCCCGCCGCCGCCCATCCGTCGCCTCCACCCCTGCTCCCCGCGCCACCTCCGACCTCCCCCGCCTCCTCCCGCGCTGCCGCCCGTCCGCCGCCTCCGCTGAGGCTCCCCGCGCCGCCTCCTCCCACGCCGCCGCCCGTCCGTCGCCTCCGCCCCTGCTCCCCGCGCCGCCTCCGGCCTCCCCCGCCTCCTCCCGCGCTGCCGCCCGTCCACCGCCTCCGCTGAGGCTCCCCGCGCCGCCTCCGGCCTCCCCCGCCTCCTCCCACGCCGCCGCCCGTCCGTCGCCTCCGCCCCTGCTCCCCGCGCCGCCTCCGGCCTCCCGCGCCTCCTCCCGTCCGCCGCCTCCGCCCAGGCTCCCCGCGCCGCCTCCGGCCTCCGGATTTGAGCAAGAACATTAGAACCGGCATGAACTTCCTAATTGTACAGCTTTTGTATCTAACAGAACTTTCGCTAGAATTCAGGCTTGCTTCATCAAATTGAAAGATACGGTGATTCGCATTTCTTGTATTAGATCCTTCCGTCATCGTTCTAACAAGCTAGTCCACAAGCAAGGGTTGTAGCCTTGTAGGTCCATTACCGTTCGGCTCTTTTACTCTAGTATCAAAAGTTTTGGACTGAACAACATCAAGCTCTAATAGATGAGTGGCCTTTACTCATCTTGGTCTCGTCACCGGAACAAGCTCTTCTTCCCTTTCACTTCAATCCCTATGCCTGGTCTAATAAAGTGTTTGCTGGGCACCTCATTGGCGATGAGCTCACAAATCCATCCTTGTCTATGCTGCTCACTCTCGGTTTGGTCCTACTTCTTCTTTTTGTTGTTACGAAACAGACTTTGTCAATCTTTTGCCTAAGAAAGCTACCTTCTGGACTTTGTTTACCTATGACCTATCAACAAGATGCGGCGATTATATGATTTGAGTGTTGTGTACTTGTGTTGGTTTAGATTCTTGTTAACTGCCATCTAGAAGTCAATTTGTTGATGTTAATTTTCGTTAAGCAGAAGATAGTTTTGTGTAGTGGAATGTTGTCTTAGAATCTGATACACCTGGAAAGGGTTTTGGATGCAGCAGCACCACTACACAGAGTAAAGTGCCAAAATAGTATACTTAGGAAAGGAAGATTCCGATGATCCAAATGACCCATATGTAATTTTAGATTAAATCAATAAATGAAAAGTTTAGTTGGTGATTGAAAAAAAAGACATTAGCTCAACAGCAAAAATCTAGAAACAAGAACAAGAACTCCATTAGCTCTTGTGTGTACACAAGCCAGGTGAGCTAATCTTGAGGATTTGAGCAAGGTCATGGACCTGTCGTCTGTGACGTCTGTCTATCTCCGGTTGGAATATTTCTTGCTGCTTGGAGAATCATACTACCTGGGTGGTTGGAAACGCATGCCACTTAGATGTTACTTCTAGCCTGTAGATCATGTCGCGTGTTCATATTTCCATACTTCTCTTTCTAAAAGAGACTTCTAATACAGAAATCCAAGCAGTGTAACAAGATCCACCCAGATGACATGATTAGATAAATTCAGGTTTTCGGGCGGCAAAAGAAAGAATATATGTGCCAAATTGGGGATTAACTTTAAATCTTCAATACTATATTATTAATTATTATATGATACTCCAAATCGTACAGATTAAAGAAAAAAAGAGTCAAAGATGTCATGTAGGTTAATAAGGTTCGCGATAATTTGGTAAATTTGGTATTTACCGAAACCGAACCGAATTAATTTGGTATTTACCGAAACCGAACCGATTTTTTTTTTGGTAAATATGGTATGTAATGTGCAATACCGAACTTTAAAAAAAACCGAAAAAACCGAATACACACCCCTAGATCGGGCCGTCCTGGATCTGGCCATCCAATTGCCATTGTCACTGGTTGTTTTGTTGGTTGCTTGGCACTGGACAACGAAACTGTCGCCGATTCATCATCTTCATCTTTTCACTGACTACTGCTTCTATTTGAACTGATTCACTCGCTTGCTAGTGTTGTTGCTTCGATTGTTGTCGCCCTAGCCAGTGCTTCGCCTGTTCGCCAGTGCTACCGATGGGTGATCAGATCTAGTTTCCTGCCATCTTCCATTTTGCATATTTGGTTTTCTTCCTTTTGCAGTCCTTGTCCTCTACCTTGCACGCCTGCCATTTCTTGTCTCTTCCCATTTTCGTCAACACTAGGTTTGAGCTTTCAACTAGGTTTGGACCTGAATGGGGATTTGGTCTATTTGGGTTTGTTTGACCCTAGTTTGACCAGTTTTAGTTCTAGTCTATTTAGGTTTGTTTGGTCTTAGTTTCACCAATTTTAATTTTGGTTCTGATCTGGTTGGGCTCAGTTGGCCTGGTTTGACTAGTATTGGTTTTGATCCAATCCAACACTGTTTGGTTGTTGATCTGATTAGTTTGCTGTTAGATCAGTTTCAGTTCAGCTTCTTCTTTGCTGTTGACTATGGCTTCTGGTGTGCCTGTTGTGAAGGATGCTTCCGTTATATTAAGTTTAACCCCAAGGACAAGAATATGTGAGAGCTTCGAGGAGCCACCCTTTGTGTGTGCAGGGCTGACAGGATTTTTTTGAAGACTGCAAGTCATGGCAACTATCTCTCAAGACTTGGACTTATTATTATTATTATTATTATTATTATTATTATTATTATTATTATTACATCATAATTGGCTTCTTTTCAAATTCAAGTTTGTTGCAGCCGCCTACAATTTGAGGGGTTAAGAATATGTTTATCTATTTAGTTAGAATTCTTGTATCCTAAGTGATTAGGATTCTTTTATCTATATATAGATCTATTGGTTAACAATAATGTATTCTGGTGCTTTTCCCTAGGAGAAAATAACTGCAATTATGCTCAAAGGGAATGTTAGTTTAAATGCAGCCCAAGTGCATATATGTATGCACAATGCCATACCAAGTGAAGATGATACAACCTTTAATTAGGTATCTTTTTATTTTCTTTTTGTCAACATAGGGATCCAGTCTACTGTTCCATCATAAACATAGGTTCATACAGAGATAATTACATGTCTTGCATTTTTTTTCTTTTCTCTTTGATATTTCCTGCCACTAAGTTGTACTAGTACTAACATGTTCAAAACTCAAACAGCCTCCATCAATTAAGGAAGCTGATAGCCTAATCATTTTAATTTTGTGGAAGGTGTGGAACAAACAAAACGGCCGTGTGTTTCGACGACAGCAGTAGACAGCAGATCGCCTGACAGCCTCCAACAAAGAGGAATTCAGATCCTGGAGATACTCGGGGATCATAGACATGGCAAACGAGTAGCCTATAGTGCAATTTTAGAGGGGTTGAGAGCGAGAGTTGAACTAACTCATGTAAACACTTTGATAGGCCTTTGAGTTGTAACAGAAAGTTTTCTCCTCTTAATGAATTGGACAGCAGCGCTTATGCCGTCCCTTAAAAAAAATAATAAAAAAAAACTCAAACAGCCTCGTATTTGTTCAGTCAACCTCAGAAGTTTGGCCAAACATGATCCTTCAATTTTCTAGTTCGTTTGCTGAAGCTGCAAGCTATGAACATCTACATGAAAATGAAAAGCTACATCAACGGTAATACCTTGTCTGTTGCAATACTCCCTGTCCTTGCGAAATCATGCTCCTCAAATTCTCGAAATATTCTGTATACATAACATATGAATATATGATAATAACTGTCACATAACTACACCAAACACAGCATAAAAATATTGCACATCCAGATGAACAAACAATCACTATCAGATAAGGAGATTGATTATACCTCTCAATCTCATCCCTTGGAAGATTAGTGAAGAACAGTCCAGAATCACCTCGAAGGAACTAAACACAACAAATTAACTTCCATAAAATATCACATTACGATGACACAGACAACTGCATCTAAAAAAAGAAACAATAGGTCACCTTTGAGAGTTTATGAAGGCCTGGTTTAGCTTCATCGGCAGCTGAACGTCCCAATGAAATCTGCATGACCTTCTTTCCTGCAAGGAAAATCCTGCTAGTGGACTTCAATTGCTCCCTCAAGTCCTTCAACTTCTGATTCCTCATATTCTCATATGTGAAAACATAGGCGCTGTTGTACTGTTCAACTGCATCTTTTATATCTGTCAATATTTTCCCCTTGCGCTCTAAACCTGGCTTCTTCTTGGTCTTAGACAAGGTCACTGCGCGTCCATCCAACAAATCAGACACAAGAAAAAAAATATTATTATTGCTCCAAAGTCTACGTTCGTTCTGTTCTTGATTACTTACAAATTTAGGTTCGAATCCATAAAAATCTTTTAAAAGCAGTATCGAAGCAAAATATCGGTGAACGAAACAAGCAATCGAAGCGCTGAAAGTACTCAATTTCAACAATTTTAAGATAAATTCATTCAAAAAAAAATGGAAAGGAGACACCTTTACATAAGCACAGGCACTTTTTGCCGCAATGAGCGAAACTTAAACAAAAAATTTAAAAAAAAGATATAAAAATCGATAAAGAAAAATGAAAGAAGTAGCGATGGATTGCGGGAAAGAGGAGGGGATGGAACTGGATGGATCGTCACCTGGGCGATTCCGCTTGGATTTAGGCATGCCTTCGTGTCGAGAGGACGCGGCGGCGCGGTGGCTGAGGTTTTAGTCGAGGGTTTCTTCTTCACTAGTCTGCGCAATTGTGTGTATTTTAATGGTTCGGGCTTTAAATTTAATGGGCCTATCGTTTAGTTGGAAGGATTTATATGGGCCTTTGATGGATTTAGTATTATCAGGCCTTTTGTAATGTTGTGAATTGTGATATATCAATTTGTATAGTAAATTGCACAAGAATTACCTACGTTTCAAAGTTTTGTAAAGACACATTTTTAATTTGAAAAGTAACAACAAAGAGGTATTTGTAGTTTCAATTTTGTACTTCACCATACCTCACCATATTTTTCTATTAACTTAGATTAAAATAGACAAAATAAAAAAATAAAAGGCAAAATCAGCCACTTGCAAACTCTTCTCTTCTCTCTAATTCCTTGCCGCCACCCACTAGTTTCTTCGTGCCACTTATCAAATGAAACTAAGCGCAAGATTTTGCGTTGCAGGGCAGATTTAGGAGCAAGAGCAACGAAACATCAGAGTCAAAAGGTAAATGATTATTATATGTTTTTAATTTCCATCATCTGCAACAACAGTCTCCCCACTATAATATGCAAGATATTTAGTGTCTCAATTTTCCTTCAAAATATGGTGATTTTGTAGCCAATCTGGTTGAAACTTTAATGCAACTTTTGTGCTTTTCATTAAGAGCATTTCGGTCCATGACGTTGAAAAAAACAAAAATTTGAAAAATATTATCATTTTTTATATTATTAGTCTTGTGCTATTGAAATCTAAAAAATTTTCTAAAAATATCACTCTGACCAAAACAAATGAATTGATTTCGATCAAAATAACACTTGTAACCTTTTGAGAATTAGAAACACAAACACCCATCCCAAACACTAAGTCAGTTTGTGATATATCATGAATCACACAAACAGTTTGGAGGTTTGAGCACAATTTTGTAGTGGTTCTGGACGGCTGCAGGTTGATTTGTAAGGTTTGTTGAGGGGTGTATATGATCCAATGGAAGTACAATGGGATTATCCCTGAATTCACTCGATAAATTTTGATGAAATCTATTTCAAATCCAACACATAGGAGAGATTCTTTCTACAACAATAAACCATGCATTTATCAAGGACAAATATATTCTATTTTGTCATTATTAAATAATTTTGCGAATGGGAGATTCTTTTTACAACAACAAACCATTTATAAGGACCACAAATCGGAAACCCAAAGAAAATTATACTACCGTCACCGTGACGTAATGATGATTAATAATTTAATATATCCCTCTCTTGTCATATATATATATATATATGTGTGTATGTATATGTATATGTATGTATATGTGTATATATATAGAGAAAGAAAAATAATTCTATAATTATAAGTATATGTATCCTCAATATTGAAATACACTGCATATATATCTTTGTTGTAGTCTATAGTCTATACATAGTTTTGATTATGTACTTTTTTAATTAAGTACGGTACATATTTTAGGTATATCTTTCATAAATAACATGCTATAAAACTAAAAAATTATACATTTAACAAAAAAAATTAATAATGAAGAACGTTATATAATTGCAAAACTCTAAAAGGTATTTTCTATAAATAATATAGTAGACAATTGAAGAAGTATATATATAACCAAAGAAATATCTATACTACAAAAAAAGAATATTCATAATTATAGTACATACTCTTAAGAGTATAAAAATAACTTCCTACATATATATTCAGGGTACATAAAAAGATATTTCTATTGTAATTTAAAAGATGAAGTATATATTCCCGAAATAGTAAAAGTGGCTTCTTAAATTAAGAAAGAAATATTATATGTATACGCACTTCTTTAATTGACTTCTATCTTATTTATAAAAAAAAATATACCATATAATTTTACAATAATTTAAGATATTTCATTATCGATACTTGCTTTTTATATATAATTTTTAGTTGTATAATATTGTATTTATAAAATTATACTTTACAACCTAAAAAATATATGTATCATATTTTATTAAAAATATTACACATATATCTTACTGATCAAAACAATATTTAAACTACAAATAATATATTTGAATGTAAAGAGTACATCTACCCTTTCATCGACTAGGCTGTTCCCTAGTCACTGTCGACTCTAGGTTTAAGAGTACAAAATTATTTGCCACACCCACCCAAGTTCTTTTCATCGGTTACTATCATCCATGCATCTTTATTGGAGTAATATGGCTATCGTCCTCCCTCACATCCTACTACTATTTGCCAAGGATATTCTGGCCCCACTCGTCAGCAAGAGATGGAATAGTACAGCTTGTGTTGTGTTATGTACAGTGCACACATAGCCACGTCCCTCTACAGTAGTACTATTATCTCTCTTCCTAGCCGCTGGCTCTCTCACCATGCATCTCTCTCTCTCTCATTCTGCCCACCTGTTTGTTACGTACACTTGCAGACCTCATCGATTGTTACCGGCGACGGCAGGGCAGCCTTCTTGTTTTCTACAACAGCGGCGAGACGTGCCGACGACGTGCGGGTGCGAATGATAGATGACGACAAGAGCTACGAGGTCAATGGGGAGGTGATGCTACTCCTGTTTGCTCTCTTGTTTATTTCTCTCTTCCTCTGCCTCTACTTGAGGCGCCGGAGGGAGGCTCGGCGCCACGAGGCGGCTGGGCTGCCTCGGCAGGCATCGTCGGCGATGTCGTCCTACACTCCTACTGCAAAGGCTACATCCACAGCTAACTAGGTGTAATTAATCGAGCAATTTAACTTGATGCAGCGGCTCCTACACCAAGCCAGAACTCCTAAATTGTCACAGAAACGAGCTTGTGTAGTATGTATGTATGACAACCACTTTGTGTTACAATTGTGGGGCAGCTTGAGTTTGCAATTAGTGAGTACAGAACAGAACGACCAAAGAGATTAGTAGTATGAAAAGAACTAACAAGTTCCCAATTAATGGAACCTATTTGACTTAATTGTTGGAAAGAAAGAGACAAAATATTATTTGGTACTTATATTAGGAAGGGTTGTCACCATAACGGTCGAAATCATAGCCATAAGCCCATAACTAAGAAACAGGAAGGAAGCAACAAGCAAATAAATAGCTGGTCCAAGAGGGAGCGGTGGGCGAGCTCCTCCAAGAAGCGGAACGCGGCCATGGCGGCGTCGCGGAGCAGCGGGCTGTACGTCCACATGGTGGAGATGGGATCTGTACTGTCCACTCGTTTGCTTGTTTGTGGGGACGGCCTACCATTGTTCAGTATTTATTTTGCTGTCTCCCGCTCTTATTAATTCCTACCGATCAACACACTGCACTAGTACTAGTTGGGCTCCTTATTCTTCTTGGCCCAATCCATTGTTCTATTTAGTCAACTTGCGAAGGAGGCCCATTCAGTTTTAGTAGCCTTTCATCTTTGAGATGCTTCTGCTTCCCCCATATTGTCATTATTTTGGATATATTTGTTGTGAATTACTAGTGATTATACAAATTTTAATTTTTCTTGGACTAAAGTTCTATAAAGATCAGCGATATGTGATAGCCGGTCCATTGCAGCCAATTAGAGTTTTTCTCGGTAGAGTTCGGTCACTAACTTACTATCCTCACAAGACTTGGGGTAATTCACCCTTATTTTCAAAGGGCGCTCAAGGTACTTGATTGTATAATGTTGAGAAATCAGAAAATTTTGAGAAAATACAAAGACAAAATAATGATAAGTAAAAATGCTCGAAAAACCACTTGTAAATAGCATAGCATGTACAACTAAAAAAATGTTTCTTTTTTTCATTTATGAGCTTTTGCTAAGGGTAGGCGTCTATCTTGGTTTTTTTTTTAAAAAAAAAAAAAGAACTCTCACATTCACTTTTTCTCACAATTGAACTGAAAATTTTATTCTTTAGCCTAGTATTTTATATAACTATTATTAACAGATTGATCATAGTGTCACCACTAATTGTAGGTGCTGATGATGAGTGGTAATGAGTGATAAGAGAGTGGGATGGAGATAAGGTGATCATATAGTGGAGACATTACCAATCACATGGGGTGGAGATGAGTTTGAAAGAAAGAGATATAATAATACAAAAGATATACATAAGATTTGAAAAAAAATAAGCAACTGTAACTTAATCACCTTCTTATTTTATTTCCAAGAAACACATCCCTATACAACTATATTTGTGGAAACAACTAATATTGATCAAACACAATCCTGCCTAACAAGCACACATGGACAAGAACAAAGAGACATCATTTTTGAAACCTATAACTGTAACTTGACAAGGGAAGCTTCTCGACAAACCAAAGTCACGTTTTTCTTTGGAATCGAATTAGAAAACTATTCACCTACCCATGCATTCAGACGTTTTGCGTTGAATTGAGCTCACTACTATTATCATGGTGTCACAGGCAGCAAGTAACATCCATCTCACTTCATACGAAAGCATATATGGATACATAATAAATATATAAATTGTTAGGCATAACCAAGACCAAAGGAGCAAATATTCTGTCTAGTCAATTGTGTACACGTAGTCATCAGTAGAAACATGACCATGAGTAATTAAGGACAATAATTTATCTATGAAATAACATTTTTAGATTAATACATGAAAGGAAAACCAAGTTAATCAATTGCATATCTCAACTGTAGTCAAACCTCATGTGTATGTAGTACTTAAGCAAGGCCACATACATATATAGATCCTAAAAGTACCATATACATTAATAAAACAACATGTTCTATACTCCGTACCTATATATGTAGCCATGCTTTAATAAATAACACACGTCTACATTACTTTGTAAGTACAAAACCTGTAAGATGATCAAAAGAACGAGGATACTATATATAATGGCAACACTATGTACCTTCCTCTATGGATAAGTACCACAAGATATCACCATACTGCACTCATATGGTGAGATCAAGAGTACTTGTCCTGCTTGGATGCCCTTTCCCTTCATCCACATTTAGTGAGGAGTACAAATTTAGAGATAACCTAGTAGCACTGTTTACTTCTTGGTCACCACCACCATCATTTTCTTCTTCTTCTTCTTCTTCTTCTTCTTCTTCTTCTTCTTCTCCGCAAACCCTCTTTCTCTTCTCCCGACACCGCAGCCCGATGTTGAGTGAGAGATCGAGATCAAGATTGAGGGGACCATTGTTCTCAATATCGTTGTTCTTCGCTTGCGCTTGTCTTTGATGGTTCATGATCACTTGATTGTTTGGAGATGAACAAACTTTGTACAGATCAGACAGATTGCTGGTAGCTCTTGATACATGAACACGGCGAGCTCTAAGTAAAGCCTCGGTTTCCGGAGAGTACTGGTAGGGCCTTGATCCAAGAAAGTGGTGACCATGGATCCAAGATGACTCGTGGCAGTTCCATGGAGGCAGTACTCCAAGCGCGGAATAGCTACAATTAGAACAATAAGCTTAAATTAATGTACGTGCTGCTAAAGAACAAAAAGGTGTACATGATCATTTTTGTTGGGAAGTGTTAACTTTAGTGGATCCAACAACCTTGAGATGGTACCACTACCACTGCTACTTTGGCCATGGTGAAACCCATTAGGCAATGAAACATGGCTAAGGTCGTACACATGCCTCCCCAGTCTGTCTTGCAAGTGATCTCTCCATGAATCACCTATGACTTCACAAAACCAAGAGAAAAAAGGTTAAAAGCAAAGAGGAAAAATTAGAAAATTAGTTGTTCACAAATCAATCTTACCACGGCCTGAGTCATCAATCTTCTTACTCCTATACATCTGCAAATCACAAATGAAAGGTAAGTACCAACCAACCAAATCATCTAGGAAAGAACAACAACCCAAAAAAACTGAAAGAGAAAGTTAAGGAGCAAGACGTAAATCAAATAAAGGTAGAAATAAATATATATACTTGGAGGTGGCTCTTGACATGGCCTATGCTAAGTCCTCTAACATTCATCAATTGAAGAACAAGTTTAGGAGTTGCGCCTGGAAAAAATTGAACTGTGGTTAAGCTAACATTTCAATAGAAACAAGGTTCAAGAAACATCTACATGACATGAAAAAAACCTCATGCCACAGAAAAATTGAAGTGTAAGAATTTGTTGCTTACGATCTTGCCCGCCGAGTCTTTCAACGGCACGGACGAAGCATAGGTGGAGCTCCGGCGTCCACCGGAGGCGGGGGTTCTTGGACCGGACGTACGGCCGCACCGACGATGATGAGGTGCCGGTCTTCTGATCCGCTTCCTCCTCCACCGTGCTGTTGCTGGAGCTGCCATCCATGGGCGCACCACCGCTACCATCACCGTCGACGCCACCGGCTCCATCCTCGTCCGCCTCGCCGCCAGAAAACAGCTCCCTGGAGGACTCGGAGCCCTTGGTTTCCATGGTGATCTAATGAAATTGTAGTTGAGCTAGTAGTTAGCTCGAGGTCTTATGATGCTGCATCACTGTATAGAGGGAGGCGGCCAAATGGTGAGGTCATCATTCCCTCCCTCTATCCATTACATGTGTGAAAGTGTGAGATAAGAAGAAGTGAGATATATATGGATTTGGAAGAAAGCAAATAATTAAGGGAGAAGGTGCAAGAACCCTAGCTAACCATTATGGCCACAAGGGGACAACTCTTTGCAACACCCCCAACAAGTCTCTCTCTCTCTCTCTCGCCCCCACCCCCAGTTAAAAATAGAGGATTGGCTAGAGTCCAAGAGAGGGACGAAGTGGCCACGAGCTTGTCTACGCACATGCTGCAATGCTAATGCTTGTGGTACACAGAAGTAGAGCTTCACATAAATCTTAGAAGAGGTCACATATATTACTTGACCACATATTTTTAAAAATTAGTTTTCAACTTAAAATTATGGATCTAAAGGGAGTCAAACTAATAGATTTTTAATTAATCATATGATATAAATCTTTAATTATTTATTCACGTATATATATATAGTCATTCAAATAGAAAGACTGTGGTCAATATTAGCCTACACGCAGCTTGGCCCCAGGTTGTATATATGAGCGTTATATATTCTTATGCACCGAATGTGTGCATCATATATGCGGTACGGCATGTATGTATATACGCATTGTATGTAACTGTAAGCACAACTTTAACTTGATAATTAATTAGATACATGATCGAAACCCATGCACGCCACATTATGTACAGTATATATAAACACCAGAAAAATCAAATATGATACTAGCTAGTTAATTAAAAGGAATTAAAGTGATTGATCTTGTCTAGAAAGTGATTCATGTGTACGAGCTGGCTATTACTCAAACAAACAAAAAAGAAACAATTAGGTAGAACGGCTTCTGTACGTACATCCAATTTAGTGAATCATTTCCAACGTTAGTAGGACCAATTAATTAATTATGTTTGTGCTGCATGCAGTGCATTGTTTCACTTAAAAACCTAAAAATGTTTATATCTATAATTGACCCATGAATTAATGAATTAATTAAGAGGGACCAACTAATGCAAATTATGCAACGCAAGGATGAGCTCAGCGAGATCACGTACGGTGGCTGCAAAAGCGAGGGCCTTACCTTTTGAGTTGACGGCTTCCATTGGGCCCCATTTGTGTTGACCTTATTGCATATATGGCATTGGCATGTCAACATCTCCTCATCCATGGGATTTTGTTAATATGATAAATATCATATGTAAAGTTGCTCCTAGCAATTGCATAAAAGGAAAGATTCATTCATTTTAATATATAAATGTTTAAGCTTTTTAGATACATAACAGATTAGAATAAAGAGAATCTATATAAATATCTTTGTAGATAATTTTTTGTGTTTTGTTAAGAAACATATATTTTTTTTCTTATCTTCATGCCACTTTTTTCACTTTTAGGTCAGACTGCTCTTATTGATCTAACATTTCCAATTGATCAAAACCCTCTTCATAATCATTGTTGGCGGCCTATGGTGGAGCTGCGAGATAGCAGAGGTGTTATCTATCGTGGGTGGTTGTTGGCAAGGAGAGGGTAACAAAGAAGATGAGAGGGAGAGGGGGAGGGTGGGTGGCGCCGACGTTGTCTTCGGTGTCGGTGGCTGGAATGAGATCATGGGGGACAGCAAGTCAGCAAGTGGCGTTGGCAGCCACTGGAGCGTGTAGAGTAGGGTGATGAGGTGGCAGCGATAGGGAGGGGAGGAAGTGGGGGTGAGGTGGTAGTGATAGGAAGAAGAGGAAGTGAGGGTGAGAGAGGATGAAAATTGAATCTAATTTTAAATTGATGGGATAGATAGTGCACATTTTTAAGGAAAAAAAAGAAAATATAAAGTAATTTAATAAAGGTTTAAGCTTACATAAACAATGGATTAGTCTAATGAGAAACTACTGGGAAAATTATATTTGATGTTACATTTTTTAGAAAAATGCTTTTTTGAAAGAGACAATATTATGCATTTTGCAATTTTAAAGGAGACTTGTGATATGCATGAATTATATAAATACTATTTTACATCCACTCATAAAATAACAATTCTATACCTAGTCTAGAAACTATCCAATCTAATTAACCTGAATAAATTATAGCCGTTGAATGAACCTAACAGTTATTATCATAACATGCTGTAAACGACACTAGTATCAACCATTATGCATTCAAATAATAGTTTTTTATTACCTACCATCAAATCTCACAGATATAGGTCCGCATGCCCTCTCATTACTTCTACTCGATTTCTCCTCCCACATTACCAGCTAGTAAAAGCAAATACCATTGGAATAGCCCATCTCATCGCTGGAACTCAGAATCGCAAGCAAATGCGCTCGTCATCAAAACAATGACATCAACGACATTAATGTGATACTATGTCGCTAGTAATTTTTACAGTATACAACAGTAATGCAGTTAGCTATTGTCTTTATTGAGGTAAATTACTGTCACTGATTTGTTGATTTCTCATTCGTCTTCCTCATGTAAATAATTTTATATGTTAAGATACATTACTACATCGATATTGTAACATACTCAACCCACCAAAATTAGTAAGGACCATGTAGGAATTTGTTTACTATATTAACCATGTCTGAAGTATCACTACATCCCTTGTTGATCATGACGTGGCGATGATGCCATCATATCAATGCAATAATTACATTATCGATTAGTGAAGAGCACTCCATTGGTGCTTGCATCTTCTGACTAATGTTACAAACAAATCGTATATTCAAAATATAGTAATGAGTGTTATGATGATAATGGTATATACAAAGAACATTAATTGTCATGTATCATGGTATTAATGGGTGTTAAGATAATAATAACACATATAAAGAACAGTAATTGTCCCACATCATGACAGTAATGAGTGTAATGATAGTAACTACACATGCAAAGAATAATAATTGTATTGCATCATAGCAGTAATGGCATATACAAAGAACAATAATTGTTTTGCACCATGACAATAATGGGTGTAGGATAGTAATTATATGTACAAATAATAGTAATTGTGTTGCATCATGATAGTATTAGGTGTTAGGACACTAATTGTATATACAAAGAATAGTAACTATCTTGCATCATGGTAGTGTTATGTGTTATGGGATTATGAGATGGGGACAACCTAACTGAAACCATTGACTTTGTAAGTGTCATAATAGTCTTATGGTACAAATAAAATTGCATATTTAAACCACATATAGCTGACACTGTTCATACAAATCATGCACAAGACAAAGACGTTGATTACAAAACAGAATATATGTACTACATGATCTCCCATCCTCTGAATGCACAGAAGGAGCTTCCACCTTTCATCCAAGCAAACAAACATGTCTAATCTTAAACAACTGCATATGATTTTTATTTTTTCGTATGTTGAAAACAATGTAATGTGAATTATATATCAATGTGTTATTTTCTCACTTAAGTTTTGGGGGATTATATACAAATGTTTGTATGCATGATTTTATTAGTAATTTGTTCAACTAACTAGATGAAATCTATGTGATCCTATTAATAGCCATTCATATGAATAGTAATCGCACATACAATAATTGTATTGTATTATGTCAGTAATGGGTGTTACAACAGTAATGACATATACAAAAATAGTAATTGTATTTTAGCAGTAACAAGTATTAATTAAGATAGTAATGACACATACAAAGAAAAGTAATTGTTTTGTATCATATCAATAATATGTGTTACTATTTAAATTACCTAACAACGTGTTGAGATATGTTAGTTATACAATATTCATACAATGGTAGTGTTTTAATTTATGGTCAATTAGTAGATGATGTGAACATTTCTCAATATATGAGCAACATATAACAAACTTAATATTAATAAAATGATGCGAGAGACAACTGTTTATATTTGTATAAAACAAAAGTATAGTAAACATAGTCAGTAAAAGGCATAATTTTATGCTAGATTGTTCCAGTGTCCTAATTCACTATGCATGTTCTTGAGTTGTGTTCATATTTTCCACGTTTCCCGCATCTTTGTTTTTTTGTTGGCTAGTTTAGTCTCTATCAGAACTTTCATCCTCATCTATTTTTTCCTTCCTTTGTTGGAAGACAACAGTGATTTTTTATAATGAACATCATCATTATTGTCATCTTCATCTCCCATATCAATATCTTCACCATCATCCATCTTGTATTGCATTTCTTGTAGTTGGGATTCCAAGTTTTTTAGCACTTTCTATCATCATGACAAATACTTTGATGTTTTTCGATGTCTTTCTTATTATTGTATCTTCAACATCATTCTGCATGATTGTTCTTGATGGGAGAATATGTTTCTTTACCGATGCAGTAATTTACTTTCTCATACATTAATTAAATACGCGAATAAAAAGAATGAAAAATTATCGAACTGGTTGTGTTGATCTAGTTTCTCTAGCGAGAGTAATGTACAATATTTGAGATAGTAATTTACCTTATTTAAAATAGTAATTAGGTCAAATTAATGCTAGCCCATTTAACAATTACTGCCAATATCGGTATCGATTTCTTCGTGGTGATCTGGTGCAAATTCATGAGATTTTGATTTCTGGAGATGAGAGGAATGAATGTTATATTTCTTTTTACAATGGCAACGATTTGCAACAAACTGAGAAGTATATCCATGCAGTTCCCTTTTTGTAGGCTTTTATGTTGGTTACAACAATACACTAGTTGAATGGTGCTCCAAGGTAGTTACTGTTGTCACTAGCAGTTACTATTGTCAGGTATTTGCACGAATCTCAATGCTAAATCAAACGAATAGCAGTGTGAGTATAGAATAACTATTATATGAGTGGGTGTAGAATTGTGTCATTATACACACACATATGTGTGTATGTATTATCCATGTGGCTCATTTTTTGTGTGTTTTTGTGTCGATTGTAACGACCCACTAGTTGAATGATGCTCTAAGGTGGTTCCTGCAGGTTAATATTGTCATTAGCAGTTACTGCTGTTAGGTATTCACACAGATCTCAATACTAGATCCAACAAATAGTAGAATGGGTATATAATACTTGTTATATGGGTGAGTGTATACTAGTGTCATCATATAATTACTGTTGAAAATTGGTAGCATTCGTTTCATTCCTGAAATTATTCAAAACTCGTAAATTATTTGTGTTGTAATCATTAGTTGATAAAATTACTATTAGAAAGTGTTTTTTATTTATTTGAGGACAAAACATGATAAATTAGAACAAATCTGGACAAAATATGCAAAAAAATGAGATTGAAACGTGACAACAGATGTTGATATGAGCGCCGGCACGTCCATGCTCGGAGCACTGGGCGTGTTGGAGCCCATGTCCCCCTCTGTCACAATAACCACACGAGTAATTGTGATGCTGTTAAATTGTGTGGTGGCATGAAATCCCAGACAAGCACATTTTATAATATTTTATGGCTTGAGGCTATAAACAGATGATATATTTAGCATATTAATTATTCAGAAAATTTAGTTTACTCCCCATCTCAAATTTAGGTTTAATTTTAGTCTAATTTTTAGTTTAGTTTCTAAGTCAATTTGTAAGCTAATCTCGATGGTCATTCGTTCTTTATCAATTTAATTCGGTATGTTTTATCTTATATTGTTTGCTGGTTTTTCTTAATGGTTTCTTGTGAGTAATTTTATTTTTATTGTTATGGATAACATAATTTGAAAAGTAGAATTTTGGCTCTGATTTGTTCGAAAGATTGTCGATTTAATTGCCTGTATAAACTAAACCTTAGATTTGTACTTCATCTGTAGTATTGTTTGTATTCCATAAAACGATCGGTATTCATAAGTTAAGGTAACATACGATCGCTCCATTCTAACGATTAATCTAGAGTTTAGAAGGGTTTATGCCTAATTGAGTTAAAACAACATACGTGATCCCCTGGGACTGTTGTATGGTTTTCAAACCATCAACTTAATTTGTTTTGTTGAAAATCTCAATAATTAATTTGTCGGTTTACTACTTTTGCTAAATATCATGGCTGACATGAAAATTCTGAAACCTTATATTTTTCTCATTAATTTCTTTTAATTCAGTAGTTTTAGATTAAACTCTAAAAAACATTCAACACTCGTAAATTTAGTTTAGTAACTTTCAATCTGAAAACTGATTCCGCCTATTTCTTATGGATTCAACCTTCAAATACTTAGTGATAAATCGTTCACTTATAATTTTAACAGCACACACTTTTCTTGGGCTTGTCGACTCATGTGATAAAGTTTAAGAGGTGAACAAATGTATGTGGCCCTAATACGTACAAAGCACGACGCTTCTGGTTGAGATCATGAGACGTACTACTTAACAATAAGTTTCAATCAGAGCATAGGAATGAAGCTTAGAATTGACCAAAGTACTGCTCTTACTCTATGGACGGAAGTACTTCAAAGATGTTAAATATAAAGGTCATTAATTAGTACTCATCAGACACTTTAACTAACCTTTTGGTTGAAGGTTGTAAAACTCGTCACACTTTATCTTTTAGGTACCCTAATAATTGTGTTTACAATTAATTCTACTTTTTTTTTGTTGTTTCCTGTTTTTATTTACTCAAAAAAGTTTAAGAAAAAATTCTTTGCAAAAATTCTTTTTGTCGAAATATGACCCCAACAGCAAATATTGTTGCATAAGCGTAGAATGAACAAATAAAATCCTTGGCTATTGCTCATGCTCTTTGTTGTTTTGGCTTATTAATTTTCCCCTCCTTTTATCCTTCCACAATTATAGAGTGTATTTGAAAACTTGATAAAATATGAATCGATTAATAATCCATTTTTGAGGTTTTAGATGTAAAGTTTGCCTTTTCCATTATTGGCATTCGGTAATACTCCTTTCTCGATTCACTAAAGTAAATGAGACTTTTTTTTTTCCTACATTCAAGAATCTTCTTTTCTTTTCTGTTTCTATGGTTGCATGAACTTGTACACAACATTAACACAAGTCTTGACTAGAGAGGCCGTTGTACAAAATGTATCAACCTAATCTCCACCTAGTAACTTGCTGTTGCCATCAAAACCTATCTAACCAGGACCATCCCCTCAATAAAATTCTTTGCATTGCAACTATGGGCTCTGTTGTTTTCTTTGCTTTAGTCAAGGTTGCGTGTTGTTCATAGTAATACTATATACTCCAATCTCTTAATATTTTCTTCAATTTGCTTATTTATAATCAATTCATTGGTAATCTAACTTGATAACACTTCGTATATCATAAGAGGACTAGCATATAATTATTTAACATTTCGGAAATGTTACATTTGGAAATCTGGAAATATCAAAATTTCATATTAAGAAATTTGTGATTACATGCAAGTAAAATGAATAATACTGTTGAAATTAGCATTAATCACCAAAAACTCAGCAGGAAATGCCATAAATTTTGTGTAAATCGATCATAACTCATAAACCGATAGATTCACCTAATACTTGCTTGTTCTGGTCTATTGGTTATTCATTTCATGTGTTAATCCAAGTTCACCAACTTTCTCGATACGTCAAACTTAGCGACCACCTGCAACTGCAGAAAAAAAAACACTATCCCCATACATAGCACCTGGATGGACATGTTGTTATTCTTAGTGTCTTGTTCATTACATCATTATTCATTAAATTAATCACTGACACAAAGAAAAGATATTGTTCAGTGAATCAAATAGGCAAATTAGAATGTCTGGTGGGTTAAGTTATGATACTGGAAAATATGCTTCATTCTGATATCAACAATACTGTGCAGTTAGCAGGATAGAATAGTCCCTCAGATGCTAGTCCAAATAAGAACACATTATTTTGAAGCTTTGAACAGAACACAATCCGTTCTCGGGGAGCATAAACAAGGAGACCCTTTTCATGAGAGAAGACATAATTTCAGTCTGAGAGGCATGCCATACTGAATTTAGCTACTAAATTTTCCTAATAAACACACAGCCAGAAGGATCTAATTGACAACATTTCCTTTTTTTTTTCTTTCTGGATTAAGATGGCCAACATATTCAAATGGAAATGTTACAATAATTGTTCAGTATGCTTAGTCTTCATTATGATCTATCCAACCTGACCAATTCCAAGAGTTCCTCAAAAGTTGCATTGAGAGAAATATTAACAGAGGAACTTTGCTGTATGATCTTACAAGTTGGAGTTGCATTATTGTTCTGAGACAGGCCCAACGAAGTAGACTTTTCTCTATACATTTCTGTACAGTTTCCAACAGTGGGGAAGTAACATATGGCTTGGCCACAACCTATTGGTTTGCCAATGCTATTCACTCATTGACAGATAAACTTGATGCAGCATTGTTGTCTCACTTCCAGGAACATACTGACAGCAACATTAGAAGCTTCATAGGAAAACTGAAAAACTCATTTGACTGCTTCAAACCATAGAACTCTCCAATTTTTTTATTTTTGTTAGGAGACCTCACAACTGTAAAGCCATCAGCCATGTCCTCAGTTTGCCGATTTGACTTTTGAGCCAGGACAAGAATGCTTCGCTTATAGTTTGCGAGCCAAGCTCTTGAAGAAAAGAATCAGGAGTAGAGACTCATAATGAGAAAAATACAATTACTCATCTCAAGGGAAAAACTGCTGCAAAAGTAATCAGGGTGAAGAGAAGTTCAACTGCAGGCCTGTCTTCCCCCGGTCACGATCAAACTGTTTTAGAATGTGGCAGTAATTTATCTGGATGAGAGAGAAAAAACATTAATTCAGTAAAAGATAATTGAAATCCCCAGTTTCTTCAGTATCACAACTGGCGAATGTCAAGGACAAACCTCCACACGGAACAATCTGGTTGGCACTACTATGCCAAATCCTGCAGAGCTCCTGAATGTTCGTAGGAAATCAGGAACAGAGAAATTTCGAAGATCACACTCTTTTAGTTTGGCAAGATTCCCAGCTGAGGCAAACATATGGCCGTGAATGCCCAACTCCTTCAGCGGCTTCAGAGGTAGATCAAATGACATATCAGCAAAAGCTGTGACTGCTATGTCACCATGCAGGGCATCTCTTTCAGGAGAAGGGGAAGCACCAATCCCATAATTATTGGAACTACAACTGGTAGAGTCTGCCGGGCCAAGTCCTCTTGATTTGAAACCCAATACTGACGATGGTCCACCCAAACGGCAAACAACAGACCTATTGCCACCCAAGTAGAACCGTTCGGGAAGTGGCAAGACAGATCCTGTTGATCCCCTTCCCCATGGCATGATAACTCCCGCAGCAACTCCAAAATTGAATGCACCATTCAACATACCCAAAGGCAATGCCACTCGAAGATCAAATTCCTGATACAAGATCAAGAAAACGAATAAAAAAGTATTCAGATGAACATTCAAGGTAAATTTTAGGGAGAAGAGGTTGAAAATAATACTTTCTACGCAACCAGTGAAACCAAATTGAAACTAGATCTGCAAACAAACTTTATTTGAAAGAGTTTCCGTAATTAGAAAAGGTCAAAACTCCAAAGATGAGCCTTCCATTAATCTAGAAGCATTTTAGGGAGAATTTATGAAGAAAACTAATCAAAAGTGAAATTGAGGAAGTCCATCAACCAAAGTGAGCCCAGGAATAGAGATAGCGGAAGCTAAAAACAATGAACAGCTGAACATGTAATCAGCATTTTTTTCCCTCTATGGCAGAGCCAGCTATCATGGTAGTAGCCAGATGAGTTACGTAATCACAGTTTCAATACACCATCTTGTTTCTTAGCTTGGATCAGACCAGAAAGCTCTAGTTGGGCAAAAATGTGTTTAGTTCTAGTAGTTTTCATTGTTTTCTAGTGTGTAGTACATGAGATCATGAAACTACAAATGGTGCAATTTATTTCACTTGAAGGTAAAAAATACATTTAACAAAGTTCACCAGTTTCCACAGTAGGAGCAAAGACTGTAAAGAAAGAACAGTTTCATTAGAATGCTGAGAAAAGTCAGGCAGGCATTAGTCCTGAGAAAATTTTGATCCACTAGCATGGCACCACCAAAATAAAGCATATCTGCAACTAGCAACAAAAATCAGCGACTGTGGCATCAATCTAGTGCAGAAAATCCCCAACAGAAAATCAACATGAAGCTCTTGAGGCAAAAGGCATATGACAGAGGAAAAGATAGATCAACCTGTCTAAAAAACTGCAAGCTTCTGCTCTCTGGTGCAAGACCACCGACTTGAGAAGACAACAGAAAGGCATATCCACATGTAGGTCTAATACTTGAATCTCTTTGATCAACTTTATATGTGTACCTAACAGAGGATAGAAGGCTATGTCCTAACTGCTCTCTTATCAATTTGGATGAGATGTGTGCTGGATCAGTCAAAGTTCGCCATGTCAGATTGTAAGTGAGGTCATGGTGCATTGTTGAAAGCAAGCCAAAAGAAACCCCCGTCAAGTGTTCTTTCATCGAGGACTTCAACCAGTCCTTGGAGAGAAATGACAATCGAGCCATCAGTGGGACTGGTATTGCTCCAATTCTCGGTATTAACAGTCCAGCACTTAGCTCTGTTGCCCGATCTAATCCAAGAGAACCTGATGTATTCCAGGTCTCACAGTACCCAAACAGGTTCTTCAACTTCACCGAACCTTCAACTGAACATGACCTAGTCTGCCAAAGGTTACAAATTATTACACAAGGAGATCTGAAAGAACTAACCATCATAACATCCTACCAGAATAGGTTTTAAAGCTTAATAGATGGTTACATTATGTCTATTTAAAGCTTAATATATGGTGACATTATGTCTAATTAACATCATTCTCAAATTTGAAACTAAATGCGCAAGTAACTTAATGGAGTATGCCAGAAAATAGGAAATAAATATTGCACTACTTTTGTCCAAGCTATGTTGCAGCGCATGGAACTGCTAACATAAATATAACATTGGTGTAGTGAGATAGGACAGGAAACAACAAAATTTGATAGTTTGATGAAAAAAGAATTGATGAAATGGCACATCTCAATCAATCAATAATTGCTATGACAATCAGGCTGACATCAGACATCAGCAAATGCAAGCAAAGATTCATGTTCTAATTGAGCTATTTGCATAACTGAATCACACAAAAGCTACTTCATCTTTTTGGGCCAGCTATGTACCTGAAGTGTAGGGCCATGCCCCACATGCTTCAGAAATTAAATTTTCTTAAAATGGAAATAATTTGACATAACACCGGCATGTATCAGAGCCTCAGAGGCATCTTGGAGGCATGTTAGTGTTCAATAAAAGTAAGAAGGCTAGAAGGGCTACCAAGCAACATAGGCTGCCAGCAACCAAATGTGGTCAAACCCACAAGATTCATCCAGCATTGTTCCAAATGATAGGTTTGTCCAAGCAGGAAGAGAATGAGAAAGCACTAAATTTCTCCTCACAAAACCTAGTATGGTGGTGCATTTCGATCAAATAGACACCTGTTATTATTAATAGGCTCCAATCACCAAATACAGGTGACAAATTAATTTTACTCCAAGCAAACAAAATACCAAATCGATGTAATATAAGAAATTAGATCCATCTGCAACTCTCCAGAACAGAGCTACTCATTCCCATCAAATTACTACTATTAATTTGTTCCATTCTAATGAACGATACTAAATCTTGTTTTTCTCCAAAAACTGTAGGGAATCACCCTTCAGTAAAAATATAACAAACACAAAAACAAAACTGTACAAAGCTAAAGAATGAACCATGCTAAATCGCACACCAAGTATTATCCAAGACATTACTTTTATAAAAAAAAAAAAAAAAAACACCTGTTCAAGATAGAATTTTCGACGAGCATTCACTAATTTTTGTTCAAGCAAACAAAGTGATAAAATCCACTTGATTTCGGCAATTAAACTCCACAAGATACCACATTTCCACGGAAACACAGTCCTCCTAGTAGGAGTTAGCTACTAAAAGGTTCTTCTCTCTAATTGCAAGCGAGAGTATGTGTTCGAATCTCCACTTCTCTTAAAGCATGGATCATTTCTAACAAAACACCTTTTTAGTTCGATGCGCACCTGGGTGTTGGCGAAGACGTCGAGTTCCCCAGCGACGCAGCCGCGGGCCTCGGCAACGTCAACAAGGACGATGACGGCGCCGTCGTTGCCAGGGAGCCCCGGCGGCGCGGCGTCGAGGGTGATGGAAACGGCGTCGAACGTCCCGAGCCGACGGAGACGCTCACCAGCAGCGGCAGCCGCGCGAACGAGTTCCCGCATGGTGGCGGCACGCGCGAGCTCCGGTCCCACCGTCGTCTCCACCGCTGCGCGCCGCGTACGGCCGCAACCCCGGATCGCAACCTCCTGCACACGGATCCGCACCTCCTCCGCCGTGAGCCGCCGCAGCACGGCCTCGAGGCGAGCCTCCTCACCGCCACCGGACTGGTAGTGTTTGTCGTCGTCGTCAACCTCCCCCTCGTCACCGTCGGCGGCGAGGTAGTCATCGTGGAACTCTTCTTCATGGGAGGCATGGGTGGCCGACGAGGCTGCCATTCTCCAACTATTTTATTCTTCAACAACTTTGGTTTCAACTATGTTTTAAGGCCGGAAATTTTTAAGGTCTTGCTAATAATTTTTCAAGCTGGTTTAGATCAAATCTCCTTAATCACGTTTTGGATTAAAATTTGTCTATCAAATCGAGGGACCAAGAAGGGTTTTTATGGAACCAAATGAAAAAATTGGGAGACAACCTACTAACCTAGTATCGTAGTAGTAGATAAATATCTACATTTTGAGAGGTATGTGAATTGGATTTTCTTTGTCCACACCGTAGTTCTCATCATGTACCGTCTATCAACTTTGGTTAACTATTATAATCCACCACTGTTTATGCATACAATCGAATTTTATCTGTAAAATCTATTGATGTGTGGGTTTTGTAGCTGAATTAGAATTTAAAAAGCACTGCATATAATCTGTATTATCGTTACATACTATGTACAAAACGGTATATGTGATCTACTATAAATCTATAAACACAAATTGTAGGAGTGGTAATAATTATTGTTGTGGTTGTAAATTCTCAACAGCTAAGACTGATATGTCACCATCAAACCAAAACACAGAATGATTGTGCTACATACCACCTTGAGTTGATTGAAGGAAGAAAATTGAATAAGTTGGATTTATACAATTTAAGGTCCTGACGTGGATTTTAGTTTTGTTAAGTATATCCTAATGTAGGTCGGTTAAGAGATTTTTATAAGAGAAAAAATTATAAGGTGCATCATAGTGAAGTGTTTGTTGGTATTATTAAATGAGTGTAATAGTTATAAATGAGTGAGTACAACAAGTATTTATATTTTAAGAAAATAGTTTTTAATCATAGCAATCTTTTTGGAGCCCTTAAATAGGGGTAGGATAGTCATTTGAGTGCATCAAATATCTCTAATCTTTAGTATGTGTCACTATGGGCCTATCGGGAAGTAAAGTGATAGTTTTGGGAAATGTGGTCCTCACAACTCTCGATGAAGATTGACTACGGAACCTCGGAGAAAATTGGACCATCAAGGTTTCGGGGTCAGGGCATTTAGTGTTTTCTGAGAGTCCCTTCTGTTGGAGTTAAGGGGTATCTGATAAAATCTTAGACGGTGTCTTCTTAGTGATTTGGCACAATGATTTTTGGTATTCTTGAGGAGGCTACAACCTTGGTCCACTGCGACCACTTGTGCACACTTAGACATGTTGTCTTATCCCTACGATGTATGTCTTGAGATGGTCCTCTCTGAAGGGTGGAGAGATCATGCAATTGTCTAGAGCGGATATCTACTAAATAAAATGTCCCAGATGACTTAATACAGGTGGTGTACATGTGGTGGTCCATGCTTTTAGATATTTGCTCCTCCTCCTCCAACAACAATAATAACAATATATACTAGATTTGACTTGTTTAGATGGGTTCCACCTACTTCCTCCAATCTTAAAAGAATATTATTTTAACTCTATGTGTATTCTTCGCATTTATAATTCATATGATATGTGTTGTTTGAATATAACCAATTAATGATTAAGATAAATAATAACTATGAGATTATTTTTAGAAGATGAGATCATCTTTCATATAGAAAATATAGAAGAATTTTATTCCCAAAAACAATAATCTTTCGGATATAGATACAGATGTAGTATTTATGAAAAGTGTTGATCGTGATGATTCAATTACGATTGGAAGTTATAACTAACTTAACCACGTAGATTGTCTCCAAATACATTGGAGATCCATTTATTGTTCAAGTTATGTAATCGGATCATGTAATCCTGTGTAGAGTACAGCTATACTAATGGGCCTTGAAAAGAAAAAAGAAAAAGAGTAGGGTAAGCCCAAAGCCTGGTTGGATGTGGGGCGAGGACAATGGGTCCCAGGGCCCATGAGAGAACCCAAAACTAATGGGCCACCCAGGGCCCATGACAGAATCCAAAAACATTTCGACAAAATCTCCATACTCTTTCGTATTTCCCAGAAAATATTTGAACTGCCCACCTCTTCCTCCGGCGGCAATCCATGGCCACCGAGAGGGAGAGGGCGCTCCTCTCCTCCGTCGTCGCCGACATCAAGTCATACTCCTCCTCCGATCCCCTCCGCCCCTGGCTCCGGTTCGGACTCCCACTAATCACAAACGCCATTTCATTTCCTCCATGTTTCTCTTTCTGTTTGTGGTGTTATGCGTCAATTGTTCTGTGCTTTTATTTAATGTGTCAGGGGGATGAGGAGGCTGAAGGAGGCGCTGCCGCCGGCGACTCTGCGGGAGAAGCTTCCGAGGTTCCTGCAGAAGTGCGCCCAGGAGTTCGAGGCCGAACCCCGCTACCGCGACGACCCCCGATACCTTCGCGTCTGGATCGACCTGGTGAGCCAGCTACTAGGAGCATCTCGTGGATTTGATTGCTTGCAATATGATCGAAATTGGTTGGTTAAGGTGTTGAGGTTGGCCATTTGGATGTAAAGATGTGATTTTTATTGCATCTTATGTTTAGTGTGCAGTGCTCTCTGGACATAAGGAGTGTCATATGGTTGGTAGCAAGTTGGTGAGAAGTAGAGTTATTGTAGCTTAAGATTTGATGGAAATTTGGTGAAAATGGATCAACGGGATTTCATTTTTTGTTGGCTTAGGCTGGAAGGTTCAGCATCTCTCGGCTTGGGTCAACAGAGATTTGATTGGAAACTTCTCATAACTTAAGTACTTGTGTGGACCACTAGGTATTTAGTTTAACGGATTTCGCTAGACTTCTCCACCTCTCAGTTACTTCAATAGGATCTTTTTTAGTTTTTGCAGTAGAACAAAGTTGCTTCTGTTTGCTTTCAAATTATATGTTAACCATAGTGAGCTCCATTGGCTTTGAAACTCTTTGAAGAACAATATTTTCGTGGGTTGATAGATCTCAACTGACTTTCCCATTTCCTTAATGGTGTAGATGGACTATGTGGAGGATGCAAAGCCATTGCTGAAGAAGATGGAGAGGAACAAAATAGGGCTGAAGAGAGCTGCTTTTTATATGGCTTATGCACTGTATTATGAGAAGAACAAGAGGTTTGAGGAGGCGGAGAAGATGTACCACCTGGGGGTCCAGAAGTAAGAGCTTATCCCATGTTGTTACTAATACCATCTTTTGTGCTTACAAATTGTTATTGTTGTGTGAACTGAACTGAACTGAAGTTCAATAACCTTGCATCTAATATTTGCATGGCTGCACTTTCATCATCTGTAACTGGAGAAAGTCCAAGTTCACTTACTGCAATCGGTCAATATAACAGCAGGGCATTAGCATCTTTCTGTTTGAAATTCCTAAGGCTATTAGATTAAATATAGCATCTTGTATTGAAAAAAATATTCACAAAAGATCATAGATCCTTGGATTACAAGCAGTGTATCGTGTCCAATGACGGGCTCATTATATAGTTCCTTGGTACGTAAAGCTGGGCTCTTACTAGATTATTTAACAGCCTTGCAGAGCCTATTGGGGAGTTAAAGAAATCACACGAACAGTTTATTCATCGCATGGAATTATACAAGATGAGGAGAGCCAAAGTATAAACCTAATTTCTTGTAGTCTTCATCTAGACCTGGCAATATTGGGTTTAGATTTATTTTTAATAGATGCATTTCAGCTGCAGGAAGGGAGGAAGCCTAGCAAAGTGGGGTCAATTGGTACATGTGTCAACCAAGTTGAATGTACAGCTAAGCAAAAAGGTTTGTCTTGTGCTACTCAAATCAATCTAACCACTATTATTGCCTTTGTTAAGTGTTCTTGATATTCTAAGCTGTTTAATCAATCTTTTCTGGTGCAAGATAAAATAACTCCCTTTCAGCACCTGAACTTTCATGCACTTAGATTATAGCCTTTAAGTCTGGTTTTCATAATGTGCATCTTTTGTTAATATAATGTCTAGTCCTAACTACTGACACACAATGTCTGCCTGATTGGACATACAAATAGCAGAAGTGATTTCATCAGGTAGTACTGATACTGAACTCAACATACAAGAAAATAACTTGATGTACCCAACAAATAAATTGTTCTTGGGAATCTGTTGCAGGTGAAAGCAGAGGCTGTACAGAACTGAAAACAAATCCAATGCAAAAATCAGGAAGCAGTTCAAATCCTGTAATAGCTTGTTATCGTCCATCAGGGCCTGCACAAGTTGGTACACTGTCCAGAGGCACCTTAGGAGATAACAACAAGAATCTGGGTCGCTGCAATAGCGATGACACTGTTGTTGTAAGGTTTGTAGACTCCGCACTGATCGGGAAGTCAGAAACTGAAGATGCCTGCCATCATGGCCTTGTTGAACCAACTGTGAACACCAAGGAGGCTATGGATGCGATCAATAGCATGTTTTTGGAGCCACTGGAACCAGAAACAATGCTCAAGAGACGCTCAAAACGTGACAAACCAAAGTTAAATGAGCAAACAAGTGCATTTGAGATCCTTGCCGATGAAGATGAGCCTATCGTTAATACTCCTAACGTGCGGGACAACAAGAACACAAAACAAGATCATCCAAAGTACAACCAACAAACACGTGCATTTGGGATTTTTGTTGATGAGGATGGGCCTGATGGTAACAATCAAAATGCAGGACGAAACATGAACACTAAGCAAGATCACACGAAGTTAAATCAGCAAACAAGTGCATTTGAGATCTTTGTTGATGAAGATGAATCTAATGGTAATGATCAGAATGCCGCATGCAACAAGAATACTAAGCATCCTTCAAAACCATTATGTGATTCATCAGGGCAGCACAGCACAGGTGACTTCCAGAAGCCATTTGTGGGAGGGTTTGCAATATTGCCTGATGACAATGAAGATGAGCATTGCAAGAAAAATGATGATAGAGTTAAGATAAATTCCAAAATTGTGCAGCCTATTCATGATAAGGATACTTCGTTCCATTCAAAACGAGCTGATTCAAAAACAAGCCGGAGTGAAGATTTTCATCCAGTCTCTGGACTTCGAGAGGACACGGTAATTCATAGGTTTGTTGGATCAGCTGTACTTGGCGAACCTAAAG
Organism: Pharus latifolius; assembly: GCA_019359835.1. NCBI lineage: Eukaryota > Viridiplantae > Streptophyta > Magnoliopsida > Poales > Poaceae > Pharus > Pharus latifolius. Next base: position 73,026,949 of record CM033329.1, on the reverse strand, counting down.
TGGAGAATGCATGCCATCATGGGTTAGTTGATCCAACTGTCAACCTGAAGGAGGCTATGGACGATATAAACAACATGTTCGGGAAACCACTGAACTTCAAGGGTGAGAAACCAAAGAGAAGGCAAGCCAATGCTCTGTCAGAGAGAAAACCATCTCCAATTTCCAGTTTCTCCATATTGGCTGATGATGACCTCGAAGAGAACTCTGTTGCCCAAGCTAAACCAAACAATTTATGCAAATTTGGAGCTGATAATAATCTATTTGAGCCGACGATTACTACCCGTGATGTCATGGCTGAGATCAATGATATGTTTGGAATGCCACTGGACTTCTGAGATATGTTTTATAGCTAATTGAAGAACTCAACATACCAGAGTTTGCCTTCAATTTTAACTTTTGGTTTGAGAGGCTGGTTTGAAGCTATTAGAAATCCGCAATTAGTGGTGTTGATCAATATGTTGAGCTTGGAAAATGCTGTTGGAGTTGCTGCTTTTGGTGCAAAGCTGGTGAAGATTTGCTAAATGTCCTCTGGTTGTCTGTTCTTGTTCAAATATATGCACTTTATGCACTTCATGGTTATGTATCATTCCTTGGCAATTGATGAGTATTTTGATATTATTAATTCATTTTCCTTTGACGAAATTTGGAAAATTGTGTTACCATACATTCAGATTCCCAAGATGTTTGATTTACTGCTAATAAATGATGCTGAGAAGAAATATACCGATATAACTTGTTAGAGGATGTATTTTGTATACTTCAGTGAAGAGTATATATTGGACTAGTCTGAAAAGTAAAGTAACCTTGGGTTACAGTACCGACATGGGGGAAATGCACGGCGCTGTGGCATGGTGCATTTTGTTCTTTACTATATAGAGGATATGTTTCCTCAAATAGCTGTCCACAGTAATTTTGTCTACCACATCCTCATTCCTCTGGCAGTCTGCCTTGACAACAAAGAGATGACGAAACATTTCCAGAAGCACCATTTAGGCATATGAGTGTGCATCTTCCATAAATGACTCAAGAGTAGATAGACTACTTTTATATCAAGCAGGTAAAGGAAAATGTGTTTGCCTTTGCACATGCAGGCACAAAATCCTGACCTGGGATCATCTGGCTATGTCTCACAAAAACACGGGTATCAATGTCATAAACTCAGGATAATATTAGAAGCTAATAGTAATTCCCCATTTTTCAGACTAAGGCATCTCCAACGACAAGAATTTTTGGGATGCACTGAGGCACATATAAGCTGCAAATCTTCATTGCTCTACATCTTTGCCATTCACTAGGTTTTCTTTTGTTCCACTTTTACAAACTTGCAGATTCACACTGATCCACAGAAAAAATTAAATGAAAAAGAGAGTATATAGTACAAGAAAAAGGAAAAGCAGAGGATCAATTATCCTTCCTTCTCTGGGGCTGAATCCTAACCAGTCTCTGCAGAGACAATCTCAAGCTCAGCCCACCACAGTGGATTATCCTTTGGGATTGCCTGGTCTGGTGGCAATGCGGTGATGCCTCTCATCAGTCTCACAACCTCAGCCATGGTCGGTCTTTTCTTTGGGTCAGGATTTATGCACAGTCTCAAAACATCACATAGTGCTGCTATATCCTTGTCAGGCACTGATGATTTCAGTGTTGGGTCAGTCATTGTGGTGAGTGGCCTCTTGCCATCCAGATAGCTTGATGCCCACAGGACAAGAAGGCCATGGTCTTCAGAGAATGGTAACCGACCGGAGATCACCTCAAGCAGCAGTATGCCATACTTGTAGACAATACTCTCTTGGTCCTTGTTTTGCAATGTTGCATCTTTGTCGACATTCCAGAATTCGATGTCAGAGATCTTGGCCGCATAGTCGTCGGTCAGGTAGATGGATGAGGAGTTGAGTGACCTTGGGACAACAGGAGGGTCTAGTTGGTTCATGTGCTCCAGGCAATATGTTACTCCCATGATGATACGTAGCCGTGTAGGCCAATCCAAATGTTCAGCTTCTTTAACTGCAGCAGAAAATCATAAATTCAGTAAGCAATCAAGGTTATTTTGTCTTTTAGAATCCAGGTAAACTTAAGTGTTGAACATTGTGTGAGAAAGGTCTTTGGAAGGTATTCAGATACTGAGGTAAATCAAAGACACTCACTATGCAAATGCTCAAAGAGAGAACCACAGGGAGCGTACTCAAACACCATCATCCTGGTGAATGGCTCGTCGGACACACAGTAACCAAGAAGGTTCATGAAGTTCATGTGGTTCACTTTGGACAACACTGAGATCTGAAAGAAGATGAATAAATACCACACAATTGTACCACACAATTTGGCACGACAAAATGAATCGCTTTGTAGTTAAATTTGCACATTAGATCATCACCTTTTTCCTAAATTGCTGCTCAGACTGATCTGACGTGTCTTTGGCAGACTTGGCCAAAGTGGAAACAACAGCTATTTCAACTCCACTCGACAGAGTTCCCTTGTACAATGTGCAGTCAGACAGAGTCCCGATCACATTACTGAAATCTTCACATGCCGTCTTGAGTTCAGCCCTTCCTAAAGAAGGCACACCTGCACACGAAGTACAATGCACTCAACATCTTCAATTTGTCACACCCTATTTCAGATGAGTAAATTGAACCAGACCTACTGTGGTTTGACATTTGTAAATTTTTGTAGTATAAGTTTTACACAACCTACTATAGTACATGCTTAAGTGACTTCTGTGGTGTAAATTAATTCACCCTTTACGAGTATGCTTAAGATGATGAAAAACTGGACCTGTCACGAAGGCCTTCCTTAGTTGCCCGCTCAGTCCAGTAGCCCATGGTATGACCATGCGTTCCTTCTTCCTGCGGGATGAGAGTAGATACATGGCAGTGGATACAACCACAAGGCAAGCCGCTCCACCAATTGCCAGTGAGCAGATAGCCCAAGACTTCTTTCGAGCCGAAGAGGATTCAAGAGGTTGCATATGTTGTTGGTCGGTAGAATTGTATGAAGAATTCAAAGGTTGTTCCCTACTTGCTGTTCCATTAGAAGGTTCTGAACTTCGCAGCCCCCTTGCCTGCAGGAGTTGCCCCAAGACGGCATTTGGAATAGTTCTGTATAACAAATGGACACAATCAGTTAAAGGCATGTGTTTGGAAAATTAAGTTGACACATGATTAGCATATCTCTACGTTTCCATAATCCTCTTTGTATTATGATACATTTCCAAGTACTGCCAAGGTATATGTTCTCTGAACCCTATCATATCAAAAGGCTAACGGCATATCTATGGTAACATATCAAAAGGCTAACGGCATATCTATGGTAACATATCAGAATACAAATAGAAGAATACATAACACCGGAATAATTCCAAGGGATGGGCATGCAAGATAGTACAAGCAATTTCAAATAATGTGAATTTTAAAGTGGCTCTGATTAGTTTCAGTTGGTCCTTTTTTAATCATATGCATGCCCATTTCATTTCAGATAGCTTGAAAGAAAACCCCAGAGAACAAAAAAGAAGGCAGACTTTGTTAAACACTTTCTGCATGATTGTAGCCTTTCATCAGCTATAGCCTCTGAAACTGTATTAAGCTCTCGCAACTTCACTGGCAATCCACCAGACAACCTGTTACCTTTGAGTAAGCTGCAAAGATCATCATACAGCCTCAGATTATGTCTTAAGCGCTGAAAAAAAAGATTAAAACTGTAGTGTTTGGTATATGTGATTTTTACTCACAGAAGTTTTAGAGGCGGTCTTTTTGCTAAATCTGAAGGAATTGCTCCACTGAGGTTGTTGTGACTTAATTCCAGCACATCCAGCTTTTGCAAGTTTCCCAATTCTCTTGGGATGACTCCATAGAAGGAATTGTTGCTGAAATCCCTACATGGTAAAATGTGATAAGATCATGCAGAAAATTGAAAAGAAATTGCTGTCTTCAATACTGCATCAATATCGACTGGCAATTCAAGATTTGACTTTTGAGCAGGGTTGGAAAAAACATATATACAATTAGAAAAAAAAAATTACAGCACAATTTCATCAATATTCCTGCAAAGTTGTTTATTTCAAATTTTACATCCAGAAAATAGGAACAAGCAATTAATAACTTGTGCTTTGTAGATGCACAGCATGCCTTAGGCCTTTTCCTGGAGGGGAATTTAGCCAAAAAATATATAAGGGGTATATCTTTCTCTTCTTTTCGCTTCTATGGTACAATTGGAACATAGGTGTTTTGCAGAGACACGGTTATAATTCCAATTTTGCATGCAAAATGCAATACATCAAAATAAAATTTGGGAACAAAATATAACTCCAGAAATTTAGATACTGTGTGGTGGGCCACAATATGAACTTTAGACTAAGATGATGGTGATACATGGATAGATGCTTACAAAATCTGGATGTCAACGAGCTTTCCAAGCTCAGGCGAAATCATGCCCTTGAGACCAAGATCCTTCAAGATCCTACAACCATAGTCCTTCAAATTTAAAAACAAAGCCACATAACTTAGATATTATATAAATCTTTGCATCATCAAGTGTGAAAGAAAAAAGAAACATAGGAAATTGCTTTGAAGCTTGAAGGGGCAAAAAAGAAGTCAAAATTATTCCTTATGCATAACCAAAACGTTACTCCATTGACTACAGGGAAATAATCGTAGCTTCCTCTAGATGAATTTGACTTAGAAATGCCAGATGTTACAAATTAAAAGGACAAGGGAAATCAAGTATAACACTCCTGAACTGAAATTAGGGCATGTTCAATGGGTATCTTTAATCATGGTTAATATTACATGCTTGATGTACTTTTATAAACAATTGACAATTAAAGCATCACTTACAAGACAATTTAATTATGGTTAGCAGGAGAAAAGTGGAGATAGGATCAAAGCATCACTTACAAGGCCATCACTCTGCCATTATCTGAGCACTCTACTCCAAACCAAGAACAATAGCTCAAAGCATCTCCACCTTCTACCCAATTCGATAAAGATCCGTGCGGGTCCTCTTCTATGCTCTCTCTAAATCTCAAAAGAGCTCTCTCTAAAGCACCAACAGGAAGATGTTGAATTACAAGCCCCACTAGAAGAAACCAATTATGATCTATTTATCATTTTTACCCATGAAATTTTTTCTCACCTTCTTCACTGAGGGAAGCACAAGGCTCAAATCTCTCATACACAAGGAAGAACACCAAGAAGTAGGCCACCCTGATCCTCCATGTCTCCATATCTCTCCCAAAGACCAAAGGAAAAGCTCAATACTTTTCTTCTTTCAGTAAATGTTATATGAAACAGAGTGAGAACAATAGAGTAAAATCCAATAAAATAGAGGGGAAAAGACTGGAATCCTTACCTGTAAAGTGTGGTGATGGACTAGATGCCACAAAGCTCAAATCTTTTGTGAAAGCACACACCATTCCATACAACTCAAGAAAAGAATCCCACAGAATATATCTCCCTTACAATGCCCTGCAAGTAAATATGCTGCAAGAATAAAAAAAAAAAAAAAGGCAAAGGAATGTCAAACAAGAAGAACAAAAATGAAAAGCAGGATTTTGAAAACTGTTCAAGTAAAGATAAATCTCTATTTCAAGAACCAAGCACAGAACAAAGGGTACTTATAAAAGAAACTCAGAAACCAAGGAAAGTTTGGAAAATTTATACCGGCAGAGAGCAAAGAATCCACTATACAGCATCCACTTCTCCAAGTCTCCACTCAATGAGGCAATGAATGATACAGCAATAAAATAAATTATAGAAGCAAAAGAGAAAAGGAGAGAAAGTTAGGAATTTTGAACACCAGGAACGCCGAATATTGAAATGTACTTTGTGGGTTGGAGGATATCTGTCTGTGTCTGTCTGTGTAATTTGCATAGATATGGCAGGCGAGTGTTCTTTTTTTTTTTCTCTCCCTCTCCAGTCAATCTCCACAGTCTCTTCAACTGCTGTGTTTTTAGAAGCACTAATGTTTGGAGTTGTGACTGATTGTGGATTATTGGTGTGGTGCGCCCTCCAGTTTCTTCTCAGGTTGGTGCAGTTTTTTTTAAATATAATGTACCTCTAAAATGATGCTTTGTAGGATTTTATTTTAGAATGGTTGGGATGACATGTGAGCTCCAAATGTTGATCAATTCATGAAAACTAAATCTTTTACATATGTTCTTTCACAAGTCAGCGAGACAATGACCCCTTGAAGACAAAAAATCCTCCTCGTTTTCTTCTCAAATAAGCTCAAACAAATGGTAAACCATTTTTCTTTACCACTAGCCAACAGTAATAGTTCAACAGAAACATCTATTGAATTAGGTACTGGAGACATTTTTTCTAATAGAAACTTCTACTACTACTACACCTAGATGCGTACGTCTAAAATAGCTGTCAATTTTTTTATTTGTTGATAATTTCAACCATTAATGTATTCATAAATAACTATATCACCCACAAGAAAATAATATGAACAGATTTCTCGTCAAAAATGTTTTTATAATATTATATATTTTATAATTCTGCTACTGTATTGTGATAAATTTATGGTAAAAATTATTAAAAAAAAAGTGAAAAGAAAATATGTATATGTGAACGGAAGGAGAAGCTGGCTAGAATGAGACAAGGGGACGAGGCAAAAAAAAAAAGGCGAATCGACAAAGACAGACCGTGACCATGTGAATGGCCAAGCGTACAGGGAATCAACAACCAAACATCCGTTCCATGTGCGTACGTGTTTTGTATATATTTTGGAAACGGTCCAACCATGTAATATGTGTCCCCATCCGTTGTGAATTAATTGTGAATTTTGATGCAGTTTCGTCCCAGAAAAACATAATTAATTGTAGCTTTCCTGACCTCATACTCGGCACATTGTTTTGCACGAAATCCACCAAATAAATATTTACACAAAACAAATATTTGAAGACTGCATGTGCGTCTATCCACGAACATGCAAAGTTAAATTCTCAAATGTCCATGGATCATATTTCCAAATTAAATAACATTAATTATGACTGAAAAATAATTTTGGACCCCCTGGATGGCTGGATGTATCTTCATCTCAGTGAGCTCTACCAAAGAGCCTAACTCACTGCATCATCATTTTCTTACCACGCTCTGCATATTAGATATCACAACTAGTCGCAGCAGTGGAGGTAAAACACAGTCACGCAGGCTAAAAAATCATCCATTTGTCAGTTATTTTGTTAAATAATTTTTATCCCTTCAAGTCGGCAAAACGGGTGTTTGGTCTAGTGGTATGATTCTCGCTTCGGGTGCGAGAGGTCGCGAGTTCGATTCTCGCAACACCCCCCAGTCTCGTTTTTGTCTTGTCTGTCCGTGCATAATAATAACCAACCTTTTTTTTTTCCTTTTTATAACATACATATATTATCCATGATCAAAATTCGATATGGCTAGCTGGGAATCAACCAAACACCCTTGCATATGATTTTGGATTAATTACGCTTGTTTATCTTTTAGGCCGTATAATTACTGCACCATGAACTAATCACAATGGCTACCACGATCAATTGCACCAATACAAGATGAGGCTAAACACAACTTAAGACTCAAGAAAACAAGCCACCATCGACACGTCTATTCGGCGGTATGATATCAAGTTCATAATGGTGAGTTGGTAACACGAAACTTTTTAAAGATCTGAACAAGTTGAGTTCTATCCAGATGATAGGGAAATAAGTACATGGGTGCAACCCCCACATACAGTCAAGTGTGATACAACTTATACATGTCGGTCCTACATCATCAATCAGGTGGATGCAAGATCGAGTATATGATCGTATGAACTGGGAGCTCTTCTTTACCGGAAGTAAATGGATATTAGTGGGATGTCAATGTCATTGTCATCGTCGTCCTCACAAGCCACCACAACATCAAGATGGCGCCGATATGAGGGTACCTCGAGCTTGGCCACCTCCTTGGCCACATCAACCACCTTCTTATCCAGCCGCTCCTTGTGCCTCGGGAACATGGAGTTGTACAGCAGGGAGGTGCCGCACGAGATGCTGTACGCATGCAAGCCCTTTTCCTTGAGCCATTCCAGGAGCTCCCTTAGGGTGATGTTGCCGGTTATGGTCCAGCGGTCCCAGACTGTCCAGGCCATGTCTTGGTGCTTGATGGTCTTCGGTGGGACCGGTTCTGCCATAGAGAAGAGGGGGATTGCGAGATTTGCAAATGTGTTCCGGTAGTCTTCGACTTTGTGCCCACCAGCAAGGACTTTGTAAAGTTCTAGGCAGACAAGGCCAGTGGCCATCGCGGTTGTGGTAGCAATGGCTGGGATGATCCTGCCTGCTATAAACTTGGCCTTCAGCTTGTCCACTTCAGGAATGCTGTAGTTCCTTGCTCGCATGTTAGCAAAACCAGCTATCAAGTCCATGTGGAAATTCGTGTCATCATCCTGCACATACAGAAAAGGTAGCTCAGCTGTTTTCTGAATTTTATGGCAAATTATGGAACTTCCAGATATACAAAATAGAATGTTCCTTTCTAGAGATACATGGATACACAAGGTAAAGCTAAACTAATGCTCAGCATTTCAAATGTAACCCACAGAATATAAATGCAAGAAAGTTCTTCAGAATAGTTCTTCCTACTACTCTATGTAACTACTTTTCAGTTAATAAACTCAGTACAGGCCTTCCACCCACTCTTTTCAAAAAGGAAAAAAATCGTTCTTTGGAGAAAATTAATTAGGACATACTGACCTTTTCAAACTGTATTGGGTTCATATGGAACCCTGGTGGCAATGTTTTGGCAATTTCTTCTAACTTTGCAATGAGTTGTTCAATGACCGCTGCATCATCAACAGATGCAGTAGATAAACTGGTAGCCTTCTCATCTGTTACTATCTTAACCCCCTGCTTTGGTTGGAAATCAGGGACAATCACCTTGTCAACAGCTTCAGCCAGCTTCTTTGGGTTTTTTGCCCAGTCAGGTATGGGTATTCCAAATGTCTCTGCCCTTAATACTGAACCAGACAAAATAAAGCTGAGGTGACTTGGGTCAGCAGATGAGAACTCCAGTGGTCGGGGAAACCGTTTCGGAGCAGACCAGAAAGGAGCGCCAGAGCTAGTCATAGAGTCTTCCGGGAAAGTGAATGTCAACTGCTTCACACGGTTGGAGAAATAATCCTCAAACCTAATATCGAAGACAAACCATCAGCGAAAGCGTCCTTATATCATTATAATATAGGTAAGATAAATCATAAATGTGAAACCAACAGGCGACCATGCACCATGCCACATTATTATTAAGCTAGTGTGGTGCGCGGGACACACACACACAGAGTGAGTAAAACTTACTTAAGCCGGGTCCAGGTGATACAATCTTGGAAAGTCTCGCACTTCTCTCTATCAAGGCACTCAATAACACGCTCAAGTTGATCCCTAGCTTGGGCATCGCCAGCATTTCTCGCCGCAGCTGTATATGCACTTGGATTTGAAAGGAAAGCATTTACTTCGGTGGGGGTCTTCTCAAGTAAACCCTCAAACTCAGACCTGGCCCATGTTAGGCAGTGATCAATATTATGAGGAAAAGAATGGACAGTGCACATAGGTGCCTGCTTTTCAGGGGGATCTCTGGATGCTCCATAGTTCTCTGTTAAGTGGGGTATAACAGTCTGTGTATTGCATTTAGCCCCCAAAGTCCCAGATTCCAGCAGTGGCTTCTGGAAATATACACACCTAGAGTCTATGTACATTCTTGCAGTCACATTGTCAAGGGCATTGATAACAGTGTCCAGGCTCTCCCAGAAGGCATCATCAAACACATTTTCAGTCTCTGAACTTGCTCTATTTTGAAGGGCCTCAACATGAAGCTTGGGGTTAATTGCCATAGCAGCAGTAGCAGCGACTGTAGACTTAGGCTGCCCAATGTTCCAGTCACGGAAGAGAAACTGGCGACTGAGATTGCTCTTTTCAATAATATCATCGTCTGTCACAGTCAACTTTCCATTCTGGCTGCAAGAAATGCCCATCAGTGCCAGGTTCTTCAAGAATTCACACCCAAGTGCCCCAGAACCAACCATAAAGATTTTAGCCACCTCAAGTTTCTTTTGAAGCTCAGATCCAAATACACTGATTTGGGCATCATATCTACTGTTCTCTGGCTCCAAATTACTAGGCTCCAAGGGTTCAACAGGAAGAGATTCAACAGAATCAAAATAGAAGAACTGCAAAGTTGGGATTATACATGAATATTTCAAACCTCTGTGAACAAATACCATAGCAAATGAAAGGAAAGGAGCAACAGATTCTAACCTGGTAAACTGGATGGAATTTCCCTGAGCATGCTTTCACAACCTCCTGACCTACAATACCACCAAACATTGCAGCCATAGGATTCAGAACAGCTCTGGAACCACTTGCAAAATGGTGCAGGAGCTTTTTGTCAATATCTTCAAGCTTTCCACCACCCATAGTTTCATTAATGCTAATAGCAAAATCTATCAGCCTTCGAGCATCATCACTGGACCCAGCAACAGGAAATCGCTTCAAGTCATTCCGAAACTTATCCAAAGCCTGGAAAGCCAAATGCAAAAGAGGTGGGCGGTCAAACTTGGAGAAGTCAATCATGAGAAATTCTCCTGGCTCCTTAATGGCATCTTTCAAGGGTTTAAATTTAAGAGTCTTTGGTGGCTTGACCTGGGTGACAATACCACCCCTAACATACATGCCAAATGAAGTAGTGTCTTCTTCTAGGGTAAAAGAATATGGCCTTGCATTCTTAATCTTTCTTGGTTTTCCATCATTTAGCTCAGTCATTCCCTGGACTTCAGAGAACACAACCAGATCACCATCCTGGAACTCCAGACGCTCATCATCAACACAGGAGACAAGTGCTGGATTGTCATTGCTGATTGATGCCACTATTCCTGTATGTGGTTCCTCTCCATCGACATCCAAAACAGTAAACTCAGCACCAAAATCACAAAAAACACTGCCAAAAAGACCTCGAACTTCAGACTTAATGAAGGCAATTGGTGGCTGATGGCTGTGGCAGTAATCATCAAACTCAACTGCTTTGTCTAAGCTGATATCAGTAAAGACCACAGCCTGTAAATCCAAAAGAAAATGTTTATTCTGAGAATAAAAAATAGCCAACTTTTACCCAGCCCAAAACCATGTAGAACCTATTTGTTTCATATGCACACCAAGAATGAACCTATTTTATGAAAGTGGAATAGATTTCTGGAGATGAAAAGGCAGATAGCATAACTAAACAATGACCTACAAGCAAGACAGGAAGTCAAGATCTAAAACTAGAACACCAGACCCCAAATAGATGAACTAACATAAATTTCTAGTGTCATTTCTTTGGAAGTTTCATTCTTATACAAAGACTAACATAAACTTCTACACTAAAACCAAATAAAAGATGGACAGCCTGGTGTTGCAGCTCAAAGCCTCACAGGAACAGATAGTAGAGGCATTACACCAAGTTTGCATGGAAGAATCACAGATATCACCAAAGATATAGCAAACTCAATGAGATCAAATATCAATTTTCAAGCTCACATACCTGGAAATTAGATAGCTGCTCCTTGGTCAGAGCACCAGTTAAGGTAGAAATAAGAACAGCATTATTAAGCTCCTGTAGCTTTTGAACGCAAGCTTGAGCACGATTTTTACCAACATCCTTCTCTGAGAGGAAGAAGTTGCTTGATAAGTCCCAGAGTTCCACGTCACCACCATCGTGCAAGGTTACGGACTTGACACCCGCAAGGACAAGGTTCTTTGCTGAAGGAATACATATACTATAAGTAAACAGACCATATCTGAAAGTGAAAACAAAAGCAAAGCCAAAACAGCTTTCACCATAGAGAAATTTGAATTCCTGATAACCACTTCAATTTTACAAGATAAACATAACATAGTGCATGCCAAGCATCTAAAAGCTTATAGAATAGCAGAAGAGGCACACAAGAACCACAATCTCATGTAAGCCTAGAGTTCCCAAAGAGTAACAATGACATTCCAGCATAGACTAAATAACCAAAGCAACAAGTTTAGCTATGATATATGGTGCCAACCAGAGAGCCAAAACAAATCCAGCTTGGTCACTTGGTGAAATTACACCATTGATCAAATTGACCAGTGCTTTCAGTACAGTTTTAAAATGCCATCTCGAAATTGTGGAATAAAGCTATAGCTTACTAGAAAACATGTCAGCAGCTATCTGTGCAGCGTGGTCATTCTGAACATCACAAGGCCATAAGCCTATAGTGCAAATGAAGGACACAGCTAAGATACTGCTTTCTCACCGGACATAAATCAAGCAGCTGATTAATACAACATGCCACCATGTCATACCTAATTATGAGCAGCATCAGCTATTGAAAGATCAAACCAATCAGGTATACTACTGTCAGGGCAGACATCAGTGAGTTAGACCAAACTTGGAACACTGACAGTAGAATTGACTCAGCATCTCACCATATGACATCCTAAGTCACATTGAGATTCGAGATATCATTGCAAATTAACAATTAACGAAAGATCCAACTTTTGCACAAGTAACACAGCACCTATCGCCACACAAGATGAAATAAGGAACAAAAAAAAGCACAATTACAATGACAGTTCAAGTTACAACAGCCTAACACAAGCTGGTATTTTCCTACAACGCATGACTACATCAGCTCAAATTTTGTGCAAAAATTAACAAGCCAAAACCATTTTAATTAACGTACCGATCTCAGCGCCGAGGCCCTGGAGGCCAGAAACCAGGATGTTGGAGCCGAACAGCCGCTTCATCGTCTCCCGGCCGTACACCGCGAGCTGCCGGCTGTGGAGGTCCTCATCTATCTCCGGTACCCTCCCGGCCATGACGTCCTTCTCCTCCTTGGCGCGGGTCTTCTTCTGCAAGTCCTCGACCTCGCCGGCGACCACCTCCCGCTTTCGGGGAAGCATATAGAGCAGGACGCCGCCGATAACCCCGACCACGGCGGCGCAGGTGGCCGCCGCGAAGAGCAAGTAGTGCGCCTCCGGAGAGAGATGCCGAGTGAGATCCAGCTCGTACGGAGGCCGAAACCTCGGCGAGACGGAGAACGCGAAGAAGAGATCCACAGGACGGGGGGTGGGGACTAGGTTTTAGAGTGAAGGGGAATCGGGGGGCTTAGATGTAAAAATGGTTAGTTCCTTACTTGGGCAAGAAGAGGGCGAAGAGACGAGAAGGTGGTGGGGACGGCGGCATGGTGACAGGTGGGGAACCAAGTTTTGTGGGGTCCACATGGCATGCCTGCTTTGCTTAAAGGGCTGCGGAATCAGGTTCGCCTCTCCAAGTGGGGGAAGCCCATTAATTTTATAGAGCAAGTCGAATACGACACGAAATTTGTTGGTTCATTCTGGAATGCGGAGTTCACTTTGTTCTGCTATGGGCCTAAGGAGCAAGGCTGTCCTTGGGATCTCCCTTCGCATCTCTCTTTGACAGGTCAGTGTTGCAGCAGTAGGAATGGAACCATGATATAGGTATTCTCAAGTGCCCATTCTGCATATGATTCTGCTTCTCAACAAACTAACAACTCTATCATTGGCTACTGCGTACTTCCAAACTCTCTCACATTGTTGGAGCCATCTTTTACTGACTTTTCTTTGATCCGGCTGATGGCATCAGGGAAGCTAGAGATGCAAAAGTACCATACATCGGTAGATATGTTTGATGAAATCTCATGTGATGAACCACAACATACAACTGGGGTCAGCAGTTCATCTATTGTCGTCGACACTGAGGGAGAAAAATACACCGCCAGATATAATTTCTTGAAGTTGCACTTCCTGTATGAACATCTGAAGTGCAATTCATGCAATGCATTGGCTAAGCATGATTCTAATGTTAGCAAAGAGATGGGCCAAATAATTATCAGCAAAGACATGTCAGATTTTGCAAAGGATAACTGTAGTTCTTTTTCTCCATCAGTTTCAGATTTTCTATCTGATGCTAGTATCCCCGTGAACATTTTTGAAATTGCATGTCGGAGTATATTAAGTGTCTACCTTCAGATCTCCTCTATGTCACCTTTTCGAAATACAAGGACATGCTAGCATGCAGTACAGAGAAAGCCGTGTTTGAACATTTAGAAGTTCCTAGTTGTTTGCCACAGAATAAACTTCGGCCTTCCCTCTTGTCAAAGCCTTCAAGTACAAGTGAGAAGCTGTCTAGCAAAATATGATCTGCAGATACTCTTGTTGGTCCAGTGCTCCCAGTACATGTTCTCCTTGCAATGAAAGAGAGGAACAAGGGGACAAGAAGCCCTTATCAAGGAGAAACTGCAGATACCAACTTAGTAAGTCATCACTGTAGAGAAGTTCTTGAGGCCTTGCTTCCTGAAATATCCATCGCTGACACGGGCAACTGGAATGGATGGTCGGCTTCGCAAGAGTTGAATGATGAGAAGTCCTTTTTCATTTACGAGTCTCAGATAGAAAGCAGGCTAGCTCTCGACGAAACTGCTAGAAAGAAGGAAAACGAACAACAAAATCTGGCGGATGATCCTACTATGCCGCAAACATCTGCAGTGCCATATCAGGATGAGAACTTCATGACATTTGTTTGCGGAAAAGCTGGGAGTCCTGATTCTGGACCTGAACTAGCAGCATCTGATTTGTTTAATTTGAGCCCACTGATGCTAGATTTTGATTCCCCAAGCGTAGATGTTACAAGTGTCCAAAGAAACAATTTTTGACATGGCAAAACAATTTTAGCCATACCAAGATTTTTGTAGTTCAAATAAAATACCAAAGCCAATCCAATAGGCCCTTTAGCAAGGATTAAAGATAACTTTGACATGCAAATTTGTTAGTGATATATGCTATGTGCTCAACCTTATCTACATATGCTTACTCTTCAATTTTCATTTAATACTGTACTTTAATGTTTTGTAATTTAGTACTGTATTTTTGTTATGTTAGTTTTAGAAAGACTTAGGATTTGTATACCATTTTATGCACAAATTTGAAATCTGATACCATTATTTTCTTCTTGTTGAAGCTTGTTATTTGTTTATTAGCAGTACATTTATTGTTACAATGTCAAAGTTTGAGGGGTGAAGTGTGGTGGGCTGCATTGAAAATTTGAAAAGGAATTCTTCGTATGGTTTATTGAACTCAATTGATTTTAGAACTATATATTTCTTTACAGTTGTGCTAGCTTCTTGGTTTCATAATGGAGCTAATTCATTAGTTTTTACATTATGTTTGGCAAAGAGTGTTAGATAAGAGTATGGTACATGGAACAATGTATTAGTGGTAATAGTTTTAATAAGATGTGAGAAAAGCATCTCCAAGTTTCACCAATTAAATGACTCAATGAGAGTAGTATGTCCTAGAGTAATTTCCAACTACTGCTTGCAAGTGCTGTTGCATGAAAAGCCAACCAGATGATTAATCTGAGCCTTCGCAACTAGTAAATTTCAGCATGTCACGATTTCACGTTGTTGGAGATTTGAGAAATGAGAGAAGAAAACTTAGCTGCGCCGTTAGTGTAAAATGTAGGGTGAACTAAGCATGCATGCTATTTCAATCCATTGTTCATTTGATTTCTGCTGTACACTCAACTTCCGTAGTAACTTTGCGTTGCATACGCACGTGACACATTGGTCGCTAATTGCATAGGCATGTCAAACGTACGATGCGTTGGTCAGCTTAAGGCAGAAAGCTCTACCCAACAGGGATAACATTTCCGTTTTTGGAGTTCCCAGCCAATTTTTCGGTGATTCTAGTCTACTCTTGATTGTTGTTTTTCTCTTCTCATTTTTATCAAGGTTTTTTATTTCTCTAATCTTATATAATCACTAATTTATACAAATCTTCTAACATAACATTATATCATATTTTTGACTAATATTATAAATCTCAGTCCAGATCAAGATAACCAGTTCGCAGCCGGAGCCCAAACCCTCCTATCCAATCGAAAGTGTTCTGTGCTCTAAATGACAAACAAGATGACCATGGATGCTATAGATAGTCTGCTTTGTTCTGGTTGTGTTATTGCAAAACAGGTAACAGGAATGAAGTTGGTGGTGGAAGATAATGCGATGTATAATCATACGTCACAAAGCAGCCTCTGCTTAGCAGGTAGCAAGTACCCAATGCGATCGACAACATTTGCAAAATAACTAGATCACTAGGAAATGAAGTTTAGTACACATTCTCAGTAACTTAAACACGAGCAAGTTTGTGCAACTTGTTCCAGCCAACCCCTCACCCCACCCCCCAGGTAGCAAGCCATTAATGCAAAGAAATTATCCGCCCTCATTCATCAACTCAAGACTAGCGGTCACCAGAACCTTTGCGGGGAGGCAAAGCATTCTGGTCTGCCGGATCTCTGCTTCCAACAAAGTCTCTGTATCGCTGCTCCCAGTCATCCAGCTTCCCATTTGATATATCCGCGTTAATTGCTCTTCGGATTCCTTTTACCACCAAGAAGTACTGGAAAAGGAGCACAAGATGATACGAGTAAAACATGCTGTCGATACAAAGGATTGGCCAATATAATGCTTAGGTTGATAACTGTTTTCTGACAAGAGCAAACCTCAACCACAAGGATAAGCGGTATGAAAATCTTCCAGCGGTTGTTCGGATTTGGGCCATCAATTAACTTCTGATCAACATGAATGGGCTTGCTGCCATTCGAGACAACAGCAGTTATTTCTTTCACCAAGATTGGAATCCATGGTGTGCCATCAGGGAGAATCTGCAGGTACAGTAGCACAGCATAACCATCAAGAAGCTAGGGACCATCAAACGAATTGTAAGAAATATGGTATCAAAACAACAAACCTTCTCCCCGTTCTCATTAGTCTTGCACCTTCCACTGTTCTCAACCAATGCTATTGGCAAAGGAAACTCCTAAAATATGCAGATATTGTGCATATATTAGAAACCAGTATTCAAACAAAATAACAGTTGACAAACATGACTGTTATTGTAGGCAGGCAGATATGTTTCGTGCTGACAAGAATCCACTAGCAAAGTTCTTAGTGCAACCATTTGTGAGGAAAGTCAGTGTGTCACAGAAGCAAATTACCAGATGAAAAAGTGAATCAATATTAACACATGTAAAGTAGCAAGAAAATATTCTTCAACTTTGACAAAGCTTAAGAATGAAGCTTGTGCTCGTGGTAACCGCTGCATAATTGACAAAGTACTGAAACTTCTGCAACTGACGAGTAATGAATAAAACAAGTATGATAAAATAATTATCAGGATTAGGATGCCAGAAGAAATGCCAATAATGCATTTCAACTACATGTGCATTGTTCACATGATACATGCACAACTGCCTTAGAGGAAGGGAACTGATCAGATGAATTTACAGGTTGCATTACATTTCAATAAATGTTTAGACACAGTCACAAAGATGTATTGTTGTATATCTTCCACAAACTGAGGAATTAAAAATGCATGGTAAAACATTGGCTGATCTGACAGCTATCATACAAAATGCAGAGACAAATCTATAGACTCCTCATCAATCTATCATAGATTAGCCACAATAAATTCTCGAAAGCCCCAACTTAAACAAGGTTTAGTGCTTCACAATGCAAAGACTAAATTGCATGCAAGACAAGTTGGCACCAGAACTGGTTGCTGTGCTAACTTACTTAATGAACAGAAGTATAATTTGGCCCACATCAATTAAGATTCAATTTTCGAAACTGTTAAGGAATTCATGATAGTATACTTGATTATGCAGTGAAGATCAAGATTTCTGAAAGAGGGAAGAAAACATACAGTCTTCATGCATCAGCTAGCAATCAACGTGGGAAACATCAAAGAAACAACAAAAATAACAATAGAATATGAACTGAAAAGGTATTGATGTAGAAATCATGTCCAAATCCAAAATGACAAGATATCAGGTGCAGAGAAAGTTCCATGTAAAATTGCTAGTGTTTGCTAATTTGTTGAACATGTCCCAAGATTTGATAAAGCATGATGATGATGAACACCATGATGAAAAATCAAGAGATACATTACCCCATACTCTCGTTTGCTGACCCCTGCACCCGAACGGATGTATCGCAAAAGCGATTCTGATCTTCTTGTAAAGAAATCATTATAATCCAGTCCATCAGGTGGTGAGAGCTGAGCATGGGTTAATACAACCAATGTTCTCCGCCAAATGGCCTTTCCAAATGAATTGGTGATGGCTTTTATAACTTGTTCATCCAATGTATCCATTCTATATGCATCCAAGCGGTCCACATACAGGAGAACATCGATAGTCTTGTCCAGAAGAAACCTGAGATATGATTGATAACATTTAAGTTGTAAACTTAAGAGTTTAAATATTGTGAATAGACAACAATAGCAGAGAAAACATTTAAGCATCATGGAATATCTGACCAAGGATGCTTTAGTGAACTAGACTCTTAAAATGACAACTTCTAAAAACATATGCAAGTATGAGGTATGTTTAACTCCAATACACTATGAAAAAGTCCTTTCTTGCATCAGAATGTACAACCTTAGCCAGATCATAAGATCTTTTAAAGGCCTCATATTATAATAATATCTACAAAGGTTTTACATCACTTACAAACATGCAGCACTATAACTCAACATGAACATACCGCTTTACGATCTCAACAGCTTGTTCATTGATATATCCGCCCTCAATGAGCCCCGGAGTGTCAATTATGTTCAAGGTGAACCCTGCCCTGGTGCGAGAGCACATCGTCGGCCTCAACCCTTCCGACTGCATGCAACATCCAACAATGCACTCACTCATAAACACCACCAAACAAGACATTCAAACAAACCTACACCCCGAATCCGCCGGATAGGAGCAAAACCTGGAAAGCACTGACAGTCGCCACCCTCTCCCCGACGATTGAGTTGACGGTCGATGACTTCCCCACCCCGCCCTTCCCCATCACCAGAATCGTCAATGTGCTCACATTCTAAACAACAAAACGCAAGAACCAACTAATCATCACTAACTACAGAATCCAAGAAACCAACATTAGGCGACAATTGTATACAGTATACACATATACCTCCTCTTTGAGCTTGCCGAGGAGCTCGTGCAGCTTGGTCTGAGTGGCCGCCGGGAACTGCTGCAGCCCGACCCACTCGCGGGGTATCGGCGTCGACATGCCTAACCGCTCTTCCTTACTTTCTCCCCCCTAACACGCATTAACAAATCACAAACAGTGACCCAATTTTAGCTCCTTAATCTCTTCATCTATCTAGATTCGAGAAAGCAACGGGTTGGAAATTGCAAGAAGCCTGTGCGTATTTGGCTTACCAGGTGACGGCCTCGGAGGAGGAGGCGAGGGCAAGCCGGCGAAGCGGCGCGTGCGTGGGAGGAGGAGCCGTCGAGCCGAGGAGTGCTGGCTTGCGGCGGCCGGCGGGGCGTAAACCCTGGAGGAGGCGAGGAGTGAGTGGAGGAGATTGGACAAGAGACGGCGTGTGGACCTTGTAACTCCCCTCTCAGTCTAAAATCCCGGGTAGATGATTCGAGAAGTTGGCTTCCCAGGCCAATGTTTTCCTGGCCAACTCAACCGGCCCATGGCCCACTCAACCGGCCCAATTACGTCGGACCACGCGTTGCCTCACTTATTGGGGTCTATGGCCGCCGGTGAGGGGGATCGCCGCTTCGTCTCCCTAGCCCCATTCGCACGGCTGAACCACGTCTCCTTCCCCTCCTGCCGCCGCCGCGCTGCTTCTCGTCTGCAGCCTCCACAATGCGATGGAAAGCCGGCTGTGAACACTGTGGTAGAGGAGGAGACTCGCGGGATGCGAAGCCTGAGAGGACGGAGGCGGCGGTTGCGGGAAGTGGGGTGGTCGGGTGGTTTTGAGTATCGCAGCGCCCGCCGCGCTCGCGCTCGCCACCGACCCCCTCGTGTCGCTCGTCGACACCGCTTTCGTTGGCCATTTGGGTAGGTAAAATGAAATCTCCTCTCTTTAAGTATACTATATTACCAGGAGAATAAAAAATGTGGAATTGCAGACTTGTGCTAGAAATGGAGTTTTTTTTATTAATAACTTACATAAAATAATAATTTACAAAAATAACCCATAGTTCAAAAATTTTATACAAAATGATTTGTCATGCTCAACACTCGACAAATTGACACTCGATAAATTACTTATTATTACTCTGTGCAGTGGTAAGAGGTTAGGAAGCAAGGGTGGTCCATGGAAAATGATCTGGTTAGAGACCAAGTCAAGCGACAAGATGTGATTATGCATACATCGTGGATAAATTTGATCAGCATTTTATGCCCTTGGCTTTGTGGGTAAATTGCTTCTCGCTGTTGAACAACAAGGGCAAAGAGAAATAAACTGACAGTGGCAGTACAGATGACTCCAGGTCATATTTTTTGTGTCACACAGTCAGTTTGTGTAACATAATCGGAGGTCACAATATCAACAACACTATGTTACACAATGATTGTGAAAGCATAGCTAATTATATGTGGCATTACAGGAAACTCCTTACTAGCATACAATTAGAGGCATATGTACTCTCTTTGTTCTCATGTCCAGCCTACTCAAGGACATCAAAGAAGGAAATATAGCCAGGAAACTTGGCCGGCGCCGAAGTTATGTACTCATCATAGGAACAATGAAGTAGTTTGTCACTTTAACTTCAAATTTGACAAATTGTATGCCATTTATAGTCTAATCTCATTGTAACCTTTGCTGATCACCAATAAAATGAACGTTGTGTTGTTGTTTTACCGTCAATCTCCACTGTTAATTTTCAGATGGAGCGGACGGAGCGAGCCGGACGTTGCTGTCACATGTGTGCGATCCAGCGGCCAAGGGCTTTCCGCCTCAAGTCTGTAGTCTACACTGGACTAGACCTGGTAAGAGAGAAGAGGAGAGAAGAAGGAAGAGGAAGAAGGATGCCTTGCCTGAACGTGTTGATGAACGTGAACCTGGAGGGGGTGGACACCTCCGCCGTCCTCGCCGACGCCTCCAAGACCATCGCCACCCTCATCGGCAAGCCCGAGGCTGTATGCATATTATGCTCTCTCCCCCCTTTCTTTCCTTTCCTTTCTGGTTTAGGCTAGCTTCTTACTACACCTTCTTGTTGCTTGTACTACTGTCTATGGTTTGCGCCTGTTAGGTTTTTATTACCTATGGAGTGAGTATATTTATTTCCTTCCTTCATCTGGTGAACATCTGATCTGTCATCCATTAGGTTTTTGAGGAAGAGGAGTCCCCCCCCCCCCCTCCTCTTGTGATCAATCAGTCACATATGTTCATGGTACGGATTCGTTTTTTTTTTTTTGGACCAGAAATGTTAGAATGGGGGAGACAATCTTATATGAAACAATTGCAGATTGCTTGTCTCTCCAACATGGAAGTATTAGATATTATAAGCTATAGCTATTTTATAATGCTTTTCTCAAGAATTGATGATTCTGGTGCCCTGCTTCTACAAAAGATGTCAAGTTCTGTTAAATTTGTGCACCATGGATGGCATATGTTTTACCTCTACATGAGTTTTGATGTCACACCCTTTAGAATCATTCTTTGATAACCTTGTATAAAGCACCTGTATATTCCATGTTTTTTTTTATATTTGACGATGCTCGTATTTTTGAAAGACTGTAATAGAGATTAGTTGTTTCATATACCTTTCAGCTTTATGGTCCTGTTTGGTTTATAGTGTCACACAATCAAAGTAGTATTACTGAGAAGTTAGCCCCCATAGCTGCTTTTGTTGCTAATGGACCAGGTGCTTGATACAAAAATTGACTTGTATGATTAATTCTGATATCCAAGTCATCTTTTTTAATGAAGAAACATTTGGCTTGATGCCACAAAGAAATACCGTATTTCTAAAAATGCCATAAAAAATAGCTAATTGGTTAGATACCACTAGAAATAAAAAGTCATTTTGTGTATGCCATTGTTGACCCATTTTTTAAAAAAATGACAACAATACCTTTGTCCTTTCTTTCTTCACATGTGTTTTACATTGGAGTATTTCATCGAACACAAATAAGGCATTGCGTCAAATATTGCCCTTATCGCACAGCCGCTGGGTGGCGTTGGTCTCGTGTGGCTGCTGTGTCGTGTCATTCGCATGGTCATGTGGTCGCCTTTGCAGCTGCCGTGCTGCTTTGCCTCAAATGGTTGCCGCTGCACCGCTCGCGTGGTCTCCATGTCGTTTATGCTGCCCGCACCCACCCCGCATGGCTGCTTTGTCTGCATGGCCACATCACTCGCGCCCGTATGGCCGTGTCACTGGCCTCATTTTGGTTCCAAATTTTCTGTTTTTATCACTGAGCTGCCGCGTCACTGGTCATGTTTTATATTAGCTTCTGTTATGTGATCTTCTTTGGGCCATATGCAAGTATTTGAAGATGTGCAGCTTTGTCGGCCCACGACATGATCGAGAAAATGCTTAGTAGAATAAAAATAAATCATGGCATTTACATGAAAGTTATATATTTTATGAAGGGTAAAAAAGTCATTTTGACCTGATCAATTCCTTTGACCTTGTTAGAGGTACTTTCACAAAATTTTTTGTTTTTCAGTGGCATTTAGCCGATTACATGTTTTTTGTGGCATTTCCCAAAATTCCAATTTTCTTAGTGGCATGTACCGATTTTCCCCTTTAATGAAATGCTATTCTCATATTGTTGCTCTCTAGTTTTGGGGTTGTGATATATGATTGCACATTGTCAGACCCAAACTACTGAAAATTAGATCATATGACATCTGGTTTTTAGTTGATTTTGTTAAATTGAAGCTATTTATCTTGGGCTTTCTCATCAAGACACTAAGTAGAGTGCTTGTCCTCTCCACAGTATGTGATGGTTATTCTCAAGGGTTCAGTGCCAGTGGCATCTGAAGGTACCCAAGAGCCTGCTGCTTATGGTGAACTGGTTTCCATTGGTGGGCTGAACCCAGATGTCAACAAGAAGCTAAGTGCTGGAATCGCCGCCATCCTGGAGACAAAACTGTCCATCCCCAAGTCTCGGTTCTACCTGAAGTTTTATGACTCGAAGGCAAGCCTCCCTATTTCTTATTCACTGCTTATTCTTGGGTCTCATCATTAGCATCCCCGTGTTCTCATTGCAATTTTGCTGTTTGGTAGGCCCATCCAGCACAAGAACATGCTCAGTGTTTGCATGCTTTGCATCAAGAATAGATAATGTAAATGCCAATCTGCTGTTTGATGTTGTCTTAACTTTTGTAATTACTTCCTCCCCGCTCACATAAATGCGTGGTGTCTAACTGTCTTATATCTCTATTCCGTCTCATGCTAATTATGAGCTCTGATGAATCCCTTAGTTGATTGATTATGCAGCGCTCAGACTCCGGATGGAATGGTTCCACCTTTTAGATCGTGTGGTCTATGGCTGCAATGCAAGTCCCTAATTTAATGTTGATTGCCTATTAAGGACAATGAAGGTATCAGTTTACTGGTCAGAACTTCCATTGAAACTGGGACATGGGCTTCTGAATGCGACTTGGCATACCTCAGAGCTGTTTCAGTTTGCTTAATCTTACTTGGTTGACCTTCATGATGTGTTATTAGGGGTGGAAATGGAGCTGGGTCGAGCTGGGTTTAACCCGGAGTCGGATACGGATATAGAAATTAGGATCCGACTCGGTTTCGGATGCGGATACGGATCTAGTTTTATTAAAACTTTTGGGTTCGGGTTTGGGTTCTATAAAATATCCCAGATACAGATGCGGTATGGGTTAAACCCATATCCGTACATATATATATCGGTATGTCAATTTTTTTCTAGGTCTAAACAACTAATCCTCATAGCCTGGTCCAGATCCGCCCCTCCAGCCTCCGCACGACATGACACAAACACAAACACAAACCCTAGATTCAAATCCAGAAATGTCGACACGATGCACGCGGACACACGGCCTAAGCAGCTCCGCACCTTTGCCATATTTGCCTCCAGTCGACACTGACATGTCGCACGAGTCCTCCAATCGATGCCCCTCGTTTGCCTCTTCTATCGCCTTTGCCTCCAGTCGAGGTCGGCACGTGGCTCCACCCCTCCGCCAGCTCCTCCTCCAATCGACGTTGGCACTGTCCTTTGCCTGTGGCTCAAGTAGACGTTGTCACACAACTTCGCCCTCTGCTATCTACGCCTCTAGTAGATGTCGGCACGCAGCTCCGCCCTCCATCGCCTGCGCCTCTAGTCGACGCCGGCACGTGTATTCTGCCTCATTTGCTGCCTCCGCCTCCAGTCAACGTCGGCACGCATTATATAACTAAACCTCCACCTCCAGTCGACGCCTCCAGATGATAGTTCATTCAATAGTTCACTAATTTAGTAATGCTCAAATCTGGTTATTATGCTAAATTGTTAGTTCCATGTGTTAGTGATTTGCTATGGAGTTTTTATTATGGTGGAGATGTTCTTGTTGAAGTTGTTCAATTGTTGTAAAAATGTTCTTTTTTTGTTGAGATAGTAAGTGTATGAAACTCAATGAGTTGTTAGGGTACTGGGGAAGTAGTTTGTGTGAGATTACAGGCAAATTGCAATTGTATAGCTCTCAACTGAGTCTCATACTCTCATGTTTGTTATTGATATATGTTTCTTTGTATTGTTGTATTGCTGTCTATGTGTGAGACTTTTTGTTGAGTTTTCAAAGTTTATGATCAAATGATGTATTTTATTCAGGGATCTATTTTGGAAGCAACTAGAATAAATAATTCTAGAGTTCAGTAGAACATTTAGAACACTTTGATGTTTGTCCCCTTTCTATGCCTCGAATCTACCACTTATTACGCCTACCTAGTTTATGTTCAATCACCTCCACTATTCTAGGAGGAAACTGCTTATCAAAAATACTGTGCTTAGACTTTGAAGGGCTTGTTGGAATCCCAAAAGAAAGCGAGATGAGTAGAAAAGAGGATAAGTAGTCATTGGATAAGCGACATTTCAGGCAACATATTTTCCATTTATCGAAGGAAATTCATTTCAAATCTTTCCATTTCCACATTAGCACTATCGAAAGAAAGCTCCTTGTTTTTCTGATGTCTAACAATCTCCGACGCGACGCGCAACACTCCATACAAATCCCTACGTCGATGGATCGATCGATGCCCACAGAAGGAGGGTTGTCCATGTCCGTATACGCTCTGAATCCGTTTAATATCTGTGTTCGTATCCGCAAAATATATGTTCCGTATCCATATTTATTTATTTCATATTCGTATCCGCATCTGCATATCATCCATACCCAAAAGAAAGATGTGAATGTAAATATAGGTTTATGTATTATCTGATTTGAATACGACCCATTTCCACCCCTAGTTACAACACTTAAATCTAAATATCAGTGTCACCTGTTTGTTTTAAAGCTTTTCATTTTACAACTCATATATTGAATCCAAGAAACTCCTCTTGCTTTGCTCTCCAAACATATGTACATTCACATGACGAGTTTACAATCGGCGTTGCTGTCATCCTCACCATTGCCTGTGGTGATTTGGAGTTTGCTGTTCTATTTCGCCTACAAAGATTAGTACGGTACTAACACTAAATTGAGCCACCACTCATCCACATGTCTCTGAACGATTAAAATATACACCCACACAAAAAGGATCATGAGCGTAAATTCCATTCCCCTCTATTTTCATAGGGACATGCCACTGAAATTTCTTGTTTTTGAAAATTCTAATACAAATTTTAAAATATTCTGAAAACAAGAAATTTTGTGTTCTAGTATTTCTATTTATTTAAAATTATAGTTATGCCTCAATTGACAAGATATTTTGATTATTTTTTTGAGTTAACCAATCAAAAATAACATATAACAGCATGTTTCAAAAAAATAATGACATATAATTAAAAGATAAAATTTCAATAATATATCATATTAGACATCAAAATTCAATAATATTGAATCAATTTTTTTATTTTTAAATGTATATTTAATTCGAATATTGTATTAATGTTTTTGCTAGGTTGGGCGGGTTCATTCCTTGTCACTACTTATGGGTTCTGCTAGCCTCTTCAAATTGCTGTGCATTGTGCAATCAGGATAAGAAGCCTGTATAGAACATTCACCGTAACAGTATAGGTCAAATGAAATAAAAGCATCATTTAGATCTGCGCATATGATGTTTTATTTCAATTTGCAAGTCTCCAACATCTCTGAGACACGCACCACGCATCATATAGATGCAATACTAATTTCAGATGTTCCTCTTTCACTGCACCATGTTCCTTAGAAAGATACACTACTCAGTACTCACTAGATAGTAGATACACTACCACCCTAAACTGAATGAAAGAGAGAGAACAAAAGAGAGATCCCTCAAACACTCGGCCAATGTTTGATGCAGCCCACTACCCCCACACTCTTCTTCCTCCACCTCCATGGCCTTCTTGCTTCAAGCCTCTTCTTCCTCAAGCAGCACCTGATCAAAGTGCCACACCCCTGCAAGCAAATGAAAACAGCAATAAGAATAGAGAGAAACACACACACATACAGGAATTGAAGTGTTTTCAGCAACACACTGACCATGTCCCTTGCCCACTCTTCTGAGCTGGGAGACGTACTCAGAGATCTTCTTGATCGCTTCCACCTTTCATAAGATAGGTATTCCAGCCAAAAATTACTTACTTGAATAAATCCAAAAACATGAAAAAAAAAAAACATGGCACTCATTCTGTGTAGAACTGGTTTGGGTGTTTTACCTGTTCCTCGAGGAATTCAGTCTCAATGAAGTCTGTCAGCTGAGGGTCATTGTACATCGATGCCACCTGTTAATTTCAGTTAAAACACTTTTAGAACTTCCTAGTTTTAACACATTTTTTGAGTTATTTATAATACATTATTTCACTGTAAAGATGTATATAACAGCCGCTTACACCATGCAAGTTGAGTAGCTTCTCGTTAACCAGCTTCTCAAGAGCCAGAGCCAGCTCCATAGCTGAAATCAGAAGTGTGGCAAAAGTTAACACATGGAATACATGACATTGTTACAATCAAAGTTTCTGCATCAGAAGGGTCCATCAATCTGCAACTGTGACAATTTCTTTAAAAAAACATCAAAAAAGGTATGGAAAACAGTGAAGTACGCATTGGGTGAATTATCACAATTCAACGGAAAAGACCATTGTTGTCACCGTGCAATGTCACTTTTGACGTCTATGTATTGGCATTTTCTTGTTACATGTTTATGTTTATTTTTCTTTTCTTTTTGGTTTAAATTAGAAAACCCAAGCACAAACTGCATACATAATAACATAACAACAACAGGTCACCCTACCTGATTCCCATCAGAGCATTTATTGAAAAGCATAAAGTTCTATGTAAAAGGTCAGGGTGATCAACCAGCCTTGCATCAACCTCTTTAGAAAAACATCAAAGAAGGTATGGAAAACAGTGAAGTACGCGTTAGGTGAATTATCATAAATCAGGGGGAAAAAATCATTGTTGTTGCTGTGCAATGTCACTTTGGACGTCGATGTATTGGGATTTTCTTGTTACATGTTTTATGTTTCTTTTTCTTCTCTTTGGTTTAAATTAGAAACCACAAATTGCATACATAATAACATAATAACAACAGGTCACCCTACCTGATACCCATTAGAGCATTTACTGAAAAGCATAAAGTTCTATGTAGAAGGTCAGAGTGATCAACCAGCCTTGCATCAACCTTCTTTAGAAAAACATCAAAGAAGGTATGGAAAACAGTGAAGTACGCATTAGGTGAACTATCATAATTCAGGGGAAAACACCATTGCTGTCGCCGTGAGATGTCACTTTTGACGTCTATGTATTGGGATTTTCTTGTTACATGTTTTATGTTTCTTTTTATTTTCTTTTTGGTTTAAATTAGAAAACCCAAGCACAAACTGCATACATAATAACATAATAACAACAGGTCACCCTACCTGATACCCATCAGAGCATTTATTGAAAAGCATAAAGTTCTATGTAAAAGGTGAGGGTGATCAAACCAGCCTTGCATCAACCTACTTTATTTCTTTCAATCTGCTGAAAGCCCCAATTCATACAACTGAAGTCGCTATAGGATCAGTCTTCTTATCATTCGCAGAAACAGTAAACTAATATCCAACACTATCCAGTCTCTTGAAAACAACCTTAGTTTTCACCATTATGACCTAAACACACACAATTAATCACACAGAAAGCGCAAGCACATGTACTTGTCATGCAACATGTTAGTGTTACGAGCACACCCAAAACGAGTAAGCAAACTCACCATACAAAGCATCCCCTTTCTCGGGATGGTCGAATTCTGTCAGGGGCGTCACAATGGACAGGAGCCTCACCCTGCCTCCACGTTTGTTCTAACAACAGAAGAACACAACATTAGTATTTGGCATAGGACCACAGCACCTTCCAATTTAGCACGGACATTGGGGGCCCAAGCAAAGTAACACCATACCTGGTACTTCATGAGCTTCTCGGCGTGCTCCCTCTCCTCCTCGCTCGATTCCTTGAAGAACCTGCAAGAACAAATATGCATTAAGACATAATTTCAAGGAAAGATAATTTTGGATATGAGCTGTTTACTAATGAGAGCTCATAGGGGCTTGTGAGTTGTAACTTACTTGGCAAAGCCCTTGAGAGCAACGTTGTCACGGTCGAAGTAGGCGAAGAGGGAGTGGTACGCGTAGGAAGCGTTGTACTCCACACTGCAATTACAATTTTTGGAGCACCAGATTAGTGTTATATGGCTGGGTGTTTCATTTTAGTTTTATATCATAATGGGATTCAAATCCATTTCCAGTAATTACAGAAATTATTGATTTATTAACGCCAAAATTAGACAAAATAGAGGGCATCCTTTGTTCTTTTTTCTATCTGAGCTCGTCCGCTTTCATAGATAGCAAACTTGCGGAGTTTCCGCAAAATATTTATCAGAAACATACAGATAAAAAAGGCCGAATTTACTAAAACAACATATTACAAATAAAAAAAAGGCGTTAAAGCATCTCCAATTGCAAAACAAAAGCAAATCCGGAAAAAGGACAGAAATAAAAACGTTAAAAATCTACCACAAACCATAAAAAAACTAGAAAAATCCTTCAATTAAATCACCGTCTCAAAGATTAAAAAAAATGCACACATCAACCACACACAAAAAAATTTAAAATTATGCAAGGAAAGAACTCAAATACAAATACAAAAGGATTGGCCATCAATCAAACACATGCCCCAGGAAAAAATAAAAAACACAGATAAGATCCAATAAAAATCAGAAAAAAAGGGTCACGACCAGACCAGACCAGACCAAATGAAAGTGCAAAGCCGGAGGAAGATTGGCTCACTTGATCTGCTCGTTGATAGCGGCCTCACACTCGTCGACGTACTTCTGGCGCGCCAACGACTGGTCCGAGCTCTGCGGCACCAGAGACAGCTCCCCCTTTATCTCCTCGAACGGCTGGAACACCACCCCGCTCAACAGCTCCTTCCCCTTTCCCACCGCCTGACATACCACCCCCACCGCCGGCCGGACACGTGGCGCCGCCACACTCACCGACGGGGCGATGGCGCCCGCTCGGGAAAGTTGGTTTGCCGCGGCGGCGACGGCTGGAGACGGCGAAACCCTAAGAAACATCTCGAAGGCTGTGTGTGTCTTCTTGTGGGTGCAAGGTGATGGATGGGTGGAGTTGTGCGGTAGGAGTGGAGGAGATGGGGATAGATAAAGGCGCGTGGGCTGCGCCGATGGGATACACGTGGACGGCACGGATGGGGTGAGGAGGAGAGTGCGCGTGGAGGCCTCGTGGCGACCGAGCGCTCGGGTGGAGGAATTTTTTTGTGGTGAGTGGTGGGGGCCGTATACAGTGGGGTCGTACGGAGACATGGATTCCGGAGATAATGCGTGTCCTTTTATGACTTTAAGCAGTTGTCTTATTTTTTTCTTCATGGAATTTATTTATTTCACAGATTTTAGCTGGCATTTTGTGATTTCTCTTTTCCGATTTTCATGGACTGGCTACTAAGATAAATAAGTCTTTTTATTTTATACATTTTCTTTGCAAACAACAATAATATAAAACAAAATCCCCAGACCAAACATTACATAGTAATAGTTATTATAAAACACACTATTCATAAGTTCAATAATTCAAGAATCACTCATCAAGCAGTATAAGTAATATCATATAAACTCTTTAGACAATAATTTAATAAGAAACTCTCTGCCTAATGTTCTATACAAGAATCCTGGTAGTTGTTTGATTTTGATTAAATGACTCAAACGAATCCAAACACATTTTTTGTGAGTTAGACGTGAGTGGGTTAGATTAATCTGAATCATCTAATGTCTCCAATTAGATGGTTTCTGAAATCTTTTTATATATCTCATGTACAGAAAGTTTTTTATTGAATTTTTGTCCAACTCTTTATGAGAATATTATATTCATGTTTTCATTTATAGTTCTTCCATGCAATAGAAATCATAAATTGATGCATGATCAATTAAAGAGAAAAATAAAACCTAGGAAGTAATTATCCAACATGCATGATTAAAGGACAAACAACCACACGACTGAATTCATATAACAATGGCATATTAAGATATGTATAACTACAAGTATGAACGCATCGCACTTTCCATATAGATTCGATGTACAAAGTACATGCCACGTAACTCGAAAATGAAAAAGAGGGACTCGAGTGTCGTGTGGTGAGCACAAGGCAGAAAGCGACCTGCACCATTTGCATCCAATCGGCCAAGGAAAAACGACAAGGAGTAGATAAGGTGCTTCATATACAACTGACAACATAGGCAAAAAGTCGAGGCAGAGGCCAGAGAAGTCACATGCAAATGTGTGTACGTGACAGAAGTTTTGCAAATATTTGGGCGCTGCGTGTGGAGGCCTCACGCGTCCAGTGGACCAGAATGGGTACTGCCACTACAGCTAATCCAGCCTTAACCTTGATCTCACGTCCATCTTGACATGTCATTATGGTTGTGCCCATCTTCCCCACGTCTCTCTTTGCCTTCCTCCTCTGCACTCCACCCTTCTCGAATGAGCCTGCCCATCGTCTTCTTCCCCGTTCCTTTATCCACTACCTCCTCCATTCATTTACTGTTTCAAATAACAGCCCGTACAAAGATCATTTTCTTTATACTTGCATTATCTACTCTGTCCAATATTAATAACTTGGATCAAAGGGCACATAATTCAATTTAAAATATGTCAGAGATGCTTGGACCTTTCAACCCGTCCCAATCTCAGTCATCCAATACTTCATCTCACTGACAATCATGGAGTCTCTGAATACATGTGTGAATATCTTTTCTAACAATTTCAAGGTGCAAGGATTTCTAACAATTCTAGTAAGAGTTTTCTCTAGACTTTCTTAGAACAACATTCTTGATACTTGATAGATAATTATTCACAAATAATTTTTCTATACGCTGATCTAAAAAAAAGTCATGTAGACTACCTTGTCTAAATAAAAGTCCATGTTAACTACGTATACTAGTAATCAACTCATGCATTCGCACATACTAGTGGTTCCAGTATCTTTTAAAGTTGTATCGCGATTAGTATAAATATACATGTATGTAAAGTCAAAATCTATAATAAAAAAATCAAAACTAAGATCTTATAACGAAAATATCTTTGGAAAGAATTTTTTAGTTGTTCCTGCTTTTATTTTTTAATTTCGAATTTTTGGAAGCCTTTTTGGAAATAATTCTTTTATTTCTTCCTATTTTTTGATTCTGAATTTTAACTTATTAATATTTAGTCTTAGTATTTGTATTAGTTAAAATTTCAGAAATTTAGTATTTTTAATTCCAAAATTTTTTTATTTTTAGATATTTAGGCTTAGAGTTGTATCAATTAAAGTTTTTCAGAAATTTAATAATTTTAATTCTATATTTTAATTTATTTTATAATTTCAATTTTTTTGAAAAATACCTTTTTGGAGAGAATTTTGAATTTTTAGTTTTCTTTAATAGTTAATCATGGAGTTTGTATTAGTTAATATTTCGGAAATCTAATAATCTTAATTCTGAATTTTTATTTTATTTTCTTGGTGTTGTATTGGTTAAGAATCTCTTTTATAAATCTTGGAGTTTGTATTAGTTAAGATTTTGGAAATATAATATTTTTAATTACAAATTTTTAATATTTTGTCTTAGAATTGTATTAGTAATGGATCTCTTTCGTAAATCTAGATTGTTATAATTCGGAACCACAGTTTAGATGAGCAAATCTTTTTTTATTCTTGATTAACTTGAAAATTCTTTTTTGTTTTTCGGGTTAACATCCGTAATTAGCAAGATATATATGTATCTTTCTTTGGCCCAAAATTACTGAAAAGATAAACTTACAGTAACTTTGGCCCAAAGAAAGAAAGAGAAAAGTCTTTTTCGGTAGGCACAGCAAAGCTTCACGCCTCTTGGTTGCGTTATCCTTTTCACGCTCGTCTTTCTCTCTTTACCTTCCAAAGTGAGCATTGTTTTCTAGCCTTTTTGGCACTACAATTCTACAATTTGAGGTATTAAAAACCATATATATTTGTGTGGAAACGATGCAAAGAGAGGCGGAAAAGAAAGTTAAGTTTATGGGTTGATTGAGACTATTTGAATTATTGACCATCAACAAAAGTGAATTATATTGTTAGAATGTCTAGTATTCTTGTATTATTTTAGTGGTGGTTTTTTTAAAACCAAGTAATCACTCATTGTTCTAAATCAAGATTGTTTGGATTGTTTTTGTGTCTACATGTTACAGATAAATCCACTGTTCCGCTATGCCACTTGATCAATTATATATTGTTTTCATATATATGTATAATATTTATTTTGAATACAAGTGTTTAACATATTTGAAATATAATTATATATCTCAGTATTGAATGGGATATCTTGACTCATAATTTACTATAAGCATTATTTACTTATTGATTTAACATATATACTATATTATTACATATATAAATATATCTCATATAATACCGTATATAAAGTCACATAGCACATTAATGCTGAGTGATAAAATGTCTACTCGCTTACTGCTTACCACCGTTCAGAATATTGATCCATTGCAAATAACTTCCTTCCTTGAAAGATGAAACAATTAGAGCATTGATAAATGAAAAGTACCTTCAGTCTCTTTTGAACAGCCTAATGGACCACACAGCCCAATCCCACCTCTCTGCGTGTAAGGTTGTCTTAGATGGTGGTGCGATCGTTGGTACGCATCGACAGAAGAAATCGTGTGCTTGTCACTTACTCGGTGTGATGGGAGACACGTGTTGTTCAGGCGGAGGTAAGTGACGGGCGAATACATTGTCGTTGGAGAGGAAGAAGACGCTTCGCGACGCATGATTGCGGCCCCACCAAAATTAAAACCGTCTACTTTTACTCGCGATTTTTTAAATCTGACAAATAGGTCTACGGAAGCCCCACTGTTAGTGAGAGGTGTTTTCGGTGCACGTGTGAAACGAGACTAAAGGCGTAGGGCCACAACTGTCGTAGTGTGTGTCGTCAGTACGTGCGACACCCGAACTACACATAGTCACTATCACTGACATCTGAGTCCCACAATCAAAATTCCCACATGTCAGTTAGAGAGTCAAATCTGTTTTTGTCGCACGCGAGTGAGGCGCGTGAACTCCATCTGACACGTAAACCACATGAGTGCGCCAACCTCAATTTGTTTGCGCATTCAAACCAGAGTCACTAACATGTGGGCCCAATGACGATTGACTCCACTTGTAAGTGACACAATAGTTTGCCGTGTCGTGTCATTAATACGAAATTTTTTAGTGAGGCTCACATATGAGTGATATGAAAATTTAATAAGTTTTAATATTTATTTGTCAAATTATTAAGAGTCTAATAAAAATCAAGCAAAAGATAAATTCTTAAAGACTTAAAACTAGCATAGTTTGACTCAGGTTTAACAGAATAACACAGGTTTAACAGCTAAGTAAGAGCCTATGGTACCTAGCATATAAAAGCGCGGCGGCCCCGAGGAGATAGAAATTTGAAATTTGAAATCAGGAGAGAAGAGAATAGAATGGCGGCCATCCCAGAGGCCCTCTCCCTCCTCGCCTCCCACCTCTCCCACCACAGGTTTGCTTACCTTTGCTTTAGTTACCTTTGGTTATAGTTGGATTCCCAAACTTTTAACTGTAGTCATCTAACAACAGATTTGGGGACGAGGAGCTTCGCGTGCTGGAGGCCGCGCTTTCCGCCAGCGCTGATGTGCCGGCAATGCTCGATACGCGCGCGGCGGCCCGGCGTCTGTTGCGGGAACGCGCCGCCGAGGCTCTGGCTCTGGCCGTAGCGGCGACGGTGGAGGAGGAGAGGAGGTTCGCAGTAGCCGACTTCTTCGCGCGCGCCTTCGCCGTAGTGGGCGATGTCGAGGTGAGAAGGGGATTAAGCATTTGATCTGAGAGGTTGCGTGCGGCCTTGCCCTTGTGTTTTGTTGGTGATGGTGCTTGCATCAGAGACCTAAGTACTAGTGAAATTTACATGAGTAGCTGTCAGATTTTAGCATATTGTTACATAGACGTGCTGTAAATCCTGCATTCAGTTTAGGCAATTGATGCAATTCGGGTGCTGTACTTTGGATATGACTTTTTGTGATTTTTGAGAACAAAATCCGTTGTTGTTTAATAATGTCGTTCCTCAAAGTTACAGTATGCTCGATAGAAATTAGCAACGACATACATCTTGATGCTCTCACCAAATGTTCACTTGAAACTTGAAAACTTGTTGCCCTTTGTTTATCAATATCTGTTAGCATTTAGTAAAAAAGAAGCAGTGAAGTTATGTGTTCTTCTCTGATACTTCATCACTTCTGTTTATGTACACTGCTAGAGCTGTCTTGCTCTGCGATATGAAGCACTAGTTCTGCGAGAGACTAAATACTCCAAGCACCATGATCTGCAAGTATCCCATGAGGAATGGTTGACTTTCGCAAAGGATTCTCTTGATAATGGGTTTTACACCATTGCTTCAAAGGTGATTCATTTGATTAGTAATGTCTCCATATTTATCTTACATTTTTTTTTCTGGCTTTAAGTATACTATTTCTATTTGTTTTGGACTTTGGTTATGAGAAAAACTGAAACTGATGCATTTATGTAAGCTTTTGTCTAACCCTTCTGTGGTGTCAAAAACTGATGATGGGGGGATAATTTGCAAATGAAAAAATGATGACATATATTTCTTAGGGAGAGTCCTTGATTCTACCACAAATAATGATTAAGATAACTTGCTCTCTGGAAGTAGTGATTCAATATTTCATCACTCACATATTTCCTATCCAAACATAGAAGCCATAGAGCATAGTTCGACATCTCATGCCCTTACTAAATCCATCAACTTATCCAACTGTTATAGCAAAACATGACCTCTTAAAAGATAGAGTGAACCAAACAAAAATGATTTTGTTGTCTGTGTGCTATCTATTTAATCTTGTTTAGTGAATAAATGTAATTCTCCATGTGAACGTAAAAATGTTGCATGTCAGGGAACGACCCTGGCTGCATGTGCAGTCTGCATCCTTTAGCAGTTAACTTCAAATGCTGGTTCATTTTGGTAATTTGCTTCAGACTGTGTTATAGTGATCATTTCACTCTAATTTACAGTTAATAGATATTTCTTTTGGATTACATTGTACAACTTGAACTTAAACTCTGTGTTCTTTACGAACCCTTCATTTCTGTTAGTCACAACTTGCTTGTGTTGATGTTTCTTACTATTTCTTTATGTGATTTTAGGCCTTTGCAAATGCTCTTACACACACTCATCCTGACCACCACGGATCCTTGGACTCAGCCAATTCCATTCTGAAGAATGATAAAATCAATGATATAAAAGGACTCCAATACTTGGCCACGTCATTATCCGCACTACATTCTGGTGAGTTTTCTAATGCCATGAATATTGTAAAAAACTACATGTTGAGATACTATTCTTGCTTAAATTTGACAAGTAA
Organism: Pharus latifolius; assembly: GCA_019359835.1. Classification (NCBI taxonomy): domain Eukaryota; kingdom Viridiplantae; phylum Streptophyta; class Magnoliopsida; order Poales; family Poaceae; genus Pharus; species Pharus latifolius. The sequence continues at coordinate 72,991,048 of CM033329.1, read as the reverse complement.
ATTAAATTACGAGAGTAAATGCATGCATCGTTGATGGAGCATCACGGTGTTAGTAGTTTTATGTTTATGTTGTTTTTTAGCAATATATGCATAGTTCTGTCAAACATTTATCAGGACCTTGGTGCAAACAGGTCTGAGTCAGTTCATGAGCGTTTCATGTGCATAATTATGTTGCAAGAACATAACATTACTTGACATCATGCAACTTGGGACATCATATTCTCTCTGAGATCTTTCTAGTATTGGAGTGTACTGCTTCATAGCTTTCTAAAGCTGCTACTTGTGCTATGACAGTTCAAGCACAATCAGCTGAATACATGAAAAGAAAAGCCTCAAGGGTTAACGAAAAGAGCAAGTTGCACTTAGAAAAACCAAAGTTACCAGGAAGTTCAATGTTTAGGCTTGGGATCAAAACAAGGAACATACAAAAACTACTTCGTAGCCAGGAGAGGAACTTGGACAAAGGTTTGCAGTAATCTTATTGTGACATGTTCTCAAGACAGAGAAGACTGACATGATTTTTCAAACAGACTAAGCCTGCTTTTCACATCCCAGATGTCATCATAAGAGAGGTTTGTCATATCTTACTAAGATTTACTCAGTTGTTTCCTGACAGTACGTATGACTTGGAACCTAGTTGAGCATGTGGAATGAAGCCACATTCTTCATCAACATCTCTGCAACATGTAGGGCCAGTGCAGATTTTGTGCAATCTCTTGATCCATTGGTTCTTTGCTAGTTGCCTCCTTGATAGCTCGAGATGCATGTTTGTTATTGTTATTGTTGAAGTATAAGTAGATTAACTGTTTTTTTTGTCAATTTAAATTTTTGAGTGAATTGATTAGTGCATAAAACTCAACAATTTTATCTTTTGTTTGTCTTAATTAAATACATTTGAACTTGATCTGTCACTATCTCCTTGTCAGAGTACCATGGTTTGTGCTCTGCTGAAAACAGGACCGCTTTGAAGTTAGATACATCCATGTCACGTAGCTGTGTAAAATGGATATGTGGAGTACATTGTTAGCATGTGCACGCAACCCATCCTCATGTTCTTAGGTAAGCAGCATCGCGCATGTGCCGTGCGGATCTCCTGTTTTACCATTTGTCAGTTTTGAAAGTGTTCAACAGCTAACATAAGTCACTGACATGCCCATGCCCAACTTAATACCGCCCTTCAAGGATTTTTTTTAATTAATAACTCAAAATAGAAAAATAATTTAAAAAATCACTCATAGTTTACTGAAATTGTAAAAATGACTTGATTAAGTGCGATAAGTCAATTATCGTAGTCTGGAACCGCGACAGGACGATTTGTTACGCCTCATAAGCCTTTTCCTCACGCCATCTACGACAGAAATTGATTGAACAATCGAGTGGTCGAGCGGTCGAGTGGTTGAATAGTCAACTGATCGAGCGGTCAAGTGGTTGAGTGGTCGAAACATATTATGGAGTTGCAAATTAGATCGATTTTATCTAGCATAGTACAGGGCATGTACTAATCAAGTTACGCTTCGATTACCCGACCACTTAATCGATCGACCACTGGAATGCTTGATCAGTTTCTATCGCGGATGGTGTGGGAAAAAAACTTGTAAGGCGCGACAAATTGTCCAGTCGCGGTTCCAGACTGCAATAATTGACTTATTGCGTTTAATCAGGTCATTTTTATAATTTTAATAAACTGTGAGTTATTTTTCAAATTATTTTTTTATTTTAGATTATTTATAAATATTATTCCCCTCCAAGATGAGAGTAAGGCATTTGGCTTACTTCCGGAGAACAGCCAGGACGCTTTCACCTCTTGTTTCTGCTTGTAGTCTGGCGCTTCCGTAAGAAATGTGATAATTTGAAGAAGCCATTTACATTAAAGCATGATGTTATTATTTTTAAAAGAGATGGCTGTGCCTCTGCCTTTCATTAGAGCAAGAGCATAAGGGAATATGCAAGGTTCAGACATTAAAACAGGATATAATTTTGCAGTTGCTGAATGTGGCATCACATTATTCACATATTCACCCTTAAACCATGCTAGTTCCATGACTACAGTATTTAACAGCATATTGCGCTATCAATATGATAGCTGATTGACTACTGCTCAATCTGATTAGATGAACCGTGGCTAATTATGTAGAACTGTGCTTACTGTGCTTGAGAAGTGTGAATTATTCCTTTCTTTCTCTTGACAATTCAATCAGGTGAGCTTTTTGCTTCTGGAGATTTGAATTTGCGTTAGGTGCAAGGATGAGTCTTAATGGTCTGTTGCATACTCGCCTCCTTTACAGTTTTTCACTTTGCTGATAAAGTTTTTTCCCTGTTTACATAATGTTGGTATGTAGCAATTAACTAGAGTAGTTTTGTTGTGCTTTACTTGTTTCCATTTGGATCATGTGAAACGAAAATCTTTGAAGATAATTTTTCTAGTGGGAGTGTTAGTTAACAATGCCCATGAAAATAGTAGATTATTCGATTATTTGTTTTAAGCAACTGCCAAAAACAGTACAAGAGAAACAATTATCGTAAGACATGACGTCAGCTATTTCTTGCATTGAGCAATTAGATATTTTTACAAAACGACGAAACAAATCTCTGAGAAACACCTATAAATCTAGAAGGTGGCAAGAGAGAAGCGTCATTGCCATAACAGAAATCAGACACTTGAAAAGCACTAGACATGTGCAATGTTATGTGTGTGTGTGTGCACACACACACCCACGAGGCCAATTTAATCTATATATATTTGATTCCAACCCTATATAAATTATTGATTGAGTTCTTAATATAGTATCAAAGTTAAGTGCAAAACCCTAACCACCTTCCACTACTCCTAATCCTGGAGCCGGCCATTTCCAGCCAACTCCGGCCACCCAAAATCTACTCACCAACTCAGATTTGCTTCTCGCCATCAGATTCAGTGTCGCTGTTGAATCCCCGTGAGTCACCGTTGAATTCCCCACACAGACCGCCTAGTGTGTCGCCGTTGAATTCCCCATGCCATAGATCTATCTCTCGCGTGTGCCATGTCGGAGTGCCGCCGCCTCCTACGCCGAGCCGCCACGTCCCGCACTGTCGTGCCGCCTCGTGTCGCACCACTTCCTCCTATGCAATGCCGCCGTGGGTGCCGCCACCAGCCGCTTCAGGCCTATCACTAGCGCCGCAATGTCGCCACCTCTTGTCACTCTCCTCCCGTGTTGCGCCGCACGCGCCGCAGCCTCCCGCGCCTCTCTATGAAATCTGCACAGATATGGGGGTTGACGTGTTTTAGATTTCTTTTATATTAAAAAAAAGGACAATGACTATTTAAGGATATACACGTGCATATTTAACTTCCGCTTGTGTGATTCCTGTACTGTCATGGCTTCTAGTGGTATTCTTGATGGCGTTCTTCTAGCTTTCGATATCAAGTTAAATGGTCAGAATTACCGGGAGTGAGCTTCTTCAGTTCGCATGCTTCTCAAGTCCATTGGTTTTCTATTGTTCCTCGCTGCAGATCCTCCTACGAAGGAGACTGAGGCAGCTATTGCTCAGACCTAGCATACTAGGGATGATTATGTTATGGGTATATTATGTCACAATACTGAGATATCCATTCAGATGAGTTTTATTGATTTTCCCTCTTCTAGACTGATGTGGAAGTATCTTTAGCACCGTTAGCAGCATAGCAGTGAAGCACTTCACTTCTCTCTTTGATAGAATCTTCAAGCTATGTAGCAGCAAGATCAGTCCATCGAGGAGTTCTATAGTGCCTTCACGTGTATCTCTTGTCAGTTGACTCTATGGTGTCATCTGTTTGCTCTGGTTGTACTGGGTGTACAGTTAAGGAGAGATATGATGAGCAGAACCTCATGTTTGACTTCGTCATACGCCTTCGCACTGAGTTTGAATCCATTCAAACTCAACTCTTTGGGCGTACCATACTTCCCACCATGGTTGAGGCTATAGCTGATCTGATTGTTGAGGAGACTCGACTTCGCTCTCTTGCTGGTTCTTCTATGTTATCGCAGCATACTATTTTGGTGGCTTCCCATCAGACGGATTCATCCCATGTTGTTCCGGCTTCTTCCTCCACTCAGGTTATCTACTCTCACTACAAGAAATCTGGTCATCGTGTACAACAATGCTTCAAATTGCATCCTAAGTTGAAGCCACTGCGTGCATTATATCGTCGTGGTACTGCTGCTGCATCTTCCCCAGTTTCCATCAGTACTTTGGAGCCACTTGCTACTCAACTCAGTCATCTTTAGACTCAGATGAGTACTCTTCAGGTTCTCATTCAACAGCGTACCTCCCCTGAGACCCCTTCTGTGGGTCTGCTAGTCTTGCCACTACATCTACTTTTGCGTCAGGTACTCATTCTACCTGGGTTTTGGATTCTGGAGCTTCCTTTCATATGACATCAGATGACTCTCAACTACTGTCACGTCGGCCTTTTACAGATGGTGCATGTGTTTACTTTATTGTTCCGGATGTGTCTTTTGTGCCCCAGCTATCTATGAATTTTATGTGTGTTGGAAAGATTAATGATATGAATTGTTTTGTTGGGTTTGATAACTCTACTTGTTTTGTACAGGATCGTCGAACAAGAGTCCTCATTAGTACTGGTCATCGCCGTAGAGGCTCTAAGGGACTCTACACTCTTGATCGATTGTGTCTTCTGCCAGTCTCTACTACTGTTGACTCCACCACCTTATCTTCACTGTCTGCCTCTACTTCCAAGTCTTTCGCTAATTTTCCTCAGTGGCATTATCGACTAGATCATTTATGTGGCACTCGTCTTCCTACATTAGTTCGTCAGGGTGTTTTAGGTCGTGTATCTATTGACACCAGTTTTTATTGTACGGTTTGTAAGTTTGACAAACAACCATAACTCTCGTATCCTTCTAGTACCTCTAAGTCTAGTCATCCTTTTGCTTTAGTTCATTTGATATTTGGGGTCCTGCACCTTTTGTTTCAAAAGGTGAACATAAGTATTATGTTATTTTTATTAATGATTATTTTCGTTATACTTGGGTCTACTTTATGAAACATCGTTCTCAGGTATTATTAACTTATCAGTTTTTGGCTTGTATGGTTCATACACAATTTTCCACTGCTACTCAGGTTTTTCGTTCTGATTCTGGGAGTGAGTATTTGTTCAGTGCTTTTCGTCAGTTTCTTTCTATTGAGAGGACCCTTTCTCAATTCTCTTGTCCGAGTGCTCATGCTCAGAATGGTGTTGCTGAACGCAAACACCGTCATATTATTGAGACTGCTCGTACTCTTTTGATTGCATCTCACGTTCCTCATCATTTTTGGGCTGAGTTTGTTTCTGCAACTATTTATCTCATAAATGACTGGCCGTCTTCTCGCTTTCATGGCAACTGTCCTGACAATGTCTTATTTTCAGCTCCTCCGGGTGATAACATCTTTGGTTTTCGGATGTACATGTCATATTCTACTTGCATCACGTGAGCGTATTAAGTTAAATGTTCAGTCTATTAAGTGTGTTTTTCTTGAATATAGTCTTGAGCATAAGGGCTATCGTTACTATGATCTCTCTGCTTAGCGCATACATATCTCCCGTGATGTCTTTTTTGTTAAGGATCGACACTATTACTTCTCTTCTACTACTCGATCTACCTCTTCCACAAAGTCTATCTTATTTCTCTACCCCTCTCCTATTCCATCCACAGATATGTCATCCTTTGTTGACTCTTCACCTCCACCTCTCGATGTGTCTCCATTCCCACTCCACTATATTCGTCATCCTAGAGTTCACACTACTACTGATCCTCAACGATCATAGTACGTACTATTGTTACTCCTGATTGTTATAGTCTTACTGTTGCTAGTGTTGTGTATGAGCCACGTAACTATCAGGAGGTTGCCGTTATCTCTGAGTGGTAGTTGGCAATGTCTGAAGAGCTTGCCGTTTTGGATTTTACTGACACTTGGGATTTTGTTCCGTTACCCATTCAAATTGTTCCCATCACTTGCAAGTGGGTATTTAAAGTCAAGACAAAATCTGATGGTTCTGTAGAGCGCTACAAGACTCGCTTTATTGCTCGGGGTTTTCAGCAGGAGTATGACCGTGATTAAGATGAGATATTTGCTCATGTTGTTCACATGACTAATTTATGCACTCTGGTTGCTGTGGCTGCTATTCGTTCTTGAACTGTCTCTCAGATGGATGTGAAGAATGTCTTTCTTCACAGTGATATAAAGGAAGAGGTCTATATGAAGCCACCTTTGGGAGTTGTGGCTCCTGCTGGGCATGTTTATCGTCTTCACCGTGCTCTTTATGGCCTCAAACAGGCTTCTTGTGCCTGTTTTGAGCCTTTTCGTTTGATCGTTTTAGTTGCTGATTTCTCTCCTAGTGATCATAATCCTGTTTTGTTCATTTACACATCTACATATGGTCGCACTTTGATTTTTCTATATGTGGACGATATGTTGATTACTGGAGATGATGTAGAATATATTGCTTTTGTCAAACAACGTCTTAGTGAGCAGTTTATGATGTCTGACTTAGGGCCTCTTGTTATTTTCTTGGGATTGAGGTCATTTATACTGATGATGGCTACTATCTCTCTTAGCAGCATTATATTCAGGATGTGTTTGCTCGATCTGAGCTTACTGATATACGGACTGTTGCTACTCCTATGGAATTTCATCTTCAACTTTGCCCCACTGATGGTATTCCCCTCAAGGATCTTTCTCACCATCGTCACATTGTTGGAAGTCTTGTCTATTTTGCTGTCACCTGGCCCAATATTGCTCATGCTATACATGTGCTCAATTAGTTTGTGAGTTCTCCCACGACAGTTCACTATGGTCATCTGTTTTGTATGCTATATTATCTGCGTGGGACTATTTCTAGTCACATTTTCTATGCTCGTTCGAGTCAGCCTCAACTTCATACTTATTCTGATTTCACTTGGGTAAGTGATTCTATTGACCGCCGATCTATTATGACTATTGCATATTTTTTTATACTTCTTTTCTTATATGGAAGTCCAAGAAACAGTTGGCGATATCACATTTCAATGCAGAGGCAGAACTTCGAGTTTTGACTGCTACTATCTCAGAGATTATCTGGCTTTGTTGGCTATTGGTTGATTTTGATGTGTCATGTACTGTTCCTATGCCTCTCCTATGTGACAATATCAGTGCTATTCAGATTGCCAATGATTCAGTCAAGTATGAGTTGACCAAATATATTGGTGTAGATGCTTCTTTCACAAGCTCTCATTGTCAATAATCGACTATTGCTCTTTATTATGTACCGTCTGAGGTTCAGATTGCTTATTTCTTTAAGGCTCAAACTTGTAAGTAGTATCAATTTTATCTTTCCAAACTCAATATTTTCGATCTTTCGGATCCACTTTGAGTTTGAGTGGGCTGTTATGTGTGTGTGTATATATATGATTTCAAACCTAATACAAATTATTAGTTGAGTTCATAATATGCAAATCTCAATGACTAATCACTGATCCACTGAGCAAGCACATGAGATGTGATGCCATCTTAATTACTCCAACACAAATCTAACATAAGTAAGTAGTTGAAAGTGGGAGCCACGTCCGTTCTAATAGACTCCTCCAGCCTTTGCTCAATTTAATGCTTGCATTGCATGGCTGAGGAAAAAATGTTTGTTCAATGTTCGAGTTCCAGTGCCCCAGGGAAAGAGTTGAAGGCTTGCCTGTCAGTTAGGTACCGAGCCCCACAAGTCTATCTCAATAGTGTTACGATAAAATACTACATTCAGTCTAAACAGATGTTATTTTCGCTAAGATAACTTAGATAACTATTATTATACTAGTATATGATATGTTTCGATTGTAGATGTTAATCCCAGCATGGATTCAGAGGCAGAGGAATTAACTGAGTTTGGATAGGTTACCATGGGTGAGAGAATTGTAATCTATTTTAACTTTGAAAATATGAGAAAGAATCCCATAGCATTATTGTAGGGTGTTGACTTTTTTTCAGTAAAACCTTGTCGGCAACGTGTTTAACAGTAGCGGCGTCGGTTGTGATGTGGACGCCGCATGTTTGGAAATTCAGACTTGGAAAAAAAATAAAAATCTGTACATGTGCACGCACGTAGAGCAGCACAAGGTTTTAGAAGTCCTGACCCATTGGCCTTCTTCGTGCCAGGAAAAATGACCAGCCAGACGTCCTGTTGCAGAGAATGTTTTTGCATGCAACGGAAAATGATGCGTACAAGACATTCCACGCGCTGAAGGGTATGCTGAATGCTTGCTCTGTTTTCCATGCAACGAAAAAAATGATGCACAAGACAAGAACTTTATGTAGGAAAAAAAAAATCAGATAGGCATCTCCTTATTTTTTAATGGATAGAAATACAGTTCTAGATTGAAAATAGATGATTTAACCAAACTTAGATCCAAATTTTTTTTTTCTAATATATTATCGTTGATCCGACCATATTTTTTATATGAGAGTTAGATGATTGAATCGATCTTTTTATATCCTAATAGTATTAGGCTAGAATAGATACGTGTGGGGAATATTGGTTGTGTATTACATAGGGCACCTCTGTCGGCGACACGTAAACCAGTAGCAGATTATGCAGACTATACGGTGGTGGGTAATGAGAATGTCCAAGTTCATGTGCTAGCATACATCGCTGTAATCTGAACTGTTCATCAGGGAGCTATCTCTTAGCATTGTCGGATGCACGGTACATTAAGTTTGCAAAACTTCCAATTTTATTTTGCATTGTAATTCCAACATAACTCAAATCTGTTTTTGTCGTCTACAATGAAACAAATCTTAATAAAATACCTCAGGGATCATTGTAAGATCGGAATTACAGATTGACATAATCATAATTTAAATTTTTTATAGTGATCTAAAAGACATTTTCTGATAAGAATTAATGAAAAGAGAAGAAAAGTTTTGTTAATCCTTGCCTCCACAAGGCAAATAAAGTTTCTATTGTGGTATAATTCCAATATAGTATTTTAATAAGTCTGAGTGATTTGCTCCAAACTCTTGTAGAAAATAGGTGTTATACCACCACTCAACAGTTGTTTCATTTTGGGGATGTGCGTCATGATCATAAAAAATAGATGATATAATGTGACAGATGAAACATATAAAAACCTTTTGAGGCTTGCTGTAATATATAATTTGTGTGAAAAGTGGGAGATTTATAATTTGCCAATTCATCTTTAAGGTCCTCCTTTCCAATTAATAAATATTATGGTATGGTAAGGGATTAAGAAGATTGGCCGCTAAATAACGTGTCACCGTGCATGTCGCCTCGGCTTATTAATAAATGAACAGAACATAGCAGTTGGTATAATACACTGGGGACTTGCAGTTGAGGCCTAATCAATCTACTACCTCTGTGCTCTGGTTGTGGATTAATTGTTATGTTAGTACTCATGCCTTGTTGTTTATCGTATCGTAGTACCTACCAGCTGATTTGGATCTTGGAATGGAAAACCGAAAACCACATGCATTACATCAGGGCCTCTGTGTGTGTGTGTGAGAGAGAGAGAGAGAGAGAGAGAGAGATTGCATTATTGGTAGTAGAATAGACTACCGAGACAAATGTACTGAAACAAGGTTTGGTGAGGCAGTTGAGGGGGTACCTTTTTCTCCTTTCTGTCCATTTAGCTTGTCAACTTGTGGTCTGCATAAGCAAGCAGTTTCCGAGTTGGTGGTATATACAGTATACTGTTTCTGTTTGCACCGGTTCATCTCGATGTGAAAGATGTTTTACTGCAGAATGTAGTGGATGTTCCTCTTCCAGCTGATGAAATCTGGGCTCATCAAACTTTATCACTATACTGTGGCCAAAAACAGTCACAGTTGAAAAATGCACAATTATAATTGACGCAGTCAAGCAGGTCCATCCTCATTTGTCTAACCCTAAATTTTCATCGGGCAAATGAAATTGTATCTTTATACATCCCATGTTTACTGTAGTAAATGTTCGAATAACTAGTTACAATCCAGTTGTAGTCCAACCGATAAGATACAATTCCGGTTACTTCAGTAGGATATTTTCTTACTACTTATCCAAGTTTTCAGAGTATTTCTTTGTAGCATGGGAATTTAATCCCACAAAGCTCACAACTAATATGTGCCTTCACAGCTCAGGAATACTAACTAACCTTTACATGGCCGGCCTCTTACGCAGATGAACCTAGACTTGTGCAGGAAGCATTGCATTGCAAGGCTGTCCCTTCAGGTAGACCAACTATAGCTATCCCAAGTTGCCAACTACTGCACATAATACACTCATCTTACTAGCCTTCTAAGGCTAAACTGATGTACTGATCACTAGTAATAATTGTACCATTCTCCAATCTTGTAAGCAGATCTTTCCCCATTTTGCTGAATCTTGGGTCTGGCGTACTGCTCGTTCATGCTTTTCATAACTACAAAGGCTGTCAGAGAGAATTTTTTAGAAAATGGCAAAGTTAAATGAGATCGACACCATTTACAAATCTCAACAACTAAGCATTCTTATTAGACCCCACTAGATATGACAGGATACCAAATAAAGCAATTACCTGCATACAATTTCACCTAACCCTTTACGAATCTTTGTGGGGTCTCATCTTATTAAAGACACGATACTTTCGCATTTCTAAAACAGTGTAGTGTACCTCTGAAAGAGGAGAAAGTAAAAGGGGCTATAAATTAGCATTACTAGGTCATTATTTGATGATTTTATATCACAGCAAGTTGAATGCTGATGGAATTTGTTAATTTATGAGCTACCATGCTCCTCTAGAGTACCAGGATGTACGAATAATAATTTCATAACCAACTGCATTATTGTTAATCTGAACACACCTTTTGTCAATAAAGAGGTAAAATGGTGAATAGAAGACCTTGAGTAATCAATGATCAGTTTAAGAGGTTCTCCAGGTGATAGTGGCACCACTGATCATCTGGTATGTGCCAAACACATCCACAAGTTTACGATTCAAGCACCACCAACGTGCTGAATAGGGATGCATTTCGACATCATCTATGATCAGAAAGGCCAGTTTTTTTAATGCATGTACACATCATTTGGCACAAACGCATGTGGAGGTTGACTTAGAAGTAGCTTATTGTACACTGCTAAATTGACTCTAATTGACGCATGAATAGACAAATTTAATCACAGTTCCAATGATTTATTAGTACTGGACAAAGTGGAATATGTGACTGATAGGGAGCATTTTCTACTTGACTGATATGGAGCATTTTCTACTTGCTTGAGAACTCAAAAAGATTTCACTCCAGATGCTAAAATCTGTTGAGTTCTCAAGCAAAAAGGTGAAAATACATTCAAAAGTACAATCTGATATAGCATTATGATTGCCATTTTGAATTCAAAGGTTGGTGTCCTTTGCATTCAGTGGCTCGAGCACTATAGATTAGTTTGTTGTTAGGTTGGAACGAAGAAAAACATTTTTATACTCTAGCCATAGCTTTTGGTTGCTTACGTTGCAAAATTTTACCCTTTTGAAGTGCCAAAGATTAGCAATTCCAACTCATTTTTTTTCCTTTTCTTTTCTTCTTCTTTTCTTGTCTACCATGTCTGGTTGGTGGTTTGACAGGGTTATCAGTACCAGAGTTCAGCAATTCCACCTTTTCTCATATATTGCTGCTTTTGCTTTCATTGAATAACTCTCAGCTTCAAGTATGAGACTAATCTGGAGTAATTTTGCAGATGCAAAGGATAGTAGAACAGATAGTACTAAAAAGGCCAAAACTCGATCATTCTTAGTTACGAGGGGCTGCAGTAAAGATGGTTTCACCAACATATTCCAAACAAACAGATTCAACCAACATATTTCAACCAAACAAACACCATTCACATGGCCCTTCTTTGGTATGGTTAGTCCAAGGGTCAGTGTTCACCTTACTTAAGTAGTACTCCTGGGCCAGTTAGCCTTCCGGGAGTGCTCCCATAATAGACAAGTACATGATAAGAGTGAGCAACTAAGCACTGCATTTTGAGAAGAATGAAGCCACAAACCACTTACAAGGAGATGACCGGCAGCAAGATGTCGTTTCTCCAAGCTCCCGTTGGATTAAAGAGCATTGTAAGCTCCTTAGTGGCCTTCTTCATCGTCGTCTGCTCCGTCTCCATCTTCTTCGACCGAGGCCATGAAGCACAGGTGCAGAGGGTAGTTGATTACCAACAAATGCAGGAGAAAGTGGCAATTGGGCATCAAGAATCAGTGAGTGAGGAAGCACAGGTCCAAAGGGTAGCTGAAAACCAAGATGTGCTGAGGGACACTGATGAGGAGTGCAACTGGTCCTCAGGACAGTGGGTCTATGACAACATCTCCCGGCCATTGTATGACGGCCTCAAGTGCGCCTTCATTTTTGACGAGGTGGCCTGCGACAAATATGGCAGGAAAGATGTCATGTACCAGCATTGGAGATGGCAGCCTCATGGGTGTGACCTTCCAAGGTATCCTCACAAATTCCCCTAGTATAGTTGAAATGATGATGCTACGTCAATTCATAAGTTTAGGTCAACCAAGGTTGCAATTTTCAAATTGTACTACTATTACTACAAGATTTGTCAGTACTGCAGAATTTTGAACCTAAAGGGCATGCCGATGCTACAGCAAATGTTTTAGTTTGGTAGAAGAAGATAATTCATGACATAATAAGTAATCATACAAATACAGGATAATATAGTGCAGAACCAACCAGTTGGTTAGGATTGCAGAATAAAGTCAATTTCTTTGGTTAGCCAGAGGTTTTGCAGAACACAAACATAGAAACAAACTGATGGACAGTGGAAAACCAATAGTGAGAAAAAGTTCCCATCTTGTGCTGACTTCGTTTTCAGTCCCATTCCATAAGCATAGAAAAGAGAACACATTTGACAATATTCACCATGACCTAGTATTCGTGGTGTTTATGAAATGAAAAGGTAATTTTGTTATGATGAAACAGATTCAATGCTACCCGGTTGCTCGAGAAGCTCAGAGGGAAAAGATTGGTGTTTGTCGGAGACTCCCTCAACAGGAACCAATGGGTTTCCCTAGTGTGCATGGTGGAGTCATCCATACCTGAAGGGCTCAAGATGCGCATTTACAACGGCTCACTTATTTCCTTCAAGGCCTTGGTATGTTGGAAACTATTGTGTATGTAAGTATGTTAAGCTTGCTATAGAAACTAGGAAGCATAACACAAATAATTACTAATCTGAAGTGAACATATTGTTTCAGGAATACAATGCAACAATAGACTTTTACTGGTCACCGCTACTGCTGGAGTCAAACTGTGACAACCCCATAATTCACCGGGTGGAGTATCGGATAATAAGGGCAGACAGAATTGAAAAGCATGCCCATTACTGGAGGGATGCTGACATAGTTGTTTTCAATTCCTACCTTTGGTGGAGGAAGCAAAATGCCAATATGAGGATGAAAGTCATGTAAGCGAAATGCCAATATCAAGTTTGAATAAAGTTTCCAATGCAATGAATTTGGAACAGTAAAGGAGACAAGTGACCTGCTAACTACTAATGACATCTTTTTACATGGGCAGGTATGGTTCATTTGAGGATGGTGATGCTAGTTTGGAAGAAATTGAAATGTTCCATGGCTTTGAGTTAGCTCTCACGTCATTGTCCAAATGGCTGGAGATGAATATTGACAGGAACAAGACTAAGATCTTCTTCACGGGCTCATCACCTACACATGCCCGGTGAGTGAAATCTAAATCTGATAACTGATCAATTTAGCTAGGCGATTCAAACTGATCTTGTTTTTCGCACACTAGTTATATGCAAATAATTTCACTACTGTTGAGTTTTGCCAGGTTCCCATATGTATTGCTAAAAACTGCAAGTGAACGCTGATTATAAACCGTGATAATATGAATTATAATGGTGGAAAGTATGGGTATGCATCTGTGTGTGTGCCTAGTTGCATAGTTTCAAAAGTATAAGCAGAAATGTGTCTGAAAACTCAAAAACACATGTAGATAAGAATTTTTGGTAGACTTGATGCTTGTGAAAAAGAGAGAAGTAACAAGAGATACTTGTAGGGCTGAAGAGTGGGGCGGAGAAAACGGCAACTGTCTTAACGAGACAGAACCAATCTACAAAGACAACTATATAGGTGGAAGCACAGACTATGGAATAATGCGTAAGGCAGAGTCGATTTTTGAGACATTACGGCAGAAGGGTATACATGTCCAAATACTCAACATAACTCAACTATCAGAGTATCGCAAAGACGCCCATCCTACCGTGTTCAGGAGACAGTTTGTTCCTCTGACAAAGGAACAACTTGCAAACCCAAAGATCTATGCAGATTGCTCGCATTGGTGTCTCCCTGGTGTTGCTGATGTATGGAATGAAATTATGTATGCGTATCTCATGTACAAATAATCCAATATAATAGGTGGTGATTTTTTGTATATAGTTTAGGGTGCTTATGCATAAGACCAGGCTTCCATCACATTTACAAGTACAGAGAAAAAAAAATTATTAGTGACATGGAATTAATGATCTATTTGTGTAAACCAAATTTGCTTCTCAAATAATATACAGAGAGGTTACATGAGAAAGTCGAGTGGCATATCTTGTACTACTCATTCTATTTTCTGCATAATTAAGTCCTAGTGGTTTCCCTCGTGCTACCTCTTCAAATTGATATAATTAGTGAAGGGGATAAACTCCTCTTTCAAAATTTTAAATTTCGGCAGAGTGATCACTGGACATAAGAGCACCTTCAAAAAAAAAAAATTGAATTAACTTGGTGTGATGACTTGTTGCCACTGATCTTGTACAAGAGTGAGTACACAACTTTGGAATGAAAGAAAAACAAGTAAAAGGAGAGAATTCCCTACACAGAGAAACAGGAACAAGATTTTAATTGGCGTTGTGATCCAGGAGGAGTTTCTTTTTGAAGGAGAAGCAGCAGCCATGAGAGATCCATCGGCTGGTAATGGGCCGAGCCCAACGGAAACTCAAAAAAAAAATCCAAATTATATTTTTAAGTTGGATTCGTGTTCGATTATTAATTCCGATCAAATTTTGGATTCTATTGGATACTACTGTTATTTTTTTATTTCATTATTTTACTAGTACAAATTTTAAAATAACTTTTTTAAATCAATAAATAACATATTTGAACAAATTTGTTCAATATTTCTACTATTTGTGTAAGAAAAAAATTACTATACTTGCAAATTTAGACAAGTATTTTATATACAAATATCAGTCAAATTTGAACTCAAATATGAAAGGATATCACTTAATTGGATTTTGTCAGATTCAAATATGGATAGATATTTTATGTTGATTACGAATTCAAATAGAAAAAAATATATATAGTTCGGACGCAAAATATCATTCAGTGAGGTGGTAGATCTTTTTGGGGTTGTTTTCTTATGATTTATCTTTTTTTGTTATTAAAACCCTTGTTTCTTAAAAAGGTTAGAAAAACTAGTTAATCTTGACTTAAAATGTTTCTTGCATTACATAGAAATATGTCCAATCATGATATGCACGGGAGCAGTATGATGATTAAATAAGTAACTGTGCTACAATAAAAGCTGAGGAACCAGAGAAGTGTTATGGGATTAAGAGCTCATGACAGGCAGGACTCACGAGTCGTAAGAGATCAGTGAAAATCATGTGATAAGTTAGTCTGAATTGAACAATTACAAAAGTTTTGACATGAAAGATTTATACAAGTTATGATTTTAGGTGGTATCTTATTTTTGTTGATGTACCCTGATGTTAGTCGGTTGCAAGATTTCCTTATGGGGATAATGCTCCAAAGCGCACCTCTTGGTGGTTGGGTGTGTTAAATGAAAACAATGAGTTGCAAATGAGAGGATCCAAATTGTTTTTATAGTCCAAGATGACATCTAATGACTATAGTGCCCTCAAACGTGACCATAGAATGGAGGGCAGGATGGTCAATTCACCAGGCCCGAGACATTGCTTACGCCAAACAGAGGTCGCCTCAGGGTGAGAACACCCTAGGAGTCTCAACTAGTCCTACAACAAGGCCGCCCCAAAGGGGTTTCGAGACCTAATTTGTTTGGAGAATAACTGTGATGCTTCAAAATTTGATTAAGAATCCAAATCCTAATCTTAGATAAAATTAAACTGAATTCGACTCGATTGAACTCAAACTGAAACACAACTGAGTCAATCCAAATTAGGAAAGAACAAGTTAGAAGAAAGGAAGAGAATTTGAAAGAAAGAAAAATGATCATATTTATATGGAAACAAAAAATTGGGATGTGATTCAAAAAAGTTGATCTCATGAGACTATAAATAAAAGAGATTTCAACTATTGAGAACATAAGTAAAAAATTCGGAACAAACCGGGTGAGAGGAAGAGAAGCCATCATCTGTTGGAGTTGTGTCGAGTCGAGCCGCCACCACATCTTCTCCTTCTCGAAGGTGTGTGTTATGTTTTGCTCTCTTGAGAAAGATGAGAGTTAAATTAGTTTTAAGAGCTAGAGATCTTTTTGTAATTATTTTATTTGTAATTTAGTCTCTGAAGTGGTTTCTTATTAGTTTCTAGACTTTAGATCTGCAGATTGAAACATGGATTTGAACTGTAGATTTCTAGTAAGTCTTGAAATCTTAGATTGAAATCTTGTATAAGTTTATTTAATTATTTAGTAGTTATTTGTTTGTTTTTCATCTGAAATTGTCAGATTTGTCGTCGGACACCAGAGTAACTTCTGAGTAAGAGTTTTCGACCAACAAACAATCAAGGTAAGTTGTGTATACCACCCTTGATGCATATTTTACCTACTATGGATTATATATTTTGATTATATATTTTATACACTAAAATTGCATGTTTTTGGTAAAAAATAATTAGAAGCATGTATAGATTGATTTAGTAGTATTTATATGAGTAGTGGTTTAAATATGTGGTCAAGATCTGTTGTTGAGATCCGTAGTCAAGATCTGTTGTGAAGATCTGTGGTTGAGATCTATTATTGCAAGTTGATATATGTTCGTTGTTGTTGTAGAAGGTTATAAAATTGTTTAAGTTAATAATAACTTGGTGAGTATCCAATGTTTGTTCTGTAATCGTCGTAATTTTGGGATGAGTAGACTGAATTTAGCAACCCTATAGGAAATATAATCCGCATGATTTATCTGGTAGTTGTGGTAGAAGTTGAAATAGTGAGACTATGGCACACTACAACGTCTTGTGCGTAGTTAGTGTGTGCGCACATGTCTGAGTGGGCTCTATATTCTCCTATACGATTAAATGTTTTGTTTTCTTAGTGTCAGTTATGTGTTAAAAGAAACGCAGAAAGACGTGTGTGACGTCACTGTTGTGTCTAAGGGATGCTGTAGTATGAAACACCTCTGCAGAGTAAATTACGTGTGAATATTCGCCAACAAGTACGATAGTTTCACTAATAGAAGTTCAAACTATTAAAAGTTGATTTTTACCTTACTTTACTGTTTTACAAAATTCATGTGCATATTCAGTGATGAAAACTAAATCGTTGATTGCATTGACTGTTCATAAGTTGTTTTATGAGTATAATTATAAATAAATAGATATATTTTGTCTTACTGAGTCTCAAAGACTCACAGCTATAGTTACACGGTAGTGTATGCAGACATTTCAGAACCATACAAAGAGATGAGATTAGATGATGATAGTTTTTAGAACCACGTCCACGAAGCAAGAGATCTTTTCTCGAAAGATGTTTAGTATAAAGAATATTGACGCTTAACTTTTGAAATTTTATTTCCTTAAATCTTATTTCAATAATTTTTGTAAGACATTTTAAGTTTTGAATAAAGAGTTTGTTTATCCACTATACCAATATATCTATTCTTCCACTCTCTATCAGAATGTGTTCAAAAGATTTCAAATTTGAGCATTACAGTTAAGCACTTGCTTTAATGCGCTATTGTCGTCAAAGAATAAATCCCTTCGCGAGGGGTCGGAGGTGTCCTCCGACAAGACGTTTCTGAAGTGCATAAAATTTGATGTCTCTGTGGATACATTGCTCATGTTAACCTTCTCTATGTGGGCATTTCCGCAATGGATGACATGTGTGAGCTTCGCGGACAGGTTATTTACTGTACTATATCATGGATGTTCATACAACACTTTATGGCTATGTTTGTCTCAATAGGCAACAATGACATTGCATGCTGCCATTTGTTGCTTCATCAAAATGCTCCCCATGCCTTCTCATGCTATGCTGCATTTGCTGTTCGATATCGAATTTGCTATTGGTGCAGCTGGTGCTGTGGTGGTTGTTTTGGGTTTTGGCACAATGCCTCTTGTTGCAAAGAACCAACATCAAAGACCTGAAGGTTCTCAAGATGTGATGAATACAATGTGAAGTGTTGGCATAGGAGGTTTCTTAAGTTAAAGCGACTACCATCACACAATTTGCTAGTCCAGCTACGATTGCAGTAGGTACAGTGCAGCATGGTGCCCCTCACATTTCGCAAGGTTATTTTTTTATTGGTAGCACAAGACAGGTCATTCATGGAACATCTCAAAGCAGTGTTGTGGTAGTGAAAATGGCTGAAATGGCTGCCTCTTCGAGATGCATGGTTGCAGCACTGGTTTGATCCTGACAATTTTGTTGTGTATTTCATTCGCAATGTGTCACTTGAAACTTTTCTAGAAGCAGCATTGATGAGCTACTATTCCATTGGTAGTACTACTAACGACGTTTTTATTATGACAGCTCTAGCAAGTGATGCTTCCTATTATATTATAGGTGAGTATTCAATTAGTTCAGTTGATTTTACAAAAATTTATAACTCAATTATTAATTTCAAATTTAGTATGTATATAATTGAGTTAACCAAATTATAAAATGGTTAATTCAATCTTGATCTTTTCTAAAAATAGAACATTTTCTTGGTATTAATTAATATATAATTCATTTATTATTGCATACAACAAAAAATATACACATATTATGATGTTAGTATATTATATTATTTAAAATTGAAGCAAATGATCATCATAATTAGTGATTTTTCTAATATAAATGTGCTTTTATCCTTATAATATACTAAATAGGGGTAAATAAATCAATATCATTGTATTAATTCGGTTATATCAGTTATTTCAGTTTTCCAAAATAGAAAACCGAAACGAACCAAATTAAAGTTCAGTTAATTTGGTTTAACTATTTCAATTCAATTTGAATTGGCTATTTTGATTCAATCAAATTTTACACACCTCTACCTCTTGTGACTGAAAAATATCCTAGTATTAGTCTATCACCACTGTCATATTGAGATGCTCTGCATCAACCGTGGAAGACGCGCATGGGCGGTTCAAAACTCAAAACGATATCTCAAGATACTCTTATCAATCACAAAACTTATCATTTTTCTAACTTTTTATGTTCTTCGTGGGACTATATTTCATTAACTTTTTGATTTTACTATGTTAGTAAAAAATATAAAAAAAAAAAAGATGATAAGTCAACAATTTTATCAATAAATTTGCTCATATTATTTTGATACAGTTAAACTAAATATTTATAAAAATATTAATGCACCAAGCCGAAAAGATAATAAGTTTTCGTAATCAGAGCAAGAACTTGTTTGGATCGCGTGCGGCTCCACATGGTGGCACGTGCCGTCACACAGTCAACACCAACTCATCTCTACGCAATTATCATTCGTTTCCTTCAGGACTCAGCTTGCATAAACTAAAGAGTACACACTCCATGTATTGTTTGTCCTATAAATTAAATCATGCCATGATCCAACCCCACAAACAAATTTTGACTAAATAAACCTAATCAGCACCCTTAATTCAATTATCCATTACCATAAATATAAGGATCATATACAAGTTTTACATAAGAAACTAAGAATAGAAATACAAGAAATCAGCGGCGGATGGAGAAATTTAAATAAGCAGGAGTCCATCCACCAATGAGATATGACTAATTAGACGCCTCATGAGCAGAGAAGATAGTGAGACACGCACTATAATAGAGAAGACGCGAATTTTGTAAGACCACAACAAATTCTCTAATTCCTCTCACCAATTAAACCCAGCCCAACCACTAGTATTATATGAGAGTATATTCCCATAGATTCTGGAGCCTCCGCGGCTCCAACCTCTAGCCTCCGCGGAATCCACCCTCCAGCCTCCGCCTCAGTCCTCCGTAACTTAGATCTACTGCTGCGCACTGTAAATCTGCAACACAAATACACCACAACACAGATACACAAATACTCAGATCTAAAGCACAAGGGTTTTGTTTTGTTTTGAGTTAGGCTAGGCTCGATGGGCTCCAATTTGTGCAACCCAACTCACGGTGATGGTCCATAGATGCGCACGACACGACGTATCTTCTTCCTCCATCGTGGCCTATCGGAGGCGGTCCTGCAGGCGCACCCCGCGCGATACCGCTTCCTCGGCTTGTCCTTGGGTGGGTGTGGAAGCGGGGCCAAAGGAGTAGGGGATTTCGGGGTTGTCACTGGCATAGACTTTTTTTAATTTATTATGAAATACTTGTAAATCCCAAGATACTACAGAATTGGTTCACATGGCTGAGGATATAAGTCCGATGCTCCTAGATATCATAACTACGCAAAGTGATTGTTAAAAATGGAAAATAAAAAAAATTCTTAAAGAATAATAAAAAAAAAAAGGGCAAAAAAACGAGGTTGAGTAGTTTACACTGTAGCCGAGCCGAGCGTGCTCCCCTTAATATCCCAAATCCCCCGCCCGCTAATCCCATCTCCAGCGGCGACATGGGCACCGTCACCACCGGTCACTCCCACCCCCCGATGCCGTTACGCCAAACCTCTCTCTCTCTCTCTCTGACCCCCTCTTCTAATCTTTGCAGATTCGGATCCCACCTTCCTCGCCGACAAGGATGCGAAGGTGTACGTTGCGGGCCACCGTGGCCTCGTGGGCTCGGCCATCCTCCGTCGCCTCCGCTCCCTGGGCTTCACCAACGTGGTCACCCGTTCCCACTCCGATCTCGACCTCACCCGCCAGTCCGACGTCGAGTCCTTCTTCGCGGCCGAGCTCCCCCGATACGTCGTCCTCGCTGCCGCCAAGGTTGGCGGCATCCACGCCAACTCCTCCTTCCCCGCCGACTTCATCGCCGCCAACCTCCAGATCCAGACCAACGTCATCGACGCTGCCCTCCGCTGCCGCTCCGTCCGTAAGCTCCTCTTCCTCGGCTCCTCCTGCATCTACCCCAAGTTCGCGCCCCAGCCCATCCCCGAGTCCGCCCTCCTCTCTAGCCCCCTCGAGCCCACGAACGAGTGGTACGCCATCGCCAAGATCGCCGGCATCAAGATGTGCCAGGCCTACCGCATCCAGCACGGCCTCGACGCCGTCTCCGCCATGCCCACCAATCTCTACGGCCCGCACGACAACTTCCACCCGGAGAACTCCCACGTCCTGCCTGCCCTGATCCGCCGGTTCCACGAGGCCAAGGTCTCCAATGCTGCCGAGGTTGTCGTCTGGGGGACCGGCTCGCCGCTGCGTGAGTTCTTGCATGTCGATGACCTCGCGGACGCGGTGGTGTTCTTGATGGATACCTACTCCGGGTTGGAGCATGTCAATGTGGGTAGCGGGAGCGAGGTGACCATCAAGGAGCTCGCGGAAATGGTGAAGGAGGTGGTGGGGTTCGAGGGGAGGCTGGTGTGGGATTCAAGCAAGCCAGATGGTACGCCAAGAAAGCTCATGGATAGCTCTAAGATTGAGGGGATGGGGTGGAAGCCGAAGATTCCCCTCATGGAGGGGCTAGTCGAGACATACAAGTGGTACGTCCAGAATGTTGTCCCCGAGAACTAGGGCCTCCTCCATGATGGTATATTGTTTCACATTGCCATGATTAGTTTTAGTCGTGGTTAGTAGTGTTATTGATGGTCTTACACTTATAAGTTTACTCACATGTTGCTGTGTTGGTTCAATAATATGTGCATCAGATGAGCATGCTAGAATTTCAATTCAGTTGGACAATTTTTGTTGGGTAGATAAAAATTAAACATTGCGCACTGTGGGATGGTAAATAACCAAGAAATAGTTGCTTGTTGATTGACGAAGATCAGTTGTGATTGTGCAATATCATGACATGAATTTGTGTTGTCTGTGTCCTTCACTCTATATGATTGTCAGTGGAGAGGAAGGAATCCATGAAAGAAGAAATTAGTAAGAATTCTGACTCGATTTTAATCCTGTCAGTGGACAAGGACCAGTAATAGAAAGTTTTGTTAACACAAAGTGATTACGGAAGTCTGTCTTTATAGCGTAGTTTGTTTTGACCTTTCAATTATCAAGGTGACATGGGAAATTACCAGTTAGTCAGTATGGGGCTTGTTTGTTTCAATCCAAAATTGTTCCTGTTTGGACCTTGTATTCTTTCAAGACCACCAGGTTTCCTACAATGCATGCCATAAAGCTTGACAGGATTAGTTTCATCAAGACTAATGATGCATTAGATCAACATATCCTGTTTGGTTTTCTTTTATAGTTGTTCACATTGTTCATACCTGCATTCCCACTACCAATATTTGCCATCCGTATGCATCTCAATGTTTGCCCACATATACTGCATCTCGTGCAGTCTCCTTGATCATTCGCATCTGTCCTCTGCTTCAAGTATTGCTTACAACTTAGAAGGATGTCATAGGTTCACCACTTGTAGTGCTTGGGTAAGATAAGAGATAAATCAGAGCATGGTGATAATCTTGATTAGTGATTGCAAATTATCTTGCTTCTTGTGATGAGAAGAGGAGATGAATTCCAATCATTTGGGGATAACTGTGCTTCAATACTTGTGCCCGCATGACATAATTGACAAAATTACCAAACGTAGTGGTCATAGAGACCTTCTGGGTGGTCATGTGCTTGATGATGGAACTCTTAATCTTTGCTTTGAACTATCGTAGCTCTTCCAATTCAGAAAACTCCTCTTCGCCGTGCGCAACCAATCCCTCATCAGACACGACAGGATTGGTTTTACGACCTTATTTTTTATCACCACCGCGTCCTCTACCTCGGCCTCTATCACGTCTGCCATCACCCTTGCCAAGTCTAGAATCGTGTGATTGTGGGCAATTCCAGCTAATGTGGCCAATCTTCCCACAAGTAAAGCACTCGCGGTTATCTGCAACAGTCAATACAGATCTAGCAGGGGGTGGTAGGGTACCCGATGTCATCTCTTGTAACCAGGTCTCCTCCGTCACCATAGCAGCATATGTCTCCTCCATGGTGGATAGATTCGGTTGGTGACAAGTTGTAGCTCTCCTAGACTCAAACTCAGTATTCAAGTCTTATAGATTATCAAGTACTTTCTTACGGTCCACCCATTTCTTGAATATAGCCAGATGTTCAGCATGAGGAATGTTCAAAGGATTGTAGTGATCTAAATCTGTCCACAGTCGCTAGAGTTTATTGTAGTACTTAGATATTGTATGCTCCCCCGAGTCGACCTTTAAAGATTCCCATGCACCTCAGTCATCATCATGGTATGCCGATTCCAGAATACAGTTTAGCCAACACAACCCACATCCCAGCTATGGTTGGAGTGGCCCCAACCATCCCAACAATAAAAAGAGTCATCGAGTGCAACAACCACGTTTTCACCAGAGAATCAATGATTTTTCAGTTATGTCATTCCGAACGGTCTTTAAGGGGCTCAACATGTGTCTCCTGCACACAGTCAGCAAGCCCCTTGGCCTCCAAATTCATCACCACCCTCCTGGACTAACACAAATAGTTTTTCGTCCCCTCAGAGCTTCACATCGTTTGTCTTGAATTCTATCTTTTTCACTGTCTGTGAGTATGGTACCGTTGTTATAGTTTTGTCCGATGATGAAATGTTATTCGTCCTCGTCGTCATCATCTCCATCATCTTCACCATTAACTCCTCCATGGTTAGGACCTTGGTTGTCATCTCAATAGATCTAGAAAAAAATTTAACTCAAACACTCACAATCCCTCTCTTTCTTGTCTACAAACTCACATCACATGATCAAAGAATTAGTTACAAAAGATCCAATAGCCATATGTGATCTGAATCTGCCATAGAAAATCCTGTGTTGGAGATGCTTCTTCTCTAAACCACTAGAAGAGGAGGGCGGAGAGAAGCTCGGTGGTGGCGGCACGATGCAACACACGTGGGCGTGGCGATAGGGCGGGACGCGGGCAGTGCACTTCCGTGCGAGCGCAGCAGCACGCGGGCGGCGGCGGGAGCGATCAGTGAAGTTTGGCAAGGTCATCTCCTCGTTATGTTACCAAATTAAGTTTTAGGATTTAATTGCAATTATGACTTAAAACTATAACTCTTTTATTAATTAATACTCGTCAGTTCAATAAAATCCATTAAACAATAATATCCAATAATATACGATTTTTTATGACAATAAATTTCTTCGATAATGTCCCAAGTCCCAACATACATATATAGGCATACGCCATTAACTCCATTAACTCCATTTGTTTGCATGCATTCATCTAGTGCAAATGTCTTTCAGTTGTGCCCCACTACGTCATATGATCCCATATGTGGTATGTGCATATCTATAAAGGAGAGAGAGAGAGAGATGGGCGCCTCATGTTCCGGAAGCAACCCCTAGCTCCATTGGATGGGAACTAAGCTTGCTTGCTAGTAGCTAAAAATGGAGGGTATAATAATAATAATATTATTATTATTTTAGAGAGAGAGAGAGAGAGAGGGAGGGAGGGAGGGATGGAGGTAGGTAGGTCAGTTGGAGGTTGTGTATTAGGAATGAAAGAGGTTGAGGTTTGTATTGTAGGGAGCAAATTAGTAGAGTAGTAATTAAACAGAGAAGCTAGCTAAGATAGGAAATGGAGTGGATGGATACCAGGAAGAGGAAGTGGATGGTGGTGGGGGCGACGATATGGATCCAGGCTTTCACCGGCACCAACTTCGACTTCTCCGCCTACTCGTCGGCGCTCAAGTCATCCCTCTCCATCTCCCAGCACTCCCTCAACTACCTCGCCACTGCCTCCGACCTTGGCAAGGCCTTGGGATGGTCGTCGGGCCTGGCACTCCTCTACCTACCCCTCCCCGCTGTGCTCCTCCTCTCCGCCGTCTGCGGCCTCGTCTCCTACGCGATCCAGTGGCTCCTCCTCCTCACCTCCCCTCCAACCGTCTCCCTCCCTTACCCCGTCGTATGTATCTACCTATCTATCTCCTTAATTCATTTGTTTACCAGTCACCATGATGCTTTCCTTTCGTAATTTAAATTTCTCTAATTATAATTAATCAATTGTTAATGTGCTTTTGAATCTTAGTGATGTACACATTGGAGTAGAGTGTGTGCCACCAAAAGTCCCAGTCATTTTCTATCCTGACTCACATGTATAATCCCACTGATAGTCTACGGTTAATATGAATGAACCATAAACTGACTGATTGTGATTGAAACATGCATATATGCATACATACACAAAATCGTGACGATGACTCAAAAGCAGTTTTATTTAGCCCATAATAATCATCATCATCCAAAAATCACAGAATAATTCCAATGATTTAGTCATCTTGTTACTTGATCATAAAATTGTCTTTCAGTTACTCGGCCTGCATAATGATTAGATTAATATGAACCAAACATGTGCACGATGGACACAAATAGATATGGTGAAGTTTATTTTTAGTTTATGTTATGTGACAGTAACATTCTTACCTATAGCAAGAGTACGCAGTGGTATTAATCACTTGGTAATTATCCAACAGCATATAAATTAGAATGCTTTGTGTGGCTGTGGCACGCAACGCAGAAAGATTCGATTTTAAGGTGGTAGGTATGAAACAATGCTGTGTTGTTTACCTGATCGAGCGACAGAATCACTTAACTCCCCCCGATTCCATATCCTCCTGCATGGTCGAAGTCATCTAGTAAGGTTTAATTCAATGCATCACAGCAGGAATTCAAGAATATTTTTGATATATTTTGTATCTTGTGCGTGAAATATTATCTAAAAAACTCATTATTCCAATAAAAAAATTTTAGAGGAGACTCCTTGTACGGATCTACGAATAAATTTTATATTTATTAGAATTTAAGTGATTTTAATAAAATATAAATAACTTTTAATTCTAAAATCAAATATACGTGATATTTGATCTTTATATGAAAATAATTTAAAGAACTACAATTTTTTAAATATATTCAAGATTTAATTTGAACTAGATTAATACATAAATAAAAAAATTATATACAATTTTATCACACAAAAATCAAGAAAATAAATTATTCCGTGCTGCCTGCACTGACATCTTCTCTCACATGCTTCAAAAAAAATTCGTTTTTTTTAGCGCAGGCGCCCTGGAGCCCGCATGGACACACCTTAATACTTTTTTTTTTCTGTCCTTTTCGGTTGTCATTTAACATACGACACCAACGCAATATTTTAAACTTAGTCGAAAACACATGTGATTGTGTGGTTTTTTTTTTATATAATTTTTAAAAAATTATATAGGATATTTTTTAATAGTATAATAGAGATAGAGTTAGTTTTCAATATAATTTTTTTACATGAATTTATATGATAATAGAGATACAATTAGTTTTTTTATATAATTTTTGTAAGGATGAATCTATACTATTATAAATATAATGAATGAAATAGATTTTTTTTCAATTAATGTGAGAATTTCTAACCATTTTTTTATAATTAATGTGAGAATTTTGAGTATATATAATAGATAAATTTTGACTATTTATATAGATAAAATCTATTAAGATTGTTTTGCAACATTTACTAGTATATAATTATAAAAATTAATGATAAAAAATATATTTTATAGATGTGGAAAGTTTAAAACCACAAGTAAAACCAAACGGACAGAGTTATTACCTCTGCCTCTGTATGGCAGGTAGTTAGATCTTTTTTCCCCTTTCTTAGCCACTCCTAGATGATGAATATAGGCTTCATGTTTCCTGAGTCAGTTAGTAGTAGAGTCTTAGGCTACGTCCATTCTTACTGTCTCACTCGGCGCTCCACTGACACATCGGACTAACATAGGCGAGCGACTTGTATGGCGATGAATGACGAGACAATCGCTGCTTCGTGTACTGACAGGTGGGTTCCATTGGCGCTCGGGTATACGTAACATCAGTATTGAACGAAAAAATGATGTCGGACAACGTGTTTTGTGGGTCCCACTGTTTGCAAAACCGTATCTAGTCAACCTGCCAAGAAAAACGCACTGACAAGTGGGTCAGAAAAGTTGAGGACCCGTAAGTCAGTAGGTGTGTGCGCAGTTAACACGTGCAACATGCGAAACAACGTGTCAGTGGCGGTCCCACAAAACGCTTGAAGTTACCGTAGGTGTGCTCGCCTCGCGTGTCGCGCGCACCGCGCAATAAATCACACAATGTCACTGACAGGTGGATCCAAAATAATACTGGGTCTACCTGTTAGTTCGAGAGTTGAATTTTTTTGCTGCAATTAGAAACGAATTGAATTAAAATAATTGGACCCCGGCTTTGCAGGTCAGTGTGGTTGACAAGGGGTCCAAAATTTCAATCGGACCCACATGTCATGGTGCACTTATGGTGAGGTTTGAAACTAGTCGTTGGGAGTATTTTATCATAGAACCCACATCATAGCGACAAAAAATACTGTTTATAATGCAATTTTGGCCAAAAAAAATAAAAATTTACTGTTACATTTTTTAATTTGTTTTATTGTATTCGAATTATTTGAATTTAATCTTGATAATTTTTTAATCATTAATAATCATATAATACAAAAATTATTATTAAATAATTTATATGCTGGTCCTATACAAAACGTCACTCAAGCGGCAATACATTGAAGTGTTTGGTGCTTGAAAATATGTTCTACATGTAGGTTCATGCCAAGAGTGTATTAGAGTGATAAATATTTCAGATGATCATTCATACACATAACACAAAATATACATATTTATATGAAAAATATGTCAAGAAGTCCATATATTGGACTCATGCTTACTACTTCCCCATTTTAAAATCCATTTTAACTGGCATGAACAGACAGAAGAAATGTTTTATACCAGCTACTATTCTTTAATATGAATGGTTTAAATGCACTGACGTCAAATTCAATAGGGAATAGCATAACTTCAGAGCACGGACACGTTGGTTACATATTTTATAGTCTTCAGTACTACTTGTAGGACCCATCTTTCGGTTTCATGCATCAGTGCATCGGTGCGTGTGATCTGATCTCCTCTCCTCTGTCCGAAGGAATCCATAGCCACCTACCTAACTACTCCTATCAACAACTTTTTTTTTTTATAAATAATCCACAAAAAATAAATAATTATAAAAATAACCCACAACTCCAAAATTTTACAAAAATAATCTACCACATCAGTCTGTCGAGTCCTGAAAATTCGACAAGCTATATGTCGCATGGGAGAAACTTGTCGAATGCTCAAATCTCGACAAGCTGCTTGTCGAGTGACAAGTCTCGCCTCGACTGCGACTAACGATCACCAGGGAACACGAGCACCAGCTTGTCGAGTGCCCAGCACTCAACAAGCGGCTTGTCGAGTCCTGGACACTCGACAAATCCCTCCAATAGCTTGTCAAGTTCTCAGAACTTGACAGGCTGATGTGGCAGACTATTTTTGTAAAAATTTGAAATTGTGGGTTGTTTTGTAATTATTTATTTTTTTGGATTATTTATAAAAAAAAACTCACTATCATCTATTTTTATTTTTTTTTATATAAAAAAAATTTCTTACTAGATTCTGAGTTGAGCATGCTATCTACTGATCTAGGGGGTTTTGTGGCTGACACTTATCAAACCAACCTACCATGCGTACAAATATAATCTGCAAGTCCACCTGTAGGTCCTGTTTTGACTGTCAGATGGCTATATTAGCTCGCTAACTAAATTCATGTATGTCCTGTCTTTTCCTGTCTATTTTAAAAAGAATTGAAAGATAGCACTGTCTGTTCTTGGTTTCTTTTGACTGGTAGCTCGCACACATAACATTCATTTTTAGGCAGTGTTTGATTTCCTAATTACGGCTGCAACTACTCTACTTCTACTAATGAAACAACCAATGGGTGGAAACAACATCGCTTCCACAACTCAAGTTTAGCCAAAAAAAAAAAAAAAACAAATTGCAATCTGCTTCAAGTTAGAATTTGTGGAATAATTATTTGCTTGTAATTAAGCAGTAGACTGATTGACTAATTTTGCATATATATATGCTAACTTACAGAATCAGTAAACTAGATTGATCAATGGAATGACTAGTGCATATATATTACAGGTGTTCTTGGCGTGCCTTGTAGCAGGGTGCAGCATCTGTTGGTTCAACACGATTTGCTTCGTGCTCTGCGTCCGCAACTTCTCTGCAAACAATCGCTCACTCGCACTTTCCCTCTCCGTCAGCTTCAATGGAGTTAGCGCCGCCCTCTACACCCTCTTTGCCAATGCCATGTCCCCTTTGTCCTCATCCGTCTACCTCCTCCTCAATGCCATCCTCCCTCTCGCCGTATCTATCATCGCGCTCCCGGCAATCCTCCTCTGCGACCCATCATCGGATGGTCTTCTCAACAACATGCCTGAGCACGAGACGCGTATCTTCCTTAGCCTCTATGTCCTCGCATTCATCACCGGTATATATTTTGTGATCTTTAGCTCTGTTACCACCAGCTGCATTGCATGGGCCATCCTAGTGGGCGCCATGCTCCTCCTCGCTCTTCATATAGTCATTCCCATGTACTCTAGTTGCTCTCTGACGGACACGCATGCCCCTGACTCCCCATTGCAATTGCAACTCAACCTCGACGATCCGAATAAGCCACTCCTTGTCCTCGGCGATGATCAACAAAGAAAGTCCACTCGCACGATGCCTCAACTACATAACCAGGCTTACCAGCGACATAATAGCTGTAGCTGCGGGACAATGGATAAGAGTCGGGTGATAGTTCTTGGCGAGGAGCATACCGCAAAGAAGCTCATCAGAAGCGTCGATTTCTGGCTCTACTACTTGGCTTACTTCTGCGGCGCCACTGTCGGGTTGGTGTATAGTAACAACTTGGGGCAGATTGCACAATCAATGCATCGGCAAGCGCAGCTCACCATGCTTCTCGCTGTCTACTCCTCCTGCTCATTCTTTGGCCGCCTGCTCACAGCAATTCCTGATTTCCTTCATGGGTCTGTTCATCTGAACTCTATGTGCTATATATACATCTTTATTCTCCATTGGTCATATAACTAACCATATATACAATGCATGATACAGGAAGCTGTCATTTGCTCGAACAGGGTGGCTTGCAGCCGCGTTGGTGCCTATGCCGGTGGCTTTCTTCATATTGTGCAAATCACACGATGAGCACATTCTGGTGGCAGGAACAGCACTTATTGGCCTAAGTTCTGGATTCATCTTTGCTGCGGCTGTGTCAGTGACCTCAGAGCTGTTTGGACCAAATAGCATCGGTGTCAACCACAACATCCTCATCACCAATATCCCTATCGGCTCCCTACTATACGGCCAGATTGCGGCACTTGTATACGATGCAAATGGATGGAAATCGAGGGTCCTGGACAATCAGACAGGCATGGTTGACACCATGGTAATGTGCATGGGGGCAAAGTGCTACGCGACCACATTCTTCTTGTGGGGTTGCATCACATTGGTGGGGTTGGCGTCGAGCATAGCCCTCTTCTTGAGAACAAGGTTGGCTTACTCTGGTTCTGGTGATCAATCTAAATGTAAACGCTGTTCCCAAGTGCTGAGTTGATGAATGCATGCTATTGCTCTTTAGCTGCTAATTATTGACTCAAGTGAGGAGTACTCCAGTGGAGTGAAGTGCTGTGCATCCATATGTTGATCTGTTCTATGCTGCTCAATTAAACGATATATACAGAGTAGGTTCGGGGTTCCATTTGCAGTGCAATGAAATTTATCGAGTCTTCGTGGCAGGATTGCTTTTTCAAGTCACCATTTCAGGTGGAATAAAGACACTCCAACCAGAATATATTATAGTTTTGAGGCAAATTTCTAAATATATAAAAAAAAACAAACTAGTCATGTCCTCATAGACATCAATTCATTCGATGGTAAGACAATCTCTTATTCTTGGAGATAAACAAGCACTTATTCGTCAAGCAACAACTCAACATGATGGCTCTTATTGGAATGCATAGAAAAAACATAAAAAATGACAGTGCTGGTGCTTTATTTGATAATATCCTTGTTCAGCCAGCTTGTCTTGACAAGTTATATATCCTCCTCCAACTGAGAGATGATGCTAAGGAAAATGTCAAAGCCTTGGCACATGTCAGAGAACAAGCAGTACTCGTTGTTCGCATGATACGTATCACCTATACCTACAATAGTAATTCAAAAGAAACTAATGAAGCATCATTTGATACATCGAAACCTGTGTTTACTTTAATAGTTTAACTACTAGGTTCTTGTTATGAAATGTGTTTATACATACCAAAACCTGTGAGCTGCACATCAAAACCATCATCCTGCAATGATGGCATAGAACAAAACTTAAAGATATAATTCAAGATTGGATGCAAAGATTCAGGAATTAGATCTCATGAATGAATACGAAGCAGCAGTATAATTAAGTAACCTGGAGTTCTTTAACCAATGGTAAATTGCCGGTGTCGGCGTAAGGCTTCACAGTGCGAACAACATCCGCGGTTGCTTTGCACAATGCTTTGAAACCACGAGAGTTGATGTCACAGGCTATACCCGGCGCCATGTCTGCGTCGATAATAAGCTCAAGGCTGTGCAAATATGCAGGCATATATCTCAATAAGTTAGTTTTTCTTTTTTAATTAAAAAAAAGTAATATCCATAATTAGTCGGTCGGTCACTTTCCCTTGTCATAACATGGAGAAGTACTACTAGCTAGTCTCACCTTCCCTTAAGATGTTCATCCGGAAGGACATACTTTGATACTGGACCGCGAGTTGGAAGTTTCTCGATATTCTTGTTTATGTCATCCACATACTTCTTCAATAGTTCAGCAACTTCTTCAGGGCTGCATCAAACTCAAGACAATTCGATCATTTTTTTTCACTTCAATTTAGTTCTATTTTTTAACCATAATTGACACTTGCATACACTATACACATACATATAAAAGTAAAAGAAGTTAATTACCTGTAGAAAGCAGTCAACCTGCATGCAGTTTCATGGATGGAATGAAACCTTATCAGATGTGTGTTTTGTTATATGCAACTGTAGACAAAAGATTATATTTGCATGTTTTTACTCTCACTATACCTGACATCTCCTGATATAGTGCACTCGCCTGGTATCTGATTTAGTCCTCCTCCTGGATCTGTGTGCAAATTATGTGCACCGCGGCTCTTATCATTATTATTGTTAATTGAGAAGTAAACGTACAGGAACACATGACTCATGACTGTATATAAGATCATTAATTAATTTTCTCATGAATATGAACTTACAATTCCATTGGGTGGGTTTCATGGTGGATGGTGAAGCGTAGTTGTACTTCTTCTCTCGTGGATCAGTGGGAACGTCCCTATAAAACCTGTTCTGGATCTCCTTGAGTGCTTCCATGTTCAATTCCATTGCATTGATAGCCTGCATATATGCGAATTTTTTTTAAATACCCACTTAAAACAATAATTACAGAATTAACCTATACTTTATATCTTTTGCAAAAAATAACCTGCCGCGTCAGCTAGTCGCGTCTTGGAACTGCGACAAGTCCAAAAGCAGTTGAGATGACCAAATGTCGTGGCTTAGAACTTTATGTTTCTTTCGATATCAATAGCTGACATCTATAACTCTGATTGATGATCTATTTAAATCAGTGGACTTGTGAGGTCAAAAAAATCAAATTGATACAAATGGATCATCAATCGGAATTATAGATCATAAAATATTATCTTTGAATCTTACAATTATTTCAGAATCTATATCTTGTGATCTTTAACTCCGATTGACGATCCATTTATATTGGTCTGATTGTTTTGATTTCACAAGTCCATTGATTTAAACCAATCGTTAATTGGAATTATAGATCATAAAATATTCATTTTTAAAGAATCTTAAGCTTAAGAACAATGTCTTATGATATGTAACTCTAAGTGATGATCCATCCATATTAATCTGATTGTTTTGATTTCACAAATCTACTGGTTCAAATGAATTGTCAATTAAAGTTATAAATTGTTAGATATTTGCTCTCAAAAGAACTATAAAATTTCATTACAATTTGATTCACAGGATTTCGGTTGACGTGTTTGTCGTAGTTCCAAGACATGACTAGTCAATACGGTGGGTCAAATTTTTTTTAAAAAGTAAAATATGGATTAGTTATACAATTTTTTTAAGTGAACTATTTCAAAAAAAAATTGGCATATATGCAGCACCAAGACAAATGAGCAATTGCCTTCTTTTATCCTTGTTGAAATTGTTACCTTGTGAGGGAAACCACTATGGAACATCTTTCCCTTGGCCTTGAGATGCCAAGTGATGATTCCTCCACTGCCTATGCACGGTTGTTTATCTGATGTGTCGATCCAGTACCTACAAATCAAAGGCCCCATATTTCAAATGAAGACATAGAAAAGTGAGAGTGATATGGAGAAAGAAAGAGAAAAATAAACATTTGAATAATCAATAAATAAAGGGCAGACATACTATTCCCAGCCCTCCCCACGAAATAAACTACGTATGTTTCCCTCTCACCTAATCTTCTGAACTCCTCGATCTCACCCCTGAAGAGTCAGTAACCTTTCCCTTTTCCATAGTTGCTCAAGGAGCCACCGGATGCCATCCATCCTCTCCACTCTCCACTCTCCACTCTCCTTCTAATCATTTCAACTTACTTTATGAATAACTCATTAAACAAAAAAATTTCAAAATTAATCCAAACTTTAAAATTTTCAAAAATAACCTTCAATCGTTAGACTCAATTTACGACTAAATTTCAGTTGCGAACTGACCCAACGACTAAACCCACAAACCCGTTAAATACTAAATTATTTTCTAGACTCAAATATTACAGATTTTTAGTTACAAACTGGGCTAATAACTGAACACACAAACCAGTTCATATATTTTATTCTTAGAAGGTTAATTATATATAGACTAATTCAAAGCGTACTTGGGCACACTGATCAGGTGCACACCGCCATGCTCGGTGAAAAGGCCAAGTTCATCAAGTTCGTTTGCATTTTAGTGGGGGGTTGTTTAGTGGTGAATTAAAACTTCACTTTTAATTAGTTTTGCTCAGTAGTGCACGTACAGAGGTCCATCCTTGAGCCTGTCAAGTTTGCCGTCCTTGGACAGCCGGTCGACGCCAATTCCGGTCACCGTGCCGTCCTCCTCGTTGCATATGAAGACGGCAAACACCGAGTTCTTGAGCGCCGGCCTCTCCTCCGCAAGCCGCCGCATGAGCTCCGTCACCAGCGCCACGTGCCCCAGGCAGTCCGTCGTCCCGCGCCCCTGGAGCTTGTCGCCGTCCACCGACAACTTGAACGGGTCGAACTTCTGTAGTTAAAACAAGTGGTTTTCGATCAGTATGACGTGCATGCATATATGGCGCAGCTTATAGTGATTAGTTAGTTGATTAATTACCCAATCTTTGGGGTTGGCCGGGACGACGTCCATGTGCATGCCTACGAAGGAGATGGCGTGTCTGGCAACCGTGCCGGGGTACTCGACAATGACGTTGCTGCGGCCCTTGGTGTAGCTGACCTGCTGCACGACGAGGGGGCCGCCTCCCGTGTCAGTGGAGAGGGGGCGGAGCACGGCGAGGACATGCGCCGCAACGAGGTCCTCCTGGGGTTCGGGGAGGTCCGGCGGGCTGTTCTGGACATAATAGGACTCGCCGATGAGCTTGGCGAGGAGAGACACATACTTGTCGCGGTCGAGGTCGCCGATGAGGTCCTTGAGGGCCGCCATTGGTGTATGTGTGTGGAATTTGAGTGAGGCTTGCCCATGGTTTAAATAGGGTAAAAATTTATATAAGCATAATTCTGTACAGTGATCTGATGGTACAAAGATAGATCACCTGAGTATAATACTTCCAAAGACACTTTTGTTTAAGAGATGTAATACAAGGCTTGGAAACGAGGACAACCATCGGTTTGTTGCAATATAATTATTGAGACTTCAAAGTAGGTGATAGCATGTGGGCCAATTATTAAAATTGTGGACCAAATATCAATTAAAAGTGAATTTAATTCACTGAAGACACTAGAATTGTGTAACTAATACTGCTATTCTCACCAGCGTAAGATGATGTATACCACATCTCGGAAGCTGGTTTGCTTTTTTTCGAGCATGCAAGTGCATAATTGGAGAGAAGAGAGTCATTACAGCCTAGAGAAAATCCAAAAACTAATTAGAACCAGAATGCTGCTACAGTACCCTACTATAACTATACTGCACAACAACAACAATGCACTACAACTGTGCCAACCGAAGCTCAGTCGCCCGACTTCTTTGTGACTGAAGATCAATTTTCGACTGAAGATGTGGCACGACCCAAATACATTGTGGTCCAACTCACGAATGATTAAGTGATATATTACTTTATGCACTGACAATAATTTCATAATTTTCATAAATATTTCATAAGTTAGTTGGTTACAACGCCGAGAGACTAGAGTTCAAATCTCACTTACAATTTTTTATCAAATATTTGTGTGTTTATATACAACTTTCAGTTGCTAGATTAGCAATTGAAAAATATTGGGTTATTAAAAAAAAAATTCGACTATTTACATGTTTCCCATTACTCTAACTTGCTACTTCCTGCAGAATCTGCTCTACATCTCGGAAGATGTGGACCCTCTCGTCACTACTGTCCTCACCAATCACACTAAGTTTAAATGACATTTTTACCCATGTAGCCAATTTGTAGTATCTTTCACTCACTCATTGTTCTTTTCCTCATATATGTTAATAATGTTATAACACCACGAACTTAAAATAGTTCAAATTTCTTATATGTCCTGGTGCACTAACTTAATATTGCAATCGATATACTAGACAATTAACATACAGGATTACCATATACAAGACAATATATATACTTTTGGAAGATCACAGCTTCTCGGTAGCTAGAGATACTGAATGCATACTCTTCGAATTGTACATGTTTTAGCAAACTTGCAACGACACTTTGCAAATTTTGGCTCAACACCTCCCAAGTGAGCATCACTAATTACAAAATTGTTACGAGCAACAAATGAGAGGTGAACTTGCACACAAATGATGAAATCTAGAAGAACCACTCTTGTGCACAAATAATTCGGTGTCTTATTCCAAGCAGTTCAAATAAGTTATCCTACGTGTCTGGAATCATATGGCACTAACAGTGTGCAAGAAATATGTAGAAATTGACGTCCTGAGAAGTATCTTATCCTGACAGCATCTGCATATGTGCACGAACACCAAATGGACCAATTAAGACAATAGAGATATAGTCCAGCAAAAGAGAGCAAAACTACAGTACTGGTTTTGTTCACAGGCAGGCACTGATCTATTTCCTTTCATGCAGCAGCATACATATGGACCAAGGCAAGCCTACCAACTAACTGCAAACTTTAAGTACTGGTAATTAAAAGTATATCTACGTCCGCTCCTTGGCCACATATGCATTAATAATTATGGACCTGGTTCTTGAAGGCCACAAGTATTTCTAGTTCCTAGTCACTTCTAGCTTGTGGTGGTCTTTTTTTTCCATCTTACCTAGTTTTAATTGAGGTTGGATAAACCAAGGAGTTTTGAAATTCCTTCGTTACAGAACAACACGCAAAGCACTTTGGATTGCTGTGAACCACCAATAACTTTATGTAATTAAATGTCAATTGGAGGTGTCTTAACTTTTAGAAGTTACTAAAATTCCTCTTCTTGTTTTAAGTTTTAGTGATAATCTCTATTGTTTGGGTAATTATGTCTACTAATTTTCTTCTTACAAGTCAAATTCGGATCATGAGCATCAACTAATTGAACTGATCAACAAATGAGTTAGATCGATTTAAATTCGAGTTGGTTAATCAGTTTGATACCCAAATCGAGCTGTACCAGTCTAGCTTGTTAGTCTGAACAAACTCAAATTTAGTCAAATCCAACTTATTTGAACTTAATTTATTTCCATCCCTATTCATCTCTGATAAATGAACACAGATTTTCTTCATCTCTCTGTTCCTGGTTTCGTCTTTTCTCAAAACACTAAGTCAACTACAAAATACATCTACTAAAGCATTTATAAGATGCCACAACTTACGGTTATCGTTCGAGGTGGCCTGCATTTTCCACGTTCACGTTTCAATAACTCATTCATTCATGTGACATCTGGACGACCTTAACATAATTTAAGCGCGCTTAATTACTTCTGGTCGATTGGGTTCTTCTCGGTAATTACGTCTACTAATTTTCTTCTCACAAGTCAAGTTTCCATCATGAGCATCAACTAATTGAGCTGACCAACAAATGAGTTGAATTGAGTCGAATTTGAGTTGGTTAATCAGCTCAATAATCGAGTAGTGCCAGCTCGACTTGCTGCGAACAAACTCGAATTTAGTCAAATTCAACTTATTTCAACTCAATTTATTTCCATCCCTATTCATGTATGATATATGAACGCAGATTTTTTTTTTCATCTCTCTGTTCCTGGTTTCATCTTTTCTCAAAACACTAAGTCAACTACAAAATACATCTACGAACTTTCATGTGAGATCTAATAACCAGCATGGTCATCTGGATACCATCTAGGTAATCGGATACGTAAACATTGACACCATAATTAGTTTTCCAGATGCATGCAACGACAAATACTGCATGGAACACATTGGTTTGCTCCATCGTCTTCCTTTCTCTCTCCTTGGCTCACTTTGTTAAGTATCTTTAATTAGTCAAAGCTCAGGTTAAGCTTCTTCACTACTAGTACTAAGTAGGAGTAGATTTAGAGTTTCCATGAAGCACATGCATGCATATATGATTACTGAAAGAATAATTAATGTTTTCTGGAAACATCCGGGGTGGTTGTTACCTATATATGTATCATATGGATTAATTTTTAGAACAAATCCTAGGTTAAAGCATTTATGAGATGCCACAACTTACGGTTCTCGTTCGAGCTGGCCTGCATTTTCCACGTTCACGTTTCAATAACTCATTCATTCATGTGACATCTGGACGACCTTAACATAATTTAAGCGCGCTTAATTACTTCTGGTCGATTGGGTTCTTCTCGGTAATTATGTCTACTAATTTCCTTCTCACAAGCCAAGTTCCCATCATGAGCATCAACTAATTGAGCTGACCAACAAATGAGTTGAATTGAGTCGAATTTGAATTGGTTAATCAGCTCAATAATCGAGTCGTGCCAGCTCGACTTGCTGTGAACAAACTCGAAATTAGTCAAATTCAACTTATTTGAACTCAATTTATTTCCATCCCTATTCATCTATGATATATGAACGCAGATTTTATTTTCATCTCTCTGTTCCTGATTTCATCTTTTCTCAAAACACTAAGTCAACTACAAAATACATCTACGAACTTTCATGTGAGATCTAATAACCAGCATGGTCATCTGGATACCATCTAGGTAATGGGATACGTACACATTGACACCATAATTAGTTTTCCAGATGCATGCAACGACAAATACTGCATGGAACACATTGGTTTCATTTTCCACGTTCACGTTTCAATAATTCATTCATTCATGTCATCTCGACGACCTTAACATAATTTAAGGGTGCTTAATTACTTCTGGTCCGTTGGGTTCTCCGGGATTCTCTGATGAGTGATCTATCAGTACAGATCCGTGAAATATCATAGGTAACAATCAATTTAATTTGTTCATCAATCTTTTTCACGTGCTTCGTCGAACTCTTAGGGGGAAAAAAAATCTAGGCACTTTCACACTCAAATAACTACATATTTTAAAAATATTTTCACCTAACCCCAGATAGAGTTTGGCAAATCGTTGTAATATCCCGTTTAAGTGGAATTGCTAAAACCTAAGGTTACCTAATGGTTAACTGATGAATGGTTCCTATAACAGTTTGTGAAAAAAAATATTTTAATAGTTGTAAAAAATATTGTAATGCAAAATAAAATATTTTTTTTACTAAATATTAATAAGAAACAGACATAAATTACATGTGCAAAGTTAAAAAAAATCTATATTAGTTAATATTAGAGCTAAACGTTTAGTTTTGAACTCAAATGCATTATAACATTAGTTTTTTTTAAGGAAAAACAGTAGAACATGATTCTACTGTAAATTTCATAAATAAAAAGTGTAACGTACAGGTTGGAAAAAAACAAAATGAAAGGAAAAAAGAAAGAAAAGACTAGATACATGTACAAAACAATCTAATGTAAATTTTAAAAATCGCATTACAGAATTATTCTTCCCAAACTATTGCAACATTCTAATTAAACTATCACAACAATTATTCATTGAATTGTTTTTTTTAAGAAATATTCACTGGTTTCTTAACAAGTTACTATCTCTATTACACAATATAAGATATATAGTTTTGTCAATTTTATTGCAAAATATAAAAATTAATTATTATCTTTTCTATTCATTATATCCTTATTTACTTCTCCAGTCTCTTTGTTATTTATGATTAATTTTTCACATTAGTATTTCTCACTCTTATTTTTCAAGACAATTCAAATAAAGATAATTTAGTATTTTTGCTTATAGTTCTTTTGAATTCGAAACCTTCTTAATCCATTTATGTGTAATTAAAATACGTCCTATATTTTATAATTGAGAGTATATTGGATTCCTCTTGGCAGGAGACATACCCTATGCACAAAGTTTTCTATGCAAAAGTTGTTGCAATGAATTGTTCAATCCTTTCCAGCATTTCTTTTGGTCCACACCCGGTTCACGTAGCAAAATAATATAAATAAATAACAAAAAAATTAGAGCAAACAAAAGCACAATTAATTTATCACCCTATAAAATTTCATGCTCAATGTAATCTATATAAAAAGAAATAAAACATGCAAATTATAGTACAAGTAAACAAAAAAAATAAAAGCGACTTTTTTTTTTGAAAAAATATCAGACCAAAACCACTGTTCATTCTTAATTTTTTTTGTTTCTCATTGTTCCAAGTTTGTTTGAATTTGAAATTTTATGAGAAGGGAAGTGATTCAAGAGATTTCATTCTAAATTATTTGCATTAGTTTGATACATTAACTAGGAGGTGTGTGTGAGTTTTAGCCAATAAATCCAAAATGCGAGACATTAGTTGTGTATTATCTGATTATCTTCGGTCAAAAAAAATGACAGCATTTGTAGTCAAATTATTTTAATTTTGATAATAATTTTTTTAATATTTAAATTCATCATATGAAAATATTATGAATAAATTTATATCAACAAATTCTTGCATAATATTATAATTTTATTAAATTTTATAAATATATTACAATGTAAATTAGAGATTAAAGTTAAAGCTGGAAGACCGTGGCAATGTCCCAAACGACAATTTTTTTTTCTTTTGACTGGAGATAGTGTGGTTTAACAGTGTTCCAAACTTTAGTGCTTCCTTCTGCTATGGTGCATGGTTAGTTAATACTCTCGTCATTTCTAAATAATTGTCATTTTGACCCCTCAACAAAATATTAATTGAAATGATCATAATAATTATATTGAATATAATGTTCTTCCTGACTAGATATTGATTCTACTAGAATTAAAGAAATGATTTATAAGAAAAAAATTATATAAATATGTTTTGAATTTATAGAACAACATATATTTAAAAATAAAATAGAAGACTAAAATGATAGTTATTTGAAACTAGATTGAGTATAAATAAAAAAGGAATACCGTTCTGGAATTGTGTCACCTTTTTTCATGTGGTTATCCAGACAAATCATATTTTTAATATAACATATCAGATAATAATATGTTTAGTACAACATACCAAGAATACCTTTAATAAATTTATATGCAAATTAATTATATTTACTACAATTAATAAGTTTTTAACTCCAATATTACGCATGCACACAAGACCAAACAACTTAGTTTAATATGGATAACGTAAGAAAGTTTTGACTGGAATTAATAAAGTGATAAGTATTTATTGAAAGAATCTTTGACAAAAATGATAAGTATTTAATAACGACAATAGTACAACTGGTAACAAGTGCGTGAATTTCAAGTTCTCAAATATTTTAAAAGAAATTATACTTATAAAGAAAGACATATTATGTGTACTTCCTTGTTCTCAAAGAAATATTGTTTTGACATTTAATGTTGAAAATAAAGCATGAAAGAAAATGACAATAATAAGCTTATTTAATATATCTTATTAATACACCTACCAACTACCAAATTAAATATTACTCAAGCTTATCTATATCTAAATGTATGTATGTTTTTTAAATATTTTTACTATACAAATTTTTTAGAAAAATAGAGGATATATAAGAAAAATACTATACAATCTTATTATTATAAAATGGCATCTATTTGAAAATAGGAGTATTAGCTAATATGCATTTCGGCGAGTAACTTCCCAATAACCCGCTTTCTCAAGAGAAAAAGAAAAAAGAAAAAAGAAAAGCCTTGGTGAAGCGCGTCGGTTTTGGAGGCTACCTTACGTCCTTACCTATGCAATGGAAAAATGCTTTTAATTAAAAGTGGTATATGAGAAGGCTACGGAAATATATTTATAAATAATACAAAATAAAAATATAATTTTAAAAATAACCCACATTTTATCAAAATTATAAAAATATTTTGTTTTGGGCACGACAAATCAATTATCACGATCTAAAACCGCGAGACAACCGCATGCGTGACAAAAACTGATCTACATGTTGAGTGATCGTCTGATTGAAGCGTACATTAACTGGGCGAGATCGAATGGTCGCATGGTCAAATAGCCGAGTGGTCGAATGGTCTAATGTGATTTGACCACGCGACCAATTCTGTTGTGGGTGGGATGGGGGAAAAATTTCTTTCGTGTGTGTGATTGTCCTCTCGCGATTGCAGACCGCAATAAGTGGCTTATTGTGCTCAAAAAAGACATTTTTGCAATTTCCATGAGCTGTGGGTCATTTTTCAAATTATTTTTTTTATTTTGGGTTATTAATAAAAAAAAATTGAAGGCTACGTGTAGTGTATTGTTCTTGTTTGATGTCGAGGCATTTAGAATTTTTTTTAACAAATAATCCATAGAAAAAACTAATTACAAAAATGACATATAATTGTCCTATTTTTCAAAAATAGCTCACCACGTCAACCTGTCGAGTCCTAAAGACTCAATATGCGATGTGTCGTGTTGCGGGTTATGGAAATCAGCATGTTACGGCTCCAGAACACGATAAGTCCTTTGAATCTTTGGTTGTGGTCGTATCTGTTCAAAACTGGTCGTATTAGTACTAAACATGGTCGTGATCATATCAATATTAGACCAAGTCGTGATTGTATCTATTACACAAATTGGTTATATCAATATTGATACTGATCCTAGTCATATCAATTCAAAAC
Source organism: Pharus latifolius (assembly GCA_019359835.1). Lineage (NCBI taxonomy): Eukaryota > Viridiplantae > Streptophyta > Magnoliopsida > Poales > Poaceae > Pharus > Pharus latifolius. The sequence continues at coordinate 72,948,588 of CM033329.1, read as the reverse complement.
TAGTCATATTGAGACTGAACCGTTACAGGGGCTAGAGATCTAGTTTGTGCCATGGCTTCAGAATATGACAAGTGGTTTATCGAGTACTCAGCATTTGACAAGTCGATTTCCACTCTAATTGAGTCTCTAGAATTTGAGAGATTGATGTGACGAGTTATTTTTGTAAAATACGATAACTCTAGATTATTTTTATAATTAATTTTTTTTTGTGAGTCATTTATACAAAGAATTCGAGGCATTTACTACATTAATCTTATCCAACAAACTCCACCAGCAATTTTAAATGAAAACTTAATGCAATCGTACAACACGTACTCACGTGCATTGTTTAAGCAATTCCACGTCATTAAGTTCTCGAAACCTGCAGAAACAAAGTTAATTAGTACTTAATCACTTCTTGTCGGCTGTTTGGCTGGCTAAGTCTTCTGGGTTGTCATCCTGGCTAAGTCTTCTTTTTTTTTTTTCAAAAAAAAAAAAAACCATTGCAAGGCAAGGTGCCTGACTAGAGAGAAATGATCATCTAATAAAATTGCAAAATATAGAGTTTACAATATGGGCCCTTAAACCACCACCACCCCAAAATGCAAGGAACTTAAGAACTGATGCAAGTGAAGAACAAAACTATACTAGCTAAGTCATCACACGTGTTTATTGTTTGAATGTACTCTTAAGGAATTTTATCCTTCTCTATTTGTTCCATTTTTCCCTAATTACATTACTTTTACATCCTATGCACCCCCCCCCCCCCCCCACCCCCCCGTTTTTTTTGTGAAGTAAGATTATATTAGTTATTTTGTTACTCACCTTAGATCTGTGCGTAAGGGTATAATGTCTTATACTGTCAATTTTCACCACATGTCCAAAACTATTTTTATTTTTACTATTTAAGTTTTTCATATGTAAAAATCAAAAATATCATTTTTAGTAAAATATTATTATTATTGAGCATGATAAGTGGACTGATCGGTATCATATGTTAATAGAGCATTTAATAGTATTTTTGGTTGGTGCATGACTTTTACAGTTTTGTAGACCATAGAGTCCGAGATAAAAACTAGTTGCTGTGCGGAGATGGGTTGCATATAAATACTTCCTCCAGACCGACGCTCCAACCCACAATCTCATTCCATCTCTCAACCTCTGTTTAGTACTCCGAGCATCAAAGGTATATATGTATACACACTATATGTTCTTTTATTTTTTGAATGAGTTATAGTACTTACTAATTAGTCATTTCTTAATATAACTCTCTCTCTCTCTCTCTCTCTCTCTCTCTCTCTCAACTTGCTGTTTAACCAATATATTTTCTTCGTTTGTATGGCATTAGCGCATGGAAATATGATCTACAACCTTGTTTTAAAAGGACACTAAAAAATAACAGATCACACTTGGAGGAATTATACATGTCCAATCTGTCAACTAATCTCTTTAACTAACTAATCGATTAACCTTGCGGGTTTGAAATGATTAGAGTGATAAAATATCATACAAAATTAAATTAACGCTATCCGCTAAATCAGATTATAATTGATTTAGGACTACAGTTTTGAAGAGGCTCACTAGTAACAAAGACATTTTTCTGACAAATATTCTGATAACTGTCATAAGCATCACATTACAATCCACTGCACACTTCAAATCCCAAACAGGATGTTAACCTATGTGTATGTTCTAAAATGAAATACATATGAAGTCAATGTACGAGCATTTTTGACATTTTATATGTTGCATGAAGAGATCAGACGCAGGCCACGCCATCAATCCATCATGACTAGCAACTACGGCGATGTCTACAACATCCGAGGCTGGGGTGAGCCCTACTTCGCCGTCAACACGAATGGCCACCTCTGCGTCAATACCCACGGCGTCGAGACCACGCCCTCCCAGTTGATCGACGTGCTCTCCGTCATCGAAGCTGCGAAGACCAAAGAGGCCCAGTTCCCCATCATCCTCCGCTTCCCCGACGTGCTCAAGCACCGCCTCGACTCGCTCCACACCGCATTCGACAACGCCATAAAGAACACCCGGTACAACTCCAGGTACCAGGGCGTGTTCCCGGTGAAGGTGAACCAGAACAAGGCCATCGTCCAGGACTTGGTCAACTTCGGCCACCAATACAGTTATGGACTCGAGGCCGGCTCCAAGCCGGAGTGTCTCATCGCGATGAGCTGCCTTACGAAAGCTAACCCCGGGGCCTACTTGGTTTGCAACGGCTACAAGGATGCGGACTACATCTCGCTCGCCCTCGCCGCGCGCGCCATGGGCCTCAACGCCATCATCGTTATCGAGATGGAGGAGGAGCTGGACATCATCATTGAGCAGAGCAAGAAGCTCGGGATCGAGCCGGTCATCGGCGTACGTGCCAAGCTGCTCACCCAGATACCTGGCCACTTCGGGTCCACGGCCGGCAAGCACGGCAAGTTCGGGCTGCTTGCAGAGCAGATCTACAAGGTCGCCGACAAGCTCAAGCGACTCGACAAGCTGAACTGGCTCCAGCTGCTCCACTTCCACGTCGGCTCCATGATCCCGACGACGGAAATTGTTGGCAATGCGGTGCGCGAGGCTGCCGGAATCTATTGTAAGCTTGTGGGGATGGGCGCGCCGATGGGCACGCTGGACTGTGGCGGTGGGCTCGGAATCAACTACGACGGGACACGGTCGGGTAACTCCGACATGTCGGTGGCGTACGGGCTAGAGGAGTACGCGTCCACCATTGTGCAGGCTGCACGGCTGACGTGCGACCCCCACAAAGTTCCGCACCCCGTGCTATGCACCGAGAGCGGACGCGCCATGGTGTCGCACCATTCCATGATTATCCTAGAGGCGCTCTCGGCGATCCCGGAGCCGAAGGACGACGAAACGCCTATGCAGCTGCTGAGCAAGATCGAGGAGCTCTGTTCCAAGCCGACAGCGATCCACAGTTACCTCCTGTCGGCAGTGGGGGCGGGCTCCAGGGACGGCACGTGGTTTGGGTACGCCGATGACCTAAAGAAGCACGGCATCGAGATGTACAAACAGGGCAAGAAGCTCTCCAAGAGGGTCGTCGGCGACGCCACCACCATCTACAACTACCACATGAACCTCTCCGTCTTCTCACTGGTACCCGACTTCTGGGGCATCAAGCAGCTGTTCCCGATGATGCCGGTGAGCCGGCTAGACGAGCAGCCGACGCAGATGGCGACGCTCATCGACCTGACGTGCGACAGCGACGGGAAGATAGAGAAATTCATCGGCAATACCGAGACGTTGCCGCTGCACCCGCTCGACCCCAAGCTCGGCGGGTACTACGTGGCCGTGCTGCTATCTGGGGCGTACCAAGAGGCGCTGTCAAGCAAGCACAACCTGTTTAGTGGGCCGAGCTTGGTGCGCGTGGAGAGCACCAGCGAAGGCTACGAGATAACCTCGGTCGACCTGGGCCCGGCGACGGAGGCGCTGATAGGATCGATGAGGTACAATGTGCAGGACGACATTCGCAGCGTCATCGAGAAGCGGGCGGAGGAGAAAGGGGTGTGGCCCAAGGTGGAGCCGCTGATGGAGAAGGGGCTCGTGACCATGCCGTACCTCGTAGACTATAAGCCTCCAGCAGCATCCTCGGGATGAATTAATTTGGGATTTGGTAGCCTGCTGCAATAATGAGAGTGGTCCTTGTGGGACTATTGCACTCTCGACTCTCCCCTTATGCATTTCCGTGCTTCGAATAAAGAAATAAGCCTGTCCGTTCACAGACTGCTCTGTGATTTGTCTTTTAATAATGGTCCTTGTTTTGTTGCACTTCATGTTACTCGAAAGTGATTAGTTGTTCATCCATTTTCAGATAATTGTGCCCTTATCACGGTCGCTTGAGTGGGTGGTATGACACAAATCGACTCTCCTTAAATCGAAAAAAAAAAAAAACCTTATTTGGTGTGACAACTGGGTAAAGTGGCGTGTATTCATACATGCTCTGATTTCTTAAGCAATGTTGGCATAGACGGTGATGTATAGGTGGAATCCAATCTAATGGTGCTCTTAATTATTTTTATGATTAACTCTTTTACGATACAATCATTATCTCTTCAAATATAAAGAAATAAATCTGCCCCTCTAAGTTGATGTAAAGTACGGAGAGGTTTTATGAGAAGGGTAAGGGATAGGCGCATATAGATAGATAAAGAGATTAAGGAGCTAAAATTTGGCCAATGTTTGTGATTTGCTAATGCGTGAGACGGCCTCGGATCATCTAATGTTAATACATCTATTATGATAGAATAAAATTTATAAATAATCCAAAGCAAAAAACTAATTTGAGAAATGACACATAGTTTAACGAAATTGCGAGACTAACCTGGTCGGCCGCGAGAAGACACTTATCGCGGGTTTGAGACGCGACAGTAAGAAATTCCACCATTTTCTTTTTCGACCAGCGAGATGAATCTTTTACGTTCTGGAGCCGCGACAGAACGGGAATCACCTGTTCCTGTTTTCGACCTCATGTTTTCCAGTCTGGAGCCGCGACAATAGCCTTTTCCATTCTGGAACCGTGAGAAAAGAGATTTTCTCAATTTCTCCTTTGGTCGTTTCCACTGTAATGTCACATAAAATAATAACTTTTTTTATACTTTCCTTGTCCATTTCTCCTCTGGTCGTTTATACTTCTCCTCTGGTCGTTTCCATTTCAAATAATTAACCTTCAAAGTTAGGAAAATCTCTGATTAGTGCTTAATTGGTATAGTTTTTGCCCTAAGTTTCCATTTAAATTCATGGTAAAAACTCTTTCGACATGATATTTTATGTGAATTTTTGTATTATTTTTACAATCCGCCTTCATGATTGTGTTTGTTATGTTTCAGAGATAATTTGTACAAAATTTGGAAGAATTTCGAGTTTATTTGGATAAAGAACAAAGAAGACGATGAAAATTGGACGAACCGGAACTCTGAAGGGCCCAAACCCTAAGCAACGGAGCCCAGCGTGGGCATTGGCACGGCCAATTTTAAATTTGAAGTCTGATATTTGGAAATTATGAATTGTTTGAAAAGATGGAACGCCACACTGAAAAGCCGAAACAAATTGTTAATACATATTATTTAGAAGTACATCCCATGGTGTGCTGACCCATTAACATATCTAATTATTAAATCGCCTCCCTCTTTTGTGATGCCTATCTCCCTGAAAAGGCGAGGGTGAATAAGTATTAGGCGGGTTATGTGGTCTCCGACCAGTTGCAGTAAAAGGTTCGTAGCTGTCCGATGGCCTTAATGGTTGTGAAGGCTGTGTGGGTGGTGGAGCATCATGGAGCTGACTCGGTTGAAGCTCGTCGTGCATGTGGTGCTGATGTGCATAGGGATTATCCATTTCCAACATGTTGGACACCCAATCATCATGCTCCCTCTGTTGTGCCACCCACTCAGCCTCAGGCCCCTGTGGCGCATGTATTGTCTGCTCTGACAGCTGACCCCAAGATGCCCAAGATGCCCCCTCAGCAGGTTGTGCTCGCTGCGGAGGCATCCAAGGAGCAGAGTAGAGTTCGTTCACTCGGTCCAAATCCTGCTGATCCCAACGATCTTCAGCAGCTTGTTGAGCTCTTCTGATGTCATCTGGGTCGTCGGAGTCATCGGAATCATTGCCTCCTGGCCTCTGATGTGTCGATGGCTCTCCAATATGTAGTGATCCATCTCGACGAGAAAATATTGACGATGAGTGTGGAAGAATTGACGGGGTGCTAGATGGGCCCGCTGTGTCGAGGAGGACGTGTGCCCGAGATACTGGGGTGTGCAAAGGAGGGTCGAGTAGACCTTGGGTTTGGTGGGCGCACCATAGGCTGTCTTGGTATGAATGCGTCAGTAGTACGTCCGCAACTTAGGTCGCTCATGAGTCGTCGGGCAGCAGTGTTCACCGCACGGATGGCTCCAGTAAACTCAGTACGGCACCAGCGACCTCCGCGTGCTATGCTAGACAAAATTGACCTAGTCTGTCGCTCGATGGCAGTTGCAACGTCGAACTGAGAAAGACAAATAGTGTATTAGTTAGTAAAATGAGTAAATGATGGATGCAAAAGGGGAATATCGGAAAAACGTACTGAGCGATGTATCCGGCTTGGCCAATCAGAATCAAACCCTAATTGCACACGTTCCGAATGCGGTATATGTGTTGGTGTATCCTCAGGCACACGAGAAAGCCGCGTGCGGGTACGAGGTATGTACCAGTCAAGATACGTTTGGTACGTACTGTGATCGTACACTCGAACCTCTGCAATTACATCGGTCTGTGCAAGCTCGTTCCACTCCTGCACCCATCTGTCATTCTTGTGCGCCCAATTGTCGGTCTGCCTTCCTTGCCTACTCTGCCTACAAAATAAAATGAAGGTAACAGTAGGTATCGAAACAAAAAAAAACAGAATTCAAATATTATGCATGCATGGGTGTACCTGTGCACCTCCTTGGGGAGATCCCTGTCATGTTCTCTCTCCAAAGGTGGGGTGTGCTGATATAATCCAAACTGACGCATCACCCGCTCCGGGTAGTACGGCTCCACCATATGAGAGAACACAAGATGACGTCGTGTCATCCTACAATCATTGCCCTCTGTGCACATGATCGATATGCCATGCGGTGCAATGCTCTCAATGAAATCTGGTGTCCACGGACAGCATACGACTCACGACTCGTGGAGTTGATCAAAATCCCCCTGGTACAAGACGTAGCACCGGCGAACCTGGTTCGCAGACCATCTTGGTCGACCGTGCATCCATCTTGTGCCCATGGTTGGGTGATCCACCCAATCATGGACATCATCAGGCTCAGGGTACGGATGCACCGGTCGATCCAAGCGTGGCCGGCCAATTGGAAAATTCTCCCAAGACCATAGCTGCAGCAGGAGGGAGCATCCCGACAATACGGACTCTGGGGCAGTCCGGACACATGCATCGCACAATCCCCGGTATGTTCCACAAAGCACGGACATGGCCTAGTTGTACTAGAGAACATGCTCTGGTTGGGCATCGACAATGCTCTCCGCCAATGGAATGAACCATGGGTGAACTGTATCCCCATGTGTAGATTGGAACAGGATACACTAGAACATTACCAACAGGTATGCGAACAAATGCTGGCGCACAACATTCTCCAGCGCATCAGGTGGGCAGTCAAGGTACCGCAACAAAAACCTATGCGGCACACCACGCCTAGTTGATGGGATTTGATCTGCCGGTTGAACGATGTTGAACTTAAGGTTTACGTGAGTACGCTAGTCTGCAGGCGGTGGTGATGGAACGATGGGTGCTCCTGCGGTAGGTAGGCCTAGGAGCATACCCACATCCTCCAACGTGATCGTCATCTCCCCCCATTGGAAATGGAACGTGTGTGTCTCGGGGCGCCATCGATCCACCAATGCAGTGACCAACGACCGATCCAATGTGAGGCCATGACCAGTTTACAGCATACGAGCAAACGGTAGTAAACCCGCCTCTGCGAGAATAGGGATGTATCTCGCATCAAGAGGCCAGTACTCCATGGGAGCCCTCATTACAAGTGGCTCAAGATGTTCACCTCGCGACAATACACGCCCACGATGAGCATTGTCCCACCTGCCACTGAGTAGCTCTGGAAGCCGTACATCCTCGTGAGCCATCTCTGCATAAATTAATTACCGTTAGCATAACAATTCGAAATATAACGAAGAAATGAGTATGGGTTTGACACCTCATAAGTCTTAATCTGGTAGAATTTTATCGTAGGTTTAGTTTTAAAAACGTGCAAAAATCACGCTTAAAACTCCTTCCATATGACATTCTATGTGCAAAGTTTCATTATTTCTACAAGATTCTTTCCCAATTGTGTTCTCTGTGTTGCAGGGATCAGGCCTACCAAGTTTAGTTCTGAAAACATGTAAAAATCACGCTTAAAACACCTTTTGTACGACATTTCATGTGCAATGTTTCATTGCAATACCAAGAGTCTGTCAAGGAGTTTTTTTCGGGTATGTTTACCTGTGTACTATAAATAGAGAAGTTTCTGACAAAATTAAAGTATCCATAGAACATCCACTGTTACGAATGTGAAAGGACCACCAAAATATTGGAAAATATTAAATAACGACAGAATACAGAACTCATGAACGATCACATGACTCGTTACGCGTCACTATTACATGTGTGAATACTAGGTGGATGGGCCGGGTGCATGTAGACAATTCTTTCTGGTATGCCCGGCTTGTTTCCAAATCGAGAATTTTCTACCTCAAGTGCTCGCTTTCTGTGATTCGTCCATGTCATTGTGCAAGCGACGCGTCTTCCGACGACCAGGTCCCTTTCTCCTGAGGTTGAAAGGTGGGATCTACCTGGTCTCACCGGATGGAATTACTTTATAATCACCAACCTTCATGAAGACCCTCCAAATACTACTCCAAGTCTGTTGAAGATTATGAAGGGTGAAGAACTCAGAAAGGTATGGAGATGGGCTTATACCGAGTGCCGCACATGCAGCAATGACATGCGAATATGGCTTGTGTAATAGCATGGCCTTGTTGCATGTGCACTCCGCAACATCCCCCAGAATGACTTCGTGTACCCTGCCGGCTTTGACATGGCTGTTAACCCGCTTCTGGCGCAGTCGGACTGCAATTATCTTGTGCAATCAGTTGATGATCTCCACCTCGTGCATCTGGGCCTTATTTATCCGGATATTCATGTATTCCTGCACCACGTCCGGTAAGGTTCTAAATGGATCGTCGACCAGCATCTTGGCTGCAAGGCTTCTGTTATTGAAATATTACGTAGTGCAATACCATATCATCTCCATAATCGCGGTCAATGGCAAGCATCGCACCCCCTTCAAAACATAGTTACAAACTTCAGATAGATTTGTCGTGATGATGCCATACCTTGGCCCACCCTTGTCATGCAGCAACGATCACTTCTCTTTCTCTTTCTCTTCTCACGATCCTTTACAACCGCTCACTTCACGTTCACCAAGAACCACAACCAACTTTCCATGCTCTCGGCTTCTACAACTGCATATGCTAATGGAAGCAATTGATTGTTAGCATCTACAGCAACCACAATCAGTAGTGTCTCTTTGTACCTCCCAGTCAAAAATGTGCCATCCACACATAACACCGGCCGGCACCAAGTGAATGCCTCTATGCACTGCGGGTATGCCCAGAACAAACGGTGCAGAACTCTTGTGTTCTCTATGGTATTGCCATCCGGGGCAACAGTTGTTTGATCGAGCATATCCACAAATGTGCCTGAGTTCGTTAGTGCAATGTTTCGAAGCAACCGCACCACTGTGTTGTATGCATCCTCGTATGTGCCATACATGTCCTCAATTGCTTTCTGCTTTGCTCTCCATGCCTTGTTGTAGCTGATACGATAACCACATCGATCTGCCACTTGTTTGATGATCTCTCTTGGCATTATCGATACGTTCTCCCGCACTGTGGGCTGCATGATGTTGCTTACATATGCCGCAGTCATGCTTCTATGGCTGTCCAATGCCTCAGGAAGCTCACATGTGTGGGCGTTAACTCTCGTGACCACAAAACCAATATCATCCTTTGGTTCCATGGCACGAACCCTCCATGCGTAGCGTGGTGTAAGACATGCAACATCGTATAACCTGGGGGTAGACTTCACCACTTTGTACTGTCGGTTGAGTGCAAGAGACCATCTAGCCATGGCATTTTGCACATCTTCTTTTGTTCGAAACTCTTGCTCGAGGTGGATGCTACTTTGCTCAAAAAATCATCTTGAGTTTTGGTCCGTCGGCAGCACTGCCGAACTAAATCCAGATTCATCAATCCATTGTTGGGGGTCCTGAAATCATCTTCGTTAGAGTCTTCAGATGCTTCGGAGTCTGTCAAGTCATCTTCATCATCTTCATCGGACACAGTTCCAAGACCTTCCAAGAACTCACACACATCAACACGTGTGTGGCAAAAAGCTTCTGACCAGTCACTAGCCTTGAATGGTGGCGGAATCAGTGCATTCATTTCTCCTGCCCGTGCGTCGCTACTAGGGCCGGCTCCAACGTCACCCTCCGGCTGTTCTAGGTCCCCGAACTGGACATGCATAAACAAAAAACCGACCGCCCAAACCGCCATAAGGGTCCTTCACTCTCCTCACAAACGACCCCTATGAGTTGTTCGCTTTCAGTTCGTGCAACACCCAGTATGGGCCGTTGGCTGTCTCCTTCACAATGAGCCCCTCTACTTGAATTGTCTCATGTTCTACACTCTTGCCGAACAAACTAAGTATCCATAACTTAATATCTGTGAAAGATGTCTTACGTATGTTCAAATCGGCCATAACATATTTGCAATGACTCATATCTACACCGTTTGGCCCATCACAAATCAAACTGTCGTCATAAAATATGCAGAAATTTTCGGGTTGCTCCATTCCCTACGGAGCATATTTACGCAACAATTATAAGTAAACATATTATGATTTTTAAATCACATCATTAACATAATCAATATATTTATAGGTAATTTCTGGATTGCTCCATTCTCCTTCATCTGTAACTTTTAGCATTTGTTTTATGGATAATGCCGGTTTTCAAAAATCAAAACAGGCATGACGATATTGTTGAAAAAACGTATGCTTCTTTGGAATACCCTTTGATTCTTTTTGTTTTACAAAAACTTTCTATGTTCTGAGGATATATAGGAAACGTAGAAATTTTGAATGAAATCATTAAATAAATTTCAAGTAAACCCTAGTATTTATTTAGAATTAGGTCAAACGAATTTGAGTCACATAAAATGATAAAATAAAGCTCAAAACCTAACTTTAAACTATGTACAGGAAAAATATCTAAAAATCATGGAAAATTGAAAGAAAATACAATTACCAATTTAAGAATATAATTGTGAAAATAATATTCACAATTGAGTCTCTTAGCCAATTATTAATATAAAAGAAAAGTCTCGATGAAATAAAAATGAAAGAATTACATTGCAAGGAGGCTCGTGCACTGAAAAACCAAAATGACCCACGAATTAAAGGAAATATTTATAAAAATACCCTTTACACAGAAGTCGTACAAAATAATAAAAATTTTGGAATTAAAGAATAAAGACATGATTACATGCTTAGACCATTAAGTTTACTCCCAAAACATGCAAAGTTCGTGCTGAAAACTCCCTTCATGTGTCATTTTATGTGTAAAATTTCATTATTTTCTCAAGTTGCTTCCACTGTTGTATTCACAATATTCCAGAGAACAATCTTGCCAAATTTGGGCTCAATTCGACCACTTTTGATCCTCCAACGACCAAGAAAGCCAAAGGGACAATAAAAACACCCCTGGTCCACTACTACACGAGCTGAATCCTGGTTGTGACGTTTTTTGCGGCAAAATCGGCGCCCACGGTCGAAAAGGCATTCATTCGAACAGAAAACTTTCCCGCGGTCGAAAAGTAGCCTGATTTGGTCACGACCAAGTTTTTGGCCGTTTGATGGATTTTTTGGATGGTTTATACTGTGCCACGTGTCATGCTCGAGCACTAGTCAATTTCGTATGCGCAAACTGGTCGTTAGTGGTCAGATGTGGTCGAATTGTACTCGGATTTGGTCGGTTTGAGCGAGTTGGGCTTGGAACTGGTCGAATTGGTCTAGTTGCATACCGTTTTGGTTGGTTTTGGCCGAGTGGGACTCAAACTGGTCCCTTGTCATGGCCCCAAATCTCTTAATGTGTTAAAAAGCTTTTAAATTTCAAATTCTTTTGCATTTCATTGTATGATCATATAGAAACCTATAGTTTGAGGAAGTACAACAATTTGGATAAATTCAAACAAACCCTGCATTTATTTAAAATTAGGTTAAAAGAATTGAGTCACATAAAATGATAGAACAAACCCTAAAAAATAATTAAAGTTTTAGTATTTAATGATTGTATGCTACAATATTACTAAAATATCTTTAAAAATACACTAAATGAACAGTACTTTAACCAAAATTCTTTCACTTTCATTCTTTTTCACTGTACAAAAGCTTTCTATTTTCTGGGGATAAATAGGAAAGGTACAAATTCTGAATGAAATCCCGAGAAAATTTCAAGTAAACCCTTGTATTTAGAATTAGGTCAAAAGAGTTTGAGTCACATAAAATGATAGAACAAGTTCTAAACCTAAAACTAAGCTATGCACAAGAGAGACTTCTAAAAATTATGAAAAATTGAAATAAAGCTAATTACTAATGTTTCACCAATTTAGGATTTAATTGCAAAAGGAATAATCACAATTTAGCCCCTTAATTAATCGCATCATGAAAAGAAAAGCTTTATTGAATAAAAAAGAGAATCAGATTACAAGGAGGCCCATGTGGCAAAAACTTTATAATTTTTATTACAAAAATGACCATGTATATGAAGAGATTATTAACATAAGACCCCTTTTCATGGAAGCCCTAAAAAATAATTAAAGTTTTAGTATTTAATGATTGTATGCTACAATATTACTAAAATACCTTTAAAAATACACTAAATGAACATGAATAGTACTTTGACCAAAATTCTTCACTTTGATTCCTTTTCACTTTACAAAAGCTTCTATTTTCTGGGAATATATAGGATAGGTACAAATTCTGAATGGAATCCCGAGAAAATTTCAAATAAACCCTTGTATTTAGAATTAGGTCAAAAGAATTTTGCGCCACATAAAATGATAGAATAATACTAAAATATAATGCTACAGTACAATGACCATTTAAAACCTGAGAAAAATACTAATGCTACAGTATAATGACCAAATACCCACATTCACCTGCTGATCAAGTTTCACCAACTTTCCACCTCATGCTAAAACTTTAACATAAGAAAGATTTACAAAGTAGAAGAAAATTGTGATTAAACTACTGTAAATACTCACATAAACATAGAAGAGGTGTATTAAACATAAACTTTTAACATCTATTTAATTAACATATGCTTAATTAACATCTAACTTAAATATAATAGCTAATATTAACTTTTAACATCAACTTAGTTACTAATCATATAGTTAGCACATAAATTAGCAAAATAATCGCATTTCAAAGAAAGTTACCACGTTTGGAAAATCTTTCTTCAAGCTACAACTTTCTCAACTGCACTGACTTCAAACAACGACCAGATTTGAAGAAAATTTGGTTCAAATATAGAAATTTTGAAGTAGAGCAAGCGTGGCTGCGTGGGAGAATGTAAAATGAATGAGAGAGAGAGTGACCAGAGGGGGGCTTAAATGCTGGCCGAAAATAAAAAAAATCTCGCGAGAAAACGGACAGCAGCTACTGTCGCGCGTGGGTGATGTGTCAAAAGAGCCAAGCTTTCGGTCGCAGATGGGAGATGGAAAAGACCCCGGCCAACTTTTGTCGCGCACGGGTTGAGGAATAAGCCATTGTCGCGTCGTGGTCTGCGAGAAGTGCCTTCCAGTACATGTCGCGGTCGTCAAGCGCGAGATGTTGTCGGTGCCTTCCTGTCGCGGTTGTGAGGTGCGATTAGTTGAGGTGGTGGTATATCTTCGCAGTTTTCGTAAAGTGTGGGTTATTTTTCAAATAATTATTTTGCTTTGGGTTATTAATAAAAAAATTTCTATTATGATATCGTAGTTCTTATCTGAGTTTTATTTGTAAAGAAGGTCCAGTAGAAAGAACCTTCCTCCAAGAAAGTCATTTGGGTTTACTTAGATAATTTTTCTGACTCGATGAATTGCTAGGCCATACTGGGTGCTGGGATCTCTGGGGCGTCTAAGATTATTGGTGTCGACTTGATCCCTGCCAACTTCGAGCAAGGTGAAACACACTCTTTTTATTTCCTCCAAACAAAGTTTACTTTTCTCGTAAAACTGTATTTTGGGATCTTAGTGAAATGATAATTAGTATTTTAATAAAATATTGCAGAAAAATTGATCTTTAAAAACTACTGTAAATAAAATTCTATCTATTTAGTAAAATCAATATTGTTATTAGTTCTTTCGTAATTTGTTGATAACACAAGTGCTAAAGTTAGTTCAGACTAGAGATATTTTGTTGTTTCTACTATGGTGAAAAAACATGTTAGATTTTGTTTTCATGAAACTGTTATTTTTTTGTGATTATTTTACAATAAATACAGATAAAAGAATCTCTCAAATAAATAGATTAAATAAAGTATTTGCAAAACCTATTTTTATTTTAATTAATCACACTCTCAGAGGCAGCCGAAGTACGCAATATAGAAGTGCTTACATGCTCTCTGAAAAAGAAAAAATCATACGAGTTACAAATTAATTAAGTAACGATTGAGGGCCAGATTAGCACCATGAAAGTGCTTTAAATTCCCCATGTTAGCACTAAACTTTACTTGCTAAGAAATTTGCCTGCACGGACTTTGTGAACCCAAAGGACCATGACAAGCATGTACGTACAAGAGGTTTGTAATTTGTGCTTAATTAATTCTCTGCTCACACAAAAGCATTTCAATTATATATGATGTCTTTAAGATTAATTACATGTGTTACTGTATCTTTGTTGCCAAATTGCTATACATATCAAATCCAAATAGTTAAATTATATAAATTAGTTTTCGTGTGGATTGAAAAAAATATAAAAAATAGATAGTTATGACATGTTTTAATATTGATACACCGAATCGGCAAAACTAGTATTCTGATATTTCTATACTTATTTTTAGGTAGTTGTTGAGATGACTAATGGAGGAGTAGAGCGCATTGTGGAGTGCACTGGCAATGTCGATGCCATGATATCTGCTTTTGAATGTGTTCATGATGTATGTACTTTAAATTCATGTGCCACTTGCTTCAATTTCTTGCCAATTTTCTATAGGTGCAAATTTTGAAAACAAATTCTACACGAACTAGTCTCAAACTAAAAAATGCGATACCCGGCCATTTTATATATCATAGTAGTGGAGTTTGAGCAAATTCATATAGAAGGCCAACATAGGATACCAATCATAAATTTCTTAGAAAACCAATGATTTCTTTTAAAATTAAAATTTAAGAGGGGGGCCAAACTTACAAATCTTTGACAAATCATTCGTATGTATATTGTTGCTAAATGGAAAGGGAGGCCATCGTAAACTTTAGTCTTGACAACCCCTATTCTTTGATCTATTTGATCATAAATAGTTAAGACACTATTATACTCCATATCAAACAGTTGTGTTTGATATTCATTGTTGATCATACAATCCAATGATACGAGACAAAAACTGTAAAACTTTAAAAAATATGTTTTCATCTTTTTTATTTTGAAAACGCGAGAGAAAAGATATTTCTCCTTTTTTCATTTTGAAAACGTGATAGCAAACAAAAAATCAATTTCTCACTAATACTCGTAGTCGAGAGTGTGGTTGTGAAAATAATAGTCGAGTGTCTATGATCAAGAGTCGTAGTGGGGATGATCATCGCGGTTGGAATGGTCGAAGAGGTGATTGGTCGATGATAACAAAAATCAGTGAAGTTATATCTCACTATAATTATCATTATCATTGACACTTCCACGACGACTTTCAACCATAACCCCATGACGAAGCTTTGAAAATGTGGTTGATTTTCGCAATTATTTTTTTATTTAAGTTATCTATAAAAGAAATCTCAAATATTACTGGAGGATAGGCCGTAACATGGCATGACCTACGGCCCAACAGCCATCCTCATAGCTCTCATCCGCGCACATGGCGACCTCGCCGCCGGTGAGGGGGATCGCCGCTATCGTATCCCTAGCCCCATTAGCACGGCTGAACCACGTCTCCTTCCCCTCCTGCCGCTGCCGCGCTGCTTCTCGTCTGCAGCGTCCACGATGCGATGGAAAGCCGGCTGTGAACACCGTGGTAGAGGAGGAGACCTCGCGGGATGCGAAGCCTGAGAGGACGGAGGAGGCGGTTGTGGGAAGTGGGGTGGTAGGGTGGTTTAGGCTGGATAGGATTGGGTGGAGATACTGAGTATCGCAGGGCCCGCCGCCCTCGCGCTCGCCGCCGACCCCCTCGCGTCGCTCGTCGACACCGCTTTCGTTGGCCATTTGGGTACGTAAAATCAAAGCTCCTCTCTCAGTATACTATATTACCAGGAGAATAAAAAATGTGGAATTGCAGACTTGTGCTAGAAATGTGAAGTCTTTGCTATGAGGAGTGGAGTTGGTGTTAACTGTGGAGCCATAGTTTCTGGGAAACCGAAGTAACCAGCTGGCTGGCCTAAGTAAATTAATCAAAATTTGTACCAAGTTACAAGTACAAGAATCAGGGCTGGAAATGGATAGGGATCATATCGATCATATATGGTTCGGCAAGTATGTGTCCAACAACATCCAAAGAGTATATATATATATATATATATACACACTTAGAGTTCAGAGAATAAAATTCGTAACCATATCTATAGAAGTTTCAGCTCAAAATTGGTTGAAAAGCATGTGTGCAAATATTTCTTTGTTCTTACATGCTGAACAGGTCTTGATTAATCCAATGAACTTTAACTGTCAGGCTCGGCTGAACTTGCTGCTGTTGGTGTATCGGTTTCAGTCTTCAATTTGGTATCGAAGTTGTTTAATGTGCCGTTGCTTAATGTCACCACGTCCTTTGTCGCTGAGCAGCAAGCAATGGATGGCAATTATAGTGGAACAATGGAGAGTAAGCGAAAAGTTCAATTTTTTTTAAGTAACTCGACTGTTTGGACTAAACTAACTAGTGTTTAGTTCTCACTTAGGAGATGAATTCTTGAGCCCTCAAGAGAAGGTGAGCGAGCAAAGGAAGTTTCTTCCAGCAGTGTCAACATCCTTGGCTCTAGCTGCTGGTATTGGTTTGATGGAAATGGTGGCACTTATTGTTGGATCTGGGACGCTAATGAACATCATTGGTGTACCTGTTGTACGTAAACTAATTTCTTGCCATGCACAATTTTTTTCCTATTCTTTTGCTGCTTGGTTAGTTACATGCTTGGCTGGTAATTTCCCCACTAAATAGCTTCTGATCACCTTGTTAAAGTGGAACTAGTTAGAATGAGATTCTGTCAATTTCCTTTCTTTTATTTCCTTCCCTCAAGCTTCCTGTTGTTATTTAGTCTGTATAGTTGTAAACTCCCTTCCTTAATGAAAAAGCAGTCCTCCTGCCTTTTCATAAAAATCAATGAGATTCTGTCAATTACAGCACCTGTATAGATGAGTTATGGTATAATCAAAACTTAGGTGTTATTCATGTTTCCTCAATTTTTGGACACCATTATATCCTAAACTTGATGACCTTAATTTATTTTGCAGCTCCAACCTTCTTACAATTTAGTCATTTTGAGCTTTGGTAATTTTTAGGTTATGTAACCTTGATCAATTGTAGATAAGTAGATTATTCTTAACAACAACTTTAGATAATTCTCAATACTGTATATCAAACATAAGTTCTCTTAATTACCTACGCAGGATTCCCCAATGCGAATGCCAGCAGAACAATTCCTTACTTTAAGGGCATATGGTGCTCCTCCAATCGTAGTAGCACTTGCAGCACAGGGTGCATTTCGTGGGTTCATGGATACAAAGACGCCTTTATATGCTGTGGGTAAGATTATTCAAACTCCTTTTGGCAGAGATAGATAGCATAAACCATACAAATGATTTCACTTTATTGATTTGGAGGTTAGGTTGGAGGTTCTGGGAACAAATATATCCTTGCTTTGGACCTAGATGTATTGGTGCCTGTACTTGTCTTTTCAGTCTGTTATCTAACACCTATGGTCTGCTATAGTTATTGCTACTTTGTTGCCGTGTTTCACTTCTTATTCAAAATGCTTTCTGTGATTATCTTCAAATGGCAAAGTAAAAAAAAAAACTGATGGTAATTTTCATGCAGGTGTTGGCAACCTGGTTAATGCTATACTTGATGCCGTATTTATTTTTCCACTTGGTCTAGGAGTAAGTGGTGCTGCCATGGCAACGGTGACCTCTGAGTATGTTAAAGCCATCATGAGATTTTTTATGATAAAATGTACTTTTCTCAAGTGGATTCGCTTAGTTCCAATTCCTCCTCTTCCTCATCTACGTTGATAAGCCTAAATAGTTTGTATAATTTCTTCCTGTTATCAGCTACTTGATTGCGTTCATCCTCCTCTGGAAGCTGAATGACAAAGTGGTGCTCTTCTCTCAAAATATCATTGGCGGTGGAATCATCCGCTACGTAAAATCTGGTTGTTGAATATTCTTGTTATTTATTTCCAAGGACTTACACATGACAATCTTGTTTTGTTGTTAAAGGATTTTGACATCTGTTACAAGCAGACAAGAATTCTCCATGACTGCAACTTCATTTATTAGTTGTTATCTTAAACACCCTAAAGGACATGCTACTACTTCATGCCTGTATGTTAACCACTTCAACTTGAACAATTCTGTAGGTGGCCTTCTAATTGGCAGAACCATTGCTGTACTCCTGACCATGACATTGTCCACATCCCTGGCAGCAAGGGAAGGACCTGTTCCAATGGCTGGTCACCAGATATGCTTGGAAGTATGTTTGTCAATTTCACTGCTCAATGATGCACTAGCTCTTGCTGGTCAGGTCTGTACATTTATGGGATTTGACATTTGATCTTTTAGCCTGCTATCTATACATGTGTTTGTAAAGTTACTGCATCTATAAATTGATGCAGGCTCTACTTGCAAGTGAATACACCAAAAGGAATTACAAGCAAGCCCGCATAGTTTTATACAGAGTTCTGCAGGTTCAGAAACATTATACAAAATTTGAAATGCTACCGAAGTTGCCTTTTTCCTTAATTCCAGTTATTTGATGCCTTTTGTTATGTAGATTGGAGGCATGACCGGTGTTGCATTGGCTGCGACCTTATTCTTTGGGTTTGAATCTTTTTCTTTGCTGTTCACCGATGATCCGTTGGTTCTACAAGTCGCCAAATCTGGAGTCTGGGTAATGAGAATTCTTGAAAATCTTACACTTGTTTACACAAGTAAAGCCCAAGGCAGTTATATTTACTGTGCTACATGAATTATTGCAGTTTGTAACTCTTTCTCAACCATTAAATGCTATTGCTTTTGTGATGGACGGGCTTTACTATGGTGTGTCTGACTTTGCCTATGCTGCATACTCTATGGTGTGGAACTCTTTGTCTACTCTATTTCTCACTGTACTGCACATCAATACATGTAATGTAACATGAACATCCTAACTATATATATGGTATCTGCATTGCTCAGTTTTTCGTGGGGGTGGCCTCTTCGGCTTTCCTACTTGTGGCTGCTCCTAAATTTGGTCTTGGCGGTGTTTGGGCGGGTCTCATTCTTTTTATGAGCTTGCGAACTATTGCTGGTTTCTGGAGGTACTGAATGTTACCATGGTTCTTTTTTCTTCTTATAATAGAATAGAACAGTAATGACTTAAAAGTGATTTTCTGGCCTGCAGGTTAGGAAGCAAGGGTGGTCCATGGAAAATGATCCGGTTAGAGACCAAGTCAAGCGACAAGATGTGATTATGCATACATTGTGGATAAATTTGATCAGCATTTTATGCCCTTGGCTTTGTGGATAAATTGCTTCTCGCTGTGGAACGACATGGGCAAAGAGAAATAAACTGACAGTGGAAGTACACATGACTCCAGGTCATAGTTTTTGTGTCACAGTCTGAGAGTTTGTGTAACATAATCGGTCACAATATCAACAACACTATGTTACACAATGATTGTAAAAGCATAGCTAATTATATGTGGCATTACAGGAAACTCCTTACTAGCATACAATTAGAGGCATATTTACTCTCTTTGATCTCATGTCCAGCCAACTCAAGTACATCAAAGAAGGAAATATAGCCAGGAAACTTGGCCGGCGCCGAAGTTGTGTACTCATCATAGGAACAATGACGTTGTTTTTCACTGTAACTTCAAATTTGACAAATTGTATGCCATTTATAGTCTAATCTCATTGTAAACTTTGCTGATCACCAATAAAATGAACGTTGTGGTGTTGTTTTACCGTCAATCTCCACTGTTAATTTTCCGATGGAGCGGACGGAGCGAGCCGGCGTTGCTGTCACATGTGTGCGACCCGAAGCCCACATAAGCTGGATGTGGCCGAGGGCTTTCCGACTCAAGTCTGTACAGTCTACACTGGAGTAGACCTGGTGGGAGAGAAGAGGAGAGAAGAAGGGAAGAGGAAGAAGGATGCCTTGCCTGAATGTGTCGACGAACGTGAACCTGGAGGGGGTGGACACCTCCGCCGTCCTCGCCGACGCCTCCAAGGCCATCGCCACCCTCATGGGCAAGCCCGAGGCTGTATGCATATTATGCTCTCTCCCCCCTTTATTTCCTTCCTTCATCTGGTGAACATCTCATCCGTCATCCATTAGGTTTTTGAGGAAGAGGAGTTTTTTCCCCCTCTTGTGTGCAGTCAGTCACATTTGTTCATGGTACAGATTCGATTTGTTTTTTTTTGGACCAGAAATGGTAGAATGGGGGAGACAAACCTTATATGAAACAATTGCAGATTGCTTGTCTCTCCAACATGGAAGCATCAGATATTATAAGCTATAGCTACTTATAATGCTTTTCTCAAGAGTTGATGATCCTGGTGCCTTGCTTCTACAAAAGATGTCAAGTTCTGTTAAATTTGTGCACCATGGATGGCATATTGGCATATGTTTTACCTCTACATGAGTTTTGATGTCACACCCTTTAGAATCTTTCTTTGATAATCTTGTACAGAAAGCACCTGTAAATTCCATGTTTTTTTTTTATATTTGACGACGCTCATATTTTTTAAAGGCTGTAACAGACAATAGCTGTTTCATATACCTAGCCCTGTTTGGTTTATGGTGTCACACAATCAAAGTAGTATTACTGAGAAGTTAGCCCCTAGAGCTGCTTTTGTTGCTGACCAGGAGCTTGATACAAAAATTGACTTGTATGATTAATTCTGATACCCAAGTCATTTTTTTTAATGAAGGAACATTTGGCTGATGCCACAAAGAAATACCGTATTTCTAAAAACGCCATGAAAAAATAGCTAATTGGTCATATACCACTAGAAATAAAAAAATTATTTTGTGTATGCCATTGTTGACCCTTTTTTTTAAAAAAAATGACAAGAATACCTCTATCTTTTCTTTCTTCACATGTGTTTTACATTGGAGCATTTCATCGAACACAAACAAGACATCGTGGCAAATATTGCCCTTATCGCACAGCCGCTGGGTGGCGTAGGTCTCGTGTGGCTGCTATGTCGCGCCACTCGCATGGTCAAGTGGTTGCCTTTGCAGTTGCCGTTCTACTTTGCCTCAAATGGTTGCCGCTGCACCGCTCGCGTGGTCGCCATGTTGTTTATGCTGCCCACACACACCACGCATGGTTGCTTTGTTTGCATGGCCACATCACTCACGCCCATATGACCGTGTCATTGGCCTCATTTTGGTTCATAATTTTCTGTTTTTATCACTGAGCTGCCGTGTCACTGGCCATATTTTGTATTAGCTTCTGTTATGTGATCTTCTTTGGGACATATGCAAGTATTTGAAGATCTGCAGCTTTGTCTGCCCATGACATGATCGAAAAAATGCTTAGTAGAATAAAAATAAATCATGGCATTTACATGAAAATTATATATTTTATGAAGGGTAAAAGAGTCATTTTTACTCGGTCAATTCCTTCGAACTTGTTACAGTGGTACTTTCAGAAGAGTTTTTGTTTTTCAGTGGCATGTAGCTGATTACAAGTTTTTTGTGGCATTTCTCAAAATTCCAATTTTCTTAGTGGCATGTACCGATTTCCCCCCTTAATGAAATGCTATTCTCATATTGTTGCTCTCTAGATTTGGGGTTGGGATATATGATTGCACATTGTCAGACCCAACTACTGAAAATTAGATCATATGACATCTGGTTTTTAGTTGATTTTGTTAAATTGAAGCCATTTATCTTGGTCTTTATCATCAAGACACTAAGTAGAGTGCTTGTCCTCTCCACAGTATGTGATGTTTATTCTCAAGGGTTCAGTGCCAATGGCATTTGGGGGTACCCAAGAGCCTGCTGCTTATGGTGAACTGGTTTCCATTGGTGGGCTGAACCCAGATGTCAACAAGAAGCTAAGTGCTGGAATTGCCTCCATCCTGGAGACAAAACTGTCCATCCCCAAGTCTCGGTTCTACCTGAAGTTTTATGCCTCAAAAGGCAAGCTTCCCTATTTCTTATTCACTGCTTGTCCTTGGGTCTCATCATTAGCATCCCTGTGTTCTCATTGCAATTTTGCTGTTTGGTAGGCCCATCCAGCACAAGAACATGCTCAGTGTTTGCATGCTTTGCATCAAGAATATATAATGTAAATGCCAATCTGCTGTTTGATGTTGTCCTAACTTTTGCGATTACTTCCTCCCCACTCACATAAATGCGTGGTGTCTAACTGTCATATATACTCATATCTGTATTCCGTCTCATGCTAATTATGAGCTCTGATGTATCCCTTAGTTGATTGATTATGCAGCGCTCAGACGCCGGATGGAATGGTTCCATCTTTTAGATCGTGTGGTCTATTATGGCTGCAATGCAAGTCCCTAATTTAATGTTTATCGCCTATTAAGGACAATGAAGTAAGATATCAGTTTACTGGTCAGAACTTCCATTGAAACTGGGACATGGGCTTCTGAATGCGACTTAGCATACCTCAGAGCTGTTTCTGTTTGCTTAATCTTACTTGGTTGACCTTTATGCTGTGTTATGCTTGCAATGTTTATGGGCTTATAGCAAAGATTCTACTTAGCTTCTTTTGCTCACATAATAGAAAGGTTGGTAAAGCATGTTGCATTGAGGCCATTTCTTCCTTTGATTACAGGTAAAAGATTTACTGATTGGACACTGTTGGTGGTTAGTTAGTTAGATAGGAACTTGCATACCAAGCGAATTTTGGTAATGTTAGGTTTGCTTCTGAAGTATGGAGTTTCGTCGGTATCTTGTCTGGCCTGATGGTTACAAGTGCTTGCTACCTAATTGATTTTGAAAAAAAAAAAAAAAGATCGTCATTTTAGCAACTAGCAAGTGATGTTTGGCCAGTTTTCCCTCCTAACAGGGAAAGCTCTGCGATGTCTGTCTGTTGTTTCATTGCTGTTGTAGATCACCTTACCTAATTATAATGTGGAGCAGTACTATTCGTGCTGCTGGTCTCGGGAATTCTGGAAATCATGTGATTTGGTGCGTGTGATACGTAAATATATATGTGATCAATCCATTGTCAGACTGTTTCTATTCAAACAGAGAGTCTAAATCTGAAAGTCACAAGAAGTGACCTAGTTACGTTTTTATAGATTCAATTTACATAACACTATTCTTGTCAATTTTCTTCGAATATGGCTCAATTTAAGTGATAAACCCTGAGACGAGACAGGCACACTGAACCAGGGAGTGTCATGTAAATGCTCGAACCTTAACTGATAGTCTTGTAAATTATGCTTCTTATCTCCTAACTCCTATTCAGAAGGCACGGGCAGCACAAGCTCTATTTGATGGTGAGATTTTGAGGTGCTCAAAATTTTTAGGCAAAATGTTAGCTATCTAAAATTTGATTGAATGAACTCAACATGCCAAATAAACTAACCAATAAATTTGCGCAATTATGCAGTAATCTTATAAAAAAAATCTTCAATTTAGAAACATATAATAATATTAATATTGCAACCTTTACATATATATAGTTAGAGTTGTTTATTATAGAGTCTGGTTTTCTAAACGGATTATGTGCAAACTATATATAATTCGAAGTAAATTTAGAATTATATTTTATATGGATTTTGAAAATTTATAAGATTAATCTATATTATTATAGTTTGATTGTGTCAACTAATAAATAGTTAGATCTTTCTCTTTTTTATAAACTTTTAGCTAATGTAAGAACTTTCACAACAAATGTAGTGTCTTAGACTATCTCCAACCCACCGGCGCTTCGCTTGACGTTTCAACAGAATATTCTTCAGCATATTCTGTGCCACGTATGCGAAGCACCATCTGAAGCACCACCCTTCTCTAACCCACCAGCGCTTCGCGAGACGCTTTGTACGGACCCACGAGGAAATTAAAAATATGTCACGAGTAAAACATCAATAACTTTTAATTTAAAAATCAAATATATGTCATATTTGGTCTCTATATGAAGATAATTTAAAGATCTATAATTTTCTCAATATAATCAACATCTAATTTGAACTAGATTAATCATAAATTAAGAAATAAAGAATATATATAATTTTATTGCACGTAATCCGAGACGGGCCCACCTGCAGACCGAAATTCTCCACCGCTTCAGTAGGCGTCGCGTGGCTTCTCTCTCCGCTGAAAAACTGATTTTTAATTAGTGGGGCCCGCTGACAGACCCTCGAAGCATCAGGGATGGAGATAGCCTTAGTAAACTTAATGTCTCTCAATATCACATATCTTCATTATATATTAAATATGTTGGTTATACTAAAAATAGATGGTCCAAACTAAGACATGACTTGAGTTGTAACAAATGGTACCAACTAACAAAATAGAGCATAGATGTAATTCTAATCCAAAAGCATAATATATACATTACTAAATAAAGAAGAAAATAAAATAGCAAAGGATATTTACTACAATTAGGACATGCCTTCTAGAAGAAAATAAGGCCTGTGCTGAGAATACGGTAGAATTCACGAATAAAACCGATATATGAAAAATAAGTTTCTTATAGCAAGGCCAACATTATTATCTCAATTGAAGTTAGTTTCGAAGACATTTATCATTGTATTAGTCACTTATTTATAGTATTGGGATTCAATATCACAATCTTTTCACTGAAATTAACACTTCATACTCTTTAAAAAAAAATTAACCTAAGAAGAAAGGAGAAAAAAAAAAGAAAAGTTGGAAATCCTCTCCTTCATGGACAGTTGACCTCCCTCCCGTCGGTGCCGCGTCGCTTCCCTCCTCCACTCTTAAGAAAAGAAACCACCCACCCTTCTCATTATTCTCAGATCAAATCCAAACACACACCATGGCCGCGCCTTCCCACCACCATCGCCACCGTCTCCCGAGCTCCCCCGCCGTCGGCCGCCTCCGCCGACGCGACCCCGGCGGGGACGCGGGCATTCTTTGCGCGCCTTCTTGACTCTGCCAAGCTCGTGCTCTCCGGGGCGCGCCCCTGGCTGGAGATGGTGGACCGGAGCGCCCTCTCACGCCCGGAGTCCCTCTCCGACGCTACCACCCGCCTCCGCAAGAACGTCGCCTACTTCCGCGTCAACTACGCCGCCGTCGTGGCGCTCTCCCTCGCCGCGGCCCTCCTCGCCCACCCGCTCTCCCTTGCGGCCCTCCTCGCGCTCCTTTCCGCGTGGTGCCTCCTCTACCTCACTCTTAGAACAATTTTTTTTATAACCCAATAAAAAAAATTCCAAATCTAACCCAAAACTTTTACAAATTTCAATATAATTAGTTTTCAATATAACAGAGATAGAGTTAGTTTTTAATATAATTTTTTACATGAATTTATATGGTAATAGAGATACAATTAGTTTTTGATATAATTTTTGTAAGGATAAACCTATACTATTTTAAATATAATGAATGAAATAGATTTTTTTTCCGCTCAATGTGAGAATTTCTAACAATTTTTTATAATTAATGTGAGAATTTTGAGTATATATAATAGATAATTTTTGACTATTTATATACATAAAATATATTAAAATTGTTTTGCAATATTTACTAGTATATAATTATAAAAATTAATGATAAAAAATATATTTTATAGATGTGGAAAGTTTAAAACCACAAGTAAAACCAAACGGACAGAGTTATTACTTCTGCCTCTGTATGGAAGGTGGTTAGATCTTTTTTTCCCTTTCTAAGCCACTCCTAGATGATGAACACAGGCTTCATGTTTCCTGAGTCAGCTAGTAGTAGAGTCTTAGGCTAAGTCCATTCTTGCTGTCTCACTCAGCGCTCCACTGACACATCGGACTAACATAGGCGAGCGACTTGTATGGCGATGAATGACGAGACAATTGATGCTTCGTGCACTGACAGGTGGGTCCCATCGGTGCTCGGGTATACGTAGCATCAGCATTGAACGAAAAAATGATATCTGACAACGTGTTTTGTGGGTCCCACTGTTTGCAAAACCGTGTCTAGTCAACTTGCCAAGAAAAACGCGCTGACAAGTGGGTCAGAAAAATTGAGGACCCGCAAGTCAGTAGGTGTGTGCACAGTTAACACGTGCGGCATGCGAAACAACGTGTCAGTGACGGTCCTACAAAACGCTTGAAGTTACCGTGGGTGTGCTCGTCTCGCGTGTCGCGCGCACCGCGCAATAAATTGCACAATGTCACTGACAGGTGGATCCAAAATAATACTGGGTCCACCTGTTAGTTGGAGAGTTGAGTTTTTTTGCTACGATTAAAAACGAATTGAATTAAAATAATTGAACCTCGGCTTTGCAGGTCAGTGTGGTTGACAAGGGGCTCAAAATTTCAATCGGACCCACATGTCAGGGTGCCCTTATGGTGAGGTTTGAAACTAGTCGTTGGGAGTATTTTATCATGGGATCACATCACAGTGACAAAAAAATACTGTTTATAATGCAATTTTGGCCAAAAAAAAATAAAAATTTACTGTTACATTTTTTAATTTGTTTTATTGTATTCAAATTATCCGAATTTAATCTTGATAATTTTTTAACCATTAATAATCATATAATACAAAAATTATTATTAAATAATTTATATGCTGATCCTATACAAAAACGTCACTCAAGTGACAATATATTGAAGTATTTGGTACTTGAAAAGATGTTTTGTATGTAGGTTCGTGTCAAGAGTGTATTAGAGTGATGAATATTTTGAATGACTATTCACACATATAACACAGAATATACATATTTCTATGAAAAATATATCGAGAAGTCCATATATTGAACCCCTGCTTACTACTTCCCCATTTTAAAATCCATTTTAACTGGCATGAACAGACAGAAGAAATGTTTTATACCAGCTACTATTCTTTAATATGAATGGTTTGAATGCACTGACGTCAAATTCAATAGGGAATGGCATAACTTCACAGCACGGACACGTTGGTTACATATTTTATAGTCTTCAGTACTACTAGTAGGACCCATCTTTCGGTTTCATGCATCAGTGCATCGCTGCGTGTGATCTGATCTCCTCTCCTCTGTCCGAAGGAATCCATAGCCACCTACCTCACTACTACTATCATCGATGGTTTTTTATAAATAATTACAAAAATAACTCATATTTTCAAAATTTTATAGAAATAATCTGCCACATCAGCCTGTCGAGTCCTGAGAACTCGACAAACTATATGTCGCGTGGGAGGAACTTGTCGAGTGTCCAGCACTCGACAAGCGACAAGCCTCACCTCGACCGCGACTAATGACCATCAGGGAGCACGAGCACCAACTTGTCGAGTGCCCGGCACTCAACAAGCGGCTTGTCGAACCCTGGGCACTCGACAAGTCCCTCCAATAGCTTGTCGAGTTCTCAGGACTCGACAGGTTGATGTGACAGACTATTTTTGCAAAATTTTAAAATTGTGAGTTATTTTGTAATTATTTATTTTTTTGGGTTACTTATAAAAAATACTCACTATCATCTGTTTTTAAAATGTCCTGTCTTTTCCTGTCTATTTTAAAAAGAATTGAAAGATAGCACTGTCTGTTCTTGGTTTCTTTTGACTGGTAGCTCGCACACATAACATTCATTTTTAGGCAGTGTTTGATTTCCTAATTACGGCTGCAACTACTCTACTTCTACTAATGAAACAACCAATGGGTGGAAACAACATAGCTTCCACAACTCAAGTTTAGCCAAAAAAAAAAAAAACAAGGTTGGCTTACTCTGGTTCTGGTGATCAGTCTAAATGTAAACGCTGTTCCCAAGTGCTGAGTTGATGAATGCATGCTATTGCTCTTTAGCTGCTAATTATTGACTCAAGTGAGGAGTACTCCAGTGGAGTGGAGTGCTGTGCATCCATATGTTGATCTGTTCTATGCTGCTCAATTAAACGATATATACAGAGTAGGTTCGGGGTTCCATTTGCAGTGCAATGAAATTTATCGAGTCTTAGTGGCAGGATTGCTTTTTCAAGTCACCATTTCAGGTGGAATAAAGACACTCCAACCAGAATATATTATAGTTTTGAGGCAAATTTCTAAATATATAAAAAAAAACAAACTAGTCATGTCCTCATAGACATCAATTCATTCGATGGTAAGACAATCTCTTATTCTTGGAGATAAACAAGCACTTATTCGTCAAGCAACAACTCAACATGATGGCTCTTATTGGAATGCATAGAAAAAACATAAAAAATGACAGTGCTGGTGCTTTATTTGATAATATCCTTGTTCAGCCAGCTTGTCTTGACAAGTTATATATCCTCCTCCAACTGAGAGATGATGCTAAGGAAAATGTCAAAGCCTTGGCACATGTCAGAGAACAAGCAGTACTCGTTGTTCGCATGATACGTATCACCTATACCTACAATAGTAATTCAAAAGAAACTAATGAAGCATCATTTGATACATCGAAACCTGTGTTTACTTTAATAGTTTAACTACTAGGTTCTTGTTATGAAATGTGTTTATACATACCAAAACCTGTGAGCTGCACATCAAAACCATCATCCTGCAATGATGGCATAGAACAAAACTTAAAGATATAATTCAAGATTGGATGCAAAGATTCAGGAATTAGATCTCATGAATGAATGAACGAAGAAGCAGTATAATTAAGTAACCTGGAGTTCTTTAACCAATGGTAAATTGCCGGTGTCGGCGTAAGGCTTCACAGTGCTAACAACATCCTCGGTTGCTTTGCACAATGCTTTGAAACCACGAGAGTTGATGTCACAGGCTATACCCGGCGCCATGTCTGCGTCGATAATAAGCTCAAGGCTGTGCAAATATGCAGGCATATATCTCAATAAGTTAGTTTTTCTTTTTTAATTAAAAAAGTAATATCCATAATTAGTCGGTCGGTCACTTGCCCTGGTCATAAAATGGAGAAGTACTACTAGCCTGGTATCTGATTTAGTCCTCCTCCTGGATCTGTGTGCAAATTATGTGCACCGCGGCTCTTATCATTATTATTGTTAATTGAGAAGTAAACGTACAGGAACACATGACTCATGACTGTATATAAGATCATTAATTAATTTTTTCATGACTATGAACTTTCAATTCCATTGGGTGGGTTTCATGGTGGACGGTGAAGCGTAGTTGTACTTCTTCTCTCGTGGATCAGTGGGAACGTCCCTATAAAACCTGTTCTGGATCTCCTTGAGTGCTTCCATGTTCAATTCCATTGCATTGATAGCCTGCATATATGCGAATTTTTTTTAAATACCCACTTTAAACAACAATTACAGAATTAACTTATACTTTATATCTTTTGCAAAAAATGACTTGCCGCGTCAGCTAGTCGCGTCTTGGAACTGCGACAAGTCCAAAAGCAGTTGAGATGACCAAATGTCGTGGCTTAGAATTTTATGTTTCTTTCAATATCAATAGCTGACGATTTATAACTCCGATTGATGATTTATTTAAATCAGTGGACTTGTGAGATCAAAACGATTAAATTGATACAAATGGATCATCAATCGAAATTATAGATCATAAAACATTATCTTTGAATCTTACAATTATTTCGGAATCAATATCTTGTGATCTTTAACTCCGATTGACAATCCATTTATATTGGTCTGATTGTTTTGATTTCACAAGTCCATTAATTTAAACCGATTGTTAATTGGAGTTATAGATCATAAAATATTCATTTTTAAAGAGTCTTAAGCTTAAGAACAATGTCTTATGATATGTAACTCTAAGTGATAATCCATTTATATTAATCTGATTGTTTTGATCTCACAAATCTACTAGTTCAAATGAATTGTCAATTAAAATTATAAATTGTTAGATATTTGGTCTCAAAAGAATTGTAAAATTTCATTACAATTTGATTCACTGGATTTCAGTTGACGTGTCTGTCGTAGTTTCAAGACACGACTAGCCAATACGGTGGGTCAAATTTTTTTTAAACAAGTAAAATATGGATTAGTTATACAATTTTTTTAAGTGAACTATTTCAAAAAAAAAATTAGCATATATGCAGCACCAAGACAAATGAGCAATTGCCTTCTTTTATCCTTGTTGAAATTGTTACCTTGTGAGGGAAACCACTATGGAACATCTTTCCCTTGGCCTTGAGATGCCAAGTGATGATTCCTCCACTGCCTATGCAGGGTTGTTTATCTGATGTGTCGATCCAGTACCTACAAATCAAAGGCCCCATATTTCAAATGAAGACATAGAAAAGTGAGAGTGATATGGAGAAAGAAAGAGAAAAATAAACATTTTATTAATCAATAAATAAAGGGCAGACATATTATTCCCTGCCCTCCCCGCGCAATAAACTACATATGTTTCCCTCTCACCTAATCTTCTGAACTCCTCGATCTCCTCGCGCAATAAACTTCAGTCGCGTACTGAGCCAACGACTGAACCCACAAACCCATTAAATACTAAATTATTTACTAGACTCAAACATTGCGAGTTTTCAGTTGCGAACTGGGCTAACGACTGAACCCGCAAACCAGTTAAGGGCTAAATAAGAAAAAAATTCAATTTTTAACGAGTTTGCGGATTCAGTATGAAAACTTGTAATGTTGGAGTCCAAAAAATAATGCAGTTCTTGACGAGTTTACGAGTTCATCCGCTGGTCCAGTTCGCGCCTGAAACTCAGTTGCGAATTGGGTTCAACAACTGAAGATTATTTCTGAAATTTTTAATAGTTTCAGATAAATTTTAAAATTTTTCTTAATGGGTTACTCGTAAAATCATTTCACCTACCTGCCACGACGGTTGGTGACACCAATATTTAGCTCCGCCCCTACAGTGTGCCCTCGCTTTGATGCCTAAAAGCCACCCCACACCAGCCTCTACAATTTGGCTCGTCAAAAAAGATTAATCCAGTGAATATATTTTACACTTAGAAGGTTAATTATATATAGACTAATTCAGGGCGTACTTGGGCACACTGATCTGGTGCACACCGCCATGCTCGGTGAAAAGGCTCAAGTTCATCAAGTTCGTTTGCATTGTAGTGGGAGGTTGTTTTGTGGTGAATTAAAACTTCACTTTTAATTAGTTGTGCTTAGTAGTGCACGTACAGAGGTCCATCCTTGAGCCTGTCAAGTTTGCCGTCCTTGGACAGCTGGTCGACGCCAATTCCGGTCACCGTGCCGTCCTCCTCGTTGCAGATGAAGACGGCAAACACCGAGTTCTTGAGCGCCGGCCTCTCCTCCGCAAGCCGCCGCATGAGCTCCGTCACCAGCGCCACGTGCCCCAGGCAGTCCGTCGTCCCGCGCCCCTGGAGCTTGTCGCCGTCCACCGACAACTTGAACGGGTCGAACTTCTGTAGTTAAAACAAGTGGTTTTTGATCAGTATGACGTGCCTGCATATGTGGCGCAGGTTATAGTGATTAGTTAGTTAATTAATTACCCAATCTTCGCGGTTGGCCGGGACGACGTCCATGTGCATGCCGACGAAGGAGATGGCGTGTCTGGCAACCGTGCCGGGGTACTCGACAATGACGTTGCTGCGGCCCTTGGTGTAGCTGACCTGCTGCACGACGAGGGGGCCGCCTCCGGTGTCAGTGGAGAGGGGGAGGAGCACGGCGAGGACATGCGCAGCAACGAGGTCCTCCTGGGGTTCGGGGAGGTCCGGCGGGCTGTTCTGGACGTAATAGGACTCGCCGATGAGCTTGGCGAGGAGAGAGACATACTTGTCGCGGTCGAGGTCGCCGATGAGGTCCTTGAGGGACGCCATTGGTGTATGTGTGTGGGATTTGAGTGAGGCTTGCCCATGGTTTAAATAGGGTAAAAATTTATATAAGCATAATCCTGTACAACTGATCTGATGGTACAAAGATAGAGCACCTGAGTGTAATACTTCCAAAGACACTTTCGTTTAAGAGATGTAATACAAGGCTTGGAAACGAGGACAACCATCCGTTTGTTGCAATATAATTATTGAGACTTCAAAGTAGGTGATAGCATGTGGGCCAATTATTAAAATTGTGGACCAAATATCAATTAAAAGTGAATTTAATTCACTGAAGACACTAGAATTGTGTGACTAATACTACTATTCTCACCAGCGTAAGATGATGTATACCACATCTCGGCAGCTGGTTTTTTTTTTTCCGAGCATGCAAGTGCATATTTCAATTGGAGAGAAGAGAGTCATTACAGCCTAGAGAAAATCCAAAAACTACTTCGAACCAGAATGCTGCTACAGTGCCCTACTATAAATATACTGCACAACAACAACAATGCACTACAACTATGCCAACTGATAAGACTATTTAGAACAATTTTTTTTATAACCCAATAAAAAAAGAAATCTAACCCAAAACTTTTAAAAATTTCAAAACTGACTTTCAGTCGTGAAGAAGTCGGGCGATTGAAGACGTGGCACAACTCAAATACACCGCTAGTCCAGCTCATAAATGATTATGTGAAGTATTACTTTATGCAATGACAATAATTTAATAATTTTCATAAATGTTTCCTAAGCTAGTTGGTTACGATACTAATATCCCACTTACAATTTTTTACCAAATATTTGTACATTTATATGCAACTTTCAGTCGTTAGCTGGTATAGTTCTGAGCCAGCGGATGCATATGAGCCGTGCCAGTCGTTAGTAAGCTCACTCGCGCAATCTGCTCAACATCTCGGAAGATGTGGACCCTCTCGTGACTAGTGTCCTCACCAATCACGCTAAGTTTAAATGACATTTTTACCCATGTAGCCAATTTATAGTATCTTTCACCTACTCATTGTTCTTTTCCTCATATATGTTAATAATGTTATAACACCACGAACTTAAAATAGTTCAAATTTCTTATATGTCCTGGTGCACTGACTTAATATTGCAATCAATATACTAGACAATTACCATACAGGATTACCATATACAAGACAAGCTACTTTTAGAAGATCACAGCTTCTCGGTAGCTAGAGATACTGAATGCATATTCTTCGAATTGTACATGTTTTAGCAAACTTGCAACGACACTTTGCAAATTTTGGCTCAACACCTCCCAAGTGAGCATCACTAATTACAAAATTGTTACGAGCAACAAATGAGAGGTGAACTTGCACACAAATGATGAAATTTAGAAGAAGCACTCTTGTGCACAATCATTTCGGTGTCTTATTCCAAGGAGTTCAAATAGCCTATCCTACGTGTCCGGAATCATATGGCACTACAAGTGCGCAAGAAATACGTAGAAATTGATGTCCTGAGAAGTATCCTTTCCTGACGTCCTGAGAAGTATCTTGTTTTAAGTTTTAGTAATAATCTCTATTGTTTATGTAATTATGTTTACTAATTTTCTTCTCACAAGTCTAGTTCGAGTTGAATGAACCCGATCATGAGCATCAACTAGTTGAACTGACCAACAAACGGGTTGAACCGAATCGAATTCAAGTTGGTTAGTCAGCTCGATACCTTGATCCAGCCGTGCCAGCTCAGCTTATTAGTCTGAACAAATCGAGCTTATTTAAAATTTATTTCCATCCCTATTCATCTCTGATATCTGAGCGCAGAGTTTTTTCATCTCTCTGTTCCTTGTTTCATCTTTTCTCAAAACACGAAGTCAACTGCAAAATACATCTACGAACTTTAATGTGAGATCTATTAACCAGCGTGGTCATCTGGATACCATCTAGGTAATCGGATACGTACACATTGACACCATAATTAGTTTTCCAGATAAATGAAACGACAAATACTGCATGGAACACATTGGTTTGCTCCATCGTCTTCGTTTCTCGCGCCTTGGCTCACTTTGTTAAGTATCTTTAATTAGTCAAAGCTCAGGTTAAGCTTCTTCACTACTAGTACTAAGTAGGAGTAGATTTAGAGTTTTCATGAAGCACATGCACGCATATATGATTACTGAAAGAATAATTAATGTTTTCTGGGAACATCCGGGGTGGTTGTGACATATATATATGTATCATATGGATTAATTTTGAGTTTTAGAACAAATCCTAGGTTAAAGCATTTATGAGATGCCACAACTTACGGTTCTCGTTCGACGGGGCCTGCATTTTCCACGTAGACGTTTCAATAATTCATTCATTCATGTGACATCTCGACCACCTTAACATAATTTAAGCATGCTTAATTACTTCTGGTCGGCTGGGTTCTTCTGGGTTATCTGATCAGTGATCTATCAGGGCAGATCCGTGTAATCTCATAGGTAACAATCAATTTAATTTCTTCATCAATCTTTTTCACGTGCTTCGTCGAACTCTTAGGGGGAAAAAAATCTAGGCACTTTCACACTCAAATAACATATTTTAAAAATATTTTCACCTAACCCCAGATAGAGTTTGGCAAACCGTTGTAATATCCCGTTTAAGTGGAATTGCTAAAACCTAAGGTTACCTAATGGTTAACTGATCAATGGTTCCTGTAACAGTTTGGGGAAAAAAATATTTTAATAGTTGTAAAAAATATTGTAATGCAAAATAAAATATTTTTTTACTAAATACTAATAAGAAACAGACATAACTTACATGTGCAAAGTTAAAAAAATCTATATTAGTTAATATTAGAACTAAACGTTTCGTTTTGAACTCAAATGCATTACAACATTAGTTTTTTAAGGAAAAACAGTAGAACATGATTCTACTGTAAATTTCATAAATAAAAAGTGTAACGTACAGGTTGGAAAAAAAACAAAATGAAAGGAAAAAAAAAGAAAAGACTAGATACATGTACAAAACAATCTACTGTAAATTTTAAAAATCGCACTACAGCATTATTCTTCCCAAACTATTGCAACATTCTAATTAAACTATCACAACAATTATTCATTGAATTGTTTTTTAAGAAATATTCACTGGTTTGTTAGCAAGTTACTATCTCTATTACACAATATAAGATATATAATTTTGTCAATTTTACTGCAAAATATAAAAATTAATTACTATCTTTTCTATTCATTATACCCTTATTTACTTCTCCAGTCCCTTTGTTATTTATGATTAATTTCTCACACTAGTATTTCTCACTCTTATTTTCAAGACAAATCAAATAATGATAATTTAGTATTTTTGCTCATGGTTCTTTTGAATTCAAAATCTTCTTAATTCATGTGTAATTAAAATACATCTTATATTATAACCGAGAGTAAATTGGATTTTTTTGGGAGGAGACATACGCTATGCAGAAAGTTTTCTATGCAAAAGTTGTTGCAATGATTGTTCAATCCTTTGCAGCATTTCTTTTGGTCCACACCCGGTTCACGTAGCAAAATAATATAAATAAATAACAAAAATAATTAGGGCAAACAAAAGCACAATTAATTTATCACCCTATAAAATTTCATATTCAATATAATCTATATAAAAAGAAATGAAACATGCAAATTATAGTACAAGTAAACAAAAAAAATATAAAAGCGACTTTTTTTTTCAAAAATATCAGACCAAAACCACTGTTCATTCTTAATTTTTTTTTTGTTTCTCTTTGTTCCAAGTTTGTTTGAATTTGAAATTTTATGAGAAGGGAAGTGATTCAAGAGATTACATTCTAAATTATTGGCACTAGTTTGATACATTAACTAGGAGGTGTGTGTGAGTTTTAGCCAATAAGTCCAAAATGCGAGACATTAGTTGTGTATTATCTGATTATCTTCGGTCAAAAAAAAATGGCATCTTAAAATATTTGCAGTCAAATTATTTCAATTTTGATAATAATTTTTTTGAATATTTAAATTCATCGTATGAAAATATTATGAATAAATTTATATCAACAAATTCTTACATAATATTAAAATTTTATTAAAATTTTATTAAATTTTATAAATATATTACAATGTAAATTAGAGATTAAAGTTATTTCTGGAAGACCGTGGCAATGTCCCAAACGACAATTTTTTTTTGACTGGAGATAGTGTGGGTTTACTGTGTTCCAAACTTTAGTGCCTCCTTCTGCTATGGTGCATGGTTAGTTAATACTCTGGTCATTTCTAAATAATTGTCAGTTTGACACCTCAACAAAATATTAATTGAAATGATCATAGTAATTATATTGAATATAATATTCTTCCTGACTTGATTGTATAATAATTTATAAGAAAAAAATTATATAAATATATTTTAAAATTATAGAACAACATATATTTAAAAACAAAATAGAAGGCTAAAATGACAATTATTTGAAAATAGATTGAGTATAAATAAAAAAGAATACCGTTTTGGAATATGTGTCACCTTTTTTCATGTGATTATCAAGACAAATCATATTTTTAGTATAATATATCAGATAATAATATGTTTAGTACAACATACCGAAAATACCTTTAATAAATTTATGTGCAAATTAATTGTATTTACTACAATTAATAAGTTTTTAACTCCAATATTGTGCATGCACACGAGATCAAACAAGTCAGTTTAATATAAATAATGTAAGAAAGTTTTGACTGGAATTAATAAAGTGATAAGTATTTGTTGAAAAAATCTTTGACAAAAATGATACGTATTTAAGAACGATAATAATACAACAGATAACAAATGCGTGAATTTCAAGTTCTCAAATATTTTAAAAGAAATTGTACTTATAAAGAAAGACATATTATGTGTACTTCCTTGTTCTCGAAGAAATATCATTCTGACATTTAATGCTGAAAATAAAGCATGAAAGAAAATGACAATAATAATTTTATTTAATATATCTTATCAGACTATCTCCAACCCTCAGGCGCTTCATGGGGCGCTTCAGCAGAATATTCTCCAGAATATTCTGTGCCACGTGTGCAAAACACCTCCCGAAGCACCCCCCACTCCAATGCAAGGCGCTTCGCGAGGCGCTTCACGGGGCGCTTCGCAAAACACCTTCTCAAGCGCCTCCTACTCCAATGCAAAGGCGCTTCGCGAGACGCTTCGTGTATATAATATCAACAAACATTTAAAAATCGCGTAAATGAAATTTCGATAATTCAAACATAGTAAAAACATATAGTAATTATAAATAATATCGAAAAATTGTAAATTTTTTTAAAATTTTTCTTGAATCATAAACGGGACATGAAAAAAAAATGACAAGTACTAAATAAAATTTGAATACATTCGCCCATCAACGGGCTCAAAAAAAACTACTCGTCGGTATCGTCGCCCCCGAAACGCTGCCAAATGTGGTCGATCAGATCCTGTTTCAGTCGGTGATGTGTTGGCCGAGCGCGGATCGCTTCATTTCGAGCTAACATCTGTTGAAAGCTTGGTGGAGCACTGGCGTGGATAGGTGGCGGCGTTACGGTAGATGTCCCCCCAGTATCGTAGGATACATCCATCGGGTCATGACAGTGCCGCTCATCCTCGATTATCATGTTATGAAGGACGACACACGCTTTCATAATATTGGCAAGGGTTTTTCGTCGCCAAGATCGCCCGGGGCCGCGAACAATAGCGAATCGGCTTTGCAAGACCCCGAAAGCTCGCTCCACATCTTTTCTTGCCCCTTCTTGTTGTTGTGCAAACAACCTGAGTTTTTCTGTTTGGGGTAAGGGTACGGTCTTCACGAAAACAGCCCATTCGGGATAAATACCGTCTGCCAGGTAGTACCCCATATTGTACTCTGTCCCATTAACATAGTATTGGACAGTAGGAGATCGACCGGCCAACTCAGCAGTAAAAAGGGGGGATTGGTTCAGCACATTGATGTCGTTGTTTGATCCCGCGACACCAAAGAAGGCATGCCATATCCAAAGGTCTTTGGACGCAACCGCTTCAAGTATGATTGTAGGGACTCCTTGATCACCACGGGTGAATTGGCCCTTCCATGCAACGGGACAATTGCGCCATTGCCAGTGCATGCAATCGATGCTTCCCAGCATTCCTGGGAACCCCCGATCCTCCCCTTCCTGGAGCAGACGCCGGAGGTCGTCGGCAGTAGGTTTACGGAGATACTCTTCCCCGAATCGATCGACGATTCCTTCAGCAAAAAGCTCCAGGCACTCGACGGCCGTCGACTCTCCGATGCGCACGTACTCATCGACAGCATCAGCCGGGGAGCCATAGCACAACATCCGCAATGCCGCGGTGCATTTCTGCAGGGGAGATAGCCCCCTTCGAAGAAGGGCATCTGTCCTCTCAGTGAAGTAGGGGAACCACTCCCCAAGACTTTGAACAATTCGCAGGAAGAGGGGTCTCCCCATTCGGAACCGTCTGCGAAACAGGTACCCGGGGTAGATGGGTACGTCGGCGAAGTAGTCCGCAAACAGACGGTTATGACCGCCTTCGCGATCTCTTTCGATGTATCTTCGGGCGCCTCGGCGGCGGCGTGAGGTACCAGCATTTGTGCTAGCCTCCGTAAACGCCCTCTGTACGAACCCCGCCACAAAGTCTTCGATTTGCTCAAAGGCTTCATTCTCGGCACTGCTTGTGCTTGAACTGGACGACATTTTTTTGGACAAGGTAAGATCTGTATGTGGTTAAGAAACAAAGCTCTCAGTTGTGTAGATGATATCACTGAAATTGTGATAAATGATGGCATCAGGGCTTCGAATATATAGGGAGAGAAGCACATCGATCACATGCGCCGGTTCGAATGGCCAAAATCCAAAAGTATGGATCACATGCGTCGGTTCCAAAGGATAAAATCCAAAGCATCGATCACATGCGCCGGTTCCAACGGCTAAAATCCAAAAGTATGGATCACATGCGTCGGTTCCAACCGATAAAATCCAAAGCATCGATCACATGCGCCGGTTCCAACTGCTAAAATCCAAAAGTATGGATCACATGCGTCGGTTCCAACTGATAAAATCCAAAGCATCGATCACATGCGCCGGTTCCAACGGCTAAAATCCAAAAGTATGGATCACATGCGTCGGTTCGAACTGATAAAATCCAAAGCATCGATCACATGGGCCGGTTCCAACGGCTAAAATCCAAAAGTATCAATCACATGCGTCGCTTCCAACGGCTCAAATCTGGAACCGGCGCATGTGATCGATTCTTTTGGATTTTAGCCTTTGGAAGTGACGCATGTGATCCATACTTTTGGATTTTAGCCGTTCGAACCGGCGCATTTGATCCATACTTTTGGATTTTAGCCGTTGGAACAGTTAGTACAAGTAAATACGAAACAATTGCAACAGTTAAATCAAAAACAACCTTAATTAATAGTGCAAGTGAAACGTTACAAACGAAAGATACATTGAAAGGCCTAATCCTTGTTGTTAAGCATTTTGGTCGCGTACTCTAATGCGGCTGTATGCGCCGCCAAACGGGCCTCAGAGAAATTGGATGTGTCCATGGACACCAGTTTCGTCAGTGACCTTAGACATGACGCCTTCTCTCTTCGTTTGCTCACTTCATCCAAATATCCGGCTGCAGCGATGGCGTCTCGGCCCATATCATCTGATGTTTCGCCCAGTTTGCTCTTATCCTTCCGTTTCTGCTTGGCCGCGTCCCGCCCACTCGGTCGTGGAAGCTCGACGGGGTCATCGTCGTTGGTCGATGACGACGTGTGTCCGCCTTCTTCGCTGAGGCGACTCCGTTTCGACGAATCCAAGTAGCTGTGGCACCATTTCGGCTGACCACGTACGGCATTCCACCAATGCTCCAGGATGAACACCTGACCCACCTCCTGCTTGTACATATCGCGTGCTTGCGACATCAGCTGGTCATCGGAACGACCGCTGGCGTAGGCATCGCGCAACCTGCAGTAGGTACCATTGAACTGAACAATTTTCTTATTGCTCTTTTGCCAATGGTCTTTACAGTGCCTGATGTCTCGTCTACGGTCGGGAGGACTGCTCTCATTGTACGACGCAGCCACCCTCGCCCAGTACTGGTCAAATTTTTTATTGTTCCCACCGACCGGGTCGAGAGAGTTATTAAGCCATGCACTGATCTGGAGGAGGAAAAATTTATATTGAATAACACACTGTGCAACAACAAATTATGTAATTTATATGAGCACTCACAAGTCGCATGTCGTCCTGTTGGGACCAGAGCATTCGTTTGCGCCGTGCTCCAGTGGTTCGTTCGCCTTTGCCCGCATTGTCGTCGTTCGTCGGAACGACCGCAGCCGTGCTATGTGGACTGCCTGTTTCTGATACGGATGTCGAGCGAGATCTGGCTCTCGGTGCTTCGGGTGGCGACGGTTCTGCACACATGCTCGGAACTCCAACAAAATGAGGATTTTGGCCGTAAGAGCCGTAGGGGGCTTGCCCGTATGTCTGTGAATATGGATATGGTTGGCCGTATGGAGGGGGTTGAGGGAACGGTGGATAGTACATCGGGTATGGTCGGGGAGGGGCCTGAGAACTGGGCGGATTTTGGCTGTTTGGCGGGTTGGAGTTGTCGTCATCTTCGTTTGGTTCCCCAAACCAGTTAACGTAACCACCGGGGGGATTGTTGGCCATCGAAAAAAATTTCGGAAAATATCGGATGAGCTAAAGAGGGCTGAATGTGAGGTTTTGATTTTTGCTGTTGTCCAAATGAGCTGAAACATGCTCCTATTTATAGCCACAGGGTCACAGGATTTATCAGGATTTTTCTGTAATTTTTTGTGATTTTTTTGGATTTTTTATGAATTTTTTACTTCCAACGGCTCTATTTAAACGGTTAAATATCAAACGGTTATTTTTTACTCGCTGACATGTGGGACCGGGCCTCCAACGGTCAAATATTTTAAAACATTTGTGAAATAGTCACTGACATGCGGGCCACTTATTTCCCAGGCCCACACGTCATTGGAAGGGGGGGTAATTAATTGGGTGCACGTGGAACGAGCGGATTCAGTAATTAAATCACGGCATTTACTCTCTCACCCGCCATCCAGTGGCTGATGCATGGACCCCACGTGCCCAACGTCCCCACTTGTCAGCCGAAACTTCCCGCGGGTGCACCCTCGCCCGAGGCCGCGCGTGGGGCCCACAAAACGCGTGGCGACGCGTCCCGGGCCACTCCAACGCGAACGCGTGGCGATGCAAGGCATCCTGGGCCCACCTGTCAGCGCGATTTCGAGAGTTGCTTCGCCAGGCGTTCCATTTCTCTTGTCGCGAATTTTTTAATATTTTTCGGCGTGGGACCCGCTTGTCAACGCGTCGAAGCAGCGGGATGGAGATAGCCTCAATACACCTACCAACTACCAAATTAAATATTACTCAAGTTTATCTATATCTAAATGTATGCATGCTTTCTAAGTATTTTTACTATACAAACTTTTTAGAAAAGTAGAGGATATATAAGAAAAATATTATACAATCTTATTATTATAAAATAGCATCTATTTGAAAATAGGAGCATTAGCTAATATGCATTTCGGCGAGTAACTTCCCAATAACCCGCTTTCTCAAGAGAAAAAGAAAAAAGAAAAAGCCTTGGTGAAGCGCGTCGGTTTTGGTGGCAACCTTACCTATGCAATGGAAAAATGCTTTTAATTAAAAGTGGTATATGAGAAGGCCACGGAGATATATTTATCAATAACACAAAATAAAAAAAATAATTTAAAAAATGACCCACATTTTATCAAAATTATAAAAATATTTGTTTTGAGTACAATAAATCAATTATCACGATCTAAAACTGCGAGATGACCGCATACGTGACAGAAACTGGTCTATATATTGAGTGATCGGCTGGTTGAAGCGTACATTGACTGTGCGAGATCAAGTGGTCGCGTGGTCAAATGGCCGAGTGGTCGAATGATCTAATATGATTCGACCACGACCACTTCCTGTTGTGGATGGGGTAAGGAAAAAGTTTTTTTCGTGTGTGTGATTGTCCTCTCGCGATTGCAGACCGTGATAATTGACTTATCACGCTCAAAAAAGATATTTTTGCAATTTCGATAAACCGTGGTTCATTTTTCAAATTATTTTTTTATTTTGGGTTATTAATAAAAAAATTCGAAGGCTATGTGTAGACGTACTGTACTATTCTTGTTTGATGTCGTGGCCTTTATAATTTTTTTTACAAATAATCTATAGAAAAAACTAATTACAAAAATGACCTATAATTGTTGCATTTTATAAAAATAGCACACCACGTCAATCTGTCGAGTCCTGAAGACTCGATAAGCGACGTGTCGTGTTGCGGGTTGTGGAAATCAGTATGTCGCGGCTTCAGAACACGACAAGTCCTCTGACTCCTCGGTTGTGGTCGTATCTGTTCAAAACTGATCGTATTAGTACTACATCTGGTCGTGGTCGTATTAGTACTAGACCAAGTCGTAATTGTATCTATTACACAAACTGATTGTATCGGTATTGATATTGATTCTAGTCGTATCAGTTCAAAACTAATCACATTAGGATTGAGTCGTTACAAGAGCTATAGAGAGTTTGTTGAGTGCTGGGCACTCGATAAACCGCTTGTCGCGGCTTCAGAATGTGCGACAAGCGGTTTGTCGAATACCCAGTATTTAACAAGCCAATTTCCACTCTTATCGAGTCTCTAGAACTCAAGAAGTTGATGTGACGGATTATTTTTTGTAAAATACGATAATTCTAGATTTTTTTATAATTAATTTTTTCTGTGAATTATTTATAAAAAAAATTCCAGGCATTTACTCCAATAAGCTTATCCAACCAACTCCTCCAGCAATTTTAAATGAAAACTTAATGCAATCGTACAACACGTACACACGTGCATTGTTTAAGCAATTCCACGTCATTAAGTTCTCGAAACCTGCAGAAACAAAGTTAATTAGTACTTAATCACTTCTTGTCGGCTGTTTGCCTGGCTAAGTCTTGGTTGTCATCCTGGCTAAGTCTTCTTTTTTTTTAAAAAAAAAAACCATTGCAAGGCAAGGTGAATGACTAGAGAGAAATGATCATCGAATAAAATAGCAAAATATAGAGTTTACAATATGGGCCCTTAAACCACCACCACCCCAAAATGCAAGGAACTTAAGAACTGATGCAAGTGAAGAACAAAACTATACTAGCTAAGTCATTACACGTGTTTATTGTTTGAATGTACTCTTAAGGAATTTAATCCTTCTATATTTGTTCCATGTATACCGCATTCTTTTCCCACATTATTTTCCCTAATTACATCCAACTTATGCAAACACCCCCCCCTTTTTTTGTGAAGTAAGATTATATTAGCTATTTTGTTACTCACCTTAGAAATGTCTTATACTGTCAATTTTCACCACATGTCCAAAACTATTTTTATTTTCATTATTTAAGTTTTTCATATGTAAAACTCAAAAATATCATTTTTAGTAAAATATTATCATTATTGAGCATGACAAGTGGGACGGATCGGTACCATAGGTTAATAGATCATTTAATAGTACTTTTGGTAGGTGCATGACTTTTACAGTTTTGTAGATCATAGAGTCCGAGATAAAAAGTAGTTGCTGTGCGGAGATGGGTTGCTTATAAATACTTCCTCCAGACAGACACTCCAACCCACAATCTCATTCCATCTCTTAACCTCTGTTTGGTACTCCGAGCATCAAAGGTATATATGTATACACACTATATGTTCTTTTATTTTTTGAATGAGTTATAGTACTTACTAATTAGTCATTTCTTAATATAACACACTCTCTCTCTCTCTCTCTCTCTCTCTCTCAACTTCCTGTTTAACCAATATATTTTCTTCGTTTGTATGGCATTAGCGCATGGAAATATGATCTACAACCTTGTTTTAAAAGGACACTAAAAAATAACAGATCACACTTGGAGGAATTATACATGTCCAATCTGTCAACTAATCTCTTTAACTAACTAATCGATTAACCTTGCGGGTTTGAAATGATTAGAGTGATAAAATATCATACAAAATTAAATTAACGCTATCCGCTAAATCAGATTATAATTGATTTAGGACTATAGTTTTGAAGAGGCTCACTAGTAACAAAGACATTTTTCTGACAAATATTCTGATAACTGTCATAAGCATCACATTACAATCCACTGCACACTTCAAATCCCAAACAGGATGTTAACCTATGTGTATGTTCTAAAATGAAATACATATGAAGTAAATGTATGAGCATTTTTGACATTTTATATGTTGCATGGAGAGATCAGACGCAGGCCACGCCATCAATCCATCATGACTAGCAACTACGGCGATGTATACAACATCCGAGGTTGGGGTGAGCCCTACTTCGCCGTCAACACGAATGGCAATCTCTGCGT
This sequence comes from Pharus latifolius, assembly GCA_019359835.1. Classification (NCBI taxonomy): domain Eukaryota; kingdom Viridiplantae; phylum Streptophyta; class Magnoliopsida; order Poales; family Poaceae; genus Pharus; species Pharus latifolius. The sequence goes on along the minus strand of CM033329.1, from coordinate 72,904,432 downwards.
CAAGACCCACGGCTTCGAGACCACGCCCAGCCAGGAGATCGACGTGCCCTCCGTCATCGAAGCTGCCAAGACCAAAAAGGCCCAGTTCCCCATCATCCTCCGCTTCCCCGACGTGCTCAAGCACCGCCTCGACTCGCTCCACACCGCATTCGACAACGCCATCAAGAACACCCGGTACAAATCCAGGTACCAGGGCGTGTTCCCGGTGAAGGTGAACCAGAACAAGGCCATCATCCAGGACTTGGTCAACTTCGGCCACAACTACAGTTATGGACTCGAGGCCGGCTCCAAGCCGGAGTGTCTCATCGCGATGAGCTGCCTTACGAAAGCTGAGCCCGGGGCCTACTTGGTTTGCAACGGCTACAAGGATGCGGACTACATCTCGCTCGCCCTCACCGCGCGCGCCATGGGCCTCAACGCCATCATCGTTATCGAGATGGAGGAGGAGCTGGACATCATCATTGAGCAGAGCAAGAAGCTCGGGATCGAGCCGGTCATCGGCGTACGTGCCAAGCTGCTCACCCAGATACCCGGCCACTTCGGGTCCACGGCCGGCAAGCACGGCAAGTTCGGGCTGCTTGCAGAGCAGATCTACGAGGTCGCCGACAAGCTCAAGCGACTCAACAAGATGAACTGGCTCCAGCTGCTCCACTTCCACGTCGGCTCCATGATCCCGACGACGGAAATTGTTGGCAATGCGGTGCGCGAGGCTGCCGGCATCTATTGTAAACTTGTGGTGATGGGCGCGCCGATGGGCACGCTGGACTGTGGCGGTGGGCTCGGAGTCAACTACGACGGGACACGGTCGGGTAACTCCGACATGTCGGTGGCGTACGGGCTAGAGGAGTACGCGTCCACCATTGTGCAGGCTGCACGGCTGACGTGCGACACCCACAATGTTCCGCACCCCGTGCTGTGCACCGAGAGCGGCCGCGCCATGGTGTCGCACCATTCCATGATTATCCTCGAGGCGCTCTCGGCGATCCCGGAGCCGAAGGACGACGAAACGCCTATGCAGCTGCTGAGCAAGATCGAGGAGCTCGTTTCCAAGCCGACAGCAATTCACAGTAACCTCCTGTCGGCAGTGGGGGGGGGCTCCGTGGACGACTCGTGGTATTGGCACGCCGATGACCTAAAGAAGCACGGCATCGAGATGTACAAACAGGGCAAGAAGCTCTCCAAGAGGGTTACGGGCGACGCCACCACCATCTACAACTACCACATGAACCTCTCCGTCTTCTCACTGGTACCCGACTTCTGGGGCGTCAAGCAGCTGTTCCCGATGATGCCGGTGAGCCGGCTAGACGAGCAGCCGACGCAGATGGCGACGCTCATCGACCTGACGTGCGATAGCGACGGGAAGATAGAGAAATTCATCGGCAATACCGAGACGTTGCCGCTGCACCTGCTCGACCCCAAGCTCGGCGGGTACTACGTGGCCGTGCTGCTATCTGGGGCGTACCAAGAGGCGCTGTCAAGCAAGCACAACCTGTTTAGTGGGCCGAGCCTGGTGCGCGTGGAGAGCACCAGCGAAGGCTACAAGATAGCCTCGGTCGACCTGGGCCCGACGACGGAGGCGCTGATAGGATCGATGAGGTACAATGTGCAGGACGACATTCGCGGCGTCATCAAGGAGCGGGCGGAGAAGAAAGGGGTGTGGGACGCGGTGAAGCCGCTGATGGAGAAGGGGCTCGTCTCCATGCCGTACCTCGTAGACTATAAGCCTCCAGCAGCATCCTCGGGATGAATTAATTTGGTATTAGGTAGCCTGCTGCAATAATGAGAGTGGTCCTTGTGGGACTATTGCACTCTCGGACTCTCCCCTTATGCATTTCCGTGCTTCGAATAAAGAAATAAGCCTGTCCGTTCACAGACCGCTCTGTGATTTAAGTCTTAATAATGGTCCTTGTTTTGTTGCACTTCATGCTACTCGAAAGTGATTAGTTGTTCATCCATTTTCAGATCATTGTGCCCTCATCACGGTCGCTTGAGTGGGTGGTAGGACACAAATCGACTCTCCTTAAATCGGGAAAAAAAAACCTTATTTGGTGTGACAACTGGGTAAAGTGGCGTGTATTCTTAAGCTATGTTGGCATAGACGGTGATGTATAGGTGCAATCCAATCTAATGGTGCTCTTAATTATTTTTATGATTAACTCTCTTACGATACAATCATTATCTCTTCAAAAATAAAGAAATAAATCTGCCCCTCTTAGTTGATGTAATGCTCTGAGTGAAAATTATTGTTACTTTCGTATAGTTTTGCTAATGGAAATTAGGAAGCGATCTCTTCTGTCAAAAAATATTTATTAGATCTCAAATAGACATGACTATAACAACAATTGTGTCTTTGGTTGAATTGATAAGAAAAAACATCATTTGGACTTGACCAAACTTTGTTTAAAATAGATGCACTAAATATAACTTTTCTATAATTAATTATTATCAGATATAATATTAAAAGATAAAAGAAATAAATTGCAATTATTTTCTTATTTTTGGTTATTTATAAACAAATATATATCTCAATCCAAATCAAGATAATCAGTTCCCAGCAGGAGCCCAAACCCTCCTAGCCAATCAGAAGTGTTCCGTGCTCTAAATGACAAACAAGATGACCAAGGATGCTATAGCAAGTCTACTTAGTTCTGATTGTGTTATTGCAAAACAGGTAACAGAAATGAAGTTGGTGGTGGAAGATAATGCGATGTATAATCATACGTCACAAAGCAGCCTCTGCTTAGCAGGTAGCAAGTACCCAATGCGATCAACAACATTTGCAAAATTGCAAGATCACTAGGAAATGAAGGTTAGTACACATTCTCAGTAACTTAAACACGAGCAAGTTTGTGCAACTTGTTCCAGCCAACTCTATTAACCCCCCCACCCCCCGAACGGAAAAACAGCTGAGAAAATTGAACAGGTAGCAAGCCATCAATGCAAAGAAATTATCCGCCCTCATTCATCAACTCAAGACTAGCGGTCACCAGAACCTTTGCGGGGAGGCAAAGCATTCTGGTCTGCCGGATCTCTGCTTCCAACGAAGTCTCTGTATCGCTGCTCCCAGTCATCCAGCTTCCCATTTGATATATCCGCGTTAATTGCTCTTCGGATTCCTTTTACTACCAAGAAGTACTGGAAAAGGAGCACAAGATGAAACGAGTGAAACATGCTGTCGATACAAAGGATTGGCCAATATAATGCTTAGGTTGATAACTGTTTTCTGACAAGAGCAAACCTCAACCACAAGGATAAGCGGTATGAAAATCTTCCAGCGGTTGTTCGGATTTGGGCCATCAATTAGCTTCTGATCAACATGAATGGGCTTGCTCCCATTCGAGACAACAACAGTTATTTCTGTCACCAATATTGGAATCCATGGTGTGCCATTAGGGAGAATCTGCAGGTACAGTAGCACAGCATAACCATCAAGAAGCTAGGGACCATCAAACGAATTGTAAGAAATATGGTATGAAACAACAAACCTTCTCCCCGTTCTCATTAGTCTTGCACCTTCCACTGTTCTCAACCAATGCTATTGGCAAAGGAAACTCCTAAAATATGCAGACATTGTGCATATATTAGAAACCAGTATTCAAACAAAATAACAGTTGACAAACATGACTGTTATTGTAAACAAAATAACAATTTAAAACTTCTATCTTTTATAAACACCATTCTCTATAAAAGAAAGATCCAGTCATGATTTATGCAGATCATGAATATTGGAAATTATTTTGGTTAGACACCATATGATTTTTATAAGAAACAATAAAAAGTTCTTGCTGTCATGTTCTTGTGATTCTCCGTGAATTGCACCTAATCTGTGTTACTGTCCTTTGAGTGTCGTTTGTGTGGGTTAGTTTTTTTGGTTTGTGGACTAGCGCTTGTTCGGATAGCAGACTACGGTTGGCTCCCTAGTCGTCGGGTCACAATTCCATCAAGTTATCCAAGAATCCTACGCCGTGAAGATATGAAATCCCGTGTATCAATTTCTCAGGAAGTTGGCACATATCATCTGATATCAGAGCTCAAGGTTGATAAGGTTGGATTATTTACCCTATTTTTTTCAAAAAAAAAAGAGAGAGTAGTTTTGTTACAGCCACATTCAAAGTTTCGGACCTTTCTTCGTCTGACAGTCTGCTGATCAAGCGATAGTCCAATTTCGATCAAGCACCATTCTCAGTACATATATCCAATCTGATCATGTGAGTACTTGTTAGAAAGGTATTCAAAAAAACTTTCCAACGCATCAAGAATTATTAAATTCTGATGTCGTATGCAACCAATATACCAAAAAGAGTAACAACTATACGGGAGGAAAAAGTCCGGTCTGAATCCGAGAAAAATGATTTCGGGATTCTTTTATCTCTTATAGTATAGTATATTAGGATTTATTTTGGATTTGAATTAGATTAGGATTTGATTTCTAGTTTAAATTTTCTATCTTTTGTAAACACCATTTTCTACAAAAGAGAGACCTGATCATGGTTTTATGCAAATCATGAATATTGGAGATTATTTTAGTTAAACACCATATAATTTTTATAAAAACCAAGAGAGAGTTCTTGCTGCCATGTTCTTGTGATTCCTCATGAATTGCACCTAATTTGTGCTGCTGCGCCTTCGAATGTTGTTTGTGTGGGTTACTTTTTTTTGGTTTGTGAACTAGCGATTGTTCGGATAGTAGGCTACGGTTGGTTTCCTCGTCGTCCGGTCGTAATTCCACCAAGTTATCCAAGAATCCTACACTGTGAAGATTGGAAATCCCATGTACCAATTTCTCATGAAGTTGATGCATATCACAAACCTTTCTATTATACCTGATATTATAAAATCTTTTGTTTTATTCTCCTAAACATCATATGTTCTAATTAAATTGATGGTGAAAAATGTTAGGGTTAGGGTGTGGCAGTGCTGGTTGGTGGAATTTTTTTAATAAATAATCCAAAATAAGAAAATAATTGTAAAAATAACCCACAATTAGTAAATTTGTCAAAATGATCTAGTTGGATGTGATAAATCAATTATCATGACAGTGATATGAGACAAAAACTGTAAAGCTTTGAATCTTTTCCATTTTGAAAATGTGACAAAACAAAAAATCAATTCTCACTAGTACTCGTGGTCGAGAATATGGTTGTGAAAGTAGTGGTCGAAGATCGAAGTGGGGGTGGTCGTCGCGGTTGGAGGGGTCGAAGAGATGGTTGGACGTTGACGACTGAAATCAATGAAGTTATCTCACTACGATCACTATTGATCACTTCTACGATGATCTTCAACCACAACCCCTTTGACCACTATTTTCACAACTAAGCCTTCGACCACACGCAAAAAATTGATTTTTTACTTTTGTCACGTTTTTAAAATGAAGAAGATGGAAACATATTTTTTAAAACTTTGCGGTTTCTGTCGCGTATCACATGTCAGAGTCGTGATAATTAATTTATTACACTCAACTAGGTCACTTCGGCAAATTTACTAAAATGTGGGTTATTTTGGTAATAATTTTTTTATTTTAGGTTATCTATAAAAAATTCTCAAATATTACTGAAGGATAGGCCGTAACATGACAAGACCTACGGCCCAAAACCCATCCTCATAGTTCTCATCCGCGCACATGGCGACCTCGCCGCCGGTGAGGGGGATCGCCGCTATCGTATCCCTAGCCCCATTCGCGCGGCTGAACCACGTCTCCTTCCCCTCCTTCCGCCGCCGCGCTGCTTCTCGTCTGCAGCCTCCACGATGCGATGGAAAGCCGGCTGTGAACACCGTGGTAGAGGAGGAGGCCTCGCGGGATGCGAAGCCTGAGAGGACGGAGGAGGCGGTTGCGGGAAGTGGGGTGGTCGGGTGGTTTAGGCTGGATAGGATTGGGGTGGAGATGCTGAGTATCGCAGCGCCCGCCGCGCTCGCGCTCGCCGCCGACCCCCTCGTGTCGCTCGTCGACACCGCTTTCGTTGGCCATTTGGGTAAGTAAAATCAAAGCTCCTCTCTCAGTATACTATATTACCAGGAGAATAAAAAATGTGGAATTGCAGACTTGTGCTAGAAATGTGAAGTCTTTGCTATGAGGAGTGGACTGGGTGTTAAGTGTTAACTGTGGAGCCATAGTTTCTGGGAAACCGAAGTAACCAGATGGCTGGCCTATGTAAATTAATAAAAAATTGTACCAAGTTACAAGTACAGGAATCAGGGCTGGAAATGGATAGGGATCATATCGATCATATCTGGTTCGGCAAGTATATGTGTCCAAGGGTCCAACAACATCCAAAGAGACTATATATATACACTTAGAATTCAGAGAATAAAATTCGTAACCATATCTATAGAAGTTTCAGCTCAAAATTGGTTGAAAAGCATGTGTGCAAATATTTCTTTGTTCTTACATGCTGAACAGGTCTTGATTAATCCAATGAACTTTAACTGTCAGGCTCGGCTGAACTTGCTGCTGTTGGTGTATCGGTTTCAGTCTTCAATTTGGTATCGAAGTTGTTTAATGTGCCGTTGCTTAATGTCACCACGTCCTTTGTTGCTGAGCAGCAAGCAATGGATGGCAATTATAGTGGAACGATGGAGAGTAAGCGAAAAGTTTGATTTTTTTTTTTTGGTGAAAATAACTCGACTGTTTGGACTAAACTAACTAGTGTTTAGTTCTCACTTAGGAGATGAATTCTTGAGCCCTCAAGAGAAGGTGAGCGAGCAAAGGAAGTTTCTTCCAGCAGTGTCAACATCCTTGGCTCTAGCTGCTGGTATTGGTTTGATGGAAATGGTGGCACTTATTGTTGGATCTGGAACGCTAATGAACTTCATTGGTATACCTGTTGTACGTAAACTAATTTCTTGCCGTGCTCAATTTTTTTCCTATTTTTTTGGCACTTGGTTAGTTACATGCTTGGCTGGTAATTTCCCCACTAAATAGCTTCTGATCATCTTGTTAAAGTGGGAACTAGTTAGAATGAGATTCTGCCAATTTCCTTTATTTTATTTCCTTCCCTCAAGCTTCCTGTTGTTATTTAGTCTGTATAGTTGTAAACTCCCTTCCTTAATGAAAAAGCAGTCCTCCTGCCTTTTCATAAAAAGAATGAGATTCTGTCAATTACAGCACCTGTATAGATGAGTTATGGTATAATCAAAACTTTGGTGTTATTCATGTTTCCTCAATTTTTGGACACCATTATATCCTAAACTTGATGACCTTAATTTAGTTTGCAGCTCCAACCTTCTTACAATTTAGTCATTTTGAGCTTTGGTAATTTTTAGGTTATGTAACCTTGATCAATTGTAGATAAGTAGATTATTCTTAACAACAACTTTAGATAATTCTCAATACTGTATATCAAACATAAGTTCTTCTCTTAATTACCTACGCAGGATTCCCCAATGCGAACGCCAGCAGAACAATTCCTTACTTTAAGGGCATATGGTGCTCCTCCAATCGTAGTAGCACTTGCAGCACAGGGTGCATTTCGTGGGTTCATGGATACAAAGACGCCTTTATATGCTGTGGGTAAGATTATTCAAACTCCTTTTGGCAGAGATAGATAGCATAATTATTGATTTGGAGGTTAGGTTGGAGGTTCTGGGAACAAATATATCCTTGCTTTGGACCTAGATGTATTGGTGCCTGTACTTGTCTTTTCAGTCTGTTATCTAACACCTATGGTCTGCTATAGTTATTGCTACTTTGTTGCCGTGTTTCACTTCTTATTCAAAATTCTTTCTGTGATTATCTTCAAATGGCAAAGTAAAAAAAAAAACTGATGGTAATTTTCATGCAGGTGTTGGCAACCTAGTTAATGCTATACTTGATGCCGTATTTATTTTTCCACTTGGTCTAGGAGTAAGTGGTGCTGCCATGGCAACGGTGACCTCTGAGTATGTTAAAGCCATCATGAGATTTTTTATGATAAAATGTACTTTTCTCATGTGGATTCGCTTAGTTCCAATTCCTCCTCTTTGTCATCTACGTGTATAAGCCTAAATAGTTTGTATAATTGTCTTCCTGTTATCAGGTACTTGATTGCGTTCATCCTCCTCTGGAAGCTGAATGACAAAGTGGTGCTCTTCTCTCAAAATATCATTGGCGGTGGAATCATCCGCTACCTAAAATCTGGTTGTTGAATATTCTTGTTATTTATTTCCAAGGACTTACACATGACAATCTTGTTTTGTTATTAAAGGAATTTGACATCTGTTACAAGCAGACAAGAATTCTCCATGACTGCAACTTCATTTAGTAGTTGTTCTCTTAAACACCCTAAAGGACATGCTACTACTTCATGCCTGTATGTTAACCACTTCAACTTGAACAATTCTGTAGGTGGCCTTCTAATTGGCAGAACCATTGCTGTACTCCTGACTATGACATTGTCCACATCCCTGGCAGCAAGGGAAGGACCTGTTCCAATGGCTGGTCACCAGATATGCTTGGAAGTATGGTTGTCAATTTCACTGCTGAATGATGCACTAGCTCTTGCTGGCCAGGTCTGTACATTATGGGATTTGACATTTGATCTTTTAGCCTGCTATCCTTATATGTGTTTGTAAAGTTACAGCATCTATAAATTGATGCAGGCTCTACTTGCAAGTGAATACACCAAAAGGAATTACAAGCAAGCCCGCATAGTTTTATACAGAGTTCTGCAGGTTAAGAAACATTATACAAAATTTGAAATGCGACCGAAGTTGCCTTTTTCCTTAATTCCAGTTATTTGATGCCTTTTGTTATGTAGATTGGAGGCGTGACCGGTGTTGCATTGGCTGTGACCTTATTCTTTGGGTTTGAATCTTTTTCTTTGCTGTTCACTGATGATCCGTTGGTTCTACAAGTCGCCAAATCTGGAGTCTGGGTAATGAGAATTCTTGAAACTCTTACACTTGTTTACACAAGTAAAGCCCAAGGCAGTTATATTTACTGTGCTACATGAATTATTGCAGTTTGTAACTCTTTCTCAACCATTAAATGCTATTGCTTTTGTGATGGACGGGCTTTACTATGGTGTGTCTGACTTTGCCTATGCTGCATACTCTATGGTGTGGAACTCTTTGTCTACTCTATTACTCACTGTACTGCACATCAATACATGTAGTGTAACATGAACATCCTAACTATATATTTGGTATCTGCATTGCTCAGTTTTTCGTGGGGGTGGCCTCTTCGGCTTTCCTACTCGTGGCTGCTCCTAAATTTGGTCTTGGTGGTGTTTGGGCGGGTCTCATTCTTTTTATGAGCTTGCGAACGATTGCTGGGTTGTGGAGGTACTGAATGTTGGCATGGTTCTTTTTTCTTCTTATAATAATATAGAACAGTAATGACTTAAAAGTGATTTTCTGGCCTGCAGGTTAGGAAGCAAGGGTGGTCCATGGAAAATGATCTGGTTAGAGACCAAGTCAAGCGACAAGATGTGATTATGCATACATTGTGGATAAATTTGATCAGCATTTATGCCCTTGGCTTTGTGGGTAAATTGCTTCTCGCTTTGAACGACAAGAGCAAAGAGAATACTGACAGTGGAAGTACAGATGACTCCAGGTCATATTTTTTGTGTCACACAGTCTGAGAGTTTGTTGTGTAACATCATCGGAGGTCACAATATCAACAACACTATGGTACACAAGGATTGTAAAAAGCATAGCTAATTATATCTTTTGTAAAAGCATAGCTAATTATATGCGGCATTACAGGAAACTCCTTACTAGCATACAATTTAGAGGCATATGTACTCTCTTTGATCTCATGTCCAGCCAACTCAAGGACATCAAAGAAGGAATTATAGCCAGGAAACTTGGCCGTGGCCGACGTTGTGTACTCATGATAGGAACAATGACGTAGCTTGTCACTGTAACTTCAGATTTTACAAATTGTATGCCATTTATATTCTAATCTCATTGTAACCTTTGCTGATCACCAATAAAATGAACGGTGTGTTGTTGTTTTACTGTCAATCTCCACTGTTAATTTTCCGATGGAGCGGACGGAGCGAGCCGGCGTTGCTGTCACATGTGTGCGATCCAAAGCCCACATAAGCTGGATGTGGCCAAGGGCTTTCCGCCTCAAGTCTGTACAGTCTACACTGGACTAGACCTGGTAAGAGAGAAGAGGAGAGAAGAAGGGAAGAGGAAGAAGGATGCCTTGCCTGAACGTGTCGACGAACGTGAACCTGGAGGGGGTGGACACCTCTGCCGTCCTCGCCGACGCCTCCAAGACCATCGCCACCCTCATCGGCAAGCCCGAGGCTGTATGCATCTTATGCTCTCTCCCCCCTTTTCTTTCCTTTCCTTTCTGGTTTAGGCTACCTTCTTACTACACCTTGTTGCTTGTATTGTCCATTGTTTGCGCCTGTTAGGTTTTTACTACCTATGGAGTGAATATATTTATTTCCTTCCTTCATCTGGTGAACATCTCATCTGTCATCCATTAGGTTTTTGACGAAGAGGAGTTTTTCCCCCCTCTTGTGAGCAGTCAGTCACATATGTTCATGGTACGGATTCGATTTTTTTTTTGGACCAGAAATGTTAGAATGGGGGAGACAAATCTTATATGAAACAATTGCAGATTGCTTGTCTCTCCAACATGGAAGTATCAGATATTATAAGCAATAGCTATTTTATAATGCTTTTCTCAATAATTGATGATCCTGGTGCCCTGCTTCTACAAATGATGTCAAGCTCTGTTAAATTTGTGCACCATGGATGGCATATGTTTTACCTCTACGTGAGTTTTGATGTCACACCCTTTAGATTCTTTCTTTGATAACCTTATATATAAAGCACCTGTAAATTCCATGTTTTTTTTATATTTGACGATGCTCGTATTTTTGAAAGGCCGTAATATAGATTAGTTGTTTCATATACCTAGCCCTGTTTGGTTTATAGTGTCACACAATCAAAGTAGTATTACTGAGAAGTTAGCCCCTAGAGCTGCTTTTGTTGCTAATGGACCAGGTGCTTGATACAAAAATTGACTTGTATGATTAATTCTGATACCCAAGTCATTTTTTTTAATGAAGGAACATTTGGTTGGATGCCACAAAGAAATACCGTATTTCTAAAAATGCCATAAAATATAGCTAATTGGTTAATACCACTAGAAATAAAAAGTTATTTTGTGTATGCCATTGTTGACCTATTTTTTTAAAAAATGACAAGAATACCTCTATCCTTTCTTTCTTCACATGTGTTTTACATTGGAGTATTCCATCGAACACAAACAAGATATCATGTCAAATATTGCCCTTATTGGCTTATAGCACAACGGCTGGGTGGCGTAGGTCTCGTGTGGCTGCTTTGTCGCATCACTCGCATGGTCACGTGGTCGCGTTTGCAGCTGCCGTGCTACTTTGCCTCAAGTGGTTGCCACTGCACCGCTCACGTGGTCGCCATGTCGTTTATGCTGCCTATACCCACCCCGCATGGCTGCTTTGTCTGCATGGCCACATCACTCACGCCCATGTGGCCGTGTCACTGGCCTCATTTTGGTTCAAAATTTTCTGTTTTTTATCACTGAGCTGCCGCGTCACTGGCCATGTTTTGTATTAGCCTCTGTTATGTGATCTTCTTTGGGACATATGCAAGTATTTGAAGATCTGCAGCTTTGTCTGCCCACGACATGATCGGGAAAATGCTTAATAGAATAAAATAAATCATGGCATTTACATGAAAATTATATATTTTATGAAGGGTAAAAGAGTCATTTTGACCCGGTCAATTCCTTCGAACTTGTTGGAGTGGTACTTTCAAAAGAGTTTTTGTTTTTCAGTGGCATGTAGCCAATTACATGTTTTTTGTGGCATTTCTCAAAATTCCAATTTTCTTAGTGGCATGTACCGATTTCCCCCTTTAATGAAATGCTATTATCATATTGTTGCTCTCTAGATTTGGGGTTGTGATATATGATTGCACATTGTCAGACCCAAACTACTGAAAATTAGATCATATGACATCTGGTTTTTAGTTGATTTTGTTAAATTGAAGCTATTTATCTTGGTCTTTATCATCAAGACACTAAGTAGAGTGCTTGTCCTCTCCACAGTATGTGATGTTTATTCTCAAGGGTTCAGTGCCAATGGCATTTGGAGGTACCCAAGAGCCTGCTGCTTATGGTGAACTGGTTTCCATTGGTGGGCTGAACCCAGATGTCAACAAGAAGCTAAGTGCTGGAATTGCATCCATCCTGGAGACAAAACTGTCCATCCCCAAGTCTCGGTTCTACCTGAAGTTTTATGACTCAAAGGCAAGCTTCCCTATTTCTTATTCACTGCTTATTCCTGGGTCTCATCATTAGCATCCCTGTGTTCTCATTGCAATTTTGCTGTTTGGTAGGCCCATCCAGCACAAGAACATGCTCAGTGTTTGCATGCTTTGCATCAAGAATAGATAATGTAAATGCCAATCTGCTGTTTGATGTTGTCCTAACTTTTGTAATTACTTCCTCCCCGCTCACATAAATGCACGGTGTCTAACTGTCTTATATCTCTATTCCGTCTCATGCTAATTATGAGCTCTGATGAGTGATGAATCCCTTAGTTGATTGATTATGCAGTGCTCAGACGCCGGATGGAATGGTTCCACCTTTTAGATCGTGTGGTCTATGGCTGCAATGCAAGTCCCTAATTTAATGTTTATTGCCTATTAAGGACAATGAAGTAAGGTATCAGTTTACTGGTCAGAACTTCCATTGAAACTGGGACATGGGCTTATGAATGCGACTTAGCATACCTCAGAGCTGTTTCTGTTTGCTTAATCTTGGTTGACCTTTATGCTGTGTTATGCTTGCAATGTTTATGGGCTTATAGCAAAGATTCTACTTAGCTTCTTTTGCTCACATAATAGAAAGGTTGGTAAAGCAATGTTGCATTGAGGCCATTTCTTCCTTTGATTACAGGTAAAAGATTTACTGATTGGACACTGTTGGTGGTTAGTACTATTCGTAAAATGATAGGAACTTGCATACCAAGCGAATTTTGGTAATGTTAGGTTTGCTTCTGAAGTATGGAGTTTCGTCGGTATCTTGTCTGACCTGATGGTTACAAGTGCTTGCTACCTAACTGATTTTGAAAAAAAAAAAAAAAAAAAGATCCGTCATTTCAGCAACTAGCAAGTGATGTTTGGCCAGTTTTCCCTCCTAACAAGGAAATCTCTGCGATGTCTGTCTGTTGTTTCATTGCTGTTGTAGATCACCTTACCTAATTATAATGTGGAGCAGTACTATTCGTGCTGCTGGTCTCGGGAATTCTGGAAATCATGTGATTTGGTGCGTGTGATATGTAAATATATATGTGATCAATCCATTGTCAAACTGTTTCTATTCAAACAAAGAGGCTAAATCTGACAAAGTCACAAGAAGTGACCTAGTTCCGTTTTTATAGATTCAATTTACATAACACTATTCTTGTCAATTTTCTTCGAATATGGCTCAATTTAAGTGATAAACCCTGAGACGAGACAGGCACACTGAACCAGGGAGTGTCATGTAAATGCTCGAACCTTAACTGATATAGTCTTGTAAATTATGCTTCATATCTCCTAACTCCTATTCAGAAGGCACGGGCAGAACAAGCTCTATTTGAAGATGAGATTTTGGGGTGCTCAAAATTTTTAGGCAAAACACTTCTATTTTATGTTAGCTATCTAAAATTTGATTGAATGGACTCCGCATGCCAAATAAACTAACCAATAAATTTGCGCAATTATGCAGTAATCTTATAAAAAAAATCTTCAATTTAGAAACATATAATAATATTGATATTGCAACCTTTACATATATATAGTCAGAGTTGTTTATTATAGAGTCCGGTTTTCTAAAAAGATTATGTGCAAACTATATATAATTTGAAGTAAATTTAGAATTATATTTTATATGGATTTTGAAAATTTATAAGATTAATCTATATCATTATAGTTTGATTGTGTCAACTAATAAATAGTCAGATCTTTCACTTTTTTATAAATTTTTAGTTAATGAAAGAACTTTTAGCTTACACAGAAAATGTGGTGTCTTAGTGAACTTAATGTCTCTCAATATTACATATCTTCATTATATATTAAATATGTTGGTTGTACTAAAAATAGATGACCCAAACTAAGACATGACTTGAGTTGTAACAAATCGTACCAACTAACAAAATAGAGCATATATGCAATTCTAATCCAAAAGCATGATATATACATTACTAAATAAAGAAGAAAATAAAATAGCAAAGGATATTACTACAATTAGGACCTGCCTTCTAGAAGAAAATAAGGCCTGTGTTGAGAATACGATCGAATTCACGAATAAAACCGATATATGAAAAATAAGTTTCTTATAGCAAGGCCAACATTATTATCTCAATTGAAGTTAGTTTCGAAGACATTTATCATTGTATTAGTCACTTATTTATAGTATTGGGATTCAATATCACAATGTTTTCACTGAAATTAACACTTCATACTCTTTAAAAAAAAAACTAACCTAAGAAGAAAGGAGAAAAAAAGAAAAGTTGGAAATCCTCTCCTTCATGGACAGTTGACCTCTCTCCCGTCAGTGCCGCGTCGCTTCCCCCCTCCACTCTTAAGAAAAGAAACCACCCACCCACCTCATTATTCTCAGATCAGATCCAAACACACACCATGGCCGCGCCTTCCCCGCCCCTCCTCCCCACCACCGCCCTTCCCACCACCATCGCCACCGCCTCCCCAGCTCCCCCGCCGTCGGCCGCCTCCGCCGACGCGACCCCGGCGGGGACGCGGGCATTCTTTGCGCGCCTTCTTGACTCTGCCAAGCTCGTGCTCTCCGGGGCGCGCCCCTGGCCGGAGATGGTGGACCGGAGCGCCCTCTCCCGCCCGGAGTCCCTCTCCGACGCCACCACCCGCCTCCGCAAGAACCTCGCCTACTTCCGCGTCAACTACGCCGCCGTCGTGGCGCTCTCCCTCGCCGCGGCCCTCCTTGCCCACCCGCTCTCCCTCGCGGCCCTCCTCGCGCTCCTTTCCGCGTGGTGCCTCCTCTACCTCCTCCGCCCCGCCGACGCGCCCCCGCTCTCCGCTTGCGGCCGCACCTTCTCCGACAAGGAGACCCTCGCCGGCCTCGTGGTCGCCTCCTTGTTCGTTATCTTCCTGACCTCCGTCGGCTCCCTCATCTTCTCCGGCCTCGCCGTTGGCATCGCCCTCGTCTGCGCGCACGGAGCCTGCCGCGTGCCCGAGGACCTCTTCCTCGACGAGCCCGACCAGGCCACTGCCGGCCCCGCCGCCGGGTTGCTCTCCTTCATCACCAACGCCACTGGCGGCCGCATCTGAGGTGCTCTGATGTTCACTTGGAATTAATTAATTCTTGCGACTATATGGTATGAAATACACCATATTCATATGAAAGGTATACAATACAACATTCGTATCTTTGGTTTTGCATTTATTGTACAAGTATATGTAGAACAATAATCGTGATCTTGATGTGATGATTAGATTGGGATTGATAATCCATGACACCTTGTTATTTTTTCGCAACATCTTATATGGTAGTAGGCAAAGCGGGGGAGTTCTTTTCTCACAAAGATTGCTGCTTTTCAAATTGATCTAAAAGAAACTTAAGACGAACATTGCTGTTAGGAACTCAAAAACAATCATGTCTGATCTCCTGCGAATAAAAAGAATGTCCTGTTTCTGAGGAAACTAGGTGGTTCTGATTAGAGCGACATCAGGGAGGGAAACATACAAAGCCAAAGCCCTCTCCTACAGAACTGCAGGGACAAAAAAACCAACACAAAAAAGACTTCCAAAGCACACAGCATCCTCAAAAGCTTTCAGAGCTGCACCTACACATGCAAATGTCAATGGCTCTTATGCTTGGTGAAAATCAAAGGCGGAATAGCGAGACCCCTCGATCATCTGCTCCTTCTTGGAACAATGTGATGGTACATAAAAGTCCATAGAGTGGCCGACATCCCCAAGCCAAACGAAGGCTTAAGCATAAGTGTCTGAATACATGTAACTGAAGAATGACATACTCAAAGAGCATGCGCAGTATAGATTCCAAGTTTTGGCCTACGTAGTTGCTCTGTCTCTCCTCTGATGGTCACGTATAACTCGATCGGGTAATGGCGTTGTTCAACAAACGCCACGATCATCTCCTTGTTGGTCTTGACATGCTTGGTGTGTCGGAAGCTGCTCCAGAGCCTTTCAACACCAATTGCTTGATCCATGCACGAGCTCAAAAAAGTTGTATTGTCTCATGGAGTTTGACCACAATGGAGGCACCAGCAACAACATACCAGGACATGCTGGCAAGCCTATGGAACTTTCGAACTTTCAAGAATGACCAAGTGATCATGAAAATTGCACAAGCTTCTAGACAAAACCCTCTAATGACAATGCATAAGCCTATATCTCCTCTTGTTGCTTACAAGGAAGTGCACAAATGCCACCACTGTAGAGATATGTGATATGTGCTACAAAACAAAGTGTGTTCCCGATTCATGTTCGAAGCACCATAGCCTTAAGACTTAGTGTATAGATCATCGTACATCATGCCGAACTCAACCTCTAACATCTTCATTTTTCCTTCATCTTGTATATGTACCTTAAAAAAACCTACTTGTATAATTGCTTGCCGACAGCTGTGTTTCATTCATTTGGGAGATTGTTCGCCTTGCAAAGACATCCTGGACACCTGGTAGTGTATGAAGAACACAATAGAAAATGCTTGTATAGCTAACATCATCAAAATTTATTTTTGGCAGTTGACTATTTTTATTGTTAGTGGAGCTCGTGAGGCCTTTTTGGCTTGCATACTTGAGTGCTAATGTCCTCTCCCCGTACTTGATGACTCCAACAATGAATATGAACATGGCTGGTACTAGAAGATGGTCGCGTCTTATGGACTTTCAAAAGACAGAGAGCGAGACCGACTTGGATCACAAGATTCAACAAGTGCTTCAATCATAATTTGTTGTCATCAATAGAAAAGGCAATGACAGTACCTTTTCCACCAAGATGAATGAGGACGAAAGGTTTTCAAAAGAATGCGAGCAGATGGGCTCCCTCAAACGCGTTATTTCTATTGCATTGAGTAGTAGAATAAATTTTGAATGTGGTGAAACGATAGATAATAATTCATATTTCACAAAGTATGCGCTTCTAGTTCTAAGAAAATGGAAGAATAGGACAGCTCAAATTGAAACAGAGCATGTAGGTGAGTTTGGATGGACCCTGCGTTTTGGCAATTCAAACAACAAATGAACCAGGTACATGAATACATCCCTCAAAAGCCAAAAAAATAAAATAAAATAAAAAAAATAAACTAGGTACCCAACATTAGAAAAAGATGAGATTAACCTGGCATATTGCTGCGTACCTTCGATTGATGCTTCAAGTAGTTGTAGTTTTGAGCAATTACACGAACATGTTTTAAACTTGTTTTGTTGAATGCATCTTTTGTAAGTAGACCTAGAAGTTATCCTACCTACATACAATTCCTTTCTGTAAATTAACAAAGGAAGTTTTTTTTTTCCTAGAGATTCGTCAACTTGTTCATTCCTTGCAAGATGAGCAAGACTAACAAGATGCTCTTATTTCTATAGATCATATAGAATCCTTTGATTTCTTGAAAGCCTGGACTTGGTATCAACTTTTGTTTTGGTAATGTTTACTTGTTAACCTCGCCGACTCATGATCTCTTGCGAAGTATTTAAGACGTTCAACGTTCATTGTGTGGTCACTTGTTGACAGTTGATGCTATTACAAATCAAGTTCACGATCCTTCTATTAACTCCGTCTTTATTAGTACATGCATTTTTGAATCTTTGGAACATAAACTAGGCACCAGCAGCCAGGCGGTACAATCCAAAAAAACTTTTGCACAAGAACCAAATAATCATCGTGAATTCGAACAATCTTTTCTGTTCCTTCATCTAGGTCATAAATGCATAAATCGCCTTCATCCGCCTTCATCTTGCTCACAGAGTAAATGCGATTTCTTTTTAAACCACATGTACATGCAAAGTACAGAGATGCAACATTTGCGTCACTCAAAAGAAACACGATGTCTCCAATGTCGTAGACCTTGCACCAAATCGACTATGAGAAATCCATCTTATGTACAATGATATCACTGATATGATATGCATTGAACCCCATGAAACAAATGCAAACCATAAATAGCTCACCATATGATTCTACTAACAAGCTTTTACCAGACTTCATTCCCTGAGGGAAATCAACCATAGCAACATCAAAAGTACCGAATTTGGGATTAGGGGAGAAGTCAATGGTGCACATCTCTTTGCTTGAGCGGATGAAATACAGTTTCCCTTTCCACAACTACAAGGCTGGAGATTACTCTTTTGATAAGGGATCATTGCTCCCATCTGGATCTGCTGCTTCCTCCTCTAACTTGACCGAACCACATGTTGGGCTCCCTTTTGTCCAAAAACACCACGCAGTCGGGACCTATAACCTGCTTGTGTGAGATCAGGCATTTGCAGTCATGGGGGACCTTGTCATCTTCCAAAGATGGTAGCCAAGTCTTATCTCCAGTCTGAGGATTCCATTACCAAGTTTGTGATGTAATAGGATTCAATACTAGTATCCACCCTACGATGTGACAAAACATATGTTGGTGGTTAGTATCTCCAACAAAGTTGGACTGTATAGACTTTGTTGTTGAGATATGCTATACATTAGCATCTGGCTCCTCGTGTATGGGGGCATCCTTTGCGGCATATCAAACGCACGTTGCCTAGCAGTAGCAGGAAATCAATAAATAAGATGAATGACGTGCAAGATTCAATAAAAACTCACCAGAAGCTGTGCGGTCGTGCTTCTCCGATGTTGCCGGCCCTTTCTTGTTTTGTTTTGCTCTTGTGATTTCCGCACGTCAATGTGCGTTTGATATGCCGCCAAGGCCACGTACATCAGCATCCAGTATTTATAATCCAATCCGATTTAGTCTCCTACAAAAATCACAAAATAAAGATGCGGCCTGTTTCTACTGATACAAATAAGCTAAAGTATTCATGCACGTATCGTATTCATTAAGGTGCAATTAATTAATACTAAATCTGTTTAATTCTTGTAAGGACTGAGGAGGTGTGAGGAAGTTAGCGAGGATGCGAACAAAACTTACTTGGGCAGGCAGAAAGACTGATCTAATCATCCGACCTAAAAAGAAAACATATGGCTAAGAGCATCTTCAACAGTAGCTAAAACTCGGCGTGATGAGGTGCGTCAGCACCAGCACGTCTCGTGGGAGACATCACGAAGGTGATTTGTTGTTCATACGATTAAGTGAGATAGATTTATATTGTTGAGACAGATTAAAAAGATGTAAGTAGAAATTGTTTGGTTAGTTGTATGAGTTGATACAAGTTGAGGTGAGATGTTGTTTGATTGACTGTATGAGTAATACAAATGAGAATGTATGATATGAAAAGAAATTATTAAAGTTATTAGTTTATCTTTATTGTACTAAAATAACTATCAATATATCTTAATATTTTCAATTCACCTTAATCCATCTTAAAACTCTTAATATACACTTATCACTCCCCTAATAACGTTATTAGGCGGACATGACCAAAAATGCAGTCTAATCAACCAAACATAGATCTTCCAAAAATTCTACACAAATGACCCAGATTGAGTTTGATGCAGATAACCAAACAAACCATGTGTGCGATGCAACTCAGACTTATGCTTGACATGAATATTTGCTATACTTGGGGTCCACCGCTTGTGTCATGCCTCAAGTTGGCTGAGTGTGCCCATTATGCAACTTGGAGTGATGTGGCGCGGTTTGTGGGCCCTATATTTTTCATATTATGCACCATACTAATATTACATGGGTGAAAATAGATTAAATATTGTCCGTCCGATCCGTTCTCGTATCTATCAAATAGTAGATATAGATTGAGATATAACTATCTGGTCAGATACAGATATAAATAAAAATTTTCAAATACAAATATAGATATGAGAGTATGATATCTGACAAATATATTACAAATATTGAAAAAAGTACAAAACGGATATCCATATATATATATATATATAAAATGGGACGTCCCAGTCCTCAGACCAACCCATCTACCAATAACTCATCCCAAGTCCCAACAACCTTTAGTCTGTTAGCCTAGCTCCTTTCCAACCCAAGTTGACACTCCACGCCCTCCACGCCATTTGTTCTCTGGATTTCTTCTTCACTGTTTCCTGCTTGAGTGTTTTTTGTTCCATGAATTTCTTGGAAGAACATGATATTAATTGACTTTATGTACTTGTTATGTTGCTAATGTCAGGTGTATGTGTGCTTGATATAAACTAGTGAATGCATGATATAGATTATGTCTTTGTTACGATGAATTTGTAATATATGTTTGTACGTAATATTCAACTATATATCAATTATTGTAATTGCATTCAACCTGTATTCATCACATTTCCAAGTTCGAGGCTATCTAAATTTGTATCTGTACATAAGGATATCCATAATTGTTTCCGTATTCGAGAAAAAAACAGATTAAGATACGGGAAAGCTAATATCTACTAGTATCTGATCTATTTTTCACCCTTACTAATACCTAACCTAATAGTATTACTAATATGTAAACCCAAATTTCAACAGATCTATTGGTCAATAACATACGCACACAGATATGAGTGAGTATATGCAAGTGCACAATCTGTGGGCTGCATAACCTTGCGTTTGTAGCACCCAACAAAAATATATAAAAAAATAGACCTGACCTATTAATATAAAGGTCTACATAAATCACAACTTTTTATTCTCTATCAGCAACAAAACCCTAGTCACCGCCACCACATTTTGTTTATCTCCCTAGATGCTACTTCCATCTCAAGTCTCAACTTTGGGGACATCACCGTATAGAGTTTCATCGTATCTCACTTTCGAGGACAACGAAAAAATTAATATAGAAAAGTTATAATTGCACGCATGGGAAATTAGTTAGTTTATTATTTTACAAAAATATTACCATCATAATGATTTACATTTTTCAATAGCCATCATGAGACTACATGGTTATTCAACTTTGATCAAACACTACCTCTATATTGGCATAGGCAAGTGATTGTATTTTATTTGCTTATTTGCTATTTGATATGGTGTGATATTCGCATGTTTATTGCTATCAATGTATAAAGATTTTCTCTTCATGTTATGGTATTCTCTAAACAAATTGACTATTCATATTATGTGTATGTTATTACTATTACCACAAGACTTTATATATGATCACATAAGCAATTTTCTATACTAGCTTATTGATTTTGGTCATGAATGCTGATAATATCTAAGTTGCATATCATTGTATCATATTTTATTGGAGATTGGACACTATGAGAGAGAATTCATGTTGTCGCACCGGTATACAATAAGCATAGAGATCGTATCGTCGCAATGATACTATTACTCATTTATTAGCTTATAAGACATCATAAGCATAGAGATCATTTCAACATACTGATAACCCTATGCATGTATTAAAAATCATACATGGTATCACATGTATATATATATATATACATATATACCTGCATCTTCTATACATATGAAATTATTATTGTCAACAACCATTACTTAATGTTCATTTATCTTAAGTTGTTATGAGTTTTCTTGTTGATCGTGGTGCGTTTCTTATTGCTATATAAAATGCAAATTTGTCTTAGATTTTTGTGCATTCTTATGTTTTGTTCAATTATTTGCTAATACTTTTTGTC
Source organism: Pharus latifolius (assembly GCA_019359835.1). Taxonomy (NCBI): domain Eukaryota; kingdom Viridiplantae; phylum Streptophyta; class Magnoliopsida; order Poales; family Poaceae; genus Pharus; species Pharus latifolius. The sequence goes on along the minus strand of CM033329.1, from coordinate 72,882,727 downwards.
TTACTTTTGCTTATTTGATTGTGTGAAGGACAAATAAATGAAGTTAGAGTTTGCATTTATTTTGGGAAAGTGAAAATGTTTTCTTATATTGTAAAAATTTTCATGTTATATAAAAAGGAATATTGTACTTCTCATTCTTATTGATAACAAAAGGTTATTTATCTATTTTTAATTGATGAAAAAAATCATGATATGGTTCAGCTAGTGGCACCTTATAATTGTGAGAAAATCTGCTGGGTGTTGGGCTAAGTCCACTGCTACTGCATCACCTGGTGTTCCGTTGTCAGGTAGGTCTCGTGTGGAAGCGTAAGTTGTACGGCGACGCATGGTCAGACTTCTACTGCCTCACACTCTGACAGGTGGGCTCCACTAACGCCCAGGTACGCATTGCTATTGCCTTAAAATGACATGAACGCTGATGACGTGTTTTGTAGGCCCACAATTTCGCACACTGTGTCGATCCAATGAGTGTTGAACTTACAATTGACAGGTGGGGTTGGAATATATCTAAGCTCATTTGTCAAAAATTGTGTGAGGAGTTAACTCGTCACGCGCGCGGAGCGAGGCGACAATGGCAGGGCCTACAAAACATGTGATAGTGTGTGGGTGCGATTGCATCGTTTGTTGTATGCACCATGCACTTAATTGCCGGCGCTCACAAACAGGTGGGTCCAGGGATGTTTTGGCCCACCTGTCAGTTACTCAAACGGGTTTTTTTGTTTCCGATTAAATTTTAATTGAAATATTTTGTTTCACCAATATTTAACCTCCGCAGTGGTTGACAGTGGGCCCAATTTACTACAGGTCCCACACTTCAGTGATTGCTTGGGTTTTTAGGGTGAAAATTAGTTGTTGGAGTTAAAAAAAAGGTGGGACTCGCATGTCAGTCTCTAAAAAAATTACAATTGGAATATAACTGTTATGCATTTTTTAATAGTTTCTAAGAAAAAATAATAATAAATTCACATTAAGAGACAACCATATGGACTATTAATTAAATTTTAATTAGTATGTTTATATTGTCATTAATTGTATTTGAATTATCTAAAATTAATTTTGATATTTTTTAATCATTAATAATCATATATTGAAACAAATTATCATATAAATATTTTATATGCGAGTTCCACACAAAATATCACTCAAAAACCAATGCATTGAAGTACTTAGCATTTAAAAAGATGCTTTGTATATAGGTTTGGACAAAAAATCTTTTCAAAAATCTTTGTATTAGAATGATAAATATTTCAAACAACCCTTCATACGTATAACAACATAAAATTTAAAGAGTTTTCTCAAGTTGGACTTAACCATAAAGCCTTGCACGTGGGCTACATGGCCATCAGAGGATCCAAGATGGCACTGACATGGCATGCCACTGAAGATCTGTCTTTGCAGTGGGCCCAACGGAGACACGGTCCCCGAGACAGAGGGAGCAGCAGCAAGAGACAAGGAGGAGATATAGACAAGTCAAGTGCAGACTCCCGAGAGACCAGCCGAACCCAACCCGTGTTCAAAAGTAGCCGTTGCGAATACTAGGTAGGTTAATGCTACCCGACACCACCACCTCTCCACATCCTTATGCTCCCGGGACACCCTCCCCTCCCTACTAGCCGTTGCCTCTTGCTCTGCCTCCTCCACACGCTCACACTTATGATACGTACTATCCCCCCCCCCCTCCTTCACACACTCTTCTTTACTCCACCCGCTCCACGCCGCCTCATCTCCTCCTCTTCTAAACATTTGCATTGTCTCTTTTAGTTTGTCCATCGTTGGCTCACTTTTCTTTCTTTTGCTCTTGATGTTGCTTGTTTCTTGGAGCATCTTGGCTCTTTGAGTAACTCGGTAGGTCGTAAGGTTTTTCCCTGGGGACTCTGGTGCTTCTTGGGGTTGTTCAGTTCTTGAGGAAGATGTTCATTGAGAGTTGTTGTCCAATACCATGGTGGCCAACGAATCGCCAAGCGGGGTATTGCACATTACTCCTCTCGATCCTACATTTCACATTGCTGGCCACCGCTCGCCACCACAGCGGCGGCGACGGCATAATCATAAGCCAGGCGGACTACCAGGGCCTGCAGGCTATCAAGCATGAGCTCAACGACCCCTACGGCTTCCTCCGCAGCTGGAATGACACCGGCCTCGGCGCCTGCTTCGGCGCTTGGGCCGGCATCAAGTGCGTCCAAGGCAAGGTCGTCGCCATCACCCTACCGTGGCGCGGCCTTGCCGGCCGCCTCTCTGAGCGCATTGGCCAGCTCACGCAGCTCCGCCGCCTCAGTCTCCACGACAATGCAATTGCGGGCCCCGTCCCTACTGCGCTCAGCTTCCTCGCCGACCTCCGCGGCGTCTACCTCTTCAACAACCGCTTCTCTGGAGCCATCCCCGCCTCCATTGGCAATTGCATCGCCCTCCAATCCCTTGATATTAGCAATAACGTCCTCACCGGCGAGGTCCCACCCTCCATCTCCAACTCCACCAAGCTACTCCGTCTCAACTTGAGTCACAACTCCATTTCCGGGGAAATCCCGGGGGAGGTTGCCGCGTCTCCGTCGCTTGTGTTCTTGGACTTCTCCTACAACAAGCTGTCCGGCCACATCCCCGACACATTTGCTGGTTCGAAGGCGCCATCGTCATTGAAGGAAGCCATCACCGGGAGTTACCAGCTCGTGTTGCTGAATCTTGCGCACAACTCGCTTTCCGGCCCAATACCGGTGTCGCTCGCCGGGCTCAAGAAGCTTCAGGAGGTGGATGTTGCTGGCAATCAGCTCAACGGGAGCATTCCAGAGCAGTTCGGGTCACTCACTGAGCTCAAAACGCTAGACCTCTCGCACAATGAGCTCACCGAGGAGATCCCGGCGAGCCTCTCCAGCCTCACAAATCTCAAATCCTTCAACGTGTCATACAACAACCTCTCCGGTGCTGTGCCAGCTTTGCTCGCCGAGAAGTTTGGCCCCACCTCTTTCTCCGGAAACATACTGCTCTGTGGCTACTCTTCTTTGGCCCCCTGTCCGTTGTCGCCGTCTCTGGCACCATCTGCACCAGCATCGCCCGCACAAGGAGCTGCCGGGCACGGTCGGAAGTTTGGCACCAAGGAGATCATTCTAATCGCAGCCGGGATAGCTCTTGCCGTTCTAATATCGCTACTACTGTGTTGCCTCTTGCTCTGTTTATGGACAAGGAGGAAGACTAGTAGCAGAGAAGGGAGCAGGAAACAGAGTAAGGAAGCTGGTGTTGGTGCCGCGGCAGCTGGGCGAGGCGAGAACCCAGGATCGGGTGCAGCAGAGGTGGAGTCTGGCGGCGAAGTGGGCGGCAAGCTGGTGCACTTCGACGGGCCAATGGCATTCACGGCCGACGACCTGCTGTGTGCAACTGCAGAGATAATGGGGAAGAGCACATACGGGACGGTGTACAAGGCGACGCTGGAGGATGGCAGTTTGGTGGCCGTGAAGAGGCTGAGGGAGAAGATCACCAAGGGGCAGAAGGAGTTCGACGCCGAGGCGGCGGTGCTCGGCAAGATCCGGCACCCTAATCTGCTGGCGCTGAGGGCGTATTACCTGGGGCCAAAGGGGGAGAAGCTGTTGGTTTTCGATTTCATGCCCAAGGGGAGCCTCTCTGCGTTCTTGCATGGTGAGATTTCTATTTTTCTTCATGCCATTTTTCGATTTTTAGTTTCTGTTAACTGTTAATTAGTGATTTAGGTGAAGTAATGCTAGCTCAGTAAATGCCAACTAGTCTGAATTTGCAGGTTCTGATGGTGACAAGAATAACATAGCTATAGTTTGGCTAGCAAGTAGATTCAGGAAATGTCATATACTAGTTTGAGTTGTGATTGTGATTTAGTAATAAGAATGGACGCTTCATGTTTGTTTAGAGCAGTTCATGTTTAGTGGGTTGATGCAAAGTTCAGTAATAAGGATGCACATGTGAAAAATTAGATATTTGTTGCTTGAGCAAATAGCAAATTGTTGCTTTAACAGCAGTAATATATCAACACTCTTTATTAACTAGCTTACTTTCTTTACTTCAAATGTCTCAGCATATATGTTCCAACTCAACATTTCTTAAATTTTATCCTTACAAGTTACAAGTTGGTTGTCAGGAGTTCCAAAGTCCTAACATAACACTTCATGTTTCTTGATGGCATTTAGCTCGCGCCCCGGACACGCCGGTTGACTGGCCGACACGGATGGCAATCGCCAAGGGCACAGCCCGTGGCCTGACCTACCTCCATGACGACATGAACATTGTCCACGGCAACATCACTGCCAGCAACGTCCTCCTCGACGAGCACTCAAATCCCAAGATTGCCGACTTCGGCTTGTCTCGCCTCATGACGGCAGCCGCGAACTCCAACGTGCTCGCAGCCGCGGGCGCCCTGGGCTACCGTGCTCCCGAGCTGTCCAAGCTGAAGAAGGCAAGCGCCAAGACTGACGTCTACAGCCTCGGTGTCATCATGCTGGAGCTCCTCACCGGCAAGTCGCCCGCCGACACGACCAATGGCATGGACCTGCCGCAGTGGGTCGCGTCCATTGTCAAGGAGGAGTGGACGAGCGAGGTGTTCGACCTTGAGCTGATGCGGGACACGGCCACCGGGCCGGCGGGCGATGAGCTCATGGACACGCTCAAGCTGGCATTGCATTGCGTGGACCCGTCGCCGTCGGTGCGGCCCGAGGCCCGGGAGGTTCTGCGGCAACTAGAGGAGATCCGGCCGGGACCGGAGGGTGCTGGACCGAGTGAGGAAGGTGGCGATGGGCATGTGGCTTCAACAAGCAACGAGTAGTAGTGGCAAGAATTCTTATCTACAGAGATTTATCTAGCTAATAATTCTTTGATTTATTTGCAGGCTAGTAGTATTGTTATTCTGTTTGTATAGTCAATGTTATTTGCACTAGAATCGCTCTAGCTATATATTGTGGCAATCAGAATTTCAGGTTATCATATAATGAATAGTAAAGGATAAATAAAACAGTATAATGCCTTCCTATTTGATTTACTGTGTGTCCATCCTGGTGATGGTAAATGGGTGATCAGATTTTACGGTTGACTCATTTCAATGCATTTTTCCCGTAGTTTTTAAGCAATCGATTTTGCATTGCGGTAATGACTAACAATTTTGGACAGCACAAGTTACATAACCATACAAACTTTGGCAACAGCTCAGTTCATATTTGAAGTTTTGTGTGAGCAAAAAGTACCAAATGCTTGGGCCAAATGCAATGCGTGTAAAAATGATATCGCATTACCCTGATTGGAGTAAGATTGGAATATAGAACTTGCAAGAGAACGTCAGGTTGAAGAAATGAACTGTTTGCTGAAAAAATTGAATGTCCAATCAGATAAGACATAGCATCAACAACTGTACCCTAAAAGGCCAACCAACCACTCAAGAATTGACACAAAGTTAAAAGAGTTTCCGAGTTCCTTCATATTTTGCTCATCGACCACTTTATTTATTATAGGATTTAAACTTGTAAAAAACAAACAGATGTACTATTCAAAATTAAATTTGTCAATACACACAGATTTGGTCATTAGAACTGTCGGACACGCAGTTAACCACCTGTTGGACTCTGAGTACCTGCCTGATGCAGGAGTATTTTCTGACAATTTAGTTTTTTTCCCTGGCAGCTGGTTGCAAACTTGCAATTTATGATTTGACTTTTTTTTTTTTTTGGGTTTCTTATTAGAACAATAGATCGGGGGCTCTGTGACAATCCAGTATTTAGAATCACTCATTGCGGTGTAAGAAACCATAAGTCTGAATCATCTTCAGGTTGAACTGAATTATGGGGGGGTGGGGGTTTCATTGAGAATTAGTTTGGATTGCTTCTTATGTCTTTATAGGAGTTTGAATCGAGTTCTAATTGAAGTTCTGATTAATTTTAGTTTTTCGATTTGTTCTATCTCTAACACGTTGGTTTATATAACTATTAAATAATAAAATCTTTTTAATTTCGTATATTTCATTTGAAAATAAAGACTCATTTTATTCTAATAGTTTCAGTTGTGACTCTCCATGGAATTTTCTAGCTCCATCCCTAGAAGGAAGGCTTAAGACTCAACCTATAAACAAACATGTACTATATCTATTGCAGATGTCAAAGTTTTGGTGCTTGATTTTTCCATATATCTGTTATGTATATATTTGTACAGATGTTTGTGTATATGGCCCACGAGACCATTTAGTCTATATCCTATATATATTTGGTTCCAACTTTAATACAATTTATTAGTTGAGTTTCATTGGTTGAGTTCCTAACATGGCATCAAAGCAAAGGGAAAAACCCTAGCCGTCTTTCACCACTCCCAATCCTGGAATCGGCCATTTTCGGACAACTCCAGCCACCCAAAATCTACTCACCAACTCCGGCCTTTTTCTGTGTGCGTCTCCGTCTATCGCTACCATCTAGGTCTGCGTGGATCTGCCTCAAATCCTGTATTGTGGGCGGATTTTCCTCCAATTCCGTGCAGATCTGCTTCTCGCCATCGGATTTAGTGTCGCCATCGAATCCATGCGAGTCGTTGTTGAATTCCCCGCGCGGATCTGTTGTTGAATTTAGTGCGTCGCTTCGATCTATCTCCCGCGTGCGCCATGCCAAAGTGTCGTCGCTGCCTCCTATGCCGAGCCGCCACGTCCTGCACCGCCGCCTCGTGCTACGTCGCTTCCTCCCGTGCAGTGCCGCCGCCTCGTGTCGGCCGCTTCCTCGTGTTGTGCCACACATGTCGCCGCCTCTGGCGCCTCTTTGTGCGGTTTTGCACAGATCTATGTGGTGGCGGTTTAGATTTCTTTTATATCCAAAAAAAGGAAAATGACTGTTAGGATTATACACGTGTATATTTGACTTCCGTGTGTTGTTTCTATACTGTCATGGTCTCTAGTGGTATTCTTGGCGGTGTTGTTCTAACTTCCGATATCAAGTTAAATGGCCAGAATTATCAAGAGTGAGTTTCTTTAGTTCGCATGTTTCTCAAGTCTATTGGTCTTCTATCATTCCTCACTATAAATCCTCTTATGGAGCAGACTGAGGCAGTTGTTGCTCAGACCTGGCATGCTAGTGATGATCGTGTTATGGGTATATTGTGTCACAGCGCTGAGATATTCATTCGGATGAGCTTCATTGATCTTCCCTCATCTAGACTGTGTGGGAGTATCTTCAGCATCGTTATCAACAGAGAAATGAGGCACTTCGCTTTTCTCTTCGACAGTCTTCAAGCTATGCAGCAGCAGGATCAGTCCATCAAGGAGTTCTATAATGCCTTCACGTGTATCTCTCGTCAGTTGAACTCTATGGTGTCTTCTGTTTGCTCTAGTTGTACTAAGTGTACATGTAGCTAAGGAGCGATATGATCAACATAATCTCATGTTTGACTTCGTCATGCGTCTTCGCACTGAGTTTGAACCCATTCAGGCTCAACTCCTTGTGCGTACCACACCCCCCACCATAGCCGAGACTCTATATGCTCTAATTGCTGGGGAGACTCGGCCTCGCTCCTTTGCTGGTCATTGGTGGTATCATAGCATACTGTTCTGGCGGCTTCCCATTAGACGAATTCATCCCATATTGTTCCGACATCTTCCTCCACCTAGGTTATTTGCTCTCATTGCAAGAAACCTAGTTATCGTGTACAGCGATGCTTCAAATTACATCCTAAGTTGAAGCCATCGCATACATCGCATCGTCGTGGTACTACTACTGCATCTTTTCCAATTTCTATCAATACTTCGGAGTCATTTGCTACTCAACTCAGTCATCTTCAGACTCAGATGAATGTTCTTCAGGTTCTCATTCAACAGCGTACCTCCCCTGAGACCCCTTTTGGTGGGTCTGCTAGTGTTGCCGCTGCATCTACTTCTTCATTAGGTACTGATTCTACTTGGGTTTTGGATTCTGGAGTTTCCTTTCATATGACATAAGATTACTCTCACCTAGTGTCATGTCAAACTATTACAAATGGTGCCTGTATTCAGACAGCAAATGGCACCTTCTACACAATTACCCATCAGGGCTCTTTTGTCACTCCTCACTTTATTATTCCGGATGTGTCCCTTGTGCCCCAGCGATCTATGAATCTTATGTCTGTTGGACAGATTACTTATATGAGTTGCTTTGTTGGATTTGATGACTCTACTTTCTTTGTACAAAATCATCGGACAAGAGCTCCTATTAGTACTGGCCATCGCCGTAGAGGTTCTAACAGACTCTACACTCTTGATCGCTTGTGTTTTTGGCCAGTCTCTACTGTTGTCGACTCCACCACCTTATCTTCTTTGTCTGCCTTTGCTTCCACGTCTTCCGCCAATTTTCCTCAATGGCATAATCGACTAGGTCATTTATGTGGCACTCGTCTTTCTACATTAGTTCGTCAGGATGTTTTAGGTCATGTATCTGTTGACACTAGTTTTCATTATATGGATTGTAAGCTTGGCAAACAACTACAACTCACGTATCCTTCTAGTACCTCTAGGTCTAATTGTCCTTTTGCTTTAGTTCATACTGGTGTTTGGGGCCTTGCTCCTTTTGTTTCAAAAGGTAGACAAAAGTATTATATTATTTTTATTGTTAATTATTGTCGTTATACTTGGATCTATTTTATGACACATCGTTCTTAGGTATTATATTAACTTGTCGGTCTTTTGCTCGTATGGTTCATACACAATTTTCCACTGGTATTTAGATTTTTCGTTCTTATTCTAGGGGTGAGTATTTGTCCATTGCTTTTCTTCAATTTGTTTCTGTTGAGGGGACCCTTCCTCAGCTCTCCTATCTAAGTGTTCATGCTCAGAATGGTATTGCTGAACACAAACACTGTCATATTGTTGAGACTGCTTGTACTTTTTTGATTGCATCTCATGTTCCTCATCATTTATGGGCTGAGTCCATTTCTACAGCTGTTTATCTCATAAATATACAATCGTCTTCTCGTCTTCATGGCAACTATCCTAGCGAGGTCTTACTTTCATCTCCTCCGGGTTATGCTCTTCTTCGAGTTTTCAGGTATACGCGTTACGTTCTACTTGCACCACGTAAGCGTACCAAGTTAATTGCCCAATTTGTTGAGTGTGTTTTTTTATATAATCTTGAGCATAAGGGCTATCGTTGTTATGATCCCTCTGCTCAGCGCATACGTATCTCTCGTGATGTCTCTTTTGTTGAGGATCGACTCTATTACTTCTCTTCTACTACTCAATCTAACCTCTCTCATAGAGTCCATCTCATTTCTCTACCTCTCTCCTATTCCATCCATAGATATGTCATCCTCTGTTAAGTCTTCACCTCCACCTCTCATGTGTCTCCATCATTGGATATGTTTCCATTCCTACTCCACCATACTTATCGTCCTAGAGTTCCTACAACTATTGATCCTCAGCCTTCCGCCCTTCCTCCCTCTAATGATGTGACCAATACTGATAATGCTCTTACTGATAATCCATCGCCTATGTTGTCTATTCCTACTTCTCGGTATGTTCTTCGAGATCGCAGTACTATTGTTGCTCACATGAGTACCGTATGCACTCTAGTTGTTGTGGCTACTATTCATTCTATGACTATCTCTCAGATGGATGTGAAAAATGTCTTTCTTCACGATGATCTAAAGGAAGAGATCTATATAAAGTCACCTCCGGGAGTTGTGGCTCTTGCTGGGCATGTTTGTCGTCTTCGTCGTACTCTTTATGACCTCAAACAGGCTCCTTATGTCTGGTTTGAGCGTTTTCGTTCGATGGTTTTAACTACTGGTTTCTCTCCTAGTGACCATGATCCCGCTTTGTTCATTCACACATCTACACCTGATCGCACTTTGATTTTGTTATATATGGACGATATGTTGATTACTGGAGATGATGTGGAATATGTTGCTTTTGTGAAACAACATTTCAGTGGGCAGTTCATGATGCCTGATTTGAGGCCTCTTGGTTAAATATGGGGATTGAGGTTATCTCTATTGATGATGGTCACTATCTCTCTCAACAGCGTTATGTTCAAGATGTGCTTGCTCGATCTGGGCTTATTGATACATGGACTGCTACTGCTACTACTACTATGGAGCTTCATCTTCAATTCCCACCGATGACACTCCCCTCGAGGATCCTTCTCGCTATTATCGCTATCATCACATTGTTGAGAGTCTTGTCTACCTTGCTGTCACCCAGCCAGATATTGCTCACGCTATACATGTGCTCAGTCAGTTTGTTAGTGCTCCCATGGCAGTTCACTATAGTCACCTGCTTTGTGTGCTACGCTATCTGCGTGAGACTATTTCTCATCACTTTTTCTACCCTCGTTCAAGTCAGTCTCAACTTCATGCTTATTCTGATTCTACTTGGGCAAGTGATCCTATTGACCGCCAGTCCATTACTAACTATTGTATATTTTTGGGTACTTTTCTTCTTACATGGAAGCCTAAGAAACAGTTCGCGGTATCACGCTCCAGTATTGAGGCAGAACTTTGAGTTTTGGCTGTTGCTATCTCAGAGATTATCTACGCCTCTCCTGTGACAACACCAATGTCATTCAGATTGTCAATGATCCAGTCAAGTATGAATTGACTAAGCATATTGATGTGAATGCTTCTTTCACACGCTTTCATTGTCAGTAGTCGACTATTGCTCTTCAATATACACCGTATAAGCTTTAGATTGTTAATTTCTTCACCAAAACTCAAACTTATGAGCAACATCGATTTCATCTCTTCAAACTCAATGTTTTCGGTCCTTCGGATCCACTTTGAGTTTGAGAGGGGTGTTATGTATATATATGTATAGCTGTCTGTACATATAGCCCACGAGACCCATTTAATCTGTATTCTATATATATTTACTTTCAACCCTAATATAATTCATTGGTTGAGTTCTTAACAATATCATGTTGTGTTGCCACATATGCACACAATAAAAGTTACTAGTATTAAACAACTTACCTAAACACTTTTGCCTAGCATGTGTCAGAATTGAAGTTGATGCCTAAAGATATCAGCAATATTGACATGTTTGCACAGAATAACTTACCTAAACACCCTTTTGGCTAGCTTTCAGATGCTATCAGAAAATTTTAGTTTGTTGTGTGCTTGATCGCTGTCGTGATGACTTCGAGTCGAATTTCCGGAATCAAAAGAGATGGGTGTTGGTAGATTGTAATGTAGTCCCTTGCAAGTCATTATTCTCACCATATATCTCCTCCTAACCCCCACCTACTATATTGCATTTTGACTTCTAAAGTTAATCATGACCTTAATTTGCTCCGTAATGATCAAAATGATATGTTATAGGCCAACCAGTTTCCATTAGTTATGGACCATAAACTCCAAGTTTATTGTAATCTCATGAAACTATCTTATTGATTGCCATACATGATATTCTTCAAGTGTCACAGGGACCAACTAAATGAAAGGCAAATGATGGAATTTGACAAATACATGCAACATGTAAACCAACCAATCCAATCAGTCCAACGCAAGTTTGGCTGAAAAAATGTCATGAAAACCTTGTTGATTGATCACAAAAGTGGGGATGATTATATCTATCTTTGCAACAGCAATTCTGTTTATCTCAATGCTGTTTGGTCATTAAGGCTGCTTTTGCTTCAATTATATCACATCAACATTAGGGCGCCCTTTTATAATTAATTAGTGCTCTGACTACTTAAAACAATCAGGATGGTTGGCCAATAGGTGTTTCCCATACAACAACTATCTGCTTGTTGGTTTGTAACTCCATTCTAAGCAAGTGAGCATCATTATTTGCCTGCAGGTGTTTGAACTAGCCAGTATTGCACCTAGTCAATTATCATTTATACATGACTTAATGTTTGTTGTTTAAGATTTTTCTCACATGTTGCTCCTTCACCAACTATTTAGAATTCAGGATATGCTTAGTGAAGTAGAGAAAGTTTTAACATGAAACATAACAATGTGATCTTGTAGATTTACTGAAAACTCATCGTATGGCATGGACTCAATTCTAATTTTACATTCAACTTCAGATTAATTAGCACCCTAATATTTGATGAAAATTAAAGAAAATTGAGGAACATGCATGCACCAACATGTGCAAAAATATCTTTGCAATTTCTAAAGGATTAGCAGTGGAGCACCAGAGTTGTTAGATGACTTCAAATTAGCACCAAAATCTCAATTAAAATAAATTTCTAGTCTTTTCCTACCAAGCAAATCTCCCTTTTATGCCAATAGCATCTTCCTTCCTTCTTAAGATTGTTTCTATTGCTGCCATTTGACCTCAAACTACCTTCAATTCCAAGAAACCAAACCATCTGAAGCTAAATGGATTTGATGTTTGCCTACTGATCAACCCATGCAAGAAAAGATCTTGCGTTTGCATTTATGGTGGTTAGCATGCATGCTTCTGATTGTACTTTCAGCTCATGGAAAGGAATCATTTGAAGGAACACAAAATTTGACCACTTTCATAATCAAGATTAGTTGGGAAAAGGATGTTTAATCAAGATCAACATTTTTTTCTGTCTGAAAAAGAAAATTATTTTATAATTATTTAACAAAATAATACATGATTTATCATTTACCCATATATTTTGCCAGTTTTCTTTTATGGACTAGGGCTTGTTTGGAAGATAGTTTTTATCTATTGTTAGGAGAATTTTATGGGTTAAATTTGGGATATTGTTTTGGAAAGATAGTTTTTGTCAAGTTCGAGAGTCCTGTTAAATTAATGCAAAATCCTGATGGAATCTTCTTCCCCTGACAAATTTTCTCTTTTACCAAATAAGTAAATTAATACAAAATCCAAACAAAATTTAATTAGGATTTAGATAGAATAGGTGGTAACAAAGTCATAATTCGGAATACATTTAATCTCTGAATTATGACTTTGTCACCACCAAATGACCTACAAAATTCAAGTTAGTTTGTGTTAGTTTACATCACAACATCGCATCTAGGTTCCTTCTCCTAGTTGTACAAGCAAAAACAAATGATACATCTGGAGGTGTAGGCAGATAAACCATCGACTTGATGTTTGGCAACCAGAAATGGTATCATCAAATAGTGATTACAAATCATGCAAAAGCTGGCAACATAAACCCAACGACTCCTACCAAAGCAAAGACTACGTACAAGCACAATTAGTTATGTTGGCAAAGCATGGATGCAAAGAGGCGAGTTTTTTTTAAAAAAATAATTCAGATTAAAAAATTAATTATAAAAATGACGCACAGTTTCAAAATTTTACAAAAATAGACCATCACGTCAGCATGTAAAGTCCTGTAGACTCGACGTCACAACTACAGAACGTGACAAGCTGTTGATCGAATGCCTAGTACTTAACAAGTTCTCTGACTACTCAGGCGTGGTCGTATCTATTCAAAACTGGTCTTATAAGTTCTAGACCTGATCGTGTTCGTAAAAGTACTAGAACTGGTCGTAGTCGTATCAGTGTAAACTATGGTCATACTCGTACAAGTTTAAAACTGGTCGTACCAGAATCGAGCCATCACAAGAGCCAGAGAACTTGTCGAGTACTCAGGACGCGACAAACTGACGTGGTAGTCTATTTTTGTAAAATTTTGAAATTATAGGTTATTTTTGTAATTAATTTTTTAATTTGAGTTATTTATAAAAAAAAACTCGCAAAGAGACGTGCCTTCATGGTTTGATTTAACAGTCAAAAAAGTAAAAACAGGAGTTGTTAATTATCCGTTAATCTGTAGTTGTCATGGGGCCTTAGATTTGGAAAGGTCCATGCAGAAATATATTTGGGAAAGAAGTGCTCGGTTCTCTACAGAATGAAACAATAGCTTCGGATCCTTTGTGGCAAGTGGCGACATACATGGGAAATGAGTTCCTCCTCATAACAGGGTTTACAGTCTCAGTATTAAGTATTAACTCACCGGTTACTGTCTTTCCTATCAACTCTAATAGCAATATTATCTATCAATTTTGAAAATATAAAAGTTAGTTATCATATAAGGTTGAAAAATACAAAAAAATTAAGAAAATACAATAATAAAGAAAAAAATCGGTTAGAAAACTATCAAAAACTAAGTGATCACTAATTACTTCTCAATGTATTGGTGGGAAGCTAGATTTTCTCTAAAACTATGAATTGAACAATAATAGAAATGGATCCTAAAATATTAAATTAGTTGGTGTGGTCAATAAAATAAAATGAAATTGATACCTGTTAGTTCATCGGTTCATATTAGAGAACCAATCTCTATCAAACGGTACATAGGCATGTACACAAACAAAATAGTTTCATTCCATATAAATATAAAATGCAAAGGAAGGCGTTGCCAAAATGCAACATAAGATCCTGCCCATGATCTGTTTGGAAAAGATATCCCAATGTCACATCCAATCTTGGAAGGCAGCTCTACGATGATGTGCCGTCATTAGGGAGTTCCATCTATGAGGAAAACGTGTGGAGCAAGCATTATCACCGAATTACAAGGTCTAATTTGTCACATTATTATTAAGGAAAGAAAGAGTTGGGAAAAGTTACTAACCTTTCAAAGATAAAGGGCCAGTGGGTGCACCAACTAACTTCAACCTTCTTTTTTTGATGTGCATGTTGAATGAAGATCAATTAACTGATCGAGGCCTCTAAATTTAAAATCTTTGAAAGAAAGAAAACGTAAACTCAAATGCATATTGATCACTAACAGAATCAACAGAAAGACCTAATCTTTCCAACCCCAAGACAACCAATCTCTACTCTACTCTACTATAGAATATATCCGAACACACTTTTCTCTCTCTCGCTCATCCCCCTATATAAAGGGACCCGGCCCTCTCCATTTCTACATATGCATTCTTGCGCACAAGGACTTGCAATTAAGTAAGACAGCTTGTACAATTGCCATTATGTCAAGCTTTGTGTTCTTCTCCCTCGGATGCCTTGCCCTCGTTTGCTCCATTGCAGTAGCAAAGGAGCAATACCATGAGTTTGTGGTACGCACATGTGGAATTCTGTCATTGCTAGTGAATTGTTTCTTTAGTTAAATTTTGTGCATGGAATTAGATCCAGGAGACGCCAGTGAAGAGGCTGTGCAAGGCTCACAACATAATGACGGTGAACGGACAGCTCCCGGGGGCCACCGTCGAGGTCAACGAGGGCGACACAATCGTCGTCAACGTCATCAACCGAGGCAGATACAACATCACCCTTCACTGGTACGTAAGCTGAATTGTTAACGTAGCATGGAGGCATGCATATCATAATTTGGCCTGCAGGCACGGAGTGAGGCAGATGAGGACGGGGTGGTCGGACGGGCCGGAGTACGTGACGCAGTGCCCCATCCGCCCCGGCCAGAGCTACAAGTACCGCTTCACCATCCAGGGGCAGGAGGGCACCCTGTGGTGGCACGCACACAGCTCATGGCTCAGAGCCACCGTGTACGGGGCGCTCGTCATCCACCCACGGGACGGCACGCCCTACCCCTTCCAAAAGCCTTCCACAGAAATACCTGTCCTCCTAGGTATGCACACGCGTAAATATGTCATGCATCTCTGTCACGCACGCACAGGACATCTCTATATTCCACTACTGACTAGTCCGACCGACACATATAGTGTCTGCACGATCGAGCTGTTAAATACCGTTGATAAATTCATTCTAGTTTGCATGTAGGTCAAATGTTTTAGCCCAAAAACCCTCCTTTTTTTTGCCCCTAAACAAGTAGTAGCTAATGTTAGTAATAATAATACATGGAGCCATGGAGAATTGATGCAAGGACTGGTAGATTTCCACGCTGTGGGCCAAAGTGAAAGGAATGTGCTTTTCCCGCGTGTTTACTAGTAGTCGGAGGACTATTATTATTTCTGTTGGTTGGTGCAATCTTCTTATGAGTCAAACATCATGGATTACCAATTAAGTATCTACCATCTTTCCTTCAAAAGAATCATCCTAACAAAAGCTAGCTAATTATACTGCCAGAAATTTGATCATGATTAATACATTTGAGATCTTCTTTAATCCGTACTCATGGCTCCGACCTGTGGGGCCAGGCACCTCACATGCATATACTAGCTAAAACACGTATATGTAGGACTATATCTCACTCTTTTTTATATACTTGTTGTTGAAGTGTCCTATACCATTTACAAAAATAAGAGTTGTAGTACTTTCTTCTTTCATCTCTAAGAGAAAATTAAATAGAAAAAAAATTATAAATTTCACTTTGTGGGTTGTCCCAAAAAGTTTGTTCCCCATGAAGAAAAAGAAACATATGTAAAGGAATAAACAATGGAGTGTATCTAGAGCAATTTGAATACAGAGAGTCAGAGACTTCAACTCTAGTATACATCATTGTTGAGCAAGGCAGCAAACAAGCTGCACCTGCACAATAAAACATCCCAAAACCAAAAGGAAAACGAAAAACATCTCCAGAGGGAGAACAGATAGATAGACTAGTTTTGAAATCATTTGCTCTTCTGAAATGGTGTTTTTTCAGTTCCCCCCTGAAAAAATAAATAAGAGATCTACACCTGTAGTGTATGACTTCCATGAACAAAATCCCATCATTAGGCCGGTTTCTTTGGGCTAATATTATTATAGCCGACATGCCACAGTAGCCCTAACATGGATGTACACGCTTTTCCCTTTTCCAGCTTTAATTATTAAAATTGGTACATTCTTCTAATCAGGGGTCTAGTATTATTATATCTCAAAATAAGGAGAAAAAAAATTTGGAAAAGACACAGCTATGCTATTTGTTTTCTCTCTTTTATTTCGAAGCAAAAGAAAAAGGTAGATAAACAATCTTTTGAGTACTTTAATAAGCTAGCAGCTAGACTAATCTTAACCCAAAAGAATGTAATCAGGTTTTAAAGGAAACTTACTACATGAAAATTGGCAAATTCTAGCTTAAGGTTGGTAACACTACAACTTTAAGAAGATATTAATCTTTCGTCTACACTGCTCAGCTGGCTCTGAAATAATACTAGCTGTACGAATAACTTTTCTTAACTTGAGACTAAAAATGGTGTTGGTTTGAACTTTGTACCATGGAAACAGGGGAATGGTGGGACATGAACCCCATCGACGTTGTGCGCGCCGCCGCTCGCACCGGCGCAGCTCCCAACATCTCCGACGCCTTCACCGTCAATGCCCAGCCAGGCGACCTCTACAACTGCTCTTCCAAAGGTCCAATTAATAACCACTTAAATGACACACTGTCTATTAGAGTTACTAATACTTCTCTTTAGTACAAACTACAAACTGTTACTCCGGTAAAGGTTAGTAAAAGTAATATGTACTGCTTGCTCTATTGATGTCAACTGTTCGATGCATGACATGCTTGACAGACACGACCATATTCCCGGTGAAGGCCGGCGAGACGAACCTCCTGCGGTTTATCAACGCGGCGCTCAACACGGAGCTCTTCGTCGCCATCGCCGACCACAAAATGACCGTCGTGGGCGCCGACGCGTCCTACACCAAGCCCTACAACACCTCGGTGCTCATGCTCGGCCCGGGCCAGACCACGGACGTCCTCGTCACGTTCGACCAGTCCCCCGGCCGATACTACCTTGCCGCTCGCGCCTACGCCAGTGCGCAGGGCGTGCCGTTCGACAACACAACGACAACAGCCATTTTTGACTACGG
This sequence comes from Pharus latifolius, assembly GCA_019359835.1. Taxonomy (NCBI): domain Eukaryota; kingdom Viridiplantae; phylum Streptophyta; class Magnoliopsida; order Poales; family Poaceae; genus Pharus; species Pharus latifolius. The sequence continues at coordinate 72,865,152 of CM033329.1, read as the reverse complement.
TGATGGCTCCAAGGGCAGTACTCCGGCAATGCCGACACTCCCGGCGTACAATGACACCGCCACGGCGACCACGTTCACGACAAGCCTGCGTAACCTCCGCAAGGTCGACTTATCCGCACCTGTCGACGAGAACCTCTTCTTCACCGTCGGCGTTGGGCTGTTCAACTGCTCCAAAAGCCAGAATTGTGGAGGTCCGAATGGCACGCGGTTCACGGCCAGCATCAACAACGTGTCTTTCGTGCTTCCGTCCAGTTTCTCCATCCTCCAGGCGCACTATCAGGGCGTACCAGGCGTGTTCACCACCGACTTCCCGGCGTCCCCGCCGGTGCAATTCGACTACACCGCCCAGAACGTCAGCCGCGCGCTCTGGCAGCCCGTGCCCGGCACCAAGGTGTACAAGCTCAAGTACGGTTCCGTGGTGCAGCTCGTGCTCCAGGGCACCAACATATTCGCAGCTGAGAACCACCCCATCCACATCCATGGCTACGACTTCTACATCCTCGCCGAGGGGTTTGGCAACTTCAACGCCGCTACGGACACCGCCAAGTTCAACCTTGAGGACCCGCCGATGCGGAACACGGTGGGCGTGCCCGTGAACGGGTGGGCAGTCATCCGGTTCGTCGCGGACAACCCGGGGGTGTGGTTCATGCACTGCCATCTGGATGTGCACATCACATGGGGACTTGCCATGGCATTCCTGGTGGAGGATGGGGTCGGGGAGCTGCAGTCTCTGGAGCCACCTCCAAATGACCTGCCACTCTGCTGAAAAAAATTTAGAAAGCGATTCTTCAAATTGCAGTTCAGAAAATGTATCAAGTTTTGGTCATTTTGCTTACCCTCTGCTGATTATTTGGGACATGTTTGATTCTCACATTTGTCATTACCTTCTAGTTTTCTACATTTGATTCATTAAAAAACATATGAATGTTATTGAGATATGGAAACAAAGAGCAACTTGCAGTAACAGTTCTCACATACATTGCTCAAGGATTGCATTGCATTAAAGCTATAACATCTTAGCGTAGTTTAAGAGGTTTAATTGTGTATTGATTTAGTCCTATATTCACAATTTAGATTGAGATATCACTCTACATAAAATTAAGGGATCAATTATATCAACTGAATTAATTATTAATATGGAATGGACATATACAGTGTGTGTTACATCAATTAAATAATATAACATTCTGAAAGGAAAGGTGGGTACTAGAATCCTGACAGATTTGTGTGGAATGAGCATCAAGCCACAAACTTCAGACAACGAGCATCACTGGTGTATGATTTGGCAGCAGCACGAACAGAACCGTGTACCACACTTCACGCACGTGTAATTTGTAGTATTGCCGCAAACTGGACGAGGTGCTTGGTAGGCCCTGATTGTTTTTTCTGGATCATCACACACATGGCGCCTTATGGTCATGATTGTTTTTACTAGATCCTCAATTGGAGTTCTTCAATTTATTTCAGTGAGTTATTTTTTAAAAAAAAATCTCTACTATTAAAATTTCAAAAGTTGGTAGTGTTTTGTTGTTTGCCAATGTTTTCAATAACACTAATAAGACTCTCCTGCCTGGTTTTTGCTCAAATTTTGTATTCTCACCAGCGAAATTTTAAAAGTCCCTCCTTGCCTCTCCATCCCCATTGTCAATCCCTCTATCTCCCCCACCCACACTTCAAACCCAAACTTTGTTAAATTTGCCGACAAGAGGCGGCGGTGGTGGTCATTGTTGTTGGCCGCGAGAGATAGCAGTGGCACGAGGCCGCTAGTGATGCGAGGCACTGGCAGCCCGAGGGTGCGGGTGCGTGAGGACGCCGGCGGCGCGAGGCAACGACCGCGAGCGGTGCTAGGCATCGGTCGCATGAGGCTGCAATCGCTCAAGACAGCGAACACGTGAAGCTAGCGACGGCGTGAGGCACCAGCGGGTCGAGGCAGTGGAGCTAGCGAGTGACGGCAACGCTGTTGCATATGGTGCTTGGCGGTTGGCAAAGCAACAGCTATGAGAACCAAGGACGTATCTACGGCAGTGCAAGGCACAAACGGGGCGAGGCAGTGGTCGCATAAGGCACCTGCGGTGCAAGGCAACCCAGCGGCGTGAGGCGGCCTAAGGAGGTGAGCCACAACGGTGAGACGCGACAGAATCGCTGATCAGCAACTAGGCGCTCATCTGAGCGTCTAATCTCACGCTAGTGCAAGCCTGCAAGGCGGTGAACCACGACAGCAGCGCACGATGAGCCTATGCTGCATGGCAGCAGGTGGTGGCCAACGGCAGTGGGCGTGCACGACAATCTGCACATGGTGGCTGTTGGTCTGTGGACCTTTTTCTATTAATAACTTAAAATAAAAAAATAATTTGTGCATGGTGTGGGCAGTCACATTGGTGACCTTAACATCACGGCCACAGCAACGATGACGAATCTCATCACCGTCCATAACTTTTTTAGATCTAAAAACCTGTTTTCTCAAGCGTTTGGAAACACCCGAGAAGGTTATAGCAATTGAAAGTTTGTTTTCCTTTTCTGACTGTTGTTGAAACACTTGACATAACAAGTTTCTTCTGAGAGTTCTCGCTCTGCAAAGATTTTCTTCCCGAATTTACGCCCATGAGTGATCTTTATAGAGTGCTAACACTCGATAAAAATTTCACCGAATATTTTTTATACTCGACAACTACTAAAATTCTAATAGTGATGATTGGTTCATGTCCCCTCTCTTTCTTTCTCTCTTAGTCTTTTTATTGGTGATCTCAGGAGCATGCTTCATGGCAAGACGTGTCTCACATGCACCTCAATATAAAAAAGATATGACCTCACTTGAATCTCAATTTTGTGGTGTTTGGTTGTAACCATGCCTCAAATAATAGTTATATTTTTTCATTTAGAAAACCTATAGCAGGATTATGCTTTGATATTTAGACTTCAATAGCATTGACTCATGACACCAAAATCATATTTGGATGCGGATATGGCACTGACGTTTGTGTGCACTGTATAAATCCTAGTTGTGCAGTAATTTTTTTTTTGAAATTCCTGCTTTAATTTGTAAACAATTAAGAAGAGAGAGGGGGCAAATAACTTTGGTAATAAAAAAGGAAAAAATACACAGTATAATTCACTTTGCAGTCCATAACTGTCTCGGGGGTTGTGCAAATTCAAATTTTCCACTCACGATGGGTGCATTTTGAATAAGGTGAAATGTACATTACCTTAACGTATGAGGCCCTCTCCATCGTCGACTCCTCGAACGGCGTGTTTCAGATTCGTTGACTAGTCGAGCGGTTGAAGCGGTGTGTCGAAACGACTAGTGACACACAGACACGCGGTCATCGCACGACCGCTGATTTGTGGGTCCCACAGAGCGTGCCCCGCGTGAAACAGCTTCATTAGAGTTGGTCGAAGGCGCGCGCGTACGCGTTTTGTGGGGCCGCAAAGTTTTAATGACTGCGACGTTTCACATCCAAACACAACAACTAACATGTGGAGACATAATTTCGCGGGCCCACATATCATTGAATGGGTGGGATAAATTCTAAGATTCACAAAGCGAGGACGGTGGGCTCATGACTAAAACGCGCCAAAATGTTTCGTTTCCCGTGTGTAAATTTTCACACAACACCTATTCATTGACAGTTAAGACCAACCATAGTAGGTCACTAGGCCCACACGTCAAATACAAGATTGTGGTGAACGACAAATAACGAGGTGAAGATGCTGGACCCATCACCCACGTGTTGCAGGTAAGACTCGCGTCCTGTGTTCACACGATTCATTCCACTCTCACTTTTTGACTTGTGGAGCCATATTACGTGGGTCCATTTTTTAGTTGGTGGTGTAGTTTTTTTATCGGTGTTGAGGTGAGGTCGGTGAAGCTCATTTCAGAATATTTTATTTTCTCGCATTCATTGCTCACGCGATTCACTCATACCCCAATCACTAACAGTGTGTCTTGCAGATGTTGTGTCTCACCTGTCAACCTATGTGTTCTGATTTTTTTCCACGTTTGAGTTCTATTTTTTTTTGCTGAATTATTTAATAACGTTTTAAAATTATTTCTAGGTGACAGACCCACCGAAGAGTCTCTCGAAGAGTCACCATTGGAGAGAGGTTTTTAGAGATGCTCTTCACGCATGTACCCAAGAAGAACCTCTCCAAACAACTCTTCATTAGAGTAAGGGATGTAAGATCGAGGATGCCGACTAGAGGGGGGGTGATTAGGAGGCTTTTAAATTTTCTTCCCCACTAAGAAATTTCAACAAGATAATCATTTAAGCTAGATTATACAATGAGACTTAAAACAATTTAATCAATTAGTTGCATTCAACCATGTAAGTTATTCAACAAATCATGCAACAAAAGTAAATATAGCAATTGTGTCAAGATGAATGTAATGCAAAAGATAAATACGCAATTGACACAATATTTTTACCGAGGTATCGGAGACTCGCCCGATCTCCCCTACTCCTCGTTGAAGCGCTCACTCGGAGCCTCGCTTCTATATCCACGAAGGATACCTCACTAGGATTGCTCCTTCTCCACACCGGATAGGCGAGCACCACACCTTTCACAATCTTTTACCGGCCTCTCCGACAAACTTCAATTGGAGAGATCTCAGCTCTCCTCCGGCACCGTCTAGGCGAAGGCAATCGCCAAGAGTAACAAGTCGGATGCGCTTTAACTTGAACCAACCACGTGCTAGAAGCTCAATGATGCAAATGAGATACTCAACACTCTAGCACTAGCAATCTAATGGAGATAAAGTGCACTAAACACTCACTAACTCTCCCTCAAGCTTTTTCTCAAATCCACTAAAGAATTTGGGCTCAATTCTAGACTCTAAATGCAATAACTCAAATGCAAATCAATTGGCTAGGTTTTCAGCTGAAGAATGAACTCTTTGAGCACCCAAAAATGAAGCCAAACACGAAGTATTTATAGCCTCAACGAAAAAATAGCCGTTTGCAAGAAACCGGGCCAAAAGTTGTACAGGCCGGACATTGTCCGGTCACTTCAGACACTGTCCGGCCAATACAAAAATTTCAGCCGTTGCAAACGTGTCAGTGACCGTTGGGCGAAATTTGTGAAGGCCGGACGGATACCATTTGTTCGGACAAAACGTCCAGACAAATGGATATGTCTCTATTAACTCTCGGCTCAAAAAAACTTGTACAGGCCAGACATTGTCCGGTCACTTCAGACACTGTCCGACCACTTCGGACAAATAGCTCCGGACGGATGCATTTGTTCGTTTCATTTTTCGGCTCAAAAAATTTGTACAGGCCGGACAATGTCTGGTCATTTCGGACAAAGTCCGGCCACTTCGGACAAATAGCTCCGGACGGATGCATTTGTTCGTTTCATTTTTCGGCTCAAAAAATTTGTACAGGCCGGACAATGTCTGGTCATTTCGGACAAAGTCCGGCCACTTCGGACAAATAGCTCCGGACGGATGCATTTGTCCGGCCACTGTACACTGACAGTAAAACAAGCATAACTTTTGATCCAGAAATCCAATTGAGGTGATTTTTGGCTTGTTAGAAAGATAACTCAGAGATCTACAATTTTATCAACAAGAGTAAGACCTAGAAAGGTCTAGAAACTTCTAGAAAACTCAGAAACTTTCCTGCAGTCAAAATGTTCAATCCAAAAATCATCTCAAATGCAATTTTAGAGTATTTGCACATACGGATTTGCCGTTTTCTCGCAGATGTGATTTGTGTCACTTAGCAATGACCACGACCACACAGGTCTTGACATCCGATCGAAAACAGGTGGTCGATAGGGTTTGGTCGAACGTACGCAAGCGAGTCGAAGACTGGTACGACCAGTCCAAACTCCTACGACCACGCCCAAACCCTAAACAGAAAGCTGGTAAACAAGCGACACGACCACGACCACGTATCAACACTGATACGATCAGAATATGCAAATACGACAACGACCAACTCTAGATAAATAAACCAATTTAAACAGCTGGCGATCACGACTAAGTGCAATTTTCAAAACATTTAATCTAATGCATATGAACTACACTTAGACTCACTTGCAATGCAAGACACTAGTGCAAGATGATATGAATGCATCTGAGCTTCCGCACTAGATAGATTCAAGTTACTAGTTTCCGACCCCTCTTAATAGTACGGTCAAACTAGTAAAAAGAAACCTATCAACCCGGTCTGTCTCCAAACACCGAGACCGGTAAAACCCTAAGAAAACAATCCTTAATCTTGGATTTTACCTTAGGTGGAGTTTGACCTCGCGAAACTCGATCGCTCGACGCTCGTCATCGCAAAGCTCGATCTCGTTAAGCTTGACCACGCAAAGCTCAACATCTCGACGCCTGTCTTCTCAAAGCTCGTGCTCGCTAAGCTTGACCTTGCTCGGGATGTCTCATATCGTCTTCATCCTCTTCACGCCCTTGCTTGCTTTCATCCTGCAACCATTCTGAGACTAGAACATATACACTCAATGCACAAGCGTTAGTCTCATTTGCAGTTCATCATTAATTACCACCAGATAAATCACTCAACATAGGAGTTCACTCAACAATTTCTTTCTTCGGTGAAATGACAAAACCAATTTCAATGAACAACAAATGAGTAATGGATAAATCTCACAATCATATAGATCCATATATGATACAAGAAATGTGCACACGATCCATACTACTCAAGTTATGATATCAATCAATATGGATGACTAATATCATGAGCTCTCTCTCAATCATACATAGAGATATCAAATTCATAACTGAAGTCATCAACCTCAAGATTTAACATATAACATCTTGATCAATCAATTAGCACAAGTTTGATGCAACCACCGAGCTCATCCTCTACATATGCATCAATATCAAACCCGCAATCGAGAAAAACATCCAATTTAGGGTTTACCGATAATCAATTCAATTTACTTATGCTAAATCAGGATTTATCTAAATTATCATTTAATCATCAAATCTGATATTTTTCATATTAACTTTAATCATCATGAATTTATCCAAAACGTCATTAATCATCAAAATCTAGATACTAAGATCTACCTAGATCCAACAAGGGAGACTCTTTGAGAAATTCTTCGCCCACGTGTTATGAAATATTTTTCTAAAGAATCTTTTAAAAAACCTGTGCATTAAAGACAGCCTAATCAATAATATGTATTAGAAACTAAGTACAATGCAAATAATGTGCATCATAAAAGAAAATGTATATTATATGGGACTAAACATACATGTATTAATATGGGCTGGTACAATTATTCACAAAGACAGTGCGTATCACACATGAGAAAATGTACACCGATTAATATTGATCATTTCATATCAATTAAAATGAACATAAGATGAGGTTAAAAAGTTCATCAGGGTATGAAATATAAATTGTGACGACTATATAATGTACATTTCAAATCAGTTAAAATGCGCATCACTGATAACCAAAGTTCACATCATTCTATTTTGACAGATAATAAGTGCACATTTGTAGTTTGCAAGTGTACATTATTTCATAGAAATTGTACATGGAGGGTACAAAAAGTACAAAATTACAAACTAAGAAGCTATTCAAATTAGAAGCGGAAGACAAAGATCTATTCAAAGTAGTAAAAGAAGCAACGAAGTTTTTGCGATGATCCCAGAGAATATCACTATTACAAATTAGTAGAAGCCCTAAATCAATAGCAAATCAACAATTTTCTTGCGTGGGCCGCTTGTCGTGGCTCGCCCATCGCTGGTTTGCAAGGCACGTTGCTCACTGCCTGCATCATGCAACTGCCAATGAAATAGAAACCATCGTATGAGAATCATACAAGAATTTAAAATTGATAAAAAAAACAAAGATGAGTCGTAGTAAAATATCCATGTACATTATTACATTGCCAAGACGGTGCCAAAAACACCCGTGAAACAGCAAGGGATAATATCATTTTTTGTCCTTTTATTTTATTAAAAACTTATTTTAGCCTTTCTATTTTCAAAAGAGATAAATTGATCATTCTATTATCTAAATTAGCTCCAAATAGTTATTTTAATTTAAAACTGTTATTAAAAATATGATGTGACATCTAATGTGGTGAACTAAGACTATCTAGATGAAACACCATCACCACTTTGCTTGCGTCCTCCTTTTCCTCTCCACGACCCTTCTCCCGCAACCATTGTGGCCTGCACTATGTGCGCCATTATCTAGCACTGTCTTCTCATGTGTTTTGTACTTTCGGATGTTAAGTCATTTTTTATATTGTTATATTGTAGCTTTTGTTGTATGAGATAATGTCACTTTTTTATTCAAAACTCGATTTGATACATGTATTTTTAAAAGGATCAAATTTATCCTTCTAGATGATTAAATTACATATGATATTACATTCGAGAATGTCGTATAGTTGATGTCTTTCAACAATGCATATGCCTTCATATTTATAACCTAAATTTATAGAAGGTAAAATTTAATACCTTTCAAATTTTATTGTAGATACTATATATTGTTCAAATTAAATCCTATTTTTTCATATGCAAAATTAAAAATGCTTATCTCAACACCACCCAAGCTCACACCACCACCACCTTGGTTGGGCCACCGCAGTCGAGCTGCCTACTCGCCTGCTGCCTGCACGCTTGCTCGCCAGGTCCTCGTGTCGCGGTGCCGCTCATAAATAGTGATGATAGACACATAAGTATTGACTAATTTGTCTTTTATCTCATTTGTCCACAATGAAAGAGCGGTACCATGTATAAGGAGCTACATGTCATGTTATATTGTTATCTGTCTATTTGCACTATTAAAATGATTTTTTTTTTTGCAAATTTCTCAAAGTAAAGATTAGTTTTATTTTTTTATTAAGTTATTCATACAAAAAAAATTGTGCTTTGAAATTTCGTGGATACAGTTTGTGCAATTAGTAACACTATAACACATCAAGACTTTTGACTAAGAATCAAGGAGTCATGTGCCTTGGTGGCTTATCGCCTAAACCCAACCATCCACCGTCTGTCCAACCTCCACGCTGGAAGATTGACACTGGAGATACTTGTGATTTGTGATTTCTATTTCATATGTCTCTATACCACATGTTTTTTAATAGAGAAGCACTTAAAAGTTTTTCTTTTTCTATTTTCTTTATCGATGCACCTACATATGTTGCAAATATTTTAAATAGAATGGTTCTGTCATGCAGTTTTGAAGAAATTTCAGACTTAACAGCCCGCTGTGTTGCTTCATGAATCCGGCATACATCCGTTGACTCCAAGTCTTTCTATACGACTGTTTGCTTGTGAGTAGAAATTATGTAGCTATCAAATGGCCATTTCTCCCTTCCATTCCACCCCGGCGAAGAAATTTCTTAAGATGCGTACGTTGTGCTTCTGAAGAGAAGAGTCTAGCCATGCTGCTCCACGTACTACGCCTCTATATCCTCCTCATCCTTATTCATGTCTCGGAACCAGCCTCTGATTTTGTAGATGAATTCACCTACAACAGTTTCTCTGGCGTCGATCTAACCCTTGATGGTGAAGCTTCTATCAAAGATGGTCTCCTAAGGCTAACCAGCGGCGAGCTTACCCAGAGGAGAGGTCATGCTTTCTACACCTACCCTATAAGCTTCGATAAGTTACCCAATGGTTCCATTCCCTCTTTCTCGACAACCTTTGTCTTCTGCATCATCAGCCCGTATCCTGACCTGAGTGGCCAAGGGCTTGCCTTCGTTCTTTCTTCCACCAAGGACTTCTTTACCGGCTTGCCTGGTCAGTACCTGGGCCTTCTTAATTATCGGAATAATGGTAACTTCTCAAATCATCTCTTAGTTATCGAGCTTGATACCATGCTCAATGCCGAGTTCCGAGACGTTAATGACAACCACGTTGGGATTGATATCAACAACCTGGTATCCGTCCAATCCCATACTGCTGGTTACTACACCTCCGACGGCGTGTTCCGAAACTTGAGCCTTATCAGTGGCAAACCGATGCAGGTATGGGTTGACTACGATAGCAAACAAGCGGTGCTAAATGTGACCTTAGCACCCCTCTTTTTGCCTAAACCCAACCGTCCACTGCTATCTACAACCTTCGATCTATCCCGCATTTTGACAAATCGGGTGTACGCTGGGTTTTCCTCAGCAAATGGCGCAATTCCAGGCAGCCATTACATTCTTGGATGGAGTTTCAAGCTAAACGGAGAAGCAACACGACTTGACTACTCCGCGCTGCCATTGAAGGTCATTGAAGATATCGCACAGCAAGCTCGCACCCGCTCCCACCAACACCTGCGTATTCTCTTACCTACTGTTACTTTAACTGCGTTTACTATACTTGTTCTTGCTGGTTTTGTGAAATTTCATATGAAAAGGCAGTCCAAGGCAGCAAAACATGAAGATTGGGAGATCGATTGTGGCACACCGTCTTTTACCTATAAAGATCTAATTGCTGCCACCAATGGCTTCAAGGACAAGATGCTTCTTGGCAAGGGAGGCTTCGGGAGGGTCTACAAAGGAGTGCTGCCCCTCTCTAAGCAGATTGTTGCTATCAAGCGGGTGTCGCCAGAGTCAAGGCAGGGCATGAAGGAATTCGTGGCTGAGATTGCCATCCTCGGTCATGTCCGCCACCGCAATCTTGTCCAACTGCTTGGCTACTGCAGGCACAAGCAGGAGCTCCTCTTGGTCTATGACTATATGACAAATGGAAGTCTTGACAATTATTTGTATAGTAATCAAGAAAATATGAAGTTAGATTGGACTCAGAGGTTCTGCATTATCAAAGGTGTAGCATCTGGCCTTTTCTACCTCCACGAGAATTGGGAGCGAGTTGTCATTCATCGAGACATCAAGACAAGTAATGTGCTTCTCGATAACGAAATGAACGGAAGGCTCGGTGATTTCGGCCTTGCAAGATCGCATAATCACGGAGCCGACGCCCACACAACACATGTGGCGGGAACATGGGGGTACATTGCTCCTGAGCTGGCTAGGCTGGGCAAGGCAACCAAGGCAACCGACGTGTTTGCGTTCGGCGTGTTCATGATGGAGGTCGCTTGTGGAAGGCGGCCAATCGGGGTGAACGCCTCTGGGGAGCCTCTTCTGCTGACAGACTGGGTGCTCAACATGTGGCGAGGTGGTTCAATTATGGACTCCATTGACCCAAGATTGGAAGATTACGTCGCGGAGGAGGTGGAGCTAGTGCTAAAGCTTGGTTTGCTATGTTCACACTCATTTCCAAATGCAAGGCCTTGCATGCGCCTAATCATGCAGTACCTGGAAAGGCATGCAGCTTTCCCAGAATTTCAACCAAGTTTTTTGAGCCAGGATCAGGACGAGAGCCTTGATAACTATGTCATGGCGTCGTATCCGACGACGGATATAACTGATCTTTCCAAAGGAAGATGATAATCTTGTGGTCGTGTGTATCATTACAAAATGTTAGTGTATGTGTAACCATTTCTCCAGTGTTCCAAGTTTTTATGGTATGCAGGCATAACGTACCTCAGATTACCTATGTTTTCAGGACGCCAAATGTGTGTGCAGCTTTGAATTTCTTGAAAAAAATGTTAAACAAAGTTAAGGTTGCCTTTTTATTCACAAATTAAATAGCAAATGGATGTGAATAACTCCTGGCCTGGGGATTTGCCATGGCATTCCTGGTGGAGGATGGGGTGGGGGAGCTGCAGTCTCTGGAGCCACCGCCAAATGACCTGCCACTCTGCTGAAAAAAATGAAGAAAGCAATTCTTCAAATTGCAGTTCAAAAAATGTAGCAAGTTTTGGCCATTTTGCTTACCTTCTAGTTGTTTACATTTAATTCATTATTCACATCATTTTGCTTACCCTCTGCTGATTATTTGGCACATGTTTAATTCTTACATTTTTCATTACCTTCTAGTTGTTTGCATTTAATTCATTAAGAAACATTTCATTGTTATTGGGATATTGAAACATTTCAGCAACTTGCAGTAACATGGCTCACATACTATGGAATACGATAAAGAGCTCAAGGATTGCATTGCATTAAAGCATACATGAACAATTAAATCACATAACATTCCTAAAGGAAAACTTTGTACTACAAACTTGGCTAAGTGCAACGCCAACTTACTGGAGAAATGGTCTTTTTACATAACCTATACTAAAAGCCTAAAAGCATTTCCTTCTGATTGAAGTGCAGATCATTAAGCATCACAAATACAACAGAACAGTGCTAGATTTGTGTGGAATGTGCATCAAGCCACAAACTTCAGACAACGGGTATCATTGTGTATGACTTGGCAGCGGCATGAACAGAACCGTGTCCCACACCTCACGCAAGTGTAATTTGCAGTATTGCCGCAAACTGAGCAGTAATGACGTCTGGATGAGGTGCTTGGCGAGCCCACCGCAGCCCTAAGATATGTTGGGACATGGGGAGGCAGGGACTCCAGATTTGCCTGTTACAGTCAATGACCAAACATCTTTTAAGTACCCTACTTACAAAAAAAAAAAATGGCAAGAAAACGTAAGCACAAGATTCTGAATTGATCATTGCACCCTTCTACTAATTACCTCATGTAATACATCCATGAATGATCTTGCCACCCTCTTCTCCAAAGCTCTTCCTTGCCTCGTCTTGCGTTTCATACTCTTTGACTGCTTCTTTTGCATTAGAACTACACGAGTAGCAAATAAAGACTATTACATTTACTCGTTGCAAAAATACAAGTTTTATGGCAGTGGAATGTCGTAATTCTTGCTTCCTGGCATAGACATCTGGTTCCAAAAAATCGAGACATGTTCAACCTTTAAGCATCTCAAAGATTGTTCTAAATTGAAGCGTTAAACCAAGAATAGTCACTGCAACATGTAAAGATGTGGTGAACAGATACACCTCAGTTGTAGAGATAGCATATTCAGCCAAACTATATGTCATGAATATGATAGCACAAAATTCTTGTATTCCCCCATGTACCACATCAAATGATTTAGAATAGTAGCTTCTCTAAGGAAGAATTTCATAATTGCCTAGAATAATGCAGAGAACAGTATGTCGATAAACTTCCATTTTTGTTCTTATTGACTTCAAAAGCCTGTTCGAATGTTTAAGTATAAATCCATATTTCCATGGGCTTTGAGGTGGACATGGATTATTGTACTTCAATAGAACACTCAAAAGTAACCAAGAAAAATTCTTGCAATCACATTTAGGTGTCCACAGATGTACTTGTAATGGTCCTATAGGAGCACTAGAGAAAGCGCCTTGCAAAACATCAACCTTGGATTTCATACAAGCATCTTAAACCACAAACTTGCATGATAAGAAAAGTGGTTTGCTTTTATCTTTTAAAACCAAAGGGAAACAGATTCCCTCCTAGTAAAAGAAGCAAAAGAAGTTTACTAGTACAGCCTCCATGCTCCATTGCTTTGTTAATTAAATCTACTTGACCAAGCAACAACAAGAGGACAACATGATAGGTGGATGGTCAACTTAATATCAAGTCATAGGTTTATATAGAAGATAGAGCACCTTTCTTCATCAAGTGAGTAATTTTCATCCAAGCATGTGTTGCCTTGAGTACCTAGAGGTTTTCCAGAATGCAGTCATACAGACCAAGGATTGGCTTAAGGGTAGTAGGGAGACAAATAATACAGCCAGCTCTTACAATTCAAGCTCTCACTCTTACTTACAGATGGAATAAAACTTTCAGAGGAGTATTGTTTTGAGAAAATAAAGGCCGACAGTTGTTTCTGCTTTCTTGGTTCAAGTGATCACCCCATACCAAAATACTACAGATAGTACAGAGGTATCTATTCTGTTAGATAGTTATTTAGTTGTCTCACTCCAGTATGCGTATTTCTCCACATAGTATCAGCCTTCCCTTTTCAGTGTCACATTAGACAATTTCCCCAATATCAATACAATACCTTTTGTAATTAAAAAATGGAAGTAAATAAATAGCCATGGAACCAAAGATGAGAAACTGACTTTGATCTTCCTCATCCATAGATCCATACTCATCATCATTGAGATCCACCACCTCAACACCGGTGTTGTCACTTTCCAAAGCCTCGAGACGTGCTAATGCAGCCTGCATTGCAGAACAGAGAATGGAGACACACAAATTAGAAAAACTAACATAAGGAGAGGTGGCTACACTAAAAGTCACAGAACTTGCAATGTCATACAGTGCGCATAACTGATGATTTTACTCTGCCTTTGCAGAAGAACTAAACTTTCAATCTGTCTATCCAAAAAAACAAAGCTCTCAATCTGTACAAAGGTTTCATCCGTCATGCAAAGTCTTGAGCAAAGGAAGAATCAACATTTTACCAGACAATTCAGTCCATATTTCCATTCCACAACTCCGGTCGAAAACAGCTTTTTTCCTTTTCGCCACCAAATTCCAATGGCCCTAACATCAAATTGCCGAAGACAAATAACGACTTGGAGGAAAGGTCCTGGTCATAAACCAAGAATTCCCTACATCCTATGTTCAAACATATTTTACACACTTGACTACAAATTTCTACCTTCTGGAAGAACTAGCGCCCTGTCCGCACTACTTACATCAAACCACAACATGAAAAATTCAATTTTTCTCACGTTGCCACATACACTCAGAAAGACGCAAATCTTAATAAATTGAAAAAAAAGGGGGCTTACAATAGTGCATGCAACCAGTAGTTGAAACATAGGCTTCAAGAAGTACCTGGGCGCGGTTGTCGGAACTGGCAAGAGCGGCGGCCATCCGTGTGGCCATGCGGCGCGTCCTTAGCGTCGTGCGCCGGAACGGCCCGATGTTCTCCTTCTCCTCCCCTTCCATCTCCAGCAAGCGGTGGTGGCGGCGTCTTCTGCTCCGGCCCAAACAACGGTGCCAGCAATGACGCCTTCGGCACGAAGCACTGCGCCACGCTCGTCGGAGAGGAGGTGGCTGCCAGATTTGGGTGGTGCGGCGGAGGAGAAGACAGCAGGGGAGGCCAGGGGGGAGAGGAGAACGGAAGATTTGGGGGCAAAAAAAAAAGTTACAAATATCTATTTCTCATGCAGAAACATAAATTGAGTTTTGTTAACGAACTAAGTAACTAATTTTTTTTAATCTTACATATACTTTACCCTCTATTTTTTATCAAATCCTCTCTTTAAAGTTAATCTTTTAGGATTCGTCTCGTCTTCTCTTTAATTTTTTTAGCGACAACAAATAGAAACAAGGCGATAACACGACAATGGATTTTGCGAGTGACAGTAGTGGAAGATAGTGGTCAACAAAGGAGATAGACGATGGAAGACAATGGTCATGATAGTGGTGTGGTGAGGTAGTGGTCAACAGGAGAGAGAAAGAGGATGGAACAATGACTACAGTGGTGGTAAGGGATCTATTGAGAGGAGGAGGGAGAAGAAAATGTGTGATGAGAGAAAAGAAGATGAAAATTAAATGTAGATCTAAATATGTTGTGTACATGATATAATTTTTGTGGTCTTTCGATCTTCATGCCTATAGAAACTTTTACAAAACTTTATTTCTGATAAAAATTTAACAAAAATAACTATCTACATTTTAGATAGCCCCAATCAATATATATCTATAGATCTACGTTGGATGGTCAATGTTTAATACTAATATAATATCATTGTTTTAAATATAGAAGTTTTTTTTTTTTGAAAATATTAGATGAATGATATTACAAAAATAAGATATTAATATAGAACACTAACTATGAAGACCCACATATCATTGAAACATTATTATCTTAATAAAATCTTTATTTTTTTCATTGTTCCATAGTAAATTATCCCTTTCTTATTTGAGAAATGCTCTAATATTTCTAAAAAAATGAATTACAAAATTTTTTAAACAAATTATAGGTTTAATTTGCAATCATCCACTACACCACTACTAATTTCAATATTTTAAGATCTGTACAAAGGAGTTTTTGAAAAAAAATAATAACGTTACTCTTCTTGTTATTCAGACCATTAATTCGAGCTACCAATTTTGTCCTAACCTAATGCCCAACATTAATTTATTTATTTTTTTTTTGTTGCCAATGTATGCATCTGCATACTATTATATACCCAGATTGATGGCCAACAACATCTCTTAATTAAACACCATGGGAGCGTCATCGCCTCCTTACACAGCGCCCTCCCCTTCTTTCCCTTCCCTATACAACATCATTTTCTTCCTATTTTTTCTATTGTGTGCTAAGTCTTTTGGCAAATTTAAATTCGATGTATTGTTGGCTCATCATGATGTGAAATTGTTAAGTATATGTGATATCCCACCTTCCACCCTCCCATGAAATGACTTGGAGTGCCACTCCCTCTCTGTGTAATGTTGACTACTTGGTTTGCACAATGCCCTCCCTTTTCTCTTCTCGATGCATACTCTCGCCCCCTTCTCCACCATATTGAGTTATCAATCTCTTCACTGTTTCTGCTATTTTTGTTGATGTATGTTGCCTTTGGGCACATCAAAATCTGACACACTGTTATCTCATCATTATGCAAAATTAGATTCACCAACTAGATCTCATTCCCTTCCTTCCTCCACCCCCAACCCCCCTTTCTCCACCCTCTCACCATCAAATCTTGCCCGTCCCTGAATCCTTCTATATAGATAGATTGATCACCTAAGAAATCTCCCGATTAAACATCGTGGAGGGGCATCTCCTTTTTACTTAGTTTAATAACGAGACAGCGAGTTAGAAGTTGTGTAATTCTGCATTCCAAATATCCATTATGGTGAACTTGAAGTTTAAAGTTTTATGGATTTGTGCATTCATGTTCAAACATCAGCCTGGTTTATATTAACATTATCCTTCAATATCAGTTCAACTTAGGCCAGGATGAATTGATTAGACATAGCTTATCATATTCTGTGTTAAAAAGCGTAAACCAATAGAATAGAGAAACAAAAATCATGTTTGCTTACTTCTAGAAACCGCAAAGGTTATGATCAAACGAAATGATATTTTGTAGGATGCATTTGCTTGCACTTGATTTTAGAGCACTAAATTAACACTTTTTTTCTGATGAGTACCAAATACTTTCAGCTAAAGTGGACAAAGAACCAACTTATGCTGAAAAAGGTAAAGCTACAAACAATTTCAGCTTATCATAATATCATGTTCGATTTAAGGTGAGTCTTGTGTTTGTTGTATATATATATTCTATAGAGCAGTAAGTAATTTATTTATTTATTTTTTGCCTTTTTGACATGCAAGTATCTAGTGTTGATTTGTGAATAACTTAATAATTTAACATGCTTCATTATCTCGTTTTCTGTAGCTTTCCAGTCATTAAGCTCACATGCTATGGAAGTATAACTAAAATGTGATGAGCACATATCAGTTGTTTGATGCTAGCAATGTAAGGTTTCTCACCAGTTCTGCCGAGAGACTTGATCCTAGGGAGCCTCATTGGAGAAGACTTCCAACGATGAGCCCAAGAAGTGGTTGCCATACATTGTCACTGCTTGATGAGAAGATGTTAAGCCTTTTACTAATAGAATGTAAGCACAATCTAATCTTTCTTTCAAATTGATGATCATTTTGTACAGTCAACCGTGTTAGCTTATCTTGTCTGTTCTTTCAGATAATCAATTGGTGGTTATGACGTCAAGACTGGAGCAATGACATCTACGGTTGAACCAATGAAATACAGCAGAGGCTACCATTCTTCAGCTGCGGTTGGTGGGAAGAGTAAAGAGGAACCATTGTTGGATGTACAGTAAAACATTCTCTCTCTTTTTCATATGTCACATTTCAGATGACTGACGGACTGTAGTATTGTATGCCTTAGAATTCTCAAAATACTTTTGTATTGTGATAGCTAAAAGATATATAAAATGTCAAGCGGAGTGCTACAAGGAAGAGCACAGCTGGGTGAAGAGTGAAGACGGAGTTGAAGTTCATCGGCAAAGGATGCTACTGTTCTGCCATTGTTCTCTGAATTTTTATTTTTGTTAATATTACCTCATGCTCAACTTTTTCCTTTCTCAGATTGTGACAAGTGACAAGCAAACAGTTCAACTTTAGGTATTTCAATGTTTTTTTGGTCGGAATTGACAAAACTTATGCATCTATAACTGGTTCAAATTGAATTAATGCTGTTGAAAAATTATGGGGATGGATATTTTGTAGTTTTGTGTTTTTGGGCCTTGCTTTTGGCACGTTTACCAAAGTAATTTTGGGCCACTAATCAGAACAAAGAGGTGATAATGGAACTAGTCTAAGTAATAAGTGATTTAGTTTTTTTTTGTTTGTCCAGATTAATTTGAGAATGTTTAACTCTCGTAGCTGCAATCAACACACTGCTTCTAATCTCGCAACCAAAGCAGATCCTTGTTGACCAAGGGAGTCTTCTCAACAAGGAGTCTTCTTAACAAGACACACAAAAGCAAGTGAAGTGGTTTTTCGATGGGAGTTTAGTCATATCACTGTCATAATCTATCGAAAGTAAAGATGTAATGAATTAAGAATATATCTAATGTAAATGTATTAAAATATTTCTATTAAGGTATATTTATTACAAATATTATAATTATAGAGTAATTCAATCGAACATCAAGTAACATATTATTTTTACAAATAATGAGAATCGAAGAAATTTTTTTTAAAACAAACACCTCCTAAAGTTCTACTAAGAATGTCATCAACCAATTGTTATAGCAAAGATTCCATGAACCAAAGATCCTCAAGAGACATGAGTTAGACTCCTACACATGAGTTACATCATATCAAAAACAGAAATAAATGCTACCTCTAATTCCCGTACTTCCAGCCAAGTTGCAGAGAAATAGCTTAAAATAGTTTGAAACTATTAAGCTAAGACCACGCATTGACAAAAGAAAAAAAAATAACAAACTATGTCTTCATCACACCATTATAATGGGTCAGAGTTCCGACAAAACTAAAATCATTCAGTCCCCTCGATAATATTGTAGAAATGCCTCCACATTCTCCCCTGTCGTTCAACAGAATCAGAAGAACAACTTATTATTAAGTCATTTTTTAAATCTATTCTAGAAACAAAAAATGGAGAAACTTTATTATACATCAGATAAACGAGTAATTGGTTATTAGCCATGGTCTCATCTCTGCAATGCACAATTTATGTGAGAGATTTTCTTATAGATTAGATAATCTATTTTGTTGTTGTTGTTGCTTAGTTGGCAGATGTTATTTTATAAATAAATATGAGAATTGAGAACATCTCATATCATTATAAAAGATTGATACATTTCATATGGATTATTGGATTTTAAATCAGCAAATACGATAGATTGTTTGTAATTGTTTTTATTAATTTTTTAAATTAAAGAATTAGTTTGTTATAGAGTGGGAAGACACATCCAATAAAGGGCAATTAAGAAAAAGATAAAATGAGACTTATTAAACTATAACTGATTCTTTATTAAATAATATAAATAGATAAAACATTTGGATTAATTTCTCTTTGGTTAACGCATTCAAAAAAAGAAAAGAACATTTGGATTCACTCGCATCATATTATATGTAGGCCCACCCGCTTCTGGGTTGTGCCATTGTGTGCCCCACATACCAAGGAAAACCATTACTAAACTAAGAAAAGAAGCATCCTCGAGTTCACGATTCCACGAATGGACACCGGCGACGCCACCACCGCCAGCGCCAGCCCTCCGGCGGCTGCGGACCCCGTGAAGCTTTCCATGTCCGGCTCTTCCCTGGCCGCTCTCCTCCAACGCTGCGCGACCGCCGCCGGCGACTGCGATGGCCTCCTCTTCGGCCGCGCCTCTCGCCTCCCCACCCCCACACCCTCCCTCTCGGACTACGATCCCTCGCCCACTGCACCCACCCCCTCCCTCTCCCTCTCCATCTGCGGCCACTCCTCACTCTCCCTCTCCATCTGCGGCCACTCCTCACTCTCCCTCCCCTCTTCTCTCTCTGACGCCCTCGGCAGCTTCCAGCCCCCATCCGCTCCTTTCTCATCCGCCCTCGGCTTCTTCTCCTCCCGCCGTCGCTCCCCTCTCCGCCCCTCCATTCGCGAGGCCGCCCTCGCGCTCTCCCTCCCCAAAACCCTCTCCCTAACCCACCCTCTCGTCTTCCTCCTTGTCTCCTCTTCCTCCTCCCCCAACAGCTCCACCCACTCTTTCGACTACCGAGCCTTCCTACTGATCGGGTCCCGTCTCGTCCCTGCCTCACTCCATGTCGTGAACGTGGGCCCCGGGTTCCGGGACCAGTACCACGCCTTCACCGCGGAGTCGCCGATGCCGTGGTTGCCTCCTCCGCCTCGGCAGCCGCCGGCTGGGGGTTACGGCATTGGAGAGCAGAAGGTGATGGAGGGCATGGTGGAGGAATTCGGGTTGTGGAGGGTGGAGGGAGTGGTGGGTGCCACAGCGGGGCAGGCGGCGGAGATGGAGGAGATGTATGCTGGGATGCTGAGGAGGCTGGAAGGGCTTGCCAGGGAGGTGGAGAAGAGCAATGCCCGTGTGCTCGAGCAGGTTGTGGTTGGATTCTGTGATTTGTGTTTTATGTTTTTAGTAGAGTTTCTATTGGGCTGGGGTGTTCGGATTTATGCACAGATGCATTTGTTTCAGTGTAGATGGTTGCACTAGCAAGAAGCCACAAACTCTTGATTACCAATCTGCATGGGCAGCAACATGATGTGCATGGGGTTGGAGAAGTTTGAATCCCTTCCATGTGATTGACGGAAGTGCCATGTTTCAATTCCGTGGAGAGAGCATTATTTGCATTTGTTTGTGTGTGATTGCTTGAACTAGTGGTAGAATTGTATAGAATTGGGTAGAGAGCTTGGAAACTATTGTGGCAAGAGAGTGAAGATCTTGTGTTTTTGTCAGATAGGTTCTTTTCCTGGGTTAAATCCTGTCGCACTTGGAAGATGTTTGATTGGGTTTAATGGGGACTATAATTCTACACAAACTTGCATATCCTGGTAAAAAAAATTCTTTCTGTGATGATGAAAGGTTGTTTGATGCTTACTTTGAGCATTGGAGTCTATACAGAACATTGTGGAGAGAGCTTTGTCATTTCAGTCAAGATTGGTTTTTTTTTTTGCTCGAAATTGTAAGGTTTGCTCATGTGGATTTTGTTGTGAGATAGAAAATATTAAGTTTTTCCCATGGAGAATGTATTGTTTGTGCTCGGTTGCTTCACCTATTGAAAACAATTGCATTTGCTTAAGGTAGTCAGACTTTATTGTTGGGAAAAGTTCTCACATCTTGTTTTGCTTGACTGCTTATAATTTGTGTGAAGGATCAATTGTAGTCAAGTTTCTGGATTGTCACTGGCAGTCGCTATACTTTTGTTGGTTCAAGTGTATCCTTTTAGTAAGACTTATCTGTCAAGGGTGTTTATCTAGTCTGAAACTAGCGTTTGTATGTTTGAACTCTTGTGATTGTTATTAGTTGGGGGACCTTTATTAGTGTGGTTTCTTACCTGTTGTGAGACAACCCATTTATTTTCATAGTGCATACCTGTGAATGAGCTACATGAGGTTAAACGTTCAATGTTGTTCATTTCTCTTGGCTGGTGAATATGATCACATGTATGCAATTTTTCTGTATCAGTTATCGAATAGGCTTTCATGATCCATGTACTGTGTGGAAAAAGGATGTTTGGGGATGTGATCTACAAACAGTATATGCTACTCTGTTTAATTCTACATGATTGTATTGAAGATCCAACAGTGTCCAATAGTGTCATCTTCATATTTTGTGCATTTCAGAGCAACTTCAGTACCACTATAAGGACAGACTTAAAGAGATGCATCCTTCTGTGTTATTCTATCATCAAATTGTTTCTATTTTTGCCTCACCAGAAATCATTGCTATTTCTGTATGCCCATTCCTCGGTCTAAGGCTGTGCAAGGATAATCTTTAGATGTGTCACTAACGCCAGTAATGTAATTTTCCATTTACTAACTTTTCTAATGTTGATTTCATCATCATGTTTTTTTGATATTGTTTTGTAGGAACATCGGAATTTATTGCTAAGGATCAGATATGCTGGATTGGAATAAGACCAAAGCTTTTTTGGTCTTAGCAAGGTATATCTTGAACTGAGCTTTTTCCCCTACTGCTTTCAGTGTCAGCCGTACTGATTACTAGTTTTCACTTGTTAGTTCTAAATTTTTCTGCCATTTTAGCTGTATGCTTATTTCCATTCAAGGACTACCTATTTTTGCTATACTAGTGTAGGGTGTGTTTTGCCGAGCTAGAACTTCTCAAATAAGCTGGCTTATAGGTTTATTGGCTTATAAGCCCAAAATACTTGTTTATTTGGATAAGTCCACAAATTTTTTGAGCTTATAAGCTAGATAATACAAGAAATTTTTTTTTATGTTTAGAAAGCGTAAATAAGAAATACGTTAAAGAAATGACTAGTAACTCCTCAAAAGATCCTTAGATTCTTTCTAGATTTGTTTTAAATGCTTGCACATTTGCCCTTTGATCCCAATTTGCCATTCCATGACCTCAAGGGCCAATTTCAGATGCCGCCATTGTGATTCTACTTTGTCCTTCGATCCCAACCTACTGCTGCCATTGCAATTTTTTCTAGATGCCTTCGATCCCAATTTGCCTTCATTGCAACGGCCACAAGGGCGGTGACGGCTGTGAGGGCTGTGATAGTGAGCAACGACAATAGCGTCCACGAGGGCTGTGATGGCGAGCGACGACGGTGGTGTCTGCAAGGGCTGCAATGGCTGGCGGCGAGGCCGCAACGGCCACGATGGTGACAGTAGTGGCATCCGCAACGGCCACAAGGGCGACAGACTGGATGGCCACAAACGCCTGCGAGGGAGACAAAACAGGAGGCGGAATTGAATGGGAGAAGGCGCAAGAAGCTGGGGTGATCGGCTGAGGCTTATGGGCCAAAATAAGTTGAAGCCGGGTGGGAAGCTATCTTGAGAAGCTACGTGTTTGGACAGGGCTTCAGCTTATCCGTGCGAAAAGCTTAAGCTGAAGCTCGGCCAAGCACGCACTTCGTCACTTTGGAGATATCCATGCTTTCAATTGATGAAATTTCTGGTCTTCATTATACAAACTGTCTATCTGTGTAATATGTTTGGTCTCCATAACAAGCATGTTATGGTGGAGACCTCATGCATTGCAGAGTGTTTCCACGCACTGCTGCAAATTTTCTTGTAGGAGAACCTTTAGTCTTCAACCTCAGAATGCTCTGAGATTGGTCACAAAATTTCATGTTTAAAATGCAAGGCCCCACCATTGTATAACCTTGGTCCATATATTTTGCATCTCATGCGTGAGCCATCCAACATTCATGTGGTCTGCGCATGCTAGCATCAGCACTATTTGTTAGTTGTAAACCTGACATGTGTGAGTATTTTCTTCTTTCTGCATTGTATTCCCTAGAGTTTGTTACGCCTGATGCGCTTTCTTCGCTGCACGCTTGGTCGCCGTGGCCTGGTCATCGTGGATGCGAGCATGCAGGAGGATGTGCGTGGTGTAGCGTGAGGCTCGGGCAGGCTGTTGCTGCGAGCTGCGTGTGTGTGCGTTGGTGGAATAAAAGGAGAAGAAAACCCCAGAAAAGCTGTAGGTTGTTGCAGCACCAAAATACTCTGTTTCGCCCTCAGTGTCTCTGTTCTTCAGAGTTTCGTCAGTGGTGTAGTTTAGGATTCCATCACTATTGAAGTATTTATGACTAATGTGATGTTGCGTCTGCATCTTTTTAGGAGCAGCTCTATCAATCTATGCTGATCTTTGTACTCCAACTTGTTTGCAGCGTGCATATGCTATAGGAGAGGTCAGAAGGTTCCAAGGTAGGACTTGGTGGTGCATTTGACTTCTGTTATTTTATCGGCTTTAAAGAATCAAGATCATGTGTTCTTTGTGAAAAGAAGGTCGAGCGACTCAAGGATAGAGACCTGAAACAATTGTGTTGAACATTCAAGTCTAAGGTAAGAAAAGGGAAAGGATTAGTTCGAAACTACTGCTAGATGGCGACATAAGAGTGTTGTATTGTTTTGCATGCAGCTTGGGTTTCCAGCCTTCCATCTTGGTTTCGGTGTTTAGTAGAAAAAACCCAAATTTGCTAGTCCCAATCTTGTGTTCTGTTCTGTTCTTGTGATGTGGTGTTTTTAGCCTAAACTTTTACATGGGCATTCATCTGGGCATCAATGCATGCAAAAGATCTCACGCTGGAGTCAGGAGACTTTCTTGGCTTATTGGTTGAAAAATAGTATGTATTGTCGGTGTTACGCCGAATCATAGAGAGGCAAAGAGTTGGGGCAGCGTAGGACATGTTCCTTTTGCTATTCCATGGCCTGTAAAAAATGAGAAAAATGCCTGGATAAAACAAGGAGGTTGTTGACTTTGAATCACACTACCGTACAGGCTTGCTACGGAAAGTTCCCACTTGACAACTAGTCCTATAAAATTTTTGATTATGTCATGCTTTTCACTTATCAGAATGCCAAATGGAAGCCTCTGAGAAGACACGGAAGCTAATTTAGTTTTTTCTTTTCTCTCTCTCTCTTTTTTGGTACTAGTGAAGTCGTCGACTGTAGGGCTATCCGGAAGCGATGGATCACAATCAAGAAGACTGCAAATTATGGACTAATGGTAGCCGTACATAAAAAGGACCTCCCGAGAGGCCTCACCCAGAATTGTTAGAAGTAATCATCATTTACTGGAGCTTGTAAATCTTAAATCGAATGAGATGAGGCCTGGGGCTCTTGGCATCTAGGGAAGGCGCCTTCTGGGTCATCCATTACAGTATCTCATTCATTCTTCTTTTTTTTTATATATATATATAGTTATTGGTCGCTTTCGGGCTTGGCACATCGTTTTTTGGACCAAAATGATTGTACTGAGAATGCTAATTTCGGGGGGAGGTACCACCCAGGTGCGTACTACTGCACCAACCTATATTCTAGAAAAAAAAAATGCTAACCCATCCAATATTTTCAACTAACCCCGGATTCCTTGTTCTACCCACATCGCACCCATATTTTTTAGTGGATGCAAGATTCACATTTCAACATTTCTAAATCGTAAATCATGGGTTTAAGTCATGTGCTGCAAGTATTTGTGGGATTTGATTCCAGAAGTATTAAGTTATTTCTGATAATCAATTGTTAGTAATGTTTTTGTGCCTGATATTAGACCCTTTACTTTTCTGTTATTGTTTGATAAGATAATCGGACTATAGTTACAACTGCCCGGTCAACCGTCTCTTGTTTATTTTAATCATCTTACCTAGGAGTATTTCGTGTGATATCTCATATCTAAGGATGGTGATACCCAACCCCTACGAAATGGAAAAAAGAAGCAGATGTGACGAATACTAATTCAGGGGAGGCATTGCACGGAACAGTACGTACTATCTGGGGAAATTAAAACAAAATATGCAATAAATACTATATTATCTGATCAACATTGACATCGGGAGAAGTCGATGTCATCCAATCTATCTATTAGATTTTAGAACTTGAAATCTTGCTTTCATAGAATATCGGCAGCTAACAATCAAAAGAGCTTTTTTTTTTCCTTTATTTCTTTTTTTAATAACTGTGAAGAAAGAGTCTTTTTCATGGAAACAAAATTGGGGGAGAGAGGGAGAGAGGAACAATAAGCAAGGGTAGTGAAAGAAGCAGAACGAGATGAAGCCCACCCCAGAAGAGACCGGGCATACCGTATTTGTTGCTTAGCGTGCGCTGTTTTGTACCATCCTCCTTTAAATTTGTTACATGTTTTGCTTTGTTTGGGTGCGGTGAGTCATGTGAGTGCTTATCACCATCAGCGGGAGGAGCCGGGTAGGTCAGTACACACGGAACAGAACTGAATAAGTCCTTCTTTGGTACGGCATAACCGACCCCACCCCAACACCTCTCTTCTCTCTCTCTCTCTCTCTCTCCCTTCTCTCTCTCTCCCCCTTTTTTAATCCATCGCATCAACTGCTTTTTCTTCTTCCTTTTCTAAAGATTTGCCTCCTTGTTTGTTAGTATTGCACTCGACTCCATCAATTCTTTTTTCTTTTTCTTCACCCACTATATCTCCACAGCTACACCCCACTGATTTACACTCTGGACTTTCCTGCTAACATAGTAAAATATTCACTTGTGTTTAGGGGTGTGATGTGTTGCATAAATTTCATTTAACATACCATTTTTTGATTATAATTATTTAGTAAACACTAAAATAATAATAATATTTTATTAGATGTGACAAATATCTTTAATAACTATCATATTTTATAATATAATACAAAATTGCATTATAATTCTAAACATAGCCTTAATACAAGTGTAAAATATTGTAATCTTAAGAATATCAAGAGTATTGTGGACTTTTGCACCTGTTTATCATAATTGATGCAAAATAGTCTATCAATTATAGGTTTATTAGGGACCAACACGTATTATACGGAAAAAAAAACTAATTTGAGGTCTACATGAAAAATATGGTGTATGATAGATGCTGAATTTAGTGATGCATCATAGTTTGTTCCACTTATGATTTGGGAAGCATATGCTCTGCTTTGCTTTGTGGACATTTAGGTTGGTCTTATAATGGACAAATACCTAACAATAGTATCCAACTTTTCCAACCTTAGCTGTTGGCTGTATAACTTATCTATCTACCTGTTTATAAAAAAAAAAAAAAAAAACTACAAACTTATCCATCTTCTTGGCTTCAATTCAAGATTTTTCTTTCCATCTCATTTGTTTACGAGAAAAAGAATTCAAATAAGAGTATTTGGATAGTGTAAGAGAAGGCGTATAGATAAATTATAAAGGGGGAGATAAATAAGTTTGATATAATAATACGGGTATTCAGAAAATGAAAATGAGATGGGGAGTGAATAATAAGAATAACCCTGTTGGTGGAGTACACACTCCAAGAAACAAAAAACATGTAAAAGGGGAAAGGAGTGGGTGGTGTGGTTTCGTACTAGTCCGCACTCGCAGGGTGTACCTTCACCATCCTCCCCCGCATCATCCCCTCCCCGCTTCTCTCTCCACTCCTCGCCAATTTCCGCTTCTGCCCACCCACCTGTACACCTGTACTCCCTCCGTACCGTACCTTCCCCTCCCTTGCATTGCCCATTCTACCCCTCTTCACCTTGTGTCCTTTTCTTCTACGGACTCACCATTTTACTCTTCCCAGCATGGCCAACTACATAAGCTCCCAGTACAACATTCTCCGAGGTCAATCTCGTCTTTGCCCCGCCCGCCGCCCCCCCCCCCCCCCCCCCCCCTCTTCTTCTATAAACACCCAAGTCCTTATTATCCTTTTGTGTCATCTGTCTTTTTACTTGTGCTCACGATCCATTAGTTACTCCATCACTACTGCTTCCCATGGCCATGCTGTCTCACCACCCCAAGCGTCGCCGCCTCTCTCCCGCTCCGCCTCTCGAGTCTCTCGCCGACGAGCTCCTCTTCCTCATCCTTGACCGCGTGGCCGACGCCGACCCCCGCGCGCTCAAGTCCTTCTCTCTCGCCTCTCGCTCATGCCGCTCGGCCGAGTCGCGCCACCGCCGCCTACTCCGCCCTCTTCGCGTCGACCTTCTCCCAGCCGCTCTTGCCCGCTACCCCTCTTCCTCACGCCTCGATCTCTCCCTCTGCCCCCGCGTCCCCGACGCCGCGCTCGCCGCCCTCTCCGCTGCCCCTTCCCTTCGTGCTCTCGACCTCTCCCGCTCCCGCGGCTTCGGTGCAGTCGGCCTCGCCGCGCTCGCTGCCGCCTGCCCCAACCTCACCGAACTC
The DNA here is from genome assembly GCA_019359835.1 of Pharus latifolius. Lineage (NCBI taxonomy): Eukaryota > Viridiplantae > Streptophyta > Magnoliopsida > Poales > Poaceae > Pharus > Pharus latifolius. The sequence goes on along the minus strand of CM033329.1, from coordinate 72,837,477 downwards.
GACCTGTCCAATGGGGTCGACCTCGGGGACGCGGCCGCTGCGATGGTGGCGCGGGCGCGGTGCCTCGAGAGGTTGTCGCTGGCGCGGTGCAAGCCGGTGACGGACATGGGACTCGGGTGCGTCGCCGTCGGATGCCCCGAGCTGAGGGTGCTGTCGCTGAAGTGGTGCCTTGGGGTGACGGATCTGGGGGTGGAGCTGGTAGCCGTCAAGTGCAGGAAGCTTAGGAGCCTGGATCTTTCCTACACCATGGTGCGTGCGGTTTCTTGATTTCTTCATTTCTTGGACAAACGCGGCAAAAGTTTTTACTTTTTTCGTGGCTTTCTTGATTTATAGTGCGATCAGTAGCTGGGATGTTATTGTTTGTTAAATTTTCTCGTTCTTGATTTGTTAGACAAAAAACTGCAAAACTGTCTGTTTTGGGGTCTAGGTTTTACAAAAGCTATAAATTTCTCTATTTTTAGTTAAAAGGTTGTTACGTTTGATCAGAATTTGTGGTTTTAAACGTGAATTCTGGAACAAAATTGACTTTTTTTTTCTGTTGTATTGGAGTGTTACTTAATTGATAGAGGAAACACTGAAAAGCCTTTTTCGTTGTTAGATCTACTGTTTTCTTGATCTGTGGACCAAAAAAATTCAGACATGTGTGTTTTTTAGATTTCAGTATAAACAATGAGCTAATAATGTGTATCTTGATTTCTTCAATAGTTAGCAATTATTCACTAAATTTTTATATTTTTAGCATCTTTGGAAGTTAAATTATAGGTTCCTCCTATGTTCTGATCGGTAAATGTAGGGAGTTGGACTGCTGCAGTGTACTGATCTTGATCTGCAGAGCCTCTTATCTATTCAACTTTTCAGGACCAGGACCAGCAGTTGCCAATTCCAACTTCCCTCTTCTATTCTTTAGCATGTTGTTATTCTTAGCTAACTTGTCTTGCAATTTTGTGGAGATATTAAACACACCTGTATTATTGGTACTAAAAAACTTATCTTTCTAATGCCACAGATCACAAAGGAGTGCTTTCCTGCCATCTTGAGGTTGCCCAATCTTGAAGAGTTGGTACTGGTGGGATGTGTTGGAATTGATGATGATGCCCTTTTTAGTCTTGAGCAAGAATGTTGCAAGTCTCTACAGGTAATTAATAATCAACTGGGCATTTTCTTTCACCTATCAGTGATGCCTGTCCTTCTCTTGAATTCAAATATCTTTTTTCACATGCCTTATGTTCAAGTGTCACTATTAGGATCTTGAACTCTGTACTGTTGTTTGAAGTTGGTTCATAACTCCATTAAGCTAAGATTGTAATGCTAATAAGCATATATTTAGCTTGGCTGGTAGATAAGTCTGTGAGACATCTGGATGTTGTTAGTGAAACAAGTTGGATTAAAACATGTATTAGCCTTTAGCAATCTTATGTTCCTAGTGAAAGGAAGTACCATGAACTCTGGTGACTGATCTTGGAACAATATTTATGCTCTTGCAGGTGCTTGATATGTCAAACTGTCAACATGTCACTCATGTGGGAATTTCATCTATAGTGAAGGCAACACCAAATCTACGTGAACTGAATCTATCATACTTCTATCCTGTAAGTGGTTATTTGCCTAGTTATATTACTTGGGCATAAGTTGGCTCCTTCGGTTTATTTGACATTTGTTGTGTTGCAGGTTACTTGTTCTATTGCCACTGGCCTCCAAAGAATTCCTAAACTTCAAACCTTGAAGCTGGATGGCTGCCAATTCATGGCTGATGGACTAGAATCCATTGGAAGGTCTTGTGTCTCTTTAAGGCAATTAAGCCTTAGCAAGTGCTCTGGAGTGACAGATAAAAACCTTTGTTTCGTTGTGTCAAGGCAAAAGAATTTGCTGAAGCTAGACGTTACTTGTTGTCGCAATATCACTGATGTTTCACTAGCTGCCATCACTAGCTCATGCACTTCCCTCGTCTCTCTAAGAATGGAGTCTTGTAGCCTCGTTTCTAGTGAAGGACTCCAACTGATTGGACGACGCTGTTGTCATCTGGAAGAATTAGACCTTACTGATAATGATTTGGATGATGAAGGTTTTTACTGGAACTGGCTATATAAATATTCTTTGTTGAAAGGACTTCTATTTAATTTCCTGCTATCTTCTGTGCAGGGTTGAAAGCAATCTCCAGTTGCCACAAACTTTCAAGCTTAAAAATTGGCATATGCTTGAGGATAAGTGATGAAGGTCTTAGTCACGTTGGGAGGTCTTGTCCAGAACTCCGAGACCTTGATTTGTACAGGTTATTCATTACACATTGTCTTATATTTGCGATTTTCTTTTCCTTTGTGTGAGGACTAACTGATGGCTTGTGTTTCAGATCTGGGGGCATTAGTGATACGGGAGTTATTCAAATTGCTCATGGCTGTCCAATGTTAGAGTCTATTAATCTGGCGTACTGTACAAACATAACAGACCAATCACTTAAATCGCTCTCGAAATGCACAAAGCTGAATACACTGGAGATTCGTGGCTGCTCCATGGTTTCATCTGCTGGGCTCGCAGAAATAGCAGTGGGATGCAGGCTGCTTGCCAAGCTTGACATAAAAAAATGCTTTGAGGTCAACGATGCAGGAATCCTTTGCCTTTCCCAGTTCTCTCATAGCCTCCGTCAGGTATATACTCTTATATTTTGGAGATGAAGTCTAGAAATTTAATGTTTTACAGTTTGTCATAGTAACATTTCTGTCTTATTGCAGATAAACTTGTCATATTGTTCGGTCACCGATATTGGCCTTCTGTCCCTTGCTAGCATAAGCTGCTTGCAGAACATAACCATTGTACATTTAGTGGGTGTGACACCTAATGGCTTGATAGCTGCTCTTATGGTCTGTGGTAGTTTGACAAAAGTGAAACTTCATGCATCATTCAAATCCATGATGCTTCCACATATGCTCAGAATTGTTGAAGCCCGTGGTTGTATGGTCCAATGGATTGATAAACCATACCAGGTAATCTACATTTCTGGACTCCATGGATGTACAGCTCTAATCTGTCTAAATTGAATTCTTGTGTCCATTTAGATGCTTTCTGCTTTCCTTGCTTAACACACTTCATATTGTTCATGTTTGTTGAAAAGATCCCCCTTAGTCCTATGGATGTCTATATACCTTGTAATTGAAGGCTAACTAGAAATTCGAGCAGGTCTAAAGTGATTTTAGATCATTTCCTGCTTGTTATTTTCAGCTTTTAAAATGGTGCTTTGCTTCCATGCTTGTGACATTCACATTCACGCACATGCTGAACATTGTGATCCAGTGACGTTGCTGGAAACACGAAAAGTGCCTTAGGACACAACCCAAGCTTCTTTTCTACTGTATGCTTGCACCAATTGATGTATAGAAGAATAAAAATTCCAAACTCATGTACATTAGTGTTTTGTCACCTTTATTAACCGAAATACCATTGTAGTAAAACATTGCCTAATAACAAGTTTGGTTTTGGCAGGTTGAGCTAGAACCGTGTGACGTATGGAAGCAACAATCACAAGATGTGCTTGTACAATAAAAAGACTTAAAATCACAAGATATGGAACCAACTGGGGTGTGCGTCGTGGTGATTGATGGGCCTTTACTCTCTTCTTCAGGCTATAATAATGGCCTGTAAATTCTGTACCTTAAATTGGTCAGATAGACAGATGGTGATGCACTGATAGCATTTGAAAATACTTGTGTTCTATGTATCTGTGAAGTTTGATTCAGAGAAGAAAGATGTTCTTTGGTTGTTTTTGAGTTGTATAGCATGGCTGCGGATGAATCAAAGAGAGTAGATTCTGTTGTGTGGTTAAAGGAGGAAGTTTTGTATGTAGAATGCATAATATACACTGCTTAATGTTGATATAAATGGTACATCGGCACTGATATTAAACGTAGAATACAGTGTCCATTGCTTATTCGGTCCCGTGGTGTTTGTATCTGGAATGCTGAACATTTGTGTATGCTTGGCTCAACTTATAATAGGAATACAAGCTAACTTTAATCTCTGCTGAGCAAGTCGCTTACATTTTTCTTTGTGGTTATTGTTGTCAAAAAATATCATAATGGGATTTGGCTCAAGCTCAAGACATCATTGGGATTCATGTACGGATAGTCGGATAGAAAGAAAGGAAAATGAAAAAAAAAACGACGACGGACTGTCGGATCCACTTCCCTTGTAGCCGTCGTCGGTCAGTTTTGGAGGTTGACTCATAATCCCTGTCTATGACGGCTGGCTCAGCGGTCTCCGCCTGCCCTCTACCTCCTTACGATCGCCGCCGCCCTTGCAAGATTACTGATTTTCTTGCAGATCCATGACCCGCTTCGACTTGCCATGTAAGTTTTTAATTCGTGCTATTCCAAGTATTCCGATCTTTAAAATCCTTGTTTTTTTTCTCCTTTTTGCTGGTTTACTTTTCTTTCGAGAAGAATTGTGCCGATCGTTTGCCTTTGCACTAATTTGGTGCTGGTTTGGCCTAATTGCTCAAAAAAAAATCTTCTTGAAAACTGTGAAGACTGGTATCAAGCCTGATAGAAGAGTGAGGAAAAGGGAGGCAGGCAGGCGAGCATTAAAAGGGCGCAGGCATCACGGTGGCGCCAACCGTCTTTCAGTAAATGCGCACCTACTCAACCCTGCTTCTAATCATTTATTACTTGTCCATCTACTCGCAGATCATCTCATCTCATCTCATGCTTCCAACCCAAATTCTGCCACCTACATTCTGAATGCCATAAAAGTTTTGTGCAATATTTACATTTATTTACATGATATTGCTCTGAATTCATGAACATGACCCACATTTGTAATTGCACACTAAAAAAAATTGGTTCTTTTTTTTGTATTTTGGATTGCCCATGATGAATGCAGCTAAACAGCCACCAATATGGCCATACCCTCCTCATTTATGGCAATCCAATGCGTGACCCCCAAACGTACAGGAGTGCTATGAGTAGTAATAAAAAAAACATGAGCAGCTCTCACTCTCAGCATTAAACCCTTGGACTGAGATGCTCATTCTGCTTGTTACTCTGGAGGAGGTGGTGGGGGTCTGAATTCTGAAGGCAAGAACAATGGGGATCTGTTGCAGCAAGGGAGAGGAGATTGAGGGGTTCCCATGGAAGCATGATGACTTCTTTGATGAGCAAGTCAGGGCTGCTGGTGTCTCCATGCACACCAAGCAAGGTTGGAAGGGTGTCAACCAGGATGCCATGACCATTTGCCAGGTAAGGTCTCTACCACTTCTTTTATTGAGTTGCTGGCTTGCTTCCTTCCAATCTGTGTATCTGCTGCTGTGGAGAAAATTGTTTGTTCTTGAGATATTATTAATCACACTCATTGTTAATTTTTCATGTATTGCATGTTACTTGATATATTATTCGTTTTTTCGAACTTCAAATTGTGCAGGCTAAACCTTAGTGAGGAATGGGAAAATGCATAGTGATAAATCTAGAGTTTGCTCATGCATGCAATGAGTGTGATCTGCCCTTTTAGGGGAAGTTCGTTGACCCACCAGAAGTTGCATTTAGAACTTAAACTAGTGCACAATGTACCAGAGCCATTGCCTTTACTTTGCTAAAATTGAAATTTCCAACCTTTAGTTTTAATTCCTATCAGCCCATCTATACTTCAACTCTGTGCAATTACCCACCAATGCCTCAAAATTATGAGTTTTACATGAGATTGAAAGAAATTTTGAAATTTCGGGAATGCTCCCTCTCCCCTACATCTTCAGATGCAAGTACAACAATTTACTTGAGATATAGGATGATCTTGATGCATTACACCTGTGTTAAGATACTTAGGACTTCGCTGGGCACAAGGGCCAGATCTTCTGTGGAGTCTTCGACGGGCATGGCCCATTTGGCCGGGAAGTCGCACGCCATGTCCGCAGCGCCCTTCCACCGAAACTATCATCTGCTTTGACACAGAGAACTGTAGAAGATCCTTCAAGCAATACAGATGTGGATTCCTTTGACAAATCAGAGTGCACCTCTTTTAGTGATACAAGTGATGAGAATCAATTGTTATCCTCATGGAAGAGCATAATCGTGAAGACATTTGAGGACTTAGATGAGGAGCTGACGAAACATCCGGGAATTGACTGCATTTGTAGTGGCACAACAGCCGTGGCTGTCATTAGGCAGGTACTAGTACTGCACTATTTTTTTTAAGATTACTCTTCTGAAGTGTAAGAGCTGAACTAGAATCATAGGATGCTTGTTCAAGTATATAGTTCAGTGCTAAAATTAAGTCTTCGTAGTTACTTAGCTAAATTATTGTGACATAAGATCTAGAGTTGCCAATCTATATTTCAGTTATAGCAATTAATTTAAGGGAGGCTGCCAAAAGGTGGCAGTGAATTTGATTTGGAAATTACTATCTAAGGACTTCACTTCTAGAAAAATTAAGTGTCTGACCTGGTAGAGCCTGAAGATAGATTCCAGTACTAAAAATTTATGTCTACAAAGTAACCAGATAAGACCTGTGACCTTTTCTGCTTTCCAATTTGTTGGATTGGATATGGCGATCAAGAGGGTGGTGAATTGAAACTAGATCATAAATTCAAATTGTAGCGGAAAATAATCCAAGCCAAGAAAGAACAAAAGAAAGAAAAAGGGCACACCAATATTTTACGGAGTTCGAACTACGCACTTAGTCTTACATTTCTTCCTAGCAAATTACACTGTTAGATTTCACTATCTTTATTTTTGTTGCGCCCCCGACCAGGCAGCAAATAAATATGTATAATTTTGAAAATCAGTTCGACTGCACCTTGTACGCCTGACACTGATCCCAATTAAGTTCCAGAATAAGCATCTACTCTAGATAATGAACACACCACTCAAGAACAAAGAAACAAGAATTTTTCCCCTCAAAGATGTAACCATGAAAGCTTAGTTCAGTTTCTCCTCTAAAAATATAGTCTACAAAACTCTGTGGAGAGGAATTCGATCTTGCATTCTTGCTACTGTGTTTCTCTTGACAAGTTCTTTCAAACAAGTCCAATGTAGAATATGTTTTGAGATCATCTACAAGCACATGAAATGCACTTGCAAAAATGTCATGCAACACAATTCGTAAAATTACACAAATTGTAAAAATATCTCATCAACAAATAGGAAGGATGCCTACAAATAATTTTACAATTATATTGAATGACATATTTTTTTACACAATTGTTATTATTATGCATAGGGAGATAACTTGATTATTGCGAATTTGGGTGATTCGCGTGCGGTTCTATGCACCAGAGACAATAAGAACAGTTTCATTCCTGTCCAACTCACCACTGATCTGAAACCGAATCTTCCAAGTGAGCCTTTAACTTATTTCTGCAGCAGTTCCTGCATGTATGTGTAAACTGTTCCATTGCAATTAATGTGCATTGTTATAATAGGTGAAGCTGAGAGGATTCTGAGCTGTAGGGGGCGAGTTTTCGCCATGGAGGATGAACCAGATGTCCTGAGACTGTGGCTGCCAGACCAAGATGCGCCGGGGCTAGCCATGGCAAGGGCTTTCGGAGACTTCTGCCTGAAGAATTATGGCCTCATCAGTACACCTGAAGTCTCTTACAGGAAGCTGTCCCAAAAGGATGAGTTTGTGGTGCTTGCTACTGATGGGGTAAGTAGAGAAATCACATCAGTTTTTCAGGTGCAACTTCAGATTGCTTTAGTTTTCATAGATCCACCAAGCAGCAGCTAAGATCATTAGATCAAAGGGAGTATAACCGAGACTGATGTAGTATTACTAGAGCTGCTATAATATTTGTGCTCATTTTTTCTAAGAGTACCATCGAAGCACATTCAGTGCTCTCTGCTTTGTTAAGTAAACTGCGTCAAGAGCTTCTTTCTTTGCTCTGTCAATGAATTAATCAGTGAGATCATATTTGTTACAAACATATCTTGAGAATTGAACCTGAGCTCAAGTTGCAGACAGCCAGTCTTTCTCAAATGTTAATGAGACAGGTGCATGGTAACATAAACTGTGTACCTGCTATGCTACATGCAAACATAATTTGTTTTGTTTGTCCCAAATGGTGCAGATATGGGATGTGCTATCCAACAAGGAAGTCATCAAGATCGTATCATCTGTCAGTGACCGTTCCAAGGCTGCCAAGCAGTTAGTCGACAAGGCAGTCCGTGCATGGCGGCGCAAGTACCCTACATCCATGGTTGATGATTGTGCTGTCATATGCCTCTTCTTTAACCCCATTTTGTCGGATGAAATCCCTCGGGGAGACTCGAAGCCTCAGGCTGTGTCCTTCACTGAGAGCTTCACAGCTTGGAGCAGTGAGGCTGCCCGGTCAGAGGAGGGAACGGTCTGGAAAGCTCTGGAAGGTGTAACTCGGGTTAACTCGGTGGTGAGGCTGCCACGAATTGGTGACGTATTGAGCTGGCGGAGACGGTCATCGACGTTGCTGGATGAAGACCAAGATTGAACCATTTTCTTGCCAAACCAAATTTGATATATCCATGAGTTCAACACAAGATCTAATTGACCAATAGGTTTCAAAGCTTTGATGTCAGGTGTTGTGCATTCAAATTGTTGAGATGGAAAGGGAGATGATCATTGCTGAATTTTATTTGTGTTTCATGTCCTGATTTAGTTGTTTGATGAGGTGGAGTTTGCATTTGTTGTTTAATGAGATTTCTGATACCAAATGAAGATGATTGTTGATGGATATTTGGAATTTAGTTAACTCTCTAGTTTTTAGGTCTTCATCTCAATGAGTACAAGAAAAGAACCATATGAGCCCACCTTTTTTTCTCTGTTTATTTTGGTCAACTACGTTACACAGTCTAGTGTGTCTACCCTTTGCAAAGAACTAAACATAAATCAAATTTTCAAGAACAAATTGACAATTCGTCCTAAATTTGTTTGACTTGACTTCATCTGCTATCTACCATGTTCTCATGCATCATCAACTCTCTACATGCATTGAGCAAGGACCATAAATAGAAGAATGTGAAGAACACACATGTGCATTCTATAGAATTTTTTTTAAATAACGAAAAAATAAAATAAAATTACAAAAATAATTCACACTTATCCTTTTTTGTGTTTTTGACCTGTGTTGCGGCTATGTTACTATCCACATGATCAGTATTTGCGCGTGCATTTGATTCAATTAATTATATTTGTTAGGGATAAAAAGTAGTTTCACGGCAAACCACCTGTCACATTACGACCAGCTAAAATGCATCTCGGAGCTGCAACAAACTCTTCTTCTCCTCTTTCGCCTGGCTAGTCCCCCTCCACTCCCTCATTTCTCCTTATCTCCCTCACAACAGCAGTCCTCTCTCCCTCGCATGAATACAATTTTTTTCAACTCAATTATCTTTGAAATTTAATCATAATTTTAAGTTGGTGTAGTTATCAAAATTATAAATCTAGTGAAACTTTTCAAAACAAGTTAAATTTAATTTAAATCTGACCATATTTTTTCTAATTATTTTATTAATTATGTAGTTAGTAATTAACTAGATGCTAGAAATACTTGTTAGTTAGGGTATGACCTAGCCCACATGGCACTTTAGTTGCTTAATGACCGTATGTTATGGTTATGTTAGGTTAGGATAGAAATTTAAATGCTTTAATTTATATTATTTATTTGTGATTAATAATGTATTGAGCTATTTAATGGCTATAGATGATTTTAAGAATATTTGTTAGGACTAATTAATGATATAGTTAGATATTTAATGATGCAGTTTGTTAGGAATATTTGCTAAGAATTGTTTAATGACCATAGGTTATCTTAGGAATATTTGTTAGGATTTTTTAACGTTCATAAGTTATGTTAGGGATATTTGTTAGAGATATTAAATGGCTGTAGGATTAATGATGCAGTTATTTTCCTACTGATCATACAAATTTTAATATATAATATTGATATTGTATTATATAAATATTTTTATTTGAATAATATGTCAAACTTATTTGAATAAGAAATCAATAGATATTTGAATTGCTCTATTTAATTAAAATTGTTGTATATGCTTATATTATATTTCCTTGCATAAATGATTTAATAAATAATCAATTCCCTAAATGTCTTTAGGGTAGGTTAATTACAATTTATTATATTTAATTGCATAAATATATTTAGGGTAGGTTAGAAAACATGGCTATGTATAATATTTGAATTTTTTTGGATGGAAATGTATCTAGTTGCTTAATGACTGTAATGAGCGTAGGCTATGATTATATTAGGTTATTTTAGGTTAGGTTATAATGTTTATGTCGATGAAAAGTTTTTGTGATTACGTTAAATTAGAAAGTTAAACATTTTAGTTTATATTGTTTATTTGTGATTAATAATGTATTAAGCTATTGAATGATCCTATATGAATTTAAGAATATTTGTTAGCAATATTTAATGATGTAGTTTTTGGGAATATTGTTAGGAATTTTTAATGACCGTAGTTAATGTTAGGAATTTTTAATAACAGTAGGTTATGTTAGTAATATTTGTTAGAAATATTTAATGACAATAGAATTAATGATGTAGTTATTTTTTAATGATCATAGAAATTGTAATATATAATATTGATATTACAGAATATAAATCTTTTGATTTGAAAATATGTTCAACTTATTTTAATAAGAAACCAATAGATATTTGAATTACTCAATTTAATTAAAATAGTTATATATGCATATATTATATTTAATTGCATAAATGTTAACTAAAAAATTTCTACATATTTTACAGTGATGACTTTATTCGTGATGTCCCATACAATGTACATATGAGTAGCAATATCACGTGTGACCACGACGAACAGTCTCCTGCAAAGAGTCACCATGTACTTTCTTGACAGGCCGGACGACCGTGAGGGGCTGGCCTACGCATCCCACATGGTTGAGAGCAACACCTTGTCGCTCATTATTGTCCGGTTCAAGCTCCAGAATTGCATGGGCATGGGCGGGAAAGACGAGATGAGGGACGAGGAGATGCTTCAGGAGCTCAGGGAGAAGTACAGGGACAGTGATAGGGTTCTTTACGTCGAGAAGACAATGGAGGACGGCGAGGGGACAGCGTCTGTGGTGTGCTCGATGAGTGAGAAATTTGACCTGCTCATCGTTGGCTGGCGAGGGGAAGGTGGGGAGGACCAGGAAGGCTTGGGTCTGACGAATGGGTTGTTGAAGTGGAGCGAGTGCCCGAAGCCCGGCGTGCTCGGCAACATGCTCGCGTCTGCATAGTTCACGTCCAAGATTTCAATAGTGGTGGTACAGCAGCAGGCAACGAAGGTGACCAACAATGTGATCACCAATCGGGAGTGACATTCTACTTTGTTGTGAGAGTTTTTTTCTTGTCTAGAGAGAGGCGGCGGTCAGATTGAGCTTAATTCATCCCATGTAATACAATCCAAATAGCCAGTAGTTGGTGCAGCAATAGTGTTTGTGTCTGGTCCACTTGCTTATATTGGAGTTTTCTTTCTGCGTTGAATTGAGATATTTATCTCATGTGTTGATCGATTTTGACTCTAATTTTTAGGTTGAAATCGGAGCTATTTGACCAAATATACTAACTCCTCTTGTTAGTAGAATCACAGTTAAGTGAAATTGAAATCTTTCTCATACTAGGAGCTAAAAGTGTATTCTGAGTAGCTCTAAAAAAAATCAAAAAATTCTTAAATAGATATATTCATAAGGTCTGAAATTATTATAAATCTATATATCATTAATTTTCTTTTCGTGCAATATGGTCTTTTTTAAGAAAAATAGTTTTAAGAGTTAAAGGGTTTTGCCAAACATCTTTTGGACTTTAAATTTTGAATTTTAATATTTTTATCGGGTGTTGGAGGACTCTAATTTATTAGAAGAGGAAGTCCGAGCTGAAACTGGAAAAAAAAACCTTAGGTGTTTGTGTTTTCCATGTAATTTAAAATTGTTAGGAGTTAGGTCCTTCTAATTACTTGTGAATTTTTAGAAGTGCAAATCGGTAGAACTCATATATCATGGTAGTAGTAGTCGAGGACTACGACGAAAGGTCTATCCAAGTCAACATTTTATATTGGCTTAATGGGAAATTGGCAATGCAATTATGAAGTAGTAGTCGTCATATTAGTGTAGTACGAAAGCAAGCAAGACTAGTCTACCATCAGGCTTGAGCCTAGTACTGCCACTAATCTCCACTCCACCAAACCTTTCGTTCTTTCCACTCCAAAAGCTTTCCCCTCATCAGTCACAGCTCACAAAGAAGCACAAAACAGTAGGTGAAGCAAGAGAGAGTAGAGTAGAACTCCATGGGAAACATCTTGAAGTGCTTCAGGGGGGATGATGATGGTGATGATCACTATCCCTACTACCATCCGACCTCCAGGCCCCACTACCGGCCACAACCACAGAGCCCCGTGAGGCCCCAGCGGCAGCCTCTGGGCCCCCATGGCGTCACCTCGGCGAACGTCGGCGTTACCTCACTGGCTCAGGACCTCCTCAACTTTGAGGTCACCTCCATGGTAAAACACTCCTTAGCATCATGCAACTCCTGTACACTACTAGTCCTATAATTCTCTTGGCCGCTTGCTCTTGTGGGCAAAATGGTTTTTGATCCTAAGGCCTGTGCTTCAATTCGAAAGGTCGCCAACCACAACACATCACAGACTATCATTTTAACTTCCCAAGATTAATAGATATCATGCTAAATTATAATTTAACTCGGCAAATTCATTAGTTTTGTGAATTTGTGAATGGCCTGTATATCAAAGTGCTTGTTCATCTTATTCTGATTTGTATATTGAGATATTCTTTGTTACCTGAGGAGTTGTGGTTGGAGTGTTGGGGTGCTCGCTGTTGAAACGTTCTTTTTTTTTTTTTTTTTTCGTTTCCTTTTTGTTCAGTCAAATAATGCTACAACCGAAAAGGAGAGGAGGTTTCCTTTGCATACAAATCCACATGGGAATTATATCCTCTGCCTTTGAGACCAACTGGTGTCTTCTTAGCACAGTAATTTGATTGGACATCGTACGTTCTAAGTTGATATATAAGAGAAATTGAGATGGTTAATCATCTCATTAGATTTTTCGAATTTCTCACCCACCTTCATTTGATTTCTGATCAAACTGTTAGGACGGAAGGAAAGACACCTATGCCTTTTTAACGGTAAGATAGATGGTGCAAATCCATGTCATAGCTTTTGTTCTCATGCTTACACTTAAAGCTTCTCTTTCCAAAAGAGAGAAAAGAAACAAAAAAAATCTATGCAAAATTTGCCTTGTTTTTGTATGCCTCCAAGACCAATCTATTCACTTGCTACTGAGACTAGAGCAGTTAAAATTTAATTGGACTTGTTCAGTTACATAGACATGCTTACCTATTTATGGTAGGATAATTTTTGCAAAGTGATATGACTGTAGGTTGCTTATTTTCTTTCTTTTAGCAGGACATGCACATGATTAACAATATCTAAATTGAAACTATAAGCCACATTCAAGTGCATATTAGCATCTCTACGAACACTTGCAAATATGAATATTCTGATGACACGATACAGCAATTTCGAGCCATCTTTTTCCCAATATTTAGTCTTCTATTTTCCAATTGTTCAATGTCAAGGAAGCCTTGTGATATTATTAGGTCCCTGAAGGGCTTGGACAGCATGTCACATCATCAAAGAAGGCACAAGTTAAATGGTACAGCGCAGTCCAAATATCTTATACATGTTCATAGTTTTTTTACCACTTAGTACATTTGGTATACCTAATGCTATCAAAGTTGCTTTGATTTCTTGGAGTTCAGTAGAATTCAAATCTTTTTTAAATAATCCATTAAAAGAATCAATTTCAAAACTAACCCAAAATTTTGAAAAATAACAAAAATAGCGTTTAGTCACTAGACTCTAACAGCGACTTGATTTCAATTGTTTATTGGGCCAGCGACTGAAGAGCTGGCACGACTTAACTGTCTCGTTGGCCCAACAAAACCTTAAGTCGCTGGCCAGTTAAGCGACTGAAGGTTGAGGTGGTTTTGTGCTGGGCTAACTCGACAGTTAGACTACGTTAGTTCTTCAATTGTTGGCTCAATAAACAAGTGAAATCCAGTCACTCTTTGGATCCAGTAACTGAAGGTATTTTGCTATTTTTTAAAGTTTTGAATTAGTTTTGAAATTAATTTTTTTAATGGCTTATTTCAAAAAAAAAAAGTCTAGAATTCAGGCTCATGGTAGTAAAAAATAAAAAGTTCCGGTACTGACTTAACGTTATTATAAGTTTGTATTTTTCATTATTGTGAAAATTGGAGTTTAGCTGTTTAGGCCCCTAGTCCAAATGCTCTTTTGACTTTTCTTATGACAGTGCCCTCAATGCTTATCCCAAACATGACGAGAGCTGTCCTTTGAGATGGAGAAAACCAAAGAAAAGAAGCAGAGCAATCAGAATTATTGTGCCAGTGAGAAATTGAAGTGTCGTAACTCTGCTAAAAAGAAAGGAAAGGGTAACAAAGAAATGAAGGACAAAAAAGAACCACCCCTAAAATTTTGCAGGATTATGTGACACTGACTAGTGGTTTTTTTTTTTTTTTTTTGAGCTGTGCTTCAGGTATATTACTACTTCTAGGATATCCTATATAAGAATGGGATAAAATTTAATTTGCGAGTCTAAGATGGTGTAATTTTACCGTTCTATTGCTAGTCAATCAACTACTCCTATTACACACAAAGCAACCAAAAAGTATGGGAACAAGGAGCCAAAAGTAGTGATTGACATATCTTAGTGTTGGTGGTTGTACTATATTCGTTGAGAGGATTTTTTTTTTGAAACAATTCATTAAAAAAAAATAATTTCAAAATAACTCAAAACATAAGAAAATAACAAAAATGACTTTCAATCGCCGGGCCTAAACAACGTCTAGGTTTCAGTCGTTTAATGGGTCAGCAACTGAGGAGGTGGTATAAGAATGCTGTTTGCCTAACCCAAATATAAGAAAGTAATCCTCTGTGGCGGTGGATTGAGACAGCGAAGTAATTACTGGATACCATTTTTCAGTTACTAGCCCATAAGTGACTGAAATCCGGTCGCTGTTTGGATCGAATGGTTGAAAGTCATTTTTTTTTAAAATTGTCTTATGTTGGTTTACTTTTGAAATTTATTTTTTTAATAGGTTATTTCAAAAAAGAATTCTCAGATAAAACCTGCATCTTCATTGGTAAAAATGGAATGAATGTTTTTTTTATTCTGTACTTTGCATGAGAAAAGGTATAGGAATATTTTGGAGGCGTATAAGGATGCAAAGCCCCCACCTAAAACGCGAACAGAGGCTGCCAAGCTGGTTGCCACAGCCCTGAGCAGGATACAGAGAATTGATTTGGAGGTAAGTTGTTTTCTCTTTCGGATTCTAACATAGTACCGTGGGGTAAATTCAAAACAATGCACATATTAGTGGTGATGTAATATGTTTGAAAATCCAGTTCAAGAAACATCCAATAAGTACAAGATTTCGAAAGCTTCATTGAAATTTTTATAAAAACAACAACTTTTTAGAAAAAGCTTTCTATTCCTGTTAAGTTGGACATCTGTAATGGTAATTTTGTACCAAGCTAGCATGTAGAGCTAAACACTTGATTCCTGAAACATCCAAGAAATGCACTAGATTTTGCACTATGTGACATATATTATTACATTTGACAATATTTGCTCTGACTCAGTTCCCATGGAAACAATGTATACGTGTCAGGGTGTTCTTGCATTCTACGGCTTCCCTATCGTGACACTCCAGGCAGAATCCTCAGACCACCATTCATCCTTGCTACCAGAGGGCGTGCAGTTTGTGTTGAACACTTTGCCGGTCAGATATAACCATTCAGTAAAAGAATTTTATCACCAGCATCACACTCTACAAGATTCGTACATGAACAATGACAAATGATTATTCTTTTCAATCACTACTGTCTTCAGGTTAATGCGAATTGCGTCGGAGATGGTGACGGCTTCACCGCTTATGTTGACACAGCAGATCTGAGGGAATCTGCAAATGTTCCACTGGAAGTGCGTGAGGCTGTTATTGAAAGGGCTCATGCACGGGACTATCGGGACTACCAGAGGGCCAAGCAGCTCCAAAATACTGTCGTTAAAGCTGGATATCGGTATGCTAACTGAAACATTCCCTATCTTGAAAGTTGAAATTCTTATATATTACCAATCTTGCAGCACAAATGTTTAGAATGACAAAATCGTTTTACATCTTAGAAACAAAGCTGTGCTTTCTGATTCCTATTTTTTTCCAGATGTAGATTCAGTTCACTTAGCTTGAAATACATCTTAGAATTTCTGTTTCTGGAATGTTTTAGGATTAGCTTGATTATAGAACAGTGTTTTAGTAGTTTATATAAAATGTGACAGTGGTTACTAAAGTATGGCAGCGAAGAAGTAGAAGATTTTACTAACATTTCATCAGTTTCTCCTGGTTACAGTTAATCTAATCATGTATGCTTCGAAGTCTGTACCTGTTTCCTATGGAATCGCATGAAAGCATACCTTATTAAACATTTCTATGAGTAGGGTAATAGGCTGTGCTGGCGAGGATATCCTTGCGAGGAAGTACAGAATCAGATTGAGGTATGTACCTTTGAAACAGAGAAAAGAAAGAAAGAAAAACCAGTATGAAATGTAAGAAGAGAGTGCATGAGATTTCCTGAGCGAACAGGGGAATTGATGCACCGGAGATGGACATGGAGTATGGGGAGGAGTCGAAGAATGCGCTGGTGAAGCTCATAGGGGGGAAGCGTGCCAAAATTTACGTGTATGACCAAGACCAGTTCCAGCGATATGTCGGTGATGTCTACTGTGACGGTGTCTTCATTCAGGTGAAACAAGAAAAAATATCAGCACTTGGTATGCCCTCTGATTGTACTATGTCAGGTCAGTTTTGGTAACAGTGAAATTTCTAGGAGCAAATGCTGAAGAGGGGCTTCGCGATGCATTTCAAGAAGTACGACAAACGCCCGGAATTTGCAAAAGTAAGAAACTACATACTTCACCTAAATGCATTTTCAGTTTGTTATAATGGTCACGAGTTTTTGGTTTACACTCTTGATTGTGAAGTGGGAGAATGAAGCGAGTGCCGCGCGCCGAGGGCTTTGGGCACACAACCCCGAGAAGCCATGGGACTGGAGGAGAAACCAGCGCAACATGATCAAACACCAGACCCCCGCCATTCAGGCGTGCTGATGTAAATTAAATTGCTCTAAAAAAATGATGTATATTTACTTCTTTTTTTTATGTCCACACCAAGGGACCACTGTGGTTGATCGAACAGGAACACCCAAGCTGTGTTTTAAAAAGAATCAATCCTTCCTATCTGATATAATCTATGCACGCTCCTGAATCCTCACCGGTACCGGAGGCGCATCAACTGCAATGGTGCACTCAACACCCTCGCCGGCCTTATCCGACGTCAATGGTGTCACACACCCTTCCCTCTCCAACGGCGCCATCGCCAGCATTGTAACTTCCTGTGCCTTCTTACCACCTTCCCTGACGTACAAACCATCCTCCTTGACATCATAAAAGTTGCCCGTCCGCACCTCCTGCGCCAGCGCGCACGGCCCGCAGAACAGCCACTTGGCGTAGTCCGCCACCACTGGCCGCCCCCAGCACGTCGACCGGTCAGCCGGCAGCCCGAAGCGCCTCCTCATCTGTGCGCGCCAGAACCCTCCGTACATCAGACCAAAGACAGACAGCAAAGCGCCCGTGGCGCCGACGAGGAACCGGAGCGCGTCGTCGTGGATGTGGAGCGCGGCGACCGCGAACACGAGCAATGGCGCGACACAGAGGAGCGCGAACGTGAAGACGTGCACGTACATGTTGCCGAAGCCGAGGCGCTCCATGTTCCACCCGAACACGCAGAACGTGCATGACGCCGAGAGCGCCGCGACCGTGGGGTCGTCGCCGAGGTCGAACAGCCCCCCAGCCCATGCCGGCTTCGTGACGACGACTCTGCAGCTTCCACTTTTGCATTGCTTTAATGCCATGGCATTTGCCTCGGCAAGTGCCTCGTCCTGCACAGCCGCCGCCTCCTCGTCCTCGTCGGAGGACGCCGGGAGCACGATCTTTCGGCCGAGCGGACCATAGATCATGTACAAGCCGGCGACGATTGGTGCAACGAGCCCGAGGGCCATGAAGAAGTTGACGGCCCAGGAGGGGCGCGTCTCGCTGCTGTAGAACCAGAAGAGCGCGCAGTAGCTGTACTGTGCGAAGCACGTGACGTGGAACAGATGCACGACCACCGACACGTGGAGACGCTCGTGCGGGTTGGCGGCAATGCCCTCCGCGCCGTTTTTGCAGTACACACCACGGAGCTCGGAAATGTCGGAGGCTCGCCACCGGACGAGGAGCACGAGGTGATGGCAGAGCTGGGGGTGTTGGTACACGCACATGATGGTGAAGAGCGCGTTGAGCATTTGGTTCGCTATCTCCGTCCACCGCCGCCGCCGCGATGCGTCGGGCATGGCAGAGTTCAGCGCCCCCGTCATGAGCAAGAACACGAACACGACGCCGGCGGCGACGAAAGCGAGCCACACGAGCAGGGCGGCGTTCATGGGATGCTTGGCCCAGGCCAGGCACTTGGCTCGCAGGGCACGCCAGTCCACGTTGCGAGCGAACCCTGGGGAGCGTGGGAAGCCGCCGGGTGCAGGGAGCATGCCAGAGCGCGCACGAAGGCTGCCCATGCGCTTGACGAAGGCGTACGGGGAGAGGCGAGCGGAGAAGCCGAGGCGTTGGAGCCATTCTTTGGAGGGCGTGGCCTTGAGAAAGTCTAGGAACCTCTCTTTCTGGTGGTGTGATGGGCACTTGGGTGAGAGGATTTGGAGGTGATGTTCATGGCTTTGCTTGGGTGATATCTCATGTGATTCCATGCCAATTAATATTGTTGCCCTTCTTCCTGTATACAGCTTCTTGTTCTTGTTCTTGTTCTTCTACTCCACTACAAAGCGAGGGTGGTGCAAGAAGAAGAGGCTTGGACCTAGAATAAGAACAACTGATGGTATATATATTTGACAGCAATATATATTACTATATACAAAGATTTGACTTGGTTAAATGTAAGTATTGTAAATGTTAATGAAAGGGACTATAGAAATGTGCATGCTTTGTTTGAACCGTACTTAAAACTATCATCTCTTGTCGTCAAAGTCGGCATGCATTCCAAGTCTAGTTTACTGGAGTTGACAAGAGAGCGGAGGCAGTCAGTTAATACTAGTTATACCCGGAGTTTGAAGGTGTCAAAAGAATTAAGCGGATAAAAGCTTTATGACCTCCCAAATACGGCACAAATTATTATTATTACTTTTTTTTGACCTTGAGATTTAAGAAAGAGATATATATAGTCCGACCGTTCGTAGTCTTGCCATATCTTCACTCTCGATTTAATGTATCGGTGCATTTTTAGTGCAAACAATTGACTATGTATAATTCTTACACTCTCCTTTTCTAAATTGATATTATTTTGATTTCTAACATTGAAAATACACAAGAAAATAAATCATAGTGAGCACATTAAATACATTTTATTAGTATTCTTCTTAACTCTCTAAACCACATATTTATCTTTTTAAAATATTAAATAAAAAATATATGAAAAAATATTGTGCAAACTTGTCTTAAAATTATAGAATAACATTCGGTATTAAAAATAAAAATAAATACAATAACATCTATTTAAAAACAGAGACACCTGTTCAGACGGAACGTATATGATATAATCTCTGCTGACCTTATAGTAGAATATATGGTTCTGTTCCAAATCAATGTTGGTTTGCCGGTTAACTTATATATGCGGTGCTGACTTGGTAGTGGAGCGACGGCCTTAATTGCTAACTTCCTACTATCTTCGTTCTTGTCATTTTAGCTTCTTACAATTTTAAGAAAGTAACCTGCGATTACTAATTCACAAATGATAAGTATGATAGACATCTTTTTTTCATCTATGTAATAATTGTATAGTGAATTAATGATTATGATGGTATTTTAGAAAAATAGAATCATAATTTATCTTAAAAAATATAGAACGATATTTTGTAGATATAATTTTTTTTTCTAAAATAACATGTAAAAAAAATGGGAGATAGTACTTGAATTCATCTGGCAGAGTAGACTGGGCCAATTGCAACACCGAAATTACTAACTGGGTCAGAAACGGTTTGCATGAATTGACTTGAACAATCCATTCGGTACACACAATCTTGTAACTTAGTCACACGGCAAATAAGTTTGACGGCTTTAGCCGTACTTATTATTCCGCATCAAGTCAAGTAATAGTTTCTCTCGGCACACTTAATAGGACTTCAGCGGATTCCTGATCCTTAGCCTATGAAAACCTGGAAATTTTTATTTCAGTTCTTTTGGGTTTAATGAATAGTGTACCAAAGGAAACAGTTCCATAAGTTTTGCAGCAGTGAGAATTTGACAAATGAGAACTTTTGTGTTCATAACTCACTTCGATTTCTTTCCACACTAAATTTTTGGTGAGATGTATGAATATTTGTGTGAATAATAATTCAGTTCTGATTTCTTTCCAGAAAGGAACTTTTGGTAAGATGTGTGAAGTAAGACGGCAGAAATGTTTGTTATGCTGACAGTGACACATATGTGGCAACAAAACAATCAAGAATTACTATATCTAGTTTCTTGAATAAGCTACTCTGACATTTGTACAATCTCCTGAAAGTTCCTGTCACTTCAGTTGTGTCGGCATGCAAACAGATTACCTCCTTCTGGATATACCGTAAGGCATCACACAACAATTTTACATGGTTCATCTTTAGGTTATAAGGTGGTTCGTGTGATTGTTGATGGCATAACCGCTGCACAGTTAGTTTCTGAAACACAAGCAACACTGGATAAACTGAAACAAATACTATGGTGTCAATGCTTTACTATTTGCAAACTGCAGCTGCAAACAAGAATTACAAATGTACAAAACTTCCTCCTGAATCTTCTCCACCTGTATGTATGTATATACATAAACTCCAAAGAATCATCTTCCTCTTGAAACCAACAAAAAGGGGAAAAAAGAGGAATGATCTATGCATCTACATCCTATGTTTCTTATACAGATCCCTAACGAATGAATCCCCTTGTATACAAAAGAATGAGAAGAGACACCAAAGTGACCAAATTGATCAGTTTCTTCACCCTCTCCACTCTCCAACTTTTCTCAGAAAATTCTGTCAGACCAGGCTCAACATCTTCCAACAATGCTTGATCCGGCGCCAACAACGATCCATCTTCCACCGTCGCTGTTACCGGAACGGGCAAATTGATCTTCTCGTCATGAAGAACAACACTGCATTCTTCAGTTTTTTCACTTTCCACTTGCACCACCACAACTTGGACTGGTGGGATCATTTCATCATGAACAACCACCGTACCATCATGTGATCTTTCCAACACAACAATCGTGTCGGGCGCACGGAAATCATTGCGATGTTCCGATGATGCCAACAACGGCTGCGTCTCCTCCCCCTCGTCAACAACCTTCAGGTAGAAGTTCTCGCCATCGACGTTGTAAGAATTCGCTGTGCGGACCTCCTGTGCCAGCGCGCACGGCCAGCAGAACAGCCAACGGGCATAGTCCGTCAGTGACTTTGACCCGAAGCACACCCTGCTCCCCGGGAGCCCAAACTTCGTCCTCATCTGAATCCTCCAGTACCCTCCGTACAGAAAGCCGCACACGCAGAGCAGCACTCCGGAGACACCGACAATGTCGCCGATGACGTAGTTGTGGATGTGGAGCACGGAGATCCCAAAGATCCAGAAGGGGGCAAAGCACAGCAGCATGAACGTTGCAATGTGCACGTACTTGTTCCCGAACCCGAGCCTCTCCATGTTCCAACCAAAGACACAGAACGTGCAGAAGAGGGAGAGGCACCCCGTCGTCGTGTCGCCTGTGCCGCCGCACTCAAACATGCCACCGGCCCACTCGGGGTCGCTCACGACGAGCCCCGTTTGTGGTTTGCTCACCGAGTCCGTGTCAGAGTATGCGAAGTCGCAGTCCTTCCCTAACGGGCTGCACACGGTGTACACGACGGCGACGACCGGCGCGGCGATGCCCAGCGCGAATAACGAGTCCTCGACGGGCTCTGGGCGCCCTTTCTTGGTGTAGGCCCAGTACAGCCAGCACAACAAGTACTGGCACACCACGGTGAGGTAGAGAAGCGCCACCACGACGGCCATGTGAGCGCGCTCCCGGGGGCGCGGGCCTGCGGTGTCTTTGCAGTAGGTGGCCCGGAGCTCCACGGCGTCCTCTGTGCGCCACCGGCAGAGGAGGAAGAGGTGGTGGCAGAGGCTGGGCTGCTGGTATATGCTCATGAGCGTGCACAGCGCGTTGAGCACTTGGTTGTTGATCTCGATCCAATGGTTTCTTAATGCCACCGTGGGAAACGCCTGGTCGAGTAATCCAAGAAGAAGCAGTACAAGCATTGCGCCAGAGACGCCGACGCAGAGGACCCAGAGGAGAAGGGCAATGTTCATCGGGTTCTTGATCCATTCCTTGCACATTGAACGTATTGAGCTCCAATCGATGGCCATTATGCTTCCGGCGGACGGGTCCTCGGCTTCGCCGGCTTTTCGCCAGAATTTGAGTTGTTGGAGCCTGTCCGGCTTGTCAAGAAGGTGCTGGGCGAGCGGCGGTACATCAACTCGGTAGTCTGTGAGCCTCGGCGTGCACGTGCCGGCATTCCGTTCTTCGGTTTGAACCATAGCGAAAGTGATCCTGCAGGAGAATAGAATTGTGAGAACTGGGACTCTTGCAAGAATCTGAGAAAACATTTAGCCTGTCCTGTAAAGATATTAGTTGAGTAATCTAATTGACTTTTGGTCAGGTAAGGAGTTCAAGTTGCAGAGTATAATATTTGAATCAAAACTTGTGCAACAAACAGTGATCAAAACCTCCAAAAAGAATCAGAAATGTCGGTGTCCTATGATGCTTTTGCTATAACATATGAACTATACAGTAATTAGCTCCAAAAACTAATCAGAAAAAGTTGCGAAGCATAAGTAAGAAGAGCTCAAGGAGACTAAAAGAGCAAGAAGTCATCACTAGGATAGGAGGAGCACTGCACTCTGTTGGAAGTATCAGCACATGTTAAAACATGAAAAGAGAAACCTAAGGCTTACCTCCGAGAACAGCAGGGCCTTGAATCAACAAGACAGATCAGTAATCTCCGAGGTATATGCAAGAACAGAACAGGTAGGATTGATTCTTTGAATGGAATAGTAAGGAAGGAAGGGGAGGAGAAAGCTTAGAAGGCAAGTCTTAGGAATAACCCACCTCAGATGTACACACTCTTATATACTTTGGTGTTTACTACTTTTTTTGACCGAAGGTGTTTTACTTATTTCATGAGCAATTGGAGCGTAAAGACACTGTCTGTGGAATCCTTCTGTCTGGGTTGTCTTTGAGATGGTCCTACTTGGCTGCTCTGCTCCTCCTGCAGGGACGCAGCAAAATCTGGAGCCCGAATATTGACACGAGTCAGTGTGGAGGGAAACTTGGAGTTGGGAAAAGAAAAATCATTTATTTCTTCAGTTGTCGTTGTGGACTTTTCCCTTCAATTCATTGACTCGGTCAGAATTCAGATACGACTATCTCATCTTTTCTCTGACAGTTCTGTTGAAACAACAAGAAAGCCAAGAAGAAAAAACATATGAACTCACCCCCATTTCTCCAGATCTTTTCCTCCTATGCAAAAAAGGTCCCCAGCTTCTCCACACTCACAAGGCATGCTCCCTCCAGGGACCCCTTTGCCATTGCACGTGCCCTCTCCATGGCCTCAGCTTCCAGGTCACCATCCATGGGCTCACAGCTCCATGCACAGGCACTAAAGCTGGGGACGTCCCATGACACCTTCACCATGAACCACCTTCTCGTGCTGTACTCTAGATGCGGGCTTGTTGCTCGCGCACTGGAGGTGTTTGACGAAATGCCGCACAGGAATGGGGTTTCTTGGACTGCCTTGGTGACTGGTTCGATACGCAACGGCGCACTCGATATGGGGTTCAGTTTGTTTGTTTCGATGATGAGGAACGGTTTCTGCTCGAATGAGTTCGCTCTCGCTAGCATGCTAAGTGCCTGCGACTCCGTGACTCATCTGAAGCTCGGCCTCTCTCTCCATGCAATTGCCTTGAAGGTTGGCCTGGACGGCAATCCTTATGTAGGGAGCTCATTGCTGCTCATGTATGCCTGGCATGGACATATTGGTGCTGCAGAGTGCGTATTCGCGCACATAGGATACAAAGACTTGGCATGCTGGAACGCGATGCTGGAGGGTTATCTGTCGAATAGTTGTGGATATGAAGCGATGAGGACAGTGGCTGTGATGCATCGGTGCGGACTAGCTGCTGACCAGTTCACCTACATTACTGCTGTGAAGGCATGTTTAATCGCCAGGGAGTGGGATTTCGGACGGCAGCTTCATAGTCTCGTCATACACAGCATGTTCGAGTCAGACACCTCGGTGATGAACGCGCTTGTCGATATGTATTTCAAAGCAGGAGTGAAAGACATAGCCATGGCTACCTCTAGTAGGATTCAACAAAAGGATACTGTTTCTTGGAATACGGTGATATCTGGTTTCGCGCATGATGAAGACGAGAGAGCAGTTGTAGGATGCTTGGCCGATATGTCAGAAAAAGATTGTAAGCCTAACCAAGTCACTTTCTCTGTCATCTTGAGGCTGAGTGGTTCTAAAGAGAACGCCACGCTTGGTCTTCAGATCTTTGGCCTTGCACATCGTCATGGCTATTCTGACAATGTTCTTGTTGCTAATGCGGTTATCAACATGTTGTCTAGATGTGGATTGCTCAACTGTGCATATAGCCTCTTCTGTAATCTCAGTTTCAGAAATGTTGTGACATGGAACGAGATGATTGCAGGATATGGTCTGTATGGTTATTCTGAAGAGGCGTTCAGGCTTTTCCGCAGTTTTGTTCAAATTGGAGAAAGACCAGATGAGTTCACTTACTCAGCTGTGTTGTCTGCCTTCCAAGAAGCTCAAGATGCAAGGAACAACGAGCAACTTCATGCAAGCGTTGTGAAATATGGTTTTGCTTCGTGTGAGTTCGTGTCAACTTCACTGATCAAGGCCGATGCAGCATTTGGATCAGTGCAAAGTTCACTGAAAATCATTCAGGATGCTTGCAAGATGAATTTGGTGTCATGGGGAGTAATCATCTCGGCGTTCCTGAAGCGTGGCCTGAACGACGAGGTCCTTTCCCTTTTCAACTTATTTAGAGGTGACTGTAGGAAGAGGCCCGACGAGTTCATCTTGGCCACTCTCCTGAACGCCTGCGCAAACACTGCATTGATCAGGCAGTGCAGATGTGTGCATTCACTTGTTGTCAAGACAGGGCACATTGAGCACTTCTGCGTGGCCACCTCTGTGGTTGACGCCTACGCAAAGTGTGGCGACATTGCTTCTGCAAAAAGCGCTTTCAGTGCTTCTTCAGTAACTGATGATGCCATTATGTACAATACCATGCTGACAGCTTATGCCAACCACGGTCTGATCGAGGAAGCCCTCAGCCTCTATGAAGAGATGACACGAGCTCATCTGGCTCCAACGCCAGCTACGTTCGTCGCTGTTGTCTCAGCATGCAGTCATCTGGGTCTAGTTGAGCAGGGGAAGCATGTGTTTGGTTCGATGTTGTCTGTGCATGGTATGCATCCAACAAGGGACAATTACGCCTGTCTGATCGATCTTCTGGCACGAAAGGGGCTTCTCGACGAGGCTAAGGGCGTCATCAAGGCAATGCCATTCCAGCCGTGGATTGCAGTTTGGAGATCACTGATGAACGGTTGCAGGATCCACGGGAACAAAGAAATCGGCGTGCTTGCAGGGAAACAGATCATGAGAATGGCACCAAGCAGCGATGGTGCGTATGTGTCGCTGTCAAATGTCTACGCTGATAAGGGAGAGTGGGAGTCTGCAGAGGAGACCAGGAAGAGGATGGTTCAGAATCAAGTCCAGAAGGTGCAAGGGTACAGTATGGTTGAGATCGATGTAGGGTAGTTAAATGTCAAGATTGGACAGTTACTTGTGAAAATGTAAAGATTGATGCAGTTTTGTGAATAGGGTAATAGCAAGTAGCCAAGTACTGAAACAGATTAACCATTTTAGGGCAGAAAGAACAAATGGCCTATGTGTGAATACATTATTATTTTTGTAGAACATGAGAATACAACATTCAAAACGTTTCTTCTCGGACTACTCTTTCTACTTGAAAACTTGGTTTCACAAACCAGGCACTCGATAGAGAAAATTTTGCCAAGTTGACTACCAACTTCCGTTAATAACCCAGTGATTATTTATATCAGGCAATTCTAGCACAGGCATGAATTAACGAACACTGGAGTCATTTTGTTTGACTTCAGGAATATATTGCATGACTGAAACTTAGAGACACAAAACTGCAATTTATTTATTCCTTTGAGCAGAAAGGATTGGGCAAAAAAAAAAAATTATAAATACAGCGTAGTTGATAAACTAGATCATGTCAATTTGATGGATACACTTCTATGATCTAACCAAAACTCTAGCTGACTCCAGTTTTACAAGTCAAAATGGAGATGTCTTAATGATGCTTAAAATTGCAACAAGACATCTATTTCTTAAAAAAAATAGTAATAAAAAAATGGCAACTAGACATCACTTCCTATTTCTACCAATAGTCATTGCAAGAGCACCAACCATCTCTAAAGCAATGAAACCGGTTGTTATCTCGGACAACAATCTCCCTACAGGTTATCCTTGATATAATCTTGATAGTGGTGTGGCAGTCGCTGCAAACCCGGAGGTTCTTGGTGACCCTAATGGTCTCCCCCTGTCTGGTGGTGAGGAGGCCGAATGGAATGGCAAGCTTCTCACTACGATGTACAAGGGTGTGCTCCTTCTTGTCGTCTTCAATGTCAAACATTACCACTTCTGTTACTGGTTTGTAGCCCATGGCCTTCATTTCCTTATCCAGTTCATCGAGTTTTGCATATATTTCCTTAGAGAGGGGATGTGTCTTGTCTCCAGCTTGGAACTCATAGACCTTGCCATCAAGCTCTACCCAGCTACAAGCGCGAACCTTCTCAACTCCTTTTGCCTTCATTTCTGACCTCAGCTTTGTCGCCCTCCCATCTGCCACTGTTAGAGTATATGTTCGAGAGCATGACGTAGTTCCCAGAATTCTGGGGCTCCAGCTGAATGAGCTGCCTCACCACATGTTTAGCAAGCTCTGCATCCCGATGGATTTTGCAACCTCCAAGGAGAGCGCTCAAACAACATTTGCCTGCATTGGAATATCTTCAATCAGCTGATGAGCCTCCCTCAGCAACCTCGCGTGACTGAGCGGGTCAACCATACAACCATAGTGCTCAATCCTTGGTTGGATGTGGTATAACTGTCATATTATGGAAATACTGCCACCATCTTGTACAAGACCGGTATGTGTACAGCTGCAGAGAAGGCCAATGAATGTACTGTCATTTGGCGTCACGCTCAACTTCTCCATTTGACCGAAAAGGCAAACGCAATCTTCCCATGGCCAGTCATGCCGAGCCCCAAGATCATTGCATTCCAAAAAATGATGTCCCTCTTCCTCATCTGCCGGAACACTGCCCATGCGTCACTCGTGCTCCCACACTTGGCGTACATATCAATCAGTGCAGTCCCCAGCACTGGGCTGTCAAGAAACCCCTCCCTGTCCACCATCCTGACTGTCCGCCGCCCCAAATCCAATGCTCCCAACTTTTGTGCATGCTGAGAGAGCGCCGACCAATGTATAACAATCTACCTTCACCCCCTCAGCTTGCATGACAAAGAAAAGCTCCAGTGTCTCCTGCAGGTGCCCGTTTGATGCGTAGCCACCAACCATTGCACCCACCCCACGCCACTGCATCTTGCTCCTGCATCCCGTCAAACACCGCCCTCACCTTCGCTCTCTCCCCGCATTTGACGTACAAGTCCACCGCCGCAGTGGCCACAAACACGCTCCTTGCCATCCCCTCCCGCTCAGCTGCCCTCCACACTGTCTCCCCTGTCCCCAAATCCCCGACCCGTGCACACGCTGTCAGGACCCACAAGGCCGTGAAGCTGTCTGGGCGCATCCCCCTCGCGAACGCGTCCCTTGCAACGCCGACGGCTTCTTGGACGCGCCCCGAGACCATATACGCGGTGATCAGCGCAGTCCAAGAGACGGTGTTCCGCTGAGGCAGTTCGTCTGGGAGGGGCTGGGGAGGAGGGAGGGGAGGCGGAGGGCGTGTAGGGGGAGGCCGGAGGAGGAGGGGTGAGAGATGGGTGAGAAGACCGAGGAGGACATGGACACAAGGTAAGCGCAGGTGCATTACTCTCTCTGCGCGCGCGCGCAGCTCTGTTTGTGTCTTAAGGTAACTAATAGCAGGTACTGACTGTCGACTTACACTCCTCTCTCTACTAGAACAAAAAAGTCGAGGCTTTCTTTTCTATAATCTCCGGCCATTTACTCATAATTCAAATGATTTGTCATGATATGAAATTTTGCATTGAGAATTTGTAAACTTCTCCACCATCATGATTGAGTTTGTTAATTTTTAATCTATCAGTTTAAATAAAGATATATACATGCTCACTTGTTCTTTAAGCTAGAAGATATGAAAGCACAATAGCAATGGCATATTTTTTATTGTACATGGTATTATTTTTGCAGAACATAATATTGCTCAACTTTTAGCATAGAAAAATGTTTCGTCTTAGATTATTCTCTTTCTTTTCTACTCCAACACATGGTTGGAGTAGAAATTTGATCATACTATCAGGCATACAATAGGATGAGAACTAGGAACACACATGAACTCACGGTCCACATTTTTCGATCTACTTTTCCCTATAGCCTTTCAAAACTAGAAAGACAGCTAAGCTATTCTGCACTCATAGTTGTGTAAGAAGGATCTCAATCCTTCAGCATCATATCTCCGGAGGAAACATCTGTCTCATACCTCCAAAGATGCACAAGCAGAACTCTGAACCTTCTGTTGACACACCGATTCACTCTTCTCAACTTTCGACTCCGTGTTAGGTTGCAGCAGTGCAGCATCGCTGGGTGGCTCCTGCATTACAGCTCTAGATTCCATGCTAGGTTGCAGCATTTCAGTGTTGCTGGGCGGCTCCTGCTCTACAGTCCTAGCTTCCTCATTCGGTTGCATCATCACAGTGTTACTGGATGGCACCTGTGTTATGGTTGTATTCGTTGGGAAATCTGAATCATGAACATCTCCGGCAGCTCCAGCATCATCCTTCTCAGTATCAATTGCTTGCTCATTCTTCTTCATGAATTTCCTCTTGTTCCATTTCTTCTTGAAACAAGCTTTCTTGGCCTTAAGTGGTTTAGGGATTTCAGGGGGTCTTTTCTCTGTCTCCTTGCATCGCCTTTTACCAGGAACTACAATATATTTAGTGCCACCATTTGCACAACCCTCAGATTGACCTGCATTAAAAAATGGTCATGTATGATCCATTGTCCAGCACCTCCCCACAGCTGAAACTACTCAAAAAAAAAAAGTATCACTATTGAGTACCCTGAATTGCAAGAAGAGCAGTGCGGGCAGCTTTTATTTCTGCTTCTTTCTTTTTTCTAGCTGCAGCACCTATGTATTGTATGCCACCAATCTCCACAGTGCATGTGAAAGGAGCTAATCCTGCAGCTTGTCTTGTGCAAATATAGGACGGAACGGCGAAATTCATCTTCTGAGCATACTCCTGAAGAAGATTCTTGGACAGACCAGTTTCATGCTAAAAAGCAGTTTCATGTGTCAAAGAAACATAGTTATCCAAAACATAGAATGGATGTTATGCTAATGTAGTCATCCTAAGAACTGAAGTGCTCTCATTCTCCAAAGCATAAAATTTGGGCATGGTAACAAAAACTAGTGACACTAGTGATAATATTTTCTATTTTTATTGAGGTATGCCATGTTTGTACTTAGCAAACCAATACATCAAAACATCTGCAAGCCACATTTTCATTACTTATCCTACTATATGCAGAGAAAATATATTAGTAGAAGTCAGCAGCTGGAATAAATCTGAATAGCCAGAGTAAACAAGAACCATATCAAACTTAAAAAAAAAAAGACATGAAAGGAAATAAACTTTCCTGATCATCTTCTACACCTTCCAAAGAAAAATCAAGTGTCTTCAGATCAGCTGTGCAGATAAGAGAGATTCCAAGTACAACTTTTTTCTTATGTCCTACATTTTCTGGACAGAAATAGAGGACTTGCCCATCTTAAAAATCACATGAGTTTCAAATGATGCTACACTAGCAATGCAACAACTTATAATGTCTTAAACATAGATGGTCAACAAAGTAGCTCCAAACTAATGGGAAAATAAAAGAATAAAAAGATCATCACATGGTTTCTTCCATTGGATACTACAGCCAGGAAGACAGTAACTACAGGCAATATTGCTCAGAAGCTAATAACAGCAGCAACACTCAAACTATCAAAAGTTATCTAGACCATTCTGTGCGAATTTCATCCTAGCAGGATTAGTGGTACAGAATTCTAGTATTTTCAGATCTTACAAATAGAAACAAAGATGTGGTTGCAAAGGCATATTGTCAACTTTTAGACACAATACAGGTCACAGGAAGCAAGGAGTGAGAAAGAACTTACAACTGCTGGGATGCCCTCATTTGTCTGTTCTGACTTCACTATTTCTATGAGAGCAACCTCAGCAGCCGACTGTTCAGCAGCCTTGCGGTTGGAAAATCCGGGCAGTGAATCATACTTGACGTTATTAACAATCACTGTTGAATTGAAGATGGGCTCATGGGAAGGACCCTCTTTCACGGTATGGTATTCTGGAGTTTGTAGACCAGCTTTCTGCGCATACTCTTGCAGGCGGCTTTTGAAAACGTAACAATTCTCAACCCCTGTGCCAAACCAAGCATACCACAACTTAGAAAACACACTTATGATAATGTAATGAAGATCAGAATTACAATGTTTTGACAGCATATGCTGGTTAATTTCAGACTTAAGGATGATAATATCATCCCTGAATTTGCTTAACCATGGCCAACACAACTCGGAACTAGCATCAATAAGTGAAACTTATTACAGCATTGCTAATTTTTAGGGCAGGGAAGATCAACTAATTAAAGAACACTGTCATAGAAAGTGACAAGGGCGGAGCTTTGTTGAGGACAAAGTTGGCCATGCCGGTCGCCGCCGGAGGAAGCAGGCGCGGGAACCCTCTCCAGCGCCGATTTGGACCCCGACTAACTCAACGTGGACACGACGGACCGACATAGACGGACTTGTGGGCGTAGACGAGGCGGGAGAGCAGGGCGCGTGAGGCGGTGAGATCGGCGAGGTGTCCGAGAGGGACTTCGTTTATGAATGAAAGAGAGAAACAAATTTCCAACGGTGTAGAAAGAGTTCTAATTGAGTTCCAGAATAATGACACATGGGGAAAGCGAGACAGGAAAAGGAACAACTCCAGGGCCAGGCTAAACTCACTGATTCCACCGCCGACGTTGGGCGAGGAGCAGTTGCTCTCAGCATCCGGCGGTGACGCCGTGCCGCCGCCGTCCATTCCGGGCTGCCGCCTTGGAGGAGCAGGGAGAGGGTGTTGTGGGCACTTTCCTTTGGGACTTGTGGCGGCTGTAGCGTTTCCATGTTCTCCCAATTACAATTGGTTCGCGAAATTTTAATTATATTTCTTGTGAAATTGGGACCAATTAGTATTTGCCTAATTTTATATCTTGTTTGGATATGCAACATCCCACCCGATCACATGTTATTGTCATAATTAAATCTCAAGTTATAAATTCAAATCTAATATTTAAATTCACAATCAAATTAAAATTGGAGGTTAGATTCAAAATTTAATTTTGTTTAAATCTGAAATTTTTCAAGTTTCAATTTGAAATTTAAATTTTCCAATATGAAATTTTAACTTTGAAATGAAATTCAGATTTTAATTTTGAAATTTATAAATTAAAATTTAAAATTTAAAGTTAAAATCAAAATTTGAAATTCAAATTTGAAATATGATTTTGAATTTGATATCTAAATTCAAATTTAAATTTATAATATAAATTTTATTTTTAAAATATAATAGCGAGATGTTAGAAAATAGAATTCCCAGAGATAAAGGTAAGATTTTATTCATCCAAACTTAGTGTAGTCATTATTAAATTATATAGAATTGAGTATGGAATTACAATTCTAATTCTAAGTGTGCATCCAAGCAACATGATTTGATGCCCGGATTGAAAATGCAATTTTAATTCCTGAATTC
This sequence comes from Pharus latifolius, assembly GCA_019359835.1. Taxonomy (NCBI): domain Eukaryota; kingdom Viridiplantae; phylum Streptophyta; class Magnoliopsida; order Poales; family Poaceae; genus Pharus; species Pharus latifolius. Next base: position 72,805,205 of record CM033329.1, on the reverse strand, counting down.
GCCTAATATACAGTATTTGGAATTTTGGATCCTCCTCTTTTACCGTGCTTTATAGAACACACAAAATATTAGTTCAAATTAAGATTAAAATAGAAAAAAAGTTGGAAGTTTGAACATGTTATTAGATACCCGAGTACCTTGGCTACCAGGGTGGAACTGAACCATAGTAGAGGTGGGAAAGGTAGAACAGTAACATGGTAGCTCTGAGCCTCTGACTCAGGAGAAAGAAAAAACATGCCAACTGTCAGAAGTAAAGACTAAGCAACCAATAGAGTAAAGTTATGAGCTACTGCAACTCAAGACTTGCAAGCTCTCCGAATAGTCCCAAGTAACATACGTTGCAACTGCAGTCTGCAGAGCCTCTATTTACCATACTCCACAACACAGCCAGGTGCTTCCATGATCCTTCAATTACCCACCAGAGATCTCAACTTTCAAGAAGGGATTTATTACAAGACCACAATGCCTCAGCAGCTCATGATGCTGGTGCAAGATCTAGTGCAGACGAAGGGGATGAGCCTTTCTTACTTTACCATTTCAGAGATGCAAAAGACACCAAGGATAGAATCCTTGCACACATTGTATCTGGAGAACACTAGCTAAGAACTGTACAAATGAGATTTCATCACAAATGGGCAATGAAGCCCACGTATGATGCATTGGGACAGCCATCCAGTGCATACCGCTGAGGACATTGATTCATGAAAGTCACACTAATCCATCTTCCCAATGTTAAATGCATTTATCCATCTATCTATTTATGGAAGAACATCTGTGAGCTAACAAGAGTGCGACCATCTCGTCAAACCACGCGGCAGCCTCCATGCATAGCCCCTCATCGCAGAATGCTCGTACCAGGTGCCCAAACACCGATGCATCCATACAAGCGAAGCCGTCTCGCAGGATCTCCGACAACAGTCCATACGCACGCACAACACAGCCACCAGCATGCAACGAGCTTATCAGCTCCGAAAGTGCCCGTGAATCCCACCGCAAACCCCTCCTCGTCGCCTCATGCACCACCTCATTCGCCGCATCCATCTCCCCAGCAGACACACAGCCAGCAACTATTATGCTAAACGTCCCGACGTCTGGTGCACAACCGGCACGCTCCATGCACCCCAACATCCGGCGTGCCCCAGAAAGATCCCCTTTCTTGCACAACGCCCCAATGTACAGATTGTAAACGCCCACGTCCGGCACGAGCCCTCTCAGGAGCATTTCGTCGAACACCTCCTCCACGGCTTCAAAACATCCTCTCTCACAGAACCCTCTCAGTATCCGTTCGTACTCCATAAGTCCTGGGGACACCCTGTCAGAGTCCATCTTCCTGACAACCTCGTATGCCTCTCCCACCATCTCCTCACGCAAGAGCGTGTCCACAATGACGCGGTAGTCCGACCTGCTCGGCGAAATGCCCCACTGGCGCATCTCGTCCAAGAACGCCACCGCCTCCGAAGCGGGAGCGCACTGGCATAAAGAGAAGAGAACGGCACGGCAATGTGTCGAGTCTGGGTTGAGGTGGAGGGACGGCATGCAGCGGAGGAGGTCGACGGCGGCGGAGGGGCGGCGAGCTCGGCAGAGCGCAGAGGTTAGGATGCGGAAGGTGGTGGCGTCGGGGGAGGCGGAGGTGGAGGCGCCGAGGAGGAGAGAGGGGGCGAGGCGGAGGAAGGGTTGGCGGTGGGGGGAGCAGACGGCGGCAAGAAGGGAGTTGAGTGCACGGGTGGTGGGAGCGGTGGAGGAGAAGAGGGTGGCTGCGGCGGCGAGGCGGCCGTGACGCGCGAGGGTGGGGAGGAGGCGGTGTTGGTTGGTTTCCGGCAGCATCCAGCGGCGGCTCATTGGGAACAAGAAACAAGGGCAGCAAGCGCTCCGGTCTCTGGGAGGGAATGCAATGTAGTCCACTTCACTTCAACAAATATACCAACAAAAAAACAACAAAAACGGATCTCCCCTCACAGCAATGATGCTTGAATCGACAATTCGCATGCTCTAATCAACTGGCTATATCGATTTTCCCACAGGCATCGCAAATAGAACATACGGTTGACACAAGTAAGAAGCATAAAAGTCTTCCAGCTCAAATTGCAAGTATGAACAGGTAAATTTTGCACGCTCAATCCAGTGTACAGATTACATAAGCTATAATACATCATGCAAGTGCACAAGCCACTATAAACCAAGCTCAGCCAACACCTGATGGTGCTCCCATGTTCTGAAGTAAACTTCAACAGATGTAAAACTCAACAATTTGTTTGATGCTCCAGAACATAGCAGGCTTTCTTCACGGTGTTTCCAGGTTCTGAAGGAAACTTCAGCACATACAAAAACCACTAGTTTGTTTGACGTCCAAGCTTACATAATGGCTTTCAAACTAAGTGATCCTTGAACTGACGCTGTCGTGAATTACTGAGCTGTGAAGCATTCCTTCAATTCACCTCCAGAGATCTCAATAAACGAGATATATTACACGAATGCAATGCTTCAACAGCTCATCATGCCAGCTCAATATTTAGCGCATATAAAAAAGTTACGCTTTGTTTACTCTACCATTTCAGAGACAAAATACACCAAGGGCAACATCCTCACACATTGCATCTAGAGAACACACGTTAAGATCTGTACAAATGTGAATCATATATACAAATGGATAATGGAACCATCATATGATGCATATGGGATGGCCATCCAATGATTACAGTGCAAGACCTTAGGGCATTGATTCATGCAAGCCACACCAATCCATCTAATGTTAAAATCCTGGACAAATGCATTATCTATCTATCTATGGAACAACATCTGTGAGACAACATGAGCGTGAACTGTTTTCCCCCTGGGTCCAATATAAACAACCACTTGCCCAGAAGAGACCCCGCCACTCCTGATTTATGATATGAAGCATTTACCATACTTTTTACAATTGTGGGGAAAGGAAAAATGCAAGGGAGGAGAGAACAATCAAGATGGAAAAGGCTATTTACATCTTCTTAGCCTAGGTATGATTTATTGGAGAGCCTCCGGGTTCAAAGATGGGACCTGGACAGGGTTTCACAACCTTCTGCAAGGGAGGCTAATGAATTCTTTTGTAACTAACAAGCTTCACACACGGGCCAGAGTTGTAGATATCCAAAAGGTAATATGCACCGAAAGAGCATCACTACCACCACCACCACCACCACCACCATGATGCGGACTTGCTTCATATCACCTTGTGGCTGGCGCAAAGCATGGGTTCATCAGTTGACCAAACATGAGGCCTACTGATCTCATCATCAATGCGTGTCACAAGATGTAGATCTCATCATACTTGGTAATTTTCCTCAGCGTAGATAGACACAAAAGCATTATCACCAGCACCTGCAGCCAGGAGTGATTTGTATGGGTGGAAAGAAAGGCAGTTTACAGTGCCTATTCTTTGACCCATAAAAGACGGCTGGTAGCTAATTATCCTTAATTGTTCTCCTTCAAGGCTAAACACTTTGATCATCTGCTTGGCTGAGCCACTTGCAATGACTGGAGCATGCCGATGAACAGCTAATGCTGTCAGTGAACCCCTGTGAGCTTCAATAGTAAGATAGGGCTCTGCTGCCCTTCTTACATCAATAAATTGAATGTCTCCAGCTTGAGAAGCGCTTACAATCTGAAATTCCATAAATGACAAGGAGAGTTTTGTAAGGTCAAACATGACAGCAAAATTTAAATTTTTTCTAACTTCAACAATTGAAAATCCAAGGCTAAAAAGAAGATAAGCTACAATGAATTGGAAATATTTACCTTGAATGGATCAAACCCAGGTTGAAATCCTATACCTACAACTTGCTCTGTTCTTGGAGCGTGTGGTCGTGCCACAAAAACCAGCCTATATCAATGAACAATGAATTACATTCTCACACTTAACAATGTCATAGATACTAATTAAACATTTATGGGCAGTAACATGACTGATTTTTTTTTAAGAAAAAAGAAACTGATTTTTTAAAAAAAAACAAAAGAAACTGAATTTGCCATACAGAACATATGCGCCAGAGCACGTAAAGACTTTTCTATTTACCTATCAGGAGTACGAACATCAAATATCCTGACAGAAGCATCAAAAAAACCAGCAGCTAACTGACCACCACGAAGCTGAGATGCAGACTGAAACAGAAGCACCAAACACAGGTCACAGGCAAGAACACAAGATGCAACCCTAACTAATGTAAGATTGACACTTCCAGGCATCACAGCTTAAATCATATACATAAAGCAATAGCATAGCTCAGTTCCACACCTATAAAACATTAATGCTAAGGTACTTAAGACCCAAACCTCCAAAATAGCTTCTATATGAAGTTTGTTGTATCACACCAAAAAAATGATAGCAAGAAACTGAAGTAGCCATCACACTGAGATGCACATTTTCCATTCTATTCGTTGAGTCAAATTTTCTCGTTTGATGCACAAAGGAGCAAATCCTTCTGGAAATTTCTATTTATCTCCACCTCACAATGCTTACCTACAAGACTCAAGTTACCAGTTACTCCTTGAGAAAGCAACACCAGATCACACCAGCTTGGTCAAAATTTAAGCCATGATACCACCTTGCATCCATAAGGGAAGATGCAAAACCATAGCATTTCTTTGATAAGGTATAATTTATGGGGAAGATGCAAAACCATAGCATTTCTTTGATAAGGTATAATTTATGATTCAACTTTCCTTTATACCAAATGCATATACCTCAATTTCTTTCTGCCACACGTTTAACTTCTACACCGGATTCAACTAATAAGAATCTGAAAACTTGGATTTCACACAATCCAGTGACTAGCCATGAAACATTTACTTTTAGCAGTAATAGATTAAAATGAAGTGAGAAAATTGCTAGATACAGCAAGCAACACACAGCAGAGAATAAAGAAAAAGACAGATGACAAACAAGTACTTGAGAGAAAGAAAGCTATAAATGGCCTAGTTAAAGCACAAAGAAACATACTATATCACTATTTTTTGATAAGTCAAATATAACAAGGCAACACGAACTCACCAAAGCTGAAATGCAACTATCAGAAGATGATTTAATGGTGCTAAGAAGTTGCTCCTTGTCAATATCCCAGACTTGGATGCAGAACATATCACCAGATGCATACTATTACATGACAAAGAATAAGTTCCTGTATTAGAACAATCCTAAATGTTTAACCAGTAAACAATAAAACATCGAAGTAGTGATACCAAATAACCCGATTGCTGCTGCCAGTCAATCATAACATTGCGACCACCAGCACGATGGCCCGGAATTGACGAAAAAGCTGTTACAAGTTTCTGTCCACCCTTTACGGTATAGTTCCTCCATATTCGAACGTTTCCATCACCTGAAAAAAGAAAAGCTGATGTCACAATGGTACAACAGAAGTCCAGAAAGAAGCATAAAAGGGGATAAGCATACTTGAGCCAACTAAAAGCAAGCTATCATCAAGCTCATTGATAGGCAATAGTTTAGAAAGTCCTCTATCAGACAAATTGTGATTCCGAAAACTGTTCACTGGTACCGCATCATCATAGTTCCACACTCTGACATGAGAAACAAGAACTTAGAACAACTATAGTAGTGCAAGCACTAAAATATTTAGATTTCATGATAAGTTCCACATATTAGTCATTTATTTACCTTATTTGCTCATTTTCATCAGCAGCTACTACAATTGGAGAAAACGGTAACAACAAAGTTGCTTTTGTACCCAATTCGAACCTTGTATCCCAACTAGCAATTTGACTGGTCATCTTGCATGCTATTATTCCCACCACAACAAAAAGAAGGGAAAAACATTACTATAAAGAGACTAATAAGTGAAGAAAATCAACAGCAAAACTGTAATGGAGAACAACGTTTGCCCACATACAGGAACGTTGGCACTTTGCAATGCTATCCAGTGCAACCCTTTCTCTGTCTTCTCTTCTAACATTTACTTCATCATTATCATCAGAACCAGTCAACAGTGGCCTTGAAAAGTGACCACAACTCCAGTTGTAAATTGTTGATTGCGGAAGTAACTTAAGTTCAGAATTATTAGGAGTTGCAACAGAGCTTAAAAGTGGATCAGCTAAGCCATCAGGTGAATTCCAAAGGTGTGGTCTGAACTCTAAAGAACACACTCGGCGTAATCCTGTCAAGTAATTTTGCTGAGGGGGGCTAACAGGAGGAGTCCTAAATGCCATTGACAAATTTCCTGCAAAGATAGAAGGGCTCAATTCAAGTGCTATTTTCTTACTATTCCTTCCTAATAATCTAGTGCACAGGGAAAAGCGAGGCACTCCAAGTGCCAAACAGGTAAGGAGAATAGGACCTACCAGAATTCATGTCAAACCAAGATGAAGAACGTGCCATTCCAGCAAAGTTTGATGAAGTAGATGGAGCAGACGTCTCCCCTGGGTGAGCACTCCCACTGCTAAATCTTGTATTTCTCATGACCACTTGCTCCATACCTATGAGGGACAGTGCTCTCCGGCCAATACTTGCAATTCTTGGGTAAGGATCTTTAGCGACAGAGCACATAGTCAATATAAATTGCGAATAAACTCCACTATCAAGTGGCTTTGTTCTGGTATAGCTGATAACCCCATTACTTGCATTCTCTTTCAGCAAAATGCCCAAATCAGAATGCTGGGAAGAATCATCTGACTGGGGCGAACCATGCATTATGCCAGTTGTCGCAATTGGGCTGCTTGTAGAAATTCTACCATCATGACCAGCAGCACTGCTATCACTACCAACCCTTAACACAGGACCAATATGAGAAGGAAGGCCACTACTTCCTTGTATAAAATTACCAGAGCTGTAAACATTGCTTGTATCACTGATATTTGCCAAAGAAGGTAGTGACTTCAGCAGTGAATTGGCTTGGGGCTTCCAGTATTCCGCAGCAATAGATTTGAGATGCTTCTTGTGACCCGATGCAAAGCGGGTAAGCGCTGCAAAACATTAGCTCAACTCAAAACGGTTGCCAGAAATATACAGGGAATATTCTAAGTTCAACACATTATTAAAAGGTAAGTCTAGGAACTGCAATATGTTTAAATTGCACAAGTTGTCTCACATACCTACAGCGACCTCAGATCTAACAAGAGGACTACCATCTGAATAGACTTGTATAAGGCTTCGAACAATATTTATTTCAGCTTTCACCTTTTCATCATCATCAGAATCTTCATCACCTCCATTCAATGATGTTGACCCAATATCAAGGAGATTTCCAAGTGCAAAAACAGCAGAAGCTCTAACCTGATGAGAAAATATTAAATACTTATGTGAAGAAGGAATGAGACAAAACAAAGACAACGTTAGCAATCATACCTCTGGTTGAGGCTCTGATAATAATCCTATAAGAATTTCAGGTGCATTTGATTGCAGACCAAGTAGCTGTGCTTCAAGAAAACCTTCCCAGAGTTTCCCCAGGCATAAACAGAGCCATTGCAAAAGCAAAGGCTCTGTCTGGCCATCCTCAGGATTCTCAGGTTGCAGATGCCTCAGGCAAACATCTATAAGACCCACATTAATACAAGCCTCCTGACCCCTTTTATGTCCATCCACAATAACCGCTAAAACAAAAGCAGCCATTGCACGCTGCTCTGGGTAAGCATCCATACTGTCAAGAAACCTGATAAAATATGCATGCCCTCCATCTTTCACCAAATCAACCTGACACGACTGTCATTTAAAAAAGAAGAGCAAATTGTAAAAACACCTGAATCTTGAAAGAAAAAGGAAAAGATGGAAATGATTGAAAGTGGAATGCAAACCTTATCGAGAGCAAGAATTTTGGTCCATATAAACACAAGGATCTGGCGCAGCTCCATTGCAGTTGTTTGCAGCAGTTTAAGTACATAAGGGAAGATACCAACAGACAAGGCCTAAAAACCAAAGTCCCAAAGTTTGAAATCTTCACAATAGAATAAATACTGTGCACCTTGTAGGAAAAAAAAATGCAGAAAAGGAGATCAGGTCCATACCAAATCAACTGCCCAAGGTCCCATGTCAAGAAATCTTCCAAGCAGAACAAGTGCTCTAAATCTGTGTGATTGACTAAGCAGGACCTACACAAATACAAGCAGTGTAAACAGCAAAGAACACCAGGAAAAAAACTACTTCATGATAACAAGAGGAGCTCTATGTAACACATTTCCCAAATAAACAGTAATGGCAGAAAAGAGATGGGCAACCAAGCATTGAACAGAGCTTGAATGAATTAAAGATTTAAAGATATTTTTAATGGATAATGTTTGAATTGCACATGTACAATGGTAACTTAAATAGAACTAACATAGAATACTGGGGGTAACAAAAAGCCTCTTGGCTATCCACACAATGCCTCTAACCGCTATGTGGTCATTCGGATGCTGCCTCAACCAACAAAGCATTGCTCAGTTCAACCAAGCATGGATACTTGATTAAAAAACTTATTTACCTGAAGAACTATCGGTAACTGCTCTGGGGGGTTCTTGTCCTCAGAACCATGATCAAGCCACACTTCAAAAGCTGTCAATTGTTCCGTGAAAAATGGGCTTGGCTGGTTTGCATTAGAACATAAACCAATTAAGGGAACTGAAATGGCCACTGAAATGATGTAAAAATGGCAAGAGAAGTGTTGATAACATCTTAAAGTGTCTTCAAATAACAGAAACAAGTAGCACACCTGAAACTCAGCAGTTGGATCAGCAATTAATTCAGGAAGCTTAGAAAGGCATATCTCCGCAGCCATGTCCCACGCATCCCTAAAATTTACGAAATTAAAGAAATGCAGAAAAACCAGCTAAAACATAAACACAATAACACTGTGGTTAATTACCACATATGGTGCTGATGTGTTGGGGGTAACGAAGGGTATGAAATTGGAGAACAATTTGCAGCTCTCATGATTCTCTCAGCAAGTAAGAAGTTGCGAAAGAGACTGGCAACCAAAAGATCCTGCCTGAAAAGCCTCTGGAATAGATCTGCACAGTAGACTTGTATCATAAACTAAAAGCAATACTCCACTGACATGTTAATTTTCAACACAAATGACCTGTACCATGAGGAAGAACATTCCAAGCAATGGTATCTGTAATGGCAGTGAAAATCCAGTTCAGTTCCCCCAAAAGGGTTTTACGGTCATTTTGGCGGCCAGGAATTTGGTCAATTAGAGAGTAATCCAAGGAACCACGCGGTAACGATCGCCCACAAAACCTATATAGTTCATAGCCAAATCCATAGGTCAGAAGTAGTATGAAAAAAGAAATCATACAAGATCGGAAGTAGTATATCAATACAAATCAAAATCATTAAGTGAAGACAGTGAGAGTGATAACCAATGCAATGCCATTTTGATGGGTGTAGTAAGGCATGCTGTAAATACATCAGCAGGAAACTCTGCACTCTGTGGAAGAGTTTGATGCGCCTCACAGGCAGCAAGGAGAATGCAGTCCTTCAATGAAGATGTAGAAGAGCCAGTAGAAGAGCTACAACTCCAGTCTAGGCGCTAAAAGTAAACATGAGGTATAATAAATAACAAACAGCCCAAGAACAGTTACAGAAAGAAATGTCTTATTGACCTTGTAGTATCAAAAGAAGACGTACAAGAATTTGAAGGAACTATACCACACACACCTCTAGAAAAGCTTTCAGAATCATTCCGGCAGCTGAGCAGTCGAACACATAAATAGAAGGTGTTTTCAGCCACGAATCAAGATCAGTAATAGGCAGTGGAATATATTGCGTATAACTCTGCGCCAAATGCAAAAAGACGAGGAGCAACTACGTTGAAGATATGTATAAATAAAGAAATGTAACAAAATATGCATCATCTTAATAACATTTACCTTGTTAAATACCCAAATCTCTCCGTTAGCTGTAGGCTTTGGTACACCATGACCATTGTAATGAAAGAGGACTCTCTCTGATCTGGCATATTTACGGCAAGTATTACAAAGCTTCTTAACCTCCTCCACTGTTGGATCAAGCTGAAGCTTGTAACGAGCCTGCAAGCCATTTTGAGAATATGAGGATTTAATGATGTTGATTACAATATCATTTAAGTTAACAAAGGAATATAAGTGCCTCACCTTAGGTTGCCACCGCTCATACTGAGAGTGTAATGTTTTACCAATAGTTTCAAGAGCTTTTGGAGGTGCCATAGAAGAAGGATCTGAAAATGAAACAATGAAAAATTTATGAGCAAGTCTTGAGGGCCTGTACCAAGTTCACTAACGGTATAAAAGTTATTATCCTAAAAGATAAATTGGCATGCTTGTCTATGATCTGGTACAAATTTACTCCCCCTCAACAAGATAATAAATAAAACAAGTAAAGCATAGGGCAGAAAGAATATAACTTTGCCTCAATTTGTCATTGCTGACTTCCATAAGTTCACTATAATACAAGATTGTAATCAGTTTTCTGGTTATGAGTACTTCAGATATGATGGTAATAGGAAATTTTAATAAAGTGATATGCCAGGTATACTCAGTGACGAGTGACCTTAGTACAACCAACAAGGGGGTGCCCATCACTGGCAATCTGGCACCAATCAGAGCCACAATGCCATGTTTTATGTGACTACCTTATGCTTGAAATTTCAAATAGTTGTTCCATGCAAAACTTCAATGCTAAACATTGTTAGCATTACATTTAGGGTGTTAATCAATGGAACAGTCAGGGGGGCGAGGTCAAAATGCAAGTTGGCAGCAAGGGTCAAATATAAAACAATGCATGCAGTGCAGTAGAAGTCGCTGCTTATTTATGCATATTAATGGGCATATCTAACATGGCCTAGGAGTAGGGAGTCTAGACACAATAAATGAAATTCAAAAATTCACCTGCAGAGCTATCAATTCTCTACAACCAAACACTAAAATACTAACTTCAACTTGATGCATCAAATATGTGAGTTGCAGAAGATCAATTGATCTGTTAGTAGAATAATTCACTCTTTCAAAAGATCAGCTCAAAAATCAAGTATAACAATATCTCATTTGGTTAAAAAGCAAAAAAAGACTAGACAATTTTGTAGTACTTTTCTAAATATGTAGATGGTCAACATTTTAGTTGTCCAGTCATCATTACAACGTCAAGCACCTTTGACCAACAACATCTCCTCATTTAGCATCCATAAAATAATAGTAATAATAAAAAAGCACTTCCTGAACTGGTGAGCAACAGTTAATAAGAATAATAACAATTTGTCTGAGAAATGTTACACAATACGCAGATGAAATGCAGCAATTCTGGAATTTCATCTCACAGAAAAAAGAAACAAACTAACAACTGCAGGCAATTATATTTTTCCCAGCTAATTAGAATGATGGAAAAGCATATATGCATGACTGGAACTTGTACCTATCCAGCACTCCATTCTTGCACAAGGGGTAATTTTAATTACATCTGGCGGATCAACACTAATGTTTAAACACAATACAAGTGCAACACACCCAGTCTTCATCTGCACTAACAAATCCATTGTCAAATTGCAATAAATCAAGCAGTAAATATGCTGAGAACATAAGTAGATAACAAATTAAAAGCATGTGAACACATTATAAAATTTACACCAATTCCATGGTTAGACAAAAATAAAATAGGGATAAAAAAAATAGCTAACATGTCCAAACATAAGGAAAAAAGTAAAATATGATATAAACCAGCATTATGACCAAAGTAAACATACAATGAGCATAAAAGAGCTATATTTTGATTAGCTACTTTTAATGAGAACAAATAAGCTATAATTGAGTTTCGGCTCAATTTACAAGTAGGTCTTCACAACCATATTGCAACAAATGTGGATACAATTTTTTTTTCTTTTTTGCAGTACAATGCTCATAGTCAAAACACCAGACTACTAAACTATAGTTTAGCACTGAGACACAATGATCTAGACAAATATACATAGACGAAAGCCTGAGACAACATGATAGGGACTTCTGGGGAAAATACACACACACAACCAGAGCTTTCCATTAAACAAGTTGCATGATACCAATATCACATGTCTATGTACAACTCCCAAAAACAGTTAACAACAAAATGGATAGAGTGAGATCTATATTTCTTTAGCAAGGGGGGCAGGAAGAGAATGTACATGCTGATCAAATGGGAAAAGGTCCTCACCCCCTAAGAATTTGGAGATGTGAGCATAAAAGATTTGGAAAGGATGAATAAAAGTTTCTTACGCATATGGATTTGGAAATATGAGAGTGGAGAGAGATATGGCAAGAACAACTTAAAGCCAGATACTTGGGAGATAAATCAGTTCTGAAAATTAAAATGAACCGCAATGATTTTTTCTTTGTGTTCGGCAGACATCCTGGACATGAGATCGCTATGTGAGCAGGGTATGTGTCGGGAATGGCAAGAGAACAAGGTTCTGGGAGGATGGTGGTTACTGGTTACTAGAAAAACCACTTTCAAGTGAATTCCCAGAGCTTTATCAAATAGTTAATGAGAAAGAAGTTAAAAGTCAGTCAGGTGTTGAATGGGGATACCCACCTGACTTTCAGGACATACCTGTCAGAGGAACCAGCAAAAGAGATGACAAAAATTGAAAGATGTGAAGAAATTCAGCTGTTCATGTAACAGGATATAAGTGGTTTGGAAATGGGGGTCGAAAGGCATATTCACAAAGAAATCCTTGCACTCTAAGTTGACTAGCTGAGTTACAGTGGACATAAGGGTAGCATCTAAAACAAGTGAAAACAAGACAACCCAGAAAAACCAAAGTGTTATTGTGGATCCTAAGCAAAAGAATTATTTTAGCTAAAGACAACCTCCTCAAAAGGAGATGATGTGGTAACAGCAATTTTTTATTTATGCTCTCAACCTGAAACAATTGAATATTTGTTGTTCAAATGCCTGATCACAGTCTACACCTCCAAGCAAGACAAAAGCCCACATTGCTAGAAAGCTATATGATCTGGCCATGTAAATACCTAAGAGTGTCGTAATCAGGTCCAGATCATTGGCTTCGCATCACTGAGTTAGGCCATTTGGACACTGTGGAACAAGTACAACATGTGTTTTTAGAGCAAGAAGATGCTAGACACAAGTGAATTCATTAATAAATGCGCTCTTCTCTTGTATTGTGGAGGGCTGCAGAAAGCCAAGATACGTGCGAAGGTGAATATAACAACATAGATACATCTATCAATGCCAACACTTAGACTTTCATTCTTACTTCACTTAAGAGGATTAACCCAATTGGTATGACTGATTCCCTTAATCTTATATACAATATTTTCTCAAACTGAACTATCAATATGAGACTAACACATGCATTACTAAGTCTCTTGTGCCAAGCTGTGCCAGGGTATTACATTCACCCCCCTACAGATCACACTGGTCCGTCCACACTATACCACTCTAGACAACAAATGACCAGGAACGGTCTTCTCTGGCGATCTAAGCGTCTAATTGACGCTCACAACACAGCACGTGACACGATCAAGTCAAGGGTCAGATGTGATACCATTTGTAACACCCCAAGTACGTTCACCCATACCATTACTTAAGCTTTCGTCCTCACTTCGTCTAAAAGAGTTAACCCAATTAGTATGACTAGTTTCCTGTCTTATATACAGTGTTTTCTCAAACTTAACTATAAGTATGGGACTAACCCATGCATAACTAAGCCTATTGGGCCAAGGTGTTACAGTGAAGATTGACCCTCAAATCCTACGGAAGAAGGCAATTAAAACTGAGAAGGCAGAGTGGAGCAAGCTGGGCATGATTGTGTTGGACTTGTTGTTGCTTATGATCAATGATTATTGCTAATACGTGTTGTTTATTGCTTTGTCAAACTTGAATATTTCATTTATTTTGTAATAGGCAAACCGCCTGTAATAGCTGCCTAGATCGAATGGCCTTAAGTAGGTCTGGTCTATTACAAAACCTTAAATATTTTGCACTTATCTTTTCCCTAATAAAAATGAGGGAACTTCCCTTTTGTCAAACATGACGATGATCACCAAATCTCATTTCAATAGCCAATGAATCAACACATAAGTTTGCATACAACAGCATAGCAACAATGGTCGAAGATACTGTACTCCATTGGTATTAACAACGCAATAAACAGCAGAATACAGCAAAATGGCATACTGTTTGAGGCCATTCCAGAACCTCCCAAACTTCTTAAAACACTTGGGACTCCAAAACCTTTGAACTTCTAGGGGGGAAATCACAATCCTATTACACTCTAGACACCCATTCCACAGTACAACTCTCATTTGTTCACAACTTCTCAAAACAAGATCAAAAAATTCTATCATTATGCATTTCATCACTCAAAAAATACCATTATATCTACAAATATGCTGATCAAATCCCAATTCGAGAAACAAAAGGAGAAAAGATGATAACATTACAGGTATGACTAATTGGCTATACCCAATACCTAACCAGCAAATGCTAATTTGCCCCAAACAGCTCAATCAATTGACGACGCTGCTAATTGTCTCCTATCCAACTGTCCCCACACATCAAAGCAAACAAATAACAGTAGCAGCAGCAGCAGAAATACCAACAGCAGTGACGTGCGCTAAGTCCATTACCCGGTCCTTGGGCCGCCACTTAGAAACAAGCCCACTCTCCGAGGGCCCTGCAGCCGCCGCTGCCACCGCCGCCGCGGCCTCCTCTAACCCGTCGTGCCGCGGCTCGCACAGCACCACCACCTGTGGCGGCAGGTACGCCACCGCCGCCTCCTGCTCTGTCTCCCTCCTCGCCTCGGCTCCACCCGCAATAGGGAGCTCATCAACCTGGTGATGATTCGGCAAAGAACCCGAAGGCGCAGCCCCCGAGGAGGAGTGTACGAGCCTCGAAGCCATCAGATCCCCCAATGCCATCTAGCCGTAATTAAAACTTCCCGCACGTCGTCCTCCTCACCACACAGCCATGGCGAGCGGGAGATTCACTTACATCGATGGAATCAGCAGGACGAGCGAATCCGAAGCAGAGAGTCCGTCAGCTTGCTCGAGAGGGAAAGAGAAGGCAGGATTGAGGCGAGGTGATTGGGGAAGGGTTAAGGGTTAGGGTTTGGAGGAGTGGAAGAAGGGGTGAAGCGGCGGAGAGGGGGGGAGGAGGAGGAGGAGGAGAGAGGAGAGAGAGAAGGGAAATATATAGATGGAAATTGGATTTTTTTTTTCTTTTTTTTTTTTGGGTACCGTACGGCCGCTGCTAATTTTATTTCTTGGTGTTGGTGTAGCGTGAGATGCGTAGGCTCGTGCCCGTGTGCTTCTCGCTCGCCTTGTTTTTATTCTTGGTTTGTTTGATAGTCACATATAAAATGATGGATTGCAGCTCCAAAGCTCTAATATATCCATGACTTTTATAAATTAACAATTTTTAGTCAATATATACTTGATTAGTTAGATCATGCCGTTTGTGACATGAAAATAAAGATAAAGTATCCCATTGTGTAAATTATGGAAGAGTTGAACCAAAACTTACCATAAAATTCTAAAGCAAAAGCTAGAGTTTTTGTTTGCTAAAGAATATTAGAGTATTTGAAGTTTCTGATATAGAGTAACTCCAAGCAGAGTAGAAACATATTTTTTTATTTTTTTTAGTTTAATTTAACATATTTATGTTACTTGTTTTGTGTAGTGTTAGATGTGTAGACTCGTATCTACATGTTTCTTACTCGTCTTTTTTCAATTTTTTTCCTCTTGATTCGTTTGATAGTCACACGGATACAATGAGAGCTTGCATCTTGCAACTTGTGCATAGGACTTTCATGAATTAGTAATTTCTAGGGAATATACTGAGTAGTTAGATCATGTCATTTGTGACATGAAAGAGAAGATAAAATAACACTCGTGTGAATTATAGAAGAGTTGTTTGAATCAAACTTTATCATGAGATTGTCATTAAAACAATAGAAAGAATCTTCTTTTGCTAAAAAAAATACCAGTGTTGCAAGGTAGAGTCGAAGTAGAAATTGCACAATTTTAGTATTTTTTTTCAGTTTATGTCTAGCGGATTCATTTTGCCTATAGCTGCTTTAAATTATTTTTACATATTTAAGTAGGACTCTTTCTTTCAACTGTGTAAGGAATTTAATGCTTTATGTACCTCATGTGATTTTCAATTTTTCGACTATCTTCAGTTCCTTACATACTTTACTTGGAATTAGAGCCATGTAATTGGTTAAAGCGTGCCCAAAATGTCAATTTAATGTTCAACAAGTTCATCAACAAGCATATACCTTACAAATTATTCTCTTAATTTTGTCATTTGCGACTAAATTGTAAAACTCCTCAAAAGATAAGTTATCCTTCTTAAGATCAACAATTGTTGCGTCAAATGGGTTCGCAACTTCTATCTAACTACTGCAGAAATTCAAAAAAGTCTGTTGATGATTCTTCTTTCAAATCATTCTTTTCATTGCGAGTAAGCTTTGGAGTTTGTTCGACCTTTTTCATGGCCTTCTTGAGGTCATTGATGTCACCACGAAGCTTGGCAAGGTCCTGTACTCGCTTGATAAACATATTCTTAAAGTAACTTTTTCCTTCGGCTAGATTAGAGCTCATTTTTCTTTCTCCTGGTCAGACAAAGAAACAAAAATAATCTGATTAGATCATTTAAGATCATAAATCGTAAGAACAAATTTTGCAATAATTAACTTACTATCTAAGTCGACTTGTAATTTATCTTTTTCTCTTTGGAGAGAGGTGCATAATCGTTTGCTTTCCTCCAAAGATGAAAGGGCTTCAACAAGTTTTCTGCTGTTTTCCCCAACAGCTTCTGTTACTGCCATCTCCTTCTCGGAGCACCCTTTAACGATCTCAGTCTTAAGAACAAAGTTTTCCCTGTAACAACAAGAAATATTATAACAATTCAAAGAGGACTGAGATTAGAGCAAACTACTTACTGCTCTAAACGGTGACATTTTTCTTGGACGACCTTCAAATCATTCTTTTCATCGCGAGTAAGCTTTGGAGTTTGTTTGACCTTTTTCATGGCCTTCTTGAGGTCATTGATGTCACCAAGAAGCTTGGCAAGGCCCTGTACTCGCTTGATAAACATATTCTTAAAGTAACTTTTTCCTTTGGCTAGATTAGAGCTCATTTTTCTTTCTCCTGGTCAGACAAAGAAACAAAAATAATCTGATTAGATCATTTAAGATCATAAATCGTAAGAACAAATTTTGCAATAATTAACTTACTATCTAAGTCGACTTGTAATTTCTCTTTTTCCCTTTGGAGAGAGGTGCATAATCGTTTGCTTTCCTCCAAAGATGAAAGGGCTTCAGCAAGTTTTCTGCTGTTTTCCCCAACAGCTTCTGTTACTGCCATCTCCTTCTCGGAGCGCCCTTTAACAATCTCAGTCTTAAGAACAAAGTTTTCCCTGTAACAACAAGAAATATTATAACAATTCAAAGAGAACTGAGATTAGAGCAAAATACTTACTGCTCTAAACGGTGACATTTTTCTTGGACGACCTTGAATTGCTCTATCAAAAAATTCACCAAGGTCGAGTGGCGAGCAAAATTCTACAAGAAAGTAAATATCTGAAGATGTTACTCAAATAAACAATAAAAGACATTGGGTAAAAGTTCTACTTACCTCGGCGAAATCTTTAAGGAAAATCTTAGATCCCAAGTTGTCTTGTGCCTGCTCAGTGATTTGCAAATTCATTTCCAGAGAAGGACATAGAATGTCAGCAGGCTGAACCGCAGTGTTCAAATTCTCTTCTCCTTGATTAAAGGAAGGGAGGACTTCTGCGACCATGGGAGCAATAGAGATTCCAGCCTGATCGGTTATTCCCATGGTCATGGTTGCAGCCGCGACGTCAATATTCACATCATTAGCAAGTACCAAGGATTCAACATCTTGAACAACCTTGTTACTGATGGAAGTAGGGACCTCAGTGGTCCTAGCAACATGTAGTGCTACAGATGAAGCTGCCACATTCTCTATGGGCAGAGTAACTTCCACTTGTAACCTGATATAAACAGAACATTCAGACAAAATCCCTCAAAAAGGAAGTAGAGAAATAAACACAATAATTGAATGAGAATAACCATGGGTATGCATACCGGGAGCTTGCGACCTCCCCGGGGGTCCCAACAGCAGAAGTCTCCTCGGCGCTCACAGGAACCAGGTCACCAATTCCCGCCCCCCCAGTGGCGAGACTTAACAAGGCAAGAGCCGCTTGGACGCAACCCGAACTACACCCCCCAGACCCCCTGATGCCCAACGACGTCCCCCCTTCGGAGGCACTTGCTCCGGAAACCTGCTAGCAACCAAACACGAGACTTAAAAGAAAATGCTTTTCATTTCATCGGAGGAACATCTATAATTTTCCAGGTGTTTCTCCTAAGAAGCTATCGGGAGCAAAAATCCTAACAAAAAAGAAGATCTATCTAAAGTCCGGGGGACACTCATACTTGCCCGTTGAAGTCCCCCCCCTGGAGAGACCTCTCCCTCCCTCGAGGCGTCCGGGCTCGGCGAACCGAAGCTGCTCTCGAGGCCCCGACGACCTGATCGAAGAAAGCTCAAGAAGAAAAGGAAAGGCTCAAGTCTTAATCATATTACTCATGGAAATCGATGAAGACACAGTAACAACACAGAACATGATAGCTAAATGCAGGCTAAAAGTTTACTTACTTTGTCTTGCTTGATTCTGCCATTCCATTCCTTTGTCTTGCTCTTTATCTCTTTGGCATCAGAGTTAGTACGCTGAAAAATAAAGGGCAATGGAATTACTTCCATATGAAAAAGATCATATGCAGTCACCTAGAGCAAGTACTGTTGCTTCAGTGAGCAAGCATTTGCAAATATGGATACATAAATGGGCTAATTCTCCTTTCCATGCAGTTGCAGTACAATTCACAAACATTTTTACTAACAATGTCACAAGCCATCCAGCTGCAGTAATTCAACCCCCAAAAGACAAATAAGTGTGCTGCCATGTGGATAATAGTGAGCTCTATAGAGTCGTTGATAAAAAAAATAACAAGAGGCCCCAGGCAGGGGATAATAATACCTCTCACTGCCTCACATATCAACTGAACTCGCGACATAAGTAAAGAAACAATTCTGTCATGCTTGGTCATCGAATCTGGTTATTAAATCAGTATAAGAATGATAGAAATCAGAGAAACTAACTAAAAGAGTAATCTTACCAAAAGAGAATGCGAAACGTCTTCAACAGCTTCAGAATGATGAACTGTCTTAGTGTGTTGGACAATAATCTTCTTCGCACTTAGTACCTCTAGAGCTGTATGCACAGCAAGAAAGTATAAAGTTTTTCTCACGGCTCGTTAACGGGCAATAGCTAAGTACTTTGAGCATCACCTTTAGCCGTGGATGAGGATTCCGACAAGTAAAGACTCGAGAAATCAAGCATCGCCTTCTTCGCCGGTCTCTCATTAATCTCCAGGCCTACGGAATCACAGAACAAATTTTCTTTTTTCAAAAAAACTTTTTTACCGCGTGGTTAAAAAAAACAAAAAACAGAAGACAAGTTAAAAGATAAGAAGTGAGCTCACAGAAAGCGTCGGGCATGGCCTGGGAGGGTTTGCGTTTGACCCGATCGACGATGGGCTTCTCCGTCGCCGAGGTGGAGGCGTCTGGCTCTGCCGCCGCCGGAGACGCCATAGCCGGGACGCGAGGTAGGGTTGCGTTCTGAGCAGAAAGAGTGAGGCTTTGGGGGAAAAGGTAGATGAGAGGCTGGGATGCGCTTTAAGATTCGTGCAATGATTTAAAGGGATTTTTTTAAATAACCCAAATTAAAAAAAAAATTACGAAACTAAGATTTGAGAAATTTGTTTTTTTGACGTACCACATTAACATCCCGTGACTCAGACTCACACAAAATCTTATCGCAACTTGGAGCCATAATTAATTGCCATGCACTAACCACACCCACCGATCAACCACCGACCACCATCAATTGTTCATCAATTATCATGACTATTAATTATTATGCACATCAAATTGGTAAATTTCACAATTAATCTCTACTATAACATAAAATTTCAATTTTACACCCAGAATCCCGTATTGCACTAAAAAAACCGCAACTTTTAGACATGTTTGATTGTTTTAGCTCAATTGTTCAGTCGGTGCTCAGTTTCACATTTTACTGCACATATGTATCTCAAGTCACCCCTGTTAATTTTGTTGTTTTGGTGTTGTGCTGATGATGGCATTTACTGCACATACATACCGCCTGACACTGATGTCTACTCTATTCCGATAATTCTTACAAAGGGTGCCGCTGTCTTTCTGCTAGTTTATATTTCTGGATACATGGAATTCGACCTTAGAGTGTAATTTTTATTGTTGTTGTTGTTCAAATTAGTACGTAAGGTGCGCGAAGAAAAACTTTGGGCGCTACAATGTAACTGAGCCGCCGGTTGAGGCATTGCGCGATCCTCTGTACAAAGACAGAGACGGAGATCATGAAGGTGTGTGTGGTAGAATTTTGATCAGTGTTGATTTGTTTGGCTACTCTATTATGGTTCCTGTGCCAAGATGGATTATGTGAATATGCCTGAAAAAGTTACCATCCATAAAGGTTCTTAAAATTTTCCGTGGGTCATTGCCGTGACTCATGGTACAGATGTGTCCTAGTTGTGTGCTGAGGAAATCGTCGTTCTGATAGTATCTGTGAGCTATAGTTGATAGTTGATTTCTTAGTGTTTGTCTAGAAGTTGCTATTCACCTCAAGTTGCTTACTGAATTTTCTTGAAAAGCTTTTTCTTACTCAACAGGTTTTATTCCTATAATACTGTTTTTTCAAACAACAGAAATGCTTTGCTTCCGTGTTGAGAAATTGTGAGATAACTTGAATTACTCAAAAGGACTGTGATGGCTACTAAGTACTAAGTGATTCGGGAGGATCTCAGATCAAATTTAAAACGGATTCGCGATCTTGAAAAGGTTTGCAACTTTGAAAAGGAATTTGTTCTCTGTTTGAAATTGTAATCCAATCCAAATATAGATAGCTAAATCTACCTGTTTATGATTAATTAATTATATGAATCTAATACGCTTAGGTTGCTGAATCTGATACGTACTCATACGATTAGACTATAAATACCTTGTAATAGATCTAATTTAAATCATCGAAGAGTCATAGAACTTATTTAAGTTTTAGACACTTATAGTTCCTTCGACGTAGGCAAGTGTGTCTAACGTTCGATATGTAAAACATTTTTTGAAATAAAGAGTTGTGCAATACTTTGGGTTTCGATATTTCTGAATAAGATCCCGTTATTCCGCATATTGGAATCTGGGCGAGTTTAATGCGAAAATCAAGACTAGATCTCAAACGAATCACTAAGATGCCACTCTTTCGATTTACCAAAATATCGATTTACCATTTTCTTTTAATGCATGGTTTACTTTTTAGTTTGGATTACTTGTGAGATGCCAATAATGCAAGACTTCATTGGCGTTATTGTTGCATAACATGTGGGTTTGTTCTATTTGCTTATTTTATTTGTATAGGTCGGGGCTCTTCCACTAGCCATGCAAATTTTGTTTATACTTTATACGCAGTTATGCTTGTTTCTCGATAGTCAATGGTGCCTTTAATACATGAAGCACATATTTTGCTGCCTTCGTTATTTTTGTTTTCATGCTCAATATTTCATATCTGTTTATTTTGTAGGTTTTTTTAACCAAACACTACACAAATAGGCGGTTTAATGACCCGGAATTTTTTTCTTGATTTCGAGGAGATTTATGTCATCGACTCAAAAACAAGGTCAATCACAAGAGCTAAAGTTGTGGTAAGATATTAAAAAAACTAAGTTCCTTTGCATTTGTAGGTGTCATTAACTTTTCTATCAATACTCATCTTTCTCAAGATAATATATGTAGGTTTCTTTGAGTATGATTTTGCATAGATAAGTCAGTATGGTGCGTCAACATTGATGACATCCAATCATCTGTGACAGGGTACTGTTCCTGAAGGAAAGAACAGGAACAGGAGAAATGATCTGCTACTTATACGTGATGGAGGGGAGTCTTTCAAAAAAATTGACAAGGTAGTATTTTTGCTTCATAAATTTTTCATTTAGTAAAGAACTCGAAGAGCTAATTTGGGCAGACAAGAGGTGGAGAAGCATTTTCGGAAGCTCAGAGACTTTGACCACTCAAATTGGTTCTGATGAAATGGTAAGTCTATTCGATGGAGTGAAAAATTAGATGCAGCGATTTTGTTGTTTTTGTTGCTCGTGCTGCACGAATGTAGATCCAGTTGCCTTTGGGATTAAGTGACAGTTCATCTTTGAAGTAGATTTGTTGTGTGTATCAAGTGGAGTGTATGCCATTTAGACAGTGTATCTGTACAGAAACTTGAGAACTTGTAATGCACCACCTTGTCGAGTAATGATGAATGGTACTTCTGTTCCTATTTGTGCTGAAATATTAACATGCTGAGAGTTGCTTTGGGCAATCCTTGGGAAAGAAAGTTGCTTTTGGTAATATTTGGATTCAAAATTTGCTATTTGCATGTACTTGCATACTCATATTCAATTCGATGTAAGGTATAATGGATCTGATTCGTTCTGATAGTTTTCAGTAATTGGAGCCATTGCAGGTGGCTGAGGGAGGTATGACATGCCATCTGCTTTCATGTATAGTAGCAGTCTGGTAAGCATGGATGTTTATTCACTAGAGAAGCAAATCCATATCTGGAGTCTAGCATGATGAGTTAACCAGCAGATATGTGTTTCCAACCTGAGTTAAATAATGAGTTGCCATTTGCTAGTGCTGTGATTCAGGTTGTATTTGGAATTGCGGTGTGATTTTGTATTGTGGTGTGATATGTAACAGTTATCTCTTTTAGTCAATTTGATCTCTAAACTTATCTATATTAGTCAATTTTATCATTTCATTAGTTGAATAGGATTAAATGCAAATTTTGTAATCTAACACTATATTTTCATTCTTGAACTTTTATCATCTCTTGTTGTACTTATTTCTAAATATTTAATCAAAATAATAACATATTTTCAATCACTATTTTAATATGTCATGTCATCAAAAAAAATTGTTGTGGCATGCCATGAGACATAATATTATGTTAGAAAAGTCATTGTAACATGCCACGTTAAGTTATAAGTATTATGTCACAAAACTATATCATTTTATTAGTTTAATTAACAGTTGAGCCTAAATATTAAGCAGATTTAAAGGCTTATCAAGCTAAATTTAATGTTTAGAAATTTAATTGATACACCAACATAAATTTAAAGACACATAGTCAATTTACTCTCTCTATATATCATTGAATATACTTATAATTATAACAAAATGAAAAGTATATAATCTTTTTATAAAGTGGTACGATGGATTATTTAAAAAAATTAGTATGTACTAATAAATAGGTATAAACAAAATAAAAAAAAACATAGTGAAATCTTGAAGAAGTACATATTAAATACACATGAAATGGTATTATATTTGCATGATAAGAAAAAATTTACTATCGAGAGTGGGAGTAGAGTAAATACACCGGAGGGTAGTAGTGATGTTCCAGATATAAATACATTTTGCTCCACCTCTCCTCCCGCGACTCGCCATCCGCCGAGTCCGCTCGTGCCTCCACTATTCCCCCGACCGCCGCCGCGCGTACAAGGCTCTCATTGCTGCCTTCTGCCACGGAAACCCTCCTGACCCACAGCTCGCCGCAGATGTCTTGACGGAGATGGAAGAGCTAGGGGGCCAAGAACCCGACGGCCTGGCCCGCCTCGCTGTGCTCAACGCGCTCTGCCGCGCAGGCCGCAGTGCGGAGGCGGATTCCGTGCACAATTTTAGTATTTTTTTCTTCAGTTTAGGTTTAGCAGATTCAATTTGCCCTATAGCTGCTTTAAATTATTTTTACATATTTAAGGAGGACTCTTTCTTTCCACTGTGTAAGGATTTTAATGATTTATGTACATCATGTGATTTGCCAAGACTTAGGTTAATGGCCGGTGATCATAATCGTTGCCCCCCTCGTGCCATCGCAAAAAAAGGAGGCAAATGGAGATGCTACATGGAACTCAAAACTCTGAATCTTTGCTAATGCGAATTAAAGTCTTACTTAATCTTTTGCATGAGGCTACGATCCACTTCTTAAGCCTCTTAAGACATTAATGCCGATGCAATAATAGTGTTAAAAGTTAAGACATCATGCATGCTATAGGAGATATGACAAAGTTAACATACCTACCTACAGCGATAACGATGACTTCGACGGTTCCTCGATCAGTTTTTACATAAAAAAACGACATTAACTCGCTCCATTATGGTTATCTTTATAATGGAATGCTAAGATTGCTTGTTGTAACGACGGCAAAATAACTGTATACTGGAATAATAAGGAGGGCTCCAGAATTATGCTTTACTAGTAATCTCAGAGGATGGTGATCCGGAGTCGGAGAGGTTTTGTTCGTCTCTATCTAGTTCAATTATCCCCGACTGGTTCGCACTTCGCATCATGCTTCCTGCCTTCAAAACTTCTCGTTTCCTTCCTCCGTGGTTGGTCTTTTGGTCTTAAGTATTAACTTATCATCCCATTAGGAGCTATCTTTAGTCTTAATTGCACAACCATAAACTGTTTCCACTTTCCAAGCAGAGTAACTTTTCGGAATTCGCTCCAGCAATTATAAGCCGTATGTCTTCACGGTAATGCGCGCCATATCATAAACTATTGTACAACAAAAACCAACGCCAAACAAGTCAGGCAAGTGGTCATGTAACAGTGCATTGTTTTGATTACCCACATTAGAGGGTTAACTGCACCTATCTCATCGCCAAAAATTGCCCCGAGTTGAAACCGTAACCTAATCATTATCTTCAAAATCAACTTCTTCATTCTCATACTCGGAGCCAGAATCGTCCATATATGAAATAGGATTCTCAAAGTTGATACCATCATCGTCACCCTCTGAAAGCTCTTCCGTCAGGATGAACATTGGACTACCTTCAGCCACATTTGCAGATCGAAAAGTTGAGGAAATCTAAGTAGAAAAGCATCAAGCCAATTAACTAAAAATAAAGTGATCTTATGTTTACCATTCGAGTCATCTGGATCATAAGGATAGTCATCAGGGCCATCATAACATTCATCCTCGTCGTCCACTTGTAACCTGATATAACCAGACCGTTCAGAACAAAATCCCTCAAAAAGGAAGTAGAGAAATAAACACAATAATTGAATGAGAATAACCATGGATATGCATACCGGGAGCTCGCGATCTCCCCAGGGGTCCCAACAGTGGAAGTCTCCCCAGCGCTCACGGGAACTGGGCCACCAATTCCCGTCCCCCCGGTGGCGAGACTTAACAAGGCGAGAGCTGCTCTTTCGCAACCCGAACTACGCCCCCCGGACCCCCTGACACCCAGGGACGTCCCTCCTTTGAAGGCACTCGCTCCAGACACCTGCTAGCAACCGAACACGAGACTTAAAAGAAAATGCTTTTCATTTCATGGGAGAAACATTTATAATTTCTCAGGACTTCTCCTAAGAAACTACTGGGAGCAAAAATCCTAACAAAAAAGAAAACCTATCTAAAGTCCGAGGGAGACTCATACTTGCCCGTTGAAGTCCCCCCCAGGGAGACCTCTCCCGGCGTCGAGGCGGAGCCTTGGGTTCGCCGAAGCCACTCCGAGGCCCCAACGACCTTATCAAAGAAAGCCCCGGCCAAGCCCTCCAGCTCCGGGAACAGCGGCTCGAAGAAGCCGGGGAAGCTCCGAGGAAGGCGTTCCCCAATCACACGGGCGCCCACCCCCCGGTGCTCTACAAGAGCCGCCGCCATGGCTATCACTGGGGTAGCTAGGCCCCGAGCCCGGACGTTCGCCGCCTCTGGAATAATGGAGACCTGCTCTTTGAGGAAGCCCGTGGCTTCCCTGATCGAGGCCGGCATCGAACCGAGACTGCCTTCCGGCCCGAGGTCAAGCCCGAGCGTCTCCAGGGCCGAGCGGATCTCCCTCCCTGCGGCGACAAGGGCTCGGGCGCCAGAGGCTTCTGACTCCCGGAAAGCCACTCGCTCCGCCTTCAGCTCCCTCTGGAGTAGAGAGTTGGCATCCTCCGAGGCTAACAGCTGGGCCCGGACCTTCGCCAACTCCTCGAGAGCTTTCTCCTTCTCGGAGCGCTCCAAGGCAACCTCGTCTTGGGCCGCCTGCCTGTCCTTGGCGAGCCTCTCCCAGATGCCCTGGGTGAGAGCCACAGCCTACAAAGGATCAAGACTTAGGATAAAAATGAAAAGAGACGACCGGATAAAGTCCCCAACTTTTTTGGTGGTTACCCTTACCTGGAGGTTAAGGGAGATTATCTCACTCGAAAGCTCCTTGATGGTCCTTTGCCGGATGTATTTCCGGACCTTCGGGGTCAGGAGCTCCAATGCGAATTGTTGCGACTCGTCCGGAGACAACAAGGGTGTCTTTTCAACGGCAAGAAAGGACAGAAGTAAATTCATTACAACGGCAAGAAAGGACAGAAGTAATTGTCACAGAAGTAATTAGTATCATCAGCACAGAAATCTTTCAAATGCTCAAGGTGAAAAGGAAAGGCTCAAGTCTTAATCATATTACTCATGGAAATCGATGAAGACACGGTAACAACACAGAACATGATAGCTAAATGCAGGCTAAAAGTTTACTCACTTTGTCTTGCTTGATTCTGCCATTCCATTCCTTTGTCTTGCTCTTTATCTCTTTGGCATCAGAGTTAGTACGCTGAAAAATAAAGGGCAATGGAATTACTTCCATATGAAAAAGATCATATGCAGTCACCTAGAGCAAGTACTGTTGCTTCAGTGAGCAAGCATTTGCAAATATGGATACATAAATGGGCTAATTCTCCTTTCCATGCAGTTGCAGTACAATTCACAAACATTTTTACTAACAATGTCACAAGCCATCCAGCTGCAGTAATTCAACCCCCAAAAGACAAATAAGTGTGCTGCCATGTGGATAATAGTGAGCTCTATAGAGTCGTTGATAAAAAAAATAACAAGAGGCCCCAGGCAGGGGATAATAATACCTCTCACTGCCTCACATATCAACTGAACTCACGACATAAGTAAAGAAACAATTCTGTCATGCTTGGTCATCGAATCTGGTAATTAAATCAGTATAAGAATGATAGAAATCAGAGAAACTAACTAAAAGAGTAATCTTACCAAAAGAGAATGCGAAACGTCTTCAACAGCTTCAGAATGATGAACTGTCTTAGTGTGTTGGACAATAATCTTCTTCGCACTTAGTACCTCTAGAGCTGTATGCACAGCAAGAAAGTATAAAGTTTTTCTCACGGCTCGTTAACGGGCAATAGCTAAGTACTTTGAGCATCACCTTTAGCCGTGGATGAGGATTCCGACAAGTAAAGACTCGAGAAATCAAGCATCGCCTTCTTCGCCGGTCTCTCATTAATCTCCAGGCCTACGGAATCACAGAACAAATTTTCTTTTTTCAAAAAAACTTTTTTACCGCGTGGTTAAAAAAAACAAAAAACAGAAGACAAGTTAAAAGATAAGAAGTGAGCTCACAGAAAGCGTCGGGCATGGCCTGGGAGGGTTTGCGTTTGACCCGATCGACGATGGGCTTCTCCGTCGCCGAGGTGGAGGCGTCTGGCTCTGCCGCCGCCGGAGAAGCCATAGCCGGGACGCGAGGTAGGGTGAGCAGAAAGAGAGGGGCTTTGGGGAAAAAGGTATATGAGATGCTGGGATGGGCTTTAAGATTCGTGCAATGATTTAAAGGGAAGTTTTTTAGATAACCCAAATTAAAAAGAAAATTGCAAAACTAGACTTTGAGCAATTTGCTTTTTTGATATACCACATCAGCATCCCATGGCTCGAGCCTACGACAAGATCTTGTCGCAACTTACAGTCATAATCAATTGCCACACACTATCACACCCACGCACCAACCACCACCGACTACCATCAATTGTCATCACTATCAATTATCATGCACATCAAATTGATAAATTTCACAACTAGTCTCCACTACAACATAAAATTTCAATTTTAAACTTAGAATCCCATGTTGCACTAAAACATTGCAATTAAGTATATATTCATTAAATTCCACAAAAGATGTAAACATAAAATATTAAAAATTACTAAAATGTCATGGAACTATTGGAAGTACGGGTTCTCCATGCTAGAGTAGGGTATATCCCTAGCAATTTCTCAAGATGTGTTGCCTTGAGTTATGAGTATCACAACCACATCTCATACATATGTAATACTACAAAAGCATTAAGTGTTTTACATCAAGTACCTGTACACATCATATTTACATTCCTGACCAACAAGTTTGAATATAAGTTTTTGAAGTTTAGGAAAAACCACACACACGAAAATTAGACCTACTAGAGCTGAACTCAAGTGTGGCACGTAGACATCAGAAAATTGAATCAAAGTCACTATTCTCAAATGGCTTAGAGTCAATCTCCAAAAACCCTAAATCAGCACATCTTCCTCCTATGTTGTATGATTTAGCAAAGTTAAGTATTTGATACTCAGCAAATTACTTTACAAAAATGCAAATAATATACATAACTAGATAAATATGATGGAAGATTTATGGAACATGTATATAAGTTTTTCTCTTAAACATCATGGCAATATGTAATTTAAGGGAATAAAATTCTCTGTAAAGTTTGTACGATAATTAAAACAATTTATTAATATTTTCAAAAGTGAATTAAATGTTGCAATGGTAAAATCTTAACTTCCTAAATAATTAAAACTCTATTTGTGCTACACATATAAATTTTCATTTGCTGACTATGACATAACTTAAAACTTATATAAATCAATACATAGTAAGTTACCGATTTAAACATGTCACCAAACTTGTGGTTGGTACATCGATATGTAACTAGATGTATAGTAAAATTTGTTCAATTCTTAAGTTTCTAGATGAGATGTCAAAACCCATATATGTAAATGGTATCCACTAGCCTTTCATACAATTCCACCTCACCAAGATCGCTTTCTCTTTCAATTTTAATGAATAACAAAGTTTGAGAATATTGCCTTTCTAATTGTATAATTATTCATGATATAACAATTTAAATTACATGATGGAATTGTTGTATATCAACTAATTTCCTAGAGTGTCACCAACAAAATGTCAGGCTTGAGAAATCAAAAATGGCAATTAATGATGGATTGATAACTAACATTTTCATTTTGATATAAAGTTGCACATCAAATTATTATGCATTCTAAGCTTTAACCAATTTATTTAAGTTTTTCAAATTATAGGTTTCGAAATGATCGAGGATTGTGTGATTTGTCTTGTTGTTTAAGAGTGAAATCTTCAGAAAATTGATCTGCTGGTTGATCTGATTGCACTTCTGATCCTGAAAGATTGTTTCTTAGATGCGACAATTAAAACACACAACAGATTAATCAATTAGAAATTATACTAATAATATTTTTCAACCTAAGTTGTGCTAAAATGCAATGCAAGCCCGATACTACAGTTTTAGCTCAATTAGGGTTCAAAAAGAGTTGAAAACGGAAGTTTTTTTTAAGAGAACCTTTCCGAACAAATTGAAAATTAAAAAAATCACATATTTGGGTTCTAATTAGTAAAGCAAACTAAATGACATAATTGGATTTGAAATTAGAAATTTCTAAGGTCACGATTGACATACGCTATGCCAGCGACTGACTTTAGAAAAAACATAGTTGATTATTGAAGAAGTATATATGAAATACGCATGACATGGTTTTATATTTGCATGATAAGAAAAGAAATATTTACTATCGAGAGTGGAAGTAAATACACCGGAGGTAGTAGTGATGTTTCAGATATAAATACATTTTGCTCCACCTCTCCTCCCGCGACCGCCGCCATCTACCACTCGCCTTCCGCCGAGTCCGCTCGTGCCCCCACTATTCCCTCGACCGCCGCCGCGCGTACAAGGCTCTCATTGCTGCCTTCTGCCACGGAAACCCTCCTGACCCACAGCTCGCCGCAGATGTCCTGACGGAGATGGAAGAGCTAGGGGGCCAAGAACCCGACGGCCTGGCCCGCCTCGCTGTGCTCAACGCGCTCTGCCGCGCAGGCCGCAGTGCGGAGGCGGATTCCGTCCTGCGGTGCGCTGTGGAGTGTGGCGAGACTGTTAGAGATTTGCTCTTGTACGAGAGCTTCATGTGTGGTTTGTGCAATGCCGGGTTGCTCCGGGAGGCGCGCAAGTTGTTTGATGAAATGCTTAGGAGAGACATGCCAGGCGGACTGGAGAGGCCGGCTGTTGTTCGGCTGGGGCCTGGGAGGAGGGTGGTGTTCCAGATGCGAGCATCAGCCACAGTTTCTGAGGATGTCGCCATTGACGTGTATGTCAAGGCGTTGTCTGGTGCAGGGAGAGTGGTAGAGGCCGAGGCGGTGCTCAAGGAGACGGGGAGATGGATGTCTGGGCTAGAGGGGTCGGCATATGGCGCTTCTGTCCATGCTTTGGTTAAAGCAGGAAGAGTGAGTGATGCAATTGAGTTCTTTGACAGAAAGAGAGAGCAGTGCCGGAGAGGCATTGCTGTAATTGGAGACGTAGCTTTTGCTGTGGCAACCAATCTTTGCAAGCTTGGCAAGATAGAGGATGGTCTACGAATCTTGAAAGAGGTGGTGGACGCCGGGTTTGTCCCACTGGCCATGGTGTGGAACCATGCACTCAAGTGCTTATGGCAGCAAGGCAGGGAGCGAGAAGCCAAGGATCTCTTTGCAGAGATTGTGTCAGGAAATTGCGGTGGCTATGCCAAGCCTGATGCGGCAACATACAAAATCGTGATCATGGCCTGAGAAAGGGCGACATTGTTGCAGTGACTGCTCTCATGGAAGAGATGTCAGCAAAGGGTCTTGCAGTGGCTTTTGATCTGCACAGTGCAGTTGCGGCATGGTTGCATCAGAATGGCAAAGATTGGCATTGTGATGAATACTTGAGCCTGATGGTTGAGAATGGGATACTAGCTTCATACTCTTAATGGGAATGACTAGTCGATCCAATGTCAACGACTGGTAAGAGTCACCAGAAGGAGCTATCATGCCAGATCACATCGAATGTGTGGTGCCAAACTCTGACATGTAGATCAGTCGAGTGAGTAATCATCATCGCCATCGGTATAGCCTTCTCTTGTTAGGTACGTACGGAATTTTGCATAAATTTTGAGTCAAAGTTTGTGAAGAGCATGAAATTTGCATTCTGATCCTTTTTTGTTTCTTTGCTTTCATGTGGATTGATCGCATTACATACGTCTCGCCTGAAAACTAGAACCATGACGGCTAGTGTATATTTACCACCTTTACACTGGGTCACTGCCCTTCAAACTTGTCATCTCTCCCGCCTTGATCCCTTCTCATTTTAACCATCAGCGCCCTCGTGACGTCCACGCACAAGCTCCCATTCCTCACCGCAAAATCATGGTATTCTTGAGAGAACACCACTTGCTCCGCGTGCTCCACAACCGTGTCCATGGCCCGCTCCTTGAGCACAACACTGGAGCAGAGCTCTGCGACCTCGAGCACCTGGAGCACATTCCGGGGTTCTAACGACGCCACCAGCCGCGCCTCGCAGGTCCTCCTGAGGAAAGGGATGTCATACTTGTCGGCCGCAACGAGGAGAGACTGCAGGTGGCGCTCTGTCACGTCGTCGCCGAGGGTGCCGGTGTAGAGGAAGGCAAGGAGATGGCCGAGCCCGTCGTGGCTCAGCTCGGGGAGTGAGATGGAGTCGCCTGCTGGGGCCTTGTAGCGTTCGTCCGATGAGAGCATGTTTCTGAACACCTCTGATTTTGCAGCCTGCAGCAAATTAGTGTTGGTGGTCAGGACAAGTTTCAGAGCTTGTCTGAAACAAAATTCAGTGGGGAAGCAATTGCAAGACCCACTTGAGAGTCATCAGATCGTGAACTAGATTACAAGCAAAGCAAGAATGATTGGACAGTTCTTGACTAAGATCTAGGAGGACTGACCAGGAGAGCTCTGTGGGTGCGTATTGGGGCCCCACTTCCTGGTATCAAAACAATGTCAGTGTGGATACCACCGTCCTTGAACGCCACCACAAAGCTTTCCAGAAATCCAGCCCTTTGCTTCATCTCCTCCTCTCTGTCTCTCATCTCCTTCACCTGCTTCAGTACGTCTGTCATCCCCTAAACAGAAAGGACAAGAAGAAAAAAAAAATGTTGGTACAATATTTCTAATTGTAGTGTCATTATATCTATTGAAAGTACTACAAAATGCATATAATTTCAGAACAGTAGTTCTCAAAGTTTACTTGTCATTGTCAAATGTCAATGGAGTCGGTAAAGGTAAGGAAAAATGGAAAGGCAAAATCACGTTAGGTGATAAAGGACGTTCCATCATAGTATAGTTTTTAACCAGGCAGAATTCTTATTGAAGGCTTGGTTTAGTGTTATTGACAAGGCAAGTATAACAACCTGCACAAGCCAAGTTATTGGTACATTTCAACAGTTTGACTGTCAATAAGAATCCACTGTATGCGGCGAAGTTATTTTTTCTGAGCTGTTACAGAAAAACAATTTGTAATAATATAATACAATATTACAGTTACTCAAAATAATATTTTAGGCACCATGAGTGTAAGAATATGACATGCAATTTACCAAAATAATGATATGAAATCAACTCATTGGAACCTAAAACTAAATATTATACTGTAACAAAAGCAAAAACTAATCTTGCCTCGGCTGTGGGTTTTTAATAATTCATCCTCTACCATCATCAACATTAGACTATTGCATTAACACAAGATGATCAGGGAAACATACTATTTGGGAAGTAACCTCTGGAAACTATAACAAGGTGAGGAACTCTTGCCTTAGCTGAGTTGTTGGGCTTGAGCAACCCATAGGACTTCACCGAACTACGGTCATTGTCGACATCCTCGCCATCATTCAGGAAGGAGATGATGGCCTTGGCACCTTCATAGCAGCTGGAGCAGATGGTGTTCCTTGGAGTCCTGTAGAAGGAAGCCATGGGACTGCAAATGCAGCAATCCATGCTATTGTTGCGTCCTTGGCTCCCTCTGCTACCTTCTTCCTTTTTTGGCTCAGCAAAGATGCTAACAACAAGGTTGCCATTGTTTTTGTGTTATATAAAGATATTTGGAGAAGGGAGGAGGATGTTATGTTGCTGTTTGTTTTCTAATACTAGTGTATGATATATGTAGTGGTTGTTAACTAGAAGGCAGTACAAGTGTACAACTATTTCTTTTCCTTCTCCTTTCAGGCTTGGTTTTCATAAAGATAGCATGACTTAAAATAACGAGACATTTTAGTCTATACCATTAGAGAAAACGAAAATTTAAGAAATGTCATCACTTTTTGTCATATTAATCTCATACTACCTGATAAGATGAAAAACTGTTAACCAAGTGAAAATGACTCTTGTACCCTTCGAAGGTACAAAATTTTACTAAGAATGCCATTATGGTTGTTTCTTTGTCCTTGGCATTTCAATAAACTCCTTACAGGCGTTGACGATGCCGAGCCCTCGGCACAGCTCGAAGTATGCCGAGAGCTGCGCGCCCTGCTCCCCCTGCCGTGGCCGCGGCGTTGTCGGTGACGACTTGGACGGCGTGCACGAAGCCGGCGACCGGCGACGACTTGTGTTGTCTGATTGGTTCAGTTCAACTGAATGCTTAGTTGATCATCTTTGATGCTTATTTATCTCAAAATTAGAGAGATCAACTAGTCGCCTTGTGAATGAGTGCTGCATTGGTCACTGACCAAGCAAGAAGACGGCACTGGCGAGAAGAACTCTGTTTCTTGGTCAAGAAATCAAGAACCGCAATAGTTTCTTGGGAAGACATTATTCGATTCTAGAGACGTCGCCGGCGCCAGCGGTGAAGAAATCTGGTCCTTCGGCGGCGGCGGCCGCGAGGGTCACCTCGGCGGTGCTATTGATCACGGTGGTACTGGCGGTGGTGTTTGTTCGTGTCCGGGCTGCACGTGCTGCAGCGACCGAGGTGCAGCACGGCGACGCCCAAAGCCGACGAGGGCGCGGAAAGGGGGAGCGCTTGGGGTGGGCGCAGCATGGAGCGGTGCGTTGCCAGTGCTTGTGCCGCCATTGCTGTGGAGGGAGAGAGCAAAGTAGGAGATAGAGGAGAAGAAGCGGGATGTAGGGGCACTTTTGGTATTTTCAAAAAATTAAGTCTAACTGATGGTATTTTTGAAAGAGTTTGTGATTTCTGGTGGCATGAAACCAACAAGACAGAAAGTGATGGTATTTTTTGAAATATGTCTTTTTCTAATATCTCATAGCAAAATATTCCTAAAATAATACAATATCATTGTTAATATAAGTATGTAGTTTGGTGCACCGGCACTTTGCTTTGACTAAAACATAAAAATTGAGTTGTAAGGATGATAATGACATTTCATCTTGAGATGGAAGGAGGCATCAATAATCACGTTTAAAATGAAATGATATGGCTAAATAGTGCATGGAAGAATGATGGGCCAGAAGTTTGAGAGGGACTTTCCAACCCCAAAAGACTTGATGGAACTGGAAAGGGGCTGGTGGTAGGCACGGCTATGCTTAACAAGCTAACCACTATCCTCCCACTCATCCCAACCCCTTGTTTGTATAAGAATATATGATTGTTTCAAGGCATGCTTGTCTTACCATTGTCTCTCAAAGAAAGATCTCTATTATAACCAGAATATCTCTTTAATAAGAAGAATGTTGATGAGTAATTAAGATGACTGATAATTTCTGACAGAAAACTAAATCAAACTTTGCAAGCATGCATGTTCTTGTAATAAC
Source organism: Pharus latifolius (assembly GCA_019359835.1). Lineage (NCBI taxonomy): Eukaryota > Viridiplantae > Streptophyta > Magnoliopsida > Poales > Poaceae > Pharus > Pharus latifolius. The sequence continues at coordinate 72,770,471 of CM033329.1, read as the reverse complement.
ATCAGCATCTCTTAAGTTGTAACTTCGGACAATACTAACTACGTTCGGTAGTTCATTTTCAAATGTCTTACAAAATGTGTTTTGAGTAAAAAGCTTTTTCATTAATTCTAGTGCAACAAACATGTGTGCATTGATGATAGAATGCTCATTTATAATGACAGAACTCTGTTCTGAATCTCTGATCATTCTTGATGGAAAGAAACAGCCAATGCACAATCATTGATAAATTAAACATTTGATGGTAAAATACACCTAATCATACATAAAAGGGAAAAATTAAGATGGGTTTTGTTTGATAAAGGTGAGGACAACTTTGGTTGGAGATGCGTCAAGAGAATGGTGATGTTGGGTTGCACATGATAATCCCGGCATGTAGCTTGTGGATCTCGTTCTCTTATATATTGTAGGGTTGCTTGATGCTTCTTCCCTTCTATCGATTTTTTTTTTTTTGGAAGGATGAAAGGGATATATATCGAGACAAGTTTGCAGGGCTGGTTGGCGAAATATGTTACATGAGAGTCCACGACTATTGTTATGACATTGGAATTCTATGACGTAGAATATTGCAAAGATTTTTTGAGGCTGACTTAGTCAGTATGTCAACTATCCTATCCAGTTTCCTTGGTATGTGATGGATTTGGTAGTTGACTTCCTGAAGTAGTTTGTAACAGTCAACAAGGATTGGTCTGATATTCTAATGATAACCACTGACATGAAATGTTCTTTTGTGCACATTAGTGGTGAGGATCTGGTTGTCTTAAGAGTATATCAACACCTTGGAAGCCTTCGTCCTTGAGGTAGACCAAAAACCGTACATAGCGCCAAGGCTTCCACCTGCAAAGGAGAGCAAAAGTTGGAGGCATGCGCCTGAATGTGTAGCTTAAGAGGGTGTGAGAGGTCTGGATCATAAATCAAGATGCCTATTCCCACAGTGTTGTTGGGGGTCCAGGCAGCATCAATGTAGCATCGAATCCCTACATAAGAGTGCAGTTGTTGCTGGATTGTACCTTTCAGTCCGCGGTCTTGTTGTTGTTTGTCATTCTTTTCATCCTGTTGCTCATCATGCAGGAGTGTTTGCTGCATAGCAGATGCCAGGTGGATGGAAGTTTCTTTTCATCTGAACACAAGCCTATTGCACACTTTCCATATAAGCCAAATCAAGTTGGAAGAAAAGAGGGAACTGTGTGTGGTCTGCAATATCTTTCAATGCATTATGGATTGCCCTGACAATGTGAGTGGAAGAAAAATGAGGATGATTTGAATGCAAAGCAAATTGGGATTGAAAGCAGACAGCCTTGGAGTATTGACAAGTGAAAAAAAGATGACCGTCAGTTTTTATTTGCTGACATCTAGGACAAAGGTTGCTGGAGTTTTTTGTTCTTTTACTTACTCTCTCCCTTACTAGCAAGCTCTCGGATGTACTCTCACCTTGCACAACTTACCTTGTATTCCTAGTGTCTGATGTTGGGTTATGTTCTAGTTGCCAGAAGGAGTATAAGTCCAGCAGAGCTCCTCATCCATTTCATTCTAAATGATTGGCGTCTTAGATATTGTTTGCGCTGTCTACAGTCCAATGAGTTGCAGAAGGGGTCAAGTTCCATTCGTTTGGATTACAATGCCATCACTGACTCACTGTTTGTGGCATAATAAAGTTTTTGAGGTTTGGGAAGGAGAAAATCATACGACGGTGTCCAAATCTCACAGCCTCCATGTATGACTCGAAAGGATGTGTTCGATTTCCAATGACCCAGTTTGGAGACAAATTTATCAATGGGAACCCCATAAGCCCAAGAGCGTGGTTTTTTTTTAGATTAGCAATGGGATTTTGAGCGACTCAAGGGGATTTTTAGAGCATGCCTTGCATGGCCGGCCCGTTTCATGGGCCATGGCCCCGTGACATCTTCGCTTCCATTTGGGCTGAGCTTTCTATGTGTTTCTTATAGCTTTTTTTTTTTAATTTATGAAATGTGAAATAGTAAAACCATCATATGGACTACTGATTACTACCAACTTGTGGGCTTGATCTAATTGTTTTCCAAATTTATTTATGGTTGTATGAACAATATTTTCAAGGGGGGAGATCATTATGCATTGACTAGTTTTATATGGAAAACTCACAATTTAGTATGTAGACTTTCAGTTTGGAGGAAGGTCTAAAACAAACTGTCCAAAGTTAATGGTATACCCTCAGCTTTGTCTATTTCTCCTCTTTTTTAGACATTTGTCAGCTTCATCATCCCAACAATTCGTATTTCCAAGAATCCCATATTCTCCATAGAATGTGTTAGAATCGGATGGTTAGTTGAGATTGTAAAATTAGATATGTGACAAACAAAAAAAATAAAAAAATAAGCAGATTTTCACAGAATTCACCACGCCAACTGTGTCTTATATTTTCACTTGACGTCCTCGTTAAGATTTCACTATCAATGACGTTAGCTTTCAAACAAACTCTCGGACTCACCACAAACTCTTTATAACAGTTTTCATACTTAACATAGAATTGGGACAGTCAAAAACCTTTCGCTCACATATCTTGATAAAATGGTCTTTGCACACAAGCAAGACGACCGAACATGACCATTTATCTAACTAACATATACAATATTCTAATTCTGAAAAAAAACCAATATAAATGATCAAACTACATGATCATATTACATTAAAGAACATCATATACTTGCATATGCCCCCGTATTTATAGCATTAGTTTGTTGGAATTTAAATAGAAAATAAATTTTAATAACAAACATAAATCAATTCATGTTAAACTTAGTTGTAAATAACATGGAATGTTCAAATCAAATCTTATATATTCATATATAAGATTAAAAATTAATCAACGAAAATCTTATCTCAACAAAAAATACTCTTAAAACCCGCATGAGAGCAATAATCACAATCAATCTATATGGAACATTTTTCTATGTTTTCTTTTTCTAATCTTACAGAATATATAGCATGCTATATGGATGGAAATATGATTATGGTATCACAAACATAACACAAAACGGAATGTACTATTTTTGCCTTTTTAGTTTCTAGAACAAATAATTGCCAATTGTTTAGTAATCTTGTTCTATTTTTTTTCCCATGTTTCTTTCAGCGAAGCATATGCGGATATGCCACCTGAATCTATATCATCTGTTGTTCCCAGCAGAGTTTTTTTGGCTCACAACTTAGCACCTCCACTTTGCCATTATTATTATTTTTTAAGAGAAGTAGACATAACATCAAATGCCATCTTCGTAGATCTCAAGCCTAATTAGACAAGTACATCAAAAATAGCAACAAGAATTATCCTCTTATTAGTTCCACCCTTTAACAAAAATATACATAAAAAGGCACAATAGCCGATCATATGGGCAATTATGATATGCTCTATGAAAATGTTGTCATTTCATCCTCATCTGACATCAGCTTCAAAACTGACATCAACGTCAGCAAGATCATCAACCACCTGAGGCTCCAAGTAAGCCTACAGTCAGTGCCTGTGAACATCTCCTACAATACACATACCAACCAAAAAATTAAGCAATTAAACATTAGTTTACTTCTCCAAATATATCATAGAATACAGCTACAACAAAACAAGATGTATATTAGTATTGATCAATAAGGACATACCTGGCTTACATGATCTAGAGAATAGGCTTTAAAGATGTTGTTTTGTGGTTGTAAACTATTGCTGTTGCAAATGTTGTTGTCCAAAATACACCTAATAAAAAAAAAGAAAGATCAATAAAGGAAACGAGTTAAAAATTGTTGGAGGTTACTATACTTGTTTGGTGCTATAAAAAATAATCACCAACGCTCTTGAGCTTGCTCTCTATGATCTAAGCCTTCAAGGAGCTCATCTTCCCTACCTAGTTAAAAGCCTAAAAACTGACGGATTTGAGTTTTTTTTTTTGAAATTAAGATCAAATTCTGATGAATTAAGTGAGATGATAGAGCGCATATTTATAGGAGAGATTGCCCATTGGTTTGTATCAGGAGAAGAACACAACCAGTGGGTGATTTGTTTTTGTGTGTACCATGGAATAGCGATTTCCAATGTACAACACACCAATATTGAGTAGTTTAGGAATGGGAAACACACAATATTTATTGAGAACCAGCTACTAAACGATTGTCTCATGTAATGTTAGCCATCCATTTTGGAAACAGGAGGCTCCCTTTCACAAAAAGAAATAGATATGTAGTGGGTGCAAAACCAGAAGTAATTGACAAAAACCAGAAGGAATCTTTTTTGGCTCTTATTCACCACAAAACCGACCAATCTATGCAAATATAGAGCGCCCTTTTTGCTGCAGAAGATAGCATCACATCATTCATTTTCACCATAAAGGTTGTGCTAGACCATGTCTCATTGTACACATACTTAAAAAATAAAGTTAAGGAAACAAGTTTGTGTCTAGAGATCAATGGATAAGCAAATTAATTAAGCAAACTTGCTTAAAAAAACCTATTTAAAAAAAACTTGATTAATGCCCGATCTACACTTGATGCTTTTCTGCGATACATCTTTGATTGTTAAAGCAAAGAAAGTGCAGTAATATTTTGGTATCTGGGAGGCTTTCTGTTCGCAATGAATTGGGCTCTCTGTCAGGGGTGTTTTTCTCTGATGCGCGCCTTCTCGAATTTATTTTCCAAATAACAAAAAAAAAAAAAAAAATTCAAAAACTAACACCTAACTTTTAAATTTTACTAGTTGTAGTCTAGTTGGTTAAGACGCTCTCTCTCTCCAGAGAGACCACAGTTCAAATCCCACCCCTGTAAATATTTATTCAATTTTTAGCGCGGCCCGTTCGCGATAGAAGACCATTTTTGCAAAATTTAAAAGTTAGGGGTTAGTTTTCGAATTTACAAAAAAATTCCGCCTTCTCATGCTGTAAAAAATTACTTTTTTTATTTGTAACAAGTGCATCAAAGTCCACTAGAGTAGCGGTCTGCAATGAATTTTTCTTTCTTATAATAAATATAAAAATATTTTTGTTACATATTTTAAAAAAATCTTTCTCAAAAACTAAATTATTGAAATACTTGACTTTTCGATTCTCTCTTTTAAGGAGTGCCTTCCTACTGAAGATAGCCTTTCTGCCTCTACTATTCCACCATGCCATACTGAGTGGCAGACTGATCAACTCAAATAAACACGAGAGTTTTCTAACGACCTGTCTAATCCACTACTAGTGTCTACTAGTGCGCTTGATGCTGCAATTTGGTGATCTACTTTGACCTATCCTAATCCAATGAAGAGACATGGGATAGGTGGTTAGGCTCTATTGGCCGCTCCTCGTCAGACGTCAAAACCGAAAGATCAGTGGCAGTTAATGCGCCGCACCAGCTGTAGACTGTAGGTATCCTGTAGATATCATGTATTGTAGGTAACGTAGTTGCAGATTAGTATATGTATGTGCAATCATGCCAAACTGTAACATATGTGCGACTGATGGACTGCTCGACAGGCCAACAAGTCTGTGGCAGATATATACACCATTTGCCTGCAACTCGCAAACGTTCACGTCCTTTGGGAATTCTAGAACGGTGGAGCTTGTCGTAATCGTGCATCACTGGCATGCACTTGTAAGTATGTTTGCCACGACCACCCAAAGTTTGACGAATTTAATCCCCTTTTTGTTAACAAGCACCACCATTATCCAAGTGTGCTGATATTTATTCCTAAGCAAAATTTTTCCAGCTGTTCCACCATGGGACTAGAAATTTTGTTAGTCTTGCACAATGAAGTGAAATTTCACTTCTCCCCCTTGAACTTGCCGATTTTGTCAACTTTGCTTTTTCTAACCCTCCCAACAACAAATTTATAAAGTTCTAAAATAAACACAAGAAGTCAGCTGAATTATTTATCAATCAAAGTAAAAATTGAGATAGCTAAATAGAAATCGAGTTCCGCATAGTAAATTCCCAGGCATAAATATGTAAAATGAAGTATGATTGTGTACAAACAGTTGGCCTCTTTCTGCCTGCAATCTTGATGCCTCGCTTGTTACTTGTGCCTAGCTCATCAAAGAAACCAACAAAAAAAAAATGAACTCAGAGGTAGTGAGAGTTGTAGACCAAAGCAAGGAGAACTGAATGACTTTGAAAAGCAAGAGAAAGTTCTCCAAGTTTGGGAGATCTGCAAACATGTACCATAAGATTGGCCATAACATTCTTTCTTTGGTTCCCTAATTTTCTATCAACTCCAAAAAAAAGGCTAAAAGTGATTAATTGCGCCCAATTTGTTGACAAAGCGAGAATATTATGCACCGAGCGTATTCACACCTGAGATTTATATATGCACGACCAAAGTGACATGCAGCCCCCACATATCTTATACCACTCAACCGCTCCAGTTTGGAGACTTCTATAATAATACTTGGAACTTATTGATAATGGCATCCCAGAATAGTTTCTTCACTGGATGGGCCAAAAAGCTTCATGCATTATGTTAAGAATATGAGATTGAACATGTATAATGTAATTTCCTTTTGATCACTTATTATGTTAAGAGTACATGATCGACCATGTAGCACATGATTCCATAATTTATTCTAAAGCAAGTTTCATGTAGTTAGCAAGTGAAACAAATAAATTCAGTTCCATGCATGTACCTTTATGTAGTCAGAAGCATTTTGCATGCTCATATATTATTCAAAACAATGCCAGATTTCAAATTCCAGTTAAAGTATTAACTGGGATGCCATGCAAACTGCTACTTTGCTATTCAAATTAGTATTATTATGCAGGAAAGCAAGTTGGGGAAGCTCCACCACTGTAAAGAAAAGGATGAATTTTAGGTATAAAATAGGAACCAGTATGTAGGAGACATGAGCTTAACATTTCAAATCAAAGAATACACCCTAGTCATGACATGATACAATATCACAATTCACAATTAACTATTTAGAACTAGTACACTTCTTGATAGTAGCCAAAACGGTGTGATATGAAGATATATTCATAAAATATTTGGTTATATTGTACAATCAACTGCAATAGCGAATTACAACCATGAAAACATTATAAATTTATAAAAAATTCCACTATTTCTTTTTCCTCCAAAACAAAAGAGGGCATACTGTAATATACCAAGAAGTAAATACCTGCATACCAAGTACAGTTCATGCTTAAAAAGTGCAAATATTTGCTGAACTGCAGATAGAATTGCCTTAAGGAGGCAGCTTATACTTTCCAAGCAATTCTTGTAGATGATGTTAGGTGGATTGGATCAAAGACCAAACCACAAAGTATGTTGCACAGATATAGGCATGCTCTGATACTCTTCTTTTTGTACACTTTCCAACCATAGACTGCTCTATTACTAAAACTAATGCACAAAAAAGAAAAGATAAAAAGAGGTGCAAGAATATTCAAAGAAGTAGCATGCAAAAATGAGCAATTGAGCGTGCACAGAGCATTCTGCCTATAAATACTCATGCATATGTGACCAACATTGCACTTGTCACCTAGGTATTAAACCTTTTATTTATACAAGCAAATGGCTTCCAACAATGCCTTCACTTGCATTGCCATAGCCTTGTTCTTTGCTGCAAGCTTAGCTTCAGCTCAGCTGAGTGCAAGTTTCTACAACAAGTCATGCCCCAATGCACTGTTCACCATCCAATGTGCCGTGCGCAGTGCCGTGGCAAGGGAGAACCGAATGGGCGCGTCATTGCTTCGCCTCCATTTCCACGACTGCTTTGCTAATGCAAGTGTCACAAAACCTACACATATACTTGATTCCTCACAATTTGCAAGTTTCAGTGTTCCAACGGAGTGCATAATTTACGCCATAGGTTGCTCTTTTCGTTAGGCATATATTTATATAGGGATATATATCATGTTCGTGTGTTATAGCAGTACTGACTGCATATTCTTACAACAGCAAATCTGAAATCGTCAGAGAGTAGATTATCCCTATGTGTTACTTGTTATTTCAGGTGTTCATACAATCTTATATAATATACTTAGTCAGTGAAGTTATTTGGTCTGCACACTATGTTTCACAGTTCAGACTAAGTCTGAATTTCCTACTTAATTCTCTTTACACAAGTATCAAAATGTGTTCACGAACTAACAGCTGACTAAAGTTTTTGATAATGCAGGGTTGCGACGGATCAGTACTGCTAGATGACACCCCCACCTTTACTGGTGAGAAGACCACTAAGCCAAACAACAACTCCCTGCGTGGATTTGACGTAATTGACAACATCAAGGCGCAGGTTGAGGCGATTTGCCCACAGGTGGTTTCATGTGCTGACATCCTTGCTGTTGCAGCACGTGATTCTGTCGTCGCGGTATGATAATGCAAAATTCATTTGAGAAACTTTAGCACAAACCATGGACTAATAAAAGTTCCCATGATATCAGAGCAGGATTCCTGAGTTAGAATCCCACAAGTCCTTAGTGACTGCAATAATCAAAAAAGATATCCATCTACATGTACAAAGATTAAAAAAACACAAAATTAGACCTAGGCATGCAGGGAAGTATTGAGAAAGTAAAGTCATCGTGCTTGAACCTTCAACACTTAGAGTAAACTAGTTGACACATCAAAGTTTTCAACAATTACTATATGTCTTCCACACATGCAATTGAATTTTGGAAGAATAATGCTGAAAGCTGACAATGTGCCTTTAGCTAGGAGGGCCTACCTGGACTGTACAATTGGGGCGGCGGGACTCATTGACAGCGAGCTTCGATGCAGCAACCAATGACATCCCAGCACCAGACTTTGATCTTGCTAGTCTAACCAAGTCCTTCTCAAACAAAGGGCTGACTGCAACTGACATGATTGCCCTCTCAGGTATACATCACAATCCTTGCCATCTGAGTGTATATGTTAGTACTTCTGGTAAATACTGTCACCTGACAAAATTGATCCAAAAAGATATATAAGAACATCAGAAATTATCCCAAGCTGTAACGTCATTGTAGAAGTTTATCCTAGGCTGTAGGCACTAACACAGAGTAAGTGCCATTTCATATCAATATTCCACATCAGATGAGTTGTCTGATCTTCTCCTAAGTACTTCTATTTGACAAATTTTTCCAGGGGCTCACACAATAGGCCAGGCCAGATGTGTAAACTTCCGCAACCGTGTCTACAGTGAGAGCAACATTGACACGTCCCTTGCAACATCCTTAAAATCCAATTGCCCAAACACAACTGGTGACAATAACCTCTCCCCCCTTGACGCGTCGACACCCTATTCTTTTGACAACTTCTACTACAAGAATTTGCTGAACAAGAAGGGTGTCCTGCACTCTGACCAGCAGCTGTTTAATGGTGGCTCGGCTGACTCCCAGACCAGTACCTACTCATCAAACATGGCAACATTCTTCACCGACTTCAGTGCAGCAATTGTGAAGATGGGCAACATTAGCCCCCTCACAGGATCCAGTGGGCAGATCAGAACGAACTGCAGGAAGGTCAACTAAGCCTCGCATTTGTTACATTGTGTGTGTGTGTGTGTGATGTGGTGTAATCTCGGGAGAAGGGAGAAGTGTCCCTTGACAATTGACAATGTAGTCTTCCTGAAACTGTTTACTTCTACTACAAAGTAGAGATATGAAAGGAATAAAATGAATCAGCATAGTTGTGACAGTAACACGAGTTTCAATACCCCATGTTTCAATTACCAACACTTGCACCTTCAAGGCCATGAAGCAGCATAGTTGCAATAGTAACACGAGTTCCAATACCACAAAGTCACACTCATGTTGTATGTTATCAATTCCAAGTAATTTCCAATTTTTATATTCAATAATAGACATTCACAAAGATGCTGTCATGCTGACATTACTTATTACTCCGCATACTGTACGTACCATAATTCATTGACCATCTCTTTAAAATTTTCAATTGGCAATTATAGGATATCCAAGAGGACAAACATCATGCTTGTATGGAGGATGCTTTATGTTCACTTTTCACAATAGGGCTAAGAACTTTAGGAGAAATACTGGTCTATGTTGTCTACCTCAAAAGTTCTTTAGAACAAATCTATCAGGCAGCCTAGGACAGAAATTGTTTAGTGAGACATATGTTCTTAGAATATCATGGATTAGACTATAACCCATTTTTGGATCACTACAACCCATTTTTTAGGGCAAATTATTCTATACCACTACAAATTTCCATGATTTGTATTTGCCACGGTCATATGGGCTCACTTCTACTTTGTTAGCCTCACAAATCACAACTTTAGAACTTTGCAATAGCGTGGAAGAAATTTTCTTTTCTTTTTTCCATTTCAACTTTGATCTTCTGGTCATGCAATCCAAAGTCATACAAGAAAATAAATTTTATATTGTAGACGCAAGAAGAGAAATAGAAGAAAATATATGATATCAGGCATATATCACCATTTCTAACAAAAAGAAAGTAATTGATATGGTATTCCCACTGTAAATGCTCGACATGGATTTCTTTTCACTTGTGAACAAGAAATATGGAACAAGCTCTATAAAAGAGTCCACAACTCAATTTGCCACCTGCATCTCCAGAAGACAGCAAAATGAATGTCCTCTTATTGTTATATAGTTGCGACCAAACTCAGGCCTGATGAATGTTGCGGATGGCTGCATTAATGCTTTTACAGTCAAAATCCATTATCTTCATCCAGTTCTCAAAATCTCCAATTTCCTGTAACATAATTGAACAATTGATGCTTTCCAGAAGTAAAAAACTGATAATAGTGACAAAACATACCAAAATGGAAATAAGAGAAATAAGACATAAGTAACTACAAAATTTGATGTCGGAAATATGCTATCCGTCAAGAAAAGGTGCTGTAGGTTTAGTATGTTATTCCAATTTTCAATTTCTGCTTCATGTGACAATATTTTTGGCCAAATTTAACCAAAGCCAAAAGAAATGTAGCTTTGTGTTTTTACATCTCATACCATCTAGCTTTACAATTATAGAGTATATTTAGGGTCCGCTTTGCCTAGCTTAGCTTAGTATTATAATTCGGCTGAAGCTTATAAATCCAATAAACTGATAGAAAAAGACTTAAGTTTATTTGAAATTTCTAATTCAAAAAGGGGCTTTAGCTTAAAGGATAATTCTGAAATTTAAGCTTCTTGTTTGGCCCGGCTTTAGCTTGCCTGAGAAACTAAAGCCCAGACAAGTCAGGTGAAATGTGCCCTTATGTAGTAGGTTAATTCATGCCCTAATCAATTTACTTTGTAGGATTTAGCATGCGAAGAAAGATATACATGAAAGGATAACACACATCTGTTGTAATGCAGCAACAAAATTACTTTAGCAGTACAGTTCTACTTGTTGAGAATAATTTCACTAGCCATGTGAATAAGATGTAGCAATTAGCTTTTTTAAATTCATTGCTAATGATAAGAGGGTAAGAAGAGGAAGTTGTATGAGAAATTGAGAAAACAAGGGAAGCCATGGTGAAAATCACTCTACTTCCTAATGCTCGACTTGCATCTGCCCAATGTTTAGACCCCAACTAATTCTTTGCACATAGTTTGTAAACTCATAACATATCTAAACATAGTACAATATTGTGTTCAGGTGGATTGTTGTCACAATCTAATTGATGATACCTAAATAGTGATACCTAAATAGACAAAGCATAACAAATCAAGCACAGGCCAGCACTCAGTGGTAGTGCGGTCACCTTCAAAACTGAGTTGATTGCTTTGGTGGAAGCAAGCCATTGATCAGTTTGCTTCTTGTACCGCGCGATTGAACCAAGCAGCTCACGCACTTCAAGTTCGATGCGCTTCTCGTTTACAAAGAGCTCCCGCACTCCGCCATCCACTGTGTCCACAAGAAGATCGGAGACCCGCACCGCTGTTCGTAGAGCATTCTTCTTTGCTCTTTCTGTGTGGGAAAAATGGACGGTTTCAGCAAGAAAAGAAGGGCCAACACGCCAGATAATGCAACTATCTCAAATACATAGTTACAATTTGCATTGCTCGCAATACCAAAATAGTCAATTGTACTATTGAAGATTGAAATTTTCGTCAACCATGTCCTAATAACAAAAGGATTCGCAAATTTTTCTCCTTTTTATTTATGAAATCAAGGTGATGGATGGACTATGATTACCTGTTTGGTGGCGGAGGCGGAGGGATTGCTGCTGGTGTTGTTGAATGATTTGGAGCAGTGCCGCTTCCAGCCCACCCACCTCTGCCTTCGCTCCATCCATCTCTCTCCCCCTCCCCCTTTGCAGATCGCGAGACCACCGCCCAGCAAGTTGGAGTTCAGGCACCGATGCAACCGGTTTTTTCGAATTTTGATGATGTAAAACCACACCAAATTAACCAAACCATATTTCAGTTTCGCACCGATAAATATCAAATAAAATTCAGTTTGATTTGACATATATTAAACTTATCAAATTTATATTCTTAGATATACTGATATCACAATTTTAAAATCAAAATTTATATATTACACTGTCTAATAGTGTTGCAAATTTCTATTTTATAATAGTACAATATTTAAAACTATATATAGTCTAAATAACGCGATTATAAAAAGATAATTTAGTAAATTTGATCTTTTCAACTAAGTCATTTTAGTTTTGTTAAAATTTCAATTATCAAAAGTAATACCAAATACCAAAATAACTAAAAAGTTCGGTTCATTCGGTCCGAGTCGGCTCGAGTACGTCGGTTCGGTCCAATTTTTGTTGACACCTAGCAGCGAGAGAGTTTTTGTCCAATCTTTTTTTTTCTCGTTCCTGTTTCCTGATTCTTAACTGGGCTACGGCCCACGTGAGGGCCAATTGGGCTTCTTGAATAATATTAGCAGCATGTTTGGGGATTTTTTTTATAAGTAATCCAGATTAAAAAAATTAAAATGATCCACAGTTTCCGAATTTTAGAAAATGGACCACCATGTTATCCTGTCGCGTCCTAGACACTCGATAAGGGCTTGTTGAGTTCTGGGTACTTGATAAGTCCTCTGACTCCTGTAACGATTTGGTCCTAATACGACAATGACCAGATTCAACACTGATACGATCAATTTGTGCACTAGATACGAGTATGATCAAGTCTAATACTGATACAAGTACGACTAAATCTAGAACTTATACGATCAATTTTGAATTGATACGATTACAATCGAGAAGTCAGAGGGTTTGTCATTCAACAAATCGCCTATTGCGTTCTGGAATCACGACAAGTTCTTATTGAGTATCCAGTACTCGACAAGCTCTTATCGAATCTCTAGGATTTGACAGACTGATGTAGCGGTCTATTTTTATAAAATTTGAAAATGGTGTGTTATTTTTATAATTACTTTTTGAATCTAAATTATTTATATAAAAAAGAAAAACTCGCATGTTTGATTCCATCTTGCCCCTCCTTTGACCTGGTGTGCGTGTATCCCATGCCGCCCTACCCCTGGTCTTAAGATTCAACAAATAGTTCTATCCAGTCGCAAAATTTTAGACTGGAATTTGTATATAAAACAAGATACAAAGCAAGAAACAAATTCACGGTGAGGTGGATAGCGGCTTTAATATCATGATAAATTAGTGAATTTTACTTTTTATGCTTTTATTCTACATATCTGAAAACTTCTAAACTCTTCTAATGTTGTTGGATTTAAAACGAATAAATTTACCCCCTGAATGCAGAAACTGTTTTGTATGTTATACTCAAAATATAAATTACACATGTTAATCATGCTACTATTTTCAGATTTCATGACTAATGTTGTTGTTGAACTGAATTTTATGAGACCCACAAAACGTATTGTACCACATCATGTGTGCTCTAATAGGGACGTTAATTTGGCTCTTGGATCATGGTTATGGCTCCCCTGGTGTTCACCACATCTTATTACACTTTTATCACATCAAACTAGTTTCGAACTGCATAGATGCGAGTTGAGCCGTCCTTGGAGATAACTTGACAAAACAACAACAATATCAATGTGTTACATCATGCATGCTACCAAATGAAGTGAGAAAAGTGTCACACCCTCTTTGGTGCGAGTGATGTACCCGCCTGAATCTAGACTCAACCTATGTTCCAACCAGCGATGTGGTACTAATCTCTAAACAACATACGACTCTTTCACTTACAATTTTTGGGCTTGGCCCACTACAGGTCCATGGGCCATGGGTGGTACAAATGTACAAGCCCCAGGTTGGTGGGACAAATTCCATTGGATCTGAGAATAGAGTAGTAGTTTTGATACACTTATTGGTAATTCTTTTTGATGAAATGATAACTCTAATTCACATTAACCAACATATATTTATAAGGATACAATTAATTTCTGTACCAATAAGGGCACCAACATATGTATCATTACAAGCATCTCAGACAGTCCTGGTTGGCTGCAATATGCACTCCTAGCCAAACTAGTGCTTCTCTTCATTCAAGTCAACACTAAAACAGAAAACTTCTTGGAAAACATGGACAAAATGCAGTGTACAATGGTGCTTTCTACAAGTGAAAGAATTTTCTGCAGTCTAGATTTAAAATTGTACAAGGGTTGTCGTTGGTCTCAGAAGATGATAAGGGACACACCCATTGCAAAGCACCCAAATGCCACCCACGGGCTTAATCGTTCACCTGAAAGATAAGAAAGATTTGGGTTTGCAAAGCTTCAGCAGTGATGGAATGCATGAATATGAAGCAACATATTGTTTAGTGATACTTTATCTACTTATCTTTATATAAATTGAGCATACCATAAATGGTGTCGGTAAGAAGTACTCACAAATCATTGAAACAGCCAGATATTCATCATATGAAAACATCCAGCACATGTTCTTGGCAAAATGGTAAACAAAATACAAACTCATGATGGGATCCTCCTTAATCCAGACAATGTAATATTGATCCATACTGCAGAGGTCACACCCTCATGCAGTATTGATTTACACTGCCTTCAACGGCAGCTTCAAATTTCACTTAGAAGGCGTTTAGTTCGGAGATTTTGCTCCATATTTCCATTACTCGTCAAAAAAATACGTTAGTTGATGTTTAGTTAAATTACTCTGTAATCGTAATACATGTATTCAAAATACATTCTACTAGAAATTTGAATACATCGAAGTTAGATATATTCCTAATTTATTCCATCTCTACTATAATGAATTCTAAAATGGATTACGATTACGGTTATGGTTCCGAACCAAACACCACCTTAAAGTGGAGAGAGTTCGGGCTCCTTTCATACAGTTTGTCCACCTCTCACATATAGAACTCTTTGCTTTTGTGTAAAATACCAAAAACAGTACGTGGTAAAAATTTTGGTTGTTTTGATGGTAATAAGATACAAAATCATATAAAAGGACTTTGATACTCGACGACACCTACAATTTCTCTATAGGTGAAGGCATATCAAGCATTGCCCATTTTTAGTGAACAAGGAGCAGCATCGACTTTTAGATTTAGGACAAAATCCGAAGACCAAGAGAATCACTCTGAATCAAATAACAACTAAGGCACACAGATTGCAAGAAATGAAATTGTTAGATCCTTCTATAGAATGCAGAAGTAGAAAAAAAATTTAAAAGCTTCTTCCACAACATGCACGCTCATTATGAACTTACCACTGAACTTCTAAAAGTTTTCTTCCAAAATTTTTCTGTTTATCAAGCTTTGCCACCATTAAGAACTAAGAACCAGCATGGGAACCAGTAAACAAAACATTGACTATTAACACCTCAAAAATCAGTCAAACTTTACAGTCAAAACTATAATACTAAAACCATGCATTCAGTGAAAAAGCCAGTAGTTTTCTATCAAATAGGTGGAGACGTGCAGTATATTACTTGTATCAGCACTATGAAAACCATGTATTATGATAAATACCAGAAGCAGAAGAACAAATATTATACCTATTCTGGCTGCTTTCTAGAAGAAACCACGGAACCTGTCAAGAATGAAACATGTGTCAGAAAACATACAATATAGAAAAGTATAATAGTGTCAACATTAGTACCGCAGTATGTGATGTGATGCCGAGATAGTATTGGCAATGCCCATTTTACATTTGCCATGTTTGCTCTCCTGATGGGATCCTTCAACTTTTCAAATGTCAAGGATTTTCAAGAGCAATACAAAAGCAATTTACTGAAGGATCACGCGAGAAAATTACTGCCCACACAGAAATGATTTACTGTTTCGACCAAAAACAAGTACTAACAACATAGAAAAAATGCACTGATTCGACCAAAACCAAACACGACCAATATAAAAGGCAAATGCAATGATTTGACCAAAATTACAGAATGCAACCAACATAAAAACAAAACCAATGATTTGACCAGAGACAAAATATGACCAACATAAAAACTTTGATTTGATAATGAGGAACACAAGATGAAACAAAGCAGATTAAAAATATGTTTTAGAATTTGCAATGGGCACGTAGGCCCTGGGTTGGTGGGGCCTTCCAAAAATTGGCAGGTGAGCCCGCCCAAAAGTAGGGGCGGGGACATCGCTCGCACCAAAGAGGGTGTTCAGTTTTTGGGTGTCGGTGCAACTGGTCAGTCTCTATACGATCATCAACGGGTCGTCTCTCACCCCCCACAGGGACGGGTTAAACCAATAACTACCTGGACCCAACCTCTATTCCAACCAGTGATGTGGTACTAATCTCTAAACAATAAACGGCTCTTTCACTTGCAATATTTGGGCTTGGTCAACTACAGGTCCATGGGCCATGGGTAGTACAACTGTACAGGCCCCGGGTTGGTGGGACAAATTCCATTGGATCTGAAAGTATCTGAGTAGCAATTTTGATACATTTCTTGGTAATTCTTTTTGATGAAATAATAGCTCTAATTCGCAATCACCGATATACATTTATAAGGATACAGTTAATTTCTAAACCAATAAGAGCACCAGCATGTGTATCATTACAAGCATCCCAGGCAGTCTTGATTGGCTGCAATATGCAGTCCTAGCCAAACTAATGCTTCTCTTCATTCAAGTCAACACTAAGGGTGTGTTTGGTTGTCTGTACGAGGCATAGGCTAGCCGTATCAGTGGAACAGGTTGGATGAAATAGGTTGTAAGATGCAGCAGAAATGTTGTTTAGTTGGCTGAATTTGTGAATCCTAAATGATGCTGAGTTTGTTTGGTTGGCTAAATTTGTGAATCCTAGGATGACTATTGAGTATGTTTGATTGGCTGTGTTCTGGTTACTGGATGGGTGAGATGCTGTTTGATTGGTTGTATGGGTTTGTATGTGGTTAGCCAGGTTGTAAGATGTGGTGTAGATGAGAGGAATGTGTGAGTGTATGGTAACATAAAATATTTTTGTAATATTTAAATTTAATTACGAAATAATTATAAATTATTAATTTAATCCAGAGTTATTTAATTAGTTATATAATAATCAGTTATTTAATTCGAAACGATTCAGCTATAGTTATACACTTTTACTTGACTAGTCCCTGGCAATAGTGCCAAAAATTGATACCACCTAAAACATGGTCATGCAAGCAAATGAGGTCATGATTGTGGGTGAGTATGTCGTTCTCTCCTATGGGGCTAGACTAGATCAAAATCGTGGCCAACTAGGATTAAATAAAAAATTAGAAACAAAGGGAGAAAGAGGTCGGTTCATCTCGAGGTGCGCACCTCCACAACTGAAATGCAACTAACAGAAACTAAATTCTGTAATTGTATCTCAGGCCAACAGTGATCAAATTTGCAAAGTCGAGAGAATGTTGCTTCTCTTTTGAATGAACACAATAGAAACTTAACCAAAAAAAACATGACTTAACTATTTCAGGAAAGAAAATTGAGTTCAAAGCATTGCATTCAGAGTTGTAAGTCAAGAACTTCAATTAAGCAGATGATAATTCAAATCACAACAATGCTCCAGAATAACTTGAACAATTGGCAAATTGCCAGTTAGGCTTAGTTCAAAGTTAAGTGAAATACAGCCCAAAATCAACTTAGCTAAGCTCAACTCAAAACTCAATACAAGGGGTCAATTCAGTTCAGAAATAAATACCGTAGCTCATTCCATACTCAGAAATCTAAAGAACGACTCAAAGCAATCTTGCATTCTTGTTTGAACAGAAGACAACTCAGTTACAGCTAGATTGCTCGGAGATCAGACATATAAAAAGGATTAACGCAATAACAACGACAAAATTTCATTTAGGAATGCATAAGCAATTTGGAACTTATGAACAAGCCTCCAGAATCTAACTGACACAGCAACAACAATAGAAGATCATTTGGAGGCAGCTAAAATGAAATACTGTTCTAAACCAGCTGAGAGATTGTTGAAATCAGATATTCTGCATCCCAGTCAAATAATTATTTCGATGCCAGAGAGATGCCAATCAATCATGAACTTATAAATATACAGATTTGTTGCCCTGGACAACTGCTGAACAGCAGGAACTGATCTCCAGGTCTCAAATCAACAAAACACAGCATATAGTAACGAATCAACCAATGCAGAGCAGTGCACAACTAACTTCCTAACTAATTAGACCAACAGTTCATTTGTAAAGGATCTAAGTGTGAGGATTACTTAAATTCAGCTTCCATAACACAATCACAATAGAATACAATAGCAATCAATGACAAGAAACTCAAAACTTAGGCAATCAATAGATCTCAGACAGCATTTACGAATCAGTGCATATCAAATAAGTTGAGTAACGATTCAGGTCTCACAGATAACTAGCTGATCAGTTTCAATTCAGGACACAAGAAACAGTGAAGGAACTCTTGTCAGGCTACTACTCCCTGGGATCAACTTCAGTTCATCGAATTGCTCACATTCAGAACAAAAAGGTAAAGCCTAGAACTGGTCCAATTGTACTTCCCAAAACAACCAAGAACTAGCCAATATGAGAAGAAACAATCTCAAACATGATATCAAATTAAGTTTTCATTGGACAGGCGGAGGCGGAGGCGGAGACGGAGGTAAGATGAACAAACAAAAAATTAACCAAATCTTACCAAAAATCGTTCAACTGAAGAATAAAACACGAAAATTTGCTTACCTCGTTCACGGTCTCTGTTGTGCGTTGCCGATGATGAGATCCAACCGGGGAGGAAGATGGCGACGAGGTTTGGGGCGGCGCGGCGTTTACGGGGAAGAGGCGGAGGTGGCCCTAATACTGAGAGGTGGAGGTGCGAGGCGCGATGTGTGCGAGGGAGAGGCGGAGGCGGAGGCGGAGACGGAAACGGAGGGAGGTAACCCTACGCGTGCGACGATATGCGACGGAGGACGCGATGGACAGGCGGAGGCGGAGACGGAGACAGAGGAGGAAGGTAACCCTAAACGGGGGCGAGGCGATGCGACGAGTACGCGAGGAAGCGATGGATGCGCGTATCAGCGGGGCAGGCCGAGGGAAACGATCGCATTTCGCGTTTCCGCCGCAAACACTCGATTAGAGATTAGTACCACATCGCTGATTGGAACGGAGGTTGGGTCCAGGTTCGGCTATAAGAGGAGGAGGAGGGTGGAGCTGTTGGTTTAACCCGTCCCTGCGGGGGGTGAGAGGCGACTCGTTGATGATCGTATAGAGACTGACGAGTCGCGCCGACACCTAAAAACCGAACACCCTCTTTGGTGCGAGCGATGACCCCGCCCCTACTTTTGGGTGGGCACGCGCGCCAATTTTTGGAAGGCCCCACCAACATGGGGCCTATTCGCCCATTGTAAAACTCAAAAACATGTTTTATTTCGATATTTGTAATTTGATACTTTGGATCTTATTCAGGGATCAATGAGAAAATAATATTTTTATTAGATTTCTATCTCTTTATAAAATATTCCTTAATTACTTATATGTTTCCCTCAGCCTGCCCCGCTGATAATACAAACATAAACAAAAAAAAAAAAAAAGAGAAAAGCTTGGTTTAAACTCTGTTTGTAACATTATATCTTGTTGTCCCTTGTTTTTAGAGTCATAAGGGGCATTAGTACGTGTGTCGGCTTAAAATTTTTCAATGAGCTAGATTAGTGCGCTCTTGACCATATATTGCATTAAATATGTTAATGAGCTTGCATGGGGCAGACAAGGGAAAAGACTAAAACGTCAAATCTTGCTGAAACTGCCTCCTTAATGCCATTCATAACTGACACAATCTTTGATATAATTGAAAGAACTAATCGGTAGTGGATTTGCTATTTCTTGGTAGAAAAAGTAGTTGCTGTCTTGCTAATTAAACGGTTTTTTCGAATTTTGATGATGTAAAATCATGCCAAATTAACCCAACTATATTTCGATTTCATATCAATAAAATATCAAATAAAATTTAGTTTTATTTGATATATTAAACTTATCAAATTTATATTCTTAGATATAGTGATATCACAATTTTAAAATCAAAATTTATACAACAAAATATAATATCAAAATATAAGTATTGCACTAATAGTGTTATAAAATTTCTATTATAAATAATATAATATTTAAAATAGTATGTAGTCTAAATAACGCTTCTATCAAAAGATAATTCGATAAGTTTAGTTAAGTCATTTTAGTTTTGTTAAATTTTCAGTTATCAAAAATAATATCATATACCAAAATAACTAAAAAGTTTGGTTCATTCGGTCCGAGTCGGCTTTGAGTACGTCGGTTCGGTCCAATTTTGTTGACACCTAGCAGCGAGAGAGTTTTTCTCCGATCTTTATTTTTTCTCGTTCCTGTTTCCTGATTCTTAACTGGCCTACGGCCCACGTGAGGGCCAATTGGGCTTCTTGAATAACATTAGATGTTTGGGGATTTTTTATAAATAACCCAGATTAAAAAATTAATTACAAAAATAACCCACAGTTTTCAAATTTTACAAAAATAGACCGTCACGTCCTAGGCACTCGACAAGTCCTCTAACTCTTGTAATAGTTCGGTCCTGATACGACAACGACCAGATTCAATATTGATATGAACACAACCAAATCAAGAACTTATATGACCAGTTTTAAACTAATATAATCACGACCGAGAAATCAGAGGGTTTATCGAGTGCTGATCACTTGAACAAGCCACCTGTCGCGTTCTAGAGCCACGACAAGCCCTTATCGAGTACGCAGCACTCGATAGGTCCTTATCGAATCTCTAAGATTCGACAGGTTGATGTGGCGATCTATTTTTATAAAATTCGGAAACGATGTGTTATTTTGTAATTAATTTTTAATCTAGATTATTTATTAAAAAAAACTCGCATGTTTGGTTCCATCTTGTCTCCTCCTTTGACCTGGTGTGCGTGTATCCCATGCCGCCAGGCCCCTGGTCTTAAGATTCAACAAATAGTTCTATCCAGTCGCAAAATTTTAGACTGGAACTTGTATGTAGAACAAGATACAAAGCAATATCATGATAAATTAGTGAATTTTAATTTTTATGTTTTTATTCTACATATCTGAAAACTTCTAAACTCTTCTAATGTTGTTGGATTTAAAATATAAATTACACATGTCAACCATGCTACTATTTTCGGATTTTCCTGCTAACGTTGTTGTTGAACTGAATTTTATGAGACCTACAATACATGTTTTACCGCATCACGTGTGTTCTAATGGAGACGTTAATTTGGCTCGAGTTTGGATCGTGGTTATGGCTCGCCTGGTGTTCACCACATCTTATTATATTTTTATCACATCAAACTAGTTTTGAGCCGCATAGATGCAAAGCCGATATCGAGCCGTCCTTTGAGATAACTTAAGAAAACAACAACAACATCAGTGTGTCACATCATGCATGCAACCAAATGAAGTGAGAAAAGTGTGCAAGAAGTCCAAGTTTTTGCAAAATGGACAGCCAGTTTGTCTCCGTCGGAGACTCCAATCCCAACCTAAATTGCGCTACTATTACTACTGCAACGCTAGCTGCATACAAGTCAAAATAATCCAGATACTATATAATCTGTAACGACTTTGACCTTTCTCTCTATATATGCTTGTAGACTACTTAAGACGTCACTGTTCAACACCTGTTCTTGTTTGGATCTAATCATGCATTCATTAGGAGCGAAGAAATATGAAAAGTGCATAGCATGCATGCATCGTTTGGTTTTGATTAGTTGAATGATGCATGATGTTAATTGCCTCCATCTCAGGTAATGCTGCCAAAATTGGCTGCATCTTTTCTTGACATTTGAGTGAAGTTGACGTGCGCGGTACGATCTCAATTCACAATGATTCTGTTTGACAAATAAGCTGGTCGCCAATTTATGAGATGACTAGTGTGACACTACAAAGTTGGGATAATTTTTTTTCTCCATCATTGTTATTTCGACTTCCAAACTGCATGACGTAGCGAGGAAACTTCTGATCAACATATAAGCCTATCATAAACCGCAAAAAGTACTCCTGTTACTCTGAAGAAAAAAAAACATCACAACTTATTTCCATGTAATCAAATTGTACGATTCAGTAAGCGTGCTTGAAGGGGATGCCGCCCTTTTGTAATTCCTTAATGCTATTTTAATCTATCCTCTTATTATCTGGTGGCTTGCTGGATAATAGCACTTTCAGAAAAGAAAAAATTGTATGATTCAGTAGTTGTTTCTTTCCCTTTTTTTTTAAAAAAAAAGTCACGATAACATGTGAAAATGTGATTTGTACGTGTTTCATGCTTGAATGTTTCGGTTCGGATAAGCCTCTCTAACACCCACGCGCGCGCGCGCGCACACACACACACTCGAATGTTTCAGTTTCACTCGAGGAACATGATCACTGTCAAGAGTAGTGGAGTTGGTAGTTTTAAGCTGGACAGCTAACTTCAAAATGTCCTCGTCAGGATGTCTCTGCACAGCCTAATCTTTCAATTTTCAATAAGATTTGACCTGTTTATGCTATGTTCTTGTTCGAATTGGATGCCTAGCAGCCTGTGGGCTCTCTGTTCTGTTGTAGAATTCTTTTTTTTCTTTTCTTATCCTGTCACTATCTTGGTCTATGTTCATGCTTGCCTTTGAGTAATATAGGGGTGAGGAAAGTCTTTCATTGTAACATGCAAAATATTTAATTTCATTAAGGGTGAGTTCAATGTTGGCGCGTTTGCTCAGGCGTTTCAGAAGAATATTCTCAGTATATTCTGTGTCATGTGTGCGAAACACCACTCGAAATTAAATTAAACTATAAGGTGTTTGGACATGCGCTTCGCATGGACCCACATGCGAAGCGCCTTCTCAAGTGCCAAACACTCCGATGCATTGACACTTGGTGGTACTTCGTGTGGGGCCTGTGTATAAAATATTTATATAGTAATATGGTGTATTGTATGATTATTAATAATTAAAAGTTTATCAAAATTAAATTCGGATAATTCAAATACAACAAAAACAAGATAAAAATATATAAGATAAAAATTTTAAATTTTCTAATTTAAAGTGCACATAAAAAATTACATGAAACATACTAATTAAAATTTAGATACATTTGGCCATTAACGACCGCACAAACTTGAAAATTAAAAAATAAGTAAACTACTACTCCGTATCGTTGCCTCCAAAATACTGTCAAATGTGCTCAACAAGATCCCGTTTGAGTTACAAATGAGTCCGCCATTAAACGGTGCATACAGTTGTAAGGGCTGTAGGGGAGCTAAGCGTACATATGAGATGGTGTATACAGCCCAGGGTATGCGTACGGTTGTGGTTGCCCATATAGAGGGGACGGTGCGAACAGTGGATAATACATCGGATATGGTGGGGGTTGAAAGTTTACCGGATTTTGGCTACTGGCCCATTCGGTGTTCTCTGAATCAAAATTAGGCTCGCTAAACAAATTAACAAAACTGTCGGGGGGATTGTTAGTCACTAAAATTTTTTTGGAAAATATTTGGAGGATGGGAGAATGAAAAGTGTATGATTTGTGATTGAGTTTGAGTGAAAATGAGGTGAAGCATACTCATATTTATAAGAAGAGATCATAAAGATTTTCTAAAATTTTTCTTGATTTTTCTGAATTTTTAGCAATTTTTCTAAATTTTTTTGCCCCAGAAATCATTAAAATAATTGCAACAACTATATTGTAATAGTATTTTTTTTAGTCAATGGTGAGACGGCTAAAAAATTACTCCAACGACTATTTTCAACACCCTCACACACATGTCCGTCTGACATGTGGCCCCTTCTGTTGTTCGGACCCACTTATCATCTGAGGCAAACATCGACTTTTGAGGTGTATGTGGCACGTGAGGCGAGCGCACCCACACGCGTTCATGTGTTTTGTGGGGTCTGCATCTTCGCGCGCCGCACTGTTCTATTCTTGACCCTCTCACTGACTGGTGGGGCAGCATTTTTTCTGATCTCAATTGTCAGTTTTGTACGAGAGGCACGGGCAATCAATGTTTTGAGGTGTTAATAGCCAATGTTTTGTTTACTGGTTCCCACGCTGGTTTTTAGTTCTTAATGGTGGTGAAGCTTGATAAACAGAAAAATTGTGGAAGAAAACTTTTAGAAGTTCAGTGGTAAGTTCATAATGAGCGTGCATGTTGTGGAAGAAGCTTGTTAAAAAAAATTTCTACTGCTGCATTCTATAGAAGGATCCAACAATTTCATTTCTTGCAGTCCGTGTGCCTTAGTTGTTATTTGATTCAGAGTGATTCTCGTGATTTTCAGATTTTGTCTTAAATCTAAAAGTCGATGCTGCTCCTTGTTCACTAAAAGTGGGCAATGCTTGATATGCCTTCACCTATAGAGAAATTGTAGGTATCGTCAAGTATCAAAGTTCTTTATATGATTTTGTATCTTATTACCATCAAAACAACCAAAAGTTTTACCGCATACTGTTTTTGGTATTTTACACAAAAGCAAAGAGTTCTATATGTGACAGGTGGCCAGACAGTAATGAAAAAGGTCTGAACTCTCTCCACTTTAAGATGGTGTTTGGTTCGGAATCATAATCGTAATTATAATGAATTTTAGAATCTATTGTAGTAGAGGTGGAATGAATCAGGAATACATCTAACTTCGATGTATTCAAATTTCTACTAAATCGTAATTTGAATACATATATTACGATTACAGAATAATCTAACCAAACATCAACTAATATATTCTCTTTACAAGTAATAAAAATATGAAACAAAATCTCCGAACTAAATGCCTCCTAAGTGAAATTTGAAGCTGCCGTTCAAGCCATAGTCAATCAAGACTGCATGAGGGTATATTACATTGTCTGGCTTATGGAGGATGCCATCATGAGTTTGTATTTTGTTTACCATTTTGCCAAGAACATATGCTGGATGTTTTAATGATTTGTGAGTACTTCTTACCGACACCATTTATGGTAGGCTGAATGAATATCTGGTTGTTTTAATGATTTCTTTTAATTCCAATAAATATTGAGAAATTCTTAGGTCATATGTTATATTCACAATTATTTATAATCTTGGTCGAGTCTAAGAAAAATATAGTTTCCAAAAAGACTAAAACTGTACTTAAAATCTAGATTTTTAAGAATTATCAGTTTATACTGACAATCAATTTTTTATGTTGCCATTCGACCAGTATCCATTCGACCACTGGGCAAATTGAGCAGTAGGTATTTGAACACTGGTATTTTGAACATCAAGCATTCGAGCATTGTCCATTTGAGCACTTTCATTCGACCAGAGGCCATTCGAGTACTTTAATTCGACCAATGGCATTCGAGCACTTTCATTCAACTAGTGGCCTTCGAGCAGTGTTCATTTGATTAAATAATTTCTTAACCAGTTTTTCAATAAAGTTTAAATTTAATTATACCAAACTGGTTTTGGAGTTAGCATTGAATGTCAGTTTCAATGTTAACATTTGTTTAGAGAGATATGTTTTTTGAGCCAAAATGTTTTACATTATGCTAACAGTCATGTTGACTGTCAGTACAGTGATGTTGACTGTCAGTATGAATGTCAACGTGTATGTGGACATTTCTTCAGAGATGCATGTTTTTGAGTTTGAATGTTTTTAACCTATGTTGAAGACAAAAATTCCAACAATGTGTGTCATAATTAGTGGTTAGTGGTGAATCCTGACTATCAATCTTTGGCTTCAGATCTGTTGGTTGCTTATTCAATTCACGTCGGATTCAAATCCCCGATCCAATAATTAGCTAAGAAATCAACACAATCGATGGTTTTTAGTCCAATCACCATTTATATTGGTGACTGTTAACAGCCTCTTTGCAGCACACAATTGCAACACAATTCAAATTGTATTGCAATTTGATAATTTTCCGAGATCAATAATTTATAGTATATAATTTTGATTTGACGAATCATTTGAATTAGTGGATTTTTTATGTCAAAATAATTAGATTGATAAAAATGAATCATCTATTAAAATTATAGATCACAAAATATTATTCTTAAATCTTACAATTCGTTTGAATTAGTCGATTTGTAAAATTAAAATGACCAGATTATCACTAGTTCAAATGAATCAAATTATCACTAGTTCAAATGAATTATCATGAAATTATAGATCGTAAGATATTGATCATAAAAAAATCGTCAAATTACAATACAATTTGAATTATATTGCATTTGTGGGTTGCAGGGGTGTTGTTGGCCTTGGAGTTTTTTTTATAAATAACTTATATTAAAAAATTCTTTTGATTTTTCAATCTTGTCACCGTTCAAAATAGCCATTACAGATTAGTTTTGTAATTTTTTTTTATAATAGATTGTTTTTGTACTTCTTTTATTTAGTATTTTAAAAAATATTCGTAAATATTGGATCGGAGAAACTTGTTGTAACTAGTAGTACTACATGCACTACTTTTAAATTATATATTTTCAATTGTAATTACATGTATATTATATTTATATAATAGAAAACTTAATAAAATATATAATATGATTTAAAATTTTAAATTGAAAAAACAGAACAAATGTAAAATATTTTAAAAACATTGAGTTTTTAGGATAAATAATTATGATAAAAAATAATTATGATAAACATATGATATCTAAATCACAATAACATTAAATATGTCAAACCATAAATTTAATAGATCATTTAGCACGACAATCATGAAATATTCAAAGTAAAAAATTCAAAAGAACAAAATTTAATTGTCATCCAACATATTGGTTGCCTTTTCCGCCGTGTTAGCTGTCTTGTTTCAAAACGTTTAAAACAAATACTGAATCGTTTTTGGGAAGAGTTTTTATTAATAACTCAAAATAAAAAAATAATTACAAAAATGACTCTAGTTTACTGAAATTGTAAAAATGACTTGATTGGATGCGATAAGTCAATTATCACGGTCTAAAACCGCGATAGAAGGAATCAGGCATTTATCACGCCTCACATGTACGACAGAAATATTTTCCCACCTCATCCGCGACAGAAATTGATCGAGTAGTCGAAGCGTATGATCGAACGACAGACTCGACCAATTTTAGTCGTGGATCGGATGGGAAGAAATTTCTGTTACATTTATGAGTCGCCCTGTTATAGTTCTAGACCGCGATAATTGAGTTATATATTGGTAGCTAGGATGTCCGCTATTTGAGGCATTCTTATGTATGTAATGTACAGTGCCTTTAATTAGGTGGGCGTTGACCGTTGAATTGTATCGGTGAGGTACTTTTGTATGCTATGTTTATTCAATGTGCTGGTCTCTTTGTTAATTAAACTAAAAGTTTCTATGCGTCTAACACGAGCATGAGCATTGGTACCATTAGTTTCACCTTATTTTTATTATAGAAAAAATAAATAAGTAATTAAATTGGTCTGATGGTGCCATTGGTACACACTGAATGATGGTAACAGATCAACTAATATAACAACACCAAATAGCGGAAAACTAATGACATTTAATCTGCTTGGAAAAATGCGTGTTGCTACCTTAGCTTCCCTTAAAATCATAAGAGCATCTTGCTATTCACTGCGTCATTGATTAGATATCACCAAGATATATTTGGGAAGCTTCTACATCTTCCAAACGGAAAATATTAATGCTATTAAGCTGGGCAAATAATAACAACTTTCTCCCAAGAAAGTAGCCTTTTATCTATTTTTGGCAAGCATTGGGAAGTAACAGTTTATCCATTTTGGGCAACACTGGGAAGTTTCTCCATCCGGTCAATTTCTGTAAAGGCAAGGGTTTAATTAGAGAGCTAAAACAGAAAAAGATTTAGGTTATAATTAAGCGGGTGGTTGGTGTGCAAAGCGTACCTACCTAATGGCTTTATATTATACTTTGACCAAACAATACCTACAAAATCTTGCAAATAATACTATACTAATGGACAGTAATGCAAAATCTAATATAGAAAACCTCACAAGTAGAACTACTCTGATCCTGTGTCCTTACACGCTGGTCCAAAACCATGCCTACTTTAAAGCACAATTTCCTTGATTCAAATTTAATTTGGTGTAAGCATAATTAAATTTTTGGTATATGCTGAGGGTTATTAGATATTAAACTGTCTGGCATGCTTAAAATAAATAGGGATTATTTTATTAAACAATTTTTTTTCCGAGTAACCATAAAAATCTGATGTATATGAATCAACATTCAAATTTTCATCAATGTATTATCTAGAAATACAAACTGGCTGGTAATGAAATTGCATTGCATATATATCAGTGCCTCAACTTTTATGTTACTGAAAGGCTCAACTTTTTAACAAGAGAAGCTGCCTTGCCAATACATTACATACACTTGCATCACAATAAAAAGGACTTTTACTAATTGGTTAAGAATCTTAAGACTTGTATATTCAGGTATCTTAAGTACCCTAGTTGACTCAGTATCGAGGTTGGAAGCTATATATTGAAAAATTCACGCTGTCATGGTCTTCTTTCGTTAGTATATGAATTCTTACATGGAAATCCGTTGAAAAAAAATAGATTGATAATCTTCCTCTATCCTCTTCAATAGTTGGCAAACTTTGAAATATTCCTTTAAAACTATATTATACTCGAGCGTGTAAGGATGTGCGACACAGCTCACCTAGTTGGAATATATTTTCAAGATTTGTACTTTTTCAAAGTTCAAACTACTGTTTGTTTTAGAACAGTTCAATTACTGTTAGTAACCAGTTAAGAAGGCGACCCAATGCCAATAAATAAATCACTCAGACCATTTTGAGCTATCTTCCAATCTTATGTTGTTTGTGAAAGTTATGGATGAAAATTTTTTTTTGACTCAAGTTATATGTTTACTACCATGTTTTAACGTACAAAATGTGTCTTTTTCTACAAAAAAAAAGGAAAATAGCAAAGTATGTAGGAGTGAAAACCGAGGCGTGTTTGACTTATCTACATAATTTTAAACTTGACTGAAGCAAAATGTAGGCTTCTAGTAGTGTTTGACTTATCTATATTTTAATCTTCAGTGATATATTACTGAAAAATGCTTAAATGCTTTAAAAAAAAGAATTGAAGTGCATAGTTGTTAAAGAAAATTGAGGTCTTCGTTTACAACTACCCAATTCTCCACTATGAGGTACTAACTGTATTACTCTGATTTGTATAATTTAGTTTTTGAAAATCATAAAAGTACTCATAGTTGTTGGATTATAAGTAGCTGGTCAATTTTCTTTAAAAAATAAATCTACTATTTTTTTTAGTAGCCTTGTAGTCAGGGCAATAAAAGGTATGATCTAAATGAGTCTAAAAAAATTAGGTTCAGAATGATTGGTTTTAGATGTATCTAAATAG
Source organism: Pharus latifolius (assembly GCA_019359835.1). NCBI lineage: Eukaryota > Viridiplantae > Streptophyta > Magnoliopsida > Poales > Poaceae > Pharus > Pharus latifolius. Next base: position 72,740,885 of record CM033329.1, on the reverse strand, counting down.
TGTGAGAATAAAGTAAGATTGTATCATCTTAACTTCAAAAATAGGGTTGGATAAAAATTAGATTAGAATAGAAAAATTAAGGTCTAAGATCTTCTCCAACAGCTACCTCAAATAACTGTGCATCTCTATTTTTTAGGCTACACACCCCCAAACACCACTCCAACAGCTACCTCAAACCACTATTCATCAGATACATACCGGAGAGAGGATATCCAAATCTCCACATCCTCTCTCCCGTCTGTATCCTCTACCCACGCCGCCGTCACACCCAGCGCCGCCGGTCCTCCCGCGTCGCCGGTCCCCCGCGAGGATGAAGAGGGCGGCGAGGCCGTGATTGTGGCGGCAGGCGAGGCCGTGACTCGCGAGGGTGGCGAAGGCGGCGGCGAGGGCGAGGATGGCGAGGGTGGCGCGGCGAGGCCGCGACTCGCAAGGGTGAAGACGGTGGCGGCGGCGAGGCCTTGAGGGCGAGGATGGTGAGGCCGGCGGTGATGGTGAAGACAACGGCGGTGGCGAGGGCGAGGATGGCGAGGGCAGCGCGGCGAGGCCTTGAGGGCGGTACCGCTGCTCCCATACCACGCACCCATCTCGCGCCGCCGCTCCCCCACTCCCCCGCACTGCCGCTAATCCTCGCCGCCGTTTGCCCGCGCCGCTAACCCCCGCGACGCCGGTTGCCCGCGCCGCGGCTCCCCCACGACGCCGGTTGCCCCGCGCCGTTGCTCCCCTCGCCGCCATTTGCTCGCGCCGCCGCTCCCCCGCCCCACCGATTGCCCTCGCGTCCGCTCCACCGCGCGAAATATTGAGATGTTGGAATGACAGTTAATTTTTAGGAATAGAGGGATATTTGGAGATTGTTGTTGGAGTTAGTTGAAATATAGGGATGAAATATTTTTAGGGAAGTATGTATATGGAGGTATAGAGATCTAATTTTAGGTATTGTTGTTGGAGAATGTCTAAGCGGATTTAATATGGGTCTTTATTCTTCTCTCTATATTTTATGATATTTAAGACTTTAAAAGTTCAAATGAGTTCTTTTTTTGTCTAAATGGGCTCGACTTTAAAGGTTAGAAACGGACAGGGTGGGTAAGAGTTAAATTAGAAAAGAGTTAGAGTTGAATTGAGATTTAGGAATATTTATTTAGATTGGATATTTATAAATGATAGATGGACGAAGATGGGGTTATGATAAAATTTAGATCCATCCCCAGGCCTGATTGCAGTAATGCGCGTCCTTGGAAAAAACTAGAGAGTAAACAGCTGGACTACAATGTTCGGCCACAATCAAGTAGCGTAAGACATATGGAGCCATGGAGGAAGGAGGCGTGCGTATGCTTGTTGGCTTTATACTTTGCCGTCCTTAATTAAGTAGAAGTAGCGAGAATCTTAACTTAGCCGCGTCGCCCGGTTAGACAAGTCCTCGCGTTCTCACACACCAAAACCAATTAGGAGTATTGAATGTTGTAGACTGCAGTAGCAAACAAAGTGTCGATGTACGTACTATGTGCAAAGCATGCGCGAAATTTGTGAACCAAATGCTCGCACCCCGTGGCCTGTGACTGAATCATAAAGCCCAACCTGTACGTGTAGTAGGTGAACACCATGATGCAATCTTATCATTGACTCCATGATAATAGTAACATATGCAAACCCATGCATTCGATTTCCAGCTATAAATAGGGGTGTCTCATCTCAAGGCAAGACACACACACTTCACTGGCTAGATACTAGTTACATCTTGGTATATAGCATCGATCAATCATGTCTTCCAGGCCGACCTTTGCTTCAATGGGGCTTTGTCTCGTCTCCATCCTTCTCCTTGCCCTTGTCGGCAACTCGTCGGCGCAGCTGTCGACCAACTTCTACTCCTACACGTGCCCCGGTGCGTTGGGCGCCGTCAAGTCCGTGATGCAAGCCGCCATCGCCAAGGAGAAGCGCATGGGCGCCTCCATCCTCCGTCTCTTCTTCCACGACTGCTTCGTCAACGTAATTACAGTATCTAGCTCTCACGGACGTATGTACTATCGATGGATACCCTTTGACTAATTTTTCTGCATGTGTTTGTGGACTGTGATTGTGTAGGGCTGTGATGGGTCGCTGCTGTTGGATGATACTTCGAGCTTCACGGGGGAGAAAACCGCACAGCCAAACAATGGCTCCGTGAGGGGATTCGAGGTCATCGACGACGTCAAGTCGGCCGTGGAGAAGGTGTGCCCCGGTGTGGTGTCCTGCGCCGACATCCTAGCCATCGCTGCAAGAGACAGCGTGGTCATTGTAAGTTAATTACCAGCATTACAACCAACTAAATAATAAATCTTACCTGATGGAACACAAAAAATTAAGGGACATTCCGAGTTAATAATGTGTGCATGGCTGTAGCTTGGGGGCCCAAACTGGGACGTGAAGCTGGGGAGGAGGGATTCCACGACTGCAAGCCTCAACGGTGCCAACAACAACATTCCTCCACCGACATCTGGGCTTGCCAACCTCACTTCTCTGTTTGCTGCACAGGGCCTCTCCCAAAAGGACATGGTTGCCCTCTCCGGTAATTAAAACCCTCACCAACTCACTTACCTAACTTCCTAACAATTAATTAGTACTCTACCTAATAAGATAAGATATAATTCTTTTTTGACTCAAACTCTTATTAAGTTAAAAAATAGTTTTAATAAAATTTTCCCCCATTTGAAACTCCTCTAGTACATTTATATTATGTGCAAACAAGAATTGATTTCTCAAAAAGAGCAGGAACAAACAAGAACCAACTTGTTATCTCTTGCGTACTCTCAAGTTATTTCTGCAAGTTACATGTAAAATGACTGCTAATATATGCAGCTGGTGTCACAAATGTATAGGTCAATTTTGACTCATAACCCCACCGACTGCACATTGAATTGACTAAGTTCACATTGACGAGGTTCACACGTCAGTTCGATCGGGTAGTTTTATTTTCTTTAATCTTTGAGCGATTAAACTGATACTACAACGATTTTAATAAAGGAGCTGTAGAAAGCGGAAAAAAATTTATGAGATTCACACCCTAACGTGATATTAGAATCTTAACATAATTATTTAATATAGATCATATATAAATACATCTCAACCCCTAATAAATACAAAATAAATTTTATATATTTTATATAAGATCAGATTTTATAGAATTTATTTTCATAGAAATTCTGACCATTGGATATCTTTTGGGCCGAATAAAAAAAAAAATTTGGCATGACAACCGCAGCTAATCCTTCTTGTGCCATTGAAATCAAATGTTCCCCAATCATGTCATCCGAATCCAATAAAAAGTTGCCTATTTTTTTTTTCTTTCGGAATCTTAGAGAATCAATTTATTTTGAGGAAAAAGAGAAGATTTTCACAATAATTTCCTAATAAATTGAGTAATTAAGAAATGACTCATCATTTCGAGGAGAGAATGCTCCTTTTCAACAACCCTTTGATTGGTTAGTAAAAAATCTAGAAGAGACGTAGGCGACCGATAGATTGTGAGATTAAATCTTAATAATACCAACAAATAAGGTATATAATATGTAGGTAGTGGAACATAATTAAACAAATTAAATGTCAAATCGGTTGGATTGCTAATTAGTTTGCATCCTTGAAAATATTTTTACACTTTAGTTTCATATTTAACCCATATTCTTTTACTCCAGAGTTAAAAAGTGAGACAAACATACCATGATTTTCCTTATATGTTGTTCATGCTTTTTTTATTTCAGGAGCTCATACCATTGGCTTTGCACGTTGCACAAACTTCAGAGACCACATATACAATGACACCAACATTGATAGCACATTTGCAAAGATGAGGCAATCGAATTGTGCTAGCACATCTGGCTCAAGTGACAATAACTTGGCGCCTCTCGACCTGCAAACCCCTGCAGTATTTGAGAACAACTACTATGAGAATCTTGTAAGTAAGAAGGGACTACTGCACTCCGACCAAGAGCTCTTCAATGGAGGGGCCACCGATGCACAAGTCCAATCATATACCAGCAGCCAAAGCGCATTCTTTGCAGATTTTGTGACCGGCATGATCAACATGGGTGACATTACACCTTTGACGGGCTCCAATGGAGAGATCAGGACGAACTGCAGAAGGGTGAACTAAGGAACAATTTACCATTGTACGTCTTCTGCCGAGGTTTATGTCTGGCATGTTTGCATGTTTATGAATTCCCATGTTTTGGTTTCTACAAGTGTGGATTGCGTATTGTATCGTTGTATCAATATACATATCTGTTTGAGCCATTAACTCATCAATTGTTTTATGTATAAACATATTTCTACAATGGAAACTGTAAAATTATAACCCGTATATTATCCATACTGGGAGGATGCAAGTATGGGGGAATGGTATCAAATGCTAGTATCCAATTGAAGTACCAAATATTCTTTGATTGTGAGAAGTCTCATGCCAAAAGGCCAAAGGCATGACGTCGAAACTTCAGTGCTAGTGATCAATCATTTTATCCTTTTTGTGTCCATCTTGGATCTTGCTCTGGCTATTTGGTCAATATTGAATGTGCCAATTAAAATGGCATAACATTGAAGGTAAAGTCAATGGTGTAGGAGCATATCAACCTGGATTTTTTTAAAAAAAATTTCTCAGACGAATTGATGTGACGCGTTAACAACTTTCTCGGCTCTTGTTTAGAGGTTGTTTTCTCATGAATGTCGGAAGTGAATGCGGATAATTTGTTTCTAATATTTGTATCTGACAAAAATCGAACATGGTAAGCAAGTATTTATCCTAATAGCAATTTGAACATTGGAGCGGGCAACTTTTCCCTTTAACCACTGAGTATGCACAGTGTTGAGCTCTAGCTGCTGTGCTGCGCCCTACGGTCACACCGTCCACGCATTGGGCGTCATGCCGCGTCGCGGTCACAGCCTCGCACTGCAGCCACATGTCACCGACACGCCTCACCGTCGCATTCGGTTGCATTGCACCTGGCCTTGCGTGTTGCGAGTTGTGGCTACACACCCCCGTCGAGCCACGCCTTGCCAATTGTCATTACATCACCAAGCATCGCCCTTGCGGTGGCTAAGGCTATCTCCAACGCCGCATCCTCGACGCCCTGACATGTGGGCCCCACCGGAAAAAAATAATAAAATAATCGCGACGGGAGAGAGACGACGCCACGCGAGGATGCAACCGTGAAGCTCTGACAAGTGGGGCCCTCGACGCGTGATTGGGCGAAGCGGCACCGTTGGAGCGCGCGTGGACGCATCGTCACGCGGTTTGCGGGGCCCACAGCGCGAGAAACGGTGGCTTCGTACCCTCCCGTGAAGTGTTACTGACAGGTGGGCCCAGATGAATCTCGGAGCCACGTGACAGTGAGTGTGTGTGCAGTGTGCAGGTGAGGGACGAGGTGCGATGGGCCCCACAAAACGAGTGGCTGGTGTGAACGCGTTTCACGCGAGTGCGCATGCTGTGTCACTGTCAGGTGGGCCAGCGCGTGTAGAGGGCCCACATGTCAGTGGCCGTTTCGAGCTGGGGCTGGGATTCTTTAGCCGTTTGAATATTTTAGCCCTCGGTCCCACCTGTTAGTGACATAAAAATTAGCCGTTTAAATTAAACCGTTTGAAAATAGCCGTTGGAATTAATTTATTCATTTCTGAGGTTAAAAATTCATAAAAAATCCAAAAAATTCCAAAAAAATTGCAAAAAATTCCTGAAAATTTGTGTGACCCCCTGCCTATAAATATGCCCAATTTTCAGCTCATTTACCCTCAAGCAACCCAAAACTCACACACTTTGCACTTTCCTGTTCATCCAGTATTTTCCGTAAAAATTTCCAATGGCCGATAATCCTCCCGGCGGTTATGTTAATTGGTTTGGCGAACCAAATTTAGATGAGGAGAACTCCCAAGTGCCAAACAGTCAAAATCCGCCCAGTTTTCAGCCTCCTCCTCCACCATACCCGATGTGCTATCCACCGTACGCTGCACCCCCTCCATACGGCCAACCATATCCATATGCACATCCATACGCACAATCCCCCTACGGCCCTTACGGCCAAAATCCTCATTACGTTGGAGCTCCGACCATGTCTGCAGGAATCTCGCCCCCTCAACCACCGAGCAAAAATTCGCAGTCCACGTCTGTATCAGATACCGGGACTCCGCATAGCTCGGCCCCCGGAGTGATCGAGGCCGACGACAATGCTAGCAAAGGCGAACGTAGGGCTGGGGCACAGCGTAAACGAATGCTCTGGTCCCAACAGGACGACATGCGACTTGTGAGTGCTCGATCATCTAACTACTAAATTCCGCTATCGCAGACTTTGTTATTAAATTTGGATTTTTCGTGCTCCAGATCAGTGCATGGTTGAATAACTCCCTCGACCCGGTCAATGGGAACAATCAAAAATGCGACGAGTATTGGTCAAAGGTGGTTGCCAAGTACAACGAGAGCAGTCCGCCTGATCGCAGACGAGATCTCAGGCACTGCAAAGACCATTGGCAAAAGAGCAATAAAAAAATTGTTCAGTTCAATGGTATCTACTGCAGGTTGCGCGATGCCTATGCTAGTGGTCGTTCAGACGACCAATTGATTTCGCAAGCACGCGACATGTACAGGCAGGAGGTGGGTCAGGCCTTCATCATGGAGCATTGGTGGAGAGCCGTATGTGGCCAACCGAAATGGTGCCGAAGCTACTTGGATTCTTCGAAAAGAGCTCGCCTGAATGAAGAAGGTGCCCACACGTCGTCGTCGAACAACGACGATGAGCCCGTCGAGCTTCCACGACCTATAGGGCGAGACGCGGTAAAGCGGAAGGGTAAGAGCAAACTAGGCGGAACATCATCGGCGCGCGAGGAGACCCTGGGGCGCATCGACAAAGCCAACGCCGAGCTTAGTAGTATGGCCAACAAAACCCTTGCTGTAGCCGAAAAATTGCAAGGGATGGCCAGAAGCAAAGAGAAGGCTTCATTGATGAAGTCGTTGACGAAGCTACTTGGGATGGATACATCCCATTTATCGGAGAACCGTAAGGCGACGCATGAGGCTGCAATAGAATACATCAACGAGCAGCTTAACGATCTGAAAAACAAATAGTAGACCGAACATTGTACTTTTCATTTAAACATTTGTACTCGCACTATTAATTTAAGTGGTTTTCGATTCACTTGTTTGTACTGTGGCATGTGATCGATGTCTTTGGATTTTAGCCGTTGGAGCTGACACATCTGTTCGATGCCTTTGGATTTTAGCTGTTGGAGCTGACGCATGTGATCGGTACTTTTAGATTTTAGCCGTTTGAGCTGATACATCTACTCGATGTCTTTGGATTTTAGCCGTTGGAGCTGACACATCTGTTCGATGCCTTTGGATTTTAGCCGTTGGAGCTGACGCATGTGAGAGCTACTTTTGGATTTTAGCCATTGGAGCTGAGACATCTACTCGATGTCTTTGGATTTTAGCCGTTGGAGCCGACGCATGTGATCGATGCCTTCGGATTTTAGACCCCTATATATTTGGACCCCTCCATGCCCTCATCTTCACAACTCAGTCATCTCAACTTCACAACTCAGTTATCTCAACTTCACAACCGAGGCCTCCGCTCTTGGTGATATCAACTTCACAACCAACCCCAAAAAAATATCGTCCAGCTCAACCACAAGTAGTGGTGACGACGAAGGCATTAACCAAATGGAAGAGTTCGTGGCAGGGTTAGCACAGACCTGTCAACGGTCGAACCCCTTATGCGTCACGCTCTTCATGATGTTGAAGCCAGCATTGGTGCTAGTACCTCGCACCGCCGCCGACGAAGTAGCAGAAGGTACATCGAAAGAGATCGCGAAGACGGTCATAACCGTCTAGTCGCGGACTACTTCGCCAATGTTCCGGTCTACCCCGGGTACTTGTTTCGCAGAAGATTCCGCATGGGGAGACCCCTCTTTCTACGAATCGTCGAAGCTCTCGGGGAGTGGTCCCCGTACTTCACCGAGAGGAGAGATGCCCTCAACCGAAAGGGGCTATCTCTATTGCAGAAGTGCACTGCTGCTTTGCGCATGTTGTCGTACGGCTCGCCCGCCTATGCTGTCGACGAGTACGTACGCATCGGAGAGTCGACGGCCATTCGGTGCCTGGAGAATTTCGTCGAAGGAATCGTTGATCGGTTCACGGAGGAATATCTCCGTAAACCTACTATCGAAGACCTCCAGCGTCTGCTCCTGGAAGGACAGGACCGAGGTTTCCCAGGGATGCTGGGAAGCATCGATTGCATGCACTGGGAATGGCGCAATTGCCCAGTTGCATGGAGGGGCCAATTCACCCGTGGTGATCAAGGAGTCCCTACAATAATGCTTGAAGCGGTCGCATCCAGAGACTTGTGGATATGGCATGCCTTCTTTGGTGTCGCCGGATCCAACAACGACATCAACGTGCTTAATCAATCTCCCCTTTTCACTGATGTGTTGCGCGGTGAAGCTTCTACGGTTCAGTACTCTGTTAATGGGACAGAGTACAATATGGGGTACTACCTGGCCGACGGTATTTACCCCGAGTTGGCTGTCTTCGTGAAGACCGCACCCTTACCCCAAACGGACAAACTCAAGTTATTTGCACAACATCAAGAAGGGGCAAGAAAAGATGTGGAGCGAGCATTTGGGGTGTTGCAAACTCGATTTGCTATTGTCCGCGGCCCCGCTCGATTTTGGCAACGATCAACTCTTGCCAATATCATGAAAGCGTGTGTCATCCTCCATAACATGATAATTGAGGATGAGCGGAACTCTTATGACCCGATCACTCAATTGTACGATACTCAAGACACATCAACCGTAACACCGCCTACTATCCGCAGCACTGCTCCGCAAATTTTTGAACATATGCTAGATCGAAATAATGCGATCCGTGCTCGCCCAACACATCGGCAACTGAAACGGGATCTTATCGAGCACATCTGGCAGCGTTTCGGGGCCGGCGGTACCGATGAGTAGTTGTTTGTGCGGTTGTTAAGGGCCGACTGTTGCCGAATTTTAATTTAGTATATGTCATATTTTTTCCCGTGTGCCATTTAAATAAAAATAATTTTAAATTTTTTTTGTTATTTACAACAATTTTATTTTAATTTGTTGTCTTCGAATTATCTGAATTTTATTTTATCAATTTGTTAATGTGTAATAAATAATGTATGTGCGGGCCCCACGTGAAGCGCCAAGCGAAGCGCCGGTGGATTGTAGAAGGGTGGTGCTTGAGAAGATGCCTCGCGAAGCGCCAAGCGAAGCGCCGGTGGGTTGGAGAAGGGTGGTGCTTCAGATGGTGCTTCGCATACGTGGCACAGAATATACTGGAGAATATTCTGTTGAAACGCCAAGCGAAGCGCCGGTGCGTTGGAGATAGCCTAATAGCACGTCGTAACCCGTGTCACTGGCACACCACGCACTGCCTTGCCTTACGGTCGTCACCCCCTTAACTCTTTTCTTGCACTGCATGTCACAGAGCTCCAAGGCCGTCAAGCCTCGCCTCCTTGCATGGCACGATTGTTGGGGATGGATTGCTAATTTGGGGTCAAAATTCATGACAATTTGATGGGAATTTTTGGAATTTTCCATGGAGTATTCAATTTTGGGAGGACATGAGTTGTTGGATTTGATTGTTTTGCTTGAATTGTTGAGTATTCAGGATTAATAGGTGGTTTCGTTCGCCTTCTTGCCGCTGTCCTGCCCACCAGCGATGACCATTGATAGCTTCCTGTTGTTTTGCCGAGTTTAGCGATCGCTTCCTTGCAAACGACCGAACTTGGACAAATTGCCTTCTCTGCGTGGGGACCACCTTTTGCCTTCTCTACACGCGAGGTGGCCGCATGTTTAAGTCAGCCGCAAATAGGGGAAAAGGGTAAAGTTGTCCACTCAACTATATTTAGTGGCATTTTCCTACTTCGAAATATTTCGGCGATATTGCAGTGCTATTGAGCTAATCTTGTCTTTAACAATAAGTTAAATATGTAGAATATTCAAATTCCACTAAATTGAGTAAGTATTCAATTTAAATTTGTATTCGTTGTGATATTCAATTCGAATTCGTTTTAAAAATATAACGCAAATATGGTCTGAACATCATTTGATTCGTATTTGTTACATTTCCACTCCTAGTTGTGGCTGACTTGCTTAATCTAATTGGTAGAATACACTCTTGTGATTTACCTTGATATGGAATTTATGTACGATGATCGGAGCCGTTGACATGTCGGAGGAATTTTTTTATTAATAACATAATATAAAAAAATAAGTTAAAAAATGATCCATAATTTATCAGAATTGTAAATATATCTTTTTTGAGCACAATAAATCAATTATCGCAGTGTGAAACCGTGAGAGAACAATCACAAGCGCGACAGACATCTTTTTCTCACCCCATTCGCGACAGAAATTAGTCGAGTGGTCGAGAGATCGAAATGTACCTGACCATTCGACCACTCGATCACTCACACAGTCAATATACGCTTCAACTACTCGACTAATTTTTGTCGCCGATGTGGTGGAGAAAAGGTGTCTGTCACGTTTGTGATTGTCCTCTCGCAGTTTCACACCGGGATAATTGATTTATCGCATTCAAAAAAAGTTATTTTTACAATTTTGATAATCTGTAGATCACTTTTCAAATTATTTTTGTATTTTGAGTTATTTATAAATATATCTCCGTGTGACCGTGTCCAAGTGATCGAGGAGACATACTTGAAATCTGTTGGGCTTGGCCCGCGCAGGTTCGAACCCTGCTGTTGACGTTAATATATTTTTTTTATTGCTTTCCAGCTGATCACCTGTGTATTGGGCTTTTTAACGTCAGGTCCAACTGGGCCTCAGCTCTATGGACATGGTCACCCGTATGACAATTTCTTTTTACAAAAATCTTTGGCTAGATAGGAGTAGTAATATATCCCTAAAAAAAATAGATAGGGGTAGTATAAGTATACGCGGCCAATCATATGATCAGATCATATCGCTAAGTTAAGTTCTTAATTGATAATTGATTCAGTGGTATACACGCTAAGTTAAATATACTCTATAAAATATTGTATGTAGTTTTATTATTGGATCAAACAATAATAGTCACAAATGATCTTTTTATAAAATTTTAATATTTTTTGTGGTTTCTAATTTTAGAAATAATTAAAACACTTGATTCAAATTATCGATTGCATAATCAAAGGAATAAAAAATATATAATATCTCTGAGCAGTGGTACAATTACATTAGAGGAGCCCGATCCGTGTGGTTATTTATTGTTTATTAGTTGGCTTTCCAAACTTACTATTTCGGGCCGTCCCACTGAAGTTGGATTGTTGCTATTGTTTTTTAGGTTAAGTCTAGTGCAAAATACGCTTCAACAGAATATTTTTCAATATATTCTATGTCACGTGTGTGACGCATCACCTTAAACACTCCTACTCTAATGCAAAAGCGCTTCGAGAAGCGTTTCATGCGGGACTCGCGTATATAATATGTATTAAAGATTATAAAATCACTAAAATGAAATTTGGATAATTCGAACACAATCAAATAAAACATAAAAATTGTAAATAACACTAAAAAATTTAAATTTTTTCTTTAATAAATGGCACACATAGAAATAAACAAGACACATACTAATTAAAATTCGAATACATTTAAACAAGATTCCGCACAAACTACTACATTTCGGTACCGTCGCCCCTGAAATACTGCCAAATGTGGTCAACCAGATCCCGTTTCAGTTGCTGATGCGTTGGGCGAGCCCGGATTGCATCGTTTTGAGCTAATATCTGTGCGAATATTGGCGGAGCACTCCCGTGGAGAGTAGGCTGTGTTACGATAGATGTCTCTTGGCTATCGTACGACCCATCGGTCGGGTCATGAGAGTGTCGCTCATCCTCGATTATTATGTTGTGTGGGATAACACACGTTTTCATAATATTGGCAAGAATTAACCGTCGCCAAAATCGACCGGGGCCGCGGACAATAGCAAATCGAGTTTGCAGAACCCCAAAAGCTCGCTTCATATATTTTCTTGCACCTTCTTGATTCTGTGCGAACAATATGTGTTTCTCCGTTTGGGGCAAGAGAATGGTCTTCACGAAGACAGCCCATTCAAAAGTAAATACCATCAGTTAAATAGTACCCTATATTATACTGTGTCCCATTAACAGAATACTGAACAGTAGTAACTCGACAGCGCTCTTACTGTTTCGGGCCGTCCCAAAGTTGGGTTGTTGCTATTGTTTCTTGACAGTCTCTTTCTAAAAGTCCAGCTGCTGTTGCTGACGCTGAACAAATCCACATGGCACACGCAATAAATCCGTAATACTACAAGAGATGCGCATTCCGATATACTTCAGCAAATTGGTCCGTGCACGGTGCACCGTGGCTCCCCCTCCTCATCGCCCCTTTTCCTCCTCTGCCCCTTTGCTGTTCCTCGATTTTTAGGTGATTTTTTGCTCTTAAAGATCTTTTCTTTCACTTAATATTGATGGCTTTTCTATTTAATTTTGTAGTAAATTTTACTTTGGAACATGTTTGTAAGCTTAGCTGATCTTCTATCTTCGTTTATTAGTTGTTCGATTTGGTTGATCGTTTAGGTTTCTTGAGTTGCTTGATAAGCTGGTTCCTGGATTTGTTGCGTTTGTTGATTGCCTTGGCTGGACTGTTTGTTGATTTGTGTTTTGAGTTCGAGGGGTCGACCTGTTTCTTGATTTTGCCAGGTTTCGATGTATAAAATTTGGGTCTAGATCGGACCATTGGGTTCGATTTGTTCATGGGACAAATTTCTTTTCATTTTTGTTTACTCTTTAGATTGTTCATATTATTCTCAGTCAAAACTGATTGGATTATTAAAATCGTATGATCAATGGCATGGCAGGTGAAGAAAAGCGGAGAAGAATGGGCTCGATGGTGCCTTTCTTTCTCCTACTCTTGCTGGTCTTCAGCTGGGGAGCTGCAGAGGCCCAGAATTTTGGTATGTCTTACTGAAGAACTTGTCAGTGATGCTAATGTTTAGTTATCTTTATGATAAGCTATGAATGGCACTGATTGCCATCACCATTGTACCAAATTCATGAGAACTTTAGGATAACGCACTTTCATTGTTAATATCTCTAGCTTCCATTGTTTGTTAAGGCCAGCGTTTCAGTCAAGTGTTTTAGCAAATTACTTTTGTTTTTCACAATGTTGCTTTGTTATTCAAGGTCTAGCTGAGAAAAATACATGAAAACAGGTATGACCACCATACTGTACAATGTGGCCAATGATTAACAAAACTTTCTAAGTAGATATCACGAGAGATAGTTGAGGATCGAACTCTATCTCAAAAGTAACATACTATATTGATTTTATACTCAAGATATTTTATTGATAATTCAATGATCTGTTTATGGTTTCATCCTTTTTAGTTTTCTTTAACCCCAAACAACACAGTGTTGGTGATGTATGCTTTATTCTATCTTAGTTGTTCTTGATCTTGAGACAATTGTGATCCCACATCCTGCCACAATCTATAAGGAGCAAATTACTGAGAGCAAAATTCCCGTAACACTTGAGAGGGACAGCCTACTATGCTCAGTTTGTGAAAACTTCACAACTGAGGCACTCGGTTACCTTAGTGAGAAACAAACACAAGATAAAATCATGGAGATCCTTCATGCCGCTTGTTCTCAGACATTCTACTTAGAACAAAAGGTAATCCTTTTGAGCATTTTTATTTTTCATTGGTAATCAGTTGAATTAGACATTGGTAGTTGACTTTGTACAGTGAAGCAAAATAATTCTTTGATGAAATGATATTACATGCATAGAGATTTATTGCTGTTTATACGACTCTTTATGGTTTATACCTTGCTGGAATGATCCTTCCTACACCGAAAGTTTATATTAATGTGAACTTTTTCTAAACTTAATGTCAATCCACAGTGTGTTGAGTTGGTGGACTCCTATGCAACTCTTCTCTTTGCAAAGATTAACGAAATCCAACCAGCTGAGATCTGCAAAGCATATGGCCTCTGTGAGAATAAACCTGTTGTCAGTGTTATACATAGCGAAAGCATATGCATATTTTGCCGTCACCTTGTTGATGAGGTACTCTCCAAGCTGAAAGATCCCGATGCCGAGGTAATTGCTTTGTTGCACTTCCTCAATTGTTATCCTGAACTAACCTTTCTGCCTCTTAACATTTTCAATTTGATGTGTATAGTTTGAGATAATTCAAATGCTTCTGAAGGAGTGCAACAAGATAGAAGGTCATGTCCAACAGGTAAACCATTTGGAACATCTTTCGTGTGAGCTTTCAATATTTTCTTTTTTGAACAGCTTGTAATGTTACATGAGACTTTTAGCAGTAGGCTAATTGAATTGCTTGTATTATGTTTATGCTCAACTAGTTAGCCATGCGCATAGTTTGCATAACACAAATGCATGATTGGAGAATTAAGTTATTTAACTTCTTAAACAGTTTTTATACAGATTTTTTAACAATTATAGAAGAAATTGGTCAAATTTTTGAAGGAGATTGGTTTAGATTTGTTTTTCCAAAAAAAAAAATTATACTTCCATCATAAAAGAAGATAAACCGGGCATATCCCATTTATCATAGGATGAGACGGATATTATGGCCCGTATTTGTAAATATTTTAGGTAAGAATTAGATGATGGAGATGAAGATATTTTTGAACTTTTTTTGCCTTTTTTTTTAAAAAAGTAATTATTATAGATAAAAAATGTGTAAAGATCTCATGACTTCAATTAAAATTGACGAATGTTAACGCTCCTTTCTTGGCAGTGCAAGAGAATGGTTCTGCAATACATCCCTCTCATTCTGATCAACGGCGAGAAGTTCCTCGAGAAGAAAGACATATGTACGACTATCCAGGTATGCGAGGCCGACCAAAAGAGAAGCACCCGCTCCTTCTTTCAAGGGGACTTGCTGAGTAATGCATGAAGGTAGAAATGGTCACGCGTAAGCGTGTATCAATGGCGAAATGCTGTGGTCAAGGGCTCGTTTATACATAATATTGGCTATGCCTTGTCTTCCCTGGTGCTGTGCATGTCTAGCACCTGTATTGTAATTTAGTTATAGCCAACAATGTGAAGTGTATGCCTAGCATCAAGTCAGTGGCTTTGTCATTTATTCTACATGCTTAATTATGGTGATTAATGGCCTATGTTTCTGACGAATTCGTATGCAAAGCACTCCTTTGGTGGTGCAGAGTATTTACAACGTGCATTTTAGGACGTAGAATATCAAGTTTAATGCCATACGTTGCTTAACTTTTGTCAAAATATTTCATGGTTGTGTGCTACCATACTACTTGTTGTATGTAACGTTTGCGTGAACATGCCTTCACTTACTAATATATATTACTCTCCCTATTTTTTCTAATTTTCTCTATTTTTTTTACTTCTCGGTATAGATTTTTTACCATCTTTAATGTATAATTTTAATCATTAATTTTTATAAATATATGTAAATAAAAATTATAAAATAATAATAAAATAGAAGTAAATTTGATTTCATATATCGAATCTTGATGTTTTCTTATATTAGTATTAAAAAATTTTAAATATTGTTTTTATATTAGTGTAAAAATTCAAAAATATTGGCTTACATGAAAAACAACTGGGAGATTATAGATACTAGTAAGCGGGTGTCTGTTTCTCGCATGTTTCTAAAAATGAGATATAGTATTTTTTTTTTAGTCGATTTGTAATTAAATATTATTTGTTTAAAGGATTAGTTTGGATAGCATGTTTTGAAATTGTCATTGAAGAAATAAATGGATTTAATGAGAAATGTATAAATTTGTCTATAATATTGTTGTTAGAATATGATCTAATTCAGTTATTTGGTTTGATACCACCATATGAGCATATCTATGAAAGAGACAAATAAAGTTAAAATTGGTTCAGTTCATTGCACTTTATTGTTTGGTTAACATAATCTTGAGTTAAGGTGGTTAAATTGTATTAACCAATTTAATTAATTTTTTGTGATCCACAAGTGTTGATGTTCACTTGCATTACTCAAACCACTGCCCCGACTACCACCTCATCAACACTCCATCCACCACTACCTCGTATCACGAACACGAATGATGAGGATTGTGGCAGCACCACCCACCCCCCTCAACCATTGTCGTCCATCGGCGGCGTCGCTACTCTCCTTAATTGATCGATATATCTCACTGTCACAACTTGCATCAAATGATGTCTTCACTATATCATTGTTTTCAAAGATATTAAATATGAAGAGTTTTACGAAGTTTAGAAAAAAATTGATCTAACAATGAAAATTTTGATCCAATAATATTAAGAGATATATTCAATGTTGAAAAAAAACATATCCTCTAACAAAACTAAAACAGTACTACTGACTAAAGATTTTATAATACGAACAAATTAGGAAAAACAAAACCCAGAAGCCACTCTCCGGTTTCCGGTTGGATCAAGAATCCGACCGGACAACGAACGCAACAATGACGGTAATGTCGTCCCTCTTCCCGCCGACGTGCTTGTTGCCCGCTTTTCTCTGCTCCCGGCTCTTGACGGCGAACGGCGAGTCTTTCGCCGTGCTCCTTGACATCTCGTAAGCAAGGCCGGCGACGATGTTTGCCATGTGATTGGGCGAGAAGCCCAGCGCCATTCCCAACTGCACGGCCCGCTCGAGCTCGTCGTTGAACATGTTGTCGAACAGCCCGTCGGTGCCAAGGACCACGACGTCGCCTTCCCTCACCGGCATTTCGCCCACCTTCGCCAGGGTGACGCTGTCGCCACCTTTGGCGCTGAGCTGGAACGGGTTGTTGAAGCCTCTCTGTTGCACCTTTGAACGGTGCACGACATTGCCGGAGCGAAGTATGGCGAAGCCGCTGTCGCCGATGTACGCCCACCGCAGACTCTGCAAAACGCAAGAAAGCAATCGATGCGTTAATCCAATAGCAAAGCAAAGTAACAAAAGTAATAATTGTTGTACCGCAAATGTGCACCACTAAAATCACTAATGCAATGCAACAAAGAACAAACCTTGTGGACGATCGAAAGGATGCAAGCGGTGGATGACGCCTGCACGCCCGCCGCTGCTGTATCGGCGTACGCCCGCTCCAGCAGGGTGTAGGGGCAGACGGGCGCCCCTGGCTCGTGCGCCAGCGCCAACTCGAGGGCGCCCGTCATGAGCGCGCGCGAGAACGCGCCGGCGTCCACGCCTTCCTTGCGCCGAGCCCCGACACCGTCCGCCACGCCGACGACGCTTGCGTCGGCGTACCCGAAGTGCGCATCTTCATCGTGGTTCGGTATGTAGCAGGACGCCCAGTCCAACCTAAAGGCCCCGGCCGACCCATCGACGTTCATGGGGTCGCCACCCTCGCGCTTCTGCGGCTGGAATGCGTCGGCCAAGAAGCCGGCGACGTCAGAGTCGGGGGCGCCTCCTCGGGGGGGAATGCCGAACACGCAGCAGAGGGCGTTGGGAGACACTATGTTGAACTCACGCAGGGTATCCCGGATCTGCTCTATCTCCTCCATTTCTTTGTCTTGAATGCTTATGCGTCTTGTCCTTTTGATCTCTCGGGTTTTGCAGATTGGATTCTCTCCTGCAGAGGATGCATCCTCCGTGATCATATATATAGCAAATTTAAATGTGTAGGCGTTCGTCCGAAACTAATTAGAATAAGGCATCAATGACCGTATCTTATTCGGACACAGATATGGATAAATGAGTGTTTTTTTTTCTTTAAAAAATGACCAAAAAAAAATTGTCAACCTAAGCCATGAAAGATCTCCCAACTCCCAACGAGGCAACAGCTGCTCTCTAGCAAGGCAAAAACGGCCTCCTCCGCCTCCGCTCGCCGGCGAGGAAAACGCCGCCGCCAGCGACCCAAGGCTGCGATGACAATATCACACCGCCTCCGTGCGCGCGCTGAGGCTGCGCTTCTCTTGTCGCCGTCCACCCCCACGAGTTCCCCCCGCTGATCAGTGCTGCCTCCACCTTCTTGGTAGGGACCCACCCACCAGTCCTCAACCTCACCAATCTCCCACGACCCCAACTCACTTCTTTCAATTCGCCTCCGCAGATTCTGAGCGCGTACTTTTTGATTAATCGGCTAACTAATTTATTTAATTATTATACAAATCAAAATTTAATATTGTTAGTTATAGTCAATTTGTTAATAATTTTTATGTTATGAGATATAATCTATGGACTATAATGATACAGTTCAAGTTGTAAACTATAAAGTACAAAGTCATTGTATTTTGAATTTTATGAATTTGTGTATTATCTGAGAACCCATATGGCAAAATATATACACAGATTACACAAATATTTTAGAAAACTAATCTTAACAAACAAAACAAATACATATCTCTAACATCCCTCCTCAAACGCTACTACACCTACGACCGACCGTGTGTACGAAGCAATCAGCAAGTAACCAGTGTAACCACGCAACCTCAGCAGTCACAGACGCCATAGCTCTCAACTCAATCTCAGCACTCAAACAAAAAACTGCAGTTTACTTCTTAGTCTTTTAGGCAACAATAAAGGAACTAAGAAAAACACAATAGGCAAAAAGGGACCAATGATCAGAAGGATCACTGGCCCAAGTTGCATCAAGCCTAAAACTGAAGAGTACAAGTGCGAGGAAAGAATAAGCGACGAGACATTGTACCACGAAAGAAGATGATGATAATGAGTCTGAGTGGGTGAGCAAACAAATTGACTAATAATGTGGACCGCATGAGTGATGTCAGGACGAGTGATATCGAGGTAGACCAGACTCCCAACCAGATGACGATAGCGAGTATGATCATCGAGAGGAGCGTCATTTGTGAGACAGAGTTGCCAGGTACTAGAAATTGATAATACTTTGGATGACTTTCAGTTTCTATTTGAGAAAATCCTCATATTTCCTTGAAATGGAAGTTTGAGAAATATTATCCTTGAATACATTTTTCGTATGCCACTCCAGCCACTTTGTAAGTCCTAAATTTTCCTAATTGAAGAGAGATCATTCTTGACACTAAGGAACTTATTTTTCTGTAATTGCTGATGTGATGATCAAGTCAAGTGGAGATGGGTCAACTAATCCTACTGGGTAGGGAAGCATAGCTGGATCTACATAGTTGTGAGAATAGCTTATTTCTGTGGGTATGCCTTTTCATATCACATGGTCCTGTTTATTCTAGATCCAATCCAATGTTTGATTTGAATTATTCTGTGTCTGAAGGTAGCTTTGCTTAATCTCATCACCATCTCATCGACTTGGGCCAGGGTAATTGATGTCATGGACAGTGAGGTAATCCTTTACAACTGCACCAAAAGTTGGGGTAATCCTTATCATTATGACCTTTGCTTTGTCTTTTCAAATGCTTATTCCACTTTGAGTTCAGTCAGGTTCAAGATTATTTGGTTTCATTGGAGCTGGTGCTACATTAGGGCAGCTTTTTGGTTCATTATTCAGCAGCCTTGAGAAGAAAACATCCATGGTCACCCTCAACGCACTGCCGGTATTTGTTGTTCTTTAACGAAAAAACATGGTTTTGCTATTCTTTTGCATTATTATACCTAGGAAGCATTAAACATTACTAAAGAGATATATATTTTCCTTATGACATCAGCTTTGCTTCCTGTGGCTGCTCACTGCATTTCATTTGGGTCGGCACCAACAAACCTCACCAAGCTTCAGACTGCTTCTGTCCCATCTTAGATTCAGTAACAGGTAATTGGGGTACTCTACTACTACTTCATTCCTATAACTTTCATGTTCTTAGCGGGAGTAAAACTGTTTGTACCTGTCTTTTTCTTCTGTAAGGTTTTGGCTAAATATAAGGAACTGTTGTATGTGCCCAACGAACATGTATAGTGCTTCTCAAAAGCAGGAAGATGAGAGCTCCATGAATCATGCCGTCGTCAATATTAACTTTGTTTGCACATTTTAAAGGAATTGCAGAACTATGGAGAAAGCCTGAATAGAATGCCGAAGCTAACTAAAAGAAAAATACAACATAGAGAGAGTAGATGCTATGACAAGATGTAGTGCAGAAAAACGTGTGAAATCCATGCATCTAAATTTAGTTAGTGATAATACAGGGCGATAAGCATAAGCATGTCTGTTTTGCAAACTGCAAGATACAGTACTGTAGCAGTGTAGCCTCTAGGGTTTGTTTATTGGAAACCTGTATTATTCTGTTTAAAGTGTCCAACACAGCACTCAATATTGGAAATTAGCGTTTCAACTTTCAACGTTTCAAAGGTTTGATGTGCACCAAGATTGGAATACAGAGCCTGGACATTTGCAGACTTTGAATGTAATTCGTATGTACAAATATTAAAGCTGCATTGCTTTTCACTATGCCTAGTTTCTCGAACACGTTTACAAGTCCAGAATTGATCCAACAGAGTAAAATACACACACCCCCTACGATCTTTGTGCTGATTAATCAAAATTGTTTATGCAAACACCAAGGGCTTTATAAAATGAGCACCAATGGACCAATCGGTCCTGGTAATCAGCAAAAAGATGGCATCAGCCATCTTTGCGGTGGTCATAGCGACTCTGCAAGTGCAAGCATCAGAAGCAAGGACCGGGCTGTGGTTCCAAACTCCCGAGTGTCACATGATCTATCATCATCGTCCCTGATGCAAGGCATTCCGGGCTTTCCGGGTGTTGTACCACCACCACCGACGCCGACGGGCTGCACGTCCTCGCTTGCTGGACTGGTAACGTGCGCGCCCTACCTCACCGGCAGCGGCACGAATGCACCGGCAGCACAGGGGGCGTGCTGCAGCAGCTTCAGCTCGTTCATCAATAATAACTCGAACTCGCTCATCTGCCTGTGCCATGTCACCCTCGGCGACATCAACCGGATATTGCCCAGGCCCATCCATCCCGTGCCGGCCGTGCGTATGTCGTGCTGCCCCCGCAACTTCTCTTCATCTGCTTCAGTAAGTAGTAGCTTACGTTCCGAAACTACTCGCTCTTGTATGTTTCTTTCTTTGTTTGCCTATCTGTACTCCTATCTTTATGGTACATGAATCAAAATATTTGGTACAGCTTACAATAATCTATCACGTCATAGAAAATATTAAGCTGGATCTGCTTAGGAAATTTTAAGGTTAATGACCATCTTCCATACATATAAGCAAGTCGAATTCACAAACAAAGATATCATATCAATTGGACTGAAACATACATCGCACTTGGAGATGACATGTTTTCACTTCTACCAGAGAAATAACCATTCAAATCATGTTTTGACAATAACTTGGAGGATTAGTTAATTGATATTCATGCAAGGGATTATTCGGTATACCCCGGCTTTATTGACACAATCTACAGGACATTATTATGCATGGAATCCCAAGACACGAGATCTCTCACCAAAGAGAAGCATTACCCTGCAACCAAGCTCATTCAGAGTACCAACCATCTTGTGAAACATCCTTGTTCTTATTCCCAACCAGAAAATATGATCTTATATAAGTTTTTCTTTATTCCAAGAGCAATTCGATCAAACCTCTCCAGCATCTAGTAGTTCAGCAATCAAATCTAGAAGTTGCGGAGCTCGGTTTTGCCTCGTATGCATACAAGTTGTACAGCTCTCTGCATATGGCTCTACCATATGCCCACTCCTTTTCCTGTACAGTAAAATGCTACTAGTATAGGAATGCTAGACAGCTAGCTTAGTTAACTACAAACAAGCAAGAAGACTTCACCTGAAAGGAGATGGCAACAACATTTTTTCTGAAGTCCCTCAGAGAGCACGCACCCGATCTTGAATTAGACTCCTCTCCCAGTCTGCAATGCCCTCAAATGCATGTTCTGGCAGTCTCTCAACAGGCTCTCTCCACGGATCATTCTTAGCTAGATCATATGTCGCACCACGGATACCTCTCTTATTTATCAAAGAATGTACTTTAATCATGACATCTAAGCAAGGTAGCTAGCTATATGGTGACGGGAAATAAGATTACGTCCATGTTCTTGAACCAAAACATGTAAGCAATTGCAACCGCAGGAGCCTACTCCAGTGAAGAGACTGCTTTGAGCAATTGAGTCCTCAACGAATCTGGATCAAAATCCACCACCTGCAATCAACTAACAGAATAAGAAGGAATGTATGATGCACTGTAAGGATAGATGAATGAATAACTGTTATGCAATTGTGATTAGTTACTTTGTGTTATCTCAACTGAATGGTAAAGCCCAATTAGAGGGTCAATAGTCTTCATTCCTCACATACTCCTTTTTAGATGACTGTAATTACAAAACCTGTTACGGTTTCTTTAGAAACCGGGGCTATCCCTTCTATAAAAGAAAAACACAAAACCTACACTCTTTTCTCATCAATTAGCTCGTCTCATCAAGTATCAATTATGATAAAGGAAAAATAAACACTTGCAAATACTTTGGATTGGACATCAACCTTGAAATGTAGAAAGGAGCAAAATATCTGATGTTAATTGAACTGCTTGCAGCAATCAGGAAAAGAGGTGAAGAAAAACAAGATAGCTGCTTAGCAAATAAAAAAAGAAACTCACTGGTCTTCTGATGTGATGAATTCCAAGTTCTTTGCACCTACTGAGAATAGCCTGCAAATCAACACCCCAATATTCTATGTCCTTGTCCTGCTGTAAGCAAAGAATATATGCCACTCTCCTCATCTTTCAAGTGATTGATATCGTCAGGCTTCTGAGGTTGTGAGCCAACAATCAAGCTATCACTTATGATAGTATAATTCAGGCATAATAATTAATTTTACATGCATGAATACAGCTGCAGTCAAAAACAATGACTCGTATATTTGTACACTAACTCGCTCTTTCTAGAAAATTAATTGCCACTGTCAATAAGGGACTAATTCAGCAACACTTGCCTATGACAGTAAATAGTTGAAACACACAAGTTTGAAAAGAAGAATATGATGACGGAATCCATAACTTCCTCAGAGAGGAGATTGCCATAGATTAGAGCTGTTCTGGAGCTCTCTTCTTACACAGATGACAACTTGCTACTAAGAAGCTTCCAAGATGCCAATATTTGCAATCATAGCTTCTCATCCATCCTTTTGCTCAAGAACATAAAAATTCAGCACACCAAACCCCATTTTTGAGGAAATCAATTAAATCCTTTTCCTCTCCGAGGTAGCCTCTCCTTTTATCATTACCATAACCTCAATGATGCTAATCCACAGATAAGCAAACCATATGCTAAAAAGATTATTAATGTCACCAAAGGTGATACTTTCTAGAGTAGCATAATTACTGACATGAGACAATAGATACAAAAAAAAATCGAATAACAATCAAATTTTTTCCACCCACATGAATATCAACACTTCCATATTCCCTTCTAAAGCATGGTATGGTGCCTACATCACCAAGTCAACAAAGATTGCAGTTACCACATCCATTTGGTCCAGACTCAAGAAACAGGAATCCACATCCTAAAATCCAATATTTAACTAAGCATTGGTCTAGTCCAATCTATAATAACTGATAGTCCAAGAACCATGTACAAATTGCAACATCCCCAAAATGCATTGATCCACCAACTGTTAAGGCGTATCAAGTGGCTCTGAAATCCCTGTGAACAGACCAATCAAACATTAGCTCACACAAATGCAGTTCCTAAAACAATTATTTGAAAAATTAGTTCCTTACATTTTGTTTTGAGTCTACATCAACTCCTTTTGTTAGTTTTTTTCATTATTAAAGTTAAAAACATGTGTCACTGATATACATGATCGACATGTTAGTGACACATGTTTTCTTTCTTCTTATTTTCTCTTCTCTCTCCATTGCTTGTCTTTGCGAAGAGCTTGATTTTTTTTTTTGCTACATAGTAATAGAAAATTTGTATTTCTTATTCTATAATTTCTAATTCATAGTAATTTGTTTTATCATAATTCAATCGATAAACAAATAGATAGAATCTCAATGAAAAGAGAGAGAGAGATTGATAGAAAGGGAACACAAATATGTGTCACTAACATGTAGACCCCATAATGTCAGTGACACATATTTCTAACGCTACTAACAAAAAAACCAATGGAGACTAACGGAGAGCACTAATGAAGACTCAGAACATAATGGAAGTAGCTAATTTCCAAAAATTCTTACAGAAAAGTGTCATGAATTATGGATAAAATGGGGATTTCTTTAGGTAATTCCAAAAAAAAAAATCTAATCAACTATGAAATACATAGTATTGCACGAGTCGACTAGTGTTGACAAGTCTGTGTGAGGGTAGCGCAAGTGGTGTCATGTGCATCGGTGGTGTCAAAGAAAGGACTGCACCAAAAAGAATAACAGTTTTTATTTGGTTTGCGGGATGCATATTGTTTTGAGCAGTAGATGAATTTTGAAGAATAATATCTGACGGTGTAAAACAAAACAAGATATGATCCAATGATGCCATTTTTGTTGATGATGTGGGGGTTATCAGGAAGATTGTTTGATAATCAAAATTACATTAAAAGAGGGTTCTGAAATTATTGAAATTCTTGTTGTAGTAATGGAACTAGATCTTTTGCCCTTTTGTCTTAAAAAATAAATGCAAGTTCAATTAAAACTTGACACATGTTTATGTCTTCTAACAAATTTAATGGTCATGCACTTATGCGAAGAAAATTATATGAAGTGAAAATATGTTAGTAGTTTCATCCTATCTTTCATCCTCATAAAATATGTCATTGTTAGATTGCAAAATTTTTTATTGAAGAGCTTAACTCTATATCTTATGCCAATTTTTTTTTCTTTAATTAAGATCGAAAAAGATTCTAAGAAGACCGCATCGAATAGATTAATTTCTGTTTGAAAATTTTCGCTTTGTACTGTATGGTTACGTTGATCGGTTGAATGGTTGGTACTTTGAGAGAAATTAATGAGAGAATTATCAATGTCAAAAAATAAAAATAAAAAATAAAGATATACATGGATATCATTGTCACATAGTTAGATAGAGAATTTGGGAAAATTCAGTGCTGCTTGAACGAGCCACAAATGTGGACTGATATTTATGATGATCAAAATATTTGTGTTACTATCTTCTTGATAGTGTTGTTTTAATTTTGATTTTAGGCTTGTAGTCTTTGTTTCTGGTGTTCCTACTGCAGTCTTCTCTCTTGCCTCTTCTGGCATATGCTTTTGGCCATTTCTCTAATGGAGCATGTCATTTGATCTGCAACAAGAACCAACAAGTCAATGGAGAAGAAAGGATGTGGATGCTGGATTTGTTGGAACAAAAGGAAAACAGCAGAAATACGGCGTCTGCTGATTTCATTTTCTCCGATTAAAGATAAGACTGAATGTTGGTTATAACAACTCATTACTTTGTTATTTCCTCTCCATTGCATGTTTTCTTTGTACTATGACGTGCCACAAACGTTAAATTGAATCTACATTGTACTACATACATATACATAGCTCTCTATAAGTTGTTTCCACCACACTATTACTCACGCCCTTTTCAAAACTATTAAAATTATGTACATGGTTATGGTATAATAATTTTTACATTAAAAAATATTCTTAAAAAAAATGAGACGGTCTAAGAAAAAGAAAATACAAAAATTTAAAATAAGAAAATATGATAATATCAAAAAATACGATAATATAAAATAAAAAAATACAACAACTTAAAAAAATGATAACCTAAAACAAGAAAATATGACAAAAAAATACACAACTGAAAAAATGCAACAACCTAATATAAAAAAACACGATTTAAAATCTATTAGATCAAGATTTAGTGGTTGAAATCGAAAAGAAAAACAAATAAACTAAAAATACATTTTTTCAATAATCATACCGTAAAATTAAACATAAGAAAACAAACAAAAGAGGCAAACAAAGAAGATAAATATCAGAACAGAAGGCATAAAACACACACAATAAAAAAATAAAAACATTGCAAAAGAAAAACACTAACAAAAGAGCTCTCCAGCATCTTTATCCTCTCTTCTTTTCTTCCTCCCTTCATCCCTTCCTCTCTCTCACCGACCAAAATCAGGGGAAAAAAAAGGAAGGGACACCAAACTAAACCAATCCGGAAGAAAGCTAGGGTTTTCGCCATGGCCACCGCCCACCTCGAGCTCCCCTTCCCTTCCATTTCCCTTCTCTCCTAAACCCCCCTCTTCCAATTCCAAGACCAAGACGCCACATCTCCCGCATCTCTCATCCGCACGAAAGGACCTGCCTTTCCCCGCTTCCTCTCCTCCATTCCAGGGTTTCCCAAAGCCACCGCATCGCATCGCATCGCATCGCATCATCAGCAAGCAAGGGAGAACCAATACCGAGCCAAACCCCGGTTTGTTAGGGTTTGAATTGAGACGCGTTCGGAGGAGCCACCGGCGCTGGCGATCGAGGAGCCAACGGTTTCTGCGGAGGAGGCGGAGGCGGTCGGATAATGTGTATACTGTGCGCGGTGCAACGGTGGTCGCGGCGCGTCGCCACCATGCTGCCGCGGCTGGTGCTCCCGCTCATCCTCCTCTGGGCGCTCTCGCAGCTGCTCCCTCCCGCCTACCGCTTCGAGGTCACCTCCACGCGCCTCGCCTGCCTCTTCGTCCTCCTCCTAACCCTCTTCTGGTACGAGATCCTCCTCCCTCGCCTCTCCCTCTGGCGCGCTCGCCGCTCTGCCCGCCTCCGTGAGGAGCGTAGGGCCCATGCCATCGAGCTCCAGAAGCTTCGCAAGACTGCCACCCGCCGCTGCCGCAATTGCCACAACCCTTACAGAGACCAGAACCCCGGCGGGGGTAAGTTCATGTGCTCCTACTGCGGCCACATATCTAAACGGCCTGTGCTTGACCTTGGCCCAGCTGGGAAGGTCCCAACTGGGTGGGTTTGTAGTCAGGATTGGGGCAATGTGGCAGGGGACCCACGGTACTGGCTGGACTTGCGGTGCTCAGCTGATAACTCATACTCGGGGTTCTCATGGCGGCTGTTCTCTTGTATTTATGGAACCATGAAGTGGTTCTGGAGGAAGGTGTTCAGGTTTGGATCGTCGGGGGATGATGAGGGGTTGGGTCCGGATGGTAAGAGGTTGGTGAAGAGAGGGGAAAATGGTGGGAAGGCTGAGGAGAGCAGGGTGGAGAAGGCGAAGAGGAAAGCAGAGGAGAAGAGACTGGCAAGGCTGGAGAGGGAGATGCTGGAGGAGGAGGAGAGGAAGCAGCGGGAGGAGGTCGCAAGGCTGGTGGAGGAGCGGAGGAGGCTAAGGGACGAGAAGGCCGAGGCGGAGGAACGGTCAAAGGGTGCGACCCCTGTTGGGGAGAAGGATGGGAGGAGAGAGGCGGAGAGGCGGCGGCAGGAGAGGAAGAAAGATAAGGATAAGGGGTCGAGCAAGAGCAATTCTGATTGTGAGGATCTTGAGAGAAGAGCAGGCAGGGATGGCGAGAGGAAGCGAGACTTTGATAGGAGGAGTGAGCCAGAGAAGCGGGATGCAACAAGGGTTGGGACAGAGGGCTATAAATCCCAGAACTATGAAGCTACTAATCATAGTAACAAGATAGTACAGAGCAAGACGAAGTACTTTGGCCGTATGACAGGCGGTTTGTTATCTTCTTCAAGAGGTTTCAGCGGCGCTTCCTTTTTTGGTAGAAGTGCTCAGGCTCCTGCTCCTACAGTTAACAAGTTGGCTAAACCGTTTGTCACTGCTGCTGACAAGAGCAATGTGGTCAAAAGAGATGCTCAACCTCCTACTGCACAGGCAGCAGCTAAATCTGCTGCAGCTGGAGAAACAAGAAATTCGTGGGCTAATTTCCACCGACCAGTGAGTAACAATAGCTTTACACGTTTAGTTTTAACTGTCCTGATTGAAACATGCAGTGTAGCTCGCTTTCACTCTGTTTATCATCTTTTGTCTTTCATTTATTTGTGTTATTCTATATGCAGGTCAGTCCAGTTATGCAACCACGTCCTACTGGCCTAAAAAAGTCATGGCATCAACTGTTTACTCGCTCAGCATCAGTGTCTCCTTGTCCTGATGTTACTACTTCAGCTTGTGAAAAGAACGGGCAGCTGGAACTGAATAGCACACAATTAAAGAATGCGCAAATGTCTCTGGCACAATATCCTCCTCTTGACAATAAGTCGAGTTTAAGCCAGCCCATGCAATTCCCAGGATTTCCACATGTGAATGCAGCACCCACCAACATTCCACTAACCCATTTCCCAGCTGGGCATATGTCCTTCTATCATGAAGCGGAACCGACAGTGTTGGAAGAACTAGAACATTTTGAGGACCCGTGCTATGATCCAGATGCAATTGCATTACTTGGACCCGTTTCAGAGTCTCTAGATAACTTTCCCCAAGACTTGGGTAGTGGATTTGTCTTAAGTGATGCCACCAGTGAGCCACATGTGAAGCCCTCACCAATTGAATCTCCTCTCTCGAGATCACGCGTGGTTGAAGAAAAACATATCAAACCCAGCCAGCTCTCACGTTCCTCAATCGCAAAAGAGCCTAACAGTTCTGTTCTGCCTGAGGCTATAAACGAGCAAGGCACATGGCAAATGTGGAGCACACCATTGGTTCAAGATAGTTTAGGTCTGCGAGCTCCTCAGACTCAGTGGCCTCTTCCAAAAGCAAATCAATTCAACCATAGTGTCAATCATCAGAATAGTGGAACATCTAGCCCCCTTGGCACTGGTCTGAATGACAATGATTTATGGCTGCAGAAAGCACCATTCCATCAATTGCCTCATGATAGAGAGAGTCTGTTTCTTCCACCCACTGTGTCAGAAAATGTACAAAAGGACTTGGGTTTTGTGTCTCCAAACAAATCAGCCCGTGCACACCCTTTTGAGCCACCTGGTCGTTCCTGGTCCAAGTAAGTTCTTTGTACTGCTCCTCCCCCCCTAAATTTGCTGTAGCAATAAAGTTTACTTGCATCCTTGCTGGGTATTGCCCTATTGGTACTGATAACTTAGGCTAGGAACCCACTTATAAGTCATAAATAGAATGATTGTCAACCCCCCGGTTGATTATTTCACTTTGGTGGTTCCATTTGCTAGTGACTATATGTTCATGTATCAATACTCATAAGCATCCAAACCTAGATTAATTCATATGATGATCATACAAGTTCATATATACAGAATTATGTGTAGTATCTTGGGTGGTGTATTGGTTAATAATGAACAGTTTTACTCTAGTTTCTATGGTATCGTGGGCTGTAGTTGTGTGAGTATATGTGTTTGTCAAAGTTAATTTTTGTTGTTGCCATCCAGGACAGTTTTACATATATTTAATAAAGAACTGAAAAAACATTGACAAATTGAAGTGCATTGTCTTGGTTCATAGTATGACCATTGCTTGGAGTTCTGCACCTACATCTGTGCTAGCATGGGTCTCATATTGTTGGGTTGGGAAACCCATGTGTAATGGCAGGAATGTATGGATGATCCTCCTTTGAGACCTGTAGATGCATAAAGTAAACCTTAATGATTGGCTAGAAATTATATATATAATTTCATATCTTGTTTATGGGAAATGTCACATGCAATCAGGTGTTTGTATAAATGTTTTGTGGACCAATCACATTGTCAATTTTAGATCTTGAATAGTCATTTGATAAGCCTACATTTAGTACGGCATCTTTAATGATTAGGGGGTTGTTTAGTTTGAAGCCACAAAAGGCCGCACTTGAGGTAGGCAAACCATAGCTAATTAGGCATAATACCCATTGGTCCACAAACAAAAACCCTATATTGGCATTGTTACTACAGAGAATTTACACCTAACCTATTAATTACATCATGGATATGATGTGTAACTCAAACCATAGACACCCATTTCCATTCTCTACATAGACTTACATAACTTGGAGTAATTGTCTTATTGTATCAAGGTGAATCCAAAAAATACAATTCCAAACTAAGTTACACATAAACATAAGGTACATCACAGAGAAAACAAATCCATCTCTCCAACAATTGCTTCAGTACTGACCAAGACTTTGAAAACCGTTCTAGACCTAGTTCCCAGGGTGCCGCTAATACCAATTTCCACCAGATTCTTGTTGTTTCCTGGCCAGAGGGTTTCTACCCAAACCTTGAGAATCAACTCACCTGGAAAACCAGCTGGTTTTCAGCAATAGCAGCCAAAAGACCAAGTGGTGGGCTTCTCTCTCTCTCAAAAAAAAAAAATAAAGCAAAGGTATTTATGTGAATGAACATTGTGAAAAGTGGAAGGAATCAATGGGAGTCTGCCACAACTCAGTGGAAATCAGCAAGATTTCAACTCTGGCTAGGCGTTAGCCAAGTCTGACCCTCTCCCAACCCCCAGGGAATACAGGAACTGGTAGTTACTGGCAGGTTCTGGTGGTTTTCTCATCCCTGGTCCTGACAGCCTAGACTAAAGAGCTTGGCAATGCTGAACCTATCAGCTATGTAGAACATATCACAAGGCTGCCGCAGACACTACTCTGAACAAGAATGTTACATCTATAAATTGGATATAAACACATAATTCATAAAGGGTAACGACTTATATGAACCTAATCTTTTAATGTGTTTGCTGTTAGCAAAATATTGTGCCAATGGGTGTTTGTTCCTTACTCTGAACAGTCTGTTTTATCTTCTTAAACCAAGTAGCTTTTTTAAAGCCTTACACCCAGCAAATGGCACATCCCAGATTAAAAGTTAGTTCTGCATAGATTTCTTCATGTTAATATCATTTCCAAGCATCATGCCAGATATCCATGACACTTAAAGTCTTGCTGTCAAAATATGAAATTCTTCAAGAACAAAAGGCCATCAAATAACATAATAAAAAAGAATAGTTCGCCACTTAACCATCCATTCAGACATTCAATGGTCGTGCAATCTACAAAGAAAGCATCAGCTTATCAACCTCAGAATTCCTTATCCAATCCCAACTCAAATTATATATATGCCTTGCCTTTAAGTTGAAAATATATATCCACGTATCCAACCAATGGTGGAAAAGACCTGGGATGTGCATGCTAGAATTTAGAAAGTGGCAGGCCAGTGAGTTCATTGCGGTCTGCACCTTAACATAAAATTTACAAGTTCAGTGTGTTTTTCCATTCAGGCTGACTATAAACATTGACTAACAAGTGTGTTTGTCAGACACTTCAACAACATGCACAATAAAATTTGTTTCGCACTACAAACTTGAACTACCTAATGATTCCACAAGGACCACAACTCTCAAAAGCATCACTTCAAATGAAGTCAATTTAGGTGGTTCTCACAGTAGCTCATCCTTATACATACTTCAGGCATTCTTACAGTGTCGAAGGAAAATTGAACATCATTGATTTCAAGTAAAGGAAATCAAACTACGCTACTGTTTAAACAATTCCTTGACTGATATTACAGATAGGACTTAATGACTATACTCAAGAAATTGGAGCACTACTTGTGATGGTTGGCAATATACTAACTGATAGTATTACTCTTCACTCAACATTGGTTATATATGGAGCTCATGTACCTGAGCCTTGCTTTGGCGTTTGCATAGTTGTTTTTTGGGTTTGAATTGTTGTTCTAGGCAATAAAGAATAATTTGTATTTCACTGACATCTTTGATTTTATTTAATTCATAACTAATTATGCATTGTCCAAAGAGATGCTTTCAATGTCTGTTGAAGTGCCATATTAGTTTGACAAAAACAAAGCTGAAATTTTGTGACTTGTTTGGTTATTGTTTTCGGCAGGGAACAATGGGGGGTGCTGAACGGACCTCAGGAAGCTGGTATAGTTTGCCCCCCTACTGGGCCACATGCTGGTGGAGGCTTATTTTCAACTAATCCTGATGTACAGTCAGTTTGGTCCTTCAATCAAAAAGAGACAACATAGAACTTCTATAGAATCAAATGTCAACCAAGGCTTCCTTGCCTCCCTCAGTGTTGGGAGTTGAGGAGATAATGTTGCACTGTATTCCTTGATGCGAATGATAGTCATTTTATTAGTACTTACTTACATGCTGCATGAGCTCATGCATTTCATCATTAGGTCACACAATGTTTTGACACAGTTCATTTTCTGGATGCAATCAAAAATGGAATCCTAACCTATCACGCATGGGTGTTTCCAGTGAGCTTACCTGCTTACATTCTTTAACTAGAAGCATGTGATTTCAGGGTCAAGATTGTTGCAAACACGATGTTCAACAATGCTCTGAAATTGCTTGACATGGTTGATGCAATAGCTACCGTGGTAAACGTGGTACACTTTACTCTCTGCCATGGTTAGAAACTGGAGTTATTGGGATACGCATCATATGCTATCTACGTAGAGTCAGGATATCTAGACGTGGACTATTGCTTGTGAATGTTGTGTTTTTAAGCAAGAAAACACCCATGGATGGTAGAGTGCGTATGATTCATTTTTGCATTAGTACTTTCTTAGCTTGTGTGAAGGTTGGCTGATTTATGAAAGATGAGTTTGAGCCAACTGGTGGTTTACGGCGGTCTTAAGAAATGCCCTGAAATGCTGCATGGTGCAAATAGTGGCGTCATTTTTTTTTTTTTGAGATTTTTTTTATGAATAACTCATTAAAAAAAAAAGAATTTTAAAATTAGTCCGAAACTTTTAAAAATATCAAAAATAACCTTCAGTTGCTGGATCGAAATCTCAATTGAACTTTAGTTTCAAACTGGGCCTGCGACTGGTATGGTCCATGTACGTCGTTGGTTCAGACCATGTCACGTAGATTTTTAGTCATGCACCTGACTGACGACTGAAATAATCAATTTTCAAATGATACAATCATGATCAGTTTTGAGCCTGATCATGGTTTTATTTGTATAAAACTGGTCGTATGATTATATATAGGAGTGGTATTATTATTGGTTGTGATCTTATCTGTTTAAAATCGGTCATATAATTATTTGTCATGGACACAGTCGGCGGTGAGGCGCAGGCTGAGCTCGTCTGGAGCGCTGCGGAGGGGAAGGAACTTCACGCCAATGGCGCGCCCACGAACTTCTCGCCGGGCAGCGGTCATGCTTGTGTTTTTCTTCTGCTAACGTTGCCATCTATGTGCGATTGCATGCTTCTTGACTCCTGGTCACATAAAATTGTTCCAAGTTCATTCAATTCTTCCAAACTTCCAAATACCAACAAATTATCAGATCACCCATTCTCAGCCAAGCAGAAAAAAGGAAAGAAACAAATGGGAATGAGAACATTTTGAACATCAACTCAATCTTCCGTTCATTGGAAAGTAATCATCTCATTGCAAACTTCGGATTGAAATGCAAAGTACAGCTTTCCAAGGAATCCCGACGTATGCAGGGCCCATGCTTCTCATACAACCAGAAATACCATTCAAAATGGCATCTGTTAATCTATATGAATGCAACAATGCACTTGGGCAAATATTGTCTTACATTATCACTGGCTAATGAATGCACGGCTTAATCACGATTCTTCTAACCGCTCGGGTTCGCACGGTCTCCATACGGTACCAGTAGGCTCATCCATCAAGGCAATAACTACAGCAACAAGCTCTTTCCTGATCCGGTCTGATTCCGCAAACTGCTTGTTCTTCCTTGCAACAGCCCTCTGCTCAATCTGCTCCTTCAGTTGTTCTTCGGTCAACCCTTCTCGCTTCAATGCTTTGTCCTTCAGTTGCTTCAGTACCTATTGAATTGAAATTTTGTTCGTGAGGCATGTAACATCAATGAGCACAAAACATGCAGATAGCGGCTTCAGTACCTCAGCCAAAGATGAAGGTGGCATCCGACCAAGAATAGATTGTTTATTCTTAATTTTCCCCCCAAGGGCAGTCAAAAGTTCTCAGTTTAGAAGGATCTTGTATTGAATTTATGGAAGTATTTCGTAGCAACATCAAAATACAACAACATTCGAGTATGATCGGCAATAATCGGTAGTATAGGCCATCAACAAATCTAATAGATACTAAAACATATCCGACTTAAATACAATTAACAAACTAAAAACCCCAACACAAAACTACACCACTTAAACAACAAAATCCAACTAAAAGTACCAAAAGAAAATGCTTTTACCCAAATTCCACCTATGAATTGCGCATCTAAGGCTGGCCGCAACGCGAGGACGACCACGGGCGCGCGCTGGTCGAAGGGACCGTCGACCACGCGCGAGGGGAGCTTCGAACAGTGACGCGGCGCCCGTGCACGCGGCTGTGGCGCGGTCGTGCTCGTGGTGGGCCCCACTGAGCACGCGCCGCTCGAACGCACGTGTTGCGCGTGGTCGTGGTCGCGCGGTGCATTTATTGCACGCGGTTTGTGGGGCCCGCCACAGTTACGCGGTTGAAAAAATCGGTTTTTCCCGTGATACCGCGTGCACACGCACTCACCGAATGACGTGTGGGGTCAACTAATTGTCGGGCCCACCTGTAAGTGACCGTTCTCAATGCAACGGTCCGAATTTTATTTTTACGCGTTTTTTAATATTCCAACGGCCGGTTTTGTCCCGGGCCCACCTGTCAGTGACTGTATTTTCGGCCGTTGGATTTTAGCCGTCGGAAATTCTCCCGTTACGCATTATTTAATTGTTTTTGCATTAAAAAATTACCAAAAATTCCCAGAAATTCCCAGAAAATTCAGAAAAATTGTAAAAAAATTCTCAAAAAATCACAGATGGCTGTCTATAAATAGAGGCTTCATATGCTTGCTTCTCTACACCCATTTCACACATCTTACTTCATTTTACACATATTTTCCACACATTTTGTGCACTAAAATTAGGTTTTAGTCTTCGATATAAATAGTAATCCTCCTGAGGGTTTCGTAAACTGGCTTAGCTCTCCTAGTTCAGCTGGAAAAAATCCAGAAATAGCAGGTAATTCAAATCCTCCACCATATCCACCGGCTAATCTCCATTTACCACACCCATCTTATCCGTCCGGATATCCTATCTACCCTCCCGGCCCACCGTATGCACATGCTCCTCCATATTCCCATCCCGCCGCATATGCACCGCCACACTCATTTCTACAAGGTCATCCATATACACCGTACGGGCCGAACTATCATTTTGTCGGTGGCCCAGCTTCGTATGGTCCTCCCTTGCCACCAGCAGGCCTCGGGCAAAATCTGAGATCCCTATTGTTGGATCAAGGATGCCGACTAGAGGGTGGGGGTGAATAGGAGGCTTTTAAAAACTTTAAAACTTAAAGCAAATAAATGCAAATCAAGAACAAATAATGTAAGCAAGGGAAAGAGAACGAACACAACGGTTTTTACCGAGATATCGGAGACTCGCCCAGTCTCCACTAATCCTCGTTGAAGCACTCAAATCACTTGAGTCTTGCCTCAATATCCACAAAGGATATTATCACTAATGGTTGCTCCTTGTCCACTCTGGAAAGGCGAGCACCGATGCCTTGTACACACTTGTCGAGCCTCTCCGACAATCTCCGAACAGAGAGATCAACGGCCACACCTCCGAACCGTCTAGGTGAGGGCGCTCACCAAGAGTAACAGGCAGCGAGGTCTTCTCAAGACCTCCAAACACGCACCGAGAAGCTAAGTAAATGCAAAATGCAAAGAACTGAAATGCTCGGTGGATCGGAAAGCACTCGACTTGATCAAAAGATCAAGATTTTATATAAGAAACTAATGCTCAAGAGTGTATATGAAATGCTGTTGCTTGTTGTGTAAAACTTATGCCCAAAGCCCCTTTTTATAGCCTAAAGAATCAAATGAACCGTTGGAGCTAGGGCTGAAAATCAGCAACCCAAACTGACAGTCAGTTCAGTGCACAACGGCCGACAAAATTTACGGACGAAAACTTTGCTAGCCGTTCGTGGTCGTTTATGGAAAGCTGAAACCCACAACTGACAGTCAGTTCGACCACACTCTCGACCAAAAACAAATAGAAACTCAGTTAAAACCTCTGTGGTCGAAACCCCAACTGACAGTCAGTATGGACAAACTGATAGTCAGTTTAGTACAAAAATTTTGAGCACAAAAAAACACCCTCTCTGGACAATTGTCAGTTAACACGAACTGACATTCAAACTGGCAGTCAGTTTAGCAAACTGACAGTTAGCCTGAACAAAAACAGAGAAAACTTTAAATCCAGAAATCCAAAAGAGGTGTTTAATAGCTCGTTTGAAAGATAATTTCAAGGGCTACATTTTTGTCAACAGAAGCAAAGGCCAGATCTGCCTAGATCTTTCTGAAAATTACAAATACTCTTCTGCTGTCAAAAACTGAACTGAAAAACCAGATTTTTCAAATAAGTTCAAAACCAAATCCAACCAAAAATGATGCAATACAATGACCTAGATTTCTCGGTTTGTGTTGGAGATAAAAAGAGGACTTTCGCCACCCCTCTTTATAGTACGGTTAAAACTAGAAAATAATTTTCCTAACCGATCATCTCCAAACGCCGGGATCGGTAAAAATAAAAACTCGTAATACCTTAGGTCTTTCGCATCTTCATGATTTGCGTCTTGTATTTTGCTCTTCTACATCTTGTGCTTCACTTCATGTCGGGTTCATCTTGATCATCTCGTAATTCTTCCCGAACAATCTCTGTATCACAAAGTCTCAGAAGCACAGTTAGTCCAAAACACTTTGTTTTCATTAATCATCAAAATTAGGGTTAGGCATGAAGGCCTAGATGCAACACCTATCCCCCCCAGATGTGGGTACGCCACAATCTACGCCGGAGCTCAGAGCGGACGACGACGACCATGGTCCCTCGGGTCTGGCTGGGCGCAGGCGGTTGCTTTGGCAACTGGCCGACGATGTTCGACTTGTGAGTATTCCGTTTTGACATTAAGATATTCTGGAAGGAATTATTTTGACATTTTGCTCGATTTTATTTGAGAGTTATATGACACATTTTATAATTTGGTTGCATAGATAAGTGCGTGGTTGAACAACTCGCTGGACCCAATCGACGGGAACAGCAAAAAATTCGATACGTACTGGGCGAGTGTGGCTGCGGCGTACAACGCGAGCAGCCCACGAAATCGTAGAAGGGAGGTCAAGCATTGTAAAGACCATTGGCTCCAGACTAACAGAAAAGTTGTTCAGTTTAATGGTTGTTGGTGCAGGCTAAAGGAAGTGTACGCTAGTGGTCGTTCAGACGACCAACTAATGGCACAAGCCCATGAGCTGTACAGGAGCGAGATGGGGCAAGCATTCACTCTGGACTACTGGTGGACGAATGTTCGGGACCAACCTAAATGGAACCGAACATATGTCGACACTGGCAAAAGAGCACGGCTGAGCGAGGATGGTGCACACACATCGTCCTCGTCCAATCCAGATGAGCTGCTCGTGGAGGAGACACGCCCAGAAGGTCGCGACACCGCCAAGGAGAAGCGCAAGGGGAAAGGCAAACATAAATCTCCCTTGGGCAACACGTCCGCGCAAGAAGACTTACAAACCTTCGTCAAGGCTAATACTGAGCGCGTCGAGGCAACAGACTGTGCGGCCTCCACTCTGAGCAAACACGACCAGCTCAACCAGAAACTGGTCCTTGCAAGGTCTTTCACAAAACTGGTCACCACAGACAAATCCAACTTCACCGACGAGGAAATGAAGGATCATGCAGAAGCATTGAAGTTTATAAAAAATTTGATCCGGGAGGCCAACCTAGACAAGGATGAGTAGTGTAGTGTAGCATTTTATTTTCGATGTGTCGTTGTACACATATGTATCCTTCTTTTCTGCAATTGAAATATGTTTGGAAAATATCGGTTGGACTTATGTTTGAAAAATAGCTATTTGACTCATGTGTTTGAAAACTAGCCGTTGGACTCATTTGTTCGAAA
The DNA here is from genome assembly GCA_019359835.1 of Pharus latifolius. Classification (NCBI taxonomy): domain Eukaryota; kingdom Viridiplantae; phylum Streptophyta; class Magnoliopsida; order Poales; family Poaceae; genus Pharus; species Pharus latifolius. The sequence continues at coordinate 72,703,164 of CM033329.1, read as the reverse complement.
AATAGCCATTGCACTCATCTTTTTGGAAAATAGCCGTTGGAGTTTGAAAAATAGTCGTTGGGATATTCGACCTGGCCTATATAAACCGAATCGACGGTGCACATATTTCTCATCCCCACCAATACTCCTCACTGCCAAATCCCTCTGATTAAAATCCCTCTCCCTCAAATATGTCGTCCAGCTTTCGTTCAAGCTCATACAGTGAAGATGAAGAGTCCGTAAATAGCTTACGGAGTGTCCTTGCGGGGTTCGTCAACCCAGATCCCGCCATGGTGGAGTTAGAAGAGCGTGTACTTGCCGGTATACAAGCAAGGCTGCAGGCTTCTACCTCGTGCCGTCATCGCCGCGGTGGCAGACGATACATCAACAGGGACCGTGAAACCGGCCATATCCATCTCATGGCGGACTACTTCTGCGAAGATCCGGTGTACCCCGACCACCTGTTTCGTCGGAGGTTCCGGATGAGCAGACCCCTTTTTCTACGTATTGTCGGATCTCTTGGTGAGTGGTCCACCTTTTTCACTGAGAGAGTAGATGCCATTAACCGCCGAGGGTTGTCTCCATTACAGAAATGCACAGCGGCCATCCGTTTGTTGACCTATGGCTCTCCTGCCGATGCTGTCGACGAGTACGTACGGATTGGTGAGTCCACAACAATCCAATGCTTGAAGAAATTCGTCGACGGAGTGATCGACAACTTCGGCGAGGAATATCTTCGACGCCCGATCGTTGAAGACATGCAGCGCCTATTGCAACAAGGAGAGGCGCGCGGGTTTCCGGGAATGCTTGGAAGCATAGACTGCATGCACTGGGAATGGAAAAATTGTCCAGTAACATGGAAAGGGCAATTTACTCGCGGCGATTACGGAGTCCCGACCATTATACTCGAAGCGGTTGCCTCTCAGGACCTTTGGATATGGCATGCCTTCTTCGGTGTTGCCGGCTCCAACAATGATATAAATGTGTTGAACCAATCCCCCTTGTTCACCGATGTTTTGCAGGGACGAGCTCCTCAAGTGCAGTACTTCGTCAATGGGCACGAGTACAACATGGGATACTATCTAGCAGATGGTATATACCCAGAGTGGGCTGCCTTCGTGAAGACGGTACCCCTGCCGCAGACAGACAAATAGAGACTGTTTGCGCAGCATCAAGAAGGAGCGAGGAAGGATGTAGAGCGAGCATTTGGAGTTCTACAATCCCGCTTTGCCATCCTGCATGGTCCCGCCCGCTTTTGGTAACGCTCAACTCTCGCTAAAATCATCAGGGCATGTGTCATACTACACAATATGATTGTTGAGGATGAGCGGGATTTTGACGGGCCACTTTACGACTTTGAAGACAGCCAAGGGACTTCGAACGTAACACCGCCTAATATCCAACATGGCGGTACAGTTGCTTTCACTGATGTAATACAGAGAAATACCGACATTCGGGCTCAACCGATGCATGCAGCACTCAAAATAGATTTGATTGAACACATTTGGGGGCGTTTTGGAGGTGTCCACGGAAATTAGTCGTTATATATCGCTTTTCTAGTGTTTTTAATTTGCATGTCAATGTTAAATTTCAAATTTCAAAACCGATGCATGTATGCAATGTCGTACGTTTAATGTTATGTCCAACTGTCGAATTTAATAAATTATTTATTTTCGTTGTACCGAATTTAATAAAAATATTTATTTTCGTTATGCCGAATTTTTGATCCGCAAATTATATTTTTAAATGTTGGAAATATTGTTGTATAATTTTTAATTTATTTATATAGATTATGTAATTATTTATATGATGGTAAAATCGAAATTATATGTTTAATACGTGGGGTCCACTCAAGAGTCTCTCCAAGAGTCTTTGCATTGGAGAGGGAGATTTTTGGAGGAGTGGTCTCGCGAAGAGTCTCTCGAAGAGCCTATGCATTGGAGAGGAAGAAATGATTGGTTGAGACTCTTCGCTGACGTGTCGGAGAATATTCTCCTGGAGAGTCTGTTAGGAAGGAGTTAGGGTTGGAGAGAGCCCAAGCAACAGAAGGACTAGGAGCATCAGATCCGAGGTGTGCCATCCCCGCAGAGGACGTGGAAGGCGACGTAGACGCGGGCGTGGCCGATGTGGCTGAGGTCGTGAGGCGTGACGATCTTGCCCTCCACAGTCCGTCTCCCTCGCCGCCTCTAGCTAGGGTTAGCATTAGGGATCTCTCAAGACGGCGGGACAGGAACAGCAGCAGCCGCCGCCGCCGGGAAATTTTTTTTCCCACCTCACTCTCGCGAGTCGCGACTGCTCCCTCTCGCGACCTCTCGCGACGACGCCTCCCTCTCGCGATCTCTCACGCCGCCGCCTACCCCTCCCCTCACGTCGCTTCAACGCCGCCGCCTGAGAGTACCATCGCGCCGGTGCCGGTGCCGGTGCCGCTCCTTTTTCCCACAGATCTTCACAGATCCAGTGACAGGGGTTGTTAGTCTCTCTCAAATCGGAGCAGATCAGAGCAAGAACACAAGCGCTTGGAAATCTTTGATCCAGGTACATCGGAATCTCCAATTCTTCTCCCCATCTCTTCTTTTCAACAGATCTATCTGCTTGTGTTATTTTCTTCTGTTCAGATCTTCACAGATCTATCTGCTTGTTTCAGTGAAATGCTTGTTCCTAGTTCCTGTTATATCTATCTGCATAATTTGTTCTGTTTGGATCCATGGTTAGAAGTATGCATGTGCTTCAGTTCTAGTGTTTCAGGATGCCTTCTATGATGTTTCTATGATGTTCAGATTACTTTGCTGTTCCGAAAGGAAATACTGTCATTTTCCTTGCTTGCCTAGCTCTGTGCTTTCTTCAGATTACTTTGCTGTTACATCTATCTACATAGAAATATCCAATTCTTCTCTCCATCTCTTCTTTTCTTTTGAGATCTGTCTGCATTTTAGTTAGAGATCAGTGGTTTTTGCTTCACATGGTAGTGCATTATTAGCTGATTTGTAGAGAATCTGGTACTAGTAGGCGCTTAGTTGGATTTAGTTGGTCATGGTACTTTGATCTAACTAGTATTTGGGTCAAATAGTTGTATGCTGATGAGATGACATAGAATGGCTTTGTTGGCTGGAATTTGGAATTCAAGGAGCAAAACTGAGAGATGTTTATTGCAAGTTAGAGGATATGTGTTCTGTTCTGGTGCTTTTCCAGCAATAGCATGTTGTGCAACAAGTAGTTTTGTTCTAGTGCTTTTTGGCAAAACCAGTCAGTATAAACTGTGAGATTCTTTGCTGTTCCTAATGTCATGTTCTATCTTTGTTGTCTATACTTTTGGATGATGAGATTCAGTTGATTAGGGATTCATTAGAAGAATTAATTTGTTTTATTCATGTTCTATCATTGTCGGTTATTTACATTGTTCATCCGTAAAACTTGATCTCTCATATGTAGTAGGATGTGGATGTTGTATGCATCTACTGAATCTTGATTGTGTAGATTTACCCACAATTACGTATTTTACAAAAATAGTCCTTCATGTCAGCTAGTCGAGTTTTGGAAACTCGACAAAGCCTCTGACTTCTCGTTCGTTGTCATATCAGTTCAAAACTGGTCACATCGGTTCTAGACTTGGTCGTGCTTTTATCAGTACTAGACTTGGTCGTGGTCGTATCTTGTATACAAATTGGTCGTATCAGTGTTGAAATTGGCAGTGGTCGTATCAATTCAAAACTGGTCGTATCAGGACCGAGTTGTCACAGGATCCAGAGTCCTTGTCGAGTGCTCAGGACTTGACAAGCTGACGTGGCAGGCTATTTTTGCAAAATGCGGCAACTACGGGTCATTTTTGAACTTAATTTTTAATTTGGGTTATTTATAAAAAAAACTCACTAGTGTCCCGTGTGGCCGTGTCCGTCCGCGGTAACGAAGGATCTAACCGTATAACTCATTCCTCACATGGTCTCCCCAGTCCCCATTCTGCCTCCATCTAGGGTTAGCATTAGGGATCTCCTCAAGATGGCGGAACAGGAACAGCAGCAGCCGCCGCCGCCGCCATCGCCGCCTGAGCTAGTGCTGTTCAACTCGATGACGAAGCAGAAGGAGCCTCTCCGGCCGCGTGTGGAGGGCAAGATCAGCATGTATGTTTGCGGCGTCACGCCCTACAACCTTAGCCACATCGGCCACGCCCGCGTCTACGTCGCCTTCGACGTCCTCTACAGGTATAGCACACCTCAGATTTGATGCTCCTAGTCCTTCAGTTGCTTAGATGCACAATTCATAGGTGGAATTTGGGTAAAAGCGCTTTCTTTTGGTACCTTTAGTTGGATTTAGTTGTTTAAGTGGTGTAGTTTAGTGTTGTGGGTTTTTGGTTTTTTAATTGTGCTTGAGTTGGATATGTTTTGGTATCTATTAGGTTTGTTGATGGCCTATGCAACAGATTATTGCGGGCCATGCTCGTATGTTGTTGTGTTTTGGCCGTGCTACGAAATATTTCCATAAATTCAATACAAGATCCTTCTAAACAGAGAACTTTCCCGAGTTTAGATAAGATTAACATGGTGCTACAGTATACATGAAGTGCTGCAGTAATTGAAATGAAATGTTGCAGTGGTGCAACTGAAATATTGCAGTAGTTTAGAAAAAATTTGGCAAGACATTAACAAAAATTTTATATATTAATGCTTGGTTGAGAACTTAACTGTAAGCCATTTATAGTGCTGCCACTTCTACTAACATATATTTCTATTAATTTCTTGTTAAAACATTTATTTTCATGTTTTAGTATTTTTAACTACAGCAGTATTTCATTTGAACTACTGCGACACTGTCTTAAACCAGCTATTTGGTTTAATATATTATTTGATGTAGATATCTTAAGTTCAATATATTTTGTTTTCTTAATTTTGTTTTTGTGTTTATTGTAATAAGGTTAATTGGTTTTTTCTTTTGATGCAGGTATGTTAAATTCTTGGGTTATGACGTTAAATATGTGCGCAATTTCACTGACATTGATGATAAGGTAATAACTTATTTTCCTGTATTGTGATACTGGTACTATTGACTGAACTTGTTTTGGTTTTGCAGATTATTAAACGTGCAAATGAAGCTGGTGAAACCGCAACTAGTTTAAGTAGTCGGTTTATCAATGAGTTCCTGCTTGATATGGCTGAGCTTCAGTGCTTACCTCCTACTCATGAGCCACGTGTAACGGAGCACATCGAACAGATTATAGAATTGATAACCAAGGTATCATTCAATTATTCTACAAAATTATGCCGACACTGAAGGGTAGCTGATCAAATTTTGTATTTACTTATTGCTTTGTAATACTGTGCAATTGTTAGCAAAAACAACCCCAGTGAATAAATTTATTGATTACCACACAAATTAAAATACTGTTGAGCCCATTGTGACATTCAACACAGACTCATTTATATGTACTCCTGCACATGATCTGTGGTGTCAGCATGGTTAGTTCATATAGAATTTATATACTAATCCAACCATGGATGATACTGTCCCAACAATGTTCTCTTTTCTCTCTTATAGCACCAGACATTCGAGCTTCATTTTTTTGTCTGGTAAATGCTGGAACTTGCTGAGTGTTTTTGTTTATTGATGGATTTTGCATAGTCTTGAATCATAGTCCTTTATGACATGGGACTAGGTCCACTACCTGTGATTTGTATCTTTGTTGTCAATTTCTTTTGACTCTTGAGTTTTTGCCTGAACCTATTTTGTGTTGTTACTGGACAGATAATGGAGAATGGGAAAGCCTATGCTATGGAAGGAGATGTTTACTTTTCTGTCGATAGTTTTCCTGAATATCTCAGTTTATCTGGAAGGAAGTTAGATCATAACCTTGCAGGCTCACGGGTTGCTGTTGATACTAGAAAGCGGAATCCTGCAGACTTTGCATTATGGAAGGTGCTTACCACAATTTTACTGTGTTGATGTTCTTAGTTTACTCTATTGGTTTGCATTTGTAACTTCTGTTTATCTTTCTCAAATGACTACGTTCAGGCTGCTAAAGAGGGTGAACCCTTTTGGGAAAGTCCTTGGGGCCGTGGAAGACCAGGATGGCATATTGAGTGCAGTGCAATGAGTGCTCACTATTTAGGCCATGTATTTGATATACATGGTGGAGGAAAAGATTTAATATTTCCTCACCATGAGAATGAGCTCGCGCAGAGCCGAGCAGCTTATCCGGAGAGTGAAGTCAAATGCTGGATGCATAATGGCTTTGTTAACAAGGACGATCAGAAAATGTCAAAATCAGATAACAACTTCTTCACAATCAGAGATGTAATGGGTTTATCCCTTACTCTTTTTATTCATTCTTTTAATGGGTTTAAAAAGTTTTTATTTGAGCTAACAGATGCTTTCACTCGCAGATTATTGATCTGTACCATCCCATGGCTTTAAGATTTTTCCTGATGCGCACACATTACAAATCTGATGTGAATCACTCTGATAAAGCGCTTGAGATTGCATCTGATCGTGTGTACTATATTTATCAGGTTCTTGTCTTGTTTATACTTCAAATATTAGTCACTAAACTATCTGATCAGTGTATAGGATCTGGGCATTTGAACTACCATTTTGTCTCGTTCACGCACTTTAATTGTGTGCAGACTTTGTATGACTGTGAAGAAGTGCTCTCTCCTTATCGCGAAGAGAAGATTTCTGTCCCAGTCCCAGCTGAGGACCAAAAACTCGTTGACAAACACCATTCAAATTTCTTTTCTTCTATGTCAGATGATTTGCGAACTACAGATGTTCTTGATGACCTTATGGAACCACTGAAGGCAATAAACAGCAATCTGAATGATTTGAAGGTATGTATTGGTACTTGGTTCATTCTTGCAGTTTCGAGGTTTCAATATCTCGAACCATAGCTGGAATAATCTATGCTTTAATCTTGTATTGTGGTTCATCTGATTTTTATTACATTTTCAGAAGTTGCAGCAAAAATTAGAACAGCAGAAGAAGAAACAGCAGCAGCAGAAGAAGCAGCAGCAGCAGCAGCAGAAACAACAAGCACCACAGAAACAACCAGAAGATCATATTCAAGCTTTGACTGCCCTGGAGGGGGAAATTAAGAATAAACTATCTATTCTTGGTCTGATGCCACCTTCATCTTTGGCTGAGGTACTGAAGCCGCTATCTGCATGTTTTGTGCTCATTGATGTTACATGCCTCACGAACAAAATTTCAATTCAATAGGTAGTGAAGCAACTGAAGGACAAAGCATTGAAGCGAGCAGGGTTGACCGAAGAACAACTGGAGGAGCAGATTGAGCAGAGGGCTGTTGCAAGGAAGAACAAGCAGTTTGTGGAATCAGACCGGATCAGGAAAGAGCTTGTTGCTGTAGGCATTGCCTTGATGGATGAGCCTACTGGTACAGTATGGAGACCGTGCGAACCCGAGCGATTAGAAGAATCGTGATTAAGCTGTGCATTCATTAGCCGGTGATAATGTAAGACAATATTTGCCCAAGTGCATTGTTGCATTCATATAGATTAACAGATGCCATTTTGAATGGTATTTCTGGTTGTATAAGCATGGGCCCTGCATACGTCGGGATTCCTTGGAAAGCGGTATTTTGCATTTCAATCCTGAAGTTTGCAATGAGATGATTACTTTCCAATGAACGGAAGATTGAGTTGATGTTCAAAATGTTCTCATTCCCATTTGTTTCTTTCCGTTTTTCTGCTTGGCTAGGAATGGGTGATCTTATAATTTGTTGGTATTTGGAAGTTTGGAAGAATTGAATGAACTTGGAACAATTTTATGTGACCAGGAGTCAAGAAGCATGCATTAGCACATAGATGGCAACGTTAGCAGAAAAAAAATCACGGGTATGACCGCTGCCCGGCGAGAAGTTCGTGGGCGTGCCATCGGGGTGAAGTTCCTTCCCCTCCGCAGCGCTCCAGACGAGCTCGGCCTGCGCCTTCACCCCAATCACCTTCATCTGCCGCTCCTTGCATGCCGACTGTGTCAATGACAAATAATCATATGACTGGTTTTGAATAAATAAGACCAATGATCAGTAATGATACCACTCCTATATATAATCATATGACCGGTTTGTGCAGATAAAATCATGATCATATTCAAAATTGATCATACAGTGTTGAAATTTGTCGTGATCGTATCATTTGAAAACTGGTTGTTTCGGTTGATAATCGGGTGTGCGACTGAAAGTCTATATGGCGCGGTCCTGAGCCAGCAATATATATGAACTGTGTCAGTCGTGGCCCAGTTCGTGACTGAAATTCAGTCGTGAATTCAGTCTAACGATTGAAGGTTATTTCTGATATTTTTAAAAGTTTCGGATTAGTTTTGAAATTTTTTTTAATGGGTTATTTGTATTTTTTTCATGAGATGATTTGATACATCTGGTTAATGTTGTTCAGCAGCAAGTGGTCTCATTTAGAATTGTGCCATTTAGGCAACATTCTTAGCTTTGAGTTAGAAACAGAAAAAAAAAATAGCTTACCTGGTGCATGGTCCATACTTCCTGGAGCACAGATTTTATTTCAGTTGTATTACTCGTATATGTACTGGATGGATATAAGACACTAGTGACACATCACACGCTCTCAACACAAACACGCACACAGACTAGTGAGTAGTGGACACAGCTCAGGTTGCAACTCAGACTGTTTTTAATTGATAAACGTTAGTGTTTTTCTCATGCCCAAGTACCTTGCTTTGTCTCATTTTTCCGTTGCAAAATGACGTTGCTATTTATTATTGTTCTTCTCGTATAACAAAGTCAAACCAAAGTGGAGTGCAAGATTGCTTTCCAAGTGACGGGCTAGTCAGTGATCACTACAGGAACCTGCCCACTCTTTTGAACTGTTGCGATATCCCCTCGTGGATGTCCACAACAACATTATCCATTGGTTAGAATATGAGATGAATGGTTCATGCGCTTACAAAGATAGAGCTATTTGTTTGAAGTTTAGTGGGCCAGATCAAATCAGACACGAAAGTTTGGAACCATTGGTTGAATTGATACACAGCTCATTCTGATTTATGTATCCCTCCGATGGAGAGCCAACTTGTTAGAAAAGAAAGCGATCCGAGTTATGAAATGTTAATTTGTCAATTACTTCCAACTTGCCTAGCCTCCGCACAATGTTCTGCTCTACCATGGAAAATGACAAATAAATAGTGGAGCGATCGATATATGTGAATTGTCCTCAACTTCACTGGGGTCCCGTTTTCTCTCACCTTGGAATATTTAGCAACAATCATGCCTGCAGAAATGGGCAGAAGTGTGACCAGTTAGAAAAATTACAACAGAACAAATTTAAGTTCAAAGATTTTAAGATCAAGCTTGGATCATAGTAATACATATATGATTTGAAATTAAAACAATGATTACGAAATGCTGTTAGTTTCGCGGTTACCTGATGTTAACAAATTTATTATCAACTATGTAATGAAGAAGATAATTCAACAACAAAAAATTGTTAGAATATGTATGTACCACGAGATGGAAAAGGTTGACATCTTTTTAAACAGAGTATAGCTCAAATTGATGTGAGCAAATGATTATTAGGATAAGAACAACCATGATCTCTCGGTTGACATTTGATTTCATTGTAAGTTTTCAAATGGCCATATTTTGATAGATGCTTTGACCTTTTTCTTTTCTTTCGGCCAGTTAGGTCTTGTCAAATTCATTTATTATATATGTTAGTTGGGCTACCACATGGCCTGCAAGCTTATATAGAGCACCAACCATCTTCTTTTTCTTTTCTTTTCTTGCTTTTTTTTAATTCTCGCTAGTAACTGCTCTCTAGATATTTTAATTATCTCAAGTTTCGATCTTTGGTGATGAGTCTGATGACCACGATAAATGGCTGGTTACCAAAAATATCGGTAACCATCTAGCCATCTAACCAATTTTCTAGTTTTTCCATGTGTGTTATTTTCTTCAGGATAACTTGCCCCATGGGTCTCTAAATTTATTAAGTTGTGTCATTTAAAATTCTTAAATTTGATATTTAACTTAACAAGTCTTTAAACTTACTCGATCATTTCATATAGTTCCATCCATTGGTTAAACTAACAGAAAATGATGTAGTTTTGTGATATAATATTTCTAAGTTGATATGATGTACCATATCAATTTTTCTAGTATAGTAGCGAGTCACATAATATGCTACATAAATTTCTTGTTGGCATAGTATTTTGAAATTGAAACAAAAGCTATGACATTATTTTTTAAAATTAGTACAAAAGAAATTAGAAAAGTTCATGAACAAAACATATGTGGTGCTAAAATGCAAAGTTTGCATTTAATTCAAATTCTTAATTGATGGAATGAGAAATTTACTAATGTAGTACAAATTTAGGGACCAAATTAATTAAAGGGGACAAATTTAATTTAAAAATCTGTCAAATTAAATTTTAAGTTTGAAGACCTAGATGACACAATCGTACAAGTTTGAGAACTCTTTTGTGTATGTATAGTGGACAATAACAGGGCAGTGACTTTACTTTATTAATCATGCTCGTTGACAAAAAAAAAAAGAAACTAGTATCGGTTATATGAAAAGAAAAAAAAAATCTCGGATACCAATCTATTGAATCTTGAATGTTGATATGAGAAATTCAAGAGGAACTAACTAAGCATGTTGTGTTTTATTCATTTCAATGGTTCTGGCATCGTCGTTTGGTACTGCAATAAGGTTTGCATCTATGCAACAGCCGGGGCATGTTATTTTATTTTCCTTGATAGATAGATATGTATCCAAACACACAAGACACAACAGAAAAAAGTGCTATACACATAGAATATTTGTTCAACTGCAACACTTGCATATGATGTAAGTTATGCTTTGCACATTCCATCAAAGACATTGGTAAATGATTTGGTTAATTCTGGCATGTGATCAGTTACCTACTGTACATAAACTCTGACGCATTCTCAAAGAACGGTTCAACAAAAGAGAAAATTGCTTGAATCCTTTTTTTTTTTTAGCAAATCTATAACCAAGCAAGTTGCCGAGTAAGAGGGAAGGTTGTCATTAAAAGCAATGGGAATAATTACAAGGGTAAAGTCATTGAGCAGGAGTGAGGAGGTAAAAAAATTGCTTGAATGTTCTTTTTAGAAAGGAAAAAAGTCAGAATTGTCTGTATTTTTTCTTTTGAATCCTCAGAACAATCTGTATTGAATTTATTCCTTCCAAGTGTAGTTAATAATAGTTGTGTTATCCTGTTCTTATTAGTTGCAAACCACTAATTTTATGGAATTGACAATGTCGTAGTTCTGTTTTCTTCCAGAAGGCCATTACTTGAAAAGGATTACTACACTATTGAAGAAGGAACCAACTGTCATAATGAGTGAAACAACCTTAAAGGAAAAGAAAAAAGTTGAAAAAGAAAAGGGGGTTCGTTCTTTGAGAAAATAAAGAACAAAGAAAAAAAAGAAAAGAAAAATTGGTGTAGCTAGCTAAACTAAGGTCAGGTTCAATGTTTGTCCACTTTATAAAATTCATCTAGAATACAGTGTGGCTATTATGTGGGTGTTGCTATATATTTTGACTATAAGCTAGTTTATGTGACGAGAGATTGAAAGAAAAGAAAATATTAATCGATTAAAATTATACATAATGAGCTAACAGCTATTGCTTGTTCCTTAACCATGTGATGAAGACCTAAGATGTTCTTAATGGAATCCTTTGTGTAAAACAGTAGCCCCAGCACAGCATGTCGTCTGTCTAGTCCAGTGTCTAGCATGTCAAAAATGGAACCCGGTCATGACCAATATGTCCGTCTGACATGCGGGCCCGGCAAGCAGATTTCTACGACAAAGGCCGTGTCCCCCCCGCCACAAATTTCTCCAACTCCAGATTAAAAGAAAAAAAAGAAATGAAAAGCTTTGTCCGGGGATTTATCATTTTATCCAGAAATCTGAAACCCAAGTTGTCGAGCTGCTTGCGAGTTGCGACCTTAATTTCTTGAAGTTTTTCTTTTTAATAAAGTTGCAAGCAAATGCTTAGTTTATGCAGTATATGTTAGGTGGTGGTGGTGGTGGTGGTGTGGTGTGTCATAGTCAAACAATCCCCCCAACCACCACCCTCCCCAAAGAGAAAAAGAGAGAAGATCAAGCCGCCTCGCAGAGAGCGAGAGGGAGTTTACAATTTCCTCCTAGAAATCTTTGTCAAGATTTTGATCCCAGGCCCCAAAAAGTCGCCACCTTTCTTGAATTTTCTTCCGGATTTGGATTGAGAATGTGCCCGCTGAGGGTCATCTTGATCTTCCTCTCGGCCACCATCGCCGGATTCTTCCTCATTCGAGGCCTCAAGGCGGACCCCAACTTCGACGACAACGACGACGCCGCCGCCGCCGCCGTTGGAGAAGACAAGGGCTCCCCCAGGGCACCGGTGCCTCTCCATTCCAAGGTAACCCACCCTTTTTACACATTGCCCCCTCAGATTCTTCCTTGCTTTCTCTACCCATTTCTTGTGTCTTTTCGTTTTTCGTGTTTCGGTCCTTGTTAAAATGTTTATTTGTACTAGGAGATTTTGTGTGGTAGTATTATAACAGGTAACGCTTCTTCCCTTCCCTAGCTAGTGGTTACTCAGTTTTTGCAAATTCTAGGGAGGCTTCAGTTCTTTTAGCCCATTTGCTTTGTAAGGTTGCATGTTTGGGGGCTATAATTAGCTCGCCGACATGTTGTCATTTGTGCTAAACCAGGGATGCTCAATAGCTATTTTTAAGGCCTTGCCTTGTGCTTTTGTTTTTGCAATTGCCTATGCACCTACCTATGGGGTTGCAAATCTTTGCACATTTGCCATTGCAAATGATGATGCATCGTGGTTCATCATTGTGGACCTCGGTTAAAATGCTTAATCATGGCTCATTTTTTTTTTTTTGAACAATTTTCATCAGTAGCAGCCATGTGTACATCTATCCATATATTTTTCGAATAAAGGGTATATATAACCCTGGTTTCAATAGAGAAACCAACACTCTTACATAGGAAGAAAAACAACATGAAAAACAAAGAGTTGCAGTTCGTCACATCACCTAAGAGACAACATGCCAAGTGCTTTTTAGAATGTTTCACATAGATTGGACATTACAACAAAAAGAAAATCAAAATTCTACACCTTCAATCCAATATAAGCAGCTTCCAACATTTAGGCCCGCACCTCCAACCTGGTTGCTTCCACACGTCTGATGGTCTGCCAAAGCTTGATGGCTCCCTCTTGAATCATGTTTTGATCATGTTCGTCACACTTTACACTCCAAAGCTGCAGGAAATGAACTGTTTTGTGAATTAGTGCTGCCGGTCCGAAAGCCTGCTCGAATACCAGCTTGTTCCGAGATGCCCACAATGCCCACGCCAAAACTGCAAAACCACATATGAAGAGTTTATTATTGGCTGAGGCACCCTTTACAAGCCAATAATTAAAAATAACTTCCACCTAAGTTGGAGTGATATTCCAGCCAAGCGCCTCCCTAATTATACACCAAGCAAACTGTGCAACTGGACAGTTAAAAAAGATATGATTAGTGTTCTCTTCTCCCTTGCATAGAGCACAATTCACCTCTCCCAACCCAGTTATGCTCTTTCAAATTCATAGCAGACAAAATGCTATCTTTGCTAATTAGCCAGATAATGATTTTAATTTTTAATGGAATTTTTAAGGCCCACAAGTCTGTGGCTTTAAGGTCAGTCATACCCCCATTTCAAATGTATTTGTATAAGGAAGCAGTTGAGTACACTCCCTTTTTGCGCAAAGCCCACTCATATCTATCTCTACCTTGCCGCAAATTAACTTGTCTTAACTTTGACATCAGTTTTTCCCATTTTTAAGAGTTTCCCCGTGCGATGCTCTTCTAAGACGCAAATAGCCACCTCTTGTGTTGGCAACATTTATCAACTGTGACATGGGGGCCTGCATATGTTTGATATAATCCCCACACTTGACATTTCAATGGACTACAGCCAATCCAGACATCCTCCTAAAAATCTTTTTGTGCTCCAGTCTTTACCTTTTTTATTATGCCCTTTCTAACCCACTCCCTACTCTTGTACAACCCTTTCCAAAATGTTGAGTCACCAGGTTTTTTGTGTGTTGAAAATACTCCCCCCATGCAAGTATTTCCACGCGACAAGTTTCTTTCACAGGGTGTTCCTTTCTCTAGTTTCTAATTTCCACACCCATTTGCTCAGCAGACAAATATTCAATATTCGAAGGTTTGTTACCCCCAAACCTCCAAATTCCTTGGGCTGGCACACTACATCCCACCTTATCAGATGATTCCGGCGTCTTTCGTTGTGCCTTGCCAAAGGAACCTCGCTCTTATTCTCTCTCTTTAAGCACCCATTCAGGAAGGTAATAGAAGGACATCAAGTACAGCGGCAGTCTACTCAGACAAGAGTTAAGCAGTACCACTCATCTACCATACGAGAGTTGTTGACCTTTCCAAGTCGCTAACCATTTCTCAATTTTTTCAATTAACCCTTGCCAATCTGACTTTCCCAACTTTTTATCATTAATAGGGACTCCCAGATATTCAATGGCAGACTACCCTTCTTACAACCAAAGCACTCTGCCCACTTTACCTGCTCACCTTCCACTTCTCCTAGACAGATTACCTCACTTTTATAGAAGTTAATCTTCAGACCAGACATGTTTTCAAAACAGTACAATAGCAGCTTTAAAGTCCTTGCATATTCCTCATCTCGTTGGATGAAAAGTATTGTCATCTGTATACTGCAGATGTGTGACCCCTCCCTCAATTATGTGTGGTATCAAACCCCCGATCAGATTTTGTGACCTAGCTCGTTGAAGTATTCTGGACAACACATCTGCCACCAAATTAAAAAGCAATGGGGAGAGTGGGACTCCTTGCTGTAACCCCGTAAATTCTTAAAATATGACCCTGGTTCTCCATCAACAACCACAGCTACCGAACCTCCCCTTAATGTAGACATGATCCAATCTATCCATTGGTCACAAAACCTCATCTTCTCCATAATCTCATATAAGAAACGCCAGCTAACCTTATTGTAAGCCTTTTCGAAGTTCAATTTCAGAATCACACCGTTTTTGTTTTTTCGCCTAGTTTCATGCAACAGTTCATGAATCACAACTACTCCATCCATAATATATCTCCCTTTCACAGAGGCCGATTGTGGATCACTGATAAGTTTGTGGCACACTCTCAACAGCCTGTTAGTTAGTACCTTGGTGACTATCTTGTAGCTAACATTGAGCGGGCATATCGGCCGGAATTGGTGATTTTATTTTCTCCTTTCACATCTCTCCACATAGGTATTCTGATAAATCAACAATCATGCTAATTAAGAAAAAAGGAAATGAATACTACAAATTCTCACATTGATTATCATAAAGATGCATGCGAGTGTTAATTTTTTATTTACTATACAAATACTAGTATAAAATGTACTACATAGACCCTTTGTATCAGAAACAGATCCTCTGCCGTCGAGAACAAGAGGTGAAGAATCACAGTGCTATGCCTTTTCCCTCTCTCCTGACCATCAGATTGAAAATAGGACACCTCCAGATCACCATGCTACAGTGCTGTGTTACAATATCTGAGTTCACTGCAGTACCTGATCTATAGTATGCTACATTCCCCAAGAGGAATTTTGAGCACTCCTGTCGCTTCTGACTGCCGTCAGAGGAAAATCACGACACTGTAGCTAGTGCTGTTTCCTCTTTAAGGCAGAGGATGTGCTTCCACATGTATCATCAAAAAACAGTGTGGAAACAAGGGAAAGCATAGTTTAACATTGTGTATAAATTTGCAGAACAACTGTTTCATTTTGTTTCTTTGATCAGGATTGGTCAGTAAATTAGTAAATTTAAGGAATCTTTTTGATGCAATTGTAGGTTGGATCGGCTATCAAAACAGGTTTCTGGACAATGGTGGACATGGCCAGCGGACGTTACCTTTGGAGGACCCTTGTCGCACCACCGGAAATTTCTGAATCTAGCAAGGCCCAGTAACAAACATTTCAGTCTTTATTTCCTTTTTTTTTCCCCCTTGCTTGGAGGACACGAATGAGGGGAATAGGTGTGATCTCTGCTGTGTTCACATGTCAATATGTAATTGTTTACAGTGGCAATTGTAAAATGGTGGTTATTTATTGAAGGAAATGTACAACATTTTTCATATTTAAACCTTAGTTGTGTAGAAGTGAGCAATGCTGGGAGTTTGGACCTTGCTTTTCAGTTCTCTTGTTGAGTGTTTGACATCTGTGATCTCTTGTTGAATGTTTGATATTTGTGAGACTTCTTGTCAATAGGTGAGTTGTATTGTTGTGGCGTTTGTAAAATTTCAAAATTGATTCATAACTGTGGCGTGTATAAATTTCAGCTCTGTTCATGATTTGGAGCTGTGCAAATGTTCGCCCCTACCATATATAATCATGACTTGGAGTTGTATTGTTGCCGTATTTGTAAAACAGCATCTTCTCTGGTTACACCAGTTCAATTGCTGCCTGTTTTGTACTCTGAACTCTAAAGAGGATAGCTTTGCTACTACCAGAAGAAGAAATTGCAAAGGTAGAAGCACCATTTTCACCCACAAACACCACCACGGATTGAGCTTGACCGGCAAAACAGTTACATACTGAAAAATACTGAAAACTGTTCAACTAGGGCAAAAGACCTACATATCACAATTTCTCTCAAACACAGCATTCTTGTTGGTTCTGCCGCTCATCATCCTGCCATGCCCACACAATGTCCTCCATTTCAGGCCTTATCTCCTCCAAAACCTTCCTCTTCTCCACACTTTATCAATCTCACCAAGATAACTCACTCAAATATCTCCACATTGAGAGCTGTAGAACACCCTCTCTCCCCTGTCATTTTGACACCACCATTTTCCTTCATCTTCAGGCTCAATCATTGCCATTCTTTGAGATTTATCAACTTGCAAACAAGTATAAAAAGAGGGTTTGCTTAAATGCATGCTTACTCACTCATCATCACAAATTGTCAACCAACTTGTTTCTTTAGCATATCCTATAAAGATCCAAACAATGTACAGACGAATTAATCCATTTAAAATTTGCTTTAAGATGATTTCCCAGTCTATGGTATCATTCTTGCTAACATGCTATGATACATTGCATCCGGCATCTAGTGTAGCATCTCATAGATGACAACAGCATCTAGGTTGGAACCAAAGGAGTTTATCCTTTGCACAGCTGTGTTTAGTTCACTGAAACTAATTGGATCGGATTGACATTTGACACATCAAATCGGTCATATCATTTCTTGTCAAGTTGTTGCATTGTAGCTGTGCTTGCTAGTAAAGTATAAACTCCTTTCTCCACACCTAACCTATACTCTTTACTTTATATTACATGGACCGAACTTTGTATAATTTTACATAGAAATAACGTCACTCTTAACAATTATTGCCTCTGATAGAATGCATCTTAATGTTACACACAACATCAACAGCTGCTGTTCAAAGACAAATACAATCACATAGTTGCTAAAAAGAACACAAACATACATATAGCGGCTACAAAGAACAGATGCATGCAATAATAAGATCACTTGAACTGAAGCCCTACAAATTTTCGCTGCAAATGTAAACGCTCGAATACACTGAAACTACTGTTGCTGCCACGACTGCTGATCATCTCCCTGCCAGGCCCAAACAATGTCCTTCAGCGCTGGCCGGATGCCCTCCTCAAACAGTTTTCGGTACTCCATTGTATCACCATTCGTTTTCTTCATCTCAACGAGATGGTGGGAAGGGGTGATCTCAAAGATCTCTGTGTCAAGCTGGAGAACACCCTTTCTTCCCTCCTTCCTCTCTTGAATCTTGATAACACCGTTATCCTTCTTCTTTACCTTGAGCTTCAGAACCTTTGCAACATCTTCCAGCTTTGAGATGATGGCTGAGGCTGGCTTCTCTGAAGTGAACCTTGCTTCCTTTCTGCATTCTTTTCCAATGAATAGGCCAGAAAGATCGAACCCCGTGGAGAAAGAAGAGATGAGATCAAAAGCATTCAAGTTTGTCACAGATAGGGGCTTCAAATCTTCATCAGCATTCTTCCTTGGTCTCACACCAAGAGTCGGAGAAACATTTCTGGTGGCATTCTTACTTGGAGATCTCACCTTTAATGTCCGGGTCTCCCCAGATCCTTTTCGGAACCAAGAAGACTGTTTTATCTTTTCAATTGAAGTCCTTGTGCTCGGGTTGGGATCCAAGATCTTGTACAATAGCTTCCGAAGTTTATGGGAGAACCAACTGGGGCACCTGAAATCACCTTGTTCAATCTTGCGGTACATGTCCATCACGTTCGAGCCTTCGAAAGGGAGATAACCGGCCACCAGAACAAAGAGAATAACACCACAAGACCAGATATCCGCTTTCGCACCATCATAACCTCTCTTGCTGATCACCTCCGGAGCCACATATGCAGGTGTTCCACAGGTGGTGTGGAGCAAGCCATCTTGCCTCTTTGACTCCGAAAGCGCGCTCAAGCCGAAATCTGAGACCTTCAGGTTCTCATTCTCATCCAACAGCAGGTTCTCAGGCTTCAGGTCACGGTGGTACACGCCTCGGCTGTGGCAGTAGTCCACTGCACTAATGAGCTGCTGGAAGTACTTATGCGCAGCATCCTCCGTGAGCTTGCCACCCCTCATAACCTTGTCAAAGAGCTCCCCACCTTTGATGTACTCCATGACAAAGTAGATCTTGTTCTGGGTTGCCATGACTTCCTGAAGCTGAACAATGTTCTTATGCTTCACCAACCGCATAGTTGTGATCTCTCGCTTGATCTGCTCTGACAATCCAACCTTCAGCACCTTCTCCTTGTCCATCATCTTTATAGCGACACTCTGGTTTGACTCAATGTTCCTTGCATAGTGTACCTTGCCGAACATTCCTTTCCCCAATAATCTTCCTAACTCATACCGTTTCATTATAATCTTCCCTCTACCCTCCATGCCTTCAACAGTATAAACTGCAGGCCTATCTTGCAGCTATCATTCAAATCGATTGCAACAGTTCAGCCATCCTCCAAGAGGTCATGATCCAAGACAGTGAACTGCAATCTTATGGCCTCATCATGCAGGAGTATAAATGGAGCAGCATTTACATGTGTAAGGTGGTTGCTCTCATCAAGAGTCGACCAGCTCAGGCCTTGTGGAGCAGCAATCTCCTTTAGCTCACAAAAGTAATTTCTTCTATGCAAGCACATCTTTCAGCATTCCCTAAAGTATTGGAAATCTTGTTTTGTATGGAGTTCCCTGCCAAATAGTAAAAGAAATGCCTTCAGAATTAGCAACTGAATGTTACAGAATATGCACATAGAATAACTCATAAGAATTATTGATAATACAAGCATGACGATTTCTTGATTTTACAGCAGGAAACAAGAGTAAGCCACACAGATGAGATGCTGAAAAAAATTTCAAACTTTTGCCTATTATTTTACTATTTCTTCAGACAAAAAAAAATGAAAACAATTAACTTTAACACAAAATATGGCTGCTAAATTGGATGGCAAATGAACAAGATTTGTCGTTTGTCAAACAACAGCACAACCAGAGCTTCACCATAGTCATGCCTAAACTACCAGAAAGAGATATGGAAACTTATAGGGATCAAAATTCAGAGATCCAAATCTCGAATGTACAGCATTACTCACCTTTTGTTACAATGTCACATCTGTATTTTTGGCCATGGCCCCTAGAAAAATTGTACGGAATAATTTTGCAGAATAACTAAGCTACAGCGTTGTGTAAGAAATTTTTGCAATTGGGCACATCAAAGCATGAGCAACAATTCGACACAAGTTACACCAAGGGGGAAAAGGGAACCAACGAAAGGTGCCACCTTTTTACAACCAAAACTCAAAAGCACAGGAAACAACATCTTTCTTTTTCAAGAATTTAAGGCAGCGATTCAAGTAAAGATGGAAAAGAAAGGCGAGATGTGGCAATAAAAAGAGAAAAAAAAAATCTAACCCTTCAGGTGTTGGGGTTTAAACCCCATCAAAACCAATTTTTCGCTGATTTCAATGGGATAAACAAGAACACTCCACAAACAGTGGCATCTATCTATGATCTGAAAAGACGAGAACAATCCATACCTTCCGAGGCCAAGAAGAGAGAGATTGTGATAACTCCAAATTTGCTTCAAGATGTTTCCAGCCTTGGTCTAGTTGTTCCGTTTGGGTTGTGTGGGCAAGCAGAAAAGGGGAGGCATTTTATATATAGCACCTCAAGAATTAAAATTTAGAAAATAGAAGTAGCGATGGGATGTTGTCACAATGACTCTCAAGTTGAGTTAGTTTTCTTGCTTTTTCTGGTCGCCGCATCCCAAATAGCATATTCTTTCTTCTTTTCAGAATGCTAATTTATTATTTTGTCAGTTTTGTTAAGGGTAGATACATGTTATTTTTATTTTGTATATAATTTTTCAGTCTTATATCAAATTTTTTTAAATCTAACACATCTAAAGTCTATTTAACTCTCTCTTTAATTTCTTTGATAGCAGTGACCCGATAGCGGGTGGAGGAGGGGCGACAGTGGCGTCGCCGACAATAAGTAGAGATGGTGAGAATAGGCGACCATGGGGAGATAGAGGCAGTAGTGAAGGAGAAAAGAAGGCGGTACAGTGAGATAACATTGGTATTGCTGACCATGAGCGGCAATAGCCTACAGGGAACAAAGGCAGATGGAGGAGAATGGGGAGGAAGAGGCGGTAGTGATAGTAGGACTAGAGGTGTAAGTCGGGCTGGGCCGACTTGAAGCATACTATTTTGGTCCGGTACGCAGTCCAACTCGGCACAAACATTAACTGGTCATGCCTGGCCGCAAAAATCGGCCCATGGCGGGCATGGCACGACACGGTACCGTGGGCAGTGCCTGGGCCGGCCTAATACTGTACATGTGACATGTACGCGCGTTACTCTTACACGAGGCTGATGCAGGCACAGGCGCGAGAAACGAGGCGACACGCTACCACGGGCGCAAGAGGCAGGACGCGACACGCACGCAACGTGAGGCTCGTCCTCGACTCAAGCCGCCTCATTGATCCTCTCCGTTGCCACGGTCCTAAGCTCCTCTAGTGGCTTCTCCGTTGCCACGCTCCTGAGTTCCTCTCGTGGTCTCGCCGTCTCGCGTCGCTGCCACACCCTCCTCTTGCCATCTCGCGTGCTTGCGTCGGGTGGCCCGCACCACCACAGATCTCGGCCCACGCCGCCGCAGAGCTCGGCGACACCTCTTTGACTCTTTGTTCCTCCGTCGCTGGCCTCGCCAATACTGCGACGAACTCGTCGACGAGAGTCAAGACGACGACCTCAACAGCCTTCGAAACGGGTTGTGTCTGTGCCGGTTCGGCACGCACTATGGCCGCAGGCTATCGTGCGGCGTCGGGCCTCTCCGCCGAACAAACGGACCAAGCCGGCATGGCGCAATAGCCCGCGGGCTGACCCGGACACGGCACAACACAAACCACCGACCCGACAGGCTTGTGTTATGCCGGCCCAACTTATACCTCTAAGTAGGACGGTGAGAAAAGGAGGAGGAAAATAAGAGAGAGAATATAAATTCAATCTAAATTTAGATATAGCCTTTTAAATACTTACTAAATAATTGTTTTTAATCAAACTTAATTTTAGTTCATATGGCAGATCATCCTACTACAACTATTGATGATACGAAAATGTGTTGGAATTCGATCAATCAGATGCAGTTATGGATATAGGCACTTTCCATGTGATTTCATTTCGGTTAAGATAAACTTGAAAAGATTAAGACTTGATCTCATCCTTTACGGCTGTACCAAGTCATGTCAAGCTGTTCCTTGGACTACTTAGTGCATTGTATTTTCGAACTTGAAGCTTATGATATGGTGACTGAGTGGCCACGTAATCGTGTCGTGTTCTTTTTTTTTTCTTTTTTCTTTTAATAAAAATCATCTTGTGATCCTTATATATAATAATTTGTCAAAAACTTTGTATATTTTTAATGTCTAAGGTATATGCATATATTTTTTTAAAAAAAATTTACACCATCTATATATTTTTTAAAAAAAACTAGATGTAAAAAGAGAAAATTGGTCTAATAGTAAAAAAATATATGTGAGATAAGAAAAAAATTATTACATGTATCTTAACAAAACTTATATTTTTATATGAAATATTATGTTATTTATTTTAATTTCAAATATATATTTTTTTTTCTAAAAACCTTTTAGTTTTATCGATAAATGCAGATTTAAAATTTATTTGTTACTGTGTCACGCTAGTTCTTGTATTCACCGTTTGCTTGAAATTTTTTTTTGGGACAAATTGATTGCAACATAAACATGAGGACCAAACGTGGCCCACTTGGATGTAACATCAAACCAAACACGCTATATAATAAGAAAAGCACCTAGTTTTTTTTATTTCAAACAAGGAATGTTTGTATGGGGGTATGGTAAGAAAATGAGTTAACACTTTTTTTAGTTAGTTACATGATAAAAATTTAGATACATGAACGTTCTATAACATATCCTAAGATTCACAATCATGAGAAATTTCATGAACTCACTAGATTCTTATTTATTGATAAACTAAGAACATTGATACCTCAGTAAAAACAGAAAACATCACTTTTTTTTTAACATCACAGCTAAAGAAGTATGATAAACTAATTAGACTATGAATAATGGATTAAATATTCCCCTTTAAACTATAGGAACACAAATCTCAATTCGAGGTGTACATTTAACCATGATTCCAAAATCAATTGAAGTTCTTTTCTATGAACATATTTTTTTGTTATAGATTTTTATAAGAAAGAGCAACATGTATAGACTCTAGCCGTATATACTCATTTCTTTTGAGTACAAGGAATGGGTTGAAGCTTTTGAGGGAAGACAAATCAGTTAATATTTAAAGTTTTTTTTAAGGGATGATTGAATTGTTTATACATAAAACCAAGAATACCCTAATCAATGAATGGTTAAGATTAAAAACTCATCGTATTTCTTAAGAGATAATAGTTGTGTTGTAAAAGAATTCATAATCCCATCAATCAATTTGAGGAGTCATTTCCAATGTGAATGCACCCGACACGTATACACACTCTTTTTGGACATTATTGATGACTCGGATACTCATATCCTCCAAAACATTGACAGATGACAAACTCACGGAACTCCAGCCTAGCTAGAACAACAACGCAATTAAAAGAGCAAAGAAAGTAGAAGACCATGAAGCCAAAATAAACAGATCCTACTACACAAGTTAAATATTCAAAAAGAAAATATAAATACCAAGAAGGACAATTCATATTAGTATAATAATTGGTGTTTTAATCATACAACTCAACACAAAAAAAAACATGGAAAGTTTGTTTTACACGCTAAATTCAATATGATATTAGAGCAGGAGATGTTGAGTTCGAAATCTACGTGACATATAATAAAAAAGGTAAAAACTAATGAAATAAAAAAAATAATAGTGTTTATGCCCCATGCAACATCCACATCTTATGACTCATCTAGTATAGACCTGAGAAGAAGTACTCAAATGTAAGTGGATTAATCATCTTTTTTTCAATAATTTTAAACTTTTTGATGAACAAGTACGCGGTGAAACTCAATGGGTATGAATTTACTGGAAAGATCTCAAATTCCGGATAAATTACTTTCATAACTTGGGGTAATAAATATTATGCAGCTACTAGAAATAAATAATAGGGAAGGGAATAGGGATTTCAATTGGGCAGTGCAGGTGGGGGCAGGGGTGAGATTTAGATTCCCATCCGCATTCCTATCATATTATCATCATATAAAATTTTACGGGGATTTTATAGGAATTGAGAATCTCTGTGGGATATTTATTGTATTATTTTTTTCTTTAATTCTAGTAAATGTTGTATAACTATAAGTTTTAAAAAGTAACAAAAGAGTTATTCCAAGTCATTTACATATAAAAAAGTAACAAACATATTGATATGAATTAAGCATGCACGTACTTAATAAGATAATACTTATATTTTAATGTATTAATTCATATTTACAAAAATTTAGTAAAGACAAGGAAGGGTGCCCATTAAACTAACGAGAATAATTTGTCTTCTATCTCCATCTCTATTGGGAAATATCTCTATGGGTCATAGGATATCTCAAAAAATTGACATCTCTTAAAGGAAAAGAAACCTGTCATCTAAATTTATAGATATTTTCTTTGCAGTAACATATTAGCAATTATTGGAATGAAAGTTGTGTTCCAAGTTGCTAAATATGTGAATATTTTGACTTGAAATTGCACTGCATCATGGTGTATGTTTATTTCATAGTCAAAATTATAGAATATTGTGTACCAAATTTTAGTCATGTTAACCAGAATTGGTTAACGTTTGGTGCAAAACCAAAATTTTGACAAGATTCCATTATTCACACTTGCTAACAGAGTAGTTCATTTTCTAGCAATAATCCGGGCAAAACTAGGGTGAGCAAATTATTGCCGAAATTTCCATCAAAACTTTCGCAGCCAAAAATAGTGTAAAATTTGTAATAAACCAAATATACTCAGCTCTAGAAGCTCTGGCCACATTCCCGGGTTTATTCATCCCAGTACAAAAAAACAGGTTAGGTTCATTACATAAATCGTCTAGATTCATCCACGATCACCATATTTTTTGTACGGAAATTTTGATTTTATGACAATATGATATGTTATTAAAATTTTATCACTTGATTATATATCATTATTTTTTAAAAAAATCTAATGTTACATATCATTTTTGACTAATCAACTTATAAAAATGAACAAAATACTCTTGTTAGTTGAGACGTAATTATAATTTTAAATAAACAGAAATACTACAATGCAACATTTTCAATTTTTAGAAACTCTAAAGTTTCAAAAATTATAAATTTCACATTCTAATATTTCTATTTATTTAAAATCATGATCAGATCACAACTGACAGGATATTTTGGTCAATTTTTTGAGTTGATTGATACAAAATGACATACAATATTAAGCTTCAAAAAAATAGTGATATATAGTCGAGAGACGAAATTTTAATGGTATATTATATTAGACATCAAAATTAAGTGATATAAAATCAAATTTCACTTTTTTATTAGCATGCATATCATGTACAATACAATGATGCATCAGGTGGGGTTAGAACTTAAGGCTGTCTACGGTTCTATTACTTGCTACTACATGTTAATTCAAGGCTTCCATGCATGTAAATAGAAAACTTTTCATACTGAGCATTTTAATTACATATGCATACATTATCTTAACTCGCTAGCTAGTTTAGATCATATATACTGAAACATGTGGACAAAAGGGTTTTAATATTCGTTAAAAGTTTGTCTCTTTTTGATACATGTAGTTCACATGAAAAAACCTTAACGTTTTATAACTTTCCCTTATGTAATTTAGTTTATTACATCACAATCTTTCTACTTTTGTTATTTATGATCCATCGACATAGAAGTATCTTAGTTATTTTTGAAGGGCCGTTGGCTCAAATTTGTACTTTTGTTTAATAATGTCCAGAATACTTTTCCCAATAAATTAAATGACATAATTTCGAAAGCAACTTTTGATTTCACTTGAGATCCAATTAAAAAAATGAACACCCTTTGTTCGCTAGATTATTCCAGATAAAGCCACCTAAACAGAAACAAGAGATGAATGTTTTACCAACCAACTGGATGGTGCCAAGAAATGTCCATAAATAATTCCTATCAATTTGCAAGAAGTTGTGGAGCACCACATGTTTCAATTTGGTCCCTGATGACTCGGATACTCATCACTAGTGAATAAATATTCCCAAATATTCACAAATAATGACAAACCATGCATACATGGACCATAGGGAATATAAAAATATCAACAAAACCACCTTATTAGTTGCCCAAGTTGCACCTTTTTTTTTTTTTACAATCTTCGAGACTTAGGGGGTGTTTGTCCGATCTTCAATTTCAGTTTATTGATTTGTAATTTGAAACTTTGGTCAAAAAACTAATTTTATTTTGTGCTTATTTTATAAGCATAAACTCAATTTGAATTAGAAGTCTCTAAATAAATTGAAATCAGTGGAAAGAGATTTCTTGGGTTAATAAACTAAAATATCAATAATTCAACTTATTTGAGAAATATAAATTTGACCAAACACACATTTAATAATAACATGTATGGCACGAGCTTCAAATTCAAAAAATAAAAGAAAAAAAATACCAACGACAACAAGAAGTTGTAGAAACAATCTTAGTCTAGCTAACGATTAACTTGCAATTTTTTTTAGAGATTTACTTATGGGTAGTTATAACTTTTTATCTTAACATTTTTTTTTATCCTTGAATTAAACTCTTCTTTTTAAATCTAACCTTTATATAGTTCATCTAGTCTTCTTCTTAGTTTTTTCAGCGACTAGTAGAGGTGGGGTGGTGAGGTGACGGTAGCATTGTCAGCCACGAATGGTGGCAATTGCGGGGCGGTGGTTGTGACGGAAAAATAGCTCAAAAGGAGGAGGGGGAAGAAGTTTGGGAGAGAAAGGGATTGTGAAAA
Source organism: Pharus latifolius (assembly GCA_019359835.1). NCBI lineage: Eukaryota > Viridiplantae > Streptophyta > Magnoliopsida > Poales > Poaceae > Pharus > Pharus latifolius. Next base: position 72,676,643 of record CM033329.1, on the reverse strand, counting down.
TTAAATCATATTTTAATATAAATGGTGTAATTTTTTTAAAAAAAAATAAGCACCTACATCATAAAAACCCCAATTTTTCAAACACAAATTAAGCTTAATTATGATGAGCAAAAGTCAATGTCTACAGGAAAGAGATCAAATATTCCGTGATAAATCGCTTTCAAAACAAGTGGAAATGCAACAATTATGCAGCTACTGGAAAACGAGAACATAAGAACGGAGAAAGTGATTTCTCATCTATTAGGAGAATCTTAATTCGACAGATTGAATGCCCCATGTGGGATCCTACTGTTTGTTTATTACAAAATTAATGGACAGCTTATGCTTGTAAGTCTCTACCAACTTAGTAAATTTCAATCGAGTTTGCAAATCAAATTATTGTCAGTTAGCTATTACAAATACAAAGTTTTGCAACAAACATGTCTACTAATTAGTGAGTAATACAACTATACCATGAGCTCATGTAATCATTTATACATCTGATCTCCACTGTGTTGATCTTTCCAAAATGTTGCAAACTCTTCATACAAAATTAATAGCTTCAAGATAATGAGGGCACAATGTGCAATTTTTATTATTACAAAAAGGAAAATTTTTAAAACCACATGAATCATCTCAATTCTCATATACCTTAAAAATATTTTAGAATACTTAAATACTTACAAATATTTTTTTTAGTTTTAAAAATACCCTATCATTATTTTACTATTACATATATTATTTTATTAAAAACTTATAAAATACCGTCATTGGCATGTGGACCGCAAAAATTGACGCGGGGGGGGGGGGGGGGGGGGGGGCCCGCAAGGCAGCTATGGAACCCAAAGCCGACGCGACATGCCGATTGGAACTGGAGTGTGACAACTCTGATCGGCGGAGTTAGGACAAAGAGAGAGAGGAGCATGCGCCATGGGAGCTGGAGCCACCATTGGCTGGGCAGATATGGGGCACCACAGCTTCCGTTGCCGACTGGCCAAATCTAGAGCACCACAGTTTTGTCTATCAAAATTGAGAGAGAGAAAGAGCAGATGGGAGCCGGAGCTGGAGCCACCACTAGCTAGCTAGATTTGGAGCACCACAACTTCAGCCATTGGTTGGCCAGATTTGGAGCACAACGGCTTCGTCTGTCGGAATTAAGAGAGAGCCACCCTTGTCCCTGCACAACGCCTAATGGTGCCGCTCAGGGTGAAATCCATCGTCTGAATCCACAGGTCATCATTGTTGAGAAGGTTGAATGGTACTGAGACATGGATGTTGTCGTCATCTATGCAGTAGTGCACTAGTAGCGCGACATTGAACCAGATGAGTAGTGAGAATGGCATGTCATTATGGTACACCCTGACCTCGGCGATGCCGCGCATAGGAAACTCAATCTTGAAGTTGCAGTGTATGAGAGGCGATGTCGAGGAAGGAGAATGTGGTGTCACGAGTGAACACGAGGCGGCAATATCCATCAAAGGGGTCGACCAAGAAGTCGAGCCCAGAGTTTGGCCCATGCCAGGGGCGAAGAAGGTGCTAGTAGAGGGGACTTTCTTTGCTAGGTGAGGAAGGTGCTAGTAGTGGGGACATTCAAAATTGGCAAATTTACATGTCCATGTTTGTTTCATTTAATTTTTGGAAGTTGTAGCAAAGGTCATGCCATGATGCAAAATTGCTTCATCCTCATTGTGACCGCTTTACTACTATGGTGCATGCCAGTGAAACAGAATGACTCTGTCAATGTTATGTGTATGTGTCATCGCTTCAGTCTTTGGAAGGTAGTGGCGATCGTCACGAGCGTACGTTGCTACTCCCAGCATCCAGAAGTCATGCGGAAGGTCATGCCAAAATGTAAATAGTTTTAACTCTATTGCGACTACTTCTTGTTGTAGTGCCAACCAAAAGAATTGAAATAATAGGATACTTCATGATATTTTGCTATCCTCAGTCTTCCTAAGTTGCGGCAAAAAACCATAATACAACTTAAAAATATTTTATCAACTCCACTAAATCCATCATTATCGAAAGAGTATTTGGAGTGAAGAAGACTCATCTTCGGTAGTGTCATCATTATCGTTTCGAAAAGTCTTTGGAGTGAAGAAGACTCAGGGCAATATAGACACAAACACACACATATGCATATATATATATATATATATATATATATATATATATATATATACACACACACATACATATATACAAGGATTTGATTCCAAAACCATTTGAAACTCGTAAATTATTCGACTTATATTTGGTAAATTAATGAAAATATTGTTGAAAGTATTTTTTTATCGTGTTTGAAGGATTGTTGGTTGAATTATTCAAATTCTTGTACTCTAAACACTAAATTTGTGTTTCATATACGATATCGTTCATACTCTATGAGACGTTCGGTATCTGTACGTTTACACAACACATGACCGTTGCACTCTAACGACTAATTTAAAGTTTGAAAGGAGTTTTTCACTTAGTTGAGTTACATCGATGTGTGCAATCTCCTATGACCATTGAATGGACATCAAATCATCAACTTAATTTGTCTTGTTAAAAATCATGATAATTTTTTCATTGATTTACTACTTTTGCCGTGAATCGTGTCTAACGGAGACGTGTGAGGGACATGTCTGTTTGGTGAGCCTTGAAGCTACAACCGCCTAGGAAACATTTGCTCTCGCAGACACATTAATAGTGACAACAGAAAGCAACAACACCAATATAGAGTCAGTAATATTATAGGAGCCGAGTGGCCAAAATAAAATCTTAGCTGGTATCTTTTGCAAATCACCCACGTGGTCTAGGGCCCTCCACTGTTGTACTCGACCTAGAACGTGATCCCATAGATAGTCTGGTCTTCTGGAATCTCCATGAAGGCCTTTGGCCAAAACTTCGCAATCTTGTCCTATTGTATCTTCCCAACTGATGAGGCAATTTGCAAGATGAGTATTAAGTACTTAGTAAGTCCCAAGTATAGATAAATGCACATACATACATGACAGGTTGACAATGGAACAAATATATAAGTTTTAACAGTATCAAAACAGTAAACGTACATATGCTTAGTTAATGTAATTGGAAAAGTATTCAAAAGCAGTCCCTTAAATAATATTGATAATAATTTTATTTGAAAAGTGTGATTGTCACTAAATCTTTGAATAACATTTCAACCCGTCAGAGCTTCTTCAAAACCTCATAACACTACATGTGTCACACATGATTCGACTCATTGACCGTAGAATACCTAAGAACCCAGGGGTACGGAGTATTCAGATACTTCTTTAAAACTCCGCAAAAGTATACAACTATACCCACAAGAATCATCAACGTACTACTGTTAGATCATATATATGCCACAATTCTGCATAAGACTGAGTTGAAGATAACACGCTATTCACTCTGCCTTACAATAATTTTAACTCTATAAAAAATAAGATCTATCACCGAATTGATAACCATGATATCGTTGTGGTGGGTTTAACCCCCAACCTCGACCCTACCCAAATACTGGTCCCGGTAGGGATTTATCCTTTTTCAGTAGTGGGTTAGTGTAAGGGTTGATTCACAGAAAGGATTTTTTTCCCAACTAGCAATCACATAGTCGAATCGAATACTTACCAAAATTTTTCTCCATGCTGAACCAGACTAAGTACTTGGCAAAGATATTAGGTTATGCCTAAACATACTAGGTTTGTGGTGGTACGTTTTCATGCCACCAGATGTATAACACGATTTTTTAGTCTGGGTGAGATACCAAACCACCATCCCACCCATACACACTCGCCCTCTAGTCTTATCACTCTCACTACAGATACTCAAGTTTTCTCAATCAAGATTTGTTTTCCATATAGCCATCAATAGATTAAATCTACTTAAATTGCATGATTGATTTGATTGCACTATCAGGCTCATATTTAACTTACTAGGGTGTCTATGATATAACATAGCTCGGCAATTTAGGAATAATTCACTACTTGAGTTCCTAGCAAAGCAATTTCATCCCAACATAGCAATACGAGTAAATAGCATGCATAGTATGTTTTAAAATCAAATTTCTTAGCATTTGTAAATTATGGGTTAGATATGGTCAAGGATTTGTGACTGCCTTAGTTAGTTGCGGCGCCTTTGTTTCCCACTGCTTCCACGCTCCTTGACAATTTCTCCTTCATGTTCTACAGTCGTCTACCATGTGATCACATACAAGTTACCAATAAAAAAAATAGTCATATACAATTATACTTGTATGCATGAGAGTTAGTTGAGGAATGAAATTTATTGAGTGATGGGTATGAGATGAGTTAAATTTAGTCAAGTAATAAGACTACACGAACGAGAGAGATTATAATGAACCAGATAGGTTTGACATTATAAATAGAATTTATAAAAGACGAGCATAAAGATTAGGGTTTAAAATTATGAAGATAATAGCTGAATGAAAGATAAGATGATTGAACTCTAATATTTCGAAGGTTTGATTAGATCATTCTTCGTCTGGCTGAAGTAAATCGGGTATCAACTGAGTTACTTTAGGAGCCAGGTTTTCAAATTTAAAATATTCAAAAATTATGTTATCACAAAATAAGAAATCTAGTTAGCTTGTAATTTGGAGACTCAATTTTGAATTGAATTGGCTCATTTGAGTATCGACTAGGTCAAAATAAATTAGAAATTTCTCAAAGCAACTTAAATTTGACCGAACTGAATTTATGAGCCAGGATAGAGAGTACACTTTGATTTTAGTTGTCTAAAAGTTGAGAAATTTAAATAAATTGCTTCCATAACAAGAAATATTTAGTTAGTGAGCTGGTACAAATATTGATCTGACTTTATTTGAACTAGCCTTAATGAAACTTATTAAAATATAATATGAAAATTATTTCCATTCTGCTGACCAGAATTAAACTTTATTAAGATTGAATTCATATTCCTAGTCCAAATTTTAGTTCAAATCTCAGTTAAATTGAGCAAGAAATCAACTGAAACAACTAGGAAAATGTAATCAGTTTCTTATTATCATTATCATTTCTACAAGGATTTTAAATTTAGAAATTTTATAATTTGGTTTCTACTAATTAAAAGTATTTTTCTAGCAAAATTTCAGCTCAACACTCTTTCAAATTGGACTAAAATCAGTTAAAGAAATTCAAAAAATTAAATTAACTCAGTTCTTGGAGTCGAAGCTCGGCTTAGGCATGGAGCTGACTAGAAGCCAACTAAAAGCCGGAGCTCGATTCATAATCCAATTCGAATTGAATAACGCAGGTACAGTGGTACCAGGGCAAACAAATTTGACCGTCTCCGGTGATCACCAGCGGCAGCGACGGCAGAGCTACAACTACAGGACCCTAACATGTATGTCCTGGGCGCGGCGGCGACGGGACGGTGGCGCAACGCTAGCAACAGCGGTCCAGAGAAGGAAGACAGAGAAAGCGAGCGGTTCACCGTTGCTAGACCATTCCAGCGAGTCTCGCCGGTGGTGAAGTGGTCCGCTCGATTCCCTAGAACCCCAATTCGGTGAATCTCAAATTAATTTAGATTAGGTGGAGGTTTGGCAATCAATTTCTCGGGTGAAGTTGATTTTGGGGAGCACCGTGAAGTCCTGCGACAATTCGTTGCAGGTGGCGACGCTCAGTGGGGAGCAAGAGGGGGTCCAAAGGGTCCTGATGGAGCAATTGGATTGGACGGAGGCGTACTGTGGAGGGCTGGCGACGTAAGCCCGATTTGTGCTAAAGAGGAGCTCGCCGGTGACGGCGGGCACCGCAAGGAATTCAAGATTCATTTGAATAGAAAAGTTTCTAGAGCTGGGATGTTGGGGATTGGGAAAAAATGTTTTGAATTTTTCGGCACGGGAGATACTCCGATCAGCGGCTTAGGGCAGGCGGCAGTCGACGGCGAAAACAGTGTGCTAGCGACGATCTCTCGCGGGGGTTAGCTCGATGAAGTTGCTAATGAAGAGAGGAGTCTGTGAGAGTATGTTTGGGGCTCAGACGATGCATGCCGGTGTTGGATCGACAACAGCCAACAACGGAACAGCGCCGACGATAAAAGTACCAACAAAAGGAATGTCAAGTAAGAGTTGAGGATGATGACGCGAACCTGAACGGCGTGCAGGCACCGACAGTGAAGCGGTGAAGACAACTGGAAAGACCGGGGCAAGCACGGAGGACGACGCTGAGGGGCTCCGGCTACCAAAAGTGTCGGCTGGGCTCTCAGGAAGGCAAGGGAGCAAGGCTAGGGAACTTCGACGCAGCCACACGACGGAAAATAGCGAGCTATTAGCATGCTGACAACGGCCGGACATGGGGTAAAGCTGAGGTAAAAATAAACAAATTTCTTCTGCCGCGGATGAGATGCGGCCCAGGGACTTCCATGGAGAGGTTGGAGCAAATCAGGGAGGGTTGCTGGGGCACAGAGACTACATGTATGCTGCTATATCCATGTCTGGACTATGGTCACTTGTCACCTGATGCTGTTACTGGTTTTGCTGCTAACCTCTACAGCTACTACACTTCTCTCTCTCTTACACTCAATCATGAAAGATGGTGAGGTGGTCATGCAAACTTAAGGTGGCAAATCTGGAGATGGGAGTAATTAGGGTAATACACTATTCATCCTAGTAGAAATGAAGGGTAATATGATAATTTCCAATGGTTAAGTTTATCCCGACTCTTGGACTAAAGTGTAATTTAGTAATTGGCTAGGGTGCAAGAAAAATTGGGAACAATTTGCCATTGACCTTATGACCTAGAGGCTATTTGTTTTGTGAAACTTGAAGGCCCTAGGGGCTAATTTAAATAAGTTGGTGTAGTTTTATAATACCTTAATAACCTAGGGCTTAATTCTCATAAGGGCCTTCATGAAATTTGGTAAAGCAGGAAGGTTCCAATTGCAACTATGTGCATTCTTACGCAAGGTTGCAGGGGCTAATATGATGGGTTGACCGGGTCAAAATCTGGAATAGGCTTATAATCAATTTTGGATTCGGAGAGGACTAGAATCGAGGTTGATAAGTTTAGGGGCCAATAGAAATTTGGGGATGTGACAAGTTGGAAATCTCAAAATACTAATTTCTCCCGTTGAATTCTAAATCCTTGTTTTCGTAGTTCTAGTTTTAACTCTTAAAAACATTCAACTCATGCCATTTAGTTAGTAATTTTAATCCATTTATTCCTTATGAGATCGATCCTCAAATACTCAGCGATTAATCGTCTACTTGCGATTATAATAAAACACATCTGTTTTGGTGTGTCAAGGACATTAGCCTTTATCGTAGAAAGATGTTGGGCGACAGAAGCACTCCTATTTTTTGAAGATGGAGGTTGAATCACCTGGTGTTGACATGTGAAGTCTGCAACCATGGCCTCGCCTACATGTAGCCTTGGCAAGTTACCATTGAGCAATCTGAATGTCACTGTGTATTAGCAATACAAGAGTCCTCCAATTGACTCTGGGACTCAATCGTTAAGGGTTACTCTACTTAGTTTTGGTAGTTGTGCGTTTATGAGCCTTTATTGATTCTATACTTAGAATTGCACGGGCTTTTGCATCTGGTGCAAGTATATCATGGGATAGTATTTGAAGATTGCCAGTGGCGGAAGCATTCCAAATTGGAGCATTAGTGGCTCCGGATTCATCTCATCGGCACCCATGATCTCATCAAGGAATGATCCACCTGCAAATAGGAGATCCTTGATCAGACATCACATCATATGAATATGCCTTATATGAATGTTGTATGGATGAGGACTACATGCATGATGTGATGGAAGACAGAAAATCAATAGAAGAAACTCAGACGACCATCTGAACATAGCAAAGGTGCGAGGAGAACCACGTCCCATCGAGTGTGCCAATTTGTTTCAAGGAAAAATTTTCTTTCTCTAGGTAAAATTTAAAGTTGCAGGTATTTTAGTGTTAGACGAAATTTTGTAACAAAATTCATCATGTATTTATGACATATAGACTCTACTTGATCAAAGGGTTAAAATATAGAATTTCCTTACACAAACCTAAGGAAGCAAATAAAAATGTACTTGTGTTCTATTCTTTAATATGAACATCACGATGTGTAATGTGCCACATAAAAATATACTTCGGTCATAATAATCTTTTGCCCTTTTTGGGGTGCCACCTAGCCGAAACTCGGTGCACCAACTTAGCCATGTCACACGGTTAGTCCAGTTGTGGGTTGTGGCTAATCATGGCTCTAATATGCCCTCATGAATCAGCTCAATTCCTAGCAAAGAGCTCAACCCTTTAACCGATTGGGCTACAACCAATTTATGTAAGTTGTTATTGTGGCACAATTTTATATATTTTTCAGTCGCTAGCTGGGCTAGCGACTGAAAGCGGACGTGGCACGATCTTGAGCCATCGGTGTATTGGGCTATGCCACGTCTTCAGTCACTAGTCCAGCTAGCGAGTGAAGATCAGTCGTGTAGCCTGTTTCGCGACTGAGAGTTAGTTTTGAAATTTTTAAAAGTTTTGGGTTAGTTTTCGAATTTTTTTAATGGGTTATTAGGCAAAAAAAAGTTCATGTCTCTCGGAAGCTAAAATATAAAATAATTGTAATTTTTTATTTGGTGACCAAATAAGACAAATAAATATTTTATCATGCTCTCCTTATTGATATGAATGCAACAATATATAGTTTGGTTATGTAAACTTTCATCTGTATGGCGGATATTTTTTTGAACCTTAATAATGTGTTAGACTTGGACTAAAGTCAGATTCGGTAGCATAAAATTTGAGCCAAGTCAATTATACACAAATGATATATTTACTTTAGTGTATAATTCTGAATTGAATAATAAAAAGGAAATTATGTTTATAATTATTTTCTCACCTCAATGTTTAAAATTTAAGTTTTGAATTTGAAACCTACCTTAATATTCTTAATAAGCAACCTCACATCCTCTATAAATAAAGTGAGCTCTCATCCTAAGGATTACACCATTTGTATTTTGAACTCTAAATGCCCACAGAAATCCTAGTCAATATTGGACTTGAGGTTCATATAATATGACTTGTGACTAAAATACTTACAATTTTTACAAACAAAAAATTTCAATATAACTAGTACTTACAGATCTTTACATGCAAAAAAAAAATAATTGGGTCAAACTAAAATACCAACAACTCTAACATAAACAAAAAGAGAAATACAATAAAAACGTTTATAAATTTGTAGACCATATGGATAGAAATCAGAGCGGGATCGCATCCTGGCACAAGTACAGTTCTGCACAAGGGACACGTAACATGGTTCTTTAGCCACAAGGAAATGCACTCCTTGTGAAACACGTGGCAACATGTTGGCATCGTGGAGCACTCGTCACCATTCTCAAACAGATACAGGCATATCACACACTTCATCATCGGCGTCCTTTCGTTTGTTCCTACGGCTGCGGAAGGCAGCTCTCTCCGTTCAATTGACGGCGGCGACACGGCTCTTGGGCTCTCGCACGCTGCTTCTAGCCTCCCTAGTGCGTAGATGATGGAACCGCAGACGAAGACAACGAGTAAGCACCCTGCTAATATGTCATTCATAGCTGGCAGCTTATGACGGTGCTCGTATGCAAATATTGAAGAGGCGCTTATTGCGCATCTCCACAAGAGTCCGGTGCAGCAGCTGGCTCCGGATATCCACCATCGATAGGTTGTGCGTCATCCGCCGCTGGGGGTGTCGCTTCCTCGGCGGCCCCTCCGGCCGTCCGGTGACACGTGGCACTGCTGCTGGAAGTCGTATGATAGCGAGTGGCATATAATCCAGGGTGATCCATAAGCTTCTTGACCACATGTACACAAGCAAAAGAGGCATCGGATTCCAGCAGGAGTGAAGATCTGCACAAGGGGCACGAAATCTGGTTCTTCAGCCACAGGTCAATGCACTCCTTGTGGAACACGTGGCAACACGTTGGCATTGTGCAACACTTGTCACCATCCTCAAATAACCCCAAGCATATCGCGCACTCTGTCGCCGGCGTCCTTTCTTCTGTTCCTACGGCTGTGGATCCGCTACTGTTTTGTCGTCGTCGGTTTGAGAACTCGGGCAGTGACGGAGGAGGAGCATGCATTCTGTCCGCACAGGGCAGTGCAACCGATGGCAGCGGCATGGCTCTTTGGCTCTCGGTTTTTGCTGCTTGCAATCTTCTAAGTTGGCGTGATACATGCATATTGCAAAAGAGATGAGAAGAACGAAGAAGAGGGCTAGGCCCAGCATGACGAAAACCGTTCGTGATAGATCATCCATAGCTGGCAGCTTATGACGGTGCTAGTATGTAGTATATACCTACGTACTGAAGAAGTGATATATTGAGTTGGTAGTGTGTGCGTTCTACTTCATCAAGGGAAGGGAAGGGAAGCGTTCCAAATATACTCCTCCATGCATGCATGCACGACATAGATGAGAGGGGGGGTAATCCTATTCCTATATTCCACGAGTTAGTTACGGACAAGATATCCGATACTGTGCATGCAGGACGTACGGCGGATTCTTCCCGATCCTACAATAAGCCAGTTGGGCGTCTTAATATTAATGAAATAAAGTAACTCGATTTGACCTAAAAAAAAATAAAGTAACTCGATCGAACGGGCCAACACGTCTCTCTCGGCGCGCGCACAAGTCTTCCTTGTCTCATACGTCTGCGGTCTGCCGACTTATACACCATCTAAAGTCACAATTTGACCAAACATCCTCACACGCATTCCCTTGTTACTTGACTTGCTTCCCAAGCTTCTCTCTCTGCATTAATCCATATATATTTTCTCTTCCACATCCTTTCACTTCTACAACTTGTATCCATGGCCACAATATCGCTAAAGCCTCATCCCCACTTTCTCTTCGTCTTCCTCCTGCTGCTGCTGTCCATTTTTACACAGCATACTAGCTCTAGGCCTCTGGGAGAACTGCGGCCTGTCAACAATGTCGCAGCCGTGCAGACGATAGCCCTCCCGAGCGACGTGGCCGCGTTTACGGCTAAAACTGCCGTCATACCGGCAATGTCGAGGGAGGATAAAGTTGCGGCGAAGTACGGGAAGCTGCTGCTGAGCAGGAAACCAAGAGGGAGGGTCCCGCCGTCCGGCCCCAGCAAAGGGACTAATGGCGTCATCAACTAGTTACATAGCTCCATAGCAAGCATGCAGATATTTGATTTTTTTTTTCTCCTTGCTTTCTTCGTTTCTGTTTGTTTCGACAGCTAATAGCACATATTGTTTTTCTCATTCATTCATTCATCCTATGAGATAGGTATAGTGCAGATCTCCTTCATATATGTGCCTTTCTTTCATGCCATAAGAATCTTGTTTTCTCTTCCCAATGGAATGTAATTCTGTTGCAGCTTGTAAAATACATGTATACAGATCATTTTTTGTACTTTACGAGATTCAACGAAACACGGAAGATATCAGAGCAAATTGCTTTGCATTCTTCTCAAACAACGCATTTGATTTTCTTCCTTGTACAAAAAATGAAATCTATCTCTTGCCGATCTAGCTTTTTTTTGTGACTTAGCAGATTTTATCAAGCTGTAGTAACTGAAAGGGAAAAAAAAGAAAGATTTCAACTGGAGATCTCAACTCTCAAGTTGTTCTTGGATCAAGCAAAAGGCACACCCAATTTTTGACCGTCGACTGGACTTTGTCGAGTTGTACTATTGCATGGTCCACGCGGATGTTTCAGCCAGCAAATTGACAGGCAGTTTGCCAATTTATTTACTCACCGCAGCAGAAAAGTGTACGCGTTAAAATACGGGTGCATGTCACGAGACTCCAGCTAATAGTTGTGCCAAGATTGCAAAAACTTAACCAGCCAAATGTTACAGTTCAATGTAGCTTGCTGTTCATATATCACAAGAACACTCTTGCAAAACAGATTAAAAAAATAGAGAGCAAATATGTACTTACAGTTGCACTCGCATCTTGTGCATTGCATTGTGCCACACACATGTAACGTACATGCTAAACTTTTATTCAAAAAATATGCCTCTCCTTCAGTCTCCGGCGATCACCGCGTGGCGACGAAGACGACCATGGTGCCCGCTTCGACGATGACGAGCCGTAGCAGGGAACATGGAAACCAATGTTCTCGACGGCTCCGACCGTGTTGAAGAGGCGCTTGTTGAGCTCCTCCACGAGCGTGCGGTGCAGCAGCTGGCTCCTAATGTCCACCATAGACCGGTTGCGCGTCATGCGCCGTCGTGGGTCATCGCTTCCCCAGCGACTCCTCCGACCGTCCGGCAACACGTGGCACTGGCGCTGGAAGTCGTATGCTAGCGAGTGGGCCGCTCCTGGGTTCTCTGCTGGGCCGAATCTGGTCACCTTATTATTGCCCGTTTTGGAGTTGGGCCGCTGGTGCGCTTCTTCGTGATGGGCCTCATCGTGACCTGAGGAGTAACGCAGAGCAGAATACTTACCAGAGTGCATGGAGCTCATGTCGTCGTCGTCGGTGTCTGATGAGTAATCTACACAAAAGTTTGTTCCCAAGGCATATGCGTCAAAAGTGAAATCTATGGTAACGACAACGAAAACAACACATCAGTAAGTCGCAATCTCTTGTTTTGAGTTGCTAAAGTTCCTTAATTATACTTGGGTCTTTTTAATTATTTCGTTAGGCATGCACATTGGAGTACAAATTAATGGGATGAAGTTGACATAAAATATGCTTTTTATCCATTCAAAAGAATTATATGTGATATGACAATATTATGGTGACAACCACGACAAAAGATGACACAACTACATTATATGAAGGTGTAGGTAGGAATGGGATAGCAGCAAAGTTGATGTATACATCGTTGATATATGAAGTTGTAATGACACATTGGCACGCACAACATAAAGTGAATCAAATAAACACCAAGTTTGCATGTCAAAATTTTCGGTGTATTTGTCATGTACTGCATAAGCATGTACATTGGAACTATAGATATGACGTATGGCTTTCATCATGCAAAATTTGGTGGCATCAGAATGCTACATCATACATGTATGTATGCAAATTCCACAATGAATATGTGATGCATGACATCGTGCCCGTTTATGCAACAGTAATAGATTACATGCAGTAACTACTATATAGAAAATTTTCAAAACTTGTTACCGAGTAAAGCTGCTCTACTGAACTTTCCCTAGCTAACTCACATTTTGATTCAAAAATCAAAAAATATTCGAATAGTTAGCAATTCAAAAATAAAATAAAATAGCAAGTGTAGTATATATGAACTAGCATGATGGTAGTATTGCAAGAGTGCTACAGTCTATTTGGTTTGTGACTTTTGATAATCTTGTCAAAATTTGATCATAATCAAATTATGGTATGATTAAATTTTGATAAAAATGAAGATATTTGATTTGTAACTAATATTAGTCAAATCTTGGTAAAAGAATAAAAGGTTAGTATTTGGATGTGTGCTAAGTAAGATGGTCAGAATTTGATAATAATCTTGTCAGTGTTTGATTTGTTGCAAATAGCGGCCAATATGACACCTTCAAAAACAATTCACTTAAAAGTATAATTCGAAACTTTTTATCCAAAAGGACATATGGCAAATCCAATAAAATAAAAGTTTAATGTCAGATCTTAAGAAATTCCTAAGGTTGAAAAAAAAAAGCACCTACAGGATAAGATGGAGTTAGTGCAAACTACAAATATAGGATTGGAATTGACATGTCAAATTTTGGCAACCAAAAACTTCACTCTTAATTAGTAGAAAAAATCAACACATATTAGTAAAACAAGAAACGCTAATTAAATTTTGATTATAATCCAAACAACAACCAAATATTGCAGATATGATCAAAATTTGATAAGATAAGACACAAAAATAAATCAAACACCCTCTTAGTTACCTTGGAACCAATTATGACCGCCGTGTGGGCCAGAGAAGGCCCATGGAGGTCTCACACCACAGAGAGACCCTTGCGAAGATGTAGGAGAGGAGGAGAGGTAGTAGAAAGGAGGGTGCTCGCCGTCCTCATTTTCATCATCGTCTGCATAGGTGTATTCCTGCTGCTGATTGTCATGGCAGCCTGGCACCAATGTGGCGATCTCTTGCTCTATCATGGCCGCGATCTCCAATGGGTCCCAGTTTGTGATCTCAAGGTCCCTAACCATCTCGTTTGCCACGTCTATCGCCGTGTCGGTGAGGATGTCGAATGGGAAGTATATGTTCCTCACTTGACCTGAGTTAGAGGCAAGTTCACACGTCCTTGTTAGTTCACAAAACAGTACCTGAGAGACGACTTTGCATATTTGATTAATGTATGATTTGCATTCTTGCATCTATAAGTGTAGAAAATCCACATTTGAACATGACTAATTCGCTTGTATGATTAATTAGTACCTGTCTCTTCGGTAATCTGTACTTTCAAGAAGATGGTGTCATCCTCAGGGTTCAGTTTGCCGGTGATTGTCATGTCAGTCCTTACCGGCGGCTCGGCTTCGGCCTCCTCCTCATCTGACGAAAGAACAGAACAGTCACTTTTGGGTGCAGATGATGTTGACGTAGCATGATCATCTATCAAGAGAAAAGGATCCGATAAGAGTTCTTGTGCAGATGGCCGCTTGGAGGCGGCCACCAAGCATCTGCCAATGAACCGGCGAGCCTCCTTGTCTTCTATCCGGTAGAACGCATTAGGCAACTTTCCCTATGATATATTATATACATAGTTACAAACTTTTAGTGTCATACATATAAACAGATCAGGTAAAAGTAAATAACTAGATAGATTAGTGTTTTTAATTGAATTAATTACTCACAGAGGTGACTTTTTTGTAGATTTGAGCGGGGTTGGAGCACTCGCTGTAGGGGTACTCCATGGTGAGCATTTCGAGCATGCACATCCCGAAGGAGTAGATGTCCACCAACTCGTTGTAGTCCTCCTCGTAGAGCTCCGGAGCCATGAATTCCGGTGTGCCAATGACACTGTGCGCGGACTGCGTGCCGCGGAGCACGGCGGCGAGGCCGAGGTCACCGATCTTGACCTGGCCCTGATGGCCGTTGACGAAGATGTTGTCACATTTTAGGTCGCGGTGTATGACGGGAGGGTCGTGGCTGTGGAGGTAGAGCAGGCCATGGAGGATCTGGCGAGCCCAGCTCTTGACGGCCCTGATGCTGACACGTGGGTACCTGAGGCGGTACTCGCGGAGGGTGCCGGAGGAGAACATCTCGGTGATGAAGTTGAAGGTGCGGCGGGAGACGTCGACCCAGGAGGCGTGGAACCAGATGATGCCGTCGTCCCGGAACGTGCTCAGCAGGTGCACCTCCGAGTACATACGCTGCAGCGCCTCCGGCGTCCGAAGCACGTGGCAGAGGTTGGCCTGGTTCCACGCCACCTCCACACCGTTCACCTCATCAAATCCCCTGTACCTGCATGCATGCATGCATGCATAACAGCATCTCTAATTAGTTAAAGAAAGTATATACATTGGAATTTATTTTTAAAATAACTCATTAAAAAAATCAATTTCAAAACTAACCCAAAACTTTAAAAAATATCAAAAACAATTTTCAATCGTTAGACCCAATCAGTGACTGGATTGGCTTCAATCACTTATTGGGTCAACGACTTAAGAACTGGCACGGCCCAATTAGCTCGTTGGCACAACATTTAGTGGCTCATTCGTTAAGTGACTGAAAACTGAGTGGCTTGGTGTTGAACCAACTAGGTAATTGGGTCGTGTCAACTCTTAAGTCGCTGGGCTAATAAATGACTGAAACTCAATGGTTGTTTGGGTTTAATAATTAAAAATTATTTTTGATATTTTTTAAAGTTTTGGGTTAATTTTGAAATTATTTTTTTTAATGGATTATTTCAAAAAAAATTCTATCCATTGTTCATGTTTGCTCTGGTGTTTGATGTACAAGCTAGGGGCATACACTGACTTCATTGCTCCTTTGCCAAGTAGCTCGTTGAACTGCAAACACAAGAAAAGAAAATGCTTCAAATCAGCAAATTGTGTATTAAGCTGTATGTAATTTTTCAAAGTCTACTTTAAAGGTTTCATGAGGAAAAATCTATATTTTAAAATTGGTTATTTTTTCTTTATTATTTGTTCTTCTGGCGTTGCTCCAAATAAAATTAGCTTGAATTGGCAATAGTTCTGTAGGTTTAGATCAACAAAAAGTGAAAGTGAAAATATCAGCAGCCAGCCAGCACCTCATCTAATTAGTTGTGCTTCAAAATTCATAGGCCGTTCTATTAAGGCATGCAAATCCATTAATTTGTTTTGAGCTTAGTCACCTTGATTTCTTGGTTAAGGTAAGTTCCCGAAAGAGTAATAAAATATTATTAGCTGAACTGGGAGTTCATATATAGTTGGACAATGACGAAAAGGAAAATGGCTTTTGCAAAGTTTAGTTCTATTGGAATCTTTCAATATTACAATTCTACCCTTGGAAAAATAGAAAGGAGGAGGTACAACTTCATCCCACTAAAAACTGGACCATATCATCATCTTTAGTAGAAGGATATCCTTTAGATGCTTTCAGAGCACCACATTATTGCCACATTGACATTTGGAACACAACTTCACCAATCCATCAAAGCCAACATAGAAAACGTGTATAACCAAACACATCTTTGCTAAATTGTATAACCAAACAAGTGTACCAAATTACCAACCAAACACCAACTCTTCTTTGCTAAAGCATTTCTTTTTCCTATAAGAGAAATCAAAGTCAAACTCTCACCATCTCGAATTAAATGGTCTATTAGTTGACAAAATATAAACTATTGATATTCTCTTCAGTTCTACAGTTGTTTAGATTTGCTAATTGTATTGTGCCATCTAATGACCAGCTGATTGGATGTGTTAACTGATAACCCTGATCTCTTTATATGTGATATTAAATTGGTCCGTGGTCCCTGCATATCTTGATGACTCCAACTTTTATAATTAAACTTCCTATACATCACTACATGATGCTGAGACAAACATTGTTTTATGAAGTATAGAACATAAATCTTACAATAAGGAGAGCATCTTTTTCCTTGCAAAAGCCAAATGGACATCAAAAGAAAAGGCAAAAGAATATGGACCTATTTTGGTAGTTCCTATGTGCACATCGTTACTTGACTGAATTGGCTCATATCAAAAGGTTCATACCAAATCAAAGTAAATGTTCTGCCATTTTCATGTGCTGCTAGAACTTGCTTCTGCATCATCACAATAATAAGAAACCACAAAAGAAATGAAAAGGAGATAGATAGATACATACCCGACCATACCGACCGGTGGGGTCGGTCTCGACGTACCCATTGCCGTCCCCCGCTACTACTCTCTCCGCCCGATGGGGGCCTCCGCCGCACCGCCGTGGCCCGGACACGCTCATTTACCCAGGCTTAATGTGTTGCACCAAGCTGAAGTAAAGAACGTACCTTCTAAAACTAGCTATATATGGAAGCTGATGGAAACTATAGCTAGTTATCTTGCATGCGCTGGTGCGTGCGTGCTAGATCCTGGGCTTGCCGTGGTGATTCTCGTAGGTGAAGAGACCGAAGAGGAGCCACCCAAGCCTGGAGTAGTCGATACGCAGCATAATCCATGCCATGGACACCACTGCTCCTCCTGCACGTCGTTGTGAGTCGAAGCAAGGCCTTGCACTCATCTGATGCTGTGATGCAGACACGACACGGCACGACGCGACAGGGGACTGATGCGACAAAGTGTAGGATGTCACACACACAGACACGCACCACAAGTTGATAGCTAGCTAGTTGGTTGAGTGTTGGAATTGGATGCCTTTGGAGTAGTAGTACTGTGCAAATTAAAGTGGATGGAATTCTAGTAGACCTTGAGAGGGACTCTGGAGGAATAAATGGTGGATATGTGCACCAATAATGCTGTGGTGGGGAATATCTCACTTGTCACCTGCAAATATGTGTTTGCAAGGAGTGAGGAGATCTAAATTTTTCCTTTTAGGCTGTTCTTGCATGTGTTCTTGGTTTGTTAGAAGGAGCTAGAGGAGGGGGTGTTCGTTTGGAGAGCTGATCTGAACTTGAAGAATCTATGCCTTGAAAGCACCATTTGTGGATTGTGTGCAAGAATTTGTGTGGAAGAAATTAGCTAGTGGATGAGTTTATGAGCTCAAGAATAGATGAGAAATCAATTGGAATATGGTTGGAAGAGGGTTCTAGGAAGCAAGGTTTGCTTGGATGTTGTGGATGGGAAACTGGGAAAATTAAGCTTTTGTATGCTTTGGAGGGGAGGGAGACCTTCCTTGCTTCTTGAGACAAGTTGGGAGGAGAAACACAAGTATATAAATAAAATGTTTTTGTTTCTGTCCTTATAATATGTCTACATGATACTTAGTTGACTATTTTGTTTTTGCAGGAAACACAATCTGAGCTCAGATGTAAATCTGATTGATACAATTAAAAAAAACTAGAGATTTAAAATATGCACTTTCAAAATTATTAGTTTCAAGAGGTACTCACAATTCAATTTAGTTTAAACGAATTTGTTGATGGGTTCTTAATTTCTTATATATCTATTTATGCAAAGAGAGGAACTATCTGTTTTTTTTTTTTAAAAAAAAAGACATTTTGCTGATTCCGTACACACAGAAAGGGCAGCTCTGGTGGCCTAAATTCAAACAATAATGATCAATACTTCACTTTATTTTAGAATTCAATATTCTAAATACATCCTTTTCACTAATCTCCACCATCCAATGAGCAAATGCCACCACCATCAGCTGAAGCCTAAAATCCAAACATAAGGTCCCTTTTGGAATTTTTATATGTGATAGTACATATTTTGTAAATAAATATAAAAATAAGGAAATGACATCAAAAAAATATACTAGCATGAACAAATTTCATGTAATAATACCATGGAGACTGCTTGAGTCTGATTGCTGTGGCCTTGTGCAAGTTGAAACAATTTTTTTTAAAAAAACTCATCCTTTGACTTTGATCACTCCAGTGCCCACATCTCAGAGCATCTGCTATAATCTAGATATGGTGAGAGAGTAGAGGAAAAAAGAGAATCTCAGCTCTCATGAGCTGTTGACAAAAGCACCAATGGCTAAGATGCAATCCAAATCTTAAAGAGTGGCTTACAAACCACAATATGGATTTAGTGGTCTATAGGTCCAAAAGTACCAATAATTGCCACCAAATAGGTCTTACAAATTCTAGTTGGTATATGTGGCAAAATCCCTGTCATATTGTATGTATGAAGAAATTTATATTGACTTTCAAGATATATAGGGTGAGTTATCTGATTTCAAAATTATGAGTTGTATAGATTTTTTTTAAGAGTGAGGGATGGGGTGGGGTTGATATCAGTTTTTCCCTTTAAAATTTGTTACCATTAATTATATTCTATTTGTAGATTAAATAATGTCAAATGTACTCTTGAAAGAAATATCAAATGGAACATTTTCACAAATATTTTCAAAACATAAGTTTTTAGACTATTTACAGTTGAAGCTATATAGATATGATTTTCTTTATGATAGAGCGGGAGCTAGAGCTCACTTGAATAGGACGTTAGTTTCATCATTTTTTTTTCTGGAGAGAACCAATTAATATTAAACCTTATCTTTAGCTATCCATTTGGTGTAGTAAAGGCATAACAATCCCAATCAAATGAAATATGTTTTTGACTCTCTATACTCTCGAAAAGCTAATATAAGAAAAAGCGAACTTGTACAAATAGCACATGTATCACACCTTGAATTTATTGTGGATGGTAAACCAAAATTGGCCTTCTTGCGTTAATTAGTCGGCAATTACGTGTATACGAGAGTGAAAGAAGGTTTCTCATTTGACAAGATGGCTAATTTTCTTGCTTTTATGTGCCCCTATGGAAGAACAGATCGGATAGGACCAAGTTATCCAAGCCTTCAATTTTTTAAAAACTCTACTATAATAATTTAGCCACCAACAGATTAACTAAATGATGTAGTGATATTTCATCATTTTTAAGATTAGTCATTGTTATGTAGGAGGTCACAAATTTGAGTCTTTATTTAGATGGATATCCGAATTGACAGATTTTTTTTAAATAGTAGCTCTAATTATTTCGTTCAAAATTCAAAGAAACAAACAAAACAACCACCCTATTGTAGAGGTTAATACTTGTACATATCCACCACCAAGAAACATATGAAAATAAGAATGATTGGAGTTTAAAACGTCATCATGTAGTGCAACAACAAGGTACGAAACCAATATTTTGTAGAAATAATGGCTACTAATATAATATAATGTAAGGAAAATAAGAACAACATCAACGTCTACTCTAAATGCGTGGTCATGGTATATATCCTAAAATAATACGAGAGAAAGATAACACCTAAGCTCTCCAAAAATTTAGAAATTAAAACCGTGTGGTTAGCTAAAACTAATGAACAGGAGAAAAATGATATATTAGTTCTTTTGACAAATTATGCAGCCGGGCATATCCTTGGGTCGTCATGTCTTATTGGAGTAAGATAAGATTCATCCATACTTGCAATATACTTTTCCTTTTTACGTGTGTTTTTGGTTGTTCTGTGAGAAGTCCATCTTGAAATCGATATGCAATTGACTAAAGTTTTTGTTGTGTAAGGCGGCCATCCATGCTTTCGTGTATGTACAAGTGTCCATAGATACAGGGTCACAGTTGACAATTCCCAATCATGTGGCAGCGAACCTACTTAAGCTTCACTTGGCATGTCACCTTTAAAATTCCTTCGATCCAAACAGTGCCTAAGATGAAAATTGAAATCCAATTAATGAGGATATAGAAATACACACAAAAAAAACGCAATAAATAAATAAATAAGCCACATTTTCTCTGTGCAAAGGCTAGAAACATTTCTATTAAAACTGTAAAGCTAATAGCTCATACAACACTCTCTATACCAACCAATTCCTTCCAAGCAGCTAAAGTTACTTTAAGCATGGGGCCTTTAAACACAAGGCCTCCTCTCCAAACTCAAGTGTAAACCACTATTCATCGATACACCACTATTCATCACAGGTTAAAATAACAGAGCTAAACTAACATTCTCCTTTTCTTTTTTCCCCTTTTCACATCACTTGTTCCCTCTCAAGGGAACCACATAATCTGTAAAAAGGAAGGAAAAAGACATAGGGACGTTTTTTTTTTTTTTTTCAGGAAGTATCTACAAGGCGCGAAATTTCGGCTCTAGCAGCACACCATGCCTTGCTGCGGCATGGTGAGTTGAGGGCTGGAGAACAGGAAATTGTCAGAATGTATATAATGGTGTATATTTTGCAGACTTTATCTTTTGCTCTTGCTGCATTGATGCACACCATTTGTCGGTATCTTTCTCTCTGCCTGCCACATCTCTGATACACAATTAACTAGATATCACATCAGCTGGACAGTGGTGGGAAGTCATCATCCCTGAGATGATATGGCTGAGTGTTCCTGAAAATTTTATATCATGGGATTATGTATTGGTAACACCATACATAAGTTAGACATGGTACAAGGTGAACGTGGTAAATAAAAGATAAAAAAGGAAACACATCTTGCAAGTCAAACCATTGGCCGCATGGTTCTCCCATGAAACAATCAATGCTATTGCTTTTCACAGCTAAATGAATGCATTATAGTTACCTACTTACCTCCTTTGATTAGAACCTGTTTCAGGTTTTTCTGCTGGTGACATAGGGGCAGCAGGTCCAGAAGGTTGACTCTGAGAAGCAGAATCTGAACTGCTAGCATGGTCTTGTGTGGCAACTTCCATAGGCAATGATCCCAAGGTCCCAAACTCAAGTTTACTGTCTTGCGGGTGCATAAAGCCATTGCCATGAACAATCTCTCGTGGAGCATGGAAAGACGGTGATGATTTCTTCATCGCCGAGGTAATTCCATGATCACTTGCCCTAGGACTATATATTTGCATTGGCGGCTCCTGCCTGTACTCTTCTAAAGGCATAATATTTGCGGGCATATACGCTCTGCCAGAGTTTTGATACCTTTGATAGTTACTTGGCGATAAATGATTCTTTCCTCTTTCCCCTCGTCCAGAGGCTACCTTGTCCTTTCGCAAATTCTACAATGTCCAACATAACAGATAACTTATGTAAGAAAATGCAACAGAGTAACTTCTAAAGGCACAAATATGAGACTGACCTGACAAAAATAGAACCTATTGTGCAGCTAGAGATCTGATCCTAATGGAAAATATTCTAGATTATCAAATATAAAGATGTGGTAACTCCTCCACCAACCCAATTAGACAAAAGAACAAAGATTATACTGTTTCACCTAATTGCTGCTCTGAGGCTCATACCTATCTACCATACAGGGACCCAACAATAAGAAATACAATGTCAGATGCAATTTATTCACAATGCGGCTTCACTTCATGGTCAAGTACTAAACCATTAAGTATAGGATGGTACAAGAGAACATACTAGATTGGGAAAGTAGGTGCCTGTCCCACGAGCCCTCGCAGAATCATCTGCCTGGTACAATGGCCTTACCATAAAGTAGCCAGGTGGATAATGAGGTCCAGGGACCATTTCATTCGCACCAGTACATCTGTACATATTCTTCCTGTTATAACTATTCCACGAGTGCTTGTTCTGATATTGAGCAGGTGGTGGGCTAGGTATTTGATAGTAAAATTGATTCATTGGGTAATCCTGATGGCACCCTTTTGCGTAGAGAAGATTACTGAAATTAGTGTTGTAATCTCCAGTAAGATCTGGTAAGTTGTCTTTGCTGCTACCTCCACCATTCATCTCCTTACCAAGCACTCCATTGCCACCAACCTCTTCTTTTGGCATTAAGGAGTAGCCCACAAGATTTGAATCCTCAGGTGGGAATACGTTTAAACTAGATGTGGTCAAGCCATTGCCAGCAAAAGAGGAGTTTGTATCATCTTTTACGCCACCCTTCACACCATTTTCTGACTGGTAAAAAAGATGTGGAGCATAGTAAGCTTCCCCAGATGGCAGGGGAAATGGCTCACTGGTTGATGGCAAAGCCTGAGGGAAATCATTTCTATTCCTTGTACTAGTCAATCGAGTGCTTGCCAGACTTGTGGCATTACCAGTTGGCCATCTACCTGAAGAAGACAATGTTTCCTTGTGCTCAGCCAAAGGATTCCATTCTTTTTGCTTCAGCATTCCAAGATTACTGGAATTTGAAATGCTCATGTTATTGAACTGATCAGATAGATCTCCATGGGAATTACTGTATGAGGGAAGTAAAAGTGAGCTACCCCTGCTGGCTTTCTCAACATTCAAACTGACTGATCCAGGGTCTATAGTGGCATTATCAATCATCAGACCATCAGCAGAATTCACCAAGGCACCTTGCACATCTGGCCTTTCTCCACTGCCATGTCTCTTCAGTGTGCTTCTAAAGAACAGATTCACTTCATCCGCAACAGAATTGGCAGGCAGTTGCAGAATACGCCCAAGCTTTCGGGCGCCAAGAACAAATGCACTGCGTATTCGGTAAAAGTTACCTGCAAGTTGCAACGTGGAATTAGGCCACAGAAATCAAACAGAACTCCAAAAGAAAAAAAGCTATAACCATTCCAAACAGCTTGGATAATGTTAACAGCAAAAGAAAGAGCAGTGCAACTGCTGAATGAACAATTGAACATAAGTGATTTTTTTACAGTGGGGATTATAACTGTGTATCAAGAAAACATTATACTTATTGATCTGCCATCCAAACTCCAAAACCCATGAATACTCACGCAAAAAATATTAAAACCCTCAAAATTAGCTCACAATCCATGTTTTAGCCTGTTAATGATTCTCAGGGTAAAAATTTTTGATCACCCAAATATCCTCATATCCTCCTTAACCAGTGGCGGGCATGGTTAAGTGTAAGGGTGGGTGGTTTGCTAGCCTTTGGTGACTGTGTTTAGGCACACAACAGCTCATGCTTGTATGCAAACATGAAATATGGTGCTTAGGTGTACAAGTTGCCCATGAGCATGACAAAGGTGCTCGGGTGTGCATTGGCAAGGCAGGAAGCCTTTTTCCTATTTCCAGGTTTAACTAATACCTATGCGTATACTCATAAAATATGAGATACATTCACAATATTCACAATATATTCATGGAATATACTTATAATTATAATCAAATAAGTATATATTCTATATATAAAGTGGTATGATGTATTATTCAAGAATTTTTTGTGCATGCACTAAAAAATAGATATAAACAACATAAATAAAAAACATAGTGAACCGTCGAAGAAGTACGCATCCAATATATATGGAATAGTCTTAATGTCTAATATTATTCAATAGTATATGAGAAAAAAAGTGTTTACAACTCACTTAAGAGGTATATTCAGGATGTGAGTAACTACACACGGGAGTAGTTCTATGATTTCACTGTGTCACGAATCTCGATCCATTTTGAACGGACACGATAACAGGTGCAGTTACTCCCCAGAGTAGCAAAGCCATTCTCTGTGTGTGTGTGTGTGTGTGTGTGTGTGTGTATACATTAAGTGAATGACTATAACAGGGTCGCTACACCGACAAAAAAAAAACAAAGCCACAGTGAAACTTCATTTCATTTTACTCACGGAAACCTATGTAGTGCAAATCGAAATTAAATGCATCTGAACAAGGCAAATGTTGCATGAAAAAGATATGACCTAAAAAGTCATGATAGGTGTCATAGTACTATATATTTTATTAAAAAATAAATACCTATTCCATTTAGGTGGCAGTACATATCATGACACGCCTATAAATAAGGCATTGCCATGCCCAATGACTTCAAGCACGCCGGTCAAAACGTTGTGCATGTAATAGATTTGGGCACAACATTATGGGAACTACTACCAACCAAACCACTGAAGGTAGTTCTATGATCTCGATCGCAACATCAAGGGATCCAGCATGTCCACGTCCAATATTACACCAGGGGAGGAGGAGCTAATTTTTTGGAAAATTTCTGATATGATTGTGTATAGCTATGACACAATAGGGTTCGGATGGTTTTTAGTACTCAGAAATTATGAAAAATTACTGGATGTAGAGGAATATATATAATTAAGACTCATAAAATTTCATGACCAAATCCGAATATATGTAAGGAAACAAAAAATACAAATAATCAGTAAACATACATTCAGTATGATCTTGTCTTTTTTTGTTTCTCCCACATACAGTTGTGTTTGGTCACAAAAATTAGCATATTTTCATAATATTACACCCTCTAATCTTTTCAAATTTTTTGAGAACACAGAGAACCCCAAATCCTATCTTTGTCACAACTACTACACATCATAACAAACCCGCTTATATGTGTGTGCATAGGAGATGTATCTAGTGCAAACCTTCAATTGAGTGCTAACATGCTAACCACTCCGGTTAACTCACTAAATCATCAAAAAATTTGTTTAGATACTACTCTGAGTAATCTACTATCTTGTAAAATTTCAAGTTCAAATTTGATCTAATTTGAGAGAAGCAAAAAAAATAGAAATTTACTAACTTGTTTTTTCTTTTTCTTTTCTGTTTTTATTTCTTATATGTCAAAAATTTATCTTTTTTGTTTCTCATAAAGCCAACCGAATTTTGACTTGACATTTTATGGAAAACTGGATGAATTATTGGACTATCTACAACAATTTTTTTGTGATGATTTAGTGAGTTAACCGGCATGGTTAGCATGTTAGCACCGAGTTGTTGGTTTGCGTTCCAACAACTCGGTGTTAACATCTTAACCACGCCAGTTAGGCTACCAAATCATCATAAAAAATTCTCAAAAAAATTATGTGGAATCCTACAATTCATCTACTATCCTATAAAATTTCAAATCAAAATTTGATTTGTTCAATGAGAAACAAAAAAGTAAAATTTCTGAGAAATAAGAAATAAAACAAAAAAAGAAAAAGAAAAAAACAAGTCACTATTCACAACAAAATTTTCTTTTTTGTTTCTCAACTTAGAGTTTAGACTTGAAATTTTATAAGATGTTATATTACTTCTAGTATCTACACAATTTTTTTCAGAATTTTTTATAATGATTTAGTGATTTAACTGGCGTGGTTAGCATGTTAACACCCAAACATAGGTTTGGACTAGATACTTCCCTATATATATAGAGAGAGAGAGAGAAAGTATCCAGTGCATCCCACCGAAGAGGTGCTTCCGTTCATTCCATTTCAAAAATCATATAAATAGTCATAAAAATTTTATAAAAATTAGAAAAAGTGTATATTTTGTTGTCTAAATAGCCTACAAAATTTCAATTCTAAACTTGATGTATATTAGAAGAAACAAAAATAACAAATTTCAGTGAATAGTAACTTTTATCTTTTTATTTCGAATTTATTTTTAGCTGAATTTGTCTTTTTTTCGTTTCTCCTTGTGTTGATTGAATTTGGATTTGAAATTTTGTGAAATGATAAATTGATTTTATATCTATAATCTCAAATTTTTGTGGAATTTTTCATGACCATTTATATAGAGTTTTGAGGAGAGATGCACATGAGCAATGGAGGAATGAGATGTAGCAGATACTTCTCCATATATATATATATATATATATATAGTTTTTACCTAAGTATAAAACCCTAGTTTGTACCCATCTTATCCACCATCCATCTGGTTCTGGACTCATGCTCCATCCCACTTCATGTTTAACAGAAACCAACTACCTTTTCTCTTAATTAGAAATTAACCACCATACTATCTCCTCCACGTTCCTCACTCCCTCCTCTTTTGATGTCTTGTGCCTCTATGACTGCACCTCCATCCCTTCCTCCAAGCCACCACTAGCTGCCGCTGTTGCCACACCATCATATGATAATCCCTCCTCCCCCAGCTCCGTTATTATGCGTTGTATCCTTATATTTCTTTGCATCCAACACATATAATGTGTTTTTGATGGTGTGGAGAAAGCTAATGATAATGTCTCTTGTGTTAAATTTGTAACTTTATGTGAATTTTTTGTTTTAAATGCTTTTGAGTTTTTGTCAAAATTTTGACTCCGCCTATAGCAATGTTTCGTACACAATGTAGTGTAGCAAGAATGCACTTAAACTTTAGCAAGTTCGAAATTCTGATTATTATTAGGTGTGATGTGTCTTTACTTGTATTGAGCACAAGGGCTCTTTTTTCGGCGAGAGAAATCCAATGATAATGTATTTTGTGTTAAATTTAGATTTTTTTTTGATAGATTTGCTTCATGTATTTAAAGTTCTTGCCGGATTTTGATTTTATTGATAGCAACTATTTACATAATATTAATAGATAGCTAATAAATATTTTATTAATAGTCATAAGTTTTTCATCACCACTCATGATTTTTTTCCCTACTATAAAATACGATAAGCATATTTTGACAATACTTGTGTTTTCAGTGTGTATGAATTTTTGATTGAAAAATGTTTTCATATGTTATTGTTTCTCATTGGACTTATAACCCCTATATGTTACAATTGCATGTTCAGATCATAGAAAAAATTATTGAATTGGTAGTAGCAATAAGAAAAATGGGATTATATAGTAATATATATTGAATGTTGAGCAACTTTACCGCTTTACATAGCTACTACCCCAAATAATTATGGTGTATTCCTTTAAATAACAACTGTTCTCCTTTCTCAAAGCGAATGAAACTATTGCTCTACATGAAATAAATGTAATAATTTAACGATGAAATAAACGATATGTAGCAACTGACATCATTAGCACAGCATTGTATGTAATGGTATAACTTGCATTATTGAGTAGTAGCTACACCACTAATAATGAGTAGCAACATTGCGAAAAACTATAACTTTATACATAAGAGATGGATTTTATAGTTATCAACAAAGAAAATTATTGTAAATAACTAAAAAAATATAACTTTATATAGAAAACAAATAGCATTTTTATTCCGACGATGTGAGTAGTATCAATACAAGAGAGAGAAATGCAACAAATAAATTAAAACAATGTAGGAAAGAACATATTATACAACAAATTTCTAAAACTTAAAAATATTAATCAATAAAATTAAATTTTATGAAAGATGCAGGCATTTTTGAGAAAAATAAGATATCACTAAAAGATCTTAACTAGTATTCGATTTACTACTTTATTAATGTGTAGCAACTGTGCATTCAACATGTAACAAGTATACATTCAAAATGTAGCAACTAATTCAGAGACGAAAAACACAGTGGGAGGTGGGCTGGTGCCAAGCTGGAGCCAGTTGTTGAACATGGGATGACGTTAGTTATGAAATTTGATTTGATGGAGTTTTTAACGCTGTTTTTTGGTGGTGGATGGTTATGGTTGGATTGAGATAGGGTTGGGTCCATCCAACAGTGCATATTGTGCATATTGTGGGTACAAACTAATAATTTTATACTTAGATATAAACTATTCCTATATATATATATATAATTTCAGAGGTACGCAAAAGTTGTTGCAGCAAATGCAACTATTGACTAGAACAAATGGTTAGTGAATGACCATGGAAAAGAAAGACGGATCATGGAGAGTAGCAATTGCAAATGTGGGATAAAATGATTCGCCACTTTTAAGCACACACTGAATGTATAAAAGATTAGGTGGGCTCATTGTAATTTGTAGGTATTCAAATCTAATAAAACAAGTCTAGCACCATTATGCACTGGTGGCCATAGTTGACCAAAGAGAACTAGGAAAAGAGAGGGAAATTAAAAAAAAAAAAAAAAAAGAGAGGATCATCTAACATACAAGCTTCAGTGTTTGACAAGGATATTTAGAGCTTTAACAAAAAAATAACTGTTGAACTGCAGTAACTAACTTCAATCCCCAATTGAGGCTAGCAAACAGATTAGGCATAGAGCTTAGTCAACAAAATTTTACAGGGACAACATATTTGACATTAATGGGCATATTTTAGCAATCATATAGTTTTATCAGGACATGGAGGGAATTCTCCCCATCAAATTTTATGAAATAGAGCCACAAAACAAACCTTTGCTGACACTGCGCCCAAGGTTGTTGCCCTTCTTCAATGGATCAACTATATTAAGATATTTTCGAGAGAATACTCGACTTTTCTCAGAAGCCCTAGGGGGGGCAACAAACATTTCTGAACATTCTCTAAGAAGCTCCTCACTCAGCAGTAAATCATCATCCTGAGTTTCTGTTGGCTCAACTGTGGAACAAGAACCATGTGATGACCACAAACAAAGCAAAACTATTCAATCGCCTATATACAGACTGATACGTATGGCTAAAAGTGGATTCTCTTACCAAATAGCTCAGGGAGGCAAGATAAGGCAACAGGACCACACAAGCTGACGCCATACTTATCCCAGTCAAATTTACTGTAATAATCCAGAAACCTATAAAGGACCTGAAAAAAGGCAGCTAGCCACGTTGCTCTAAGGAATGCATGTGTCCTAAAATAACTTAGGTAGAAATACAACTAAATATATAAGTTAGAACTGTGATCAATAATGTCGGTCAGAACTTACAGCCAATGGACCATCCAAACACTTATGGAAGAGATGGAAGATGTATAACACTAATGTCCCCAAGGCATATGTAGATAGAAATGCAACTAAATATATAAGTTAGAACTGTGATCAATAATGTCAGTCAGAACTTACAGCCAATGGACCATCCAACACTTATGGAAGAGATGGAAGATGTATAACACTAATGTCCCCAAGGCATATGTAGATAGAAATGCAACTAAATATATAAGTTAGAACTGTGATCAATAATGTCGGTCAGAACTTACAGCCAATGGACCATCCAAACACTTATGGAAGAGATGGAAGATGTATAACACTAATGTCTCCAAGGCATATGTAGAAATTAAACCATGGTGAGCACCAAGAATGCGACTTTCATAATAACACCACGCTTTAATCAGCATTATGCTTCTTTTAAAGAGATGATCCTTTCCAATTTCTTGATCAACCTACAAAATATACTGGTTATAAACATGCTCGCAAGGAGCAACGACCATAAAGAACTCCAAAACAAATATGTTTATTTTTCTCCATGAAGAAATAAAAGTGACATTGTCATTCATAAAGTCAAATTAAAATAAATCAGTGCTTTTAAGAGATAGAACCAGGCAAACACATACGTCTGCAGACTTTTGAGACATTACCTTCTCAAGAAAACAAAGCGTACAGAGACCACCAATCTGATTAAATGAGATGTCCACAACAATATTTTGCACAAGGCATTTCACCAACTTGACCTGCCATGAAAAAAATTATCACTGAAAAAAACCCTAATAATAAAATAATACAATATGCAATAACATGTCAACAATTACACAAATTTCATCTCCTAGCAGTTTAAAACAAGAATGCATTCATCAGAATCCTCCACGGAATTTCATCCCCTAGGATGGGAAGTTTCAAAAGTCTTCACATATTTCCTTATGTCACAGGTAAAGATGGATTCCTCCATCTATTTTTCTCACTTTAAAGGCAGGGGCAGCTAGTGCCTAAGCTATTTTACATGATGTTAGCATAGAAAATGAAATAGAGTGAATCATAGGTATGGTATTGCACTATCTTAAGAAACATACACAAAAGGCTCATTTATGAGAGGTAAATCACAGACATCTTAAAAGCATCTGAATATTCAAAACAATAATCAATCAAATAGAGTTAAAAACCTCAGCATTGATATATTGAACATCCTTGACTTCAAATTCAGCATCTTTGTTCCGTTCTTCCGATTCTAGAACTGCGTGTACTTCATTTGCTAGTCTGTCTTCAGAATTTGGGAAGCCAAATGCAGTCAAGTCAATATCTCCATCAGGAAGATATGTTTTCAATGGAACAGAGCCAAATGGGAAGACCTGCGCTTTACAAACATAAAAGGTCAAAATTTCCATTTTTGAATAACACCGTCAAGCAATTCAAATTAATTGAGAGAGAGAGAGAGAGTAGTTCAAGTAAAACGCTCAACTAATTATTCTTTCCTCATATGTCAAGTAACAACATCTGAGCTTACTTTTTCTGAAGACAAATTATATCATGGCTTAATTAGAAACGTGAAGAATCAATGCCTATTGAAATGTGTATTCATATGGTTGCACTACAAAATGTTGTTTCACCTCCAGAGCATAAGATTTATCAACAAAACAGATTGGACTATTTCCAATGCAGACCCATACAATGCATTCTTATCCACATCATTAGGCATTAGCAACGATGTTTGGCTCGGTGGTAAAAATTATCCAATATAAGATGCAAAATTGCTAACTGCGAACCAGATATATAGACAAGATTCCACTTAATTATCAAGGCCATGGTTCAACATAGGAAGTATTTGTTTTACAATGATTCATTTCATTATTGTTGTTGTCCGCACCTAATCCATGATCCACCAGTTGTAATGCAGTGCATGGATTAATTAAGTCCAACAAGTGCAACTGAACTACAAGACAACAACTAATTTAGGAGGAGAATGGCCAATTCCAAACTTAGCCTCATATAGACGTGATTTTGGTTTTGTAATATATGAAAAACTTAGGATCTAGGTCAACTAGTATTTTCATTTACATGGCTTAGTTGAGTCCAAATAAGCTTGAAAAGCCAACTAGATAACAATTATCCTACTGGTTAGAATAGGACACTGAACAATTCAACAAGGAGCTCCACCTGGAAAAACACACTTGATATTTACTTGATATTGTACTGAATTTATAAACCTAGGAACTGTGTAACTTAATGTTTTCAAATTAAGTAATGAACAGTATTTAAAACTGTCTTACTATTACATGGTACCTATGCTCAGCCAATTGTTCTGTACTGGCTTACAAGTGGTGAGTCACAGTTTCAGACAAGACCAATTTAGATAAACCTCCCTACCTTAGCAAATTTTCCTATGGTGTTCCACATCGCTTCAATTTTAAATTATCCACAGAAGAAAGAAATCAATTGGTCAAGCATGCTAACTACACAAGTTAAGTGTGCCGTTAATATTTCCGAAACTACACCAATGCCAATTTCAGAATTACAAAATCAAGACAACCCTAAACAACATTTTTTATTTTATTGAACGCATTTAGCATGGTTGGTGCATTTGCAGCGTTTCCACAAGCCCAGTCCCTTCCCAACACACCGTGCACACAATTTTAGGCATCTTTATAATTTGCATTAAGAATTATATTTATCCTTCTATATGCCAATTTATCTCTGAGTTTTGACAACTCTTCGCTAAACCCCTCGTGTTCCACATGAACAATAAGTCAATAATAATCCTATCAACTACAGCACAACAAATGCTAGAAAATACTTATTCCAATAGAGTGTGGAGGAAAGCAGCTTTTACAACAACTTCTAGCACATTACAAAAAAGCGTATGGGGTTCAGCTTCCTTATACCAACAATAAGAGTAGGTTAAGAAACTTTTCCAAGACAAGCCTGCCAGATGAGAAAAATCTGAGGAGCCACGTTGATGCACAAAAGGGACACATATATACATGTCATTCCAATCCAAGATCAACAGATTTGCTTGATTCTTCAATGCATTGTGCAGACACGTGTCAACCTTCAAATGCACGCACACATCAATAGATCTTCACACTATAACACGTGGAGACTCAACTATGCAACCGACAAGGGAGACCAAAACATTCATCACCAGTAAAGAGTTGACGCTTCTAGCCCACGATGATGCTAAACCAGGATTTCAGTTACCAACTTGCATACCAGCTTGCCCCACAATGATGCTGGATCAGGATTTCGGGTACCAAGTTGCATACCAGCTTGCCAACCATGACTAGGGTTGGTAAGCTCACACCCCAACCATTATAGTACTGATAAACAATACCCCACACAGGATAATGATCAAATATCAGCAGCATTGCATTGCATTGCATTGCACCTAGCAGGCAGACCTGGCATTCTGGCAAGGTTTCCATGACCTAAAGGACGAACTCAGAACTAGCAGGCACTAACAAATCTTCCTAAAACATCCCAGAGAGATACATAGACATGAATCAAATAATATGATAGCACCACAGATCATCATCTACACATCTATACGCCGTGCCCATGCCCATGATGCACAAAGGGAAAGGCATTAAGCTATGAAGCACTAAGACCAGTGCAGTACACGAACCAGAGAATCGAAAGATGCAAAAGCAATTCATGAGGTGGTCACCTCGCAGCCGACGCGCCACCTGATGAGGCGCTGGACGTAGTCCACGACGGCGGCTCGCCGCCACTCGGACAAGGCGGTGGGCTGGATCCGCCGCACGACAGCGCGAGTGGCGAGCTCCGCGCGCCGACATATGTCCGGCGAGAGCTCTGCGGGCTCCGCTTTCAACGCCGAGGGCGTGGGCCCTGCAGGCAACCCCCGGATGTCTCCCATGGGCACGGAGCGGAGCCCTAAGCAGCCCTCGTAAGAAGGATCCTGAGGCCGCGAAGGGGGTTCGCTTGAAGCAATCAGCGCGGGGCTGGAGTGGGCGGAGTCACGATCTGGAGGAGAGGGGATTGAGCAGATACAAATGGGGAAATTTTATAAGAGAAATGGGGAAATTTTATGTCAGTTTCTTTTTTTTTCTCTCTCTCTCTCTATCATCTCTCTTGGTTTCTTCTGTTGCTGAGAGAGTTATCATGTGTACTTTAAGTCTTTTGGATGTTTTGTAATTTTGTGACTTTTATAGGGTACAGCAGGAGAAGGTTGAGGCTGGGTCAAGGAAGGAGGATCTTCCATGGCCTGCATGCCCTTATTTCCCTCTCACCTTTGTTTCTTTATTGATATGGTTCCCACAAGCTTTGTTTGCATGAAGTTCTTTTTATTGATTTTAGCATGAATTCTAATGTGTATACCATGTTATCTATGTAAGAATTGGAGTATTTGAAACAAATAAATAGGAAAAAAGTCAACCTAGATCGCTTCAGTTAGTCTTTGAACAATATAAAGATTGCAAAATATAGTCTTAGTTATCATATAGCATAATATAGATTAAATTATGACATTTGACTCTAGTACAATAGAATAACACAAGATAAGATAAATTATCCAATAAATATGTTTGACAAACAAGATTATTAACCAGACTTGTGAAACTCCTAGGAATAGCCTTGCCCACAGTCTTCTCTTCTTCCTGCTAGGCTTTTTTTTTCGTTTTCACCTTTGTTTCTTTACCAACGCTGTTCTCATCAAGTTTGGTTTGCATGAAGGTTTTCTATAAGCTTCACCGGAAACATCAATATCTATACCATGCTATATGTGCAAGGGTGGAGTCTTTGATGGGAATGGATAGGAAAAAAGTCGACCACAATCGTCACAACTTGTCTATAAGCGATACAGGGAGGAAAAATATGGCTTTTGTTGTCGCATAGTATAACAGAATAACACAGGACAATATAGGTGGTTGAAAAGACATGATTGTCAAACAAGGGTGTTAACAAGGCATGTGGAGCTCCAAGGAGTGAATTTGCGCACAAAACTATAATCTTGGTACATGTCATGTGAAAGTGAAATAGATTATTGGTAGTATACAAATGATTACTCTATCAAGTATTATATTTGTTATGACAACACTAACAAACACAAAAATATATTATATAGTGACTAAGAGTCTAATATGTTAATTGGAGTCCAATATAAATACTAGCATAGACAACGTGCTTTATATTTTACACAAAAGTTGAGATCATGGGGAGCTATATCGCTATAAATAATGTTACAAGAACAAATACTATGTTACATGCTATACCACTATAGTTGGATTACACAAAAAAAAATATAGAATTTAAATAGAACTTGGTGGGCAGAAAGGTTGATAAAACCATTATTAATATGGTGCTACCAGCCTAAACGCATTGCAATGCATGAGAATATTAAATACATATATATACACTATTGAAAGATGGTTTAATGTGAACTTTTAAGTATCATTGATTGAAATGCAATGATCCAGCTAATGCAAGGTGAATTGGTACTAATGGAGGAATCATAAATATATGCTATGTTATTAGTAATGTTATGTGATGTATCTTATGTGAGAAGTCAAAAGATAGCTTAATAACTCTTTAACAAGAATTTTGAAATCTTAGGAGGCCTCATGTGCAAAAAGACATGTTTTACCTCCCTGAGCATTTTCTCGTCCAACAATATTGCCGTAGTCGGGACAAAACACACACAAAAAAGAGCAGAACAAAGACATGGTGGCTGCTACAAGCTTAGTTTCACATCCAATTGAAGCACATAGAGCTCCATAAGCTAATCTAATTATTTGTTGTGAAGCTCGATTTGGTTCAAAAATCGAGCTTTGCATTGGCTCAAACATAGTCATTAGCGAAGTTGAGTTGAGAATTGTTAGTTTCTACTGTTTCTTGCTGGAAAGTACAAAATTTGTTGTTGATAATTTTATGTTAAGAGTATAGTTTGTTGCTCATAGTTTTATGTTAAGAGTATTTCAATACTCTGTAAAGTGTGTATTGTAATTCTGAACTCTTACATATGATGTGCACTATCTATCAAAAACTCCAATGTGCATCAAAATTTCGTTAGCAGCAATTTATTATAGAATGTACGTATGTGTGTGGAAACTGTGTTGTTGTTGCCGGAAAGAGAACCCTGAAGCTTGTGATGACTCCCAAGTACTAATAGCCATGGTTCTTCTTGGTCTTGTTCTTTTGCATGCTATTCCACATATTGTATGAGGTGTCTCTGAAACAATATTTATTTTGATTTTTTATAGTATATTTTATATC
Organism: Pharus latifolius; assembly: GCA_019359835.1. Taxonomy (NCBI): domain Eukaryota; kingdom Viridiplantae; phylum Streptophyta; class Magnoliopsida; order Poales; family Poaceae; genus Pharus; species Pharus latifolius. The sequence goes on along the minus strand of CM033329.1, from coordinate 72,641,023 downwards.
ATGTACTATAATCAAATTATAGCAATAAAACTCTTGAATTGTGACACTTCAGAAAAAGAGCACTTAAGGCTCATTTTATTTGACCAATAAACATGGTGACTAGAGTTAAACATGATATGAGAACCTGTAAAGGTGAGTCTTTGCTTTTCATAAGTGGCTATTGCATTTGAGCAAGTTTTTAATTCCATCAAGTCAATCAGGTTGGAGGGAACGAGTTGACTAGGCTGGTGAAATTTTAAAAATTTCTATTCGAAAATATTAAATATTAAATTATATATTAGATTATTATCATTAGAGACACCAGTAGTGAAAGAAGAGTTAGAGTAGCCATCGATCTGATAATATATACATTTAACAACCGCTCTCAGTCTCTTAGTAAGAGTTGTGTGTACTTAACTACACTTAAATTTTTTTTATAAATAAAAGTTATGAGTAGCAGTCACACGACTTATATCTAAATTTTTATTAATATAAGAGTTGTGAGTATGTTAGTCACATCTTATAATCTAATATCTATATTTTTTTATTTAATATTCATATATTAATTCGATTATTTTGACTACTTTAGTATATAAAGTCAAAACCTGAATCAAATCAATAGTTCGGTTCAGTTATTTTGTTGGCTTTGGTGGGTTCTGGTTCGGTCTGTTTTTCTCAGCCCTGGGATGATGCTCCACGCAGAGCGCCCGCGTAGTCCTAGTCCTGGGAGGAATTCTGCATGCTCCCAACCGCTTCCAACTCCTACACTCCGGCCACCGTCCTCCGCCTCCTCCCTCGCTGCAACGCCCACCAACTCCACGCGCTCTTCACCAAGCTCGGCCTCCTCCACCACCCCGCCTTCCTCCCCGCCTCCCCTGCCTCCCTCTCCCTTCTCCTCTCCGCCCCACCCAATCTCCTCTCCCCCTCCCTCTTCTCCCCTCTCCTCTCCGTCTTCTCCTCCTCCCCCTCCCCCTCCTCCTCACTTCTCCTCTTCAACCATGTCTCCTCCCTCTCCCTGCCCACCCCGCTTCCCGCCTTTCCGGCCCTCCTCAAATCTTGTGCCCGTGCTTTTAAGCAGACATCTTGCGCCAATGCTGCTGTCATCTTTGCTTCCAAGGGCATGGAGCTGCACTGCCGCGTGCTAAAGCTATGCTATGGAGCGGATCGGTATGTGGCGAACTCGCTCTTGTCTATGTATGGCAAGTTTGGCCGTGTCAACGATGCACAGAGAGTGTTCGATGAAATGCCCGTGACGAATGCCGTTTCTTGGAACGCACTGGCGGGGGCTTATGGTGGGGTTGGTGACTGGGTGGGTGCAGGGCGTGTGTTTCAGGCCATGCCAGAGAGAAACGTGTCATCGTGGAATAGTGAGATTATGCAGCATCTGAGGGTTGGGGATATGGATGAGGCGGCGAGAGTGTTTCTAGAGATGCCTGAGAGGGATGTCGTGTCATGGTCGTCTTTGATTGGTGGGTGCGTGAAGGCTAGGAGATACGCACTAGCTTTGGAGATTTTTCAAGAAATGCGACAGAATGGTGTAGAGCCCACAGAGCTGACTGTTGTGTCAGTTCTGGGGGCTTGTGCAGAGATTGGTGAGCTGGAGCTGGGAAAGGGTATCCATAGTTACCTCAAGAGCAAGGGAATTGCAGCTGATGGGTATGTTGGAAATGCGCTGGTCGATATGTACTCAAAATGTGGTTGCTTAAATTTCGCCATGCAGGTCTTTAACAGCATGACCATGAGGGACATTACATGCTGGAATGCAATGATTGTTGGGTTGGCAGTGCATGGCTTCTCGTGGGAGGCTCTGAAGCTCTTTGCTTCAATGTAGATCAAGCCTGACCGTGTCTCATTTGTTGGTGTCTTGACTGCGTGCAGCCACGGCGGTCTGATTAACGAGGGAAGGGCGTTTTTCAAGAGCATGGTTAAAGATTATAACATTGTGCCAGATATAAAGCACTATGGCTGCATGGTTGATATGCTGTGCCGGTATGGGAAAGTTGAAGAAGCTTATCAGATGACCAAGGGGATGCCAATCACAGCAAATTCTGTGCTATGGAAGACAGTATTGGCAGCATGCCGGGTGCATGGGCTTGTTGACCTTGCAAAGGAGGTTTTTGGGGAACTGCATCAGCTGACTTCAGTGGGTGATGAAGAGGTTGTTGCGATATCAAATGTTTATGCAGAAGCAAACAGGTGGAATGATGTCGAGCATCTAAGAACAAAGGTGATTGGATGCAGAATTTTGAAGCACGCTGGACACAGCCATGTCAAGGTAATGCCATAATGTAGGCAACAAATTTGTCACGAACTGGAAGCAATGGAAAACTGCAATTCCAGCAGCCTTCTTGGGATTTTACTGCCAGATTGCAGTTCAAATGATCTTTCAATGATAGTAAATTGGCAATTTCACATTTCTCTGGCAACTGTTTCTGTTATATATCTGAATAGTTTATTAAGTTTGAAATTTCTAAAGCAACTTGCTGTAATTTTGCAGACTTTGTACTTCTTCCAATCCTCTAAAATAAAGAGAATGCCAAGTTAGTTGCTGTGCTGTGTAGTTGACAGTTGACGCACCAGAGGCCAGATAACCTAATCACACTGAAAATGAGCTCTTTTTTTTAATATGTCATGACATTCTGACAACCCATCAAATATATAATTTTTGTAAATATTGGGTTGCCATCCTGAATCTTGCAAGGTCGTGCCCTGAAGAAAACCTTGTCAGGAGGTATAATTCTTGATTTGAAGGAGCTAACATGTATGAGAGTAAACGTGTTGCAATTCGAAAGGGACACACTGCTCCTAAACATCTCAAATGAAGAGTTATGACCTTTGATTGCTGTCTTGCTGAGTTTAATGGTACCACAAAAATAACTAGCTAATTTTTCTTTCAGTCTGTTATTGATGACACTTCAACTTATTTGATCTATTTATGCAATTTGAAAATGACTAACGAATTCACTTCATTCTGTCTATTGAATTGGTGATGTCAATTTCATTGCTTTTTTTCTACTTCAAAAGAAAGAAAATGGTTATCAGTACCTTGCGTAGAGTGCCTGCATTGGCTTTTGGAAGACTAGAACTGAGAAGACTTTAAGTTTATTTTCTTAAACAAGAATTGGTTATGCAATGTTCAAAGGGCATCTCTAGCAATTGGCATATTCAGGGTTTGCAAGTTTGCTTGGAACACAGGAATTTTAGAGAAAAGTTTCTGTTAGTTTTCACTTGATATTTGTTGTCCTATAAAATTTCTTTAAAATTTTCATGTTCCAAACAAAAGCATGAGCGTCTGTCCAATTGCTTGGATGTAATCAAACTTTGCAAAACTGTTCTGTTATTTTCTCAGTAGTTTTCTTATTGATCAAATTATTTTTTCGACATGCTTAGGTGGGGCCTTTCTAATCCCTGAATTGTTGATGTCAATCTCAGATCAGCTTTGTTTAAAATCAAAAGTTGCAAGCCTGCAACCACATATTAGCTTCTGGAAGGACAGAGGTCTTGAAGTTTTCTTTTCGGTAATGTTCAGAAGGCATTCATGATCTGCAGCAGCCATCGAGTCTAGCATTTCCATGGCACCTTTTTGATGATCGATATTTTATCTATTTTTTCTAGACATCTTTTTAGATTTTCTTTATACCATCCCTACTATGCCACTATGTAACGACACTAATTTATAGCAATTGTCGTTTAAACTGTCAAAGTGGACTAACAATGCTCATGAGTAACTCTGAAAGAAAGCAATCTATATGTTAGCTTCCGGAAGAGAATTTTTTTTAAATAATCAATTAAAAAAATACAACAATAATCTATAATAAGAAAAATTTACAAAACTAACCCATAGTCACCATCTTAGATGATAATAGGACTAAAAGACTAAAAGAATCAGTACAATTGCCATCTAAAATGGCCATTGGGCCAACATTCTCTCTCTTCTCTCTTTTTTTAGAACTAATTCAATTTTGATTATATAACAATTCGATGATTCTTTTAGAAATATATTATGATCTATAATTCTAATTAACGATTTGTTTGAATCAGTGAATTTGTAATGTCAAAATGATTAGATTAATATAAATAATTCATCAATCAAAATTATAAATACAAGATATTGTTCTTAAATCTTATAATTCTTTTAAAATAAATATCTTATAATTTATAAATTTAATTGATAATCTGTTTGAACCAATAAAAAAATATTGCAGCAAGATTCAAGTCGCAACAAACTATTTGTATGGTTGCCTTATCTATATGATCCAACTTCATATCAATGCTGTAACATTTTCTTTACATTTCGAATTTTACTTATTTCTTTGTCTTTTACTTGGGAGTCTCTTTTGTCATGCTGTAGGTGTATAACAAGAGTTTCGTTGCATGCAAATGGAGGGTCTTGGTTTGAGTCAATGGCAGGTTCTGCCAAGTGACCCCTCTTTCTTGAGAAACATGACCTGCAATTTCTCGCAAGAAATATCACTATAGATTCTGTCCTCTCTCGACTTGTTAATCTGAAAGGAGACATTAGCACTTAAGTCTTCCTGTGTAGGACGGATGGTCCTTGATTTCGCAATTTATCCAACTCTTCCTTCCTTGATTTCGCATGATGCGAAGGAAGCTTTATGTCAGCGAAGAACAGGTATTTGGGTAAACATCAAACCTTGATTAAGATAGCCTGCTCAGAAGACTTCCATTGTTGTACATCTATTTTTACAATTCTCCTATAGGATTTTGTTATGCATTGAATCAAATCTTTGCAGGTTTCAGTGGGTCACAAGCCAGTCACTGGTCTAAGACTATGCTTGAAGGTGCTAAGCAGAACAGACTATGCATCCAAGTGCAGCATCTGGCATCTCTTCCAAAGATACTCAAACCCTACTGGGATGCGCACATCACGATTGGTGCACCCATGTGGCAGGGGACAGAGGAGCAGGACAGTCACTGGTTTGAGCCCGTGAAGTGGAAGAACTTCTCCCATGTTGGCACAGCGCCAGTTGACTACCACGAGACACTTATCAGGGACATCTCCGGTGTCTACATTGTCACTGGGGCACATCTCGGTATGTGGGACTTTAGATCGAAAGAAGTCTTGTACATGAAGTTGGTCTATTCGAAGGTGCCTGGATGCACTATCCGGAGATCGCTGTGGGACCACAACCCTGCCACTGCAAGCAAGCAGCCGACAAGTCAGATCCTGACTGACTCTCCAGAACCTGGGAGCTCAGGTGCTGGCTTGAGCGACGCAGGGAAACTGGTAAAGATTGTGGACATGTCGGAGATGTGTAAAGGGCCCGATGACCTGCCAGGGCACTGGTTGGTGGCTGGTGGGAAGCTTGCATTTAGAAGGGCAAGATTGTTCTGAGAGTGAAGTATTCTTTGCTGAATTACTAACAATAGTTTTTGTTCTTGTAAACTTTATAGTCCAGCCGTGTGTTGTAATATCGGTAATGTAAATTCCTTTTTTTTTCTCCTAATCATCTAGTGATAAGGAGATTGATTTGGTTTTTGTTGTGTTCTATTTTTTTGTTTTCGTTGAGAAAGCATATTGATTTAGTTGCTTGCAGGTGTTTTCGCTTCTCCTATTATATGATACTCTTATCTTTCCCTGTGGTTAGTGGGAATGCACTAGTTGGAGATGCACAAAAGAGTTGTCAAATTACTGAAGTATAGCATGAGTTGTCAAATCGATTTAGTCAATAAAGTGTTTGTTAAACAAGATTCTATGAGCTCCACGTGGACGACGGGGATGAATTGAAGACGATAAGTCACATATAGAATGCATCAACATCCCCAACAGAAATTCAGGCCATCAAAATAAAAGATCGAACAGTCAGAACAAAGGTAATGACATTGGCCAATGGGGAAGCAGCACTGCACAGTCCATCTACCATCACGCGTGGACAAATCGTAGACACCAAAACAGGTGATCGAACGGCCAAAAAAAACAATGGCGTGGTGCAACAAGGAGCAAAAATCCGTGAGTGACGATGCGGATAAACCGAAGACGCCCATGGAACGGAGACGGATGCTTGGTCGACATGGCGTAGCGAAGAGCAAGATTCTGGCAGGTAGTGGGGATCAAAATTTTATCTATAGTAGATTAGTCGAGATATTAACCCGAGGTGAAGGACATGTTTGAAAATGAAACATCAGACAATGCAAGGCCTAGCACGGTGCCATATCACTCATATCTAGACCGAGTTAATGGATGAAGTTTTTAGCCCACAATGGTAAACCGAACAGCATATATAATTTTCCAGTTCTGATCGGGCCAACTGCATCTTGCATGGCATGGGCTCACGCTCACCCAACATGCTACCTTCAAAATTTGAGCCATTTGGCGTTGCAGCAGGCCAGCAGCCCGAGGTCAATTTCATCTTTTTTTGCCCTTTAACGTGTAGCAATCAAATCAATCCCTCAGGTAAATTACTATTATACTCAAGATAAGTCAATTAACCTGGATAGGAGTGAAGAAATTGAGCCTGTCTTGGCTTCATGTAGCTTGCTTTTCTCATTAAATTTTTTTATTTAAACCTAAATTAATTTTCACCTCCCACTGAAATCTTTCTTTTTCTCTCATCCTCTTTCCCCTCTCTTGCCACGACCACCACTAATTCTCACTTTACTACCTGTGTCAGCACCACTTACTTGCTGTCACTATTTGATTGCAATTGTAAATATTAAGAATGATGTTGACGTCACCCTACCACTTTTCTCCTCTATATTTTTCTCTTTTCTGTCGCCCACTGACAATATCATTTCATCATATCTCAAAAACCAATTATCTCCTCCATCGTTAATTATTTTTTCCACGACCTCCATCTCCCACCCCACTGTTTTGTTCTACTTCTGTCATCGTGAGAGAAGTCAAGAAAGGGGTTATATAGCTTAATAGGTTATATCTAACAGGGAATTTTGATCAACGATAAAAAATTGTTTATATAAGATAAGAAAAATGTGTGTATGCAAATTAGAAAAAAAAAAAAACCGGAGAAATTTTATTTTGGTCTCTGGAAGTTACGTGGACCCACGCATGCAAGTGATCCTGAGATGGAGATGTGACGTAACTGATCAAATCTGCCCATAGCAATAAATTGAGCAATAGAGTAGTCTGTCGATCTGGCTCATGCATGCACTAATTTGAAGCGACCGATCGATCCATCTGGCCCGTCTCAATTCAATGCATGTAATGCGTCGTTGCACTTGAACAGGTGTATATATATATATATATATATATATATATATATATATGTGGAATATTCGTCGGCTCCTCTGGTACGCTTCTGTGATCCTTTTGAGAGATTCAGGCAATGCATTTTTAAAAAAAATAAATTTCATTTTATATCTCTAAAATCTTGAGGTTGTGACATCGAGGATCCTAAATTTAAAATTAATTTGGCAAGTCTTGTGACATGCCACGTACACGCTACAATACTGTACTACCAAAATTAATATTATGGTATGATGTGTCAATTTTAAAGTGTAATATGAGGATGTCACATTCATTATGTCAACTGTTAGATGAACATGAATAAAATTATCAAATAAGTTTAAAGATCTATCGAGTGAGACTTTAATTTAACAAACCTAAGTGGTGCATTTATTATCCAATTCAAGGACCTAAAGTGTCATTTATTGTTTGTTTTATAAGTTGATTTACTAGATAAATTTGAGCGACAGAAAAATAAAAATAGTGCTTCTAAATTTGCAGTAATTCATTAGTGGTGGAGTAATTACTAATTAGACTTTCAATTTACCTTAAAATTATTCACATCATTTTTATTAAAAAAATAAACACTGAAGCACTTACGAGAAAACAAAGCTTTAACAGCACTTGCATGGTTGAGTTGATGCGTCTGTTCGGCGCTTCTTAATTACCATCTCTGCGTGCATATTAATTGACGATAGTATTGGCCAATAAAGAACAGTTCATGGAGGCAGGACAACACAAGTTCGTGCAGGCAACCATGCATATATCTATGCCGTACGTTCGAGTCAGGTGCACTTGAAAGCGTGGGAGGCTGCATGGAAGCCTGAACAAGGAAAGGGCCATGCAAATGGAGTACTATACATATATCGGCCTACGTACGTGCATCATGCATACACCTTTCCCATCTGCAATCAGCAGGTAACTGGCCTGCGATCGAGCTGGAGTATTTCATATACGTGTACATCCTTGCATGTTGGTGCCGTACGTTTTGTCAGATCTACATTAATTAGATTATCTATTCTGGACCTGTTCGACCGTCAATAATTTTGGACTAGCTAAGTTGTTTACAAAATTTTCTACAGGTACAAAGAATTCTGAAATTGTTAAATCTTGTACAGGCATAATATGAGATATATTGAGAATTGTTCATACAAGATTTGACGGTTATGAAGGCTTTTCTATGTTTAAGAAATTTTCTACCTAATTTTCATCCCTATCGGAGCACACTCTTTGTATATTGTCCAAAGTGCGAACAAAAATTGAGTGGGAAGTTTCCTACTCATAGTAAGTTCATAGATTTTGTGTTAATAGTTTTGGATGCGTTAGATAAGATATATTGAGAACCATCCACACGAGATCTAATAACTGAAGATTTTTTACATAATTTTTGTCCCAAAATGTTGTATACACTACATAGAGGGTGGAGCATAAATAATTAAGGATAGGGAAGAAAAATCAATAAACAACAATTCCTAATAATACAATAAAATATTTTCAACTTACTAAGGAACTTGCATCAATTTTAATAAGGCTTCTATGTCTCGCAAAAAATGGATTGCACGTATCCTAAATTAATGTAATTAGTAGTAGACTAGTAGATAATGGCAAATTAAGTCCTCAATTTGTTTTAAAATATTTGTAGTTCATTTTTCTTGAAAAATATCAAAACATTTTTTATTTTTAATAAATTAGTCAAAATTCCACACAATTGTGTGCTAGTTTTATATAAATTCAAATTTATGTATGTTTTATAAATATGTCTTCTTTTAATATTATAATAGAAATAGAGTTGATTTTGGATATAATTAGATGAATATGTATCGTAATAGAGATTGAGTTAGTTTTAGTTACGATTTATAAAATGATGAATTTATATCGTTATAAATATAATATAATGAATGGATTAGACCTTTTTTTTTATTAATGTGAAAATTTCTAGTATTTTTAAGATTAATATGAGAATTTTGAATATTTTTTATATGAGATTAGAATTAAGATGATATTTTTAATATCACTAAAATTTATTATATAAATATAATAAATTGGATCTATATTGTGTGTGTGAAAAGATAGTTGCGTCGACCAAAGATAGCAGTGTGCTCCTCTGCCTATTTAGGAGCAGGCATCTAAGGAGTTGAAAGAAAAAAAAAAAAAAGTTAAGATCGAGATGTGAGGAAAGATCGCGACCTCAACTTAATTACAACCACCCACTTCACCTCACCAGGCAGCAATTAATTGATTGATTCAACGTGGGAGTAGTACGAGATGTGCATATGGTGACTTTTTAGGCACATGAACATTCACTCCATTTAACGTCCCAAAGACGAAACAACTCCCCCGCAACCTTTTACTTCACCCATAAATCCGGCTCCATTAGCCCTGCATGCATTGTTCCATTGGATCCACTAGTTAAGTTGACCTTACAAGTAACATGACGATACCAGTTTCATGCACAATTAGTAACACTAATTAAGAGTGTGTTTAGTTATGATCCTCTGACTTCACCGGATAAGTGAGTCTAAATGAGTAGTAGATAGATTAACTAGGGAGATACAATGATGTTTTTATTAGTCGTATGCTTACTTGTGATACTAAAGTAAACTACAAGAATGACAGCCCCGCCACTGCCGTATATGTACACAATAGAGACTTTTAAGAATGTTGAGAGAATATTGGGATGTTGTTGTATATTTTCTATGCATATTTTGATTTACACTCTGTATATAGAAAATCATATTTATTTATTTATTAACAAAAAGAGCGCGGTATTCATATTATTTGGCTGATTTACCCATAGAGTAGCCCATTCTTAGTAACCTTACACGTATAAATGTGTCATAAATGAAAAGTGCCAACAGCCACCAACTTCATCGGCCCCATTTAAACCGGACCCACATCCTCCAATATCATTTGTTAGCCATGCAAGCTGCTCCGCAACGCGACCCAACTTTTGTGTCATATGACACGTACAGTGCTCTAAAAACCAGGATGTGCGCGAGCCCAAAACCCTACCAAAACCTCCATATAAACCCTCCCACTGCCCCTCACTTAGCTGCACCGCACAGCCAGAGCCACCGTCGTACAACCCTATCCATTGATCACTAGCTACTCCATCTCTCCTACACACAGATGGCCCGCGTCTCCCAGCTTGCGGTCATCGCCATCCTCGCGGCGCTCCTCATCGCCGCGCCGGCGGTAAACGCCGTGACGTGCGGGCAGGTGGTGAGCCTGCTCGCTCCGTGCATCGGGTACGCCAAGGGCAGCGGCCCCGCTCCGTCCGTGGGGTGCTGCAACGGGGTGCGGAGCCTGAACTCGGCGGCTGCGACTCCAGGGGACCGCCAGACGGCGTGCAATTGCCTGAAGCAGCAGACGTCCGGCTTGGGCCTCAAGCCCGACATCGTGGCCGGCATTCCCGCCAAGTGCGGCGTCAAAGTGCCCTACGCCATCAGCACCTCCACCGACTGCTCCAAGCACGTGACACACACACCTCATGCATGCATGCAACCCGTTATTACATACGTACATTCTTACGTGCATGTATATATGCAAGCATTACTGCATATATTAGAACGTAATATGTCGTAAACAATTGTTCAACTCGATCGATGATGAGTTGGCTCGCGCTTTTGTCGAATGCATGTGCTTAAGGCAGAATCATTAGTCGATAAGAAATACTCTAATTAATCACCTGAAGAAAAAGACATGTGCATGGGGCAGCTAGCTAGCTTTTCTATGTCACAACTCACAACAAAGACCGCTCGTAAACATGCATGGCCTTGAAAACGAAATAACTACATGTTCGTGTTCGGACATAGGTTATTATAGCCGTACTTCTTTTACTAAACACTCCAAAGTTTTACTACTACTAGTACTACGTTTTGTAAGTTCTTAGTTCTCATGTGCATTTCTTCTTTTTTTAAATGCAGGGTGCACTAATTGAGATGTGCAGGCCAGTACGCGCTACGCATGCGAAGAGAAGAGAATAAAGATGTTAGTCGTCGCTGTATGCATGCATGCATGCCTCGGTTTACTTTTGTGTACTTGCTTCCTTGTAGCTGCTGTCATGTGAGGTTTTAGTATTTTCGGTGTGTCCTCTGGAGGCCTGGACTTTGTTACTCCACTACTGCTTAATTCTATCTATAAAAGCCAGCAGGTCTTTCAACAATTCTCTCTTTCTCCTGTCCTCATGCAACTACTCTCTTGCTCGTAAAAGATAAGGTGTATTGACCATGTACAGCGATTAAGAGGTCTACAAACAGTTTTAAAAAATATAATATGAGAAATTACTAATATATCTGTGCTAAAATGCCTTGAAAAAGAGAAAAATGTTTATTAGTACGAGGGATCAATCATAAATGGTGAATAGAGAGTGAATAAATAATGATAGAACAAGAAAAGTATAAACAAATTTAGGTGCATATTTTATATTTTATAATAAAATTGAAAAATTATATTCCTTATATTTTAAAGAAACTCGTCACCCACAGCCTTCCATGGGAGGAAGGACCTTTACTTTCTTTCTAAAGGCAGGAAAATCATGATGGAGATAGCGGAGGTAAAGCTAGCTATTGCACTTGGCTATGCTCTTTCCTTTTGTCGAAATGGAATCTTAATTAGAACAAAATGTAGTACGATGAGATAGAATACAATAAAACAAGGATAACGAATGGATTATTTACTCCTAAGAGTCAAAGCAAGCATTTTAATTCCATTATTTATTCTTATATTAAAAAATTAATCAAATCTTCTCAAATAGGATTCGAACCTACGACCAGTCAGTTAACAACCGACTGCTCTATCATTGAACTACTGAGGAACAAGAGGAGATTCGACCTCCTAAAATTCAGCTCCCGCTTTCAACCCATGAACAATATGAGTCCGAAACTTCCTTGTAACTCCCAAAATTTCTACGTAGTGGCTCCATTTCATGCCCCATTTCATAGGGAAGCCCAAAGTGGCTCTATTTCATTCAATTTAATATTTATCCCTTTGGTTTTATTGACATAAGAGATGTCATTTATAGTCTATCTCTTTCTATATATGGAAAGTCAAGAAATTCTTATCGAAACATCGAGAAATTGTGCATAGAGAAAACTCTAAAGAAAGAAAAAAAAAAAGAGATCCATGTCATGATTTTCAAATCTTTTTTACTTAGTAGTCTAAGTTTCTCGATGAGAATAATTAATTCAGTCGTTGTAGTTGGACTCTATTATGGATTTCTGAGCACATTCTCCATAGGTCTCTCTTATATCTTCTTTCTCCAATCTTGGATTACGGAAGAAGAAGATATCCACAACCACTGGCAGTTTCATTATGTGGCAGTTCATGACCTTCATATCAATCTATTATCCACCTCTATATCTATTTTTTTTTAGTTAAGTGGGAGAAAAATTCATCCAATTTGATCATATCATAGACTTAAAAAACAAATGTGAATGTGACTGAAATGCACGGATGAAATATTATCACAATCTAGCAGTAGACATGCCATTACGCTACTGAAATAAATCGCTTTTGTATATCCTTGTATTAGACGAGTAAAATCTGAAAAAAAAAGACTTTTATTAAGATGGTTCTAATCTGAGGACCTTACTATTTATCATCAAATTAACATAACCAATTGAATTATATATGATGTGGATTCTCAAATCACGAAAGTGCTGACTAAATACCCTTCCATGAAGGCGGTGGTTACCAAATAATCTTCCGTAAAATACAGTGGCTGTTTGGCACTCACTCATCCGTACACAAATACAAGTGTACGTCCATCTGGATCGGCTGTAGGCCTGTAGCCTGTACACGCTGCAGGTTGGTCACTGTCGATTGTTAGGCCCTCAACGTCAGGGTCCCACCACTTGTTACTTAGATTGAATTTTATCTTATAAGATATAATTTAAGTGTGCATAATAATAAAAATGAGAATAGAAAATCTAGTAAAAGAATTATGATAATAGCAGTAAAGTAATGGCAATCAGAGAAAAAAAATTAACAAAGAAAACTGCAAATTTCTTAAGCACAACTTCAAAAAAACTATAAAAATTGACACCTTCAACCAACCATCATATTTTTTGGATCTCTTGACTCTTATCATCTATAAGAGTTTTCTACTTAAGAAAATTCTAACTTTTGCCCTCTTTATGTTTCTATTATTTTTATGATAGATAAATGAATGATCTCTTTAAGCACTCTCATGAGTTTATATATATATCGCTAACTCTAAGTCTAGAACAATAAGGAAATATAAACCTTTTCTGGCTTGCGCTAACAGCCTTGCGCTCCATCGTCCTCCATTCTTCATTGGATATCTTTTCTGGCTTTTCTCCTCAAGGGCATCAATCAATCTTTGTTGGATCAAGATATCCTAGAGTACATGTTGCCACACACTGAAATTACTCTTTGTCATCAAATTTCTATGCTAGAAGACTCCACTAGTAGACATTATTCTTGATGTTGTGCCTCCAACACCTTCCAATCATCCCACAAATTTGATCCTAGCTCTACTAGCTCCTTAGCTCCGATATCACTTGTTAGGAATATCTCATAAGATACGGCCTAACTGTACACAATAACAAGGATGAAAAATATGAGATCTAGTAAAGAAAACTAAGATAATGACGGTGAAGTAATGACAATTAGAGAAAGAAAAGTTGATGAAAAAGGTCACAAATTCCTTAAGAACAACTTCAAAAGAATACAAGAGATTTGATCCTTTCAATCAACTCTCGTATTTTTTGGACTATTCTACTCTATCCTCAGCAAAAGTCTTCTACTTATAAAAACTCTAACTTTTTCCCTTGTTGTGGGGTTAAGAGCCCCTGATCACGAGTCGTAAGAAATTGACAACTCGGAATAACTGTGTGACGGGTCTTACCAAGTTGGGAAATTGAGAAAATGCGACACCAGATATTTGTACAGGTTGGGATTCTAGGTGGAACTTTAGTCTTGCCAGTGTGCCCGAGATATTAGTCAGTTGGGAAGCTTTCCCAGGGGGAGGGAGCTCAAAGGCATACCAATTGGTTGTTAGATGTATTGGATTGAAGGAGTTGAGTTACAAATGAATGTGTAAAAGGGATATTTATAGCCTAAGGAAATGGCTGATAACTAGAATGCCCCTTACTATAGTTGTCAGATGAAAGACGATAAGGTTAATTGATTGCATTCTTACTCTAGATTTTTGACACGTGATTCCATGGATCCCACTAAGGACCAAGAGTTTTCTTTTCAGAGAAAAATTGCCCAGCGTGTCTCAGTGGAAAGTGGCGACATACCGATCGAGTTACATCCTTAGAGAAGAGATCTTGGGTATTAGGTGTCCTGGGGAGTCGTTATCCGGTTGTGCCTTGGTAACCAAGGCCCCGCACTACGCCTAGCGTGGGAGACATGAGCTGAGTAGCCAGTCTCCAGGGGACTTGTCACCCAATTGTGCCTGGGTAATCGATGTCCCGCACTTCATCTAGCACGATGGGTGTTAAGCATGTAGCCGATCTCCGGGGATTCGTCACCAAGTTGTGCCCAGGCGATTGAGACCCTGCACTTTGCCTAGCATGGAGGGCATTAGCCAGGTAGCCTGACTTCGGAGGACTCGTCACTCGATTGTGCCCAAGTAATTGAGGCCCCACACTTCGCCTAGTGTGGTGGACATTAGCCGAGTAGTGTCTTCAGGGGACTCGTCACCCAGTTGTGCCCAAGTTACCGATGTGCTGCACTTCTCCTAGAGTGGCAAGCGTTGGTCGGGTAGCTGGTTTCTGGGGGACTCGTCACGTGGTTTTGCTCAGGTAGCTGAGGCCCCACACTCCGCCTAGTGCATAGGGCGTTAGCTAGGTAGCCGAACTTTAGGGGAGTTGTTACCCAGTTGTGCCCAGATAACTGAGGCCCCACACTTTGCCTAGCATGGTGGCCTTAGCCGGGTAGCTGGTCTCTGGGAGACTTGTCACCTGGTTGTGCCTAAGCACCCGAAGCTCCGCAGTTTGTCCCCCTAGCACGGGGAATGCTAACCGGGTAGCTATTATTCCAATCACCCGTCACAGATGATGCCCCGTATCACATTGTTGGAGGGGACCTCCAACATCCCTCTCTATGTTTTTATAACTTCTATGATAGTTGATTAAATGATCTCTCTAAACCTACTATTCAGGACTTTATATAGATCACAACTCTAAATCTAGAACAATAAAAAATATAAACCGAATACAAATAGATTTTTCTTGTAAATGTCCTATACTAATACAAATAATATAAGAGGCATTCCTAATAAATTATATTAATGAGCAATTTACTACAAACAAACTGCATGCCTATCAATTAACCTTGATGTAAAAGTAAATTAAACTACAGTTAGAAGAAACACAAACACATGAAACTAAGCCATTAATTATGGAAGAAATAGTTATATACAGATTAGTTAATTCTTCATTGCAATTCATATATGATACGGGGTGCCCGATCTTTATGACATAGTATTGTTGATAACTTGTTGATCTGTGTAACCTGGCGAATCGATGGCGCCAACCATTGTCAAAACAGCAATCTGCGACAAAAGAATTTACTCAAACACACGCTTTAATCGTTGTCTACTTGACCACGCAAGCGTAGATGCACGGTTTCTGCAATCACTGAATAAATCACAAGAACAATGGTGAAGAGAATAACTCCCAATATAGGTGGCGTCTTATGAGCAAAGACCCTAGAACAAGAGCAAAAATTTCTCTAAAAATATTTGTGTATGTTATTCATGGTTATCTTATTTTGTGTACAGCACCTTACATTATATAGGGCTAAGAGGTAGTCGACTAAGACTTGGGATCGAATATCATTTGAGTTTGGTCTTCTCTAAAGAAACAAAAGGCATACTATAACTAGTTTGGACTCTAAAATAAAGATACAAAATCTAACTGTAAACCGATCTGAGCACAACATCGTGCTAGACTTGGTTAGATTTAATGACCAAAACAGCCTGGTCATTCCCGTGGTAATGCTGGACTCGACCACGACCAGTCCACTGACTATGGTTGATTTCGACTACTCTAACAATTGACGACTTCAACTACTTTTCAAATGACAGTGTACCCTGCTACTCTCGAACGTGCACAAACCGTTCTTGGTGCACTAGCTCCTGCTTCCCTCTCCACCCACGTGTCACGCGCCATATGTGCACATGTCAAAAGACAACAGTCCTTTGTGTCATGGTCGACTCCTAGTTCTTCTTTTTGACTAAATCTGAGAATAAACAAAGTAGCACTATTAGGTAGCATACCATTCGCATTTAAATTTTTTATCAAGATTAAATTCAGTGAGGAAAATATTTACCTGTTGTTGTAATTGTTTAGTTCAACCTCGAGTGAATAGACCTTTATATGTCTCCTTGCGTTTATCTTCAAAAATAGAAATTTTGGTTTATTTTGATATATTAGAGACATTAAAAATAATATCATGTAATATAGAGATAGATGATGCACTGTTAGGATGGCCTCGTCAATATATTACTCTCCATTCGTTGCATACAATCCATACGCATGCAGAAGAGCCATGCAGTACTATAGCGTTTTTTTTTTCCTGAAGAGTGAGGTGTAATTTCCATGGAAGATTGGGCTTTCCGTGCTAATTTGCTCTAGTTGTACATATGTATGGAGTAGTTGCTTACACTTAATTAGCAGCTGCCACGTTATGTAGGCATTAAACTGGGTAATTAGTTCACTGCTCCAATTCGATGTAGAAGTACATGGCAATCGCTAACATATACACGTCGAAGTTAATATGCACATGACACAAAAACTAGAGCTAATTAGTTCGGCTTATAAAACTTAGTAGTTGCCGTTCTGGTAGTAGGACATAGCAGTATGTGCTCTAGTCTATATCAATGTAGATCACTGCAACCGTCTTATTTAATGTCGATAGGGACTGTCTACTTGCCTCCCCACCCAGAGACTTCCGCATCAAAAATTTTGAAAAAAAAAATGTTAGAAAGCGAAGGTTAATGTATTTTTAATCTCTCTATTTTCCTCATTAGACTTATTTTAGTCTATATATTTTAAAATAAATCAAATTAATCCTATACTTTCAAACTTAATTTATTTTTGTCCCTTTAAGTATTATACTTTTGGATATAACACATGTTGTGACAACGAAAGATAGCATGAAACTGATTTATTGTCTTATGAAGTAAATCAGCATCAAATTAGAGTTAATCTCTCTCTCCAATCACATCCATCAATATCTCTTCCTCCCTCTCACCCTCTTTCTCCATCTGCTATCTTTCTGTTAAGTGTTATATAGCTTCAAATGACACTAAATTGTACATCATGTTTCATCATTACCATTTGTAATCTTTCCTAAAAAAAAAGCATAGACAACAATTGAATCAATATCAAATTTGATCTATTTTAAAATAAATGGATCAAAGTCCGTTGAAGTGGTAAGCAGAGGACCACAAGTGACCCCATTTAAAACTAAACAAGAACAATGTCACTCTAAGTATTGCTCAAATCGAATGGTTATTACAAGTTGGAACCTCACGAGTATGCTGCTGGTACTCAGGGTGATATAAGTTACTTGACGAAAGACAGTAGGTCTGCTTTTCATTGAAAGAGAAGGAAGGATAAACAGTAATTTTACAATATGCTACAGTAAAGCAACTAGCAACTGGAAACAGCATGTTAAGCTAAGCTGAAACTTCCTGGATTGTTTTTTTTTTTTTGAGGTTAAAACCAACTTCCTGGATTGTTACGGATGTGTAAGCCTGTGACTGGTTGACAGAACAATATAAGTTTCTCTCAAATCTTTTATTATGTATCCTCATTAATTAACAAGTTTTTATTTCGGTCCTTGAGAACATCCGGTCACTACTAATAGTACCATGAACCACCGTGACACACCTATCTTAAATAATTTCATGAAAATATTCAGTCATGTAAAAAGGTTGCAAATGTGATCTCATTCGTAGAAACATAAAAGAAATAAATTTAACATTTTTACATCTGAAAGTAAAATATGGTAGGTTATGAACACGCATCTCATTATAAATCATCACTACCCATGCAAAACATTTTTGCCGTTTTGCTACGGAAAAATGTCAAAATTATACTCCCACAAATTGGTGTGCAGGCCTGCCGACACGGCCATAAACTTGTGCATTATTAACTTTTTCATTTCAGTAGATCCATTGATCCAGGACAAATGTACGTCAATAGACATGGCGCAGGCAGCCAAATTAAAATTGGAAGATTTGGAAACATATATAAATGCAAATGCAAACAAATTAAGTTCACAATCCTACAGTTCGTCCCCGGTGGCCAACCACCGGCGCACCCCACCACAGTGTGGATGTGGGCACCCTCCAAATTAATCAAGCCCCTCAATTTGCCCTATTTATACCCCCCTCATGCCTCCTCTCTTCTCACCATTACAACCATCCAGCTCTTAGCATCTCAGTCTCACTCTCACTAGCTTAGCTAGAAACCTTCCATTAATTGTAATTTGTAGTGCGTCATGGCTCGCCTCGCCCATGTCGTGGTCGTCGCCGTCCTCGCGGTGCTGGTGATCGCCGAGACCGCTTCGGCGCTGTCCTGCGGTGACGTGACATCGTCCATCGGGCAGTGCCTGTCCTATGCGACGGGCAAGGCCACGGCCCCGTCGGCGGGGTGCTGCAGCGGGGTGAGGAGCCTGAACGGCAAGGCCAAGTCGACGGCTGACCGCCGGACGGCGTGCAGCTGCCTGAAGAACCTCGCCGGCACGCTCAAGTCTTTGAACATGGGCAACGCCGCCAGCATCCCCAGCAAGTGCGGCGTCAGCGTCGGCATCCCCATCAGCACCACCGTCGACTGTTCCAAGTAAGACTCCAGATTTTACATTGATTCATATAAATGTTCTGAGCTCTGCATGCATGCCTCGCTATGTACGTGTTTATATGTGCATGCACTGCGTGCGTGTCATCGCTAAGGAACCCCAAGTACGTTATTTTGGCACGTAAAAGTCTGATATATGCATGTATGCAGTACCTACAATATAACTTACTAGTTGATAATATAAAACTACCAATCAAGCTATAGTAGCTCATTTCTAACTGCGGTGGAATCGGAATGTTGGTCTAATTTACTTATACGTGCAACAACGGGAGTTAAATATACGTAATCAGTTATGAATTGTCATATCACTGCAAGCCTACAGCTACAATAAAACAGAGAGTAAATATACCATCTGCACACTTCAAATTTACTGAACAGATTGAAGAACTAATTTCTACTCTCTTTGGTTACAAAAATTTTCACCGAAGGATTTGTGCAGTCAAATTTTACAACATGTAATTTGTGGTCAGTATTTTTTTTTCTTAGTAATATGTCCTTATTATTCTTTGATTTGCAGGGTGAGCTAAGCTGTGCTGGATGTTCGTGCTGTACGAGTCGATATATATGTGAGAGGAGTGACTGCATGCATGTATACACATGACGCAAATAAAATAAAGAGAGGTGTCTTTGGAGCTGCACCATTCCTACTGTTGGCGTGGTGATTTGATTCCCCCACCTCGTTTGTTTATCATTACTGTCTGCTTTTTTACCCTGTTGATGGTTGTCGTCTCTTGCTGTTGCTGCAAGATCGAGCTAGCCTCCCACGTTAGATTTTGGATAGACCTCCTGTGTATTACTTGTAATACTGCTCCTGTTACTGTTACTGCTATTAATAAAATACAGGCCTTCGGATAAATCAACCCCTCTCCTTTGCTTCTAATATACATATGGATCATATATCAAAGCTACATATATATATATATATACAGATAAAGAACAAAGGACTTTGTCTCTGGCATCTCACGTTACAGGTGATTTTAATTTGGAAGCTGAATTGAGACTTTAAACTTCCACTTATATGATACTAAACCAAGTATATATGTTGGTGGAAACAGACACAACAAGGCCTTTTTTTTCCCTTTCTGTAATCCCCTAAATTGATAATGTACCAAGTATTAATCCCTACTATATTAAATAAAATTTACCAAATTTATGATTTATATAGGCAAATATGGAGCTAACTAAATCAAATATTTCTATTTTGATTGCTGAGACTGAGAAAGGGACCATATACAGATGACTTCTACAAACCATGCACTGTATGGTCACTCAAATCCTGTACACTTGGTTTCCTGGCCTTATTTGGGCCTTTGGGGGATTGGATTTGGAGATGTAGCGGCACCACCCTTCGCTTTGCTTTGGTTGGGCTAAATATGTTGTGTGCATTTATGTTGGGCCAAGGTTCGGCCTTGTTTTTGCATCCACAAATTAAGGACCCAGTCATTTCTGAAGATATTACAGGTACCAATTACCAGAACTAAAATCAGTACGAAAACATCGCACACACATTGAAGTAGTTTATGGGTACTTGAGTTGCATGTATTTTTAATTAGTTGTGCTTGTGCGATTAAAAAAAAGGCAAAAAAGCTATTACAACATAATTGCGAGAAGTGATCAAATGCTTAACAAAAATGCTGCACAATTTTTAAAATAAATTGAGGGCATTATTTATCCACTACTTCACTAATATTGCTATAGAATTTGTGGAATTGAGGGTGTTTTAATGAAAACTCTCCAGTATATGAACTCAGGATCATATTCACATCAAAATAAATCATATTTATCAAATAACTATTATGATCTCATAATGTTAGTATTATTAGTTTTTCTTAGGAAGCATCTCAATAAAAATTGACAATATTAATGCCAATAATCAAATGAATAGTAGTTATCTATCTACATGTATATTGATCAGATGATTCATATCATATTTTATATGTTTCTATTTTTAGATGAGTTTTCATGTAGGTATATTCTCTGTGCAATTAGTTTTTGTAAAGCATAAAGCTCCATGTAAGACCATACTAGTAAACGATTAGATCAAGTGAGAGGACGTACGTTAAGAGAAACCGATTTGTTTGTGTTCGTATCGATACAGATTACTGAGCACAGCAAGCTTGTTGAAGCATGCATACATGCATACACCACCTCTCATCCCTTGCATCCACTGGAGACAACCATGGAAATCATCATCTCTTATGTGGTCGCATAGTATATAGAAAGACTTCGGGCCCGGACTATCCAACTTGTGCCAAAAACAAAAAACCCTTAAAAACTAATTTACACAACACACTTATTATCATATCCAAACCTTCTAAAGATTTGGATATGAGAAAGCTTTCCAGACCATACAATACTTTTGCCCAAGAAAAATACAAAAACTAATCACTTAATTTTTTTTCTCACATCCAAATCTACTCCTTATAAAGATTTTGCACCTGTCTATCCGGATCTTTTTTACATGGATCATTCCGATTTTATATAGATAAAAAATAGTTCTATAGTACTATGAAAATGACAAATTAACAAAATATCACTCAAATATTATGACTTAGCAAAATAACACAGAAATATTTGAGTGGACAATTAGTTCTATAGCTCGATAGCTAATTCTACGTTATATAAATATTCTGAAAATTCTTTTAAACTAGTTGAAATCTCACGCAATTGCATGACTAATCTCTATATGATTTAAAATATTTATGATTAATTTGAGAATTTTGAATATTTTATATATGCTGGGTAAAAATTAATATAATATTTCTAATAATTTATTATATAATAGATAATAGGTAGATACACGTAGCATTGGTCTCCATCCTAAGTCCCTAACTACCTAAGTTAATACAGATCCATGACAGGAATTGACAAACATACTACAAGCAAGCTGCTGGAAAATTTATGAACATATAGTTAGTTACCACCTTTGCCTGTATCTATGAAAGAGAGGAGTGTTGGATAGATACTGGGATCCAACCCCAAAGTCTAAAGACAATTATTAATGTGACAAC
This sequence comes from Pharus latifolius, assembly GCA_019359835.1. Taxonomy (NCBI): domain Eukaryota; kingdom Viridiplantae; phylum Streptophyta; class Magnoliopsida; order Poales; family Poaceae; genus Pharus; species Pharus latifolius. The sequence continues at coordinate 72,618,989 of CM033329.1, read as the reverse complement.
TTCAAATGAAGAAAAACTTTGTTAAGCTACCAATTAATTACTCAGCCCCAACAGCCAACTACCATCGACTCAGCTAGACACCGACTAAATACTTGCAAAGAAAACCCTATTTAAACCCCTACATAGCGCTACATTCTCCTCACCACACACGTTTGATTGCTCAACCAACCTGCTACAGTACATACTTGCTTCACTTCATTTTTGGTTAGTGATCAGCAGTGATCGATCATTTAGTACGTGATGGCTCGCGCTGCTCAAGTGGTTGTGATGGCCCTCGTGGCGGCACTGCTGCTCGCGGCCCCACTCGGCAGCGACGCGATCACTTGCGGTCAGGTGAGCTCGTTTGTGATTAAACACTAGTAGTCTTCGAAGAATAAAAAGTTTCATTATAATAAAATCTCAAAAGTTAGAGTTAAATTCTCGTATAATTTTGAAATTAAATTATATTAAAATTTTTTAAGGCTAATATTTTTTGATCTATAATTTAGATTGACAATTCATTTGAAGCAATATAATGGTGAGATCAAAACGATCAGATTGACATAACTAATCATCAATCAGTTTTATATATCTCAAGATGTAATAATATATGATATCTTGTGATATATAGTTCCGGTTGATAATTCGTTTGTGTCAATTTGATCATTTTAACTTTAAGATTCCACCGATTCAAATGGGTTATCCATCCAAGTTATAGAGATATTGATATCAGAAAAATTGAAAATTTTCTTACAAAACTATATGTTTTGAGTTAATACAAAAATAAAAAATTGTCCTGTACACTAGTGCGACAGATTTTTGGTTGTGCAGATTTATCTCTAGCGTATGTTGGTTACCATGTGTCATGTTTTGATTCAATCATACTTTTAAAAAGAGTTATTTTTAAAATTTTTTGGAACATTAGGTCAAATTTGTAATTTTTTTTTCAAAAAACTATTTATATAAAATATTACGCGATCACTTGCGGTCAGGTGAACTCAATGGTGGCGCCGTGCCTGGCGTTCGCCAAGGGCGGGGCGGGGCCATCCGCCGGGTGCTGCAGCGGGGTGCGGAGCCTCAACGCGGCGGCGCGAACCCCCGCGGACCGCCAGGAGGCGTGCAGCTGCCTCAAGTCGGCGGCGGCTGGCATCTCCGGCCTCAATGCCGGCAACGCCGCCAGCATCCCCGGCAAGTGCGGCGTCAGCGTCCCCTACACCATCAGCCGCACCATCGACTGCTCCAAGTAATAAACAATCAATATCAGTTGTAGTTAATTTACCATGCAAATTAATCAAAGTGGCATGCATGCCTTCTCATGTATTTACCATGTTTGTTCTGTGGATACATGCAGGGTGCGCTGATATGATGATGCATGTACGTAGCTTCGGCGAGATGTTGAGATGAGATCTACGTACTTTACGTATATATATATACGTTTATACGAGTTGCTGAATAAGAGCAGTGGAGCCCCTCCGTGTATACCATGCTTTGTGGTGTGCATGAGAGGAGTTGAGCCACCGGCACTTTGTGTTAGGTTTTGTGACCCGGTTGTGTCGTCGATCAGTCACACTTGTATCGATACTTTCTTGTATGTTACTTGTGAGAGTTTGGTTGTGCACTACTAGTGTTTCCTCATATTTTCTTCTTTGCAATCTTTCTATCTCTGAATCCTTCTACGCTCGCATGTGGATGTTGGGCAATAGCAATGGCAATGGCGTTTCAAGAAAATTAACATATCGAGGAGGTTAGGACTTAGGAGGGTGAAGTTACATCAACTCATAACGAGAATATTCAACAGAGGCAATAATCAATTCCAGTTAAAATGATACTAGATGATCATACGAAAAACACGACGAACAAAATTGATACCTAATTAACAAAGCTTATGTGCACATGTACTTTTTTTTGAGAAATATATACATGCACATTAATTTAGTCCTTACTATATATGTGTAAAATCACAAGCCAGTATTGAACAAAAAAAAGGTTTAGATTCTCGATCAGGATCCCAAAAGACACATTGAAGCTCATGTTTAATTTCCCGCAGAATCGAATTAGTCCTTACCGTCGTATTATGGCCAATTAATGAAACAACACTTAGAAATCAAGTTGAACACATGTAAGAATGTGTGTGTACGGCGGGGCCACAGCATGGACTGCGTGGCTGGTGTGGACACGTCGACCGGTATGGTGTGGCCATGACTGGTCTCATCCTCCTCCTTATATATCATACTGACTGCATGCATGCTTAAATTAACGAATTTTTTTTGAAATAACACATTAAAAAGCATTAATTTCAAAAATAACCCAAAAACTAAAAAAATAACAAAAGTGGTCTTCAGTCGCTAAATCCAAACAACGACTTAGTTTCAATCATTTAATGGACCAGCGAATGAAGAGGTGGCATCGGAATACTATTTCGCTAGCTCAACTCAAAGATAAGAAAGTAATTTTCTATGGTAGTAGGTTGGACCAACGTAAAAATTATAGAATGTCACTTCTTCGGTCTTTGGCCCATTAAGTAGCTGAAGTCCAATTCTTGTTTGGACCTAGCGGTTAAATATCATTTTTGTTAATTTTTTTTTTATGTTGTGAGTTATTTTTGAAATTAATTTTTTTAATGAGTTATTTAAAAAAATTCTAAATTAACACCAACTCAGCCTTACTACAAGAAGAAAGTTTTTCAGCTAGCTACAATTAATCCAGCTAGTTAGGGATGTAAGAATCAACCTTTGAATTAACCACAGGGAAAGGAGTACGTACTTCTATAATTAGCCACCGCCAACTCTGCCATGAAACGTTCAAATCCTTGCCATTAAAACCTGACCACTATATATGACCAAAGAATGACAAGTACTCATCTGGTAGCTCTGCAGTTATGAAGCTAAATAAGTATGGTAGATTAAAGAATATGGCTAGTGTTCGATCAAATTTTGTAATGAATTTATCATGTGGTATGTGGGTCTCAATTGATATAAGAATTAAAATGTAAAAACACCTATGCATAGGCTCGAGAGAGTAAATATATATACATATGTTGTATTAGAGAACATACTTTAATATGGATATACGTATATATAATCTGTCTTATAGAAAATAAAATTAAGTCGTAACTGACAAGCTGCCGGTCCAGCTACAAAGTCAAAGCAGTCTATCTCGGTCAAATTGATGTAGAGACCTAGTCGTAAATCAACTACAAATTTTGATTCTTTTAGCAAAATTAGAGATTCCATTATCTTTTGGAATTTTTTAAAGACGATCAACCTATAAAATGTACCATTATGACATAAATAGCACATTTGAAGGTTTGTAGTAGACCAAATGCTTCTCTAGGAGCTGGAATATAAAAATGGATGTAAATTTTTATTCAATGTCCAAATAAGGCAAATAAATATTTTATTATACTCTTCTCATCAATACGAACACAACGGTATATAATTTACCTATATAAATTTTCATCTTTATAGTTGATATATTTTTGGACTCGAATAACGTGTCAAACTAGATACAAGTTGGGTTTGGTCGCACGAAATCTGACTTACTCAATTATTCTTGATTAAATATTAAAAATATTTAAATTTGATGTTGTTGAGTTATGTCGTCCAAAGATTATTTGATGTTGCGGCAAATAGTTGGTGTCTTGCTGAATTCCAGTCTGATATATGAGTGAGGCATCAATGATAACTTTTGATTTAGAATTCCGATCGGCCCCACAATTTCATGGAGTACAAAAGACTCAAGAAGAAGTATGTCCACCAAGTTCCATCACAATCAAAGGTCAGAAAGATCTTCAGAAGGTCATAGCAAATGAGTTATGTCTTGCTGAATTCCATCTTGACATATGGTGATGCATTGATAATAACTTCTGATTCAGAAATCCGATCGACCTCAAAATTTCATGGAGTATAGAAGAATCAAGATGAAGTATTTCCATCAAGTTCCATATCAATCAAAGGTCAAAAAGGTCTTTAGAAGGTCATGGAAAATGAATTGTGTCCTGTTGAATTCCAAGATGACATAAGGTTGATATATCAATGATAACTTCTGATCCAGTAGTCTGATCTATCCCATATTTTTTTGGAAGACGGAAGACTTTTGATTAAACAGCTCCTCCAAGTCTAAGGTCCCTAGAACATATTTGCAAGTAGGCTCTATTTTGCTGAATTCCAGTATAATATACAAACAATGTATTAAAGATGATTTCTAATCCAGAAGTCCAATTAACCTCTAATTTTGATGAGTAGTAGAAGATCCATCCAAAAACAACTCCACAAAATTTCATGCCGATCAAAGGTCAGAAAGGCCCACATACAACTGAGCAAAAAGAATCTATCCTAATACTATCAAGACAACCAGAAGCCATTGATGGGCATCCCAATGTGCCTCCATACTGTTCAATATGCATCTCTTGAAGTTGACGAAATCAAGATGCTAGCACAACCCATTACCATCCATACAACATGTCGCAAGGCATTGACGAAGTGAAGGTGACATCCTGTTCGTAACTGATGAAGCCAGACACCAATGAGGCGAATGTGTTCATTTGTTCGCGATCAATGAGGCCAAACAACACCCTAGTCGGACACCAACGAGACGAAGGTCACACACATTTTGTAATAGCGTTATAGACTAGCGAGGCTATGGATTTGCTTAGTTGTATGCATGGACATATGCATTGCATTCATTGAGGGTAGATTTGAAGCATGAAGATGATGGCTATCGACAGTTTAATTAGAGGTCTTTTGTGGATCCAATCTACAAATGTAATTTAACCAGGAGCTTTACAAAGCTCTGGGAATCAACAATCACACAATCTTCTATATGTCACGATGTATTTTTATAAGTGCATGAACAATGTAAATATCTTAAAGGGGACAATTGTATTTTGTAATTCAAGATTAATCAATAAGCTGTATTTTTTTCCTCATGTTTATGTGTTCTCCATATTTTTTATGTATAGTTATGTATACTGGCACACCTACAATACAAAAATTTTATCTGAAAAAGAGTTATTTTTCTCGGTGAAACAACTAGTTGAAAGCTCTTGCTTACCTTTAATTGATTGATCTAAGTTCATACATGTAGAACAATTCAAATGATGATTATTTAATTCTTTAGCTTTCAACATAACTCCATGTTTAGTTCATCAGGCTGTCCCCAACGCCGCCGCTTTCAGGGTCTGCATGTGGGTCCCGCGATTAAAAAATTAATTTTTTGGCTGACAGATGAGAGAGACGACGCCACAACAGGCGTCAGCAAAAATCCTTCTGCATGTGGGCCCGCCAATTGTTTTGTCTCAGTTTGCGTGCTATCAAAATTACATATAATCTTTGTTTCTTAATTTATGATTAATCTAGTTCAAATTAGATGTTGATTATATTGAGAAAGTTGTAGATCTTTAAATTATCTTCATATAGAGACAAAACATCGCATATATTTGATTTTTAAATTAAAAGTTATTGATGTTTTACTAAAATCACCTAAATTTAATTTACTCGTGGGCCCGTACGAAGCGCCTTGAAGCGCCAGTGCATTGGAGTAGGAGATGTTTTGGATGGTACTTCGCACACGTGGCACAGAATATACTGGAGAATATTCCATTGAAGTGTCTCGCGAAACGCTGATGGACTGGAGATAGTCTAAGAGGTAATGGTTTGGGTTGTACAGAATCCTAACAATTGGCTATTGAATTATTTATGAGAAAACATCACAACACTTATTTTAATTTTTTTTCATGGTTATTGAATTATACAATTTTTGACATATCGAGTTCATCTTCATCATATGATGGAAAGGTGTTATGGAGAACTCATATTCATAAATAAACAGCTTTAATTTCATGATAAATTTTCACAATATTATAATTTTTATCAGTATTAATCACTAAAATACACAAGTTTTAACCATCAATAGATGAATAGAATGAAAGGTCACTTTATTAGTTATTGCTTAATATTATGGAATGGATCAAGAATGACGGAACAAAATAACTAGGCTATGTCCAATGCTGACTTCACGCAGACATGATACACCCACGTCAATGCCACATGCAATTGCGTTTTGTGGAGGCAGTCAGCGGTAGATCTTGTAGTAGTGGGCCCCACTTGATGACCTGACTCCAAGTGGTTGTGTTGGAATGGGCGTGACTCAGCTTGTGGCCTGTGTCGCATGCTCGCCTTCCCAATAATACTCAAGTCCATCTATTAGTGCAATGATGCATGATGTGACATGCCCCAAAACCACATGTTGTAGTATGGGTGTTTGCACCACCAGTTACGTGTCCACCCATGGGAGACATACAAGATAGGTCTAGTGTTTTTGGACTTACCTATCAGCCACATATGTCTTGGGGACACATTTTTTTACTTTTAATTTTTTTTAGATACGAGTTTTAAATAAAAATTTTGTTATTTGTTTTCATAATATAACAAACTATTTTTTTTTCAAAAAGTAAAATTGTTTTGCTCTATGAAAGCTTTCTACTTGACACACTTAAAAATTCTTCTTAAAGTCCAGGTGTATTGAGAATTTAGTGTTGTAAGTCGTGTCGGTTCGAGCCATGTGATTTTGGTTTGACATGTAGTACGACCCAACACGCATTATTGGGTCATGCTTGGGCGCCGCATAATTCAGCTCAACGGGCGGTACATCATGGCATGGTAATGCCTGTCATGCTCGGGCTGGTACGGTGCATGAACGGTCAGTATTTTCTTAATTTTTCTCAAAATATTTTCTCAATTTTATAAATATTTTTCAAATTTTTTCTTCACTATTTTAAAAAATTTTAATTATTTCTTAAATTTTTTAATAATTTTAATACATTCAAATAAAAAAAATAAAAAAATTCTAAATGGGCAGCCCGACAGGCCGTTTAGCCCATAGGTTATCGTGCCATATCGAGTCTCTCCGCCGAGTTATCGGGCTAACCTTGAAAACTCCAAAGTATCATTGAACTATCGATGTTGCCAAATTTGAATTCATGATGGCATTATTTAAAACAAAACAAAAGAGCTCTCAATCCATACGCAACATGACCTAAATTACATGCAAAAACTTCAAAAGGTTCAAAACGGTACAACTGGAGGAAAAACTAACTAGCCAACAAACCTCCCTAAACTAAAACTCTAATGAAGAAAATACGTGACAAATGCGAGCCACCTGTTTGACCAAACTCCTCCATATGAGAAGAATTCGTGACGATTTGGTACTTCAACGGGATAAAATATGATGTGACAAACGGTTGTGCCATTAGATCGTGCCATCAAAATCCCTAACTCATTAGCTCTGATACTACTTGTTACAGATAAAAATGAGTCTTTATTTCATAATGAAGCACACCAAATTATAAAGATATCAAATGTTTATATAGGCGTAAACATTTGAGATACAAATAAATTAATAAATTAAAATTAACTAGAACTCTAACTAGAACTTAACTCAAATTTTTACCGATAAGATAAAAGAAAAATCCTTGGCTCAAACTCTTACACATAAGATAAGAGACAATGGTAACAACTACTTCATCCGTTTCACAAGATAAGATTACTTTCTCTTTTTGGATGTTTCACAATATAAGTTTATTTATAATCCAAATATACTTTTTAATACATCTTTACAACTTTGTCTTAAATAATATTCTTTCTCACTTCTCCATTAATAATGTCGTGGGTTTAGGTTCCCTAATAGCGATATCTCACATGTCATGAACAACTGAAGACTCGAGGTAACCATGTGATGGGTCATCCCAAATTGTGCAAGTGACAAAAAAAATGAATATAAAAGATTTATACAAGTTGGGATCCCATATGGGGGCTCCTGTCTTGTTAGTATGCTCTCGACGTTAGTTGGTTGGAAGATTTCTTCGAGGGGAGTAGCTCTAAGGCACATCTAATGCACTAGTTGTTTGTATTGTTAAATGAAAACAATTAGTTACAAATGAGTGAGTACATGGGGTATTTATAGCCCAAATAAGTAGTTCTTGATCATAACATCCCTCTCAAATTCTTTGGACGAGGGGCGGGATGGTCAATTGGATGTACTTTCGCTCCTGATATTTGATACGTGTCATTGTGTGTCCTACCTAGAGATCCAAATACCACTTTTGGAAAAATAGGTTCAAGTAGTTTTTGAGAGACATTTATCGGTAGGGATTCCCCTAGTGAGATGTCTCCCAAGAAGTCATCCACTAATGAGATATCCACTACTACAGAATATAATATCACAGTCGGTTCAAAACAGTCATCACAGACGGTTCTGAACCGTCAGTGATATTCGGGTCAGTAATAGTCCGAGTACTATTACTGACGGTTTTGAAACCGTCTATGATAACTTATCTTCACAGACGGCTCTAAACTCAAAATCGTCTGTGATGTTGATAATTTTTTTATGATTGCTTTGTTTTCTTGGCTAGCCTTAGGAATCATGCTAGTCATGCCCTTTGTACATTAGCATTTCAGATATATATATACATACACAACCAGCACTTGCACATATACATTTCAGCATTTCAGATATATATATATATATATATATACACACACACACAACCAGCACTTGCACATATACATTTCAATAATCTGGGAAAAAATTTACAAATCTATGATAAGATAACATATTGCAAGATGCACTCAGAAAACAAGACATGAATCTCATCGCCAAGTACGTTGCTCTGAGTCCCCGACCGGTTCATTTTGACCTCCCAAATCCTGAAACTTTCAACCCTAATTTGCTCAATGTGTCCACCACATGAATTGCAGTACACAAACCTAACATATGGAACTGTATTAGTTGCTAACATACAGGAGGAGGAGAGGGAGAGGGAGGAGGGGCACCTGAGACGTCGGAGGTAGGGAGGTTGGGTCAGAGGTGACCAGGAGGAGGCGCCGAAGGTAGGGAGGAGGAGGCGCCAGAGGTAGGGAGAGTTAGGGCAAGTGAAGTGAAAAGTCGCAAAGTGTGGAAATGAGCGGGACGAAACCCGTCTTAAATTTTATAGAGCGTAGTTCAAATTGTAAACTATAATAGACGGTTTTGAGCTCAAAACCGTCTGTGATAATTCAACATTATCACACATGGTTCTGAAGTCAGAACCTACTATGATAGTACTGGATTATTACAGACGATTTTGAGCTCAAAACTGTCTGTGATTATTACTATCACAGACGGTTCTGAGGTTAGAATCTACTATGATAGTGCTAAATTATCAATAATTCAATTCAGAAATTGCAAGACTGAAAAGTAGTCCCAAGCTAGTCTATGTCGTTGCTGGCCTAAACTTGTTTGTGACCCAGTTCAAGCAACACGAAGCACACAACTCAGCAAAGGACTCAAAAAAAGCAATCACTTCACTTCTGTTTTTTTTCTTTCTACTTTTTTTTCTTTTTTTTTTGCGATCCAACCAAGGAATCACAAGCTTAAGGTCAGGACATAAGGATTACACAAATTTGAAGCAAGAAAAACTCAAACTGGATGCAAAAGATTGACAAAAACGGTTGCCGAAACTTCGGAGGCTGTTTTGAGGCCCTAAACGACGTTTTTTGGGGTTCATTCGGCTGCGCGTACATGGCCGTGAGTTTGCTGTCGAAAGAGCACTGATTTCGGACTTATGGATTTTGAAAAATAGCTTTTTGTAAGCTTTCCAACGGGCCAAAGAACGCCCCAATCGGAGCTCGTATGCAAAAGTAATGGTTGTTTTACTGCAGGGTGGTCGAATTCCGCAGTGGAATGGAAAAAAACATTATTCGGTTCTGAGGTCAGAACCTACTGTGATAGTGCTGGATTATCACAAACGGTTTTGACCTCAGAACCTACTGTGATAATTACTATCACAGACGGTTCTGAGATCAGAACCTATTATGATGGTGCTGGATTATCATAGACGATTTTAAGTTCGGAACCGTCTGTGATAATTAGAATATCACAGTCGGTTTTAACTATAGAACCATATGTGATAACTTAACATTTTCTCCCGACAGGTCTTCACAGACGGTTTTATTTATAACCGTCTGTGATGTGCCGTCCTGGATATCTGTTTCTGTGGTAGTGATCTCTCGGAGAGACGTTTCCTAGTAGGGACTCCCCCGATGTGATGTCTCCTGAGGAGTCATACCTCGGTGAGATATCTTCAGGAAAGATGTTTTCTGGTGAAGTTTTCTCGATGAGAGCCTAGGGTAGAGATCTCTTCAAAGAGAGTGCTATATCGTTTTTGGGACTCTCAGGGAGACTGGAGTTTGCATTCTCCCCAAATAGTGTTGGGTTTGGTCAGTTTGCAACCTCTCCCATGGCCTCCGTTTCTGGGAGAGTGGCCACCGGGAAGCATAAAGATTTCTGGGTAACTCAAGACCATGAAAGGAAGATGCCTGGGGAAGGTGTCCTAGGGAATAGTTACCTGAGAAGCTTTTTGAGTGCCGGTCTTGCCGGGTGTTTTACGTCGGCGCTTGGTCGCATTGTCTGCTCTACTGGTACATAAATTCTGAGAGCAGATTCCCCGAGGAGCCAGACGACTTCTCATCTTCTTGGGAAGGGACGTTCTCTTAACACCTCGACCCAAGGTGTCATGCCACCAAGTATTGCACCATGTCGATAAATATTTTCGGAGGTATCATCTAACAAATATTCTTTCTATTCATTTAAAAATTTTATTTAATAAAAATATTATAACTTATTATAATTTTTTTTCCTCTCATTCCATTCACCTTAGTTTCCACAATATGTATAAAGTAGATTTTATCTCAAAAGAGAGGGAGTATGCTTTATGCTATGTAGATATAGTACATCTGTCTTTGTCGATTGCGAAGTTATCGTTCCCTCGGGGTACTGAAAAATTCCACATAGTTGTCATCTGACTTGTCTGCATGGGACCCTTCGATAGCAATTTCTAAAAGACTTATTTGAAAGGAATCTCTCTGTTTGACAATTTTTACAGGTGCCCTTTTTCTCGTGTTACAATACTAAATACTCCTCTATTTACTACTACTAGAATGCATGAAATCTTCCCTCCAATGAATTATTTAATTTGCGAGAGAATTTAGAGATATTTCTATTAGATCTTTTTTAAAAAAAATAAGGTTTCTATATTATTCTGTGTCTTATGTTCTTACATGATGTTTTTTTTTCTAAACAGATGCGATATGTCTAGATGAATGTTATGCACCGGCTGGCACCAAAACACACATGGATCAGAGAATTAATCATAGACTTGCAATCCAATCACAGGATTTATTTCTTAATAAATGTGACATTAATTTAGGTTTCCCTTGATTCATAGCACTCCTAGCATACATCTAGGCGCAACAGCCAACTACCCAGACAAGGACAAGCATCATGGCCCCAAACTGCCTATTTAAACACCATCATTGATTGATTCCTAGTAGTAGTACATCAAATTACCAGTTCATTATTAAGCTAAAGCAAGACCACTCTTTAGCTAGCTAGTGTGTTCCTTGCAGACACATTAACACTATGGCTGCCACCACCACCACCGTTGGCCGGAACGCAGTCATCGTGGGCGCCGTCCTGGCGGTGTTTCTGATTGCGGGGGCGTCGGCGGCCGTGACGTGCGGGCAGGTTGCTTCCGCCATAAGCCCGTGCATATCGTACGTGACGGGGAAGGGCGGCCTGACTCCCGGCTGCTGCAATGGGGTGAAGAGCCTTAACAACGCTGCGCGTTCCACCCCCGACCGGCAGGCGGCCTGCCAGTGCCTCAAGAACTTGGCCGGCAGCATAAGAGGTCTGAACCAGGGCCTCGCCGCCGGCGTCCCAGGCAAGTGCGGGGTCAATGTCGGCTACCCCATCAGCACCTCCACCGACTGCAGCAAGTAAGATATATAGTCTAGTGGTGATCACGCTTGTACATGGGAGCATGCATATATGCACCATTGCACCTGGATATCATATCAGATGGAGTATTGAGTTACTAAGAAAGATGCGTTCATAAAGGAGAGATGCTCAGGAAAAGACTAAAAAGGAGTTTAAGTTAACAAATTAGTGTGAGTTCAAACTTCGAACACTTAATATCTGGGTTAACTGAAACACTTGAGAAAAATATGACAGAAGCTGACATTTGAAAGAGAAAACTAGGCACCTTTTTCTTAGTTGCAAAAAGTAGAAATGGAATTACTGACATATGTTGATTCTGTGGTGCAGGGTTCATTAGATTCTACATGCGAGGAGATCAATGTTCAGAGTAGATAAGACTACTTATCTATAAGAATAAAAGTTGTGGCAGATGCACTCTGCGTGCATACGTACATTTGCTGCTTGTGGGGTGTGGTTTTGGAGAATCACCACCATATGTGATATATATTTTGTGCCTATAGTCTATTCGTACACTGGAGCTTATATGTTGTCACAACAATGCTTAAGTTGATCAAATATAGCTCTTGTAATTATCTAAGCTTGCAAGTGAAAATTGTGCAATAAAGAGAGAATTATATATATGTTTAATGATCATATTTGATGAATTCTTATTTTTGTCGTTTACAAGCTAATAGTCTTGTTTTCGTTATTTAGCGTGGACTAATGCCCTGTACCAATCAACAGGATAGGAATAATATTGAGGGATAAGTCTAAATTTGATCTCTCTATTTTGACTCAAGTCTATTTTAATCATGCCTTTTGGAACCATCCAAAAATTATTCTTCTTCTATAAAAACATACTTTTTTATCTGACACCTTGTTTTTAACGGTAGTATAACATCATACTGGTAATTTTTTGGGTTTTCTAAATTGAACATATGACAAAAACAGACAATAAAAGTGGGAAAAAAAATTTGTTCTCCCCAAAATATCTCTAATCAACACAATCATTAGTTATTTAACATGCATTAATTTGTTCCAATTTCTCCTTTCCTACCTCTAAGTCTTATTCTTGTACAATCCAAAACTAAAAAAATTCTCAAATATGAAAATAAAAAGTATAGTTTTAATAATATAGGATCATAAATGGACTCGACCTGAGGAGCAACATTGGACTTATCCCTAATATTAATGCTGGATCGATGTTCTCAGTTCTCTTTCATGTGGGCCCCCTAAGACTCCGTCCCAAGACTTGTTTGTTCAACGAAGATGGAAAGTTTACATTTGTATATGGAGACTTGCATGCATATAATTGGCCTTAATTCACTGACAATAATTAGCGGTAATTCATATTAGAGCACAAAACCTTGGCCGACAAGAATTAGCGTTCGGTGTGATGAATATTTGCAAGCAAAGCAAAGTTTTGAAATATAAAATATATGACGAAGGTTGTCGCATAGTTCACCATTAATATGTTTCTATTTTTTAAGTTTAAGTCTATATAAATTATAGAGATCATTATAATTTTATATACTTTATTTTCAAATTAAAACTCTTTTTATCTTAATAAGTGATATCACGATCAAGGAAGAACTTTAGATCCAATCGGAAAGTGCAGAACTTAATTTAGATCTTTCTAGGAGTTTTTATTGACACTACCCCAAGAAAATATGTGTTGGGAGAAAAAAGCAATTTCTCTTTTATTTAAATTTCTGTTGATGAGATAAGACACACTATAACAATATGAGTTGTTGAAAATTTATACAATCAACAATTTAAAGATCTATTAATGATAAATGAAATGGAAAACTAGTTGAGCTAGGTCAGCAAAGGGACAAAAACTTGTAGACTTGCTGCTTTGTGGCATCTGTCATCATTACACCACAGTAGACTTGTGTCTATCGACTGTTTGGTTCCCGTGCCCTCAGGGAACTGAAACATACCACCCAATTTTCATACGAGTTGTCCTAAGGAGATGCCTGTGAAAGTAAATTAGCTAAGTTTTATGATTCATTATTGAGATATATATACTCTATATTAAATAATTGTGGTGGATTACAACAACAACTTACATAATTTAATGATGAAGGAATGGGCCTGTCTTCATTTATGATACCATATCCTTAATATCTAGCGTTGGTATAAAAGTATGAGCGAGTTAGCTCGGCTCTATTCATATAATTAACAAATCGAGTTAGGCCGACTCCTCCACTCAGTCTCTTAACGATCTGAGTTCGAGTTGGTTCTCGAGCCACTCGATAGCTCTTTAAGGATCCAATTGCAAATTCAAAGGTTGGGAGTGGAAAAATGAAGTTGGTATGCTTATTTGGTGGAATTTTGTGTGGAAAACTGGAATTTTGGATGGAAAACAATTGCACATTGGTAGGTAGATTCAAAATTAAACGTCCAAAATTTAGGCTCGGTCCGGCTCGGATCGTTAATTGTGAAGCATGCACCAATTAAACATAAACATCATCAAATTTATTCTGTAAATATTTTAGTATGCATATTTTCAACCTCGTATGTTATTTTGTATGATGTTCAATGCTGACCATGGACTCTTGAAGGCAACCATGCACATCGTCAAGTCTTAGTTCCTTGCAAGTTGCAACAATAGGCTCTTAAGAAGCTTAATAACGGCAATAACTGTGCATCTTTACTCAATTATGAAATACCACCAACAAAGTGGGAAAAAGGAGAACAACAACTTCCTTCAATAAAGCTTCTGACATGCTGATTTCTTAACGGTGATAAGAACTTTGCTCATTACTCAATTGTGAAATACACCAAATATATAACAAAAAAAACAGAAAATCAATAGTCTCCTTTAATGAACCTTCTCATTACTGATTTCACAACTTTCCAGTTTTTAGTCTACTATTGAATATATTAGTTAGTTTCTTTTAGCACTCTGATTCATTTGTAAATAAATCTTCTCAATTTCTAATTTAGCCATCGCTTCTTCTGTGAGTTGTCACTGCCTCAGTGGTGTGCAGACTGTCTTGCTGGCGTTTGGTTTGTGCACGTTGATCTATGCTCTTCTGCTTCATGTTTGGTTTGGTTCACGATCATTGCCAGCCTCATCAATCACAATAAGGGAATCGAATACATCTTCTTTTTTTTTTTTTTGCTGTACTATCTAGTAGGAAAAGGCTCTGGACCAAACCAAACATGGATGTACTTTATCATCATGTAAGTGCAATTGCATGGTACTATACTCTACATAGTTGGTAATCTGTGATGCTAGGAGCACCTTACTCCAGCTTAATTCAGTCAGTCTCACTTCTGATGTAAAATTGGTGGGAAAAGTGAGCAAGTTGATATGTTTTGTTGCACTCAAAACAAAACATGATATGTTAATTGATGCATTTTTGAAACATCCGTATCACTTTTAAATCATAAAAGTATTGTTTGGGCCTATATGTGGTTCTTTGATTCCATTTACTGAGGGCTGCATGAGGGCTACATGGCTACATTGCTGCTGCACAGCAGACACTCTATAACCTATCATCTTAGCATAATGTTCCTATTTCATACACCCCAAACCCAACTATACAATATACAGTATACCATTCAACATGAGCTCATAATTTTCCTACAGCAGCAAGCAGGTTGCCCCACTAGTTTTGTCAAACTTTGCTTCCTTGAATTGAGATAGTGAAAAATAAAGGGTAAATGGTACTTTTTGTCCTAATTCAATTTCATCTCTCTATTTTAAAATCATCTAAATTAGTTTCTTTACTTTTAATATTGTTTCACTATTGGTTAAAGGGGTGGATGGAAAATCTTTTTGGAACATGGATGGATGGATGGAAAATCATGTTGACAGAAAAGCATGTTGTTCATTTGATAGAGATGACATCTGATGTACATTTTGTGAGAGAAGTGTTGTTGGTCCTCTATGATTAGGGCATTAATGACTATGTTGTGAAAAGAAAAACTACATTTTTGTTCATAATAAGAAAAGAAACAAGAGAACATGGAAGGTATAAAATATTTTTTTTTTTGAATTTTATTGTAGTAGAATATAAGATGAGTACATAAATTTTGATTGCTATCTTTATTATTCTATACTCTTATTTATTTCTTTATTCTCTCTATTATTTATGACTAATCCATCACACTAATATTTTCTCTCCCACTTTTAAAAAATATATAAATAAGAATAGTTTAATCATTTTCCAAGTGTGCAATCTATCATTATCCGGATCAGTTTTTTTATCCATCCATTGCACCAAAAGAATTATTGATGAACTTAAAATAAACAGATCAAATTGAAAGCAGAGGGTGCGGAAGTATATATATATATTAAAAAAAGACATGCATGCAGTTGCGTAAGATGTCGAGATGACTGTTATGCACCGACACCAAAAACACACATGGATCAGCGAACTAATCATAATCATAATTTGCAACTAAATCACTGTACCAGCAAATGCAACATCAATTAATTCAAGATATATTCCATTTGATCCATAAATCGAGCCCCGACGACCAACTACTAGCTAGATATGGACAACCATAACTCATGCATATGGCGCCAAACACAAGTATGTCCCACCTCCCTAGTTTCACTAGAGTTCACAATCTGACCACCTTCATTAGTTTTAAGCTCATGGTGTTACAAACTTACATTATATTATATCTATTTCATGATTCATAAATAAACTCCAAGAGCAGAAAGAAAAATCGAGGGGACATATTTAGTGTAAACTCTTATTTAGATATTAACATACTAATTATGACAGTTAAGTCATCTAATCGTTGTTAAAAAATCTCAAAAAATTTGTGTAGATAGTACTTGAAGTAATCTAATATTCTGTAAAATATCAAGTCCGAACTTGATCAAAATTGAGATAAACAAGAAAGAGAAATTTACTATGAACAGTGACTTCTTTTTTTCTTTCCTGTTTTATTTCATATTTGTGAGAGAATTTTTTTTCCTCATAGAACCGATCGCATTTCGACTTGATATATTATAGAATAGTAAATGAATTATAGAACTATCAATACAATTTTTTTGAGAATTTTTCAAGATGATTTAGTAGACTAATCGTGAGATTGACATATTAGCTCCCAAATATATATATATGGAGTTCTAGAAATAATTCTTTTGGTGCATATATGCATCTATATATATGGAGTGTGCTTGCAGCGGCCCCGCGGCTAGTTAAGTATAAAATTGGAATTTTTGAAAATTTTCAATTTTTTAAAATGAAAAAACCTAACGCAGACTGACAAAAATGATATAAATACTAATACTGACATTTTCCAATGGTATCTTATTGAGCTAGGACAATTGAGCCAACTAGCAAGCTTAAGTTCAACTCCAACCGTTTTGATATAGGTATCATTTTGCCTTCTAGCAATGAAGTAAAAAAAATATAGTAATATATTTTATTGGTATTTTTTTGAACTCTCTAAGCTACATATTGTTATTTTTGAAATATTAAATGAAAGATACAGATAAAAAAGAGTGATGTACAATGTTATCATAAAAGTGTAGAATAACAAGTGTTTGGTAATAAAATAAGAGAGATAGATTGACATCTATTTGTTATAAAGTTAAGGTTTGTTTTGTATATAATATGGTTAAATGGGCTATTAAT
This sequence comes from Pharus latifolius, assembly GCA_019359835.1. Lineage (NCBI taxonomy): Eukaryota > Viridiplantae > Streptophyta > Magnoliopsida > Poales > Poaceae > Pharus > Pharus latifolius. The sequence goes on along the minus strand of CM033329.1, from coordinate 72,601,608 downwards.
TTTGGGATAGAATGGATATCTTCTCTTATGCGAGCCCACCAAGAGAGGTGGTCTGACAAAATGCAGCAAACAGTATTTAAGACATTGGTAAGTTGCAGTGCCATGAAAAGCCCCATGATTAATTCAATTCTCTATGGAGCAATAGGAGCCCACGAATAAAGGAATAATATCTACCAATCCAGCTTGCGCTACAAGCCCGCGTCCACATCCATCATGGGCCCATTAAAACGACCTTACACTAGAGTGTTTTAAAAGTAAAAGCCCAACATTTTATATCCTTCTTTATCCATTCCTTGCACACCTTCTTGGTAATTTTGTTATAATATTTTCTTTAGTTCTATTGATAAATTGATTTCCAATGAAAACATCAGCATTAGATGATGGGGAAATACCTTTGCTAATCATATTGATTAAGTTATCAAAACAACATGACAGATTCTAAAAGAAATCCTCGGAAAGTGTTGTGGTTTTATCTTTTGAGAAACTACTTGACGAAAGATTGAAAGATGATAATACTATGGGAAACGTATGAATTCAGTCAGGAATATTGCAAAGTGGGGCAAGACAAGAAAGAAAAGCATCTCCAACTGCATCCTCTGTTGGTTGTTTGGGAGAACTCTCTTTCAGACTCAGATCAGACGTGTTTGTGTTCTTACATAGTGACCTTGTGTGCCAAATTCTATTGGGTTCTGGTAGCCCAAACCAAAAACAAAAGCACTCGGAGGCATACTATGTGTAAACTTGACTTTTCACCTTTTCCGGATCAGATGGATACATACTACTATGGAATTGAAACATAAACGAGGAAAACGATACATGCCGACTGCAATATACGTAAAATTCACTTTCACAGCCGTGTGAACAAAGGTGTAAACTGAAACAAGTATGCATACAGCACGAACAAATCCTAAAAAAAAAAAGATCTCTGCCTCTCAGAAAACCCAATCCACGTACGAGTACGATCCCAAGAACCACCAAATTTAAGCTTCGTGCGTACAGCTCCATAGTAACTCCGAGCGAGAAATATCTCCGACTGAGCTATCAATTCCATTTCGCGTAGCTAGAAAACAGCCATGTATAGACAGCGATGAGTTAGCGTCTTAATTAGCACACACATAGGAAAGCCATGCGGCGCCTCACTGGCGGTCCGATTGCCGCGGCCTCTGGGCGGTTCCCGCCGGCAACGGCCGTGCCGGGTGGGGGGGCCCCGTCGTCGCAGGGCACCAACGCCAGCTTCGACGCCAACATGGTCATCATACTGGCGGCGCTGCTCTGCGTGCTCATCTGCGCACTCGGCCTCAATTCCGTCGTGCGATGCGCGCTCCGGTGCGGCCGCAGGCTTGCACCGGGCGGTGCCGTCGCCACCGTGACGGCCGCGCAGGGGACTACGGCGGGGTTGAAGAAGAGAGCGCTGAGAAGGATACCGGTGGAGGTGTACGGGCCGAAGGCCGGCATCCCGGCGACGGACTGCGCCATCTGCCTCGGCGAGTTCGCGGACGGCGAGAAGGTGCGCGTGCTCCCGAGGTGCCACCACGGCTTCCATGTGCGTTGCATCGACATGTGGCTCGCAACGCACTCGTCGTGCCCAACGTGCCGGAACTCTCTTCTGGAGGAGGGCGGCGCCGCGGCGACGGCGGCCGGAGAAGGGAGATAGCGTGGGTTGCATGTTTAATTTCTTGTTGAGAAAGTGAAAAAAAAAAGAGAGAGGATTGATTTGTATTGTATATGATTTTAACTTTGGGTAGATTTGTAAATTGGAAAGACATTTTGTGAAAATACAAGGGGCAGGATGCAATGTTTAGCTGTGTTCTTGGCCACTTTTAACTACAGTTTCAGCTGCTTGCCATTGCCAATGACTTTCTCTTTGTTTTTTTTTTTTTTTTCTTTTTACCTTTCTTGAAGTCACCAATGACTGTGTATTATCCAAAACGCAACGTCACTACGCTTGGACAGAGAGCACGGCGTGCTTGCATTGCATGCCTTGATTTCTGGTATGGTACACTTAAATAGTGCCATGACAAATATAATTAGTCACATCAGTATCTAGTACAAAGTATTGTTTCAAGCCATTCATCACAAGTCACGTCACAAAAATATAATCGAGCTCGGTTTGTTTTTTTTTTCTTTTTCAGTCAAGCCGTTTGCTTTCCAAAAAAAAAATAATGCACTACTTTCTTTGTGCCGTAGACCGAGTAGACAAAATTGGAAGTAAAAATGTCTAGATGGCATTTCTTTTTTTTTTTTATATATGTGTATTCTAACCGATGAAATGTCGAATACGACAGGTTGAACAAAAAAACATATAGGAATTGAAAGCAAAACTAGATAGAAAAAGAAGGGTGGAAAGGGAGAATACAAGATGCCACACTAAAATATGGCACTCCCCAAGAAAGTTTCCCATGTCATCTTCCATCTTTACAAGCTCCACATATGTACAAGATTTTGCGCTTCTGCGAGGGTATGTATGATCACTAGGAGCCACCATCATTTGTGCAAAAGAATAGAATCCTAGCTTCTTTGATCACCCTATCTTATGCTTTGTTCCTCGCTCCCACACAATTAAAGTTCATAAATTTTTTTGTATCACTGCAACCAGTTTGTTTAAAAAAATTACCTATAACTAATTCGTTTTTTACACATAATTGAAGAATTTTAAGTCTGACGAACTATACTTTTTCTCAAGATGAGTATCTAATAACAGGATGTGATTCATCATCACAAGCGAACAAAGTAACATCCACACATTTCAAATTGTGTTAAAAATTATTTGTAATTCATGGAACTAACACAAATTTACTATGGCAAGAGCAATGCTGCGAAATGGCTGGTAAGACTCCTCACAGTGGTAGGAGAAACTGCATGATTTCCATCTAGGTACCATTTTTGGATCATCTCTGCCACATTCTTGTTCTCCACTGTCATCTTTGCCTCATCCTTACCTTCTGTCACGAATGATATCTGCATATAGAAAAATAGTTTGATAAATTATGAGGACATGATTTCTATTCTTTTTCTTGTCATATGACACTCATAAGTGAACAGATGTTCGTGTCATCACTTAATTGTATTATAGAAATACGTTTCAAGAAAATTGGTACCTCTGCAACTCCAGGAGTAGTTGGGAAGTGGAAGAAGATGACAGAATTAGGTTTGAAGTACTTGTTCTGAAAGAACTCGGTCACCTTCTCGAGTGCCTCTTCCTCCTCCTCCTCGTATTTGTCAATTGAGACTAGCCGACTCCGCACTGAGCTCTCCAATTGGACCCCATATTGTGATCCCTTGATCTCTTTGATCACCACAATCCTAAACAACTTCTCTACAGGAGCTGCACAACATATGAATGTACATAACTAGTCCACAGGAAAAAAAAAATGCCTTGTGATCACATATTATACAACTAAACTAAACAAATTTAATTATATGGGATAGCTGCAAACCTGCAATAGTATTTTTACTCATCAGATCATAAAAACCAAACTCACCAAATTCCTTAGTATAAATTCTCAAACATAACCAAATTTCACTAAAAAAAAAACTAGCTATATATATAGATTGAGACATTTCATCTTACCAGAAGCAAGGGCTTCAAAGAAACCATCATCTTCCACCAGCTCCTCGACCTTCTTTCCCTTCCAATTATTCAAATAGACTAACACATTGTTCTTGTCAAGATAGATCCCAATGGCATTGTACTTGATCTGAAGGAAGTGGATCTCCACATCTGTAACTCCTGTGCATCATTTGAAAATATCATTTACAAATTATTGTCTCGTAAATATATTGTTCTTTCAGTGTAGAAAATTTACCATAACCCATGAGTGACAAAGATGTCACAGCCAAAATATCTGAAGGGAATGAGATGCCATCTACTAAAACCGTCTCCGAGCCCACTATTTTGCATAAGAAAAGTGAAACTTTATTAAAGACTAGATATTTGTTTTCGATGTGTAGGCTATATAATATGTCCTACATACTCTGTGTATAAACAAAAAAGTTGTTATAAGCGGGGGTGTTCCATCGGTGACTTCACAAAAGTTGTTTGATCATGATTGTGCTTCTTAAAATCCAAGAAACCATTTAGATGATGACATCACATTTTATTATCGTTCTTTCAATATTTGTCTTGAAATATGTCTTACTTGAAGTGATATGATAAAAAAATCCTACACCTTGCATAGGTTTTATTATTGATCATCACAAAAAAATTATTGATAATGTAATTTGTAAAAGAATCCAAGACAAATTTGAGGCGTGTCTTATAATAATGAGGTGGTAAATCAAACAATTTTTTATGTACGCTAATGTTTCAAGAGACAATTTTCTTTTTAATTATTCAATAATTATATTATCCATGCACGCTTACCTAGGATTTTTTATGAGAAACTAAACAGTTGGAGAATTGCTCACCAACGGTATACCATAAGAAAGCAATGAAACTTGTGTTTCGTGGCAACAACTTTTGTGAAGCATCAAAAAGTTTTGTGACGTAGGAGTTGGTAGGTTTTTTTCCAACGGTGTTAAAACAAGTCAACAATTTTCCATTTATTCCACTCAATTGTAATCCAGATCAAAATTAACAACATATTTTTTGTTTTTGAGCTTTGGATTTTTCTAAAAAATGAAAGGCAAACAAGAAGAACAGAAAGATCAACTCACTTTTCGTTTAGAAGAAGCCAGATGAACCAAACTAGAAAATAGGACTCCTAGTTCTCTGAGAAGTTGGGACTTGAGAGAGGTGTGGATTTTTGGGTGGGGTTGCAAGAGTGTGAGAAGCGGGTTTTATTGTGCTTTCAAGCAAGGGGTTAGGTTGCTACATTGAGAAGACAACTACCACATCTGTTTCTTCCGTCATACCAAACAAAATATATCTCTTTCTTTCAATTTGAACTATTAGATTAAAAATTAACAATTCAGATCAAAATTGGTGAGAATTTTAAAATTTCTTGCGAGATGATTAACCACTTTAATTTCATCATCAATTTGAGGCATCTAAATTTTGATCGGACAATCGAGATATTAAGAAAGATATCCTCCACCATTATTTAGTAAAGCAAAGAGATATCAATCCCCACACCTACTCCTCTCAATTGCTCAAACAACCACCAACCACCTAGATGGCTAGATGAGGTTAGTTTATATTGTGGCCAACGGATCTTCAACACAGGCCACACTCAACCACATAACTTTCTGAGAAATTACAACATCTTATTAGTCTGATATACTTGTTGCTTATGTTTAGATATTTTAGAGTGGAATTGAAATTAAGTAATGGTCTTGGAATATTAAGGAGATTTGGTTGAGATAAAAAAAAAAGAATTAAGGGGATTGCTTGGCCGTCTAGCGAATAAAAGAGACAAAATTTAAAATATTATATGGAAATTTGTTGGTGTGTCGTACACATAATACTAAATATGATATGACGACAAAATACCACCGGCGAGCACGATCAAAGATGATGTCTATCTTTGGAGAGAAAAATATTAGGTGGGTAGCATGACCCACCATTGGTGGTTGGAATCTTCCATTTTCCTTCACAAGCATATGATTTTTCTTGATTTGTTTTTGTCATCGTTTCAGTAAAAGAGTGCAATATTACATGCTAATATGAGGTTTCACTAACATGCACTGGGCGCTCGTTTGGTTGGTTTACTGAATGAAACGTCTTTCCTGAATGGTATCATGTAACCTGCAGATTTAGTTGCGTGTATCATGTCTAGAGTGATATATGATAGGATGGTTTAAGATGATATCTGATTGAGAATGAGGAGGTTATGATTGAACACAATTTTGTTTTTTTAATGTGAATAATCACTTAAAATTACGGCTAATCACTACTTAAAAATTCCAATAGTCAAATTATTGTTACACCAATTAACATTAAGCTCGTTCAACATCATCGATCATCATCATTAGTTACTAATGCTCACTAATAACCGTTAAGCACTACTAATTATTCATGGTTAGTCCTGTTGGATGAATGGCAACATGGAGCCAAATTTTCTGTGGTTTCATGTAGAATGAGGAGAAAATAATCTGAGAATCTGCACCCCATCGTCTTGGATAGTAACCAAACACTGAAAATATAGATCCATTCTATTTAGAATGGTTACATACATACAACCAAATAATTCTAGATAAAAACAACAAATAAAACAATTCCTACATACATCTATCTTTTGCAATACATAAATATCCCCTCTAGACTTCAAAATATAATTTAAAAACATCATATTATAAATTTTTCGTCAACACTACTACCAACGTGGTGAGACCCGTTATAGCCACTAGCACTTGACACGCGTGAAATCGGTACCACACTCGGTACCACACTTAAGGAGTTGTGTCAGTAGTTTCTCTCTTTATTTTGGCATGCATGCACCACATGAGACATTACATTGCACATAGTCTGAGGAGATGCTTGGTGACATGAAACTGACATAAAAACTATAAGTAAGGAGATGTATGTATTAAAGATAGTCCAGGAATCTAAGGGTGCGTTTGGTTGTCTGTATGAGAATAAGTTGACCTGTATCAGTGGGATGAGTTGGATGAAACAGGCTGGAGATGTTGTTTGATTGGTTGATTTTTTGAATCATAGATAAATGTTGAGTTTGTTTGGTTGGTTGTAATAGAGGTTAGTTTTGGTGAGTGGATGGATGAGATATTGTTTGATTGATTGTATGAGTTTATATGTGATTATTCTAATTGTATGTAATAGTGTGATTATCTCTCTTCATTTGAAGGGAGGGAATTGAGATTTGATTAAGCGTATCTGGCCCACTGCGCAAAGACACACTTCTCAGCAAAAGTTGACGCCAATGACAAGTGGGCCCTAACGGCCCACATGAAAGAGCTATGAGGACCTCCCTACTCTACTGCAGCCTACCCTCCCCTGGCCTTATCGTCCCCATAGAGACGCCAGCAAAACAGCCACAATGGCTTCTCTCCGCCACCTCGCCGTCGCCGGCCATCACCACAGCGTCACCGCCGCCTCCTTCATCCAACTCCGGCGTCCGTCCTGCCTTACCGGAGCCCGGCCCCTCCGCCTCGCGCCCCTCCGCTCCCGCTTCACACGTAACTAATGCCCGTCACCCTTCCATTCCTCGACTAGTTCATGGACTCTTTACTTTTCTCTGAGAGAACTATTTTTCTCGTTTTCTTTTGGTTTATGCTTCCTTTTAGGGGTTTATGCCTTGTCTAGTAATGACATCAGGGTGGGCACCAACGTCGAGGTGGACGGCGCGCCGTGGAAGGTTCTTGGTAAGAGAAAAAAAAATTCTCCTTTTATATACCTTTGTTCCATATATGTGATTTTGATGTAGTGTTTCATGCTTGAGTGGATATACCATGAATGAATGTTGTGCCTGTTCTTGTACCTGAAGGAGACAATGCCTAATTTGGAGAAATTGATGCAATGTACCTTTCTTATGAGCAATTGGTCATTTTATTTTGCTTATTTCTAAGCTTTGTTAAGGGGAAAATGAAGGACCTTGACCTTTCCATGTGTTATCAAGCTATAGCGCCTGCCCTAAGTGTCTGTGAAAGCATTGGTTCGTGTTAGTTTGACCTGTGATGTAATTTTTATGTATAGAAACTTCCTCTCGCTGATGGGTGCGTTTTTTATGAAATGTAACAATCTCGCTGATGGGTGCGTTTCTGAAGAACCGCGCCTTTCCTTTGTTTACTTTTCATCTGTTAGGCGATCAAATGGTCTTTTGTTGGTTTGGTAATTACATTCCTGACATCTAAATTACACTATATTTGGATGTTCTTTTTCTTTCTGAAGCATGCTTCACTTTTCAATGCATCCTTAATGCTTTGTTTCTTCCAATCATTGTAGTGAATGGTAGAGCATTAATGCTTAGGATGGAGTCAAGCAGAACTTCAAATATCCCTATGGAAATCCTTGTGAACTACACATTGGATTTTCATTATATGTTTAATCAAAAACAAATTCTTAATAACAAAAGGTGCAAATGAAGAAGAGGTAGTTCATGGATGTAATTTCCAAAGTATGAGTTGAAGTGTCAAATATTCCTTTTGAAAAATGTATTTGAGAACTCACCATCTATAGCTCATCTATTCTATTTCATTTTAAATACTCAATATGAGAGAGAATCAAATATTGATTCTTCCCTCTCTGTGCAACTATAGAGTTTCTCCATGTCAAGCCTGGAAAAGGTGCAGCTTTTGTGAGGACGAAAATGCGCAATTATATCTCCGGCAACACAGTTGAGAAAACCTTTCGAGCTGGAAGTACGGTAAATCTGAGCAGAAACTCATTTTTAGAACATCTGTTAACAGAGTTTAGTGTTAGGTTGTTGTGTCTGTATTCAGTGTTCATACATGCTTTGGCTTACTTAACTATAGATTCTCAGCTATTTGATGAGTTGTTTTTCCTTCAACTGAACTTGTGTAGTACCCCTCATCTTTCCCTCCCTCAATGCCGTAAGTTCTGCAATAATTGATTGACAGGCTTGTTTGTTACTCTTTCAGATTCAGGAAGCATCCATTTCAAAGGAAACTAAGCAATTCACATACAAGGATGGTTCCCAGTTCGTGTTCATGGATCTGGTACATACTTCACTTGTATTGCAAATGTTTCAAAGTCTTGCCAATGTGGTGGCACCATGAACATCAGTTCCTTTCCTTTCCTTTTCAACAAACTTGTTGCTACATGGAATCAAAGTTTTGCCAATTAGGTGTTTAGGTAGAATTTCTGTAACTGTATGATGGTGTGCTTATTATTATTTCCTGTCCAGACAACCTTTGAGGAAAGTCGCTTAAACGAGTCAGAAGTTGGTGACAAACAAAAATGGCTGAAAGAGGGGATGGACTGCAATTTGCTATACTGGAATGGACGGGTAACTCCTATTGTTCCCACTCCAGCTGATCTTGCTTTGTCTGTTCACGTAGCTTATGATGTTAACCACTAACAATTACATTCTGTAGGTCATTGATTTTGAGCTTCCCATCACTGTTAGACTGACTGTAACTGATACCGATCCAGGGCAAGGTGACAGCGCACAAGGTATAACACTCTGAATGCCCTTATGTAATAACATTAGCTGCATGTAGAATAGATATGTAGTTCACAACTTCACATCACTTTCTTGGATGTTTACTTTATGATAGGAAGTTAAATCTTCTCATAGCCATCTTGTTACTGAGTTATCTTACTACTGTAGGAGGAACAAAGCCAGCCACCCTGGAGACTGGAGCTGTTGTCACCGTGCCCTCGTTTGTGAATGAAGGCGATGATATTCTAGTTGATTCAAGAACAGGCCAGTATATGAACCGAGCGTAGAGGATACCATACAACAACAGAGCTGTGGTTTTTTTTTTGCCGTTCATTTTTTTGCCGATTCACCAGTTCGCAAGCTTAGCGTTTGTCATTCTGTGGCGCCTTTTGCCTCCATAGAAATTACAGATTTCACTGTACGCATTGTTATCTTTTACAGAGCAGTACAATTCTGTTGTGTCATCACACCAAGACATCTGATTATGAAGACAACTTTGTGATTCACTGAATGGATAACAGGTGCAATATTCTCTCTTAACATGCAAACTTGCGCTTGAACTCTGGCACTAGTAGCCAGAGAAAAGAACGCAAATGTTTGTCATCTCTTTTATCAGAAAAAAGAGACAAGACTTATTATTAATAAGCTAGAGATGGTACAGAGCAGAACCCTAAGCTAGAGACCAGGCGGTTGAAAGATGATGTAGAAAATTTACAGGAGGATCTTAACATGCTACAAATAAGATCGTCACGGTGAAACATATATCAGCTAATGTTTGGTAGGCAGAGCAAGAGTTGTTTTCCTCATTTCATCCTTCTCACGGGGAAGCTGCAATGCACTTCCTCATATCTCATCGTGATGAGAATGATTTTGAATTTCAACTTGGTTGTCCAGGGGCATGTACTGAGCCATGATGGCACGGATTTCCGAATCCATGTAGCTCTGTAGGCAGAAGCAATGCAAAAGGAAAATTAGATGCCAATCCAGAGTAATGAACAGATAATTGGGTTAAGTTATAGAAGTGGGGCGTACCCTGATCCTGTATTTGTAAACTGCATATCCTGCAATGCCTGCTGCCACTAGGGCAAATAAGATAACCCATAAGAAGCTCCAGCCTACCTCTGTCGCTGCACTTTTACCTGAGTACAAAAAATGCCAATTTAATAGTACTCAAGGCAATGTTTAGAATAATCATATTTGTTGCCATTTAGAGTTTTTGGTAGTTGGTCTATCGCAGAAATAATCACCTATCGTGATTCATATGCCTCAAGCAGAATTTTTTAGAGCCAACTGGAATGGTACTGACTGCATATCACTAGGTGGCTTATGTGCATTTCTACGCGGTTACCATGGTAGATGGTCAGGTACCACACAACATAATGGCAAAGGTTCAGAGTAGCACTGCTCGGGAACCAGCCAAAAGCCAGCAATAACTAGCTAGTTACAATTAAGATTTACTCTGCTTATTGAGTTCTGAATTTTTGTTTTTCAAAGGAATTGGGTTTGCATGACACTAATAGGCCCCAACTCCTTAAGCCAGCTACCAGTCCTGGGTTGTAAGACTAATTACTGGCGATAACCATCCGGTAGCATGTGGTAGCAAGCCTGTAACCATGGAACTGCCAAATCTATTAACTATGTGTATAGCTGCAACATGCTAAGACAATAAACTGATAATCCACATTCAAGTCTAATTTACAAAAGAGAGATAAATACTTATGCATATATCGTGCTCCTTCATGTACAGCAAGCCTCCACTGCAACTGCACTCATAGCTTCCCCACGTGTTCTTGCATCTGCACTCCTTGCACTGGCATGCAGTCCTTTCCTTGCATTCATTAATATCTGGCACAAAATATTTCATATCAGCACAATAACAGTGACAAAGAGCCAAAGACTTAACACAACCAACAGCACAAAGATTTTCGATGTGACATCCAATTCTGAAACGCATTTCCCTGGTATTACACAATAAAATACAAGTTTGGCCAGCATTTCTAGCTGACATAATGGGATTCAGGGAATTGCTCTTACCTTCACAGTTGTGGGTACCATCACCTCTGAATCCAACAGGGCATTTACAGCCTTCATCCTGCAAGTTATAAACACCACAAAGGTGATTTTAGATTCTGACAATATATACTGCAACATCAACGATGATAAATCCCAACGGATTACTTACAACACAGGCGGAGTATGTCTGGCCATTCCTAGGCTCCTTCCAACATCCTCCATTGTTAATCTCACAACGCCCAGATCCCGAAGCTAAAATAACAAGGGCATAGGTTATAATTGAGAAGGCAATATGTTAAAATGTGTTGATCATTAAAACTGAAATCAAATTTGTGGAAGTGCATATCAATCTTTCTGATTGAAATGATTTTGGTTTTCTTCAAGATTGAATTCATAAGAATTAAGAAATAAACTGGTCTGCTTTCAAACTTTGTTCATGAGAGCATAGTTTGTACATATTAGGTAGACTTCCTGAAGACTGTCGAAAAGTTCTAAAAAACCCACCAACTACCCACCACAAAAGTGATTGTAACTGCAGAAATGAGCTAAATGGTCTGCACATGCTATATACATAAGGATAAGCTATCACTACAGATAGCTGGCCCAGAGTACATGCATGCATTGGGCTCAAGGAGCAGGACACCACCAATTTGATACTTCCACCTTTGCCTACTCAACCAATGATTCAAATGCATTTGTCACAAAAAGTAAGGGTATTTAACAAAGATCAACCGATTCATAGTCCACACCCAGAAAGTAAGCAATAACAATATTTGGACCCTAGTATTAAGCAGTATCTCATAATGTCATCAAAATATGCAAAATTAAACAAGGAAATGTTACCTTCACAATGTGTGTAGCCATCGCCGACAAATTTTACACCTTTCACTATTGGGCACTCACAAACTCTGCCACGAAAAGTATCCTACATATACACCAGACAAGAATCACAAGCAAAAGCTAAATGGAAAGCATAATTTCATGAACTATGATCTCCTGAAAAAGATAACACCATTAGAAGTACCTTGCATGCAGTGATGTTAGCAGCCTTATCTTGCCAACAACCACCATTGTTCTCCAAGCACTCATTTGTTTGTATATCTAAAATTTAACATAGTGTGAATGTCGATGTTTGAGAGGAAGGATCAAAGCAAGTTTTGTTTGCAGTATTAGTTGCAAATGCAGCTAGCTGTGTAAAACTAGCGGAATCAATGCACCAACCTTCACTTAAGCAAACAGCTGGCTCAGTAGTTTCTCGAAAACCTGCACAAAGTGCTTTAAGAACTGCTCCTTTGTCGAGTTTCCCTGAGAAAAATAGATTTCAATAAGCACTCATGACACCTCGAATCACTGTCTGTGCTAACTATAATGGATACAAGAGCACACACCTCTGTATTGTCTATTGTTGATTACAAGAGTAGGCAAGATGGTAACATCGCCACGAGAGCCCTTGCCAATCTATGTCAATTAGTGGATGATGATACATTCAGATGGTCGCTTGGATGAATAGAAAAGATAAGATCATATTGAAGTACTAACCTGCGCATCTTGTTCAGCTTTGAGCACAGGATTTTCCTCATCAGCATTGGGATCACCAATACACTTGTCTATTGCTTTCTGATCAAGGCCTGAAGATTAACAATGTATTCAGTAACATTGCTGCACTCCACCATAAAACATGGAATGAAAGAAGCAAACATCAACATACCAAGTGACTTGATCACTCCATCAGCACATTCTTTAGTGTACTTTTTTTCCTTCATTGGGCACCGAATTGCAAAATCAGTTACATAGTCCCACCACAACCAAGGCTTCCCATTCTCCTTAACAACTTTAAACACACAAACTTGGCGTAAATTCTGGACCACCACATCTTTCCCGTCATAACCTTTGCTGAAATCCTGTTCTGGGTCAGGGGCACAATACCTCCCGTGGTTGATACACTGGGACTTGCATTGCTTGCTTAGGATGAAGGCCTCCGGGCAATACCAGGTAATGTAATGAGGAGTGAACAGCGTGTAGCCCTTCTTCTCAAGTATCTGTGCTGCTCCTTTAAAGCTTTTCATGAAATCAACCTGGCTATCGCATTTTGGACCACATTCATCATTACTGTTAGTCCAGAATTCATATTCAACACGCTCATCAGGGTGGGGCAAGGACTCCCTCCAATCCAAATTCACATTAACCATATCACCATTATCAATTGCCTTCTTGAGTCTGTCTCCAAAGCTTTTGCTTATTAGTGCCGAAGGAATGGTGATGTTCTCTAGATAATCTGCCCTGCCACTCTCTTCAGGGGTATCCATTGTAATTAATGGTTCAACCTTGTCATCGGCAACAAGAATTGCCGCTGCTCCTGCGTTCTGTGCATTCCATGCCTTCTTTGTGAAGTAGCAATCTGCATAGTGCATACACCAATAATCACCAAATATAATATTATCCACAGCAGACTCTAAATTGACCAAGTACAATGAAACATCACACAACGTAAACAGGAAGGTCTAACAACAATTTGTTTTAAAAAATCACTGGAACTGAACACAATAGGGAGATCAAACAAGTCTATCACTATTCCACTTCAATAAACACAATGACTTTGTCACAAACTTTTGGGTTAAGTTTCCTCCATACATCAATCATTGATTTGGTCATTCTACCAAATTGGGTCAATAAACATCCAACCTAATCACATGTCAAACTCTACTTTTCAACCCACCAAACTAAAGACCACAGACTTGAACAAACTATCTTTCAGTTCTAGACTTATAGTCAACTTTTTAACTCCAGTCTACCTGATCCAACCAAACTAACCATATAAAGCTCACCCACACTGGCATAGTCACACATGAACAACCTACCAATCACAAGAAATGATGTTTTGTTCTCACCTCCCCTATCGACGAGCAAGAAAGTGGGGAATGCACCGGGCCTAGCCTTAAACGAGATGTCGAAATCCTCGAAGCTCTTGCAGGCCTTCCTGTTAGCCTTCGGGTATGCGACGAATCCCACCATCGTGCCGCCATACTGCGGCACACCGAAGTTGCCGATGGCACACTCATACGTGCCCTTCAGCTCCTCCGGCGCCGTCACCTTCAGGCTGTTCTTCTCCACCACGAACCTCCCATGGCAGCAACTCCACAAGAACACCGCCCATACCAAGAACCTCAGCACCATGCTGCACAGGTCGAAGCTTCTTCCCCGAATCCGCAACAAAACCTTAAAATCCGCAAAATTTACTTCGGAATTGGATCAATCTGTGCAGTTTGATCGGAAAAAGACCGATCTTGCTGTACTTTCGGGCCAAAAAACCGCTGAAAACATCGGAAAAGAGCGCAAAGATTGGATTTTGACGGTGGGGGAGGGTGTGGCGAGGTAAGGTACTTGGATGGGTTACTGAGATTGGGAAGTTTTGGGGGGTTTGGGAGGGGGGAAGGTGACGGAGGCGATGGTTTGGCAACAAGGTGAAACCTTTAAACCAGCGTGAGCAACGTGTTGGTTTTTTGGGGATATTTTTGTTTTCTTTCTCAATTGCTTTATTTTCAACTTCTTCATTTTTTTTTCTCGTTTAGAGTTTTGTGACTTTGCTCCTCGTGCCCTTCGTGGAGGTTGGTCGCGAGGTGATAAACACAATTGAACTTGGTGGGTACGAACTACGAAGGTTGTGATTAATTTTCATATAATTATTTTTTTTGGGTTGTCCCTCCGAATCCAATATTTTTTCAAATATTTATTTTTCCGATTGAAAATATTTATTTAAATTGGAGGAAGTGTTTAGTATAACGTAAGATTATTTTGTAATTTAAAATTGTTTATATAATTGTTGGACTAATTTTTAGTGTGATGGTTACTATTCAAAATATTAGAATAATGGGTTTAAAATCGCTCTTCTCTCTTATGATTATATGCGTGAAAGAGTATTTGTGTATGAATATTCTCATGATTCTAAAAGTTATCGTGCAACTATTAAACTAACATAAAAAAAAGAAAAAAAATGCCTAATATGAAAAATCATGTGAATACATATTTTCAAAATAACATAAAGTACTATAAATAGTATGACATTATTTTTCATTTGATATATAAAAATATTGTTTAGTTCTCTTACTATCAAAGAGAATTTGAAAGAAAAGATTGAGAGGAAGAAATTATTTAGTGAAAGTTAAAATTATTAAGAATAGAAGATCATAGATCAAGATATTCAGTGCCACTAATCAAACTTTAACTATTGAGATTGAATCATACAATGTTAAATGTTTTAGAATTAAAGTTTCCACCTTTATTTAGTATCAAAGCTTGATTAGTGGCACTTTTGATTCCCTATTATAGTTGTCTGAATCAAAAATATGCATGTCATTTTGTATATTCTATTTGTTCAGCATGTGGAATTGTTTTGACAAAAAGAATCCTCAGTATATACAGATGATCAATTTAACAGTTCTACTGAGTATTTCAAATTCAGTCGAAAACCGACCGAAAAAGATGTATCTGTATTGTTTGCACAAAAAAAAAAGTTTCACCTTTCTGAATAGTGAATACTACCACAAAATAGCCTGAACTAGAACCATGCCAATTTTAGGCATAAGATACCCTGGTTCTACCACCAATTTTGCTTGATGCAACGGTGTGTTTGGAGATTCCGCTATATTAATCTTTCTCTGGAGGATCAATTTAACAGTTATATCCAGGGTTTCAAATTCAGTCAAAAACCGACTCTTTCAAAACCAACTAGAAACAGTCCACCAGTCGAATATATATTGCATTTAAATGTATTGAACCTGTCTGAATTATAAACCAGTCTAGTTCAAACTTGAGAAATCTTGGTTCTACCAATTCTACTTGGTGCAATGGTTGTCTTTGGCGAACCAATTTAAATTATGATGAAACAAATAAGGGTTTCAGAACAGTACAGAGATTGGATTTCCTCTTCTAAACAAAAAATATGTTAACAGACAATAGATCTGGTACAGATCAGTTCTATCCTGTATCAAAGATTCTTAAGATTTTCAAATTCAGAACCAGACAAGATCATGGACCTGACAGGAAGACCGATTCTGGACATTTCTCTCTAATTTTTCAATATATATGAGCAAGAAATTTAAGAAAATTGAGATTAATACAAACTAGCTATATTCGACACCAGAATTGGAATGGTAATGTGACCAGTGGGTCAAACTTCAGACAACACCTGGAATGAAGAAACAGTGGCAAATACCCCAAGAAGAAGTTGGTAATGCAGTTAAAATAAATTCCCAGCGAAAATCTGATAAAATTGTTCATGAAGTTTGAATTGAAAATAGTTAAATAGATTATCCAAATCTGATACAAATAAATCAACTCTGTCCAATAACTAGAATTTGACCTGATGGCTGAATTATCCAGCTACAGAGAAGCATGGTTGATGGCTAAACAAGAATTCAAAAAAACTTTCTAACTGAATTTATGATGACAAGCATATATACATTAATAATGAGAAATAAGTCGGCAGGTGTATCCATCTCCATTATAGTTCATGCCTTGTTCAAAGCAGACAACCAAGTAGATCAAAGACAATAATAGAAACGTATTTTAACAAATTTCATCCGCAAATATGACGCCGAAGATATATTGCACTGCAAATGAGAAACAGAACAAAATCATTGGACCCCCGGAACAGCATTGGTTGGAAAAGCATTATCAAGAAATGTTTTTATCTTTATACTTCTTTTGTTCCTTACCTTCGTCTATTGGGATGTTTGGCTGGTCCTCCAAGAGCCGACGGAATGCAGCAAGATCACTTGAACTGCAAAAGGAACAACAAATCATGGACCCTCAGCTTATAAGACCAGCATAAGAGCGATGTGAATGGGAAATTTGTCGAACCTATCTAGTCGTCCATGCCAACGTGTTTATGATTGATGATTTTAGTGCATACCAAGCAAGCAGAATTTAGAAACTTGTGACGAACACTGTGACAATTGTGTGGGTTGTTAATGTATATATGCATATGTGTGTGTAGACTCATAAAGACCTAAACTCATTAATGACTGACTAATTAAGGAATTTCTTTCTTAGTCATATACA
The DNA here is from genome assembly GCA_019359835.1 of Pharus latifolius. Taxonomy (NCBI): domain Eukaryota; kingdom Viridiplantae; phylum Streptophyta; class Magnoliopsida; order Poales; family Poaceae; genus Pharus; species Pharus latifolius. Next base: position 72,584,515 of record CM033329.1, on the reverse strand, counting down.
AGAGTCACTAATGGGTTTGGGTCTTCATAAGTTTATACACACATATGCACATATACATTAACATGAGTAATCATAAAGAAGAGTACATGATAACATATGAGAGAAAAAATAAGTCATTGCACAGAACAAAGGCAACAAATCATTGTCTTTTTAAGATGCAACGGACGGCTAACCAATAATTATTGTCTATGGATTCAGAAATCAAACTCCAAAACCTTTTGCAAGTGTAAGATAAGGACAGTGTGGATTAACATAGCCTGAGTTGTTTCTATTAGTTTGTCACCATCTATACAGATAACAGGTTTAGTGATTAGATGGCATCAGGACTAGAAACAGTAAAATAACCATAAGAGCAAACATAAGCTAGGGATTATAAGTTATGTAGAATCGAGGAAGTAAATCAAAACCAGTTCTTACTCATCTTGGTGCGTCTCACAGAAATTGCACAGCCCATCCAAGCACTGTGTAATGGTGGGCAAAGTTCCCACTTGTAAATGCATCTGTTTCGCAGTCACTGCTGATCCACCTCTCAGTATTTGATCAGTATCCCGATGAACCTTATTTAAATGATTGACAACACCATGTAGCTCCTCCCTGAATGTTTGAACCAGTATTATCCAACCAATTACAAATAGTTTGTCCTAGCTTTGCACTAAAAATGGTCATGACGCAGCTTACAGTGTCTTCCCCATAGAAATGAAGATGAGCTCCAAGCTTACCAATTGATGCCCCAATGGATCCTCCCTGATGTTAGGGACGCGTCACAGGACACCATAATTCTCAATGTTTTGAAGCACCTTTTATCATATTCATATATGCAAATGACAAATTGTAATTCCTCTAGTAGAATAGTTAACACATGCTCACAACTCATCAAAAGTACATTGAATGGCCACTAAATTCTCGGTTATATCAGGTGATATCACAGAGGAAAGCTCTACGCACTAAAATTATATATATCCATCCTTAATAAATCCTAATTTGGTCTGCATGGTAAAAAAATTGAAAGGTCATATTGGAAAGATACATCAGTGACATTTTGTAAAACACAAATGTTACTTAGTGGCATGGAGCAAAATATTGTTCAGATGGCATAGATAGATATTTCAATGTTTTAGAGTGGCATATAACTGATATCTCTTTTGCCATGACATTTTTAGAATTTTCAATTTTTGAGTGCCAGAAAACCATTTACCCCTTCATAAAAAAAAAAGAGAGAGATACAATTTTCGTATTGATAACATTGCAATGCCTTATAGGTCTACAGAGTACTAAAATAGAAAAATCTATGGCATGGACATAGCACGTTACTAATTATGGACGGAGGATTGTAGATAATTAAGAGTGAATATAACGTAGCAATGTCCTCCCACTACAGTTGAAAAAAATAGAACAAGAAAGCTATAACAATTTAGATATGGGAATACACCGGATGGGAGCGTACAGGAAGGTGAGAGATGATGCAGAGGCGTTGGAGAATTGGGAGAGGAGGCGGGAGTTGAAGTTGTTCCACCGAGACATCTCTTGTGCTTTCCTATGCCTCTGCTGCAACTTTCGCACCAAGGCCTCCATGCTATGAGTCGGTCCTAACAGTCTAAGAGCCTGGTGCAAAAGTAAAGATATACGTTGAATAGGCCTCTGAAAAGACAAACATTATATAAGAAACAACATATTGAATCAGTAATGGAGACAACTGAACATTCCAAATTTAACTTAAATAGGTAAATAGCACAAATTTAACTGAAACAAGCATGAAAGATGCATTTAACCAATTCCGTTGGATGCCCTTGCTCTTTTGTAAGATTCAATCGACGTGTAGTAGGCCACAGAACTATAGTCCCCTTCCAGAGGATACACAACAGTAGAATCAGGGCCACTCCTAGCATTTTTAAGGCCCCGTGCAACAATGAAAATATATATTAAGTGGGCCTCTAAAAAGTAAAAATACAAACACATATATACAACAATTTCACACTCAAATGAAAATTCAGCACACAAACAACGGCTACTTTCCCTCCCCTACTCTGGCGATCTGAAGGCGATTGGGATACCTCCTCTCTTTTTCACCGGCGGGCTCACCGGAGAATCCTCTCTCTCTCTTTCTCAGTCTTCAACCTCTTCAAGGACTGCTACTCTAGTGACGATGATAGCAGCTCAGAGTAGCGAGTAGTGAACTTCTGGAAGAAAACTAGTTTTCATCCACTACTACTCCACCAAAGGATCAGATAACATTCCTATCCTAACTTTCAGCATTTCTTATTGACTGCTTATATTCCTTTCTGTTTCTTTTGAGTGCATACCTTTTCTATTTTTACTCCTCTGGAAACTGGATGCTTCTCCTCTGCCTTTTGTTATCTTCAGAACCCATGGATTTTCTAAAAGGCCTTGAAAAAATAGGCATAGACTTCAGTTGTTTGGTTAGAAATAGCTTCAAAACCTCAGTACATTTTGATCCATCTCAACAAGACAAAGAATTCTTTTTGGTTATTTCATTTGCTAGATTTACCTTTCATCTTTCGGAGGATTCAATAGCTAGATTACTTCAAACTTTTCTAGGAAGTCCAGCTCATCTCCTAAGAGAAACAACTTTTTTGTCTTCAGATTTTTGGTAGCAACCAAACAGATAGGTCTTTTTATCTACAAAAGCGGTCTATTTAGAGATTTCGTATCGGCACATTTCTTCCTTTGGCACAAAGGTGGTCCAAATTGGATCAGAGAATATAACAACTGGAAGCAAGAATAAGATGAAGGCTGGTCAAAAGTTATTAGAAACAAATTTGGTAAATTAAATGCAATACCAATTTCAGTGAACCCAAGCCTTACACCTCGACATAGTTTAGTAAATCAAAATATTTGCCCAGGCTATATTAGACAAGTTAGAGGTTTAACTTGTTCTTCACCAGTATCTTAGGCAAAAACCCCCCCGATTACTTCTAGAGGAATTTTAGGACCCCATCCGAATGTTATTCTTGCTAAATTTTTCTTCCCGTTTAGCTGTCCGTTTAATTTCAATTCAGTTTATTGTTTTCATTGTCTCCAAAGAGGGGATTTCAAGAAAGAGCCCACTCGAGATATTAGATGTGGCTCTTGCCTCAGCTTAGGACATATATATAGCTAGATATTGCCCAAAGCAAAATGTAGATAACTCTAAAACCCACTTTTACCCCCATGCTTCGTGCAAACCAACTGTAGAGAACAGAATTTTTTTTACGAATAACCTATTAACAAAAAAGAATTTCAAATTAACCTGAAATTTTTTAAAATATAAGAAAGGACATCCCAAAATACCTTGACGGTTACTAAGCCAAATGACATGGGAAGATCATGGGAAGTGAGGGTCGTGATCTTTCATTTGACACCAGCCACTGACATGCCACTGCAGGAAAGTTCTGAGGAGGACGATGATGATGACGACCCTTTCAACCTAGACCAAGAGGAGAATTTGCGCAACAACAACGGAGGGGGGAACCTTAACCAGGAGGGGCAGGCTGATGAAGGGAACATAGACCAGGTGATGCATAACCAATATCAGAACACCTTGAATCCAGCACCCTTTCCAGATGCAGTATGGGACGCAGCAGTAAGAATCATCGGTGAGGTTGAAAACAATGAGAACACAGAAAGCAGTGACAGAGGCTGGAGACCATGGCCGGGGAAAGACAACTCCAACAGTTCCACCACTTTCAACTCAGGTTCTGATGACGTCACATCCAAAGGCAAGAAGATTCAATCTACCCAAAAGGAGATCGTTCAGGTGAGGTCAGACTCGGAACCAGGAACAAGGCAGAGCAAGCGACGGGCCATCAAGTATGGTGGTTTCAGAAAGACATATACTGATGCAAAGCATCTCAAGAAGAATGACCCAGAAGTTCCAGAGGTACCACCGGTGACACTACAAGCAATGGCAGAAGGATGTGGCATTGCACCTGAGCAAGCCAAGAAGGAGATTCTCTTCAACCCTAACATCCGATCAGATTGATGACTGAACAGACCATGATGACTACTCCGAGCGGGGCCCGTTTATTTTGTTTGTATGATAAACTTAAGTCTGCTTCACGAGGTGGGGCCCCTTATCTTAGCTTAAAACACACTTTATGCTTGGTGACCCAGCTACTGCTTTAGATCGTATGCACTATCTATCTAATCTTACTTTATCTTACTCTTTTGTGTTCACTGCTAAGTTCTCTTCGCTATGCTTTATTTATCTTGCAACTGTTAGTTTATCTTTGAGTCGGTTATTTTTTTACCCCTTGCCTATATTCTGTTTATAGCTGGTTATCTATTTGATAAGGTTCTCTTGTTGACTCCACTTTTACTAACTGTGGCTTTCTGTTTTTCCTAGAACTGATTCTAGGGTTTCTGAACACTTATCTTTAGTTTACCCATGATAGCTACTTCTAGAATTCTCACCTGGAACATTAAGAGGGATTAATGCATCCTCAAAATGGGATGCAATCAAAGGGATTTTAAACACAAACAGATTTGACATAATTTGCTTACAAGAAAGATTCTTTTGACAACTTTTACATTAGAATTTCTGCCCTAGATTTCTAGATAGCTTTAGTTTTATTCCAGCAGAAGGTATGTCTGGGGGTATTTTAACCATCTGGAACGGTAACTTACTTAACTTAGAAGGTTGTGTCAAACATAACTATGCTTTAAAATTAACCTCAAAAATATCTCAGGCACCTCTTTTTTTAGGACAATATTCGTTATTTTAACTCTAATTTTGCCTTTACGTCACTCAGTGTAACTTTGGATCAAAAGTTATGCAATATGCACTCTAGGGTGTACACCTTTAAGACCCAAGGACAAACATATCATTTCATGGATCAATTGGTGCTGTCAGAAAATGGTATGTTTATACAACTATACTTTTATGACATTGATGTCGATTTGGAACATAGGGTACGTCGTTCACCTGGATTAGACAAAGACATTTTAAGAAAATTTGTCAATATTCTAACTTCCACTACATATGTTCATATTTTTCGGAGTCTTGGTGCTGTTGATAATCTTGACCGGTATAATATAGAGCTTAGTGGAGATATTAACTTGGACCAAAGAGTCTATAATACTCCCACTGCATCCCAAGTTGCTACAGTGTGGGTTGAAGGAAGCAACATGGATGATACTTTTGAAAGAAGTATAATTGTTCGTGGCAAGTTTGACAAGACCTAACACATTGTATTATGGATTCTATGATCCACTTGCATACCCATTGTTATTTTCTCATGGTGAGATTGGCTGGAATCTAGGTATACCAGAGTAAGATAAGATCTTGAAGATACTAGAAGATCTCAGATAAATGAGTGTATAGACAGAGGTATGTTATTAATAAAAGTCAATAAAGTAATTTCTATAAAAATCAATAAAGTCAATAAGAGTAGTACTCTATTTTTATAATTATAATTTACACAATTGAAATCTTTAACACTGGTAGGTGCCGAACACAACAAAAGAAGGACAATATATGTGAAATAGTACTACTCTTTCAAATTTCAGATTTGACCAAGTATAAGCAATATAATATTGCTTGCAAGGCGTTTATTTTAGCAATTCAATGTAGACATGTACATAAAAATGGAGACATGTAGATTGGATTACTTCCTTCAAAAAGAAAATCAGGATCAGATATGTGCAGAGTTGTATTCAGGAATAATTGATAGTGTTGTTGTTGGTGACAAATGTAGCGACATGATTGGCAAATGTGTCGTTTTACCGACTTTATTTATTGAAGGTCCACGAGACATGTGATGTAGGTATTTTGATGCAATGGCATTGGTTCAAAAATGTAGAAAGCCAGATATCTGTTTGATAATGACTTGCAATCCAGAATGGGAGGAAATAACAAAAGAGATTGAACTAGACCATCTATCACAAGATAGATTGGATCTTGTAGCCAGGGTGTTCAAAGCAAAGCTAGAAGATCTTAAAGATCTTTTATTTAAGAAATACTTGTTTGGGCCTGTAGCTTTATATGTCTATGTTATTGAATATCAAAATAGAGGACTATCGCATATCCACTTTCTTCTCATTTTGAAACCGAGACATAAGATAACCAGCCCTGATTAGTATGATAGTATAATACTTGCCGAGCTACTAAACAAGCACAGATACCTTGATTTACATCGGGTGGTGGTAAAGCATATGCTCCATGGGCCTTGTGGTGCTCTAAAACAAAACAACTCTTGCATGTGTGATAATGTATGCTGATCCGATTACCCATGGTCATTCTTTGAAGCTATGCTACAAGAATTGGACTCTTATCCAAAATAAAGGAGGACGAACAAAGGATGTAGTGTTCATGTGAGAGGTGCCACTCTAGAATCCACATTTACTTATGAGGTACAACTGCCACATCAATATCGAAACCTGCTATAGCATCAGGGTAGTGAAGTATTTATTCAAGTACATTTACAAGGGTCACGACAAAACATCTTTCTACATTGAACAATCAGTGGAAGGTCAATAAATAAATGAGGTACGCCAATATAGAGATGCATGGTGGGTAGTGCCACAAGAGGCAATGTGGAGGATATATGGTTTTATTCTAAGTGAGATGCATCATCTAGTTAAACAGATGCAAGTTCATCTTCCTATCATGCATCTTTTAACTTTTAGAGAGTTTGAAAATCTGGAATATGTTGTTGGAAGGTCCAATTCCTCAAGGACAATGCTAATTGAGTTTTCTAAGACGAACTCTGAAAATTTAGATGTACCTATACAAAGAATTTCTTGAGCATTTCAGTTGGAATTCTAGCACCAAGCGTTGGATCCGCCAGAAACAAAGAATTGAAATTGGGTGGTTGGTGGCTACCCACCCATCAGAAGGGGTGAGGTAGTATCTTAGAGTTCTTTTGAATCATGTGAGAGGGGCCATTTCATTTGAAGACTTACAGACATATCAAGGAATGCTTTGTTCGAGTTTCAGAGAAGCTACTAAAAAACAACTAATAGAAATTGATGATAGTATTTCCGAGTCATTATCAGAGGCTGCCATATTTCAAATGCCATCTTCACTTCGTCGGTTGTTTGCAACTATTCTGATTTTCTGTGAGCCAACCAATGTTCAAGCACTTTGGGACAAGCATCTAGAGGATATGTCTGATGATTTTCGGTGTTGAGGTCATTACTTATATGTAATAGAGCAAATGATTCTAAAAGAGGTTGATGGGTTCTTACTGTTGGATCAAGGATGCCGACTAGGGGGATGAATAGGGGGCTTTAAAAACTTCAAATAAAAACAAGTTTTTATACCAAGAAGAACCAAATGCAATTTAATATAATAAAGAGAGAAGATAGAGAACAAACACAACGATTTTTACCGAGATATCGGAGACTCGCCCAGTCTCCACTAATCCTTATTGAAACAATCAAATCATTTGAGTTTTGCCTCAATATCCACAAAGGATATTATCATTAGTGGTTGCTCCTTGTCCACTCCGGAAAGGCGAGCACCGATGCCTTGTACAAGCTTGCCGAGCCTCTCCGACAATCTCCGATCCGGAGAGGTCAACGGCCACGCCTCCGAACCGTCTAGGTGAGGGCGCTCACCAAGAGTAACAGGCAGCGAGGTCTTCTCTAGACATCCAAACACGCATCGAGAAGCTAAGTGAATGCAAATGCAAAAGAACTGAAACTCTCGGTGGATCGGAAAACACTCGAACTTGATCAAAAGACCAAGATTTTAAGTGGAAAACTAAAGCTCAAGAGTGTATAAGAAATGCTACTGCTTGTTGTTTAAAACTCATGCCCAAAGCCCCTTTATATAGCCTCAAGAAACAAGTGAACCGTTGGAGCTAGGGCTGAAAATCAGCAACCCAAACTGACAATCAGTTTGCCTAACTGACAATCAGTTTGCCTAACTGACAATCAGTTCAGTGCACAACGGCCGACAAAATTTATGGATAAAAAATAGCTAGCCGTTTGTGGTCGTATATGGAAAGCTGAAACCCACAACTGACAGTCAGTTCGACCACAAACTCGACCAAAATCAAATAGAAACTCAGTTAAAAACCCTGTGGTCGAAACCCCAACTGACAGTCAGTACGGACAAACTGACAGTCAGTTTAGTACAAAAATTTTGAGCCCAACATACACCCTCTCTGGACAATTGTCAGTTTAATCAAACTGACATTCAAACTGACAGTCAGTTCAGCAAATTGACAGTCAATCTGAACAAAAACAGAGATAACTTTAAATCCAGAAATCCAAAAGAGGTGTTTAATAGCTCGTTTGAAAGATAATTTCAAGGGCTACATTTTTGTCAACAGAAGAAAAAATCATATCTGCCTAGATCTTTCTAGAAAATCGAAACACTTCTGCTGTCAAAAACTGAATTGAAAAACCAGATTTTTCAAATTAAGTTCAAACCAAATCCAACAAAAAAGATGCAATGCAATGACCTAAGATTCTCGGTTTATGTTGGAGATAAAGAGAGGACTTTCGCCACCCCTCTTTATAGTACGGTTAAAACTAAAAACAATTTTCCTAACCGATCTTCTCCAAACACTGAGATCGGTAAAAATAAAAAACAGATTACCTTAGGTCTTTTGCAGCTTCACGTTTTGCGTCTTATCTTTGCTCTTCTGCATCTTGTGCTTCACTTCAAGTCGGGTTCATCTTGACTATCTTGTATTTCTTCCCGAACAAACTCTGTATCAACAATCTCAGAAGCACAATTAGTCCAGAACACTTTGTTTTCATTAATCATCAAAATTAGGGTTAGGAGTGAAGGCCTAGATGCAACACTTACAATCAATGGGAACGAATGTCGCAGATTTGATCTCTCATCACTAGAATACTTTGCTAACTTGGTAACAATGTGTATAGGGATATCAATGAGGGGATGGCCTTAGGATTTGATGCGCATAACTTAAATCTCTATGACATCTTGAATGATGAACAAAGATTAGCTTGTGATGAGATATTGTGTTGTGTGACCAATGGATTAGGAGGTGCATTCTTTATTGATGGTCCTGGTGGAACCGAAAAAACATTTCTATATCGAGTTATGATGGCCAAAGTCCACTCAATGGATTGAATATGTATTGCAACTGCAACATCTGGTGTGACTGCTTCCATACTATCTAGAGGTAGAATGGCACATTCTAAATTCAAGATTCTGTTGAATGTGGAAGAGAACAGTTTCTACAATTTTTGAAAACAAAGTGCAGCTCAACTGCTTCGCAAGTCTGCCTTATTAATTTGGGATAAGGCACCTATTATGAAGAGACGCATTTGAGGCACTTGATAGGAGCTTGCGGGACGTTATAGGTTGTGGTGTGCCGTTTGGTGGTAAAGTCATGGTTCTTGGAGGAGATTTCAGACAAGTTCTTCCTATTATTCGCCATGCATGGGACGAGGACACAAATAGTTGACACAAGTTTATGTAAATCTTATCTTTTACCCTTAATGCAAAAGATAAAACTAACACAAAATATGTTCTCTAAATTTCTTCTACAAGTGAGAAATGGCACTGAAATAACTATCCAAGATGACTACATATGCCTACCGAGTGATGTGTTGCTGCCACACACGACTGCAGAGAACACTATTGAAAAGTTAATTGATGCTATATTCCCATTTCTTCAGTCTTCAGAATATTCATCGCCTTATATAAGTTCTAGAGCAATCCTTGCAACTAAGAATGAGTATGTTGATAAACTAAACAATAAGTTGATCAATATATTTCTTGATGAAAAGATAGCATACTACAATTTTGACAGTGCAAAAGATGACACCAGCAATCACTACCCGTTGGGATATTTGAACTCCTTGACTCCTAATCAACTTTCTCCTCACATTCTTAGCCTAAAGGTCAATTGTCCTATCATGTTGCTACGCAATTTAGATTCGAACAATGGTCTATGTAATGGTACTCAGTTGGTATGATGCAGTTTTCGTTGAAACACAATAGATGCTGAAATATCAGTTGGGAATTATGCTGGAAAGCGAGTATTTCTACCAATAATTCCTATAAATGCTTCAGATAATGGTACGTTGCCTTTCAAGTTTAAGTGAAAGCAATTTATGATTCGGTTAAGTTTTGTAATGATAATCAATAAAATTCAAGGTCAAACAATTCTTAATGTCAGAATATATCTACTGGAGCCAATTTTCTCCCATGATCAACTTTATGTGGCTCTTTCAAGGGGAATATCAGGAATTATGACAAAGGTGTTCGTCAAACTACAAAAAAAAAAAATACAAATTCAAGTGGTGACCTCACAAAAAACATTGTTTATTGTGAGGGTTGGAGAGCATATTAGATATATAATTGATCATTTTATTAAATTTTACATATAAGAAATTTAGTGGTATTTCTCTTTGATCATGTTTTAAATTATGTATTGTTTTTTTTTTGTAAATATAGGAAATTGGAAAGACTTCACCAATGAGTTGATAGTAAGAAAATATGAAGAGAATGACGACCACATAATTTTCTAGTTTTTGCTTCAATTTAAATTTATGTTAAGTTTTAGTGATTTATTTTTATATATGCCCCTATTTTCATTAAATATAGATGTAAAGAAATGAGAATATTATAGTTTTACAATCCCCAATTGGATTTATCTATGTTATGTGTTATGAACGTGAGATTAACATGCACCCACTTACTAGTATTTACAATGGTATAGATTCATCATATGAAAAATCATATCTAAAACTAATTCTATCTCTATTATGAAACAAATTCATGTCAAAAATTGTATACAAAATGAATTATATCTATGTTTTAATATTAAAAAAAACATCTTTATATAAAAAATATATAAAATTTTAAATCTGCTGTGGTGTTATGAACCCCACGACAGATTTTCTGACATGGAACACGCATATGACAACGTGAGCTGACCGTGCGACGGTCACCCTCGTTGGGCAATCACAGAGAGTGATGCGAATGGTTTATACAGGTTCATGTTTCAGTGGGAACCCTAATCTTGTTGACGCACCTCCGGGATAAGCCGATTGGGTAGGCTTTCTCACGGGAAGAGAGGTCTGAGACACGCCTATTGTTTTGAGTGTATTGAATATAAAATGAGAGTTGTTGTTACAAGAGAGAGGATACAAGAGTATATATAGACTCAAAAAAATACAAATTACTAAACTATCCTAAGTGCGACCGTTGGATGGAGGTCGTAGTGATCCTTTCATAGGGCCATGAGGTTCGGATCTTCGACACGTAGTCACTTCAAGTTTCAAGGCACCCGAGGACAGGGGTTTCCCGGGGGCAGTTATGTTCTTTTGCTGGGTAGCGGGATCCGAAGAGGACGAGACCTGCGCTCGGGAGACTACCGGAGAGGGCAGGGCCTCTACCCGGGGAATCGCCTAGAGAGGGTGCGGCCTGCGTCCGGGAAACCACTGAGAAGGACATGACTTCTATCCAGGGAACCATTCGAAAAACCAGATGCGTCTGAGAAACCACCAAAGATGGCAGAGCCTCTATCCGAGGAACCACTTTGAGAGACTATCGTTTTCGCCAACAAAATCATATAAAAACTAATCACGCAATTGCATGAGATTTCGACTAGTTTTCAAATTTTGTATTATTCTTTTTTTTTTTTGTAAAAAGTAGCTTAAAATCACGTATTTTTAATTGTGCATAGCTTATAAAGGACGCATCATCTTCTACATACACAAACAAGGAGTTGATCTCATGTCAAGCTCCAAACATTCTGAATAAAAAGAGAGAATCACAAACAATTAATCAAACAGGGTACACATTTTAGCATCTCCCGCAAACAAACGAGCTTTATCTTTGGGATAATCCCCTTGGAAAACTAATAAAGCACACATTTTGTTGGCCGAAAGTAGCGTTTCTCCTAAATTATTGCTGGGCACATCGCCAACTTCATCCTATCTAGCCAGTGTCATTCTTCGTCAAAGTTTGGAAGTTGCTTTGCTTTGAAGTATTGGGACCACCCACTGCCACATGACTTGGAATGGATGTATATAGCAAAGATCGAACAGTTACAGCATAACAAAAAACACCAGCAACTTAATCGATGTCATGTGCACAAAGACACAGTGATTTACATGAAAAAAAACTCCTGAAGATAAGAAATAAAAAAATCAACACAATCAATTCTCAAATCTTTCACTTCAGCAATGATGGGTACAGGGAATTCTTTTCTAAATCAAACTAGAAGAATTACAACAACATCAGACCATTCATCAAGAGATAATCTTGAACTAACATCGTCAACACATAGTTAAACAAATCTGTCGTCGACTTTGGATTTCGACTTATATCTCACACACCTGGAAAGGGTCATAGGCACTTGTGCAAACTGCTGTGTTGAGCCACAAACTCATCTCTATATATGAAGGGATTTAGCCCATCAATAGGGACCATATCTCGAGTGAGCTGCATTCCGACCAATCGAAATCAAACGCCAGCAAAAACATTTTTTTTTTTTTGATAAATCCTATCTCGTCTGATTACAATTTGCCTTACTACTTCCATTCAGAAACTATATCTGTATTAATTAACTTTGACATAAATATTACATGCAACTTAACAAAAACGCTTATGTATATAGCAAGATTGCGTACAACCAAATCATTAGTTTTAGGATGCATCGCCTATATATACAGAGTTACATCATCGAAGCGTACACACATGCATGATACTAAGCAATGATAAAAAGCACAACAATTAACTGTGCTTCTGGACGTAGGTACGAGTATTCCAAAAGGAACTCATGGATGCATTAATTGCTCCAAAATTTCCAGAAGGAACCCAGGCATCCATATCCCCGGTACCGCTGCTGCTGGTAATTCCCGCGTTAATGTAGCATCCGTCCAAGGCCTGCAGCGTGGAGAAGATGTCGTCGTCTATGTCGCCCGCCTCATATATCCTCTCGAAATGTGGTAGTTCGTCGGTGGACATGGCGACCGGGTGATGATGGGATTTGGTGGCGAGGCAGCCCTTGTCGCCGGGCTCGTCGTCGTCGTAGCAGTCGTGCTTGATAGATGCTGCTGCAGCCGCAGACGGGTCGAGCGCTAGCGGTGGTTGCTGGTCACAGGTGTGGTTGCCGATGTATGTGATTTCGAGCATGGACGGGTCTTGCCCCCACCGCTGCACCAGCCTCGTCGCCTGGCACTGCTGATCGTACTTGTGTCTGCACCTGAAGTAGCACCTGCACGTACGTACGTATATATCATACATGTGGAATTAATTGTCAACGCAAACACCCTAATTGATAAGAAACTTTTGGCTCGAACATATTAAGGAATGCAAGCATCAAGCATGGTTAAAGTAAGAATATCTTGGTGCATGTGTAACGTCCGTACCTTGGATATTTGGCAGTAAATATGTCCTTTTGGCCATACTTCCTCCACGAGTAGCCATCGTCCATGCTACTCTTCAGTACCTTTCTGCCTTCAGGCAGACGTGTCCTGATCAAGCACAACAAACTTGATTCCATTAGTTCATGTTGCAACTTGCAAACATATCTAGACCAAATATATGCATCGATAACTTGATCTACACATATGTTTTATAGCAGCAGCCAGCAGCGGCCTACGTACGTACCTTCTCTTGTAGCCCCCAGGACGTGGCGAGTGGATCAGCTTCCTCTTGCTGCTGCTGCTAGGCCGCTCCTCTTGCTCGTGATCAGCCATCATGAATGCGTTGGATTGCACAAGCATGATGGATCGAGAGAAGGACGCCGATATCCCATCGAGGAGAGCTCCTATTGTTTGAGAACCACTATCACTGTGGAGCAAGGCCTTGAGCTCGTTCGTCATCGTCTGCCCTTTGATAAGCTCGTCGACGACCGGATGCGCCGTCGACATCGGCTTGCATGAAATCTATCAATCACAACTCTAGCTCTCTTGAGTGTATGTATTGATTGCAATTGGATTTGGGAGAGTGAGAGTGGATAAGTGATATGCAAGGGGAGGTGGGGTGTACATGTACAGACATGCAGACTGACTAGTGGCTCATCAAGGGAGAGGGGAGGAAGAGGCCGGCTACATATGTTGTGTGTGTAAAAGAAAAAGGAATTGAGAAGCATCACGGAAATTATGTGACGACAGAGATGTGACGAAGCTTATGTGACGTCGCAGTAAAACCTTGGCCCGGCTGCCTTTACCATGGTACGTAGCGCTGAGCGCTCACAATCTACCTGGTTGCCACTTGCCAGACATGACTCTCCATCACCGGCATCCTGACTGTTTGCCAGAATACTTGTTTTCTTCTTTAGCATACAATAATTAACTATATATGTGAACAAATGTTTTAGCAAAAAATGACTAGTAAGTCATCTACAAAGTGTGAAACGACGTGTCTTTGCAACCCAAAACTACTTTACTGTTACAACGAATATGTTGAACTGCAGGTTATGTGCAACGGACAAAGTTGTAAGCATATTTGCCAACTTGTATACTTGTAATTGTCCTTATCTTGTGAGACACGAGAATCCGTACTGACACCTGATTTCCGTTTAAATTGATCAGTAGATAATAATTATTCTCTCTTTTTTTTACAACTAATAATTAATCTCTCATAAGTGTTTGGTATAGTACCATATCTTATAGGATGTTGACGTTATGGACATATGGAATATTTTAAAAAAAGAAAATTATAAATCTGATCTAGTGTTTAAAAAAATAACAAAAATAATTTTTTTTTAGAAGTGCGATTGAATCTAGACGTGACACGTGACAATAGAAGTGTGACAAATCTCTCTGCCGCCAACTAAAGTGTGACAAAAAATGGACAGTAAAAAAAAGTCAGCAGCACTTTGGGAGAGCGGTAGTATCATTTTTTATTTATTTTTTTATTAATTCAAATTCAAAGATTCATACAGAAAAATTTCACTTCTTCCGACATCGATAACTATTGATCTATAATTTAGATTGACAATCCGTTTGAACTCGTAGAATCGTGAAATCAAAATGATTAGGTCGACACAAACAGATTATCAACCGAAATTATATATATCACAAGTTATAACAATATATGATATATTGTGATGTATAGTTTCAGTTGATAATCCGTTCGTGTCGATCTAATCATTTTGACTTCACGATTCCACCAGTTCAAACGGATTGTCGATTCAAATTATAGATCAAAAGATATCGATGCCGGAAGGATTGAAATTTTTTTTTTTACAAATCTTTGAATTTGAAAAATAAAAATAATAAAAAATGTATGGCTGATATTTTCTTTTTACTGCCATTTTTTGCCGTGCAATAGGTTTGTCACACTCTTACTATCATATATCGAATTTTTTTCCGAATAACCCATATAAAAAAAATAATTTCAAAAATAATCTAAAACTTTTTAAAATTTCAAAAGTAGCCTTCAGTCGCGCATAAGCTAAGAGGACTGAACTTCAGTAGCTATCCCAGAGAGCGACTGATTATGTGGCACGCGTGGAGGCCCAGCTCAGCTTTCAGTCGCGATCTGGGGTAGCGACTGAAGTCTGGCCCGGCCCAGCCCATTTACAGAGAATCGGGTTCGTTCGGCCTCGTTTTGTTTTGAAGTTTTGCCGCGATTCTTACACTACTAGTAATTGCAAATGTATTATTTAACACAAAGCGAATGTAGCCCAGCTGGTTACGGGCTAAACTTCCCACGCTTGTGAGCTGGGTTCGAATCCCAATCTCCCCAATATTTATTAGTTTTGAGGTTTATTCGACTGCAGTCCTGGGCCGGGCTTATGCGCGACTGAAGGCTATTTTTGAAATTTTAAAAAGTTTTAGATTATTTTTGAAATTATTTTTTTTATATGGGTTATTCGGAAAAAAAATATATCACATTCAAATTTAATTATACTTCTAAAAATTGTTATTTTTATAATTTTTTGAAACAGTGGGCTAGATTTGTAATTTTTTTGTAAGAAATTATTTATATAAAATATTCTGGACATATATGGTCTACTAGATAGAAAATATTGTGGAGGAAGTTTTCTAAGCAGGGACACTTGCACGTGTAAGAATAGTGCGCCGACATGGTCTGAACAGATAAAATGAATCCCTGTCAAGCTAAATTCCGCATTTAGTAAGCATCTAGATAGATGTAAACAGTATACAAGAGTAGGCTCCACCAGTGGGAAATTTGGAAAAGCAGTACCAGGTGAGAATGCATGCGCTTCTGTCACAAACGTACATTACCTTTAGAAAATAAATGAAGTCACCTCAATGCGAAAGCACTGAGTCTTGACTTTTGAGATAGTGCTCACATTTCACTGAAAGAAGTTGCTGAGGCGGAATTCATAATAATAATAATAATAATAAATATAGTTAAGGTGTTCATAATTTATATACTTAAATTTTTTTTCAAAAGAATGTGATAATCTAAATTAAAAATGTGACAATCTTCACTAAAAAAATACAACAATCTTAAATAGAAAATATGACAACCTACAAAATCAAACAAATGGATCAACCTAAAATAAGAAAATAATAAAAACTCAACTAAGAAATACGATAACATAAAATAAAAAAAATATCACAACCTAAAAATGGAATATGGGATAAAATAAAATGAAGAAACTATGACGACAACAATGAAGCATAGAAGGTAAAAAAATATATGGGGAGGGGATGATCTCACCGGAGAGGAGGTGACGGTGTCGTGCGGGGAGGGATAGGCGACGGAGTCGAGGCATTTTGAGGGGAGGAGTAGGCGGTGGCGAGAGAGATCGCGAGAGAGACCATGCGGAGGCGTCATCGCGAGAGGGAGCAGTCGCGCGAGAGAGAGTGGGAAAAAAAATTGCCTCCACAGGCTATTTTTTTCCCGGCCGATCCAGTGGGTTTGAGCCGGAATTTTCCCGTTCCGAGTCCAACCCAAACGCGATTTTTAACTGAGTCGAATTTATTTTAGGATATTGTCACCGGGCCAGATCCGACCCAATTCGGGACTATCCAAACAAACCCTTAATTCATGGGACCAGATTTGCCACGCCTTGAAATAATGACCAGGCAATAAATTTCCACAGATCGATTGCGACAGGTAGTTTGTCAGGTTTGACAAATTGAGTGAAGCATAAATGTGTACAAACGCTGTTGAGGCCATCAAGCATCTCAAGGCAGCAAGGATAAGGCCAAGAGTATTGAAAACTATTTTTCCAACTTGGGCCGTCAAGAGACTGATTCTCATTGTGACACCTAGTTCACTTCTGCTTCTTATTGATTGACCTCCAGTGTGAGTGGTAGTTACTTTTGTTTTGTTGTTTGCCCTGTCCTTGTCAAAGAATATTAAACTGTGCATGTCTATTTGGCCTAATTGTTGTTTTTATCAGAAACTAATTTTTAAAGTTTATAGTGAAGAATTCTCAACAACTTCTTATATAAGTTCGGAAAATTATTTAGTACCAAATTTGACATATAAATTTTTTAGTTCGTGTTGAGGGTACACGAGGATGAGAAGCAATAAAAGATACGTCATTCGAATTTAATTTCTCTTTATTAGAGGATTTCAACTTTGAAGAAAACCCCAATTAAAATTAAAAATTGAAGCCAGCAGATAGCATAGTCCATGGAGATTGAGGAGAATCTATGAGCCCTCAAATGACCTTAGCCCATTAGATTGATGGGATGCGACATATGTATAACCCTTCGAAACAGAGCCCAGCAAACCTCATTTTGCCATGAAGCTATCCTTGCGCTACCAAACATAGACGACCTCATTTCCAGAACTCTCGTAAGTTTGCAACCACTAGTAGCAAATGCGCATAAATCATCAGCTTTCAAAACCTAAGGCATTTATGTAAACTAATCGGTGAAAATATGTACTTTGCTAAATATAAAATTGTTTCATATATATATTTTATTTGACATATTTACAACATCTTATGATGATATGATTTTCTAATTTAATATCATGTCATATCTCGTGTGTCGATTTTAAGTATGATAAGATGATTTCAGAATATATCACATATTAGACTTGTTTGAAAAAATTTTCTAATTTGATATCATATCATATCTCATGTGTCGATTTTAAGTATGATCAGATAATTTCAGAATATATCACATATTAGACTTGTTTGAAAAATCTTATCCACAGATACACGGATCAAAAGATGTGCACTTCATTTTGTGTGTGCAACAGTTGCAACCGATGTAACACCACAAAATCTTGTGGCATGGAAGTCGACAAAAGATTAAGATGGGCATTAGTTGTTGTAAAAGGAATCTTCTAAAAATCTGATATTAGCTGCAGCTTTTATGGTAGGTGTGGTCAAAGTAAATTATTTAGTATATCATTTAATTAAATTTTAAAAATGTATTTGATTTTAAGATAGTAGAATTTGGTAAGAGTAAAGGATTTTTCATGTAAAAATCTTTTAGATTTAAAAACTAAAATAATTTCTTTAAAAAAATGACATGATGCCTACATTTGTAATAGATGTCCTAATCTTGCAGAGCAAAATGAATATTTGATATCATCCTTAAAAAAAAGATGACAAATGGTGAGAAAAATTAAATTTTGATTTTTGATAGATCAAAATGCTCGTTTAAAAAGAAAGGATTTTGTTACATTAATAATTCTTCTTCACATTTATCGCTTTCAAAATGCATTGCAAAATCACAAGATTTTTAGTTTTATGTGTAAGATCGAGGATGCCGACTAGAGAGAGGGTGATTAGGAGGTTTTTAAATTTTCTTCCCCACTAAGCAATTTCAACAAGGTAATTGTTTAAGCTAGATTATACAATGATGCTTAAAATAATTTAATCAACTAGTTGCATTCAACCATATAAAACATTTAACAATACATGCAACAATAGTGATATAAGCAATTATGTCAAGATGAATATAAAGCAAATAAGAATTACGCAATTGACACAATATTTTTACTGAGGTCTCGGAGACTCGCCCGGTTTCCCCTACTCCTCGTTGAAGCGCTCACTAGGAGTTTCGCTTCTATGTCCACGAAGGATATCTCACTAGGGTTGCTCCTTCTCCACACCGGATAGGCGAGCACCACACTTTTCACAATCTTTTGCCGGCCTCTCCGACAAACTTCAATTGGAGAGATCTCGGCTCTCCTCCGGCACCGTCTAGGCGAAGGCGATCGCCAAGAGTAACAAGTCGGATGTGCTTTCACTTGAACCAACCACGTGCTAGAAACTCAATGATGCAAATGAGATACTCAACACTCTAGCACTAGCAATCTAATGGAGATGAAGTGCACTAAACACTCACTAACTCTCCCTTAAGCTTTCTCTCAAATCCACTAAGAATTTTGAACTCAAATCTAGTCTCTAGATGCAAAATAGTAATTGCAAACACTTGGCTAGCTTATCAGCTGAATAATGAATTCCTTGAGCACCCCTAAATGAAGCCAAACACGAAGGCAAACACAAATTTGACTCAGTTTCTTGCAAACGGCTAGTTTTTCTTTGCCGGACAATGTCCGCCCATGACGGACAAATGCCCCCGTATGGATGCATTTGTCTTTGTTTCATTTCTCGGCTCAAAAAATTTGTACAGGCCGGACAATGTTCGGCCTAACCGGACAGATAGCCCCGGACGGATGCAAACGTCTCTGGTTTCATTTTGCAAAAGGCTGAAAAAATTTGTACAGGGTGGACATTGTCCGCCCATGCCCGGACAATGTATGGCCACTGCACACTGACAGTAAAATAAGCATAACTTTTGATCCAGAGATCCGATTGAGATTTTTTTTTGGCTTGTTGGAAAGATAACTCAGAGCTCTACAATTTTGTCAACAGGAGTAAGACCTAAAAACGTCTACCAATTTCTAGAAAACTCAGAAACTTTCCTACTATCAAAATGTCCAATCCAAAAATCATCTCAAATACAATTTAGGGTATTTGCACATACGGATTTGCCGTTTTCTCTCGGATATGATTGCTGTCACGCAGCAACAACCACACCACACAGGTCTGACATCCGATGGAAAACAGGTGGTTGATAGGGTTTGGTCGAGTGTACGCAAGCAAACCGAAGACTGGTACGACCAGTCCGAACTCCTACGACCACGCCCAAACCCTAAACAGAAAGCCACCAAACAAGCGACACGACCACAACCACGTATCAACACTGATACGATCAGAATATGCAAATACAACCACGACCAGCTCTAGATAAATAAACCAATTTAAACAGCTGGCGATCACGACTAAGTACAGTTTTCAAAATATTTTCTCTAATGCACCACAAACTACACTTAGACTCTCTAACAATGCAAGAGACGATGAAATGCTAGTGCAAGATGATATGAATGCATTTGAGTTTTCGCATTAGATAGATTCAAGCTACTAGTTTCCGACCCCTCTTAATAGTACGGTCAAACTAGTAAAAAGAATCCTATCAACCCGGTCTGCCTCCAAACACCGAGATCGGTAAAATCCTAAAAAAACAATCCTTAATCTTGGATTTTACCTTGGGTGAAGTTCGATCTTGTGAAGCTCGACCACTTGATGCTTGTCCTCGCAAAGCTCGACCTTGCTAAGCTTGACCTCGCTCGAGATGATTCATATCGACTTCATCCACTTCACGCCCTTGCTTGCTTTTATCCTGCAATCAAACTGAGACTATAATACGTACACTCAATGCACAACACTAGTCTCATATATGAGTCGTCATTAATCACCACTAGAGAAACTACTCCACATAGGAGTTAGCTCAACGGTTTCTCTTTCCAGTGAAATGACAAAATCATATTCAACAATCAATAGATGAGTGCGAGATGAAATACAATCATATAGATCCGTATATGATAAGGACATATGACACGATCTATATTGCTCATGTTATAATAAAGATAA
The DNA here is from genome assembly GCA_019359835.1 of Pharus latifolius. Classification (NCBI taxonomy): domain Eukaryota; kingdom Viridiplantae; phylum Streptophyta; class Magnoliopsida; order Poales; family Poaceae; genus Pharus; species Pharus latifolius. Next base: position 72,563,756 of record CM033329.1, on the reverse strand, counting down.
GCAAAGATGACTAATATGATGAGCTCCCCCTCAACATATGAATCGATATCAAATCCACTACTGGAGTCATCAACCTTTAGGATTTATCTTATGACATTTCGATTTATCAATCAGTACAAGCTTGATGCAATCACCGAGCTCCTCCTCTACATATGCATCAATATCAAACCCGCAACCGAGGAAAACATCCAATTCAGGGTTTACCGATAATCAATTCAATTTACTTGTGCTAAATCAGGATTTATCTACGTTGTCATTTAATCATCAAATCTGACATTCTCCAGATTAACTTTAATCATTATGGATTTATCCAAATCGTCATTAATCATCAAAATCTAGATGCTTAGATCTACCTAGATCCAACATTATGTACTAAAAACTCAAAATAAGTCTTTTATAAAGATATGTTCAAAATAAGCCATATAATCGGTGAACTAGGTGTTGTAACATTTCTTACTTGAATATTCCTTGATATCAAATACATTTTTCTCTCTAATTAAACAAAAAAGGCTTCTGAAAATTTTAAATGATGTCAATTGGGTAAATGTCATGCATGAAGAATTAAATATCTTTGAAAGAAATGAAGTTTGGATGCTTGTTGAACCTTCGTCGGACCAAAACATAATTGATATCAAGTGAGTGTTTAAAAACAAGCAACATGAACATGGACAAGTAACAAGAAATAAAGCTCGATTGGTTGCTCAAGGCTTTAGTCAAATTGAAGGTCTTGATTTTGAAGAAATTTTTGCTCCTATTGCTCGATTGGAATCGATTCGTATTCTTTTAGTATTTACTTCTTCCAACAATTTCAAACTTTTTCAAATTGATGTAAAGAGTGTTTTTATTAATGGTTTTATCAATGAAGTTTATGGTAAGAAACCTCCTGACTTTGACAATCCAATATTTTTAAATCATGTTTTCAAACTAACAAAAGTTTTATATGGTTTGAAGCCAGCTCCAAGGGCATGGTATGATAGGTTAAATAATTTCCTCTTAGAAAAAGTTTTCAACAGGTAAAGTGAATAAAACCTTGTTCATACAGTAGCATGACATGGACTTTCTAATTGTGCAAATTTATGTTGACAACATCATTTTTGGAGGTTCAAACAAATAACTTGTTGATGCTTTTGCAAACTTAATGGCTAAGGAATTTGAAATGAGTATGATGAGAGAATTAAATTATTTTCTTGGACTTCAAATTAAACAAACCAAGCAACACATTTTTGTCCATAAGTCCAAGTATTGCGTGGATCTTTTGAAAAGATTTGACATGTTTGATTCTAAAACACTGGATAATCTCATGGCTACTTCGATAAAGCTTGATCTTGATGTCAATGGTCAACTGGTAGATTCCACAAGATATCAAAGTATGATTGGAGCCCTCATGTACCTGACTACTTTAAGACCAGACATCCAATTTGTAGTATGCAAGTATGCAAGATTCCAAAGTGCATCAAAAGAGTCTCACTTGTAAGCCATGAAGTGGATTCTTCGTTATCTCAAAGCTACATACAATTTTGGCATTTGGCATTCAACTTCTTCTCCTTTACAACTTATTAGCTTCTCCGATGTTGATTTTGCCGAGGATAGGGTTGATAGAAATAGCATTCGGGAACTTGCCAATTGCTTAGACTTTCTCTTACTTCTTGGTCTTACAAAAAGCAAAATTCTGTTGCTCTTTCAATTGCAGAGGCCAAATATGTTGCAGCAGCAAATTGTTGTGCTCAATTGATTTGGATGAAATCTACTCTACTTGATTTTGATCTAACATTTTCAAAAGTGTCTTTGTATTGTGATAATCAAAGTGCTTTGAATATTGAAAAGAATCCTGTTCAACATAATAAAACTAAGCACATAGATATAAAACATCATTTTATTAGAGATTATGCAGAGAAAGGAGACATCCACTTGTCTTTTGTTAAAACAAAAAATCAGTTAGCTGATCTTTTCATTAAACCTTTGGCTTACATTGATTTTTGCATGATGAAGAGGGGAATTAGGCATTATTCACTCAAGTAATATTTTTTTTAGCTGCTACGTTTTAGTACTTGAGCATTTTAATAGTTTTATTTGTCGAGTTTTCTTGAATTTGAGTCTTTAATGGGCAATTTTAAATTTTTTTAACAAATGTGACTCAATTTTTTTTCATGACTTAGGTACTACGGTTAATGGTTTCCTTGTCATAGAAGCTTATGGTTCTCAATAAATTTTTTTTTTGTTCTTCATGTTTTGAATCTTTTGTTTATAAATCAAGTATCCCAACCGCATATCAGCTTGGCATGGTTGTCCACAAATAACAAAAAAAATAAAATTTTTTGAGTTGGTATATTTCAATATCTATCTCTGTCAATCTGTTTATAGGGTTTTGATAGGTTGTTTCTCGAAACTACTCCGCTGACAGTTAAGGGATAATTAAGGTCTATCATATCCTTGTCATGAGTGGACATTACTCAATTAATGGAGAATCTCTGCCTAGAGTTTTATAGAAGTAAGCAAAAAGTTAAATAAATAAATAAAAGCTTTGCTTGACTATTCTATTGACAGGGGTCAAACAAGTTGTCACAAAAATACTTCACTAGCCCTAAAAAGGGTAATCATAATAGAACATCATCCCGACTATGAGTGTAGCCTTTTTGGAAGCACAATACTTCCATGACTATTTATTTTGTGGAACCATTAATAATGCAACACGGAACAATGCACTTTTTTTAATGGATATATTTATATGCCAAGATTATATATCGGTTTGCAGAGATTATTTTAGTATTTAGTTTCTATTTCAAATGATACTCATAATCCTGTAACTTTGATTAGTGGTTTTCTAATATTAAAGTGTGTCACATTTTTTTTGGCTAAGTTTTTGAAATTCTTTCAAATAGTCTTTTCATTGTGCTCAGCATTGTATTCTCTATTGCTTTTGATGTGTGTTTTGACAAAGGAGAGAAACTTGGAGTTTTAGAAAATTAGATAAATAGTGAAAAATGGTGAAATCAATGATTGTCAAAAACTCAACTTTACAAATTGCCAAATCAATCATCAAGGGGAGATTGTTGAAATATACACTTTGCTAAATATAAAATTGCTTGATATACACGTTTAACTTGACATATTTACAACATATTATGATAATATGATTTTCTAATTTGATACCCTGCTGTATCTCGTGTATTGATTTTAGGTACCTTCAGATGATTTCAAAATATATCACATATTAGACTTGTTTGAAAAATCTTATCAACAAAAACACAATGACGTAATCATATTATAAAACAGATATACAGATCAAAAGATGTGTACTTTCAAATATCAGAAATCAGCAAGTGTATTTTGTGTCTGCAACAGTTGGAACCGATGCCGTAACACCGCAAAATCTTGGAACTTTATAGAAATAATCCAAAATAAAAAAATTACAGAAATAACCCTCAATTACATTTTTTATGAAAAGATAGTCTACCACGTCTGCCTATAGAGTCCTGGAGACTCGACAGGTGACGTGTCGTGGTAAAAAAGGCGGGCTACGGCTTGACGAGCTCTGATAGCTCGACACGCCGTTTGTCGTGTGTCCGAGTCGCGACAAACGACTTGTCGAGTCACCGAGCTCAAAAAGTCCCAGCTCAAGTTAATTTATATTTTAATAATATAAACATGCATTTATAATTTATGCGGTTAATAATTATGTTTATATGAAGATAAGGTTAATAATTATTTATAATTAATGACAAAATTATTTTATTAATATGCATTTATAATTTATGCGGTTAGGTTACTCTATCCTTTATTCTGCAATAAATTTTTTTAAGTAACCATAAATTGCGAATCTAATTGTGACCCTAACCCTGAACTCAGAGTGGCGGAAACTGTAACCCCCTTTCGATCAAAAATAACCCTAAACCGTAAATCACATGAGTCTGGTTATTTTGTCATGTTATGTTCTTCCAAATTCATATGTGACATGTAATTTAGTAATGATTATCAATTAATTTATTTAAGTAACATGCATTTATATTTTATGTTAACGTTAGTGGAAAAATAGCATATAAAATGATGCTTCGGCTGAGGTATATTTGATGAGACTTGTGTGTGTCCCATCTATTCGGTGATGAAATTTTTTGAAATAAACAAGTTGCAGAAATAACTATATATCTTAACTTCGTCATGATTGCAAACCCTAACCCTAACTGTCCCAAACCCTAACCCTAACAATAACTACAAGCTATTAATTTATATTTTATGTGCCTACATTTATATATGAAGATAAGGCTAGCAACTCAAGTATTATGGTTTATTTTATTTTATTAACGTGCATTTATATGTGATGTTAACATTAGGGCAAAAAAAAACATAAAGATAAATTTATGATTCATAGCCTAGTTCATATGCATATAGTTAAATGGAGATATATTATTAAAAAAAGAGATAGTACATCATTAAGCGAATAACACTCAAGAAAATTAAGCATGGAAAGGATCTAGAAGGGTCAACGACGAGAAAAGCTCGGACCCAACTATGGATTCGGTATTTTGGTACGATTAGCTTCACTACAGCACTCTAATCTTTGGTCCTCTGTCAGTCAGTCTGGTGCCGAACGCCATTCGGCCTCACAGTAAGAGTCGATCTCGTCTGGATCTCATTTCTCCTGGAGACCGAATCTCCTGTGGTGAGTCTTTACTTCTTCTAGAAATTTTAAGTGTGTCTTAACCCTCTTGGACATCTCAGTATCTATCCACTGAACGAAGTTTCACTTGTGCTCGTAAATCTGAGGAACGAAGTTAATAAATCAATAAGCCAAATAGTGAAGAGAACAATAAACATAGTAGGGCACCTCTAACATACAGCGAAGTATAGTTGTATGCCAATTTTTTTTCAAATTGCACTAGTTATATTGTCTTCTATTTCCTATACCTAAATAAATTACTCTCTTAATAAATTACGATTTTATTATTTTACGCAAAATAAAACAAAAAATAATCACCTCACAAAACCTATCTCTAAAAATGACCTCGTCGTACTATTTTCTAAATGTTTTTATCTGTTCACAATTTTTAATCTTTACAAAAAATGCTCACTTATGCAAAAAAAAAAAAATTAACTAGTGGCTCAATCATACGTTACTCTCCAACATGCTTATTATCACTAATGACATAATTATCATAGTCATTAACATAAATATTGTTGCATTTAAATCAAATTTATAGTGTTTTGAAGAGTTTTTCTCGAACTATAAGTTTTATAGTTGTGCAAACTGAAAATTATGACTAAATAGCAATATATTACAATTTAAAGTAAACTCATATATGTACATACACAACTAATTATGACATTATTAGTTTGCCTCATTTGTTAACATATTTTTTTCACCCTACCAACCATTACATTCACTGATATTTTTTTCTTTGTTTCCGATGTATGTACACATATTTTCACACATAACATGTGGTTTATACCACTAATGATATCACTAACATAATCATTAATAAAATTATGGTTGCATATAAATGAAATTTACCTTGTTTTGAAGCTTTTCCCACGAACTTTTATTTCGATAATTGCACCAACTGAAAATTATGTCTATATATTAATGCATTTCTATTTAATGTAAGATAGGGTATGTACATACACAAAAATAATTTAATGGCATTATTAGTTTGCCTATTTTATCAATATGTTTTTTTCCACCCTAGCAAACATTACATTCACTTACTTTTTTTTTTCTTTTTTTGATGTACACACAAATTTTATGATCCGGGAGGATCTTCAAGTCCTGATCGCATATAGATTCGCGACCAAGTCCTGATCGCATACGGCTTCGTGACCTTAACCGTGTTCGGAAAGGTTTCGCGATCATGGATTGGTTCGCGACCATGAAAAGGAATTTGTTCTCTGTTCGGAATTGTAATCCGATCCGAATATATATAACTAAGCTTATCTGTTTAGGATTAGTTAGTTAGTTATATGAGTCTAATACGTTTAGGTTACTAAGTCTGATACGTACTCATACGATTGGACTATAAATACCTTGTAATAGGTCTAGTTTAGATCATCGAATTCAATCGAAGAGTCATAGAACTTATTTGAGTTTTAGACACTTATAGTTCCTTCGACGTAGGCAAGTGTGCCTAACGTTCGACGTGTAAAGCCCTCTTTGAAATAAAGAGTTGTGCAATTACTTTGGGTTTCGATATTTCCGAGTAAGATCCCGTTATTCCGCATATTAGAATCTGGGCGAGCCTAGTGCGAAAACCAAGACTAGGTCTCAAACAGATCATTTTACACACATAATATATTGTTTGCACCACTAATGGCATCATTAACATAGTCATTAAAAAAAGTTTGCATGTAAATGAAATTTACTTTTTCACGGACCTTTATTTCAATAATTACACCAACTGAAAATGACGGCTAAAAATTAATATATTTCTAATAAAAACATACTAATTACATATAAATTCAAAAAACCCTAATTTGTTGAATGTTTTGTACGGATGATACATAAAAAAAGAAAAATACCGAAATAGCAAAGAATATGACTTAATTACAGAATTGATCTCAGTTGCCACCCCAATTGGCGACTTACCATAAAAGACATACAGTCATCAGCTCGTCTGTCGACCAAAAGCTTCAATCGCCGATAACTGCTCGAAAACCAACTGGTCGCCAGACGAGTTGGCGACTGGTGGCTACTATATAGCGATCAAATACGGACCCTGGCGACTGAGGCATTCGAGCAAACAAAAAAAAACAGAGTGAGAGAAAAAGAGGAGAAAAGGAAATTCGACCAATCGCCATCTTGACTGGCGACTGGTTGTGGCAACTGATGAGATGGTTTGAGTCACCAGACCAGCTACCGACTGGTCGAGTTGCCTGAAAATCGCCAGTTGACTTGACGACAATTGCCGATTCTGCATATACTTTCTGTTCTGTATTATTTTCGACCTTTTTTTATATATACACTATCCGTACGAAAAATTCTCCTAAACATACACATACACATGCACATAACCCTCATTCCTAAACATATACATACACATGTACAAAACCCTAATGCCTACACATTACAAAGATTAAAACCCTAATTCTTCCCCATTATTGCAAATGACGTGATTAAAAAATATTTAATAAAATCTTAATTGCATTTCAACAAAAATTATCTTATTTTGAAGAGCTCGGAAGCCTCTACAAATTTGCTTCGTGCACGAAATCAATTTAATGGCTAGAATTTATTAGATATAAAAAATAGAAATGAAATAGATGAGAGGGAGAGGATGAACTGCTCTCAGGTGTGTGAGGGAAATGAGAGAAATGAGGGAAAGAAAGAGGGGAGAGTGGGGAGCTTGTCGAGTGCCTTTAGTCGCACAGCACGACACGTCAGTTGTCATATCTCCTGGATTCAATAAGTTGATGCAGTGGGTCATTTTTGTAAAAAAATAACTGTTGGCCATTTCTGCAATTTTTATTTATTTTGGGTTATTTCCAAAAAAAATTCCATTAGTTGTTGTGGATGAGTTTTGGTAAAAAAGAATAAAAAATCTGATATTAGCTGCAGCTGTTACGGTATTAGAAACGACACCACAAATAGAAGAGTTCGCTGTTTGAAGGATCATCTAGAGTTTCATTCGCGTATTTTGGCAGATGAAAATAGATTAGGCTTCCATCGCTATAGCATATTGTGAGAGATTGTATCAGATTTGATCAAAATGAATTATTTAATGCATCACTTGTCAAATTTTAAAGATATATTTAGTTTTGAGATAGTGAAATCAGAATAAAGATTTGCGTGACTCAGACGTAAACTACGGATGACATATTGAACTCTGTAAATATCTGATATTTTGTGTTATTTATTTCTTGAATTTTTTATTTGAATTTTCAATTCTATTTGATTTCATCTTCTTATTCATATTATGGCTGTTGTTAAAAAAAAACAATTCTGCAGCATTAGAGTAGGATCTAGGTGAGCCTCGATCCTAGATTTCCGTGAACTTTTTGTATGGGATGAACTGGTGAAGTATTAAGGAAATTTCAATCTTTACATTTCCGTGGTCTGTCAAGCACAAAAATGTAGCTTGATCTGACCATAAAGAACAACATACCCCTGCTCTGAGTCTGAGGGCTAGCAATGCATGAGCCAAGTACTACAGCGCCACCAGATATAACTCAAGTAGGAGCAGAGACATGCGAACTATCCGAATTCGCAATCCAACTTCAAACCCCAGAACGCATTTTCTTCAACCAAGATCATCACAAAAAATGGAAGTATTCGATGCATCTTGACTGACCGATCGGTAGTAATGTCCTCGACAACGCACCGGTGTTGGAGGAAGCACTTGCTTTCGTAAAATCCTCCAGCTCCATTTTAACAGGACTGTCATTTGTGAACGATGTGTCTGCCCACTGAAACTGGCAACTGTATGTCCTCCTGTCTGGTTGCTGGTTCACTCCAGATGGTGGTATGCGCGGTGATGGCAATGCAGCTGAGGACGAAAGGAATGTGTTCTGTTCGCTGGTGGCGTTGGAATTGAAGCAGATCGACACAGCCTTCCTCGGAGATGATTGAAGGGTGAGCTCAGGAGTATTGCCAATGGGCCTTGAGCTACTATTGCAGGTATGGTGATTGAAGTAAGTGACTGAGAACAATGGCGGATCGTTGCAGTCCTTCTGTTGGACCTGTTTTGTGGCAGGGCACTTCATGTCATTCTTGTACGTGCACCTGTAATAGAACCTGCAAGCAAATAGCACGCTGTGAAATCTTTGCCAAAGTGCTAACTACAAGTCTACAACATTGAAAGAAACTCCCCCAAGTTCACAGTAGTTTAAGACCACAAGCATAAGAGTTGCACCTAATAGCTTTTATGGTATCCCAATAAAAATAAGTGTGGTGCTTGAAACAGATTAACAAGTTGAGATTAAACTCATATTAGTTTTAGTTGATTCTTACTTTGATCTAATCATAGCTGCTTTTAAATTTACCCTTTGCACTTTTTAGAATTGCATAGGAGCACACCCCCTACATTCTGGTGTTTGTCTTTTTTGTTTCCCTGAAGAATTGCAGAGAATAATCCATGAAACATAGGTTTAGCACTTTCATATGTCCATCATGACACTTATAACTGTGCTATGCTCTCATGTGCCAATGAAGTGTCAAGTGTGGGTCACCTACACCACATACTGACAGCAAAGACTTTGTGTCTGCATCTGCCAAACCATTTCTTTCTGCTAAGCTTGTTGCTATTTCAATACCTGCCCACCTTGCCCATAAAAAATTTCAAGAAGTTGCATGTTTCAACACTTGTTTGTGGCTCCAGCCTTTCATTGTATTGAATTACCTTATTCCAAACAGTTTTGAATTGCATTTTAGAGCAACCCCGTGTGTGTCTATGGACATTTCCTATAACTTTCTTTGTAGACAAAAGGGAAGATTCAGATAAACAATTAAATCTTCTGAAACCTTTTCATCTGTCAACAAGGTCTACAGCAACTTAACAAGGTATGTGGGTGCCTATATCCACCCAGCCCAGTAAGAGATAATGAAAAATGTCGGCATGTTAAAATACTATTGATGGGAACTTGAAGCTTACCAAACGTGATTAAAAAAACTTGGGACAATTTGTAGCCTTCTTGTGAAGCATTATAATTCAAATGAGTTGCAAACGACAGGCAACAAAGCACTGCCACTTGCATTTTTTCTATTGTCGTGCTGAATGCCACCTGTTGGAATGGTATTCGCCTTGTTGAGTTGTAATTGCAAAAGTGATCGCCACAATAGAGGTTCTTTTTCCACGGTCATTACATAGGCATTATTTTTTTAGTTGGCAAACATTTCTTTTAATTCTGCCACTAAAACAATGGTTATGCCAGACACTAGGCCATTCTAGTTCCAACAGGCGAGTCGTATACTAGTACAAAATATTATCACCACAACAACTATCAAAATTAAAAATGATCTCTGCAACAGCATTCTTTGCACAAAAATAAATAAATAAATCCAAATACATTGAGCAGAACGACAAAATTTGGGCAAGCATTATGCGATGGTTTTAGTTTTGATGCACAAAGATTGGTTCTAGCAGCTGCATAAGTAACTTGGCGACTTGGTGTATGTACTTTCGAAATCAAACTTATCAAATATAATTAGGAACAGTAGTATGATCCACTAGAAAGAAACTTGCAGAAAGTCTCAAGCAAATGAGGAGATAAGGGGCTGATATGCTCCAACCCGTTACTTACCACAGGCGCTTTAAGAACAGTGCAAATTTCGCTTTGCTGGAGCATAGAAGCACTTGTATAATTAAACACTTCCTGTCTCGAAAATTGCAGGTACTGAATTGCGGTGGTCCACATCCATAATTTGGGCAAAATTTCTTTAGATGCATATGTTAAATTGCACATTTTTATAGCATAGGTAACTATTTGCCGAAAAAAAATTAAAAAAAAATCTAAATTACAGTCAAGCAAGCTGCATTTTTCTGAAATAAAACTGGCGGCAAGAGTCAACGGTTCATTCTGGAAGACCCATTAAAACACGTATTCAAATATAAAAAACTACCCTCTATTCACCTAATTAATCCACATATCTTAAATAGCTGTTTAATCTACACACCCTACAAATCACACTGATACTAGATCTACTGGCACCTAAAAATTTATCATTATCTTACTGTTTTACATTTTACAAGGAAGCAAACAGCAAATGGAATACGGAAGTTACAGTAGGCCCATTTCTTGCACAAAAGATATGAACAGAAGGGGAAAAAAAAGTTGGGAAAGCAAGGGACCTTGGGAACTGGGAGTTGGAGAGCTTCTTCTCGCCGTACTTCCTCCACTGGTGCCCATCGTCATACGGCGCATACGTACTCGCCGTCCATGTTTGCTCATCCTTCCTGCAGGTTTTTCATTATGTTTTATGTACTGTGCCATGCCATCCAAGATAGATACATGCATACACCACCCAACACAAGGAAGGAATTTAAGAACAAATTAATCGATTAAAGAGAGCTATGTATATGTATACATACCTGATTCTTTGTTGGGTTCTGGCAGGTCTGTCGGAGGCCAAATCACTGGAAGAAGATAGAACAGACTCGAGAGGCATGGCAAAGAAGAAGAAGAAGAAAGATGGAATTGTTAAGACAAGCAGGAAGAAGGGAACAAGCGAGCAATTGGTTGAGTTGTGTTTCTTCTTCACGTGATGGATATATAGGGAAACTAAATGCTATTAAAGAATGACGATGCATGGTAGGGGCATTCTTCAACGTTAGCACGCCTCGCCTCCGCATCACCACCGCCGTTCATGCGTTAACGGCGCTTTTCCTGGAGCAAACATGGATTAGTGAATCTTTTATAAGATTTGGCACTTTTTCCCACGCTGAGAACTATTATATGCCTACTTCTTCAATATTGCACAAATATCGATCTTATATCAGAAAGATATATATATATATATATAACAAACAAGAAAATCAGAGAAATTTCTCCTATTTATTTTCACAAAAATTTCTATACACCTTTCAGTCAAACAGTTTGAGGTGCAGTTCTAGTAAGAGCAATGAAGAACTAACGGGTGGGACAACAGCATAAGATAATCCGCGGCATCTAAATCTAATCTAAAATTCCAAATAAATTAACATCAAATGTCAATGCCACTCCATGTGCAAGAGGACAGCTCATGCTCCATTTTCATTCAGCCTCTCAACCTAGTCACACATAAACTATTAAATAACGGAAGGCAAAACTTTGTTTATTTCTTGCTTATCAAATATGGTGTTTGGTGTATCAATCCTGCCGGCACAGGATAACTTTTGGAATTAATCAATTCAATAGTTTATCATATTTCTTTTGACAATCTTCCAACAAGTAGTCTTTTTAAAACAGTTCCAATATTGAAAATATAAAAGAAAGAAAAGAAGGAACAAGTCTTGTTAATGACGTTAAATAGATTGCCATGGTAATGACTGCATAATGGCGAAATATATGTAATTGTGGCCATTTAACCTTTTCTGTCTTTCTTTTTTCTCTCTGTGCAAGTTGGGAGGATTTAATTAACTGCAAGAATAGGACTCTTTGATTGTTATATATGTGTGATGTGGTTCTTGGCCTTAAATCAATTTGTTGAAAGACAAACATAATTTTTTTACTCTTCTTTATTTCTATCATGATGGTGTAGGACCCCTATTTGCATCTGAAACATTCATATTTGTTGATGGATTATATTATAAAGAAGTATAGTTTCCATATACATAGTTTTATTGGTGTTTCCTCTTTGGTTAAGTAAGCTATATGCTCCATTTCCACATTAAAATGTCAAATAAAACTAGGTACAATTATGCTTTTTTTTTCATAATGGAGAATTGCACCAGTTCCATTGTAAATATTTCAAACATATGCTCACAAAAACAAGAATGTTTACAACTACCCTTTAAAAATAGATGGTTTAGTTTCCATGCCTCCAGAGGTACTTTAAAAATACACATACTCTTTTCTTTAGCAGGAATAACTCAAAAACTATCAAATTATTCTTTTTTTTTTTAACTTTCTTTCGAACAATTGTTAAAGATTTGATTGACTAACAAATCAAGGACCACAGCACCACAATGCAAGGGAAGTACAGCAAGACAATATATACATGTGGAATTTATTAAAGCCTTGCATGGCAATATTTTATCTCTGGAGCTTGTGGCTTTGGTCTTAGACGAATCACCTCATGCATTTTTTTTTTGGTTGCAAAAATCAGAAGAGTTGTTCAGGTCTTGAAGGCTTTGTGGGGACATATCCAAACAGTTTGAGCATAGTTTATTTAGGATTTGATGGGGTCAGGTCAAATTGTAACAGCTCCAATAAAAAAGATTGTCTGATAGACTATATATATGATACGATTCTGCACAAAATCCTGTCAGTTCTTCTTCCAACACATCTGCACAAGATGAACAGCTCATCCCTACCATTCGTTTAATGCTTCTTGCTTTTATCTTTTATTTTTAACAGGAAGTAGTATACTAATTTGTGTTATCAATTACCAAATGATGGCAAAACTGAATTAATTTAGAATTCTAGTCTAAAACTTTCAATTCACCATTCAGATTCAATAGAAATATAAATGTTTGTGGCTAACCTATTTCAGAGCATTTAGCATATAATCACTTCACCCACAAAAATTTATTGTATTTGATTTTTTACATTCTCCAATAAATAATTTTGATCATTAATTTTATTATAATATATAAGTAAATATTATAAAACCATAATGTTATAAAAGTATTTTTGAAGAGAAATCTAACTGTGTTATTTTTATATCACTAATCTAAATATTTAAAAATTTATTAGTGGTCAAAATTAAATAAATTTGATTGTATACATGTCAAAGACGTAATTTTGTGGACAAAGACACTAATTACATATGGATGCAACTTCCAACATCCAATAGCAACCTCACTTTGTAAAAGCTCTCTTATTCTTTTTGATTTTTGCTGAACACATTGCGAGGAGTCATAAACAATGACATGAATGCACAGCTGCGTGCTCTTTGAGTACTCCATACATAGCTCTATTATATTTAGAGCCTAATTAGTTGAAGAAAACAAAGACGACCTGCTTTGATTCGCTATATCTGAACATTGGTGTTAATACAAAGTGTGTCCATGTGGTGTTGCGCTGTTCCCCTCCTAGTTGCTCGTTCTCAAATGATTTGCAAGAAGAATCCATCTAATTCTCTATGGTACCATGGCTTTAGGGGTGGTTCTTGGAAGTTTAATACAGCATTAAAATACTTCCTATGTAATAGAAAACCTACAACGGCCTACCTTGCGCACATATTAAGAAGGAATTCCCACGTTCCCCAATAAAGATTTAATTTTTTTTCTTGTTTGTTTCGTGATATAATCCTATTTGCAATACAAATAGAGTACAGTTTATGGATTCGTTGAACAATTTATGGAAGGTCATCGAGATGACAAACCCGGCATCTAAATAATATCTGGTGTATATATATTGGTTTCATAATCCCACCACCATGAGGTCAGTCAAGTGATGGAAAGAGAGTTGAAATATGCAATTTGCTCAATATATATTTGACTGATATCCATATTTAATTTGATATATTTACGACGTATTATGATGATATAATTTTTCAATTAATATTCTATCATATATTTCACATGTTAATTTTAAGGTGTTTTTAGATATTTCCAAAACATATCGAATACTCAGGTTGTTTAAAAGACGAAGACACAACAATATGATCAAATAGTAAATCAGATCAAAAGATTCGAAATTCAAAAAATCAAAAATCAACGCATGTACAAAATGGATGTGTGCAACGGTACTGTTCAAACCGATGTTGCATATCTTGTTTCGGCAAGAAGATCAAGGAAGGATCACCATCCGCTTTGGATAAACAGGAGGATAACGATCTCATTAGAGAGAAAGCCTTCGATTATTCTCGTGGCGCATGCAGCTCACAAACCAAAACCACCATGGACGCCGCCGGCTATAAACAGTGATTATGGTTTGAGTATTCCGAATTTTTTTTTTACAAATAATCTAAAAAAAAAATTTTCCAAACTAACCCAAAACTTTTAAAAATTTCAAAATTAACCTTCAGTCGCGAGACGGGCCGCGCGTGACTGAATTTCAGTCACTAGCTGGGCTAGCGACTAAAGACGTGGCACGGCCCAATGCACCGCTGGTCCAACTCACGTGCCACATCCGCTTTTAGTCGCTAACTCAGTAATTAAGTGAAGTATTAATCTGTACAATAACAATGATTTTTAGAAATGTATTCTAACTTACTTGGTTTAGAGGTACGAATTTCACCTATTGGTCCAGATTCAATCCCACTCACAATGTTACCACATATTTAGCTGATTTTATAGTCACGCGGTCCATCTCGCAACTGAAGATTAGTTTTGAAATTTCTTTTTTTTATTGGATTATTTGTAAAAAAAATTTGAGTTCGAGTATTCCTCCATATAGAGTTTCCTAGACTATATTTAAAAGCGAGGAAAAATAGATCTAGTTTTTATTGCTATATTAAGACTTTCTGAGTTTGGTCCATGAGAAATAATTTTATGTATCACCTAACTAAACTCTAAAAATATAATTGGTTACTGAATTATTGGAAGTCCGAGCAAATAATTCGGGGGGGGGGGGGGGGGGGGGACTCCGTAAAATTTGCCATATGGATCATTTATTCGGTGCTGCAGTCTGTTTTGATTTTTCCTCCTCTCACACAGCCAAGATTTCTTAATTAGGAAGATAAATTGGTTTTTGCAACCAGCCATCTAGAATCCTGACGAAACTTAGAGACACTACAACCTTTCAAATTTTTTTAATTAATATTTAGTCTTGCATTGCCAATATATTAATTCATAGACTTGTGGTTGCCGTTTGATATTACAATAGCTTACGACTCCTCAGTTGGTGGATGAGAAGGGTAGTACAAAAAAAAGTTTAAGCAAAGACAAATATAGTTTAAAATATGTTCATGATTGGATCTAGAGAAGGACCAATTGGTCTTATTTAACATATAGCTCCTGTAATGAGGCTTAAACATGAACAATAATAAAGGTCCATCACACCGGTTGCTTTATCATTCTATGTTTTCAGAAAAATTAACTTCAAAGTATTTTAAATCTTACAAATCAGTAAAATACTACTCAAAATTGTGCACTTGATAAAATACCAATTCTGTTTATTTTTTTACTACTATGAGCTAACAGACGTTATACTGGACAATTTTATTTTAAGAAACAATAGCGGAGCCAGTAGTTGCAAAAGGCGGTAGAGGACGTCAAGGTTCCACCATTTGGCGAAGAAGTTCTCCATAGTGAATCCTCTCCGCCTCTCCCACACTGCACCTCCTAGTCCCTCCATGTGGGGGTGTAATCGGATCGGATTCGGTTGGATAGTGGTCATACCAAATCCAAATCCTATTAACTTTAATCGAATTCGAATACGAATTCAAATATACTTGGATTCAGATACGAATCGGATAGTTATCAAATTCAAATTCGAATCAGATTTTTACTTTATTCGGATCAATTCGAGTGTTTTTTTGGAAGTGGATGCGAGAGGAGGTGGTGGTAGGGAGGCGGCGTGGATGCGAAAGGAGGCGGCCGCAGGAGGAGGAGACCGCGGCGAAGAGGAGGAGGCCGCACGAAGGAGGAAGTGGCCACAGGAGGAGGAGGCTGTGGCGGTGGGGACGGATGGGGCGGGGACGAGGCGGCGGTGGGGACAGATGGGGCGGGGATAGACTGGGTGGGGATGGGGCGGGGACAAGGCGGCAGCAGGGACGGGGTGAACGAGGGACATGGGCAATGTGGAGGTGGCGGGGAGGCGGGAGGAGGTGGCGGAGACAGGTTGGGGACAGCGGGGACGCACAGGGCAGATGGGGGACGGGGAGGAGGCGGTGGGGAGGCTGCGGCGCCCACGGATGGGAGGGGGAGGAGGAGGTGTGGGCTAAAATAAAAACCTAAAATCTAAATGGATGCGGATATTATTCGAATCCGAATCCAATATTCCATACCAGATCTGAATCTAAATCCGAGAAAATAATCGGATATATATATCCGAATCCGAATCCGATTATATAATTGGATATCCAAAAAGACATCTGAATCCGATTTTTTCGGATTTGATATGCGGATTATCCAATTACATTCGAATCCGATTACACCCCTACCTCCATGCCTCTATCCCTTATTTTCAGTTCAATTTTGGAATTCATAGCCCAATTTCATCAACTGGAACTTGAATTTGTTCTCTGGATTTGTTTGTAGAAAAGGGTTCTTTGGATCCAGTTTGCTTGCAACGAAGACTTCTTTGGATTTGTTCTCTCTAACATGTACTCTGGATCCACTTGCAGCAAAGGGTGCTTTGAATTTTGCAAGAACAAGATCTTGCAATTTAAAGATTTGTTTTAATTTCATCTTGTTTGTTCTTGGATTAGGCACGAGCTACCCCACGAAGAGAGAGGTGCCTCCGGCTGCAGAGGTGGCAACTACACAAAGTGAACACTAGAGAGTTTGGGGTGGTGGTTGTCGCTCTTGGCCTGGATCTTGATGGGGACATTCTAGAGCTCACCACTGGCTCTGTTCAGCTTGTCAGCCGGTTGACATGGCGACACGGTTCAGCTCTTCGGCAAGCAGCTCTGAGCAACTCTTCAACGTGGGGGCTTGATAACATGTGTTTGTATGCTAGTTATCATGTGTTTCTTAGTTAAATTTATCCAAAATGAGCATATTTTCGTCCAATTATTGTTTAAATATTAGTTTGATTACTCCTAATTTTCCCTAATTCACTGTTTTAAAGGTTCAGAGAAGAAAATCACAAAAAATGACAAAGTTTTTGAGGAAATTCAAAGGATAATATTTAGAATACTAGTTATAATTAGTATTACAAAACTCTACAGCACCAACTGAACAAACCACAAGTCAGCAGAGCCACTTACGGGTTGGCTTACGAGTTGCTAACCCGTAAATGCAACTCGTAAGCGGTGCTTAGGGTTTACTCTTATCAAACAATTTTGTGTGGTGGCGGCCGCATGAAAAAATAGAACTCTTAGAACTATAAAAACAGAGAAAAATAGAGAACGAAAAGAGGAGAAGCACCCCATATAGAATGCCTAAGCATTCCGCCCATTCACCTACCTCTCCCTCTCTCCACCAATCCATACAATCTATCGAAGGCCTGGATGCAAGAGAGAAGACCTTCCTCTTCTTCCTCAATCAAGATATCAAGAATTGGGTGACAGTTGTCATCGAAGAAAGTGTAGGATCAAGGATGCCGACTAGAGGGGGGGGTGATTAGGAGGCTTTTAAAATTTCTTTTCAATTAAGCAATTTTAAAGAATAATTGAGAGACCTAAATTATACAATGAGGCTTAAAACAATTCAATCAACTAGTTGCATTCAACCATATGAAATATTTAACAATACATGCAACAATAGTGATATAAGCAATTGTGTCAAGATGAATATAAAGCAAATAAGAATTATGCAATTGACACAATATTTTTACCGAGGTCTCGGAGACTCGCCCGATCTCCCCTACTCCTCGTTGAAGCGCTCTCTCGGAGCCTCGCTTCTATATCCACGAAGGATATCTCACTAGGGTTGCTCCTTCTCCACACCGGATAGGCGAGCACCACACCTTTCACAATCTTTTGCCGGCCTCTCCGACAAACTTCAATTGGAGAGATCTCGGCTCTCCTCCGGCACCGTCTAGGCGAAGGCGATCGCCAAGAGTAACAAACCGGATGCGCTTTCACTTGAATCAACCAAGTGCTAGAAGCTCAATGATGCAAATGAGATGCTCAACACTCTAGCACTAGCAATCTAATGGAGATGAAGTGCACTAAACACTCACACAATCTCTCTCAAGCTCTCTCTCAAATCTACTCAAGATTTGGGCTCAATTCTAGCCTCTAAATGCTATAACACATATGCAACTCAATTGGCTAGGTTTTCAGCTGAAGAATGAAGTCTTTGAGCACCCAAAAATGAAGCCAAACACGAAGTATTTATAGCCTCAACGAAAAACTAGCCGTTTGCAAGAAATCGGGCCAAAAGTTGTACAGGCCGGACATTGTCCGGTCACTTCAGACACTGTCCGGCCAGTACAAAAATTTCAGCCATTGCAAACGTGTCAGTGACCGTTGGGCGAAATTTGTGAAGGCCGGACGGATACCATTTGTCCGGACAAAACGTCCGGACAGATGGATATGTCTCTGTTAACTCTCGGCTCAAAAAGACTTGTACAGGCCGGACATTGTCCGGTCACTTCAGACACTGTCCGGCCACTTCGGACAAATAGCTCCGGACGGATGCATTTGTCCGTTTCATTTTTCAGCTCAAAAAATTTGTACTGGCCGGACAATGTCCGGTCACTTCAGACACTGTCCGGCCACTTCGGACAAATAGCTCCGGACGGATGCATTTGTCCGGCCAGTGCACACTGACTGACAGTAAAACAAGCATAACTTTTGATCCAGAGATCCGATTGAGGTGATTTTTGGCTTGTTGGAAAGAAAACTCAGAGCTCTACAATTTTGTCAACAGGAGCAAGACCTAGAAAGGTCTAGAAACTTCTAGAAAACTCAGAAACTTTCCTGCTGTCAAAATGTTCAAGCCAAAATCATCTCAAATGCAATTTTAAAGTATTTGCACATACGGATTTGCCGTTTTCTCACGGATGTGATTTGTGTCACTTAGCAACGACCACGACCACACAGGTCTTGACATCCGATCGAAAACAGGTGGTCGATAGGGTTTGGTCGAGCGTACGCAAGCGAGTCGAAGACTGGTACGACCAGTCCGAACTCCTACGACCACGCCCAAACCCTAAACAGAAAGCCGCCAAACAAGCGATACGACCACGACCACGTATCAACACTGATACGATCAGAACATGCAAATACGACCACGACCAGCTCTAGATAAATAAACCAATTTAAACAGCTGGCGATCACGACTAAGTGCAGTTTTCAAAACATTTAATCTAATACACATGAACTACACTTAGACTCACTAACAATGCAAGACACTAGTGCAAGATGATATGAATGCATCTGAGCTTCCGCACTAGATAGATTCAAGCTACTAGTTTCCGACCCCTCTTAATAGTACGGTCAAACTAGTAAAAAGAAACCTATCAACCCGGTCTGTCTCCAAACACCGAGACCGGTAAAATCCTAAGAAAACAATTCTTAATCTTGGATTTTACCTTAGGTGAAGTTCGACCTCGTGAAGTTCGACCGCTCGACGCTTGTCCCCGCAAGGCTCGACCTCGCTATGCTTGACCTCGCGAAGCTCGATATGTCTCATATCGACTTCATCCTCTTCACACCCTTGCTCGCTTTTATCCTGCAATCAAACTGAGACTAGAACATATACACTCAATGCGCAAACGTTAGTCTCATTTGCAGTTCGTCATTAATCACCACCAGATAAATCACTCCACACAGGAGTTCACTCAACAATTTCTTTCTTCGGTGAAATGACAAAACCAATTTCAATTGAACAACAAATGAGTAATGGATGAATCTCACAATCATATAGATCCATATATGATACAAGAAATGCGCACACGATCCATACTACTCAAGTTATGATATCAATCAATATGGATGACTAACATCATGAGCTCTCTCTCAATCATACATAGAGATATCAAATCCAGAACACGGAGTCATCAACCTTTTGCACAGACATGGATAACTAATCATCCTGAGCTCTCCCTCAACATGTGCATCGATATCAAATCCACAACTGAAGTCATCAACCTCAAGATTTAACATATAACATCTTGATCAATCAATTAGCACAAGCTTGATGCAACCACCGAGCTTATCCTCTACATATGCATCAATATCAAACCCGCAATCGAGGAAAACATCCAATTCAGGGTTTACCGATAATCAATTCAATTTACTTGTGCTAAATCAGGATTTATATAAATTGTCATTTAATCATCAAATCTGATATTTGCATATTAACTTTAATCATCATGGATTTATCCAAAACGTCATTAATCATCAAAACCTAGATACTAAGATCTACCTAGATCCAACAGAAAGCAACTGTACATCGAACACCTCTCTATTCTTCATGTTATATTCAATTCTTTCATATTTGATGAGTTGTAATCTTCTTTTGATGGAGTAAAATCTTAATTCTTGGGATGGGGGATCTTTGATTGTTGCTACTTTATAGATTAATATATTTTGATGAGCTTATTAGTTTATCTTGGTGATATTCTAATTGATGCTTTAATTCCTAGATTAATTGAATGACCACAGTTAATTTTAATTCTCAATTAATTCTCTCAAGGAGTGAAAATGGATGAAAAATTAGCGGATCCTCAATCAATAGATATTTAGAAGGTTAATTGTTAGACTTCATTAGTGACAACATGAACAATCTAATAATTAATTAATTAAGTGAAATCACAGTTATTCTTTAACTCTAATGCTTAATCTAATAAAGCGGTGACATCACGAAAGCGAGACACTCTATTAGAGAAGAGAACTATAGTGACGTCACAAAAGTGGAATGTCATTATCTTCGTAGAATAGGTTTTTACCAAATAGTGAAATAAATTTTGTTTGATTTCTATTATTTTATAATTGGTAATCATATTAAAGATGAACTCTACCCAAAAAAAAGCTTGCATTATCTCATATCTTACTATCTTTTAATCTCGCATTCTTGTTTCTTTACTTTTATCTATTAATCTATGCAACAAAATCCTCAAAAGAATCATTTAACTTAATTAAATTTCATATAATCTAATATTTAATTATCTGTGGATAAGATATTTTACTTATAGAAAAACTGCGATCCACCCATGCGCTTGCGGGCTATCAGGGCCGTTCATGCAACACATTAGCGGCGATGGCAGCACATAATTGACTTGATGTGGCCACAGCTTGTAGAAGTGCTATGGAGCTTGTGGCCGCCGCCACAGAAGTCCAAAAAATTCCAAAAACGAAACATAGTCTTCTCCCTTCTCTAGAGCTCGTCGTCGGCTCCGTTCAGCTCGTCAGCAGGTCAACGTGGCAACTCAGTTCAACTCTTCAACGCCTGGCTCAGAGCAACTCTTCAGCGTGGTGGGCCATTCGTGCAGCTCATTGGTGCGCTGCACAGCGGTAACTTGGTTCCTGCAGCACATCGGCGGTGAGGGCACCACATTGTCGACCAATCAGGCTAATTCACCAAAGGACAGTATTGTCATTTATAAAAAATGAACTCTTTGACAGAGTTGAAAAGTCACAAATCGCTAATGGATTCTAATGACAGTGTAAAAAAAAAGCTAACAGAGAGTTTTTGGTCGGATATTTTTATAAGCCCGCAATTTTGAGTGGTATTTTATTAATTTGTAAATTTTGGAAGGCTGTGGAGTTAATTTTCTGTTTTCTTTTATTCAATTATGTGACAATTGATCTTGAATTTTAAATAGTTATGACAGGTACACAAGATTGAATGTATTAAATTTCCTTCTAATGAGAAAATACAACAGTTTAAAAACAAAACTTTTTTCCTAAGGCATCATTTGTTGATTTTATTGAACATAATGGGCCTATTCCTTCAAGAATCAAGAGACAATTTCATTGCTCAGTAAATCCATTTGGGCTATTCTGAATGTTGGGCCTAGCCCATTTAAAGACGCATGCATAAGATTTTCTCACTTCAGTCTTAAACTCTTAATTATTTCGCCTGCCCTTGACTGATTTCTAGGTCTATATTAGGACTTTTGTTTACCTGTATAGAGTAACTTCCTCAATTTGCAACATGTAAGTTCATCTGAATTATGTTATTTATACATCTAATATGATTAAATTTTATTTGTATAGAAAATGAATAATTTATTGATTTGAACTAAATTTAAATATGAATTTTATTTGTGTAGATAATATCTGTATAAATTTCTAGACAGTCAAGTTTGCAATTAAATTTGTACGTGAACAAAAACTTTGAAAGGAAGCTTTTGGTTATTATGAATACCAGAATATTTGGACCCCAATGATCAGCAAAACATCGTGAGACAATCTCTTCAATATATCCATGTCTGTGAACTATTGCCCCCTTACAAGTTGAGAATTTTTTTTAACATAAATCACTGCAAAAATAAAATAGTGAAACTAATTATAATAAAATGAAATTACAAATCTAATATACCACGTCAACTTGTCGCGGCTCAGCAAGCCTGTCGCGACAACTTACTTCGGTTCCAAGCCGCGACAGTATCTCTCAGCAAAAGAGTGTATTAAAAAAGACATGTTAGCCTATAGTAACTTGAAGCTACAACAAGTCTCAGATGGTTGAGCTAGGCTCAATGGCAGCTCAGAGACTTGTCACGGTTTGAAACCATTAGTATGTCCAAGCAAACAATTATTAACACATATGACAGAAATTTGCTTATACCTTTTAGTGATCTAACGAGACTATAAAGAGATAGTCAAATCATCTTCCTTCATATGATCGTAGGACACCACGGGAACAGATAATGAGGAAATCTAAGATATTATAGACTTAGTCTAACCCTTACAGACGTTTGTCCTGTAGTTACGATTACTAATCTTTACAATCGTAAAAAGAGTTCACAGTCGAATGGACTCTGTTATCTATGATCACCCTGATCATAGAGATAAGATCGTAGTCGATACACGACCAAATATATACACGACCAAATGTACATTGTCGGTGAACCAAAACCTGGAAGCGCTTATGAGACAAATAGTTGGTCGAGAACCCATTTGCCAACCACAGTCTAAAGGCCTGATGGTTATGTCTATTCGACCAAATCTGGTGGTTATGTGTATCGACCATACCCAGTAGTGGTATATATTCCACCACAATCTTTGATACCATAACCCTTTATTTCTCTAGGAATATCATAACTCTCAAATATGGTAACCGTCAAGAAGATAAATGCACAATCATTCATAAACATGCAGACACTCATAATTATACATCAATGACCGGAGCACGCCCTTCGCCCCGCGACCCTTCAATTATGTAATCGATGACCTTTGACAAGCTATAAAAGAAAGAGGTCGAGGTAGAGAAGGGGATGGAGTCCTCAACAACAAAAGAGAAGGATACGCAGCCAATAGAGGTTGCTAGAGAATAGAAAAGGAGTTTTTAGTCCATTCAAGAACAGCTCTTATTTTTCTCTGTAATCCTTTACACTCTTAGTGAAATCACAACAAAAGTAGAATTATTACTCAGTCTTCAAGGTCTCGAACCTGTATAATTTTTGTGTCTCTGATGCATCTATATTTGCGGTATTTCCTCTAGGTGATTTCTAGAAGTGCTTCCCTACGTTAATATTAAATCTTGTATAAGTTCGGTTTGGAATCTTGTTCCAATTGTCTACAATATACATGCAAACGGTTATCATACATATACAAATAATTACTAACAAAAACACGCAACCATTATCATACACATGCAAACAACCGAACCGAGTCGACCCGAGCCTTGTCGCGGGTCCAAGCTACAACAAACTATTTTTTTTTTTTATATTTTCAGTAGAGGGGAGATACTGTTGCAGCTTGGAGGCGTGTCAAGCCGCGACAAGTTGATGTGGCAAGTTAGATTTGTAATTTTGTTAGACTGTGGATTAATTTCGCTATTTTATATTTCTATTGAATTATTTAAAAAAAAATTCTACAAGTTGACAAGATACAAGAACTATCACACTATATCACTGATTTAGATTTTCCTTTCCCATGTCGAAGGAATGGGGGCAACGTGCCTTTCGAAGCATATTAACCATACAATGGAGATATGAATAGCTAAAATTAAGGTAGGAGAAAGCTAGGTTATAAATATTAGAATCGGTCTTTTATTTTATCTACAAGAATTTAAATTAAGAAAGAGATTATTAATATTATTTCTTGTCTTATGTGCAAGAATTTGAGTTAAGAAAAAATTATCTTACAGTTTCATTTTATCTTTTAGAATTATGTCTATATAAGAGTTATATTTTTTGCAATTTTGATGTGCTTTCATCTAAAATAAGTCTCTTTTTTTTATCTCTAACAAGTGATATCAGAGTGTTCGATCCATTGCCCCATGAAACTTTGAACGCATATCCTTCTTTCTCTTCCTTCTTTCTTGTTGTTGGCCATCGTTGATCTCTACTCTTTTCAAACTCTCAAAGCTTCATTGAAAATCAGATCTATTTGTTGTTGTGCAAGTGTAACAGATCTATTGGTTTGTCCTTTATTGCTCTTTGTCGCAACTTCTTTTGGTTGATTTTGTCGACTTATTGATACGATAATTTATTATGTGAGTTTTTTATTCTGCTGAAGAACTAATTAACCCATCACGAGTTGTCCTCATATAGTGAAGTTTGATCGAGCAGGTGACTTGCATTCATTGCATGTTCTTTTGATTGGAGTTTTTGGGTCTAAGGATGGTTATTGGTTCATGAGTTTTCCTCCAATTATGTTGTTTTGAGCTATTTGATATTTTCATTTGGGTCGTGTTGCGTTTGAACTAATTCATATTTCACAACAACAATAAAATTTGGTATTTCATGTTTTGCACTATGGTTTTGCAATCTTGAAGGTTCATTTATTATTTTATTTAGTGTTAGGAGATATGGAATATGAAGAATCACATAATTTGGAAGCAGTATCTTTATCTACAGTTGAGCTGTTTTCTTTTTTGGATAAGATTGTTAGAGTTGTCTCTTATCTCATGTATAAGAGTTTAAATCAAGGAATAGATTGCTAAGATTATCTCTTGTATTATCTATAAGAGTTTGAATTAAGAAAGAATTATCTTTTTTTTTTTCGTCTTAGTTAATTCTAAGTTTTCAAAAAAATTTTATCTCTGAAATTTAAGTCTATAAAAAAGTTGTGTCTTTGTAATTTTGGTATGCTTCCTTCTTAAATAAATAGCTCCTATTTATCCCTAACAACAAACAACTTATAAGAAATGCCTAATATCTTAAACTCTCATATATCTTTATTGGAATGCTTGATTTATAGGTTTTATTTTCTCCTTTTATGTGTACTTTTATGTTTTTTCTTTGAATTATGAATTTCTGTGATTTATATCAAATATTCTAGTTCGCACACTCAAAAGGATGATATTAAGATAGATATACAAAGAGCAAACATACAATTAATTAGTCAAATCCAATGAAGGGGTTATATGGAGCACGCTGTCCATACGTTTCTTGCTATTATCTTTTGATCGGAAAGACGGCACTTCCGTATTCAATACAGTTTGACTGCTCATTGCGACAGCTTGGAACCTGCATATTCAGTCCAATGTATGCATTTATCATGTATGTATACACTTAATTTGCCTTTGGAATATATGTTGTTTCATCGCCTGTACCGAGTATCTGTGAACATATATGCAATACGGCTGACGAGGTAGCCGCTGTCATGATGCACGTATGTATCATATTATGCATCTCACACAACCACACAAGTTTCCGCAGCTCCTTCGTTCACAAGAAACATCTAAGAAAATATTCAGCAACTCTGACTCTAGTGGCTCTGGAGGGGGCAAGGCTTAATTAGCTCGCTTTTGAGACTAAGACATGACATGAATTTAGCTATGGGCCTATAATTATGAAATGGAAGTTAGCTGGACATAAGAGGGGAAAATAATTACAAAAAACAGAAGTCTACATGCTGGACCAACATATCAAACTCGTCGTGGCCGCCCAATCAAGGACCAGAAAACTCACCATTTACTAGAAAACTTAAGACTAGTTCATAAATATTTCTTGCAATATTTTATAATTTTCGAAACATGTACACTACTTTATTATTCTGAAAATTATCTATTACCTCAAATATTTATATAATCAATGATGATGATAGAAGACAAAAATAATACACATGATACATAAGTTAAAATATAAAAAATGATAAGTGACGACAGTGACACATACAAGTGGCATTGCCATCACCACTACTTGTGGCCATTGTTTTTTTAAGATATTATTTGATTTAAGGTATTTTTTTTTCAAAAGTGAAGTCAAACAAAGAATTTTTTTTATGTAGTGGGAGCTCAACACGGTTTCACGTTCTATTTCACTATACACTGGGGGTTCTTTTCACCTTTCCCTCACGGTACTACTTCGCTATCGGTCACCAAGGAGTATTTAGCCTTGCAAGGTGGTCTTTCCTGATTCACACGGGATTCCACGTACCCCATGCTACTCGGGTCAGAGCGTAAGCTAGTGATGCTTTCGGCTACTGGACTTTAGCCATCTAGGGTGCGGCACTCAACCGCTTCGCCTAACAGCACAACACTTGTATTACTCTCCCACAACCCCGTTTTCACAATTTTGGCTGC
Source organism: Pharus latifolius (assembly GCA_019359835.1). Taxonomy (NCBI): domain Eukaryota; kingdom Viridiplantae; phylum Streptophyta; class Magnoliopsida; order Poales; family Poaceae; genus Pharus; species Pharus latifolius. The sequence continues at coordinate 72,536,937 of CM033329.1, read as the reverse complement.
TTCCATTTCGCTCGCCGCTACTTAACAACAAATGAATGGAGGTTTAGTTACATAATATTACAAAAGTTTAGATTTAGAAAAACATTATTGAGCGTCCCAACAGTATGTGAACCAGACTCCACATGTTATTCTCACAATCAGTGTGGTTTTGTTAATTAGATATTTATTTTTATATTATTATATAGATAACTTGTTATAAATAAAAGAAGATATATGTTCATTTTTCCTCTCGGGAGAACATCCCACTACGATGGACATATTGATGTGTTTCTTAGGACCCTCACACTGCCATATATACACGTAAGTCTGGGAAAAAAACTGCACAAGTAAACTTAAACCTAATGGATATGAGTACTGATTTGAGAGAGATATTAATGCATGCTTCTTTATTTATCATCCAACAAGATAATTGGTAGATAATTCTGGTTTGATGTTTCATATACAATTGTAGTCTTGATGACTTGCTAATTAACTCATATGTCACAACTCAAAGGCAAGAACTCTTAACTAGCTAGGTCATCTATAGCTTAAAACAAGTCTATTCCCATATGTACATGGGGCTTTCTTGCTCGCTTCCCATCGAGCCACCCATCTCCCAATCCTCAGAGTCCAATGGCAGGTTCATAGTGACCTCAGCCACCCCTCCCATGTCGATGTCGGCCGAGAAGTACTCCGGCATGTCAGACACCGTGAAGAAGTTTTCCATGATTTGGTCTTGAGCTTGATCATGGAGTTCACTAACGAGCACTGGGCTATCGCAATACTGGTTATGAGTGATGGTTGCCACATTGTGATGAGCTGTCTCGACAACGTATGGCCAGAACGTTCCTTCGCTCCGGCAATCGTGATGGCCGTAGTAGTCGACGTTGAACAACTTGGTCGTGCAATTTTCCATCTGTTGCACTGTCTTGGTCGCTGTACACCCCTGCCCTTTGCTATTGGCGCATCTGTAGTAACTCCTGGTTAAACATACAATATTGCTCAACTTAGCATGTGGATCCTTACAAATTAATGGGCATCCTTCAGATAAAATTAGACTAATTTTGAGCTTTGGTGTGCAGTGCAGAAGTTATGCATGTAAATTAGAACTCAACACATTGCTATATTGTGATTTGTTAAGTGTTTTTTTTTTTTTGAAAAACTGATTTGTTAAGTGCTAAGTATGTATATTCTTTTATACCTAGAGTATTTTGCTTTGGAGATCCACTTCTGCCCATACTTCCTCCATTGATGTCCGTCGTAATATGGTGTTTGTGTTACTAGCGAACCTGTGTGGTGTGTATTCTTCCTGTGTAATTAATCACATGAATTAATGAGCTCCAATAGTGTACATGCAAAATATGATTAATTGGAAAAACCCCCAAAAGTAGAGTGATACCTTCTCTTATTCTCCACAGTATGCTTAATTCTATCTTTCCGTTTATCTCCGGCGAGACGAGTGTGGTTGCCATTGCTGACATCAAGCTCCATCAAGGAGATAGTCTTGCTTGAGCAACTCAATATATCTTCCAACAGCTGATGAACAAGCAGCTTCTTGTGCCCGTCATGGGCTTGAAGCATTGGCATCACAGTGTCTCGGAGCTCCATCACCAGCGTCCGCTGCCGTCCCATCATCTCCTCCATCGCCGTTCGGCGGTCGTCCTCGCCACCCAAAGATTCAAAGATGTTCATCTGCTAATTTCTGTATGATATATGGCTATAACAATAGTTAAAAACAGATAGTGTTATATACATACGGAGCTAGCTAATTAATTCTAGGTTTTCGGGTGTATTTATAGTAGTTACATGGAAGCATGAGCAAGCAAGCTCGATGGAGGGAAATGGAAGTGTTAAAAGGTTCTTGTTAAGTATATGTGTATATGTGTATATGTATTGGAGTAGTGTCTAAATTTGACTTTAGCCCTTAGACTATTGTATCTATAAATACTGGGCTCTTGACCCTAATACAATTTTAGGTTAATCTTAACATGGTATCAAAGCCAAGTTTCACAACCCTAACCTTAACCTCCCGTGGTTGTTGACGTTTTCGCCGCCGCTGCCGTCGTCGTAGCCGCCGTCGTCAGATCCACGTGTCTTCCTCGCCGCCGGTCGGCCATCCTCCTCCTCGTGTGGGCGCCTCCCCGCCGCCCGATCCGTGCCGTCCGGTCCCGCGCTGGCCGCCTCCTCATGCGCCGCCGCGTCCCGCCCCGTGCCGTCCTCTTCCCCGCGCCTGATCCGGCGCGCCACCCGGCCCCGGCTGCCTCCCAGGCCCCGGCGCCGCCTCCTCCTCGCGTGGGCGCCGCCTCTTCCTAGCCCCCGCACTCGATCCGGCCCCGCCGCCCGATCCCACCGCCCCGATCCATCCGACCCAGGTCGCCTCCTCGCGTGCTGCCGCGTCCCGCCCCGCACCGTCCAGCCCTGGAGCCCGATTCGGCGTCCCCGTCGGCCTCACGCCTCCTCGGCGCCACCTCCCTGCCGCCCGGCTGCCATCTCGGCCGGCCCCAGCCTCCCTTCTTCAATCTAAAAAAAAAAAAGTGCTACACCCTTTTGTGTGTGTTCCTTTCAGTTGATGTCGTCTGTCTCCTCGGATCTTACGATCCCTTCCTCCGACGGTATCGCATCTTCAGTTTCTTCCGGAGGTTTCTCCCTACCACTCTGTGATGTGAAACTCAAAAGTACTGCTGATTATCGCGAATGGTCTATTGTCATGACATCTCTTCTTGATGGTTTTGGCTTGCATGGACATGTAGACGGGACACGTCGCCAGCCCCTCCCCAGTGATCCTACTTTGTCTACTTGGCTGCGTGATAAAGCCAGGGTCAAGTGTCTCATTATGCAGAGCACTTCGTCGGACATTCGGCTGAGAATCGATTCTTTACCCACCTGTCAGGATATATGGGATTTTCTTGCTACTCGCTCCCACCAGGTGGGTCATGCACTTTGCTGGTCTATTTTCCAGCAACTTTCTGCCTCTCAGCAGGACGATTAGACTGTGGAGGAGTTTTACAGTCAGCTCTGCAAGATTTGGCGTCAGCTGGACTCTATGGCACCCACCGATGCCGGACCTCTCACCCTTCGGTATAGGGAAGAGGAGCGTGTTTTTTAGTTTCTGATGCATCTCCGGTCAGAGTTTGAGATGGTTCGCTCTCAACTTCTGAATCGTGATACCCTCTGCTCTTTGGAAGAGACTGTCTGGGCCCTTGTTGCTGAGGAGACTCGACTGCGTTCTTTGGCGTCTCACTTCACCTCATCACCTTCTACGGTGTTGGCTATGTCGCTGTTTGATGAATTTTTGTAATAAAAATCCATTAGAAAAGTCTCATATGGCCAAATGGGCTAAAATAAAATATATATACTTTGGGCTATAAAAAATAATGATAAAAATCAGGACAAAAATTCCACTCGTCAAAAAAATAGTCAAAATTGGATTGGTCAAACCTGGTCAACACATGGTCAAACCTGGTCAACATTGGTCAACGCTGGTCAAACGTGGTCAACCTGGTCAACAACATAGTCAAACCGACATGCAGCCCGAGTTTGAATAGGATTTATCTCTAACCTTTTCTTTTATTTAAATAAATAAAAATCTATCTCCTATTCAAATTCAAAAAGGGGATAATATCTTTTTTTATCTTTTTGTTTATTTAAATAAGAAAATATATCTTCTATTCGAATTCAAATCCCCTAAATATCTCTGGTTGTTGGATGGTTGCAACCAACCTGGAGCCTCTATAAATAGAAAGGGGTGCTAACCTTTTTTTCACAGGTGAGAAAAAACAAGTAGGTCCGGCTCAGAGGCAGGCACACGCAGGCGCAAGGCAAGATAGGCGTACAGGTCCAGAAGCACAGGTGCTAGAGGCGGACAAGTAGACGAACAGGTTCACAAAGGCGAACAGGATAAAAAGACCGGCGTAATGGGTGAGCCTTGCTCATATGCATAGCATGCATTATGCATCATACCAAACATGGAGGCCTCGTCTGTGGTGCCCGTGCTAGCCGTTCCAGCGCCGTTGCAGTCCGCCTGAACAGGAGAAGATTGGTGATAACTTCTGATCTAGAAGCCCGATCGACCCCAAATTTTTATGACGAACAGAGACGTACAGGTGTAACATGTCCTCCAAGTCTCAAGCCGATCGGAGATCTCTAAGATCGAAATTCGATCAGAAGAGAGGCTCTGTCCAGCGCCGTTGCAGCCCACCTGAACGGGAGAAGATTGGTGATAACTTCTGATCTAAAAACCCGATCGACCCCAAATTTTTATGGCGAACAGAGACGTACAGGTGCAACATGTCCTCCAAGTCTCAAGCCGATCGGAGATCTCTAAGATCGAAGTTCGATCAGAAGAGAGGCTCTGTCCAGCGCCGTTGCAGCCCGCCTGAATGGGAGAAGATTGGTGATAACTTCTGATCTAGAAGCCCGATCGACCCCAAATTTTTATGGAGAACAGAGACGTACAGGTGCAACATGTCCTCCAAGTCTCAAGCCGATCGGAGATCTCTAAGATCAAAGTTCGATCAGAAGAGAGGCTCTGTCCAGCGCCGTTGCAGCCCGCCTGAACGGGAGAAGATTGGTGATAACTTCTGATCTAAAACCCCGATCGACCCCAAATTTTTTATGGCGAACAGAGACATACAGGTGCAACATGTCCTCCAAGTCTCAAGCCGATCGGAGATCTCTAAGATCAAAATTCGATCAGAAGAGAGGCTCTGTCCAGCGCCGTTGCAGCCCGCCTGAACAGGAGAAGATTGGTGATAACTTCTGATCTAGAAGCCCGATCGACCCCAAATTTTTATGGCGAACAGAGACGTACAGGTACAACATGTCCTCCAAGTTTCAAGCCAATCAGAGATCTCTAAGATCGAAATTCGATCAGGAGATAGCTCTGTCCAGAAGACGTTTCAGCTTGTCTCACGGGAGAAGATCGATAATAGCTTCTGATCCAAAAGCCCGATCGACCCCAAATTTTTATGGCGAACAGTAGGCTCATGGTGAAGCAACTCCTCCAATTCTCACCTCAATCTAAAGTCAAGAAGATCTCCAGAAGACCAATGCAATCAAGTTCTGTCTCGCTGAATTTCAACTTGATATATGAACATTGCATTGAAGATAGTTTCCGATCCGACGGTCCGATTGATCTCAAACTTTGATGATCAATGGAAGATCTATTCAGAAGACTGTTCCTCCAAGTTTCAAGTGGATCAGAGGATCAAAAAGCATCCATCCAATTGGTTGAAGAGATGCTAGTGCAGTCCAATAATGTCAGAAATTGTCAAAACAATTGAAGCTATTGATGAATGTTCCGATGTGCTGCCTATCATGCCATATGTGTTTCCTGAAGCTAAGGAAGTCAAGATGCTATCACAAGTCATTCCATCCACTTTTCCATGTCGTTGGATACTGATGAGGCGAAGACGACATGCTTTTTGTCCGTGGCTGACGAAGCCGGACACCATTCATTCCGGGTACTGATGAGGCGAAGGCATTTACTTGTTTGCGACCGACGAGGCCGAACAACCCCCTGGCCGGGCACCGACGAGGCGAAGGCCATATTTTGTGATAGTACCATAGATTGACGAGGCTATGGATTTGCATATTTGCATGCATGAGCATATGCATTGCATTCATTTATCAAGGGCAAAAGTTATTTTGAAGCTTGAAGACGACGACCATCAGCACAGTTTAATCAGAGGTTTTCTGTGGACTCATTCTGCAGATGTAATTAACCAGGAGCTTTTCAAAAGCCCTGAGGAACCATGAACCATGCAGTCTCCTGCAGTCAAGATGTATTTTCTTGGCGCAATGAGAGCTTGTAAATCCCAAAGGGACTTGTAATTTGTAAATTCTTTTCAGAATTAATAAAGTGCATTGTCTCTTAAGATTGTACATTGTATATTCTCTTATGTGTATACTTATGTATACTGGCAAGCCCGCACCACGAAAAAGGGGGGCCAATTTCCCAGAAGAGAGATCTTCTCGGCGAAACAGTCGTAGTCTAGTTCGACATCTCTGCGCACTGAGGTGCGTGCCCCTATGATTTGTTCACACTGTAAGAAACCGGGCCATACTGTTCAGCGCTGCTTCAGTCTTCATCTAGAGCTGAAGGCTCAGTTTGAGCGTGATCGTGCTACTCGCCGTGGCCGTTCTACTCCTTCTAGCACATCCTCTGATCAGTCGGCTCCTCTCACTGCTGCAGAGCTGCGCCAGCTTCATGCTCTTTTACAGCGCCAGACTACTATACCCTCCTCGTTTTCTGCTGGGGCTGCAGTTCACTCTACCCCATCATCAGGTACAGCTAGTCCCTGGGTTCTGGATTCAGGGGCGTCTTTCCATATGACATCTGATTGTTCAGCATTACGATCATGTCGACTGTCCCAGGATCATATTTCTATTCAGACAGCTAATGGCACTACTTTACTAGTTACACATCAAGGCATCATTTCTACTACTCAGTTTACTGTTTCTGATGTCTCTTGTGTACCACAGCTGAAGTTGTGCCTTATGTCTGTTTCTCAGCTTGCTCGGCTGAAGTGTTTTATTGGGTTTGATGATTCTTTTTGCTATGTGTAGGATCATCGGACGGGAGCTCTCATTGGACGTGGCCGACTTCACAGTAGCCCCAAGAGTCTCTACCACCTTGATTACCTACATCTTCCGGTTTCTTCTCCGACCACTGCTACTTCAGTCTCCACTCCTTCAGTCTTCGCGTCTGTCCCTGCGTCGTCTATCAACTTTCACCAGTGGCATCATCGTTTGGGTCACCTTTCTAACCCTCGCTTATCTAGTCTAGTACGTCGGGGTGTTTTAGGTCCTGTCACTTCTGGTAGTTCTTTCTCTTGTTCGGGTTGTAAGCTTGGCAAACAGCTACAACGTCCGTATCTTACTAGTACTTCTAGGTCCAGTCGTATTTTTCAGCTTATTCATTCCGATGTATGGGGTCCTGCTCCTTTTGTTTTGAAAGGTGGACATAAATATTATGTGATTTTTATTGATGATTTTTCTCGCTATTGCTGGATTTATTTCATGAAACATCGTGGCCAGTTGTTATCTATCTACCAGTCTTTTGCTCGTATGGTCCATACTCAGTTTTCCTGATCCATTCAGACTTTTCGCTCTGATTCTGGAGGTGAGTACTTGTCCACATCATTTAGACAGTTTCTCGCTGATGAGGGTACCCTTCCTCAGTTATCTTGTCCAGGTACTCATACTCAAAATGGTGTTGCTGAACGCAAACACCGTCACATTATTGAGACCGCTCGTACTCTTATGCTTGCCTCTTTTGTTCCTCACTCCTTCTGGGCTAAGGCTATTTTCACGGCTGTGTATCTTATAAATATATAGCCGTCTACTAGTATCGATGGTCGGGTTTCTTCTCAGCTTCTGTTTTCCACTCCTCCGACATATGCACATCTTCGAGTCTTTGGGTGTGCATGCTATGTCCTCCTTCCTCCTCGTGAGCGTATCAAGTTGACTGCTCAATCTGTTGAGTGTATTTTTCTTGGTTACAATCGTGAGCATAAGGGTTATCGTTGTTACGATCCCTCTGCTCGTCGTCTTCGTTTCTCTCGAGATGCCACCTTTGATGAGAGTCAACCTTTCTTTTATTCTTCTTCTTCCCATTCGTCTGTTCCCACAGAGTCCATCAGTTTTCTCTTCATCCCCTCCTATTCTCTTTTTCCTTCTTCCACTTCATTTGCTTCCGCTTCTCCATCTGATCATAGCTCTCCACCTGTTCCACCGCTTTCTATAGTCCAGCCTTCATCTTCTGAGACTTTGTCTTCTTCGTCTGCTGAGTCTTTGTCTTCTTCTTCTCCTGAGATCTCTTTGGATTCTGCTACTCGTGATTTGGCCTCTTCGGATGAGACTTCTACCGATGATCTGCCAGCATCATCATCACCCAGGTATGCACTTCGTGATTGTAGTACGATTTTACCTCTTGCTCGTTACAGTATGCTTGTCACCAATGATGTTCAGGAGCCTCGCAGTTATCAGGATGCGGCTCACATACCTGAGTGGCAGCTAGCTATGATCGAGGAGCTCTCAGCTTTGGAGCGTACAGGGACTTGGGATGTTGTTCCTTTACCCACAGGTGCAGTGCCCATTACTTGTAAATGGGTTTTCAAAATCAAGACACGGTCGGATGGTTCTATTGAGCGCTATAAAGCGCGTCTTGTTGCTCGGGAATTTCAGCAACTGTATGGCCATGACTATGAGGAGACATTTGCTCCTGTTGCTCATATGACCACGTGTGTACTCTCGTTGCCGTTGCTGCTACTCGTCAGTGGGCTATTTCTCAGATGGATGTGAAGAATGCGTTTCTTCACGGTGATCTTCAGGAGGTAGTCTATATGCAACCACCACCTGGTTATTCTGCACCTAATGGTCATGTTTGTCGTCTTCGTCGTGCTTTGTATGGTCTTAAACAAGCGCCTCGTGCTTGGTTTGCTCGCTTCAGTTCAGTACTTCTCGCTGCTGGTTTTGTTGCTAGTGCTCATGATCCAGCCCTATTTATTTACACTTCTGCTCGTGGTCGGACGCTTATCTTGCTCTATGTTGATGATATGTTGATTACGGGAGATGATGAGCAGTATGTTGCCTTTGTTAAGGCACGTCTCAGTGAGCAGTTTTAGATGTCTCACCTGGGTCCTTTGGGCTATTTTTTGGGTATTTAGGTTCTTTCTACTGCAGATGGCTACTACTTATCTCAAGAACGGTATGTTCTTGGTCTGCTTGCTCGTTCTGGTCTCACTAACACTCGTACAGCTGCTACACCCATTGAGTTGAATCTGCAACTGCGACCCACAGATGGCTCTCCTCTTGAGGATCCCTCTCGATACCGTCACATTGTTGGGAGTCTGGTGTATCTGGCTGTCACTAGGCTAGATATTTCACATGCTATTAGTGTTCTTAGTCAGTTTGTCAGTGCTCCCACCTCGGTACATTACAGTCATCTCCTTCGAGTACTTCGCTATTTACGTGGCACTTCTTCCCGTGGTCTGTTCTATGCCCAGACCAGTCAGCTTCATCTACATGCTTATTCTGACTCTACTTGGGCGAGTGATGCTACTGATCGGTGTTCTATCACTAGCTATTGCAACTTCATGGGCACTTCTCTGCTTGCTTGGAAGTTCGAGAAACAGACCGCTGTTTCTCGTTCTAGTGCGGAGGCTGAGTTTCATGCTTTGGCTACGACTACTGCTGAGATCATATGGCTTCGCTAGCTTCTTGCTGATTTCGGTGTGACTTGCACTGCTCCTACGTCACTTTTATGTGACAACACGAGTGCCATCCAGATTGCGCATGACCCTGTGAAGTATGAGTTAACCAAACATATTGGTGTTGATGCTTTCTTTACTCGCTATCATTGTGAGCATGGTACTATTGATCTTCAGTATGTGGCATCTGATCTTCAGGTTGCCGACTTCTTCACCAAGCCACAGACACGCGATCGTCATGAGTTCAGTCTTTCCAAACTCAATACGTTTGAACCACCTTGAGTTTGAGGGGGGTGTTAAGTATATGTGTATATGTGTATATGTATTGGAGTTGTGTCTAAATCTGACTTTAAGCCTTAGACTATTATATCTATAAATACTGAGTTCTTGACCCTAATACAATTTGAGGTTAATCTTAACAGTTCTCACTGCAGAAATACTAGTAGCTAGTGGAAAGTGAAGTCTCTATCAATGTGTTCCCAGGGGGCGGGTTTGTGCAGTTCAAGTCTTAGTCTTAGATGGCGAGATTAATAACAATGCTGGATGCATATATGTGCGAGAGACCAGCTAATATATAAATAATTAACGTAAAAAATCACCTTCACTTTCAGATCCAGAGATTCTCGTATTAATCAAATAAAAATTCTACTTAATAATTATAAGGATATTTTTAGAAGATGGGATCCCATTTCATTTTATAGAATGATATTTTTTTTAATAATTTTACTCTAAAAAATGACATTCTTTTCATAACAAAAAGTGTATTAGTTAATATTTATTGAAACTAGATTAATTATAATGATGCAAGCTTATCAGGAGAAATTAGAGGCACCGCGTCCACTTTAAGATTAATTTAGAAATTTATATATCTTCCAAAAAAATGTTTGCACAAATCAAAAGCCAATGAATGGCTTAAATCAGTTTCTCTAAATACCTTTTAGGAAGGGTATTTTGGGACTTTTGGCCGACGAAGCACCTTGTGAAGCCCAATAGCCCATATCCATTTCCAATACCCATGGCTTAAGCACCCCAGATTCTCCATGTTCTGAATTTGCAACTTCATGAGCTTAACAATCGGTTTGATGAGGTTAATATGGAGTTGCTTATTTGCATGTTTTGGTTGAGTCATGTCGATTCTTTTGCTTCTTTTGACAAGCAAAAAATATTTAGACTTGCTGAATTCAATACTATGGAGTTCTTAAATACAGATTTGGTAAAACTTGCATTTCAACCTGATGACTTCATTGTTGACATGCGGAAAGACGCTAGATTTCGAGAAGTAAAGGATGTTGGTGAGCCATCCATTATGCCTGTCGGAGCAAATAAGCATAATACATATAAACTAGTCTATTTGCTATTGAAATTGGTGTTGGTCCTTCTTGTGGCGACATTTAGTGTGGAAAGGATATTTTCTGCAATGAATTATGTGAAGAACAAAATAAGAAATAGCATGGGTGATCAGTTCTTGAATGATAGTTTTGTCGCATTTATTGAACGAGAGGTATTCTTACAAGTTAGAGAGTGTGTGTAATTGACCGCTTCCAAACATAAAAACACGTCGAGTGATGTTGTTATCTTTCTTTCTTTTTTTTTTAATTTTGCAATCGTGACCCATTGCGCGGCTAACATTTACGTCGGCTGGGCTGTCGCGAGTTGGGACTCCTCTCAACTTACGAGACAACGCACGTGTTGCGAGTGTTTCATTCACATCATATCTGCCTGGGAAAGGACACAGACCACGACTCTAGTGGTTCTAGTAGACGTTGTACATAAAGCACAACTTGTCATCAGACAGGGGCATGCTTTGACTCTAGTGACTGTGTGTGTGGTGGGCAATTTATACAAATGCTTTGAGAGCATGGCAGTTGGCTTCACTCTATTTTTTTAACAGTTGGTTGTACTCTCTTCTATTGTCTTATTTCAAAACAAATTAATAGAAATTGGTTTGTTCCGAAATCATACCCCATCCAATTTGCACAGTGAATCAATTTGCAAATGTTAGGGTCACTTTTCAAATTTATATAGGTCCTTGCAATAAATTATATTTGTCTGTAGATATGAGCAAGGGGACCGACGCCCCGGCTATGCCACTGCAACCCCAGGACCCCATCTCCTCTCGAGTCTCATCCTCTGGAGTTTGCCCCACGCTTCTGGCACCCACCCGCATCGTCACTTGCCTGCACGCCGCGACCCCCAGCGGAGGAGACTGATCGAACATTGACGAGCGAGGAAACCGTGCTGCCCTCATCCGTCGCCGATCGCTTGCCTATGGTTTGCAAGGTACTATATCAATGTCTTCCATATCTTGATCTTACTTCTCAAGTTCTCATTTATAAGGATCGACACTAAGAACAGATGAATTGTTTTTGTTTTTAGAAAAAAATCAGAAAGAGAATAAGAAGATGGAAGCAAATAGAATCAAAAATTCAAATCAATTCAGGAAATAAAGAACATAAAGACATTAGAGATTTACGGAGTTCAGCACGTTACCTACGACCTACGTCTCCACCAAACAAACTTTTGTTCAGATTCCACCATCTCAAAACTAAATATATTTTTGAAATTTGGATAGGTGATACACTAAATAATTTACCTTCATCAAACCCAATCTCTCACTATATGTCTCTCAGCTTTTCAAGAATGCAAAAACACTCTGTGCGTCTTTTCTCTACTAAGATATGCAAATGAGTTATGTTGAGACAGATGAAAAATACAATTAAATTCATCTTTATTTATAAGGTAGGTGACTAATTTGAATTTCCCCAAATTGCACTAAAATAGGAATAAACAATAAACTACCTACCTGTCATGCAGTTGAGTACATATCTACAGTCAATGATTATATGTTATGATTATCTTTCATTATGCTTATTCAGAAAGCTCTGAAAATTAACACACGAGATACAATAGAATACCAAATTGTAAATCATATCATTATCAAATAGTATAAATATGCCAAACTAAATATGCATATTTCAACAGTGAATAAAAATTGTATTATCAAATGTTAGGTAAGATTTGGGCTGTGTTGATCAAGAGATCAAGATGAACTGCCACTAGAAGATGGGGCAAGGGAGTAAATGTACAATAGTTCTAGGCATCTTTTCAAAGATAATGATGGGTTTTAGTGGCTAATATGGATTACTCAGGTTCAATTCACAAACCGAGATTGTTGATCATGTTCTCTTACTTTAATATGGTTCCTATCCCACATGTGCTCTACTGGGGCTTAGAGGCAAATAGTTCTAGGCTTTCGGCTGCAAACCTAATATTCCCCACCATCGTTCATAAGAAATAAATTGTACAAGACTCACATATGTTTTTAGAGAGTGTTTGATTGGTGTCTTCATTACAACTTGCTTTGCTTAGAACTTGACACGCCAGCAAGTTTTTTAAAAATGTTTGGTAGGTGTCCTAGAAAACATAACATAAAAGTATGTTTTAGATAGTGTTTTGAGAAGAAAATTTTCTCACTCTAGAGAGTTTTCTCTCTTTTATATTTTTATTTGCGGGTGTGCCATTTCGTTTTAACAGAAAATATAAGAAAAATTTAAAAGATAAGAAATTTGCACAAATAAATTTGTTTTTTTATTAATTCTCAATTGAATTACAAAATACAAGTTTGTGCTCTTTATTATTTATTCTTTCGCATCATGATGAAATCTGATATCAGGAGATTGTGTGGATCTTTGGTTTCCAAAGTTTCATAAAATTTTCGGTTAATTATCTCTACTAAGTCTTTAAATTAGTAGAAAACCTCCGATCAAGCTACGTTTCCGAATCATCGTCTTCAAACTCTGCTTCTACTCTTCATAAGGTGGATGAAAATATGCAATGCAATACAGGCTATGGTAATGATGACCTTGGCTTTGTCAGCTTTGTAGAATCGTTGGGTCTCATCGGCATCCAAACGGATAGAGGTCACATGGCTAGTCGCGTCGACACCTAGCCGTGCGATAGTCCGGCCTCATCGATTGAGGACAAACTTGTTGTCTTTGCTTCATTAGTACCCAGCAACAAGTTTGTTGGTGAAGACAGTCTAATGTAGTGCAAAGTCAATTATCTGGCCTCATCGGTTCCGAACAGATGCATGAATGAGTGACAAGACTTTATTAGTCTTGTACGATGCACAAGAGCAGAAACATTGTTTTGTTCAATAAAATTTGCATAAATAGCTTATGAAAATTGACATGCTAGTTGCGTCTGGTCTTATTGGCTGGGTGGGTAGACGCATGTCATGTTAATCATCTCTACAAGGCTCTTGTGAGGTGCAACACATCTTCGGACTTTTTTGAAGATCAATCTGAGACTTGTTGTCCCTCTGTCTTGCTGACGGACCACAAAGACAAGACGATGATTGTGTTCTCGACGTGAGGATGTCATAGATATGTCTATGACTAATCGTTGGAATGAGAGTCACCGTGATATTGTCAAATGAAGAAAAGACTAGATTAGAAATTTTTCTAAAATCTGACTCGGATGTTTCTATCTTTTAATTCTGTTCGTCTCCATGCCAAATACCTGGGAGGTTCCATTAAATAAAGGCCGCAGTGGTGGGCAGTAGGCGGTGGGCTGACGACCGTAGTGGGGTGGTGCAGTGGGCCACGAGGCGAGGGGCAGTGGTGTAGCGGGGCACGTGGCAGAGGTGGTGGGCGGAGGAAGGTGACGACAGGCGAGCAAAATTTGTTGTCAGAATCGCAAGTGCATCTAGGATAGCTCCCGAATCAACCGCCCCTTAACCTTTGTAAATAATTACATATGGTTAAAATATTGACCTGAGTGGTATTTGTGGTTTTTATTTCATGCCTTGTCGTACCTCCCTTTCTTTTTTTTCGTTAGTTTAGAATAACAAAGACAAATGGAAAGAGGTCTAAGACAAAATTGCCATCTATAACTGGTGTGGTTTAGTATGAACTTAGGGATTAGTTTAGCAATTTTAATATTATCTAGTGTGGTCAGGAATGAAACTAAAAAATTATCATGAACAAGACCAATTAATAAATAATGGATGGTTGGAATCAGGTGAAAGTTTTTATATCTATTATATAATAAAAATGGTGAGCCTTTCCCCAACCTCACGCTGTTGGGCCGAAACAAGTGCTTTGAGCCCATGCCCGGCCCCTTCTTTCCATGCATGCTCACAACACAGCCCGTTTAACGTTGTCAAAGGAACTGCTCGTTTCATTCTTGTTTAAGCTTATAATCTCATAAACTAATGATGTATTTATCTGATTATGAGTTTCAGCTCATCAAACAAGTCAGTTTCTAAGTTCAAACTCAAAATATGTTTGGCTAGATTTTAATATTATCTAAGTTAAATAATTTGAAAAAAATATGTTCTAAATTTAGAAAGCATATAATAAAAAAATATATTTGGCGAATGAATAGTGACTCCTAGATTTTTTCTAAAAAAATTATATATTCTTCTAATTGGGATCCCAAATTCCTAACGCGTCCATGAACTCCGCGACTGTGGCCAACCACGGCGTGGGAGGCAACGGCGAAAGTGAGCACGAGTAGGACTAGACAGGTGCGATAGCGAGCAATAACAAAGGCGTTCTGTCAGGACTTGGATCGTGCAGCAGATGCGTGTGATAGAGAAAGCGGAATTGAGAAGGGGATAATCTGCAGAAGCCGGGGCGTCATGGCTACAGCTTGTGAGAGAAAATAAGCCGAAGTCTGTGGGTAAACTGCCTCAATAAGCTGTATATTCTGTCGCTAAATTAACAGGAGATAAACCGCAACTGAACCCAACTAAATACCCCCCTAAGACTTAAATTAGAACAAGCAAACGCTAAATGGTGTTACATGAGAAGCTAAATCTAGGATTTAAAACTTGTAAATGTAGGAACTTTATTAAGGTTATGCATGCACACAACAATAATCACATAAAAAGACCTCTCTCAATCTCAAATTAATACAAAATCAATCTGGGGAGCCTGATTGATGATTAATCCCACCGCATGCTATATATGTTTTATTCGCTATGTATATCTCTCTCTATATAGTTATTATACATCCATAAGTGCAAATTTATAAGATAATTTATTTTTAGCATTCCAGTTGACAAGATAGTCTAAGTCTTAGAAATGGAATGCTCCCATGCATGTAAACTGGAGTGGTTGCCTCGATCTAGCTAGCTAGTGCATCTCCCAATCACCCGAAATGTTTGACATATGAGCATGGTTGAACGCATCTAGTAGAGCTGCCGCGTCCAAGTCTGTCCCAAAGTACTCCTCAATCTCTCTTGGCACGCACAATCTGTTTGTTTCTGCCATTTCGCCATTCTCGAGATCCATATTTAGGAGATGGGGTAGCTGCTGCATCGTGTCCTCCGTGTTATGGCACTTGCAAGTGTGCTGACCATAGTACACCACGGTGTACCTTGCAATGTCGTCGTCACCAGCAGCAACGCTCTTGTTCTCCTCTACTTGTTGTATTGTCTTTTTTTGCCGTGCAGTCCTCTTCCCTGTAGGCGCATCTGTAGTAGCTCCTGCTCAATTAAATTAATACATAATTAGTGCATGCATATGATATGAATCATTTGCTAGCTAGCTAGATGACAGTTTAGTACAATTGTAATAGATATATGATAGAGCATGTATGTATATTAACCTGGGATGTTGTGTTCCGTTGATGTGCTTGTGTCCATATTTCCTCCAGCGATAACCATCTTACTGTAGAACGTGCGTTACTAGTGATCTTGATTGTTTCTCATCCCTCCTACGTACGTGGGATGAACAAAAACCAAAAGAACAAATTAACAAGTTGTTGAATAGGGATTAAATTCAGGGGTATTAGGATTTACTTGTCGAAGTAATTAATATGAAACAAATCAATAAAATATTGAAGTGTATGTGTGTGTGTGTGTGTGTATCTTGTGGTGAATACGATTAGGTTTTGCGTCTTCTTCTACATGGCTCACATCATGGTTCTTCCTGACCGTCGACTTATCGTCGATGACAAGCTCGACCGGTTGGCCTCCTCCGGTGGTGCAACAGTGGAGCCCTAATACCACGCTTGTGTTGCAACCAATCACATCTTCAAAGAGCTGGATGACAAGTTCTGTCGACGGACCATCGGCAGCATGAAGCAAGGGCAGGACGACAGCTCGGAGCTGACTCACGACCACCTGCTGCCGCCTCATCGCCTCGATCTCCGCGCCATGGTCGCAGCCAAACTCGATGTTCTTGCTATCCATGAGATCAGTACAGCTTTTTGTTTACTTTTAACTTGTTCTTAGCTTAATGAGCTCAGATATTTTTGGTCGGATCGATGTGTGCATTTCGTTATGTATATGAGCTGATAGATTGTGCCCTAGGTGGCGCGTACTAGAAGGCCAAGTTGATAGTGTGAGCGCTTGCAAGTTGCAACTAAACTTTTAGCTCTTTAGCAATCTTTTTTCATATGTACTCGTGCATATTTCTAACTACGACCGTCAGACGCCGCCCGTTGTCCTATACGACCCTCAAAAGTTGCCACGTGAATAAAACTAAAGATCGTACATATTATCTGAAGAAAAACGGTCATTTAAATTGAGAGAAGATATAATTTTATCCTTTCGACAAGGGAGTTAGATAAATACGTAGGCCCTGTTTGGATAAGACAAAAATTTTCCAAGAAAAATAGAATTCCACCAAAATTTTGAATTAATTAAACTAGTATTTCAAATTTAGTCTATAAAAATCTCTTAGCAATGTTGTAAAAATTGTCATTCGAAATGGGCACTTCACAGGGATGGTATACAAAAAGAAAATATGCCTAAAAAATTTTAAAGCAACAAGTTTTTACAAAAGAAAAGAAAACCTTATTTATATACAACATGCTTTTTGGACAAATAACATATATAGGATCCGATGGTACGACAAAGATATCGTCAGACAAGTACCTCTGAGGTAACAAATTAATGTTCTACAAGTGGCATGCAGAAGATGATGAATTTGTTACCTCGTGGCTGTGAAAGTGACGGTCAAATAAGTCTAACAGCATCATGAAAAATCTTTGGAGTGCAGGGGCCCATAAAAATGTGATGTGCCCAGCAAAAATGGGTGAAACAAAGAGGTGGCTAACCTACCAGCCAAGTGGCACGGCCAATTTGTACTATGTTTCTGCCCCCTAAGAGATCCAGTTGGAAAAGTATGCTCTTGCCTTCCTTTCGATTATCAGTACTCCCTCCTGTCCAATTTTTCCTTTTTTAATATATACGGTCATTAAAATATAATTTTGTTTATTATTTTTTGTTAAAATATATTAATTATAATTTATAATATTATAAAACTATTTTTTTACGATAAATATATTTATATAATATTCATATAGCCATCTCACCAATATGTAAACTTTCCATTGGTCAAGGGCCAGTAACATGCTATACTAATTAACCTTTAGTCACACACGTCATGGTGTGCGTGCATGTGGACTGTTAATTGGTGACCTGAGACTTTAGTTGTTTCTTCTCCCAGATAAATCTGTTAGATTATAGGAACCAGTGTGATTACCTAAGACACAACATCTTATAAAAAATTGGAGAAGTTGAGAGACTTTGCGCAGTAGTTTCTTGAAAATTATGTATCAGCACATGGCACTCAGAGATTAATGAGATGGCCATATCTACTGTATTAGAGACTACAATAGAGCACATCTTAATCGGTGGTACGAACTGATAAGTTTGAGGCAGATAGATGACAGTCAATTGGCACGTGCCAGCCTTAAATTTGAACAGTAAACGTAGGACGTTTCGTTCCATGTATAGCGCTGTGGTGGCGTCATCGCTATTAACGTGCGCCTCGTGGTCTCCGGGGTCCATCCCAAAAACGTACATGTATGTGACGTGAGAGCTCCATCACTTGGACTCTCACCCCCATCATTTTATTTAGTTGTGTTCCACTAATCCCGTCCTTCGTTTTCCATTT
Organism: Pharus latifolius; assembly: GCA_019359835.1. Lineage (NCBI taxonomy): Eukaryota > Viridiplantae > Streptophyta > Magnoliopsida > Poales > Poaceae > Pharus > Pharus latifolius. The sequence continues at coordinate 72,518,834 of CM033329.1, read as the reverse complement.
TTTATGTGGTACATGTGGCCATGCCAGCCTATTCACTCAAATTAATGGTTAATTCCTCTCGTTTATATATATCCATCTGCACTCCAGCATTAAATCATTTGTCTGCATCAGACTATGACATTTTCGTGGATTCTACTTTCATTATTCTCTTTTTTCAATGTATACTATATTAGAGTTTTGTGTTATTGTATTTGTGTGAAACTATAGATAGGTGAGTGTGTATTATCAACATAATAAACACTAAAAAATACTTGTCCATCTAATGAATAATTTGTGCTATCTAAAGATGCATTTATGTTTGGTGGTTATATATGCTAAGCAGATGTATGAAGGTATACGTAGACGGTGGCGGAAATCTCCTTTCTCAAATAATGTACCGATTAAAGGAGACCTACTTCGATTGAGAGTCAGAGATGCATACCGCAGGAGGACCCTACAAAAAGCTTCAAGATATGGAGAAGCTGAAGCTGTGTTAGCTCGTACAGTCTAGTGATAAGATTGTTGAACACAAAGAAATACATACGAAAAAAATAAAAATTATGTTCTCTAACGCTTATAGATTGTGTCATTCTAATCTTGGGCTAGTTTACAAGACAAAAAATACATCAAAAGATGGCAGGAATATCTGACCGACAATACTCTTTCACATAATATTTTTTTAAGGGGTTCTTTCACATATGCATCGTCCAACCCAGAGGCTAATTAGGGTCCCAGAGACTGTCATCTCAAAGACCTCTAAAAAAGTGAACTGAAGATTGAGGGAGGAACCTATGAAGGCAGTTAAAAAAATGTTAAAAACTGCTATGTTAGCCGTTTGTTTTCTCTCTTGGGCTTTAAATATCTGTTGAACTCCTATGTTTTGAATTCTACTAAATATTTTTAGACTTTATCTGTTGATCCGGAGCATGAAGATCCTTTTGTGTCGAACATTTTTTTTCCGTATAACCCATAAAAAAATAATTTCAAAAATAATCTGAAACTTTTTAAAATTTCAAAAATGGTCTTCAGCGACCGAAAGCCAGCACGGCCCAGCCCGTTTCTAAGTTTCAGTCGCTATCTGGGATAACGACCAAAAAACAAATAAATAATGTCAAGTGGAAGAGAGCCCGTAACCAGTTGGCCTTTGTGGCATTATTGTTATATGTTAACATCGCATTTGTTAGTACTTCAACAAATTTTTTTATGCGGCCGAAACCACAAAATTAATTTATATTGGTGAGGCTGGGACTCAAACCCAAGTCACAGGCGTGGGAGGGTTAGCCCATAACTAGTTGGTCTATGCTTGTTTTCTATTATATAACACACTTGCACCTACAAGTAGTTCAAGAATCACAGGAAAACTCCAAAACAAAATGAGGCCGACGAACCCGTGAATCGTCCAAAAGCATTCAAAACCTAAACCTAAACCGCTGCCGCTCTCGCAGTCGACGACCACCCCGCGCCGCGCCTCGCCGCGGAGCGCTGCCGCTCTCACCGTCGACAACGACCCCGCGCCGCGCTTCGACGCGGAGTGCCACTCCTCCCATCATCGTCGTCCTACGCGCTGCGCCTTCGTCGCCGCCGCTCACCGCCATCGTTGTCGCTGGCCAATGTCGATCGGGGGAGGAGGAAGTGGGAGAAGGAGGAGGAGGAAGGGAAAGAAAAAAGGAAAAAAAAAGGCAGGGAGGGCAAAAAGAAAAAAAAAAAAGAAGGGAGAAGAAGAAGGAGGAGGAGGAGGAGGAAAAAAAGGCATGGAGGGAAAGAAGAAGAAGGAGGAGGAGAAAAAAAAGGACAGAAGAGAAGAAAGGAAAGAAAAGAAAGAGAAGAGAATAAGAGGAAGAAAAGAAGAGCGAATCTTCGTATTTCGGATTTCAACATATTGAGGATTTCGATGATTACTGAGGTGCATATTCGGTAACTCGTAGTTAATATTGAAATGAAGTTATTTACATTATTATATATAATCTGAAATAAGCCTATGAGATCTGGAACCGTACAAAGGATATATCTGTAATGTCATTGTTATAAATCAAGACCGCTCGAGTCATATATGCAGTTACATAAATGTTAACACTAGGTCCACCGTCACACTATGTTATTTGACTTTTTATGTGTTGGTTATGTTATGAATATAATAGTTTAACAATATTGATCACATGCTACACAGTTCATTAAATTTAACCATTATCGGTTCATGCATGGAATGTCATGTTTTATCACCACATATAACTCCAAAGATAAAACCACCACATTGGTTGAGAATTCCATAATGCAAGCACATAACAACTGAGTTGTCGAGAAGTTTGGTAGATAATAAGAAACACAATCTGACTAAAGGATATTGCACATAGTTTAAAGTAAAACTACTCTATGAAGCATTTCCTTAGGACAAAAAAAAGACTCTAGAGGTGGATCTCTGAACAGAGAGATTAACTTTCTCTTTGTTGTGATAGCAGTAAACTAATAAGGATTACTGATTATTTTCATTAATCTGTTGTACTGTTTATCAATCAACTGTAATAAGCTTGTTATTTATATTGATAATTTAGTATTCAATTGTACTAAAATAAGAATTAGGCATTGAGTTATTTACATTGATTATTAACTTAGGGCCTGTTTGGATACACAGTACTTGAAAATCGCAGTATTTGAAAACCATAGCTTTGAAATTGTCATGTAATGAAAACCACAGTATTTCGTTGTATTACAAACCCTCTCCGTCGCTCTCACCCCCTCACTATGGACTTCTCGGTATTACAAACCCTACGATTTGCGCTACACCGTATTGCAAAATTGTGTGGTTTGAGGGAAAAAAATATATTGTCCTGTTTTGACCTGATACGGAAAGTAAATCTAATTAGGTTATAGAGCACCTCACAACGGTTTTCGTTTATTGCAATGATGGTTTAATTCGTAATGGAGCATACGGTGATGATCTGAGTGCATGTTTCCATGTATATTGTGAAATGTCACAACCATAGTTAATGTGTTTCAATGACTTGAAGATGTAGATAATCAGTTTGTTACAACTGAATCCTGCGACGGATAGTGTAAGGGTTGAGGGCCTGCTGCCTAAGGGAATGAAATGGGTACTTAAGAGATTTAAAGGCGACAAATCGTGGGACTCATTTGTACTAGTGGTGACAAATCCAGACAAGGTATCACAGTCTTCATACTTTACACAGAAGTTGTAAGCATAGATAATTCGGAAGGTAGACATTCTATCGCAGGACCAAGTTACATTGTTAATCTCAATACTGTCAGTGGCAGTGCAAGTGCAAGTGCCAGTGCAGCTATGCCAACTGCAAGAGGCCCGCCGACAAATCTGTTTGGTGACCATCAAGCAGACGCAGGTGATGAACTGCCGGAAATAGAGGCGAATTTCAACGAGGAAGAGTACACTGATCCGTCATATCTGTACGAGCCTCCTGCGAAACCCAGAGGACAACAGGATTCTATAAATTAATGGAATGATCCATCATATTTGATGTCAGCTGTGGTCCCTGAAAATCTAAATTCGCAATGGTTTTTCAATGAAGCAATTGTCCAGCTTGGACAGTTGTTTCGAACGAAAAAAGATGCGAAAAAAGCCATCACTACATGGGCTGTTGCACTAAATAGGCCATTTCGGAACCTGCAATCCGTCATGCCCCCTCTCGCTACACATCATCCGAGTATCAGCACCAGCCAAAGAGGGGGAGGAGGCAGTAGTTTCATGTAGGGTTTTATTATATTTTGGGATTGCAGGTTCAAATGCGGTAGACAGATTTTGTTTGTTTTTAAGGGTTAGGGTTTCAAATGCGGCCGACGGATTTGGTTTATTATCTGTCTATTTAGTAAGAGTATCCCAAAAATATAATTCTTAGAAACTCACCACGTCTCATTTTTGCTTTACAAGTGCTCCCATTTCTATCTTTTTTTTAACAGGTATTGGCAGTACCATAAGACAGAAAAGCAGTTGAACTCACAAAGAATAATCTATTAATTTGTTCACATGAATTAGATCCCTACAAAAACGTTATAATCATAAAACAAATTTAAATTTTACACAAACAAAACATGTCTCCATAATTCCATTATAAAAATTAAGTTAGTTAATAAGGTATAACAAAAATTAATCGAAGTTGAGGGCAACAAGCCTATATCAACCAGCCGTCTCAAAAAAAATTCATTTCATGAATAGGGCAATGACTTTGAGACTCTAGGTGAATTTACCAAATAGTTTTTACAGAAGGTTTGATTTAGACATGTTCCTTAAAGTCAAGAGACAAAATGTACCTTAAACACAATAGTACAGCCCAAAACTTGAGAGCGACAAAAAATTATAGCGCAAACGTTGCAACACAAACAGAGAATATGTATATACATATATCAACTCTATCTTGTATTTTTTTTTCAGTCCCTTCTAATCTAAAAGAAACAACAGCTCTCATGCTTGCTCTTTCAAAAAAAAAAACAAACACAAATAAAAATTACAATTTTTTATGGGGTTGTTTAGGGAGCATACATCTATATTTTTTATTACAAATTGTATACCATCTAGACAATACATCTAAATCTAAATTCAATCTCCACATCTAAATCAGTAGGCTTATATTTGTATAATTTCGAGCTCCCAAGTGCAATTCATAAATGCACATAAAATTACACGTTCAAAAATGAACAAAAATATGTGCATTTTGAACTCAAGAACGTTCGCATACCCTACTATGATAAGCGCATTTCCAATCTTTTATTTGCATCATGTCTCTTTTAAACACATGCTGCCCGCTTTGATTATTCTCATATTTTGTTTTGCACTACATGTTTACTGGTTCCAAACTATTGGACCTTATGGGATCCGAAATATAATCTCTGATTACAACATAGCTATTTAGTATTATCTTTTAAAATTAACATAGCTATCTAATTACAACATAGCGTAGAATAGTGACCGATCCATTAATTATCATGTAGTGTATTTTTTTCAGTCCCTTCTAATCTAAAATAAACAACAGCTCTCATGCTTGCTCTTTCCAAAAAAAATAACACAAATAGAAGTTTGACTCATTTTGCCGCATTTCTTGAACTACTAGTAGGTGCAAGTGTGTAATATAACAAAAAACAAGCATAGCCCAATTGGTTATAGGCTAATCTATAAGATCGAGGATGCCGACTAGAGGGGGGGTGATTAATTAGGAGGCTCTTTTAAATTTTCTTCCCCGCTAAGCAATTTTAATCACGATAATTGTTTGAGTTAAATTATACAATGAGGCTTAAAGGCAATTTAAACAATTTGTCGCATTCAACTAAATGAACTATTCAATATAACAGGCAAGAATGATGAATTTAGCAATTGTGTCAAGATAAATATAAAGCAAGTATGAAATACGCAATTGACACAATATTTTTACCGAAGTCTCGGAGACTCGCCTGGTCTCCCCTACTCCTCGTTGAAGCGCTCTCTCGGAGCCTCGCTTCTATATCCACGAAGGATATCTCACTATGGTTGCTCCTTCTCCACACCGGATAGGCGAGCACCACACCTTTCACAATCCTTTGCCGGCCTCTCCGACAACCTTCAATTGGAGAGATCTCGGCTCTCCTCCGGCACCGTCTAGGCAAAGGCGATCGCCAAGAGTAACAAGCCGGATGCACTTTCACTTGAATCAACCACGTGCTAGAAACTCAATGATGCAAATGATATGCTCAACACTCTAGCACTAGCAATCTAATGGAGATGAAGTGCACTAAACACTCACACAATCTCCCTCAAGCTCCCTCTCAAATCTACTCAAGATTTGGGCTCAATTCTAGCCTCTAAATGCAATAACACATATGCAACTCAATTGGCTAGGTTTTCAGCTGAAGAATGAAGTCTTTGAGCACCCAAAAATGAAGCCAAACACGAAGTATTTATAGCCTCAACGAAAAACTAGCCGTTTGCAAGAAACCAGGCCAAAAGTTGTACAGGCCGGACATTGTCCGGTCACTTCAGACACTGTCCGGCCAGTACAAAAATTTCAGCCGTTGCAAACGTGTCAGTGAACGTTGGACGAAATTTGTGAAGGCCGGACGGATACTATTTGTCCGGACAAAAAGTCCGGACAAATGGATATGTCTCTGTTAACTCTCGGCTCAAAAAAAAACTTGTACAGACCGGACAATGTCCGGTCATTTCGGACAAAGTCCGACCACTTCGGACAGATAGCCCCGGACGGATGCATTTGTCCGTTTCATTTTTTGGCTCAAAAAATTTGTACAGGCCGGACAATGCCCGGTCATTTCGGACAAAGTCCGGCCACTTCGGACAGATGGCCCCGGACGGATGCATTTGTCCGGCCACTGCACACTGATAGTAAAACAACCATAACTTTTGATCCAGAGATCCGATTGAAGTGATTTTTAGCTTGTTAGAAAGATAACTCAGAGCTCTACAATTTTGTCAACAAAAGCAAGACCTAAAAAGGTCTAGAAACTTCTAGAAAACTCAGAAACTTTCCTATTGTCAAAATATCCAATCCAAAAATCATCTCAAGTGCAATTTTAAAGTATTTGCACATACGGATTTGCCGTTTTCTCACGGATGTGATTTGTGTCACTTAGCAACGACCACGACCACACAGGTCTTGACATCCGATCGAAAACAGGTGGTCGATAAGGTTTGGTCGAGCGTACGCAAGCGAGTCGAAGACTGGCACGACCAGTCCGAACTCCTACGACCAAGCCCAAACCCTAAACAGAAAGCCGGCAAACAAGCGACATGACCACGACCACGTATCAACACTGATACGATCAGAATATGCAAATACGACCACGACCAGCTCTAGATAAATAAACCAATTTAAACAGCTGGCGATCACGACTAAGTGCAGTTTTCAAAACATTTAATCTAATGCATATGAACTACACTTAGACTCACTAGCAATGCAAGACACTAGTGCAAGATGATATGAATGCATCTGAGCTTCCGCACTAGATAGATTCAAGCTACTAGTTTCCGACCCTTCTTAATAGTACGGTCAAACTAGTAAAAAGAAACCTATCAACCCGGTCTGTCTCCAAACACCGAGACCGGTAAAACCCTAAGAAAACAATCTTTAATCTTGGATTTTACCTTAGGTGAAGTTCGACCACTCGACGCTTGTCCCCGCAAGACTCGACCTCGCTAAGCTTGACCTCGCGAAGCTCGACCGCTTGACACTTGTCCTCGCAAAGCTCGACCTTGCTAAGCTTGACCTCGCTCGAGATGTCTCATATCAACTTCATCCTCTTCACACCCTTGCTCGCTTTTATCCTGCAATCAAACTGAGACTACAATACGTACACTCAATGCACAACATTAATCTCATATATAAGTCGTCATTAATCACCTCCAGAGAAACTACTCCACACAGGAGTTAGCTCAACGGTTTCTCTTTCAAATGACATGACAAACTATATTCAACGAGTAGCAAATGAGTATAAGATAAAATACAATCATATAGATCGTAGATGATAAACACATACGCACACGATCTATACTACTCATGTCAAGATATCAATCAACCTAGATGACCAAAGTGATGAGCTCCCTCTCAACATGTGTATCGATATCAAATCCACAACTAGAGTCATCAACCTCAGGGTTTGTCATATAACATCTTGATCAATCAATTTGCACAAGCTTGATGCAACCACCGAGCTCCCCCTCTACATATGCATCAATATCAAACCCGCAACTGAAAAAACATCCAATTCAGGGTTTACCGATAATCAATTCAATTCACTTGTGCTAAATCTAATTTGTCATTTGATCATCAAAACTGACATCTTCAGATTAACTTTAATCATAATGAATTTATCCAAATCGTCATTAATCATCAAAAGCTAGATACTAAAATCTACCTAGATCCAGCATAATCCTCCCATGCTCGTGACCTGGGTTCGAATCCCAGTCTCACTAATATAAATTAATTTTGTGGTTTCGGCCGCATAAAAAAATTTGTTAAAGTACTTGTAAATACGATGTTAACATATAACAACAAAGCCACGAAGGCTAAATGGTTACGGGCTCTCTCCCGCATTATTTATTTATTTTTGGTCTCTATCCCAAATAGCGCTATTGAAGGCTGAGTTAGGCCTCCGGGCTGTGGCACGCAATCAGTCGCTATCCCAGATAGCGACTGAAGTTCAATTGTTCAAGCTCATGCCCGACTGAAGGTCATTTTTGAAATTTTAAAAAATTTTAGATTATTTTTGAAATTATTTTTTTATAGGTTATTCCGAAAAAAATTCTCTTGTGTCCTTTGTAAGAACCATATATCATTTTTTAAATACCGGATCTAATGCTTTATTAAAAAAGAAAAACTCCATAGTACTTTAAAAGAAATTACAACCTTCTTTCACGATCACATAAACAATACAATTTATACATACATTACCATTATATTTTAGAGGATTGTTTTATGCCTCTGCAAACTTTTGTCATTTTGCTCATATTACTAGATGCCTCAATAATATGTGCACTTGACATATTTTATTAGTTTGATAGCACATTATTTCAAAATTTCAGTGGCATATAACAAAAAAAAAATTTTAAGTTGCTCCAAATCTACCAAGCAAACAGATGGCAAGGAGGAGGCCCATCAAGCAACTCATCAATCCAACCGTTCATGGTGTGCAAGGGTGACATGATGGGCCGGGCGAAATCAATCTCGTCGTGCAAAGAGGCCGGCCTCGGGCTCCGATCATCGGCGAACAACCCCTCATACAATTCGCGCTCCATCGAATCACTGCATGTCCCGTCCGAGATAGGCGGCGATTCCGTCGACCTGGAGCTAGTACTAGTATTAGAATAAGCATGCACGGCCACCGCATTTTGGGGGGAGGTCTCGAGGATCACCGGCTCCACCGAATCGTTCATCTTGCAGGTGTGCTGCATGATGTACACCACCGTGTACAAGGGAGGTCCGTCCTTGCCGTCGCCGCCGTCGTTGCGTTGCACCGTCCTTTTTGCGGGGCATCCTTGGTCTGTGCTGCTGGTGCACCTGAAGTAACTCCTGTAGAATCAATCACATACCATTAGATCCTTATAAATGACTCAAGGACAACAGGTCTCCTAGTTCAGGCATCAATATTTGGATCACCATCCAATAATGTGTGTGTATCTCAGATGGCGGTGCCCAACATGGATCACGAAAGATTAAATTGGAGCAAATTTTCCGGTACTTCTAAATATTGGAGACGGTTCATCTAATAAATTCTAATAGTCTTAATTTATTATAACAGATAAGTACCTCTCGAATAGATATGTATGTGGTGCGGAAGTACGACATCCATATCTATTAGGGAGGTGTTTATATATTATAATAAATCAAGATTATTAGAATTTATTATATATATTACTAATTTTAGATTCTATAGAAACTCCCACATTAATCAAAAAATCAAGAAATCTTCATGTTTATCAAGAAAAAGATTTGATCATCTATTTTGTGGTCTCGATTTATAACAGTCCAAATTTATGACAAAAATTGTTAACTAATACAATTCTAAGATAAAATATTAAAAATTAGAAATTAACATTACTAAATTTATAAAATATTAATTAATACAAATTATAAGACTAAATATTAATAAAAATTTAAAACTTGAAATTAAAAATATTAATTTTCTGAAACCTTAACCAATACGAACTCTACGATTAAATATTAAGGATTAAAAATTCGGAACTAAAAATATTATTTTTCTGAAATCTTGACTAATACAAACTCTAAGATTTAATATTTAATAAAATTAAAAATTCGAAATAAAAATTATTAATTTACAAACTCTAAGACTAAATTTAAAAAATTTAAAAATTCGAAATTAAAATTATTATATTTCTCAAGTTTAGAAATTCTTAAAGAGAGAGAAGGTAGTTCCTTCCAATTTATCCAATTTGATGTGGAATCTCTCAGATATAAGTTCGACCCTAAAAAGTTGAATTGTTATGGCAAAACTGAATCGGCTTTTTAATTCTTGTACAAACTATAGGTTTTTTGTTTAACAGTCATAATTAATCTTATTCATGCTGAAGAATAATTAATAAAATAGATTGTATCTTCTTATATTCATAATAAAGTGTCAATTCCTAATAATTTGTATAAAGGATGGTAGCAATTTGGTTAGGAAAGACACATTAAGTGTTGGTGTGTGTGCCGATTGTCACCATACTTTGGGTTGTAGGCGATGTCATCGACGAAAAGATTAATACACGTAAACTTATCCTAGATTACAATTGTCTATGATGAATCAGAATAGATTTCTTGACTGTAAGGACAATCATAAAAAAAATTACACTACACAAAAGTTGGTAGGTTGTTAGGGTATAAGATAATTTCTTTTTTTATATTTTTTTTTGTAAAATCAAATATCTATTTTATCTTTTAAAATAAACTAGTAAATTTAATCGATACCTTCTAAAAACTGAGAAATACTAATACCTCTTAATACATCATAGAAGTACTATAAAATTCCTCTCAAATGGGTGGAATCAGACTCTAGGTACTGTCATTGTGGCATAATTGTATGTATTTGGCTGATAATTACGAAATGGGACTCTATATAGCTCAAACTCTATGTTTTTTTAACGGAAACAACGGTGGGGGATACTGGGATAGACTCCCCCTACCTGGGTTTTGTTAAAGATGATTAGGTGGCCCAAACCAAGATCAATACGAATTCATGAAGACGGTTTTTTTTTTCTTTTTGGGGTGTGTGTACAGAGGTCAAAGCTAATTTTAAACAGTCCGGGAGGACATGTAATGCAGTCGTGAGTGTGACGCAACCAAAAAAATGGTGCCATTGCAGAAAAACAACTGTTCAGTTTCTCCCTTGTTCATTTCCATTGGATTGCAGAGCACCAACTCCAAACAAAAATGGTTGCATTTTTACCTTTTTTTAGGGGGATTCTACCAATATAGTTGCTAAACCATTCAATTTCAAAAATACACTTCCTAAACAAGAAATGCTAGCAATGCTCTTGAAAAATTGCTTTGATCTAAAGTGATGCCCTTCTTAACATAAAATATAACTTTAGACATTCTATACAATAAGATTAGCAATTAAATAATTTATAATATTTGTTATAAGGATCCTATTAAAAAAATCTCTAACCTACCTCTAACAATTTTATTCCCCTCCACAATTTACACCCCTAATATATATTTCTATACAATACCATAAAGGACATTTTTTATATAATACTATAAAAATATTAGGTGCATAGATAGTGGAGGGAAATAAGTAAGGTTCCTAGTGTATGTTTGAGATTTTTTTAAGAGCATCCGGACAACTCTTATTTATTATTTAATTGTTAAATTTTTTGTTTACAACGTCTAAACTCATTCTTTATACTGGGAAGGGCACTACTTAAGATCAAACTAGTTTTCAAAAGACATCCACAACATTTCTTGTTTTGTGAGGATATTTTTGAAATTCAATGATTTAGCAATGTAGGGGAGATCCTGTGACAAAATAGTTCAATAGTAAAATTCCTCCCCTCCTCTTTTTTTTTTAAATTTTCTTACAAGTTAGACAAGAACTGCAAGAAGGGTTACTGAAACATATACTAATACAAATGATGTCACAACAATTATTAAAGGTGGACTCATTAATTAGTTGGAACATGCATTACCTTGGATATTTGGCTCCTTCGATTTGCTTCTGCCCATACTTCCTCCATTGATATCCATTGTAATCTGGCACCGTCGTTACAAGTGTTTTAGTCTGCTGCAGCTTCCTACTGATCCAACAATAATTCACATTAATTCAGGTAAATTAAACCAAAACTATGATATGAGAGAGAGAGAGAGAGAGCATCTACCTTCTTGTGGTGCCATGCGGATGCGGCTTTGCATTCTTCTCCTTGCCTCCACACTTCATCTCCTTCTTCCTCTTGTTGCCCCTCCTCTGATCACCACCCGCCGCCGCCGCAGGACTCGGGCAGTCTCCGGTGTTCTCCAACAGTTGGGCCACAAGAGCCGACCATTCACCGTCACGTGGAGTCGAGCACGGCAACACCAACTCCGGCAGCTGCGCCATCAGATCCCGCTTCGGCCGCCGGTGGCCGTCAATATCACAAGCTCTACTACTGCCCATGTATTGTCATAATGTGTTCATGAAGTAAGTGCAGTTGCTATAGACTTTAGCCTATGAGTTGGCTTGGTGTTGATACTAGTTAACAGGGAGGTTGCTTCCATATATAGGCTTGGCTGAGGCCGTCGTGCCACGTCACTTCCTGTGGTGGTGCGCATGGTGTAGCACCAAAAAATATCGGCGTGTGGGGCTCCAAAACGTACCCGCGCGGTTAAAACGTACCTACGTAACAACGTAGAGCAGATAAAAGGACAAAAGGTGGTGCCTGTCAAGAATGCGAGTTCATAAACAATCACGTCGTGTTTGGAAACTCAGAATTTTATAGAAAAGTAAATATTTATTAAAAATAATTTTTTTCCTAAAATTCTTTTAGAATTTCTATGTTTTAAATGAAACCTAAACATGTCGACGAATTACTCTACATTAATTAGTGCAGATCAAGATCTGTCTCCAATTAATTTGAGAGTTTAATTGCACAGTACGTAAGGTAGATTTGAATTTACGCTATGGACCTTCCACGACAAGTTTTTGTCCCACGACAAGTAAATGCATTACGCTTTGCTGCAATCAAGGCACACCACCAAGGATGCCGGTAAAACAAAACGTTTTGCCCTGATTCTATCTAGGAAAGAAAATAAATCCAAACAAATTATCATTTTTTAAGATTATTATAAAAAATCTAAAATGATCTCTATTTGGCGTCCTCTTTTTTTAAGTTTAAAGGTGTGGGTGCTCCTTTTGCCTCATCTATACAATTCAATCATAAAATCTGCAATTTTCATCCACTTTGTTCTAAGTGTTACTCCTTCTGTTTCTAAATACATTTTATTTTGATATCTAATAAAAAAAAACAAGACATGAGAACGAAAAAAATCATAATAACCTCATTTAATATATTTTATTAGTGTCCTCCTAACCCTCCAAATCACATTTTTATCTTTTAAAATATTAATTGAAGGGTATATAAAAAAAGCAGTGTACAAATATGTCTCAAAATCTAGAACGACATGTTTTTTAGAACAAAATTAGAAGACTAAAACTACATGTATTTGAAATGGAGGGAATAATTTTTAACTGAACAACCCAAATATAGATTAATGCATGTGTTTTGAACTGCAAAAACAAATAATATTCCCACCATTTCAAAAAGAATGTCGTTTTTTAGTTGTGTATAGTCAAATTTTTCTAATTTTGACTATTAATATATTTATAAGTATTTAGATTAACCATACAAAAATTATATAATTATATTTTAATAAATTTCATAATATTATAATTTTATGAATTTTTATCAACATATTTCAATAAAAAAATAACAATCGAATTTGTACCACTGAGAGTACAATCAAAAAATGACATCGGAGGGTACAATCAGGAATGACATGTCAAAGATACACACTTCCAAAAGTTGTGCCTCTTAGACTATCTCCAACCCTCAGGCGCTTCGTGGGGCGCTTCAGCAGAATATTCTCCAGAATATTCTGTGCCACGTGTGCAAAGCACCTCCCGAAGCACCCCCCCACTCCAATGCAAGGCGCTTCGCGAGGCGCTTCACGGGGCGCTTCGCAAAACACCTTCTCAAGCGCCTCCTACTCCAATGCAAAGGCGCTTCGCGAGACGCTTCGTGTATATAATATCAACAAACATTTAAAAATCGCGTAAATGAAATTTCGATAATTCAAACATAGTAAAAACATATAGTAATTATAAATAATATCGAAAAATTGTAAATTTTTTTAAAATTTTTCTTGAATCATAAACGGGACATGAAAAAAAAATGACAAGTACTAAATAAAATTTGAATACATTCGCCCATCAACGGGCTCAAAAAAAACTACTCGTCGGTATCGTCGCCCCCGAAACGCTGCCAAATGTGGTCGATCAGATCCTGTTTCAATCGGTGATGGGTTGGCCGAGCGCGGATCGCTTCATTTCGAGCTAACATCTGTTGAAAGCTTGGTGGAGCACTGGCGTGGATAGGTGGCGGCGTTACGGTAGATGTCCCCCCAGTATCGTAGGATACATCCATCGGGTCATGACAGTGCCGCTCATCCTCGATTATCATGTTATGAAGGACGACACATGCTTTCATAATATTGGCAAGGGTTTTTCGTCGCCAAGATCGCCCGGGGCCGCGAACAATAGCGAATCGGCTTTGCAAGACCCCGAAAGCTCGCTCCACATCTTTTCTTGCCCCTTCTTGTTGTTGTGCAAACAACCTGAGTTTTTCTGTTTGGGGTAAGGGTACGGTCTTCACAAAAACAACCCATTCGGGATAAATACCGTCTGCCAGGTAGTACCCCATATTGTACTCTGTCCCATTAACATAGTATTGGACAGTAGGAGATCGACCGGCCAACTCAGCAGTAAAAAGGGGGGATTGGTTCAGCACATTGATGTCGTTGTTTGATCCCGCGATACCAAAGAAGGCATGCCATATCCAAAGGTCTTTGGACGCAACCGCTTCAAGTATGATTGTAGGGACTCCTTGATCACCACGGGTGAATTGACCCTTCCATGCAACGGGGCAATTGCGCCATTGCCAGTGCATGCAATCGATGCTTCCCAGCATTCCTGGGAACCCCCGATCCTCCCCTTCCTGGAGCAGACGGCGGAGGTCGTCGGCAGTAGGTTTACGGAGATACTCTTCCCCGAATCGATCGACGATTCCTTCAGCAAAAAGCTCCAGGCACTCGACGGCCGTCGACTCTCCGATGCGCACGTACTCATCGACAGCATCAGCCGGGGAGCCGTAGCACAACATCCGCAATGCCGCGGTGCATTTCTGCAGGGGAGATAGCCCCCTTCGAAGAAGGGCATCTGTCCTCTCAGTGAAGTAGGGGGACCACTCCCCAAGACTTTGAACAATTCGCAGGAAGAGGGGTCTCCCCATTCGGAACCGTCTGCGAAACAGGTACCCGGGGTAGATGGGTACGTCGGCGAAGTAGTCCGCAAACAGACGGTTATGACCGCCTTCGCGATCTCTTTCGATGTATCTTCGGGCGCCTCGGCGGCGGCGTGAGGTACCAGCATTTGTGCTAGCCTCCGTAAACGCCCTCTGTACGAACCCCGCCACAAAGTCTTCGATTTGCTCAAAGGCTTCATTCTCGGCACTGCTTGTGCTTGAACTGGATGACATTTTTTTGGACAAGGTAAGATCTGTATGTGGTTAAGAAACAAAGCTCTCAGTTGTGTAGATGATATCACTGAAATTGTGATAAATGATGGCATCAGGGCTTCGAATATATAGGGAGAGAAGCACATCGATCACATGCGCAAGTTCGAATGGCCAAAATCCAAAAGTATGGATCACATGCGTCGGTTCCAAAGGATAAATCCAAAGCATCGATCACATGCGCCGGTTCCAACGGCTAAAATCCAAAAGTACGGATCACATGCGTCGGTTCCAACTGATAAAATCCAAAGCATCGATCACATGTGCCGGTTCCAACGGCTAAAATCCAAAAGTATGGATCACATGCGTCGGTTCCAACTGATAAAATCCAAAGCATCGATCACATGCGCCGGTTCCAACGGCTAAAATCCAAAAGTATGGATCACATGCGTCGGTTCCAACTGATAAAATCGAAAGCATCGATCACATGCGCCGGTTCCAACGGATAAAATCCAAAAGTATGGATCACATGCGTCGGTTCCAACTGATAAAATCCAAAGCATCGATCACATGCGCCGGTTCCAACGGCTAAAATCCAAAAGTATCAATCACATGCGTCGCTTCCAACGGCTCAAATCTGGAACCGGCGCATGTGATCGATTCTTTTGGATTTTAGCCGTTGGAACCGGCGCATGTGATCGATGCTTTCGATTTTATCAGTTGGAACCGACGCATGTGATCCATACTTTTGGATTTTAGCCGTTGGAACCGGCGCATGTGATCGATTCTTTTGGATTTTAGCCGTTGGAACAGTTAGTACAACTAAATACGAAACAATTGCAACAGTTAAATCAAAAACAACCTTAATTAATAGTGCAAGTGAAACGTTACAAACGAAAGATACATCGAAAGGCCTAATCCTTGTTGTTAAGCATTTTGGTCGCGTACTCTAATGCGGCTGTATGCGCCGCCAAACGGGCCTCAGAGAAATTGGATGTGTCCATGGACACCAGTTTCGTCAATGACCTTAGACATGACGCCTTCTCTCTTCGTTTGCTCACTTCATCCAAATATCCGGCTGCAGCAATGGCGTCTCGGCCCATATCATCTGATGTTTCGCCCAGTTTGCTCTTATCCTTCCGTTTCTGCTTGGCCGCGTCCCGCCCACTCGGTCGTGGAAGCTCGACGGGGTCATCGTCGTTGGTCGATGACGACGTGTGTCCGCCTTCTTCGCTGAGCCGACTCCGTTTCGACGAATCCAAGTAGCTGTGGCACCATTTCGGCTGACCACGTACGGCATTCCACCAATGTTCCAGGATGAACACCTGACCCGCCTCCTGCTTGTACATATCGCGTGCTTGCGACATCAGCTGGTCATCGGAACGACCGCTGGCGTAGGCATCGCGCAACCTGCAGTAGATACCATTGAACTGAACAATTTTCTTATTGCTCTTTTGCCAATGGTCTTTACAGTGCCTGATGTCTCGTCTACGGTCGGGAGGACTGCTCTCATTGTACGACGCAGCCACCCTCGCCCAGTACTGGTCAAATTTTTGATTGTTCCCACCGACCGGGTCGAGAGAGTTATTAAGCCATGCACTGATCTGGAGGAGGAAAAATTTAAATTGAATAACACACTGTGCAACAACAAATTATGTAATTTATATGAGCACTCACAAGTCGCATGTCGTCCTGTTGGGACCAGAGCATTCGTTTGCGCCGTGCTCCAGTGGTTCGTTCGCCTTTGCCCGCGTTGTCGTCGTCCGCCAGAACGACCGCAGCAGTGCTATGTGGACTGCCTGTTTCTGATACAGATGTCGAGCGAGATCTGGCTCTCGGTGCTTCGGGTGGCGACGGTTCTGCACACATGCTCGGAACTCCAACAAAATGAGGATTTTGGCCGTAAGAGCCGTAGGGGGCTTGCCCGTATGTCTGTGAATATGGATATGGTTGGCCGTATGGAGGGGGTTGAGGGAACGGTGGATAGTACATCGGGTATGATCGGGGAGGGGCCTGAGAACTGGGCGGATTTTGGCTGTTTGGCGGGTTGGAGTTGTTGTCATCTTCGTTTGGTTCCCCAAACCAGTTAACGTAACCGCCGGGGGGATTGTTGGCCATCGGAAAAATTTTCGGAAAATATCGGATGAGCTAAAGAGGGCTGAATGTGAGGTTTTGATTTTTGCTGTTGTCCAAATGAGCTGAAACATGCTCCTATTTATAGCCACAGGGTCACAGGATTTATCAGGATTTTTCTGTAATTTTTTGTGATTTTTTTGGATTTTTTATGAATTTTTTAGCTCACAAATGAATAAAATAATCCAACGGCTAAAATTAAACGGCTATATTTCAAACGGTATAAATTTCAGCTGCTGACAGGTGGGCCCGGGCGTCCAACGGCTAGTAATTACCAAAAATGCTGTGGCACTCACTGACACGCGGGCCCAGCACATTCCCAGGGCCACATGTCAGAGGAACTGGGGCATTAAACGCGGGTGCACGAAGCCAGAGGAAATTCCCGCGCCACACGCAGGCCCATTCGTCGCGCACTTTTTCACTCGCTACCCTCTCACTGACAAATGGGCCCGCTCCAGTCTCAGCCCCAGTTGTCAGGCGCAATTAAAAGCGGGTACAGTTTCCCCGTGGGCCGCGCAGTGGGGCCCACAAAGCGCGTGGCGAGGCGAGGCGAGGCGTCCCGGGCCCACTTGTCAGAGCAATTTTTCGGTTGCTTCGCCAGGCGTCTCGGGTTTCACTGTGCGATTTTTTTAATAATATTTCTTGGTGGGGCCCGCTTGTCAGCGCGTGGATGCGTCGGGGATGGAGACAGCCTTATAGACTCGTGTTTACTCAAAAGAGTTAAGGCCCCTTTTTTTTTTTTTTTTTACTCATGTTAAAGTGTCATTTGAAACATAAAAATTTGATAAGAATTTTAGTAGAAAGAAAACATCTATCCTCACTAGGTGTAAGATTTTTTAAAAAATCTTTTAGAGTTTAATTCTAAACATATCCTAAATTATATCTCAAACGAGTTATTAATAAAGGAGACAAACAATAGGTTTTGAAATTTCTATCTCTTTTTGATGCTACATATCATATCATATAGATAGTTTAAACATGACCCATGTAATAAATAGGTTAATCACTCATTTACCAATCGTGTAATTGTATATACCATCTGCAGGAGCCACTGATCGAAGGTCATTGAAAGATGCATTGCTACGAAGAGAAATAGGTCCACGGTCCATAGTAAACAGAAACAGTGATGGCGTGAGTGAGAAATCAACATGCGCGAGTTTCTTTGGTCAATATAGTATAGTATGTACGGGTCCCATCCATATGATATATACGGTAGCTACTAGTACTATGTCAAACGCGAAACTTCCACCATGCGGGATAGAATTACGTCCAGCCTGCTGAGGTCAGCTCGTGACATATGCCATTGACATCTTGGTGTCCATGGAAACTAATTGAGTGGCGTCAGCGAGGGGTGGTTTTTTTCCCTTTTTTTTTTATCGGGTTTGACTTCTGGCCCATAGACTAGAGCTGAAGCTCTCTTATTGGAATACTCTATCATTAAATTAAACAACTCTCTTATTTTAATTTCTGAGAGTTTGATGATTCATATTAAATATGATCTAAATGTATACAAGCATAAAACTTAGAATTATATTATATTTAATTGTTTTTGTTGAAATTGCTTCACATGTCCTTATACAAGATATATAAGAGATAGCATATTCATTACATAGACTATTTGTGATTTAGCTTTTAAAAAACCTATATCACCTCTTCCCACTTAACTCTATTACTCACTCTCAAATAAGTCTTCACATTAAACCACATCACCCTTTTTATTCCAATCATTAATTTATTTTCTCACACCTTCCTATCATTGCGAATTTGAAAAATTACATAATTAGAAATAGCTAAGCATGCGCTCTCTCGACAACTATTATTTTTACATACATTTTGTTAGATGAAAATAAGAAGTTTTACATGTGATGTAAAAAGAGATAACTGTTCAGCACACTTAATAGAATTTGTATAGAATTCTCCTATCATTGTTTTTAAAATTTTCTTTTCGAGTAGCCATGTGGCAGCACCCGGGTCTTTAACTAGTAGTAAATATTGTAAGACTCCAATACTCCGTGAACATAATGTTTGTTTTTAGACAGAATTGCACACAGTAAATTAACGTATCCATATTATGTCCCAGTTTCCCCTATAAATAAAAACGTAGATACAAGCAAGTCTTCACACGCGCGAAGACTTCCGCTTCAAAGATGTGTGAGCAGTTCAGCAGTCCATGAGGACACTGGATTAGTAGCATATAATTCCAACACTACTATCACAGATCAAAGATTCCATCCAATAATTAAAATTTTCCATTTACTTTATTTATTTACACGTAAAGCAAATTTTTGCATATGTAGTTGCCTTACTGAATTAATTGTAACGTATTCTAAAAAAAAAATCCCTGCAAACTCGTACGTTCTGTGGAAAAGTTTTGTGCCCGCGTACGCACTAGATTAGTGTGCTCTTGATAGAGAAGAGTGATATTTTGTTGAGCTCAATAGGCTACGATCAATGATCGTAAAAAACTAATATTGTCGCTTAATAACCTCAAGCCAAGAGAGAGCGGCAATATGTTTAACCATGTTTTGAAAATATAAATAAGAAAATCAATCAATTTACTCATATTTTAACACTCTTCATCATATATATATATATATATATATATATAAATAAATAAAGAGAGATTCTATCAGATTTATAATGTAAATTCAATGTAGACTAGAATCTAAAAAATAGTCTATATACTCATATTTTAATATTATATTATGATAAATATAATATGAATGTGTGTAATATGAAAATAAGACACATATATAAGAAAGTATCGACGGAAGGGAGGAGAGTGATTAAACATGGGGTGGGAGCAAAACAAGCGAATAATGAATGAATGCTGGTGGTCGGCGTGGGATGTACGGTGACAAATAGAATGAATGGATGGAATAGCTACAGAGACCATGGGAGCCGCCGCGGTGTGGGCATTCTTCAGTTCCGAGTAACGAAAGGGACTGTGACTGTGTGTGTTTGCTTAATTTGTAGGCTTATGAACTTTTTTTGTGGTATAGCCGCCACGTTATGTATTTGCTTTCTAGAGACCTCCGCGTCAGGAGTCAGGACTCTGTTTGCTTACTTCATTGGTACTTTGGTGGGCCTAGTTTGCACTGTACATGACTATTCTCCATTTATTGATTGGTTCCCCACGCATCGTGCTTCACATTGCCACCGAGTCTTCAGGTACTGACATGACACAAAAAGGTCCATTTTGTCCTGTACCATTTCGTATGTACAATGAATACTTTGATCATGATATACTCGACTACTCTTTTTAAGCCCACGTCAGAATAAATTTAGGTGAATCCATAGAGAGTACTCATGAGTGGCCAAGAAGAAAGGCCGCAATCTGAAGATGGCACCAGCAATTTCTGAAAACAGCATCAGGCTATCTCCAACCCACCGGCGCTTCGCTTGGCGCTTCAACAGAATATTCTCCAGTATATTCCATGCCACGTATGCGAAGCACCATCTGAAGCAGCACCCTTCTCCAACCCACCGGCGCTTCGCTTGGCGCTTCGCGAGGCACCTTCTCAAACACCATCCTTCTCCAACCCACCGGTGCTTCGCTTGGCGCTTCGCGTGGGGCCCGCACATACATTATTTATTACACATTAACAAATTGATAAAATAAAATTCAGATAATTCGAAGACAACAAATTAAAATAAAAGCACATATTTCTTCGAACGCGTAGGAACTGACCGTGCTGAAATCAGAGTTTCCGGGGGCCAGAACATGAAAACCTAATGACTTAAAACTCAACTGTAAAATCTCTGAAATCCGAGTACCTATTTGCAAAATAGCCAAGACTCATAAATCTAAACCCTGACTTGGAAAGGGTCTTTTTGTGATTTAGAAAATTCTGAGGGCTTTTCTGAAATTATGCCATTTCGTTTTTTAACCTCGCCGCCGGCCTCTGTGAGAGGAGTTTTTTTTTTAATCTAAACCTAAACGCGAAGTCGCCGCCGCCACCTCGCCTCCGCCGCCGAGCCTCCTCCGAGCCACCTCGACTCCTCGCCGCCGAGCCTCCTCCTCACCGAGCCTCCACCTCGCGGCCTAGCCACCTCGCCTCCGCCGCCACCTCGCCTCCGCCTCGTCGCCGAGCCTCGCCGCCGAGCCTCTCCGCCGCGCCTCCGCCGATCCAGGCCTCCGCCGCCGCCGCCGAGCTCCGTTCGTCCGCGTGTCCGTTCGTCCACGTGTGGGGCCCGCAAAACGCGTTGCGAGGCTGCGCCAACCACTCCAACGCGGCCGCTTCGTCTTCCGAGGCGTCGCCGGGCCCACCTGTCAGAGCTTCGTCCGCGACGCATCACCGGGCGTCGTCTCTCTCCTCTCTCCGCCGAAAAAACATTTTTTTATTCGTGGGGCCCCCGTACAGAGCATCGTTGCGCCGGCGTTGGAGATAGCCTCAGAAGTGCACAACAGTAAAATAGGGACATCAATCAACAGATGGTATGTGCTGACTGCTGAACCTCCAACTTTTTGAAAAAAAAAGAAGAATGTCATATATATAAGTACAACAATATTGACTTCAAAGCTTGTAGCTCACTAAAATACAAGCAACTGGTGTGACCACTGTTCTACGCGGTACCGCAGACTGTTTCCCAACGGGACTGTACTCATCATCGTTGAAATCAGGTGTCTGCAAGCGCTCCAACGTCTGTCAATACAGGTGGAAATTGCACCGGCCGGCCGCTACGGCATGGGCCCAGTGTTGTCTATTGGGACGTGTCCTGTCGGCACTATACGAGTTCGTCGGATTGGTTGTTTAGGCCGTGTTGTTGTCAGGTTGGATCGGGTCAGTCCAATAATTTTGTGTAGTGGTCCGACATGACATGATAGTCCGTGAACTGTATTTCGTATCGGGCCCGCAAGAGCATGATCTGTTTTGATACATTAAAACTGAGAAAAATAAAAAATAATTAAATAAATATTTAAATAAATAAATAAATTAGTTTTAATGTATTAAAATTATTTAAAAATTAAATAAATAATTAAATATTTTAAAATTAGTGAAAAAATAAAAAAAAAATATTTATAAAACTGAGAAAAATATTGGTGTATAACAGTAAGTAACTAAAAAAATACAAAAAATGTTGAAATATCTTAGAAAATTCAAACAAATTCATAGAAATTTTTTAAAAAATCATAAATGAGAGTAAAAAATTGCAAACAAGTTTTTGAAAATTATGAAAAATCATAAATGAAAATAAAACTTTAATAATAAATATGAGAATAATTTTATTATTTATATGAAAATGTTACCACCCCATTAAAACCTTACTAAGTAAAATCTAATTGGATAAAATTTCAGTAAGGAAAAAAGAGTACAGTAACTAATTATAAATTATTTCGAATTAATATAAAGTCATGCTAACTCATTAGTGAACTATGAAAGATTTGAGTGAAATGTGAGAAATTGGAATGAGTTATAAATTTGTGTATGTGTTTGGGGGGTATTTATAGCAAAACAAAATTAGCTGTGAGATTTAGTTGGTTTTATTGGATATATGCGTGGTCTTCCATCTCTCTACTTTCTCCCAGTAAGCAGCAGGCAGTACAGTAGTAATAATAATAATGTATGAGGGCTAAAAGCCTGATCTTCAATTCTATAACCCAAACACCACGCTTAGCCAAAATGACATTTTCTCATCAAATTTCGTAGAAGTCAATGACAAGAGGTACCCGAGCGCAAGTGCCCTCGTGCCTCATGCTCTTGCATCTGGTATGCCACTTGACTAGCAAAATTTATTAGTAAGAAAGAAAAAGGTGTTACTGTGATTATATTTGTCCAGAAAGCACGTTGGAATCCAAAGTTCACCTGGCTCCCTGTATAGAGAGAGAGTCCCGAGTGGCATATCTTTTTTTCAGTGACTTCTGAAATTTGGTGCCCATGGCAAACTGCAAACATTCACCTGCTAAGCAGCTTCATAGTCCAACGGAGACATTAAGAGATGAGCGAGAACCAGATTCAGACTGCCAAATATTCAACCACACCCACGCGAGGGAGCAAAAACCTGCATTTTTTTTTTATCAGCTCGATGAAAAGCAACAATGAAGTCAATGAAACTGAAGCAATTTAAGCAGAGCAGCAATTCTAATTAGAACATAACCCCCTTAGCTGAATTCATTAAGCAGCCGAGCCACCAAAAACAGCTCCATCAGGCTTGGAGCACAGCCATGATCTCGAAGACCAGCTGCCACTATCTTCTTTGCGGCAACTTGAGCTAGCATCCCCAGATTCCAGGAGCTAAGGCACTTCTTCCAATATGCAAGATTTATTGTGTAACTGCAGTATAAGGTTCTTGATATACTTGTGGGCCTATCAAGCAAGCTCCCAGCCCACCCAAAGTAGGGTACACACCAGGCACTACACAATAAGAAAACTGAACCTCCAGTGATGTATTAAGATCTAGGAAACCCAAACATCAACTGAAAATTAAAAAACACCCTAACCACTCCCACAAAAGATTAAACTATTACACAAACGACACTTGACAGCAACTTATTAACATATAAAACAAAATCCATGCTCTGAATAAAAGTACTTAACAAAAGCAACAACAGTAAAGGAGTTGTTAAAGTATAAGTAAATTAATTGTCTTTCCGTAATAATTTAAATTTTTAAGAAAATTGATTAGTGTATAAAACTCAACAAGAATATATTCATATTGTCTTACCAACAAACTACCTTATAGATTACATTACACAGCATACACATAAACAATGTAGTACCAAGAATCATGCCATCTGTGTTGTCTGCAAACAACAGCAAGATATAAAAAAAAATCTGCAGAAACAGCAAAGTATGTGAGACATGAATTGCATTCCAGAACACTGGCGTTTGTTGTACAGTAACTCAGGTACACCATCAGGCACGGCTGTAGTAGCCTGTCAAAAGCTTGACATGTGACACAAAAATTAGGTCCAAAGGCAACTTTGTCCACAGCAATCATGAGAGACAAGATGCATGTAATGCTAGACAAGGCACACATGGTGGGCAACCTACTCAATTGCCCACCTCACACACACACACACACACAGAGAAAGAAAGAAAATGTGCCACCTGATGTGATCCGTGTAAATGTTGCCTCCAATTCCAAAACAGAATATAGAAATGGAGATAGATGCATAGCATCAGTAGGAAAAAGCTATAATAATGTCAACCTACAAGAATTCTTCAGCGTATTTCATATATTAACAAAATAATAATCCAACTAAATGTCATCCCTGTACAGTTGAACCTAGAGAAATATCACATATTAACAACATAGCATGAATAACTGATCTTATTTCCTCAAATATAGACAACTTTACAACAAAGAATAAACAGTATCTATACCATTTAAAGAAGTGAAAGACCAAAGGACTTGAGAAAGGTCCAAAGATTTCTTAAAACCTTACAAAACTATTTGCATGCAAGGTGTCTGCCAGTCATTCATAATAATAAGAATAACTACTATTCTCCTCCAAGCTCCAAAATTGCTTGTCCTTCCCATCCTACTTGTTAGGAAGCGAAGGTTTTACCTCTCAGTGCATGATGTTACAAGTTCTTTCTTCTGGCTACTCTGTTGGAAATTGGCACCATTGATTCGAAGCTTTCATATCCGTCATCAAACACCCTGCTGTGACGTAACAACTGGCTTGCTGAATCATACCCCATGAGCCGATGAAGTGCTGACTCTGAAATCTTCTTGCCGCTTCCTGAGGCATCAAGGACTAAACCAGCTTGACTAGAGAAGCTTCTGGTGAAGGAAGCTCCGTGTTCTTCATTTATGCTAACAGGATCCCCTCTTAGGTATCCAGCAGAATGAGAAGCAGCATCCTCAATCTTAGCGACTATATTGCCGTTGGGCAAGTTTGGTTGTTGAGCTACTTCCTTATTGATTATTGCATCAGCGTGATGTATAGCAGGAAATGATAATACAAGGACCTTCGAGCACTGACCGCACTGCATCTTACCTATCTTTGTTTTTGACAAGTATATATCTGATGGCATTTGAACCAAATTGAAACAGCTGCTACAGATAGTAAATGGGGAAGCACCTGACAGAGGCCGCAAAATATGCTTCCTCACTCCTCGCTTCTGCTCCTTGTAGATTGAATCAAGTGACTCATGGTCAAGAATCGTGCTTCCAGCATATGAGGACTGGTAATATGAATTGAAATCCCAAGCATTGCAATTACACGGCATGTGTGGTGGTTGCCTAGGTCCAAAACGGCAGTGCGCGCATGAATGAGGTGGTGAGAAAGCAACTGGTGGTGGGTACCTTGGTGGCCTTCCATGATCATAATAGGGCTCCATAGTACAAGAGCTTGGGATGGAATCGGCATCAAAGCTTTGTGGACGATGCTCAATGTGCTTATAGCTATTTGACCAATAGGGCTCTCCCCTACTGTTTTCCTCAAAAATGTGTTTATAGATATTCAGTTGCAGCTGGTGCTCAAGTCCTTTGGACCGATACCTTTTCTCCAACCATTTCTGGCTAGAAAGCCTATTTAGCTGATCCCTTAGTACATCCATCTTCTTGAGGTGCTCAAGTCGATCAATGTTCTTGAACTTGTTTGACGTTTCCCCTACCAAATCCCCTTGACTGGGAGAGTCACTTGAGAGAGAACCCGAGGTCCCATCCATTTGTGACTCAATAAATTTTTGGATTGACTGGAAGTCTTGAGAATCGAGTGATAATCCCTGACGAAGTTCAGTAGCTCTGTATCTGTAAGATATCTCTCCTTTTATCTTATCAAAGCTAGGCAATGTAGAATGTAACCTCTCATTAGACAAGTTTGAAAAAACAGCCGCAGCTCGACCGTCTGCTCCAACATTGCTGGCCATCTTGTCATATTCAATATGTCCCTCTTCTTTTTCTTTGCTGCCATCAACCGTCAGCTCATTTTGTTGAAAAATTTGTCCAGATTTGTGATGTCCATCACCCAATGAGGAGATGCTTCCCTCATATGGATTTGCACTTCTGGTGTTCGGGGAGAGCAGATCATTACCAAGCTCCTCCTTCCCATGAACTCTCTCTGCAATGTCCTTGTGTGAAACCATGGCATGTTGGTCTAGTGGTTCTTCTGCATCACTGAAAGACCTCTCAAGTTCTTCAATCAGTTGGCCATGAGGATCAGTTCGAGATGCATTGTTCATTTTGGCCCCTGATGAAAATCTGCAACTGCCTATTTGATAATGTAGAGCATCATTAAGTCTGTTGCTATCAGCTATATCCACGAAGTCTTCTTCCTCATCACTGAATGACAAAGACCTCTCCAGTTCCTCAATCAGATCTTCATGAGATTCAACCTGTAAACCCTCACATGGTTGAGACTGCTCCTCTTTCTGAATCAAAACATTATTAGATTGAGCCTCAGTTTCCTCATCCAGTTTGCTTCCTTCAGATATCTCTGGGCAGTTCACATTCTTATTGCTAAGAGAACACTTTTGCTCACTTATGCACTCTGCTTCTCCACTTGAATTATCATTAGAATTGGCTCCTGACTCCCCACTAGCCATTCTTTGGATGGTAGCAACTTCTTCCTTGCTGATGTTCCCATCATCCATAATGAAATCCTTTGCCCCATTTGCATTTTCACTGGTGTCAAAATTCTCTACTCCTGCAATTAAATCAGGACTAGAATTAGCTGCAGTGCCTTCATCATGTATTACTTCCATCTGGACCTCAGCATTTGTAACATTCCCATCAACTAAGCAACATTTCTCCTCATTCACATGTTCACCAGAGTCAATACTCACACCAGCAAACATAATACTTTCCTCATTTATATTCTCAGATGAGCTGGCATCCTTGCAGGTAAAAGAAACCTTTTCCTCCACCACATTTTCACTAGGCTTCACAGCAGGTGAGGGGGCAATTTTCTGTTCATCCAAGCAAATCAATTCACTACTCTGAGGGGATCCCTTCGAACTATTTGAAAAGTTGTTGGGCTGATCAGATTCTGAATTAGCATTCATTACAGGCGCAAGTCGATTTTTTGCTGCATCATAGTTATTAATCATGATCAAAATTTTCATTGCAAAGAAATAGAAAGAATTCTGAATTAGGCACCTGATGGTAGACCATATGATTCATACCTCTAAGAACAGCATGGCAGCTACCGCATTGGTAAATGGGAATAGAAGAATACTCTACAAGAAGCTGGAGGCATCTCGGACATCTGACAAATCGAAGCTTTTGAGCTTCCATTGCCATGATCTTTCTTGCAGAACAGTTCAATTACAGAAGCTAGATGAACTTCAGTGAAATGGCACCCACCATCAAGATCACACCACTCTTCCAATCTCTGACAACTCTCGAGAAAGTTTGAAATTTTTAGGACACCCACAGTTCAGCGTCCATGCTTCTTATATATTAAGCTCAGCAATCTATTAGAGCAAGAATAAAAATTCTTAAGGATTGAATGCAACAGAAAGAACAGGGCCACAATATCCAGAACTAAAAAGTAGATAGAAATCAATTGCTTTGGGGGTCAATTAGCCCATAACAACTATGGTAAGTTCACAAATTAAGTAGTTGAAACATACCCTACCCACCGCCCAAGTTCTTAAGGATTGTATGCAACAGAAAGAACAGGACTACAACATCTGAATATCCTGGCCTAAAAAGGAGATGGAGCCAATTGTTTTTTGAGTGAATTAATCCATAGCAAATACAACAAGGGTAAGTTAACTAATTAAGTAGCTGCGACAAATCCTACCCATCGCCCCAAGAAAGCAGAGAGATTGATCAAATCTTGGAGCAGTTACAGTCTTACAGATCTACAACCATATTCAAGAAAGAAAAAGAAAACGAACAAACCTATGTTGTGCAGATCATGATCTCCAAGATCAATCAGAAAGAGTCCCTTTCTGTTTTGCCTCCTCTTCTACTTTCCCAGAACATCAAGAACTTAAAATGCAACAAAACCCATAAAAGTTGCAAAGAAACACCCAAGTGGCAAACATGCCACTCTCTTTGGCCAGATAGGAGAAAAAGGGAAGCTTAGGCCATTAATGGCCGGCTCAAGGCTGGATAGGATGAGAGAAGAAGGATCCAGCGAGATGAGGTGAAACAGAGAAGGAATAATGGATACAGGACAAAGCAGGGTGGACGCAGGCAGGAAAGATACAACAGTCCATGGGATCGTATGGGAAAAAGCCCAGGTGATGGATGGGTGTGTGAGTTGTGTCCACCCAGAGACCAGAGCCGTAGAGTCAAAAACGCAAAAATATCACAAGTTAACCGTGAAAACTCAAGTTTATCATTGTTGACTTGGTAATAACAGTATTTTTAATGCTTCATAATAATTGGATAGTAGTTTATTTTTTATTTTTGCATAAAATCAATTAGTTTCGTAAATATTAGGGACTCATTTGTCTTTTCTTTTAACTTATCCAATACAATCTTCTACTTTTTTAAAAAAGGGGGTCAATTATGCTACTATTGTCTTATAGGTGACCTTTTTACTAAAGAATCTGCACATGAAAATAAGTTGAATCTACGTCAATAGGTGGCAGCGGTTAGAGACGTAATTTAAATTGATTAAGGAAAGAAATTGATTGATATATTTAGACCAATCACGTCCTGCCTCCCATTCTTTGTTTGAGCATGACATTTCACCAGTTGTATTTGTGAATGCCTTGCATGCAATTTGGGTTGCCAATGCACCCAAATAACATTTCTGGGCCCAAACCGTCCTCTTTTGTGGGCCACAATTATTCGCACTCATCGCCTTTGGATTCTTAAATGATAATTTTTGTTTTACTTTGATGAGAAAATATTTAGACTTTATGGATCATCTCGTGTTTTACTTTTTCTTTTTGAGCAACTATTTTAAGTATGTACTCACTTTGTTCTTTTTTACTTATTACTTTTCTATATAAGAAAATATCAATATTAACTATATTAAAATAATAGATTTGACATCAAAATTACCTCCATGTTATTATAATTTTTACCGACTTATAATAATTAACGTTAAAATATCTTGAAGACCATGCAAAATCAAAAATGACAACTAAAAAAGAATGAATGGAGTACTGTTAGGATAGCGGTGAAATACAAATCCGAAGTACTTGATTATCAAATCTGACAACAAATATGCTAAAGAATTTTGCATTCAAATATATATTTTTTCTCTATCCGGATTTGACAAAAAAAATAGTTGTATCTGTATCTGAATCTAATAAAAACCAATAAAATCTAATAAAATGATATACTTTTATGTTTGAATTCAAATATGAATGTTATTTCTATGAAAAATATTTGCCAAAATTTATGATATAGTAACATTATGATCAAATTCTTAAATGAATAATAGAATTATTATACAAATGTATTCGAATGTGTTATTTCTTGATTTAAGATGAGTTAATTTTAAATTTTGTACAAATAAAATAATGAAATCAAAGAATACCAGTAGAATTCGATAAATCCAAAAACTGATCTGAATTAAAAATAATCTAAATCAAATCGATACCCGAATATGAATATATGTAAAATAAACTTAAAAATATAAATACATATATGATTTGATCAATATTTGATCCATTTTCATCCTAGAAGGCTCGTACTTTAATCTTATAGAAGCAACACGTACTATTAGATTGTCTTTCACTAACCAATTCCATACGTGGATGTGTAAAAGAGCATCCCATGCAAGCCCTACCAACCAATGTATTGGCCGGTTCCATGCTTGCATCAACTTAATTTGCATGGTCAGTTTGGCCCTTTTCGTATGTCTTGTTTCTTGGGAATTATCTTCTAAAATGAAACAAACAAAGATTATATGTCTCATCTGATAATTACCTGCTGCATATACGCTACCGACAAGCTCCATGTTTTGGACATATATACACAAATTAATTAATCTTGGTGTAATCGTCATATATATATATTTGCATCCCTGATTTGACATTTAGAGGCCGACTGTGGAGAGTAGATTAAGGATCTTGCCGGCCGGCGAATTGCCTTCGAGTGACTGTTTCTTACAAAATTACACTTTCTTTATGCAAATGGGCATTTGTAGTGTAAAAATATGCACCACGTGTGTTTCTGAATTATGCTTATGAAAGAAAACTAATACCTACTATGAGTTGATGGAAATTAAACTCGACACCTCATTTTTCTTTTATAAAAAAAAAGACTGAAAGAGTATTTATGGCCGAGATATTATTACATGATGTTCCAAGTTGCTAATTATACTGATTAACTTATTGTATAGCGTTCAATATTACGCAATTGACTTCACTAAATGATCCCTTTTCATTAATTAAGTATGAGTGCAATTAATTGGTTGTTTCAAACGCGAATACGCTATTGACTCTCTTTCCCCACCCTCGGCTATATAAGCAACACGCACATACATATGCACTACGCAGAAAGAGACCAAATTAATATGAGGGCGGGAGACGGTGATTCCCACAAGGAGGAGCACTTGGTTCTTGTGCACGGTGCCGGCCATGGCGCCTGGTGTTGGTTCAAGCTCCTCTGCCTGCTCCAGAGCTCCGGCCACCGCGTCTCCTGCGTCGACCTCGCCGGCGCTGCCGGCAGCCGTGTCGACCCCAACACCGTTCGGTCGTTCGATGAGTACAACGCCCCGCTCATCAGCCTCTTGGCGGCCCTGCCGGACGGCGAGAAGGTGATTGATCCAGTCCACCCATGCTTCTATATAATACCCACGGACACACATAAGCCTTTCTACGTGCATGCGTCACTATTACTGTAGCAGTACAGGTGCTTCGTAAATTAGGATTATTTTCATGAATAACCCTTTCAAAAAAAATTTCAAAACTACCTTGAAATTTTTAAAAATATCAAAATTAATTTTCAGTCACTGAACTCAATTCACGACTGGATTTCAGCTGCAAACTGGGTCATCGATTGAACCCGTATACCCGTTAAGAACTAAATAAGAAAAAAATTCAATCTTTGACAAGTTTACAAGTTTTTAGCCGCTACAATGTTTGAATCCAGAAAATAATTCAATCTTTAACAGATTTGCGGGTTCAGTCACAGACCTAGTTCGTGATTGAAGTCAGTCGTGAATTAAGTCCAACGACCGAAAGTTATTTCTTATATTTTAAAATTTTTGATTTAGTTTTGAAATTTTTTTTTAATGAATTATTTAGTAGACTTTCGTTCTGTTCTGACTTTTCAGGTTGCTTAATCTGTACTAATGATTGCATCATGTTATATAAGGAATTATGCAATGAATTTAAACAAAAGCTAAGTAAGCATGATAAGTAAGCAATGTACCTGTCATTGATCGATGATGCGATCCATGTTTCAACGTTTTTTTTTTATTTTTTTATTTTTTATTTTTCATGCAGGTGATTTTGGTTGGTCACAGTGCAGGAGGCCTAAGTTTGACCCATGCGATGCATTTGTTTGGGGACAAAATTAAGCAAGCAGTTTTCATAGCAGCAACCATGCTTCCATTTGGCTACCAAACCCAACAAGACATCAAAGATGTGATTTTCTCCTCTACCTTATTCCTCTCTCCTTACAAATTTAATTCCTTCTGTGCATTGATAAACTTGGATTGTCCAGCTTCATTTTTGACAGAAAAATATATGTACTTGTTGATCTTTTTAATGATCTATATGTTATGCTTAAGATACAACTAACAACTGTTCTTATAAAAACTTCATTTGAAACTGCAGGGAGTTCCTGATCTATCCGAGTTTGGGGACGTGTATGACCTGACATATACTCTAGGATTGGATCATCCGCCTACAGGTGTAGCACTGCGAAAAGAGTTCCAGCGCAGAATTCTATACCAACAAAGCCCCGAAGATGTACCTACTTAATTTTCTGTTTCTAATTTAATCACTCCTTCAATCAAGTGGTCGCATGTATGAGTCGAATCGGAAATCTCAACAACAATGCTAACATTTGTGCCAGGACGCAACACTTGCTTCCATTCTACTGCGTCCGTGGCCGGCCGCCCTGAGCACGGCGAAGTTTCGCGCCGACATTGGTGTGGAGAGGGCAATTAACACGATGCGACGCGTGTACATAAAGACGGCGAACGACCACATGGTGAAGCCGGAGCAGCAGGAGGCCATGATCCGGCGGTGGCCGCCGAGCGAGGTGATGGTCATCGACACCGACCACAGCCCCTTCTTCTCAGCGCCGGAGCACCTCTTCCAGCTCATCGTCAAGTCATTGTGATGGATGGTTGATGCGCCATATTCAGGATATACACTTTTATCTCTCCAATTCTTGGGCCATCTCTGATCTATGTATCTATGGATATGTTACATGTATTGATGTTCTGGCCTTCATGTCTGCATTGATATGTGTGGATGTTATCCGCTGGTTTCATGTAAGCCACCAACTGGTCTCATCCAAAATAAAAAAGAAATAAAAAATTGGCCAATTAGCCAAATGAACAAGACATGGATGAATCTATAATTTTTTTCTTATACCAATATTTATGTCTTCACCATAGAAGAATTAGTGCATGTTTACATCATGTGTTTACAGGGCCTCGCTTTCATTAGGCTGTTAGTAGCAGCTCCACACTTCAATAGATCACAATTAGGGTCAGGGCATCTCCTCCGGAAAGTTAGTAGGTCCACCAATGAAAAGGCCAAACAAACACAAGGAGAGAAACTAGCAGGTCCACACACTATGTTCTGCACATTCAGACATTTGTAGAGGCCAGAAATGTAGAGATCCTGTGATCCATCTGATATAACACCCATTGGACTTGTAATGCTGTTCCATT
This sequence comes from Pharus latifolius, assembly GCA_019359835.1. Classification (NCBI taxonomy): domain Eukaryota; kingdom Viridiplantae; phylum Streptophyta; class Magnoliopsida; order Poales; family Poaceae; genus Pharus; species Pharus latifolius. The sequence goes on along the minus strand of CM033329.1, from coordinate 72,485,793 downwards.
TGGCCATATGAATACAGTTTCCCAGGTGGATCTCATAGTTCTTGTAATCTTTGATACACAGAGAGTGATTCATAGACAGGGGCTAAATTGATGGTCATGGCAAAGGAGCACTTTGTGCTTGTTCATGGTGAAGGACATGGAGGCTGGTGCTGGTTCAAGCTCCGGTGGCTCCTTGAGGGTTCTGGTTATAGGGTGACATGCATTGATCTTGCTGGAGGAGGCATCGACCCTGCTGACCCCAACACAATCCGGTCATTTGAGCAATATGACAGGCGGCTCATCGACCTCATCTCAGCCTTGCCGGAGAGCGAGAAGGTGCGTTAGCTCCTGTATATGCCCCTGAATGTTCATCAAAGAGGATCTTGGTTCAATCTAAATGGTTAGTACATTACCAGGGAAATGATCAAAAAGCATGTGATATTTGATGATTTCCTACTCAACCAAAAACAAGAAATCAGATTAAACGTCTCCATGAAAGCTTAACAGAACTTCAATAATTCCAGCATGCTTCAATAATTCAATTTCATGACTTAGTTTGTGCACAATAGATGTTTCAGATGACAGTTGAAACAGAGATACAGAGGAACCAAAATCTAACTAGCTAATACAAGTTTACAACTTTGTGTTGACGACAAATTCACAATCTATGTTATGCTGCAGCCTATGTTATGGTTATGAATAAATGTTCATATCTAACTCCCACAAAATGCTGCAGCTAGTCATGAATAAATATACAAAATTGTGAAGAATTCTCATGAAAGGGAGACTTTAGTTTACCTTGCTAACTCATTTTCATCTCATGTCAGGTGATTCTTGTGGGACATGGTACTGGAGGGCTGAGCGTCATTCATGCAATGCATGAATTCGTTGACAAGATTAGACAAGCAATTTTTGTGGCAGCCACAATGCTACCATTCGGACTTCAAACTGATGAAGATAAGAAAGATGTGATATTCTCAAACTTCTCTTTCTTTTCTTGGCATATCTATATGAAGGCCATCCAGAAAGTGCTGAGAATCTGAGATTTTTAGTGTAACAGGCCCTCCATTCCTTTTCTTTTTGTTGCAGCACTTCTCAATCTTATGTCATTTTATTTTCATCAATACAAAGTTGCAATAGTTTGTAAGGCTAATGATAGAGCCTCTAATTTTTTAATGTGTAACAGGCCCTCAATTTCTTAATGTGTAACAGGGCTTACCAATTTTACCAGGCAATGAGGTTGAGTTGACATTTGGTGCAGGAGAAGATGATCCACCAACAAGTGTTGCACTGCGCCCAGAATTCCAGCGTGATCGGCTGTCCCAACAAAGCCCTGAAGAGGTATTGTACTGAATGAAAATGTGTCTTAGAGAAACAAGCACAAAAAATATCTCGTCTAATAAGTAACAACATATTGACAAGTTTTAGTAAAATGTACTAGGAGTTTATCATCATGATCTCAGTCAAATTTTATTTTATCAATTATGGCCAATTTCTGACAAAAATATGTTGTTATTAATTCTTATTCATAATTTATTGAACAACCATTTCCTCAAAAAATAAACATCAGAGGTGCATGAAGCAAACTATGATGCAACATTCTACTGGTACTTACATAACTGTTTTTATCCGGTTTAGGACTCAATACTGGCTTCAATGTTGATGCGCCCGTGGCCAGCGGCGGCTATTGGTGCTGCAATTTTTGATGGAGATGACGAGAGGTTGAATCGAATCAAACGGGTGTTCATAAAGACAGAGCGTGATCTTATGCTGGAGCCTCAGCAGCAGGATGCCATGATCAAGAAGTGGCCACCCAGTGAGGTTTTGGTCATAGATACTGATCACAGCCCCTTCTTCTCTGCACCAGAACTACTCTTCAATCTAATTGCCAAATCTCTATGATGCAAAATCTGCAACTCTTCAAAATGGGCTTGTCCAAATTCTTGTAACACCACATTAAAAAAAAACTGTCACTTGATTTAGGATCACATCTTTTCCTCTGTGAAACATACTTCTCTATCCTCCCCCAATGTAATTCATCTGCATACCAGATTTTCAGATAGATACAGGAAAAATTACTTCAGGTCAACCACTTTTAAAGGTCCTGACTTCCTGCAGTAAAATTATCATGATAAAGAAATTACGGAAATCACAGACAAGCAGGAGAAATTTTGTCATGACAGGTTTGCATTCCACTGTTAAATGGTTTAAGGGAACAAGTAAAACATAGTTTAATGAAAAACCTTTAATTTGTTGCAAGTTAACTCAACTAAGCACCTTCAATAATATTACTTCCATTTCGGATGTGCGTATGTGGTGCTGTCATATTAAAAAACATAGGTAGAGAGCAACAAGAGCCCTTGGACATTCATCATTTCATGCCTAACTTAATTAAAAGTGCAGGCACTTACACATGTTACAGCCTGTTTTGCCTAGCCTAAAGCTGAGCTAAACAAAAAGGCTATTTGAACTCATTATTTTAAGCATAAGCGCCATCTCCAAATAGAGGATAAAGCAATTAGGGGTACAACATAGGGCTTATACCTCCAAACATATTTTGTAACCAATTAGCTAGCTTATTTAACTAATCTACTACATGATTAATCAGCCAGCTTGTAAGTGTAAGCTAAGCCACACAAGCCCTTAGGAGCTCAAGTCTTAGACCATGTATGCTGAATCAAATGGAACAAGCTTAATCCTTTGAAAATTACAAGGAGTTCCATTACGGCGGAAGCTCTGAAACCTGTCTCAATTCTCAATAAACAAGGGTTTGAATGGGAAAAAAAACACAGACACACATTTGAACTGTGTGTTAGCCTGTTAGGGCCTAGTTACATTAAAAGGTGCATGAATATGTTTCAGTAGATCTGATGGCATATACACAAACTAGTGCTCGCATGATATGCATATTTTGTGGATTTCAATGTTAGCTGGTTAACATAATTAAAACGAACAACAGTTTAGAAATTTCAAAACATCAACATGGTATCAACAGAAAATTTGTGCTATAGATAGAAGGTAAGGCACGCACTATTATCGAGTGAGTGGACTGGAGTGAGAACGAAAAGAACGTTAGGTACTAACATATTCCAGTAGGCTTGCTTATTATATGTGGTCAACATGCTATTATATTCCACATGACAAAGAACAAGTAACAGAAAAAACCTAAAGAAACATGCTTCTTTCTTCAAGAGTTCAAGTACATGGTTATTTATCATACCTCGTAACACCAGCACCGTGCAATGTTTCTTATGGTATACCAACAATGGGGCGTTGAAAGATCTCATGAACTTGACGCATTCCACATGACCTTTGATGGATAGATTGAAGCAGCCTAACCTATCCCCAGACAAGGAATCAGCACCACACTGAAGTACCACAGCACCAGGGCAGAAAACCTCCATAACCTTGCCAAAAATCGGCTTGAACAGGGACTGTTAGCTGTCATCATCAATCCCATCATCCAGTGGGACATTCAGAGAATAATTCTTCCCCTTTGAATACCCAATGTCGCGGATAGCCCCTGTTCCAGGAAAATAATCCCCAAACTTGCGGAATGAGACAGTCATCACCCTGTCCGTCGTGTAGAAAGCCTCCTCAACATCTCTTATGAGTACATCACAACCATTACTTCTAGACATAAGTATAAAGATGCAACGCATGAACCGGACAAGGCAAGTGAACGCTTACTTGAGTAAAATTCCATATTTCAATAACATGATTGTGCTTCTAGTCTTTTCTTTTCTCATTGAACTTAGGTGCACTAGAAACAAAAGTGAGAGAGGATTGCATGCTAATAGGATGGAGGAAGTTGCACAACAATTTTAAAGAACAATTCTGTTCGTTAATTTTTTGGACGATTCTGCATGTATCTGGACGTTTTCAGCATGCATAGGCCATATCACCAGAAAGCTTATGAAATCTAGTTTCATATGGTTCAAACCGTGCATCATTTGGATTTGGATGTGTGTAGCAAAAGTTATGGACTTTTTGGTATAACCTATCCAAGCTGTCAAGTGCTAGATGAAAATATGAAGACTTTCATTAAAAGAGATTATTCAGCTCCCCAAAAAATCTTCTCATCGTTTGTATGTGAAGGGGCATGTTCACATCTAATTAAGAATAGTATAAATACTTTTTGTACTCTAAGAATTGGGGATAGTTGATCATTTTTCATCTCAGAAAACAATCTATTCAGATTTAGCTAGTTGCTATCCAGAAAATAGAGAGAACTCTCTGTCCCTTTGCTTTTGTGATTTGTTTGTGAGATTGTAGAAGCGGTTCTTCAAGAACAACCGATTTGTACGTCAACTTCGTGTGTGATTGTGTGGATCGGGAACTTAGAGTGTGATTAGATTAATACTTGTTGCAGATCATTGCATTGCCTGTGATTGGCCTCAAGAATCGTCAGATTGCGCTATTATCTTGGTTGTTCGCAACTAGTTATCTTGTATCAACGATTCTACATCTTGAAGATCAGACAAACCCTCACCGGTCTCCATGGTGGATATTGGTATCAACATAAAAGAACTCACTGTAAATATTAGCATTCCCAATTTAGCACAACAAGAAACCTTAACCTAATGAAAAAAACCAACTTGGTCTCCAAAATTTCGAAAGTAAAAGGAAACCAAGATTAATTTTTACATGAAAATAGCACAAATTCAACTGGTCGATCAAAAAAGACACTAAATTTCGACTAGGAAAAATAAAATGTATCAAAGCCAATAGGCATGTACTTTTGTCCTCTTTCAGCCTACTTTTTTTCTTCCAATTCTTCGTCCACATGCAGGTGATTAGGAGTAGTTCATTTGGTGGTTAGTGACAGAGGGATTTGATTGATGAAATCAAAAGAAGTTTTAGCCAAGCAACAACAAATACCACTAGACTAAAGAAGCTAATCGGAACAAGTAACCACCAAATTTGCCCCAAAAGCCCTGGTGCCGATCATTAATCCTCCCAAAATTGTCTTATTCGTTTGAAGTCATGATCCGAAGGCAAAATAAAAGCACCTCATGGCACTTGAGGAGCTCGAGGATGGCGAGCACGATGTCTTTGCAGAACCCGGAGGCCTCGCACCTCTTGGCGTGGTGGAGGCCGCCGGCCAGTTGACGGCGATGTCGTGGCCGTGGTTGAGCTTGACGGCGCCGCCGACGGAGCCGCCGGCGTAGGTTTGGCAGAAGTTGTAGAGCCCGTCGAAGACGGGACAGTCCTCACTGACGTTAAACCGCTTCAGCGCGCGGATCTGGTCCGGCTGCGTCTCCGGCGTCACCGACCGGAGGAAAAGGCCACGTAGTCGTCGGCGTGGAAGCGGCAGAGGTCGCGGTCGCGCGCTGGGTGCGGCCGCAGCACCTGCATCTGGTCGAGGAGGCCGTAGCGCGCGAGCAGCGAGTGGGTCATGCGGATACGGTGCGGCTTCATGGGGTGCCCCTGCCCGCCCGTAGTAGTAGTTGCCCACCTCCGGGTCGTAGAAGTAGCACACCCGCCGCTTCCCGCCGTCCAGCCCCACCGACAGCAGAGTTGCCGCCGCCGCCGCCGCCCGCGGCAGACGAGTCCGTGTGATTCCCATAAGAAACCAAACCAAATTGTATTCAACGAGTCCTCTTTACTCTAACTCTACGTGGGATTGAATTGATTTCTCACGAATCTGAGTTGTTTTAGAATCATATTAATTTAGGACTTTTATGCTATACCGCCCACGACACACGAGTCCGTATCAAATTTCTATCAGAAACCAATCTAAATTGTATGCAACCCCGAGTCTCTCTTTACTCTACGTCGGATTTGAATTGATTTCTCGTAGGAATCGAAGATTTCTTAGAATAATATTAATTTAAGAGTTTTATACTATAAATAGAGAGACTTTTGAGTTAATTGATCATACAAGAAAATTAGTTTAGCTTTTATCTTTAAGGGTTATAAATAACGACAACCCATCCGCTTCATCGCAAGACTACAACGAGAGACATGGCGCGGGCTCATTGGGCTCTCTTGTTTGGGCTGTGCCTCTCAGGTACGCTCGTTGGTCGATTTCATGTGCATTTTGTTGTGCTTATGATTATAGGTGCTAACTGTCGACGATTCGGACTCGGGGTCCTCAGCCGAACTTATGCAGAATTTGTAATAGTGAGACCTTTCAAGATGACCCTTCGGGAAGGTATGCTGAACAATGGAGAACAGGAACACAGAGAATTTAGACAGGTTCGGGCCCTCGATGGTGGGAGTAAAAGCCCTACGTCCTGTTGAGATTTCACTAAGTGTGGTAAAATGTTTACAAATGGGAGGAAAAGTCCTCACAGGCAAGGATTTTTCCTATAAAAGTTTACAAAAATAAGCTAAAGAAGACTTAAGAATGCTATATGAGATATGCCGTAGACTTGGCTAACTTGGATTTCTCTTCTTTTTTATTGATACTTCATGCCATCCTTTTATACTGCTTGAAAGGGTGCCATGTGAAGGAAATTGCATCAATCGGTTGCTCGGACGGTTAGATACGGTTTTTGAAACTGCTCTTAACCTCCACGCAGGTTAAACACGTGTTATTCATGAATAACTGTACGTGTTAACCCCCTGACGGTTGATTTTCCACGTGTAGGAATCTTCGAGATACTTAAAGTATCCTGTCATATAGACAACCGAATAGATAGATCCCAGGTATCCTGATCGGTAGACGTTCTGACCGCGGGATTTAGCTGACCGCGTAATATCCCGAATGTGTAGTTCGCGTATAGGCCACGAACTTCTAACCGCGCAAGGCCTACGGTCTGACCGCGTAAAGCTGCGACTTGATCGCGTAAAGTTTGCGACCTCGTGGTGATGCCTCTCAAAATAACTTGAGTTCGCATCTCCAGACACACGCTCTGGTTCGAACCTGTCTTGAACCAGAAGTTTATTAGAAGTGACCCAGGTGTCAATCCTCGTCACTAACATCAAACAAATAATTGTGATTTCAGTGTTACTTTTGACGGTCTCAAGCCTCCAAGACGAGAGCCCCACCAAGCCGACCGGAACAGTGATCGGTATCGATCTCGGCACGACATACTCGTGCGTCGGCGTGTACCGGAACGGCCATGTGGAGATCATTGCCAACGACCAAGGAAACCGCATCACCCCGTCATGGGTCGCCTTCACCGACAACGAGCGCCTCATCGGCGAGGCCGCCAAGAACCAGGCCGCGGCCAACCCTGAGCGCACCGTCTACGACGCCAAGCGCCTCATCGGACGACAGTACGTAACCTCACATACATCTATAAATGATGTCAGTGTTAAAACTAGGAATCTTTAGCTAACTTGACTTCTCTATGGACATGTGTACATAGGTTTAACGACGTGGAGGTGCAAAGGGACATGAACCTTCTGCCGTACAAGATTGTGAACAATAACGGGAAGCCGCACATCCGTATGCAGGTAAAGGAAGGCGACGTGAGGGTGTTCAGCCCCGAGGAGATCAGCGCCATGGTGCTTACCAAGATGAAGGAGACAGCCGAGGCGTACCTTGGCCAGAAGATCAAGGACGCCGTGGTGACCGTGCCGGCTTACTTCAACGACGCGCAGAGGCAAGCCACCAAGGACGCCGGCGTCATCGCCGGGCTCAACGTCCTACGGATCATCAACGAGCCGACCGCCGCCGCCATCGCCTACGGGCTTGACAAGCAGGGCGATGAGAAGAACATCCTGGTGTTCGACCTCGGCGGCGGCACGTTCGACGTCAGCGTGCTGACGATCGACAACGGCGTGTTCGAGGTCCGTGCGACGAACGGTGACACCCACCTTGGCGGCGAGGACTTTGACCAGCGCTTGATGGACTACTTCATCAAGCTCATCAAGCGGAAGCACGGCAAGGACATCAGCGGCAACAAACGCGCGTTGGGGAAGCTGCGCGGGGAGTGCGAGCGCGCCAAGAGGGCGCTCAGCAACCAGCACCAGGTCCGCGTCGAGATCGAGTCGCTGTTCGACGGCGTCGACTTATCGGAGTCGCTGACCAGGGCCCGATTCGAGGAGCTCAACAATGACCTGTTCCGCAAGACGATGACGCCGGTGAAGAAGGCCTTGGCGGACGCCGGGCTGGACAAGAGCGAGATTGACGAGATCGTCCTCGTCGGCGGGAGCACCAGGATCCCCAAGGTGCAACAGCTCCTCAAGGACTACTTTAACGGCAAGGAGCCCAGCAAGGGGGTGAACCCTGACGAAGCCGTCGCTTACGGCGCGGCCGTGCAGGCGAGCATTCTCGGTGGAGAGGTTGATGACAACACCGCAAGTACGCTTGTCTTTCACTTTGTTTAACTACTACTGTTCTTGTGATAATTTTAAGTTCTAATTGAAAAAAAAAAACAATGTGCATGCAGATGTGCTTCTCCTTGATGTTACGCCGCTGACGCTCGGTATTGAGACCGTCGGGGGGGCGATGACCAGTCTGATCTCGAGGAACACCGTGGTCCCGACGAAGAAGACCCAGGTCTTCACCACTTACCAGGACAAGCAGACCACTGTCACCATTAAGGTCTATGAGGGTGAGAGGAGCATGACAAAGAACAATAGACTTCTTGGCAAGTTTGATCTGTCTGGAATTCCACCTGCCCCAAGGTTTGTTTCTATCAACAAAATTTCATCTATACATATCTACCATTCTCCTAAGACATGCATATAATGTGATGGAACAGGGGTACACCACAAATTGAGGTCACCTTCGAGGTGGACGCCAACAACATCCTCCACGTCAAGGCAGCGGACAAGGGCACCGGCAAGTCGGAGATGATCAAGATCACCGATGAGAACCGCCGGCTAAGCCAGGAAGAAATCGACCGCATGGTCCGCGAGGCGGAGGAGTTCGCCGACGAAGACAGGAAGGTGAAGGGGAGGGTCGACGCCCGCAACAAGCTGGAGACGTACATTTACAACGTAAAGGGCGCCGTCGACGACAAGCTGGTCGACAAGTTGGAGAGCGAGGAGAAGCAGAAAGTGGAGGAAGCAGTAAGCGAGGTGAGTGAGTGGCTCGATGGGAACCAGGACGCCGAGGCAGAGGAGTATGAGGAGAAGATGAAGGAGTTGGAGGATATCTGCAACCCTATCATCTCGGCTGTGTACCAGAGGGCCGGTGGTGCACCGAATGACAGCACTGATGAGGATGATCACGATGAGCTTTAGACTTGTTTTTTAGTTCAAAGTTTTTAGTTTTTAGTATTCAGTTTATAGTTTATAGCTTATGATTTATCTCTGTCGCACATTAGTAGTGTGACAGAGAGATTTGTCATATTTCTATTTCTATGTGTCAGATTGAAATTCAATCGCACTTCTAATTGTAAATTTTTTGAACAATATGTCAGATTTGTAATTTTTTTTAAAAAAGTTATTTATATAAAATATTCAATTGCATATATGTGGATCTCATGATTTAATTTTCTAAGAAACAAATCAAAACCTGATTTGATTTGAAGTTGTCTTGCCTACGCATGAATCCCACGTCCCCAGAGCTCCACTATGCAGATAGAGAAGTCTATAGGTTATACACCGCTATCAGGTCACCGCATAACACAAGAGATTTTTTTTTATAAATAATTTAGATTAAAAAATTAATTACAAAAATGATTCACAGTTTTTGAATTTTAAAAAAACCCTGCCACGTCAGTCTGCCGTGTCCTGGTTACTCGATAAACCCTCTAGCTCCTGTAACTCGGTCCTGATATACTCAGATTAACCAAGATCAGTTTAAACACTGATAAGACCAGTTTGTATATTAGATACGACCACGACTATGTCTAGTACTGATACGCGCACGACCAGATCTAATATTGATATGATCAGTTTTGAACAGATACGATCATGATTAATTTTGGTAGATTATTTTTGTAAAATTTGGAAGTTATGAGTCAATTTTGCAATTAATTTTTTAATCTGACTTATTTATAAAAAAAAAACTCCATAACACAACCTCCTCGCGAACAAAACGTCCTTCCGATTCGCGACGGCGCGCATGGAGACCGCGGCGGCGGCGGCGCTCCGCTACTTCCCCTCCCCACTCAGAAACTCTAGCCCCAGTTCTACCATTAGCAGCAGCGGCCTCGAGCTCTCGTCTCCGCGGAAGCTTGTTGCGGCTGTGGCAGCGCCGTCGCGGGAGGCGGAGCCGGTCTCCTCTCTCGGCGACCTCACCCGCGTCGACTTCCCCATCCTTCACCAGGTCAGTGAACTTTATGAGTGATTGAAGTTACTTCGGATTTTGGTTACAGCATGTAGAGTTTTCTTATGTAGTGCTGTGCCACTTAATACTTATTTGGAAGATTGGATTTGTCTAGTTCAATCGGTCGAATTCATTTGTGGATGTGATTTTGGTCGCTGAAGTGATGCAAATTTAGGATTTGTTTAAGTTTGATTTGAGTCGTGGTCGTTTTTGGTTGGTGAAGGTGTGTGGGGATAACTTCACTTGGCGCTAATTGTGAAAAAACATGAGGTTTTTGTGGATGCTACAGAAGATTTAATTTTTTGAGTAGTCTGCATTTGGCTGGCACTGCTTTTCTGATGAGTTGATGGGTATGGAGATAGTCTTTTAGTTGTTATGTTGAGACAATTGAAGCTTTAGCTCAAATGGTTGTGGTCCTGTTGGGTGCTGCAACCTTAGTGAGTGTCATCAGTTATACTTGATTTTATGATTTTATTGTTTTTGTTTGCTGATCTGTAAAACGTCATCATTTGTTGCTAACTATTGGAAAAGAATATGGATCCTTCTATCATATAGTTGTTTATGGCGCAATAGCCACCGTGAGAATGTGTGCTGATTTACATTTGGCTCAACTCGTATCTTTTTGATTCAATGAAGCCTGTAAAGGTGTAAAAGCATGTAAAGATACTTGTTTTTTAAAAAACAAACATTTTTTTCCAATGCCATTTTACTCAATTTGGGTTGAGGAACTACAAAAGTTGTTTTTGATGGGCATAGTGAATTATGTCATTGTTGCTATATTACTAATGTTAGCCTTATAGTTTGCCTCATACTGGCTTTTGATGCTTGGATTAGGACATTTTTCTTTTATTTAATATCATTGTACCTTGCAGGAAGTTTATGACAAAAACTTAGTTTACTTCGACAATGGTGCAACATCGCAGAAACCTTATAGTGTACTGAAAGTTTTAGATGAGTATTACCGATCTTACAATTCAAATGTTCACCGGGGCATTCATGCACTGAGGTACATCTTATAATTGGCTGTTTCTTCTTGATGCTAGGATGTTAAAATTTTAAATACCATGTTGCTTAGCACCGAGTATTTATATTTTAGAGTGCATATTCAGCATTACCATCGGTGTATAGTAACTCTTTTGGAGGTACATAGCTTTTATGCATGAGATTTAGTGAAATATTTTTACAGGGTACATAGTTTATCTGATTACTGATTTTATTCACCTTTATATGATTTTTCATTTGTTTGATTGCTTTTCAGTTAATTTGTTTGTCTGTCAACTTTAGGAAGTTATCTTTATATCTATGATGTTTTTGCTTATGCTTCCATTCTTTTTCACTACAGGCTGTTGTGGCACTCGCATATAAAGAATTGATGTTATGCTATCTATCTATTTGATTAGCAGAAGATCACTTGAGCGCAAAACTACCCATGTTTCTAAGATTTTCTGACTATACACTTTTGTTTTTCTTTGCAACACTTTTGCCCACAGTTGACATGATTTTTCCCCTTGCGACTTCTTATATATTTGATTTTTTAGGTTTCTTAGTACTTGTGCAATCTTCTAGTACTGGACACTGATGTTCAATTAATTATTGTGATGTTTGATGATTGTGAGTAATCTATGGAGAATAAATCAATAGCATGCACTGTTGCTAAAAAGATTGCTTCATAGTACGCCGGCCTTTGTAAATATTTTCTTTTTTGGTCAAGTAATTTTAGGTTTATCATTTGGTTATATGCTTAGTGTCTGTCAGCATCCATATGAAAGTACGGATACTAAGTCGTTCTCATATTATTCTTCCATTGGCATGCTTACCTCTTCTTTTATTGACAATAGTGCAAAGGCTACAGATGCATATGAGGATGCAAGACGAAAAGTTGCAGATTTTGTCAATGCAGCTGATAGTAGAGAGATTGTTTTCACTCGTAATGCTACCGAAGCTATCAACTTAGTAGCCTATTCATGGGGTCTATCCAACCTGAAGCAAGGAGATGAGGTGTGTTGTTTTGACCAAGCCAACACATTATGTGTTACTAGTTCACTATACCTGCCATTCGTGTTCTTATATTGATACACAACATTGTGAACCTATGTTGCTATCAGTATTTTTTTTTGTTTTACAGTATTTATGCAAGATCATTTTGTAATTTCCCTTTCTAGTCAGTAGCCTAACCAGTCTACTCCTGTCTTTTAATTTGTAAATTCTCCATCTAAGCTAACATCACCTACAATTAAGACATAGCAAAATGATAATTTATCTGATCCCTTCTCATCAATTGGTGGTTGTGGTTTACTTTCTCCTAAAAGCAGTCTTATGTAAACTGCTTGATAAGAACTCTTGTCTGATATTTTGTGGGCCAGATTGTTCTTACAGTTGCAGAGCATCATAGTGCTATTGTTCCTTGGCAAATTGTTTCCCGAAAGACTGGTGCTATCTTGAAGTATGTTGGGTTGACTAAAGAAGAGGTTCCAGACATTGAGCAGTTAAAAGAGCTTCTGTCAAACAAGACCAAGATTGTTGTTGTCCATCATGTGTCAAATGTACTAGGTAAGTTGATTTTTTTATGTCAACTGAAGGTGGGCATGTTATTCCGAATTGGTTCATTTCCCTTCAATTGCTTGGTGATGATGAATTACAGTGTAATTTGTGTTTCTGCCAGATGTTCCTTGATTGTATCCCATAATTCTTCCTTTTGTTTCCTGTAATTCTATTTTTATATAATGCAAACACAACTGCTGAGAAGGATTCATAATCCCTTCATCGTTCCAGGTTCAATGCTTCCTATTGAGGAGATTGTAACATGGTCAAAAAGAGTTGGTGCTAAAGTTCTTGTAGATGCTTGTCAAAGTGTTCCTCACATGCCAGTTGATGTTCAGAAGCTTGGTGCAGATTTTCTTGTTGCATCCTCACATAAGGTTTTTTGTTGTCAACTTTGTTCATAAATATGTAGGCCTTTTAGAATTCTACTGAAGCACCTGCACAAGTTACATACTAAACTTCTCTCAGATGTGTGGACCTACGGGTGTTGGATTCTTACATGGCAAATTTGAGATCTTGTCGTCTATGGAGCCCTTTTTAGGTAGGAGAAGGCAAGGCAGAAGAAACTTGTTCACTCTATCTCAATGGTGCAATTAGTTACTTGTTAACATTTGATTTACAGATACAGTCATGGCCAGGCCTTACTGGCTTGTTTGAATGAAAGTTGTTAATGTTTTACGTACCTGAGAATACTAACTTTCATGCAGGTGGTGGTGAAATGATTGCAGAAGTTTTCCAAGACAAATCGACGTACGCCGAGCCTCCTTCTAGGTGCAGAATCAACTTGCAACTTCTCTTTTTGTTGATCCTTCTTGATTGATTCATATTTGGTGTCGTTACTTCTAAAGAAAATGTGTATGATACACACAAAAGGTAAGTGGTAAATTAATACATAATAGAGCACTGGATACTGTCATCCAGGATTATGGTCATGGCCATTGTTTCCTTGGATGGCCTTAATCAGGTCCATACAATGACTAACAGCCATTTTCTTACACATTTGTAAGCAGGGGCTGTTTTGTTTTTACCTCTAGTACATGTACCAATGTGGACTTGGACCATTTGCAAAATGCAAATGAGTGGTATGCCTAGAATATCAGAAGAAAACCTGACTTGACCTGTATAACAGGGTTCATTAGGGATCTAACGTCAGAATAACCAAGGAAATCAGTTGGCAATTTTCACTGCTTGTAAGATATCATATTTACTTGGGACCACATTCTTTTATTCATTGCAAGGTAGTGTTTCCAATTGTATGTTTGGACCATCTGTGACATGGCATCGATATACTTGTCTGACTCTTAACGTTATTCTCCTATTGATTTTGCTATGCTAACTTAAACATGATGTCTTCACCAATACTTGTCAACTCTGTTGGAAAATGATTTCTCATAGTTTTTTTTTTTTTTACATTAAGAGGGTCTGTTGTAAACAGTTTTTTTTAAAAAAAAAAAAATTGGTTTACTTCATCTTTAGATTATTTGTTGGAGCAGTTGAAAAGGAATTTCTTGGTATGGCACTCCAGTGTGCTAGTGACTGAAAGAACAATTTTCCTTATTGTTGTTGCATTGTTCTTACTTTTGTTTCTCCTCTGGAGATTGTAGTTATAATAATTTTCCTTGTTATTGCTGCATTGGTCTTGCTTTTTTTGTTTATATGAAGGTTCTAATTATAATATGTTCTGAAAGATTTGAGGCTGGAACACCGGCAATTGGAGAAGCTATAGGGTTGGGAGCAGCAATAGATTATTTAACACACATTGGCATGCAGAGGATCCTTGAGTACGAGGTCAGTATATATTCTCTGTCCTTGCATTCCATTCTTTCTGTTTGTTCTACAAGTTGTGCTTATTTTGCTTTCCAGAAAGATTTGGGGAAGTATCTCTATGACAGCCTTCTCTCTGTTCCAAATTTGCGGATCTATGGTCCAGCTCCTTCACAAACCGATCATCGTGCTCCTTTATGTGCTTTCAATGTTGAGAACATTCATCCAACAGATATTGCTTCAGATCTTGATCAGGAGGTATGCTGATGTTTCAACCATTGTTCCCAAATGCAAATGTTAGTTTCAGTTTTTGGGTATTGCTGTCATGCTAGCTTGTTGCTTCATTATTTGGATCGTTTGAAGAAAAGTTAGAACCATCGTCATGCTCCACTTTGTGCTTTTATAGATTAGAAACATATCTAGGACCCATTCTTTTAATCAGCTATATTGCATAGCTCCAACTGTAATCTGAGAGCAGATTTCCATTCAAACCTTTTATACATATGACAGAAACCAGAAATTATGCTTTTCAGCATACTAGCTTCTAGCATAGTTACAGATACCTCTGGAATTTTTTTGAATATGCTAATTTGTCTCTCTCTGATATTTGCGTTAGCTAACTGACTCTTGTACCTGAAGAACTGCTAATAATAGCTGATTGTTTAGGATTAAATTAATTTATATGATGTACTTATATTCTTTTACCAAATAGATGTTTTCTTGAACTACTAAATTATCATTGATGTGTCGAGTAACTTCTTTCAGTATGGGGTAGCAATTCGGTCAGGGCATCATTGTGCACAGATATTACACCGGACTCTTGGTATCAATGCCAGTGCTCGTGCTTGCCTTCACTTTTACAATACAAAAGAGGAGGTGGATATCTTCATCAGTGCGCTCAAGGTTACTATTGGTCTCTTCACTTCTCTACACTAATACTGTACAATTAGCAGATTCCCCCTCATTTTACAAGCTTCGTCCTTGTCTTTTTTTTTTTTTTTTTTTTTTTTGCTGAGATTTGGTATCTGTTGGAAGGGGGAAAGCATGTCATTCTGAAATGCATGGAGACATTCTTTCTGCCGATGTAAAGATAGAGTACAGTGAACCTTTTCAAGTTTGTGATGACAGAAATACTTACAGTTATCATTTATACTTCGTTTCCTGTCAGGGCGTTGTTTGAATTCCTATGTTTCTGTTGAAATTTGAACATGCAAGTTCGTTCATAGTGTCGGGCACCGTGGTGATAAATAAACGTGATAATAACTATAGCACTAGTCTGTTTTATACAATTTCCCGCAGAAGATTTTAGTACTCTGGTTGGGACCAGACTGACTTAACGGCCAAGGGAGGAACCCGAAGGTGTGCACAAGGCGCTTGCATTCGGTGCACCTGCACTACTCTTTGCTGCCGCCGTGAGTAACTTTTGGGCGACTGCCAGGAAAATTAAAGCGCAAGATTCCATGAACAGTACTGTCCTTCGGATCAATCTTTTTAGGGTTGCCATGTTGAAGCTTTATTTTGTACCTATGTGCTTACGGTGCAACGGTGTAGTGGTGGTACTTCGGATCTGTTTCAACTCATCTCTGAATAATGCATAGTAGCAAATAAGAATGTTTGTATGAAAAGTTAGTTCTGTGCAATTTACTTTGGAGCGCTGCTGGCTATGTTGCAGATTACATGAACAGCTAGTTATGTTTGCTTAGAGATGTGCATATCAGGGTAACTAATCTTCTATTGGTCAAACGGCACAGTAACAAACAAGCCTCTTGAATTTGTAGTCCAAAATGGCACTGCAGAATCATCTTAAGCAAGAAATGAGCACAGCAAATGTGATCTATAATGCCATATTATTGTTAGACAATAAACAGTGTTTGCAGCTTCTTTTCCTCTTCTTTTCTCTGCATTTGCACTACATTCTGCTCTTACTTTTCTGAGCTGCGTGCTAAACCATCTGCACATGTCGAAGAGATAAATCACAGTACAGGGGTGTAGCAGATCGGGAACATTTTCTGAGATGGTGTTGAGGAGGGGTGTACTCTTTTGATCTGTTACAGGCAGTCCATTTTTTTTTTCACTAACATATGATTGTGTCAAAAACAGGAAAGGAAGAGTCGAGGCAATTAAATAAGTGGTTTTTCAGACCCTGGACTGCACTCAGTGCTTAAGGTGAGTGATTACTTGCACCCCTTCCATGGGATCTTTTTGGCATGTATATATTTATATTTCTCCATACAGTTTCTTACTATTGTGCAAGTTTTTACTCCATAATTTCTACAAATAGCATCCGATGCCACGTATAATTCGCACCGTAGTTCCAAAAATGTGTGTCCATATGTTCTATTCATTGATTGCTGCTGCAGATACAAAGAAGGTGAAGGAAAATACAGATAGTGTACCTTTGATTGGCATGGGATGAATGCAAACGTCAACTCTGCTACATACCCGAGCACCGATCTTTGCAGTGACACTAGAGGCAAGAAAGGAACTAATCATTGTCTGTTCTCTAATGCGTGCGTCAGGATAGCCTAATTGTTGGAGCTCTAATGGTCAACTACAAATCATTCCCTTGCAAGGATGAAAAGTAGAACTTAGGTGACGAACATATGTTTCAACATACTTTGTGTACACTGAATCTGTCCAGGTTTTTACAGGTCCTTTTCTTTCCCAATTGTGGTTATAGGTCGCTTTTTGCTGCTCCTGGTCGGTATAAGAATCATGGATGCATGGTTCATGACCGATAAAAATCATACTCCTCTAAAATACTCATAAGCGTTGGGTTGGCTGGAGTTTTCCATCTTCACTTTATCGTGTCAATCCTGAATCCACGCGTGTTGTATCGGCATCCATAAAGCATATGTAGGGCATACTGTGCTGCTGCTGATTGCTCTGTGCATACCCAGATCGTGCGGTGGGGAAAATATCACAGCACGAGTCATGGTAATAGACTAATGTTAGTGCACCTCAAGTAGATTCACCTGTGCGTGGCTGGATCTCACTAGTAGCAAAGGATTAAAAAATGACCTGAAACTAAAAGAAAAAGGAGCAAACACCCTTAAATAATTGATAGATTCTAGATCTTGGCGGTCACAAAAGGAGTAAATCAAAGGACAATGTGACAGAGTATTCTAGGCGAAAATGCAATCAATGTTTGTGATGTTTGAAGGACCAAAGAAAGCATAATATATAGGACATGGTGTCGGTAATATAGACTTCAAGGAGGACATGATATATATGGATGCTATCAGTATTAGCAATTTAAGACTAACCAATATTAGCTAGTTAAGGAGCCATATATAATCATTGATAACATTTAGTTTTGTAGCGGTAGAATTTTTTTATAAATAAACAAAAATAAGAAAATAATTATGAAAATGACTCAGTTTGTCAAAATTGTAAACATGATCTGATTAGATGCAATAAATCAATTATCACAATTATAATACACGACAGCAATCGTAAATATTCGAAAAATATGTTTCCATCTTTTTCATTTTAAAAACGTAACATAAAAGACATTTCTCCTATTTTCCATTTTGAAAACACAACATAAAGAAAAAAACAATTTCTCGTGAGTACTAATGATTGAAAGTCATCATAGAGATAGTATTGTATCCAGAACTAATCGATTATGACTAAGGCTTGCGCTTAACGATAATGGAGCATTACTTGTTGATTGGATGGTAAGGAAAGAGCAAAAGACATAACTCTATAGCACCACACCATTTGTTCGATAGACAGGAGATGAGATCCACTTCTAACTTCTAAATGCATCAGCGCATGTACGATACACCATTACTGTCACCGAGCTTACTTGGACACAAACTGTTCTTACACTGTCATACATGCCATACCATAGAGCTCCTCGAAATGGCTTTTTCTTACAATTCCAAAGGAAGGAGTAGATGATGGAATACAAGCAAATCGAAGAAGAAAAAACTGTTAGATATTAATCTTGTCAAAAGTTGTATCTTTGTATCTACATGTTTATCTTGTTCATAAAAACAACATAGCACAAAGTTATTATTAATCTGGCAAGGCGGTCCCTCTTTCCAAGTTATTCTTGATCTCCAGCGTATACTTGCCAAAGGCCCTCTCGATCTTCTTGTTGAAATGCTCATTACGGTCATTGATGGAATCGATGTCCTTGTCCTCGTGGAATTTGCGCCTCCTGCTAAACGATTTCCGCTTTTCTTCCCGTTCCTTGAGTTCCTTCACCATTTTGTCAATGTTTCCTTCCGGCACTTTAGACACCTACCCAATGCAAAAGACCAAATTAAGTATCAACTTCCATACCTCATGGCCACAGGGAAATGCATGAGGTTTCAAAAAGTTTATTGTGATGCAGTACCTTCCCATACTGGAGACTTGAAGCATCACGATAGAATTCAGGATCAGTTTCTTTCGCCTTAATGTATGCCTCCATGTCAACTTCTATGTTCTTTGTTCTCTTTTTGTATGCAGTATACAGGGTTTTCTGATTAAAAACTGCACACAAATACCTCAGTCAGAAACCAGCAAATTTTTAGATTAAAAGAACATGCATCCTAACATATATTGTATATGCATATTGACAAAAGACAAATCACAACTCTGGAAGCCTTCTAACTTGAAATAAGAACTGACGTATGACGATATGCAGATAACAAGAATAGTATAAAAATTCCCACTGTGAACGCATTGCACTATTGGGAAGAAAGAGTTCATTGTAATGCAACAGAGAAGTGTGAAGCACTTTTCAGTGTAATACTAATTTTCTTTTATGTTCAACAACAATACTTTAGCTTATTGGGGCTCAATGCATAAATGCAGTATGAAGTTGAAATAACCATTGAGCAAACCGTCATCAAGTACTATTAGTCTATTAGTAAACTATGTTCCATAGGTGTTATTTTCTGGCTGGGAAAAGGTACCACAGAATGACGGATTCAAACAGTAAACAGCATGACATTTATGATCACCCAAAGAGACGAGAAAACATACAAAGATTTGGTAACACACAAGTGGCTGCTTGTTCAAGCAACTTAACAGTTATATTTTATTAGTATGGATGTGCTAGAATATAGATGTTACACCTATAATTGATAGCAATACAACTACGTGTGCATTTTGGATATTTCGTCGAACTAGCACTTTGTACCAATTAATCGACTGTGCATTGAACAAGAGACGCGATGAACTCACCGTCCCATCCATGTGGTGCAGGTTCCTTCTCCCACTTCTTGTACTTTGCTTCCGCTGTCTCCTGCGTATCGAGCATGTAGGACTTGGACATATCCAGCCCATTCAAGTCAAGAAGCTTCCCAATCTTCTTTTTCCTTTCTTCCACCCACTTCTGCTTAGAAACACCCCTACTCTCTGTGCGGGGGTTCCATCCTCTTCTTCTCCGCAACCATAGCCTGCTGATTCGCTTTCCTAGCTTCATTCTGCAGCATGTACATGTACAACATCAACAGATGAGCATAACAGCGATATTAAGCACCAGGTGCAATAGCTAAATCACACACGCATAATGCCCCATACCATCTTAAGCCTCAGCTCAAACAACTTCTTCTGCTTTTCGGTCATCTGTGGGTAGCCATCTTCTTCGCCGGTGTTCTCCTGCTGGCCGACACCATCACCATCATCGGCTTGCTCCGGAGCAGCAGCGGATTTACTAAAGCCTTCCGCAGACGGGTCCTGCTCCACACGCTCCAACCCTGAAGAAAATTTGAGCACACAATAAGCATTCCAAGAACCTCCACACATGTTACTAAGATCCTATCTGACGAATTGAAGAGTTTTTTAAATAGGGACCTGATTTGGCATCGGCGATCTTCTTGAAGCAGTAGTCGGTGCAGTCGTGGTAGGGGTTGGAGGCATTGACGCAGTCGGGGTGGACGGTGCGCGCCCCGGGGGGCCTGTTCCAGGAGTCGGGGAGCTCGTCGTCGAGGCGCGGCTTGGCCTCGGCGATCCTGCGGAGGCAGTAGTCGGAGCAATCGTGAAAAGGGTTGGACGAGTTGATGCACTCCGGGTGAGACTTCACCTTCTCCCCCGCCACTTCCTCCGTCCCCATCTCCGCTTTTGGAACTTGCGAGAGGCGCTGTTGGGTTGGGTTGAGTTGTGGGGTGGATGGTGTGATGTTTTTGGGCTTTTTGCGGACGGCTTTTGTGGCCGAGTTTGTATCGCAAACGGGCTAACCGGCCGATAGTCTTCTAAACATTCCATTCTCCCACCTCGCGGCTGCAATATGGAGCTGATGGATTTAACAAAATTGTTGAAAAATTGATAAAACATATTTAATCAATGAATGACATACTTGCCAACTCTAGAAAGGCAGATTGTCAACAAAGTAGGACAGAATGTCCTCCTTGCAAATTTCAAGGGCTATTTGCAAGAACTATTCTTGATTTGGTTTTACTTCTCCACCAGAAAGCATTTGTCTCACGGATGAGATGTTTTTTCTCAACCTCTTCAAGAGCCTAACAAGAAAAATGTATGCAAGCATATCAACAAGCATTCATTTGTACACAACAACTTGTTAAATGAACCCCCAACAAGCTACAGCCAATATAACCATTCAGTCATTCAGATGAGCAACTCAAACAAAAAAATGACTTATTTATCATCATAGTAAATTAACCATAGCAAGCTGTAAACCCCATTATCATCTAAAAGTTCACACCTTGATCAACAGTTGCACTGTTTTGCATCCCGACAATGGGGTTACAGAGTAATGCAAACCACCAGAATTTGAAGATTTCGAATCCAACGGAAGATTTTCTATAATTACTACAAAACAAAAGGAAATCCAACTGAAGATTTTGAAGTCTCACTTTGCAAGTGTGGAATGCAAATGTTCAACTTTGTGAGATGGGGCGAGGGTGAGCCAGTGATGGTTGGAGGAGACGAGGGCGAGCCATCGATGGTAGGAGGAGGATGCGGCCCGTGCATGAGAGGAGGAGCCATCAAGCCGAGGAGTTGGGTTGCTGGCTTGCGGCGGCCGACGGGGCGTAAACCCTAGAGACTAGAGAGGAGAGCCGAGGGCGAGGAGCGAAGGACAAGGACACGACACGACGAGTGGTCTAGTCTATGGTCGAGTCACGCGGAGTAGTGCACAAGACCACGAGCACGACAACACAATAGGTCGACAGCAGGTTAATAGATATGGGTAATGAACTTCAGAAATTCGAGTTTGTAACTTTGTATATATATATTATATAGTCATATACCAATTCGGATATAAATAATATCCGAATCCAAATCCCATTTTTGCAAATATTACCACATCTGGATCCGAATCCGAAATATTCCCCTTGTACCATCTGGATCTGAATTCGATTTGCAATTCAGATGCGGATTTTCAAATTCGAATATACCAAAATTAGATATGGATATCGAATATTTCAGATAATCCACATCCATTTTACACCCCTACAACTTTGCAAGATTCTTACCTTTTCTAACTAGGGACAACTAGCTAGAACATGTAGCTCAAGACATAATTGAATGTGTATAACAGTTAAAGCAATTTGGGATCAAATACTATAATAGCTAATGCTGATAAAAAATCTATGCAATGCTCATCACATGTAATGGAATGATTCTGTAGTGCTCTATTGCTCTATGCCTCTGAAATTTGCACTCTGTTGTAGCAAATACTGAAGTCCAGTACAAAAATATGCGTACCCTTTCTCAAAAAGAAAAGGATGGCTACTCAGGGAAAACATAATTACTGCAGTACTGCAGAAAGACAAGGTTCCTTTCCTTCATTCATGTAACTAGTCAGTCATACAGGTTGTAAGGTTGTATGAAATCAAAATATGCAGCTGGTGCTGAAAAAGTAGGAGGAAAGCTGAGATTTGGTTAGTGATACCCATTTTCATCACTGATAGCTAAAAGCCTAAAAATAAGTGTATAATCAGATGCGATCTGAAGCATATGAAGAGCAATGAGACATTAGACTTACAGTGGAGGAGTTGCAAGGTGCCATGAACCTATAAAGGTGGACACTTCAAGACCAATATAGATTACCATGCTTCTAGCCCTGCAATGAAAAGGGAAAACACAACATAATATCCCTTATACTTTTGTCTAAATCAAAACACTAGAAATATACATTCAGATGCAGGCTCAAGTGGTTAACCCGTATGTAATACCTGCAAACTGCATTCAAAGAACTTTATCACATCATTATAAGAGACAACACTGGGAACCATCTCTGTACTATATATTTCTACTGAATTTATAATTCGTTCAGCTGAAATTGTAAACAGTTGGCAGAGAACTGTCTTCATAAAACTAAGAAAATGGCAAAACGTACAAAAATAAAACTAGATGTTTCAATGTTCAAGAGGCTGCCAAACAGGACAGCATAGGCTAATACATGTAAGGCATAAATCCCATGTGTTAACTATAAGGATACAAGCTAAAAGCCAATAGTGGTAGTCACTTTGAGCTGTAATAAAAGGAAGACCATAACTAGTACATGACTACATGACTTATTTGGACAAACTGTTTCATAGAATAGCTGCTAGCCCCTCCTTGGTAGGCCTATTCCCTGGAAATGCATTGCGAGACACATCAACAAGAGCCTTGAAGCTGTATGGCTCATGCATTGACAGCT
This sequence comes from Pharus latifolius, assembly GCA_019359835.1. Taxonomy (NCBI): domain Eukaryota; kingdom Viridiplantae; phylum Streptophyta; class Magnoliopsida; order Poales; family Poaceae; genus Pharus; species Pharus latifolius. Next base: position 72,462,733 of record CM033329.1, on the reverse strand, counting down.
CTGAGAGCACCTTTCTATTGAGTTGGATGTTCTCCTTCATCAATCCATGCATGAAGTTGCCATAGTTCACCTGGACAATAAGTTACGAGAACAAAGAATAAAGATCAATTTGATTAGATACCACAAGTTACCACACATTAACTTAAGCATATACTGCACTATCATATTTTGCAACAAGTTATGCACTATCATATTTTGCAACAAGTTAGAATTGTTAAGTCTATGACCACACTTAAGATAAAATATGGCAAAAATATGCCAATAATATGGAGCTCAATTTAATAGTTACACTTTTGACAAAAAAAATTGTACAACAAAGATACTAAAAATTGCCTAAAAAAATTTGACATGTCTAATTATGATAGTAAACCAAACAATAACTTAATTAAGTGTAACACATCTAACTTAAAGTATGACAACTTGTAGTCACGCACCAAACATGTCATAAACACAGTTCTATGAAGGGTGAAAATGATAAATGAATAATAAAAAACCCCTTGGTGAATGGTGACTTGTTCTACCATCGGAACACAAGGTTGATAGTATTTTCATGAATTGTTTGTTTGAATATGAACATGCAAAAAACTATGGTAACTATATCATCCTAGCAAAGCTGCAAAGACGGCAATCCGTTTCCTTGTAACAACGTTAAGTGTAAATGGATACATACCCCATGCAATCGTGTACCAGCATTGATGCGCTCAATCCAAAGGGATCGCATGTCCCTCTTCTTGTTCCGCCGATCCCTGTAGGAATACTGCAAGGCTTTCTCAACTCTCTCCCTTGCTATTCTTATGCAATTTTTTGCCCTCCCTCTAAATCCCTTTGCTAACTTAAAAATCTTCCCCTTGTTCATTTTTGGGTTACTGGGCTCTACTGCAAGCCTTTTCCTGCCTGCAATATTGAAAAAATAAAAATGGGAAAATTCTATTAGCTAATGCTTAATTAGATACATGTTAAGTTGCCAACATAAATATCCCCAACTAAAGAGCACATCAATAGAATGATATCACAGCACAAATTTCTCTGTACGAAAATTCATTAACTTCATAGAAAACACTGCATGGTTTTTACAACCATCAGACACAACATGCTAATTTTAAGCTTTATCTCCTATTTACATCCTTAATGTTGTGAAGAACTCTAGATTCCAAACAACGCAATGACAATTGATCAGAGAAATCAAGAAATGGCAAAGCATCAGGTGCGGCCACGATCACCAATTGCATAGAGCAAGCGTAACAGGCGACAACACAAGAGCAACAAACAAAACTCGTAACACATGCCGATCACACCAGCGATGCCCTCGTCGTGTGCTCCTCTGCCATGGCCATCACTAGCTAGAGCTTAGTGGCTAAATTTCACGAGGAAATGATTGGGAGATTACCTGGCGGTCAGCGGCATCGCTATCTCCCGGTCGAGGCTGCGGCAAAGCTCGCCGGAGACTAGGGATGGCAACGGGGTGGGTTCGGGGTGGGGGTATAGTACGTGCCCCCGCCCCCACCCCCGCCAGGGGCCCCGATACCCGATTTTTGTATGCTACAGAAACCAACAGCATTCTAGTATTCTCACACAATACTAGATCAAGGACAAGGACTACAACAGTATTCTTCTAGTATCAAGAACAAGGACTACAACAGTACACATATCATGGCATAAAACAATTTTCCAACAGTATTCTTCTAGTATTCTCACACAATACAGAAACCAACAGTATTCTCACACATTACTAGATCAAGAACAAGGACTACAGCAATTTTCCAACTGTGTGAGAAGCTCAAAAACAGGTGAATTAGGAGAAGATTGTTGATATCAGTGCAGGTGAATAAGGACTCCTAGTTCTCAAAAACAAAAATCTTTCTGTTGTTAATTTTGATATCATCTACTTGGAAATGGAAAATCTTTCTGTTCTTGTAAATGGAAAATCATCTACTTGTAAATGACCACGAGGGAGTCGAGGGCCGACGGAGGCGACGAGGGAGGTGGCGAGGTCGACGAGGGAGCGAGGGCCGATGGGGGCGGCGGTGGGGTCGACGAGGGAGGCAAGGTCCGACGGGGGAGGCGGCGGGGTCGACGAGGGCGGCGAGTGCGACGAGGGTGCGGAGGAAGGAGGGACCGAGGGAGGAATTTGGATCTTGGACTTAGATCTAGGGTTTTAGACCGGGCGACGAGGGAGGCGGGGCGGCGCGGGGAGCGGAGGAATTTGGATTTTGGAGTCCGATAGAACTCGTAAAACAGGGAGATGGTCGTGACCGCAAAAAAATATTGGTCGTACGGGGAAAGAGATGGTCGTTTCAGTAAAGTGACCTGGTACTGGTCACAAAATTCAGAACTGGCCGTAGGAGTAGAAAATTGATCCGATATGTAAAACAGAAATTTGGTTGTAACTGTAAAAAATATTTGTCACAGTAGTGAAACAACTGATCGAATCTGTGAAACAGAATATTGGTTGTGTCGGTTAAAATATTAGTCTCACCAGAAAAAAACTGGTCGAATAAGTGAAACCGAAACTTGGTCCTAACAGTTAAAAAATGGTCGAAGCAATTAAAGAATTGATCATTTGAGTAAAGAAAAAAACTAGTCTTATCAACCATAGTCGTTCGACTCAAAACGGGTTGTATAGGGACAAGACCAGAGGGCAAACCCAACGATTCAGATAGAAGCGGCAGCGCAGTTGGCCCAGATGAAGCAAAAATGCTGATTCAACAACTGAAAATGTGGCGATGACGTGGAAAAACATGGATGAGTTTTTAAATAATGCTGCAAAAAGATCTGATCGAATCAGTGAAAGAGAAATCTAGTCGTGTCAGTAAAAAACTTGCTTGAACTAGTACAAGAACAGGTCCAATAAGTGAATAGAAGTTTGGTCGTGAATGTTACAAATATTGGTCGCATCAGTAAAAAAAACTGATCGAATCAATAAAATAAAACATGGACGGTACACTGAAAATCTTGGTCGCAACAGGAAAAAACTGATCGTTTCTACTATTAAATACCTGGTCAAACAGTGAAACAGAAAGTTGGTCGTGACAGTAAAAAATTCTTGGTTGCACTGACAAAAAAACTAACCGTTTCAGTAAAAGGCAAGACTGATCATGTCTGTTTGTTCATAGTTGTTCAGTTGAGAAAAACAAGTATCTACGGAGTTCAAAACGCAAAAAGCAACCCCAAAACCCTAATTACCCCTTCCCCTTTCACTCCTCGGCTCTACTGGTGCTGTGTTGCAATGTTGCATCTAGGCTTTTATGCCTAACCCTAATTTTGATGATTAATAAAACAAAGTATTTCGGACTGACTATGTTTCTGAGACGTTACTGATACAGAGCTTGTTCGGGAAAACATGCAAGATGATCAAGATGAACCCGACGTAAAACGAAAAAGCACAAGTCGCAAACAACATGGTCGAGACGTAAATCGAAAAACGCAAAGGATCTAAGGTAATAAGAGTTTTTATTTTTACCGATCTCGGTATTTGGAGGTTGATCAATTAAGGACTTTTGTTGCTTAATTTTAACCGCACTATAAAGAGGGGTTGCAAAATCCTCTCTACATCTCCAATATAAACCGAGAAACTTAGGTCATTGCATTGCATTCTTTTTGGTTGGATTTGATCTGAATTTGGTTTTAAAAGATTTGGATTTTCAGTTGAGTTTTTGACAGCAGAAGAGTTTTTTAAATTTCTAGAAAAATCTAGGCAGATTTGGCTTTTGCTTCTGTTGACAAAAATGTAGCCCTTTAAATTATCTTTCACACTAGCTATTAAACACTTCATTTGGACTTCTGGATTTAATGTTATAGCTATTTTTGTTCATATTGACTGTCAATTTGCTATACTGACTGTCAGTTTGTGTTAACCGACAATTGTCCAGAGAGTGTGTTTTTTGGGCCTAAAATTTTTGTACTAAACTGACTGTCAGTGTGCCCATGCTAACTATCAATTGGGGTTTCGACCACAGTTGTTTTTATCTGAGTTTTTTTTTAAATTGATCGATGTTTTGGTCGAACTGACTGTCAGTTTGCCTAACTGATTGTCAGTTTGGGGTTTCAAGTTTCCATATACTACCACAAACGTCTAACTATTTTTTATCCGTAAATTTTGTCAGCCGTTGTGTATGTAACTGACTGTCAGTTAGGTGAACTGATTGTCAGTTTGAGTTGCTGGTTTTCAGCCCTAGTTCCAACGGTTCTTTTGATTCTTGAGACTATAAATAGAGGCTTTGAGCTCGTATTTTATACAATAAGCAGCCTCCTCTCATACACATTCTTGAGTTTTAGTTTCTTATACAAAATCTTGATCTTTTGATCAAGTCGAGCGTTTTTCAGATCCACCAAGTGCTTTCGTTAGTTTTATTTTGCATACTTAGAGTTTCTCGGTGATTGTTTGGAGGTCTAGAGAAGACCTTGCTGTCTGTTACTTTTGGTGTGCGCCCTCACTTAGACGGTTTGGAGGCATGGTCGTTGATCTCTCCGTTCGAAGATTGTTGGAGAGACTCGGCAAGGTTGTGAAAGGCATCGGTGCTCGTCTTTCCGGAGTGGACAAGGAGTAACCAATAGTGAATAATATCCTTCGTGGATATTGGAGCAAGACTCAATTTAATTGAGTGCTTCAACGAGGATTAGGGGAGACTGGGTGAGTCTCCAAGACCTCGGTAAAAATCGTTGTATTCGTTCTCTCTTCCTCTTCCTCATATTATTATTTGTTATTGACTTCTTCATTTGTAAATATTTATTTTAAATTGAAGTTTTTAAAAACCTCCTATTCATCCCCCTCTAGTCGGCATCCTTGATCCTACATGCAACAGCGCCGACGACTCCCAACGGCGATGGCAAGCGCCTCGATGGCACAATCCCTCCTGCGACGCAGCGTGCTTCGCCGCATCCTCCCTTCCCATCCGCCGCTAGTTGCCTCTGCGGTCTCCTCCTCCTCCCATCTTCGATCTTTCCATACTAGTTTGCACCTCGCCTCCAGCTTCACATCCCTCTTCTCCCCCATTTCTTTTGTTGCAACCCCTTTGTTCTACCGCACAGTTGGAGCAAGCTAGGTCTAATAACCCAAGGTGTTCTAATGGGAAATCTGTTATCTTTTAGCTGCGTGTACTGTAACCCTAGTTTTCTAATGGCTTCAAATGTAACGTCTTAAAGACTGGAGTAATATATTTCTTGAAGTTTTAATAAGGTTGGTGTTGATATGATCATTTGGTTGGTTTGATTGTTTGTGCATAGAAGAGGGTGAAAGCGCGAAGGATTTTGACAACAATCTGTTTGGCGATGGCGGTCAGAACAGGAGCTCATTCTACAAGAAGCTTGATAGGGTTAGGAGTCCCCATGCAAGATTTGGCATGGGTTTCGATTCACTGAATGATGGAAAAAATGAGAAACTGGACCAAGCGACATGCACATTTGTTTATTCAGATGAAAGTTTTGACGAGGACTATGCGTTCAGGCCGGACGTGACTTATCGAAGAGGCTCAACGTGTACGAAAGAGCCCAGTGAGAGAGGCAGGGCGATCAGTAGAGCAAGTAAGCAAAAGCACTAGTATTCATTTCATTCATGGGGCAGGTGCGTGGAACAGAAAATGGCAAAGAAATCCTGGCATTTTGCTCGGGATTTGGCAGGTGTGGTGCGTGGAACAGAACATGCCTCCGACTGCTACTCCTAATCCTGTGGGTGCAGAGTGGGTGACTCATATCTAAGTCTCAGTCCATTGATCTGTCTCTACGCAATCTGCAGCGTCCCCACTCTACTCCTCCGTTGGGAACCCAATAGTCCTTGTGCCGGCGGGCCATCGGCATTGCTGGCTGTCTGTCTGTCTCTCTCATGGCCCATGGAAAGGCAGGGAAGGCAGAAATTAATGGGGAATGATGGAAGCACGGCTACCTTTTGGGTTCTCACTTCTTTTGCCAGAGGTACCTAGAACAGACGAACTGTGGTGGTAACAACAAAAACGATGGTAACTTGTAGTATGTCAGTACAAATTTTTACATCTACTATTTAAGAACTTCGTATCGTTTGTTCTTTCGTTATGACACCTTTTAGAAGTAGCTTACTACTACACAAGTACTGGGATAACAATGAGAACGACATTGAGTAATTACTGGTATTTGTAACTACTGCACTAATCAGTGGAGTAGTATTCCCAACCACAACCATTTGAGAGAGAGAGACCAAAGGTAGAAACAGAGCTAGAAAGCACACTGATCGTAACTTGCGTGCATTACAATCTGTGGCTCGAAAATGAGGTACAAACTTGCAAGATTTTTCTACAAGGACAGCTAATTTGGCACGTGATGTTGGGAGGAACCATGATCTATCAATAAAGGAGGGCATTAACGAATCAAACTGCTAATTGCCAATTGGGTCCACTGGATGGGATCTGTGATACTGGTTTGTGGGCTCCACAGTACCCTCAACTCCGACAATTAATCCCATCTCAGAAGAGTCTTTGAATGAACATCAAATTCTACTGTGTGACTTTCTTGGCAATACTCTATTGAATAGTACATTGAAAGCTTCATTTGTCTTAACTCAAATTTCTATTGACTAACCTCATACAAGAAACCATGCTCACTTGTCATCATTGTGTAAATCTTAGTTGCAGATCACAGCCTAGAACGTGTTCACATTAGTAGCATAAATGAGGAGAAAGTAGTAGATTTAACAGAGATTATAAAAGGTGGAAGACCACATCACATGATTGAAATCTCCAATTCCAGTAGACAATTTTGTCTCCAGATTTTAGCAGCGAGTAAACATGCTCTCAGAAAAAAAAAAAAAAAAAACCTAAAGTCCCAAAAAGGAACCACTACAAAAACATTGCTATCTCCTCGGCCTTCTCAGTACAAATAAAAAAACTAGGAAACCAGTATCCTTAAATTACCAAAATACCCCTAAACCAAACCAGTACTCCCCAAAAAATACAATTAACTTACGTTTGGGTTTTTTTTTTCCTCACCCTTTATTTACTTCGACCGCTCAAAAAGGCTAAAACTATTGAATAAAATCCCGGTTTTTCCGCGAATTGCTCACAAAAAAGGAAAGCCATAACAGGGGCAAACACGTCAGACCACCAGGTGGTCCGGCGGGAAGAGGTCGTCCAAGTCGCCCAACTCTCCGAACTCCGCCGCCGCCGCCGGGCCCCACAGGCTCCCCGTCGTCGGCAAGCAGAACTCCATCAAATCCAACGGCTCCTCCGTGCCCACGTCATCCAACCCCATCCCGAACGCCGCCATCACCTCCTCGTCCGTGTCAAACACCGACGTCGTCGATGGCGCCGGCGGAGAGGCCGTGAAGCGCGTCGGCGAGAACGCTGGATGATAGGCCGTGGAGCACGCCGGCGACGGCGAGGACACGGCTGAGGATGACGAGGACGAGGGAAAGTTGGTAAAGGCGTCGGGCCCGCGAAGGCGGAGAGCCGCGGAGTCGTAGACGGACGCGGCCTCCTCAGCAGTGTCGAAGGTGCCGAGCCAGAGACGCTTCCGCAGCTTGGGGTCGCGGATCTCGGCCGCCCACTTCCCCCACGGCCTTCTCCGCACGCCGCGGAACCGGCACCGGCCCTCCGTGTCCGTGCCGTACACCCGCTTCTTCGAAACGTTCCTCCTGGTGAGTAAGGAGTTCACTGCAGCCGCTGTCGCGGGTACAGGGGAAGAGGAGGGCAGGTTGATTTCGTGGACGCACCGGCGGACGGTGCGGTGGTCGTGGTGCTCGTCATCAGACGAGTCGGTGGCCTCGTCGTCTAAGAAGTGGATGCGCACGACTCGGCTACAAAGGCCGCGACGAAGCGGATCTCCCATCAGAGTGAAGAATTCACAAGAACTCGCGGTTTCATCCACGGATTGGCGAGAGAGAGAGCTCTTTTGGGGTTTGGGAGGGTTTTAGAGTGGATGGGGGGATAAGAAGAGGGGATGGGTTTTAGAAGGGGTAAACGAGAGGAAAGGGGCCGCATTTGTGGAAATTTCGCGCTCACCGTTTGCCTGCCTCGTTTCCATCCATCACTCCACCTCGTTGTACCCACTGGCTCCCACCGTTTCACTGAACTGCGGGACAGCCTTTGTCTGGCTTTGCGAACACGAGCATGGGGGTGGGTGCGTTTTTGGTGCCTTTTGCCGTTAGCCTGTGCCATGTTCGTGCTGCCGTCCAGCTGGCGTTTGGCTCGACGTGTCAACTGACTGGCTCTTGCTCGGTCACTCTTTGGGAGATGCTCAATCTGACGTGTGGGATCATGGAACATATTTATGGCTCGTCAGCGGTGGGGTAGCATTCTGGACGGCAGGTCGAGAGGCGCCATTAATTTTCTTCATACAAGTATGCATGCTTTGAGACGTGCGAGTCTTCTGGCCGTTGGATATGTCAGTCAGATATGGATCGCCGCGGCTGCACTGTCCGCTAGTGGGTAGGATAGTGTTACAGCGACACATACAGGGCACCATAGTCATTGCTCATATGAGACAACAAACCATATACTCCTAGTACTAGTTTTAGCCCTAATGCGTCACGCAAGATGGTAGTTGTAGGCTAAGGCCAATGGGGCACTCCAGTCGTTGCTCACGATGAAATATTAATTTTTTTTTTATTTCACGAGAGAGGACGTCGGTGAGGCCACGGATGCCCAAGCTTTTTTCCTCGATTTTTGTGTAATTAAATTATATAAATTTTTGTTTCATGCATTATTTTAATTAAAATTAGATTTTGATTATATTTTAAAAATTATATATTTTTGAATTATCTTTCATATAGAATCCAAACATCACCTGTATTCAATTTTGGAATTAAAAGTTTTTATATTTTACTAAAATCACTTAAATTCTAATAAAAATCTAATTTACTCATGGATCCGTGCGAGAAATCTCCTCAGACGCCTTTATATTAGAGTGGTGGGTGTTTCTGGTAGCACTTCACACACATGACACAAAATATGTTAAGAATATTCCTCCGGGGCGCCTATCTAGGCGTTGATACATTAGATTCAGCCGAGACTAGGTAGCATTCGCATATTAGAAGCAATTGGGGTCTATGTAGTTTAAGCACAGTTTCGCATACACATCGGCAGAGGTGCTTTAGGCACGTGAAGAGTATTTTTCGCCCAACTGAGCGCATGAGAACTTTTTTTGGAAATAACAAAAAAAATTATAAAAATAACTTATACTTACAATTTTTTTTGCAAAAATAGCCTGAGATTGATTTGAAAAATTGAATCTTTCGAGATTAATATTTTTTTAGTCCATAACTCCAATTGACAATCCGTTTGAACTGGTGGAATTATAAGACTAAAATGATCAGATCAACATAATCGAATTGTCAACCAGACTTATATATCTTAAAATATAATACGATATGAAATTTTATCATATATAACTCCAGTTGATGATCCGTTTATATCAATATGATCATTTTAACTTCATAATGCTAATTGTTAAAACAGATTGTCAATCAAAATTATAATATAAAAGATATGGATGTCGAAAAATTTTAAAATTCATGTACAAAACAAAACAATATATGGTTATTGCTTGTCGTGCTAGGGAAGCTCAATAATTCCTTGTCACATTGTGGAGTTCTCTATGGTATACTAGAAATTTGACAAGTTGATGTGAAAGATTACTTAAAAAATGATAAGTGGGGTTATTTTTGTAATTTTTTTGAATTATTTAAAAAAAAACCGGGTGCATGAGGGGGGACACACCGGTCAATGGCTCAATGCTAAGGAAGCATCAAATATTTGTCCCCTTGTCGTCTACCGTAAATTTACTCTACATGCAGTGCATCACCAAAGCAGCCACCTGGCTGTTTCTTCCCTTTTCCAACAGGGAGCTGACCCGTCGTGCAAAACGTCGAGTCAGATTGGCATTGGGATCCGTGAGACTTGACTAAGCTTTGCCGTTTGAGCCTTCGAATCTTTGGCGCACTTTAGAGTAGGAACATGAGCGAGTTCTTTTTTTTATAAATGACCCACATAAAATAATGAATTACAAAAATAATCTATAATTTCAAAAATTTACAAAAACAGGTTGTCACATCAAGTGATGGATTTGTTGTATCCAGAACTCGACAAGTATCTTATCAAACTCTCAGCCCACGACAAGGCATCCACAACTAGCCTCTTGACTAGTAGACTTGACCACAAGCTCGACCAAAGACTTGTCGAGTGCCCAACTCTCGATAAGACTCATTTTTGACCAAAAAATATTTCGAAATGTAATCAGTGGGAGTCAAACTTAGGTGGGGTTGTGAGAGTGGTGCTCTAGCCAACTAGACTAGGAGAGATTTCTAATAATTGTTGCATTGCACAGAGTAATACTTTACTTAATTGTCGAGCTCGCAGTCAAGTCCTATGGTCGAGAGGTTGGTCGTGCATGCCTTGTTTTGGGCTGGGAATTCGACAAGATGCTTGTCGAGTCCTGGCACTCGACAAACTCGTTTAACATAATAGATCACTTGTTGAGTGTTCAGCATTCGATAAACTGACGTGACAGCTCATTTTTGTAAATTTTTCGAAATGTAGGTTATTTTTATAATTCATTATTTTATGTGAATTATTTATAAAAAAATCCCGAACACTAGCAGTCTAGCACTCTTACATCCACTTAGCACAGTTTTGACTATTTTTCATGCGTGTATGAAATTTTGTTGAAATTTTTAGGATTTTTTTATTGCTGTGATACGTTTGAGTCTGATTTTTTTAGGTGGTGCAGTGATTTTTTAAATGTATACAAGAAATATAACTAATTATGTATGATCAAAGATGTCTCAAAAAATTAAGTGATTAATTTTGAGCGCATGAGAATCTAGATATACTATAATAGTGTTGAATGAGACATGATTAAGCGTGTTGTTGATACTAACTAAACAACATCTATATACATATTGGATACACTCCAACTCGAGATTTCATGTAAGACGTGAACAAGACAAACTTATGGCATTTTGGTAATTATATCGGCGCATTTACATCTAAATTTCGTGCATCCCAGTGTATTAACAAACCATTTTTTTGTCGGTAACGAGGAAGTATCATTTTGGTAATATTTTAATATTGTACTCCACCATATTTGTATATGAGTTTTTTTATATAAATAGTTCAAATTAAAAAATTAATTATAAAAATGACTCACAGTTTCTAAATTTTACAAAAATAACTCATCACATTAACCTATAGCATCCTGAGCGCTCGACAAGCCATCTGATTTCTCGGTCGTGATCGTATCAGTTCAAAACTAGTGGTATCGATACTAGAATTGGTCATACTCGTATCAGTATTGGACTTGGTCGTTATCGTATCTAGTACACAAACTGGTTGTATCAGTGTTGAAACTGATCATAGTCGTATCAATTCAAAATTGGTCATATCAAGACCGAGTTGTTATAGGAGCTAGAGAACTTGTCGAGTGCCCAGGACGTGATAGGTTGACGTGACTAGTTATTTTTGTAAAATTTAAAAACAATGAGTCATTTTTGTAATTAATTTTTTAATCTGGATTATTTATTAAAAAAAATCATGTGTATATATTTGGTTGTGTTATATATATAATAAGTTAATCATATAGTTCACTTCCCGTTTGTTTATAATTAAACCAAAACATGCATGAGAATATTCACACACGCACATTCGGCGTACTGATTTTAGTAACTTAAACTAACAAATAAGAAATATCTCACCAGTCACAATTAATCCGGTCCAACCGGCATTCATTCCTAAGAATCCAGCACATACACACATTTAAAATTATAGATAACACACACAAAAAAAAATTAACAGCAATCACAAACTATAACCAACACTCTTATAAATAAAATACAAACATAATTTCTATTTTAGAAGTGATGGTGATCTTAATTAATTAAGATATAGAGAACCTCCTTCTCTTAGGCTTAACCACATGCATTGCACCTTTTTTATCAGCAATGCTGGACGTATCTTTGGAGCTACTCTTGAACGGGTTGAGCCGGCTCAACGTCCGCGACACCGAGCTCAGGAATGTCCCCTTCTTCGACGCCGTCGCGGCTTGCTTCGACCCACTCCCTTGGCTCTGTTGCAAGCCCGACACGTAGGCCCGCATCCGAGCCAGCTCCGACCGCAAAGAGCCGTTCTCCCGCACCAAAGACGCGTCAGCTTTCGCCTGTGCCCGAGTAGAGCTAGCGACGGACGACACATCCCAGGCGGCGAAGGCGTTGTCGCTGTTTCGCAGCTTGAGCTGGTCGTAGTATAGTGCGCTGAGCACGGCCTGGAGAGGGAGCCGTTTGTTTTGAGAAGCGTGGAGCCGAGCTTGGTATGACAGCTTGAGTGGATCCATCACGCTGCACACCTTCTCTCTCTCGATTTCGTCCAATCCGGGGTGGGCCTGGGATACAAAGAACATGCAAGTGCGTGCTTGCAATGTTAATAAAGAAACAGTATGCGTGTTAATTCACATAAATCACGTATGACTTGTTGCAATTATTCATTGTTGTAGTTTGATGACTTATCACTTCTAGACACTGGGATGCTTTAATTTCGCCTTTCAGCTTAAAGCCTAATACGTTTTGCTTTTCCTCTTGATCTTATGTACATGGTTTTTGGGTTCTTACTTCTTAGGATAGTTGTCAGGCCGGACATGCTCAACTGGGCTGGGCTGGAAAGTGGGCTAGGTTAACCCTACGTAAACCGCCTACAGTTATTTTACCGAAGAGTTAGCCTTGAAATAATGTACATGGACATGCAATGTTGCAGCAACTGACCTTAAGATAGATGTCCACAGCGCGGTACAGGTCGTCGTGGACGCGCCGTGCGTCCTTTGGCACTGCGCCAGCGACGCCGACGAACTTGGATATCGGCAGCTCTTCGTCAGTGGCTATCTCGGCTGCAAGCCCGTCCACGGTTTTCGCCACCTTCTGTAGCTCCGCCGAACAGAGTACTCCAGCATCATAGAGCGACCGCCTTCTGTCGCCCACCGACGTCTCCCTCTCGACAAAAATAGCAATGATGCGTCGGACGCTGTCAATGTTTTTGACACCCTCTCCGGCAGCGTCAAGAACGACGGCAAGCAGGTCATCAGCGGTGGCCTGGTCGAGCACGGCGGCGACGCGTAGCTCCAGGTTGCGGCATGTCTTGGTTGAGGCTCCGATGGTAATAGCGACACGCAGAAGACAGCAGAGGAACGCAGCCGCGAGGGGCGTGTCGTGAGCATCAGGGAGCACGGCGACGACGGACTCAAGAAGCTCACGGTGCGGCCGGGACTCCGCGTGGCCGCCGGTGAGGACATCGGCCAGCGCAAGCTCGGCGTAAGAAGCGACCGCACTGGCAAGAACCTCAGGGTCAGCCCGGCGGCAGCGTAGCGCCGTCACAACCTTGTGGAAGGACGCCGGCGAGAGCGCCACGAGCTCTGCCAGCCACCAATGGGGCGGGGACCTCGTCGGGAAGAGCATCTCGTTGCAAATCTGCAGAGTTTTCAGATGCTTTTTAGTGCTCACAATACAGAAGCTTACAAGTTGGTAGTACTAATAGAAACCGACCTTTAAGGCGATAGCATCAGCGGATCGCTTCACGATGCCAAGCTCCTCTGCAGCCGGGAGAAGGCCCTCGCAGGAGCGCAGCACAGCCACGGCGCCCGGCAGCGTCCGGAGCGCGGCCTGCGAGAGGAACTCCTCCACGCGGCGCGCCAGGCCGCTATCCGCTGGCATGTCCAGGTGCCCCGAGGCGCACAGGAGGGCGGCCGCGTTGCGCACCGATATCTCGAAGTTGGCGCCGTAGCAGTACCTCGCAGCCTTCTCGAACGCGTCGGCGCCGCCCGGCAGCGACGAGAGGTCGACCTCAACGGTCGCCATGGGGTTGGCGCGCGCCGTGACAGCCTTCCGGATGTAGCCGCACTTGGGCACCATCACTGCCTGGTACAGAAGGCCAAAGAAAGTGTGGACTTGGATCAATTGCCATGTATTCCAAACTCCAAACTATGCTCAGACAGTCCTATGGATCAAACTAGCTGATTCTACGCTCATGCATGCCGCGTTATGGATCAAATTGATGTTTGAGAGCAAACTTGGACCCAAAAAATTTGCTCGATATTTGTCCTCGGTTGCATGATCAGAGAGTCCATAAGTTGTACAATCCTCTCACTACTGAAGTCACTCGAATATGTACTGCGATCCAATCTGGGTTAAATCCAGTCCATACAGGAACCGGCAATCATTCGACCTATTTCAAATTTGAGCAACTAACCGAAATCCCATGCAATTATATAACTATTCTCTATATAATTTAAAATTTTATTTATGTATTATAGAGAAATATTGTCTTTTAATATTATAATAAAGATAGAATTATTTTTTAATATTATTTTCACATAAATTTATATCATAATAGAGATAGATAGAATTAGTTTTAGATATATTTTTCACATGATAAATCTATACCGTTGTAAATATAATGAATGAAATAGATTTTTTCTTTTTTCGATTAATATGATAATTTCTAGTAATTTTTTCTTTTTTTAGAATTATTATGAGAATTTTGAATATTTTTTAGTAGAGACAGAATTAATATGGTGTTTTCAATATCATCAAAAATTATTTTATAATATAATAGATATCCTAATTGGTTTAGAAAAATATAGATGTGAAATTCGTATGACCACACCATCTGATTCGTTTACACCCTTAGTCATTACCATCATATAAGCTTTGTGACCTTGAGAGGCACATACATCATGATGAATGATGATGTAACATCAATCAGAAAGATGGCTCTGTGTTCTATGATTAGACAATGGATTAAACTTATTCCTTGATTATTGTATTGATTTAACCGAACGTTTTGAATTGTAGATGTTTGGGTTATATCCAATTTAGCCTTTTCTTTCTTTATAAAAAGAGGGCATTCTCCACATGCGCTTACATATATCTGGCATCAATCTTAATATACAAAGCTGCTCACGATCATGTTTTAAATAGTTCGTACCAATAATCGTTAATGGTAGCAGGCCTTCTGCTTCCAAAAAAAAAAAAAAAAAAACCTGATGGTTGTGTCTCTATCTGATCTGAATATATTGTTAATGGTTTATAACCTTGTGAAGAGGGAAGACCGAGTCGCCAACTCGGATCACAAGGTCGGCGGGGATCTCCTGCGACGACACCCTGCAAATTTCATCAAACGAAAAACATAAGTATGTGTGCATAATTACACAAACACTCAATTAAGCAAGCATGCATGGATAGTTACATACCACTGGCTAGTCCTCTCCATGGATGGGGAGACGAGTGAGTTCACAGTCGCAGCTGCCATGCAGTGAGACAGGGGAAACTGCATGCCCCAACCACTAGAACAGGCAACCAATTAAGGTGCAAGCTTTAGTCCACAGCCCTTTGGTTGGATATATGGAGTAGAGAGAGATCCCAGTGGGTCTTCCTGTAGGGCAACTAGTACGGTATATGCTTTAAATAGTAAATAGGATGGGATCTAACGGACTCGATTGTATTCTGAATCTATGGTTGGTGTCTGGTCAGCATGTCGTCGATGGATCATGACTTGCATGTTGGCTTTGGGGTGTCGTCTTGGTTTTTAGTTCGGGCAACTATTGGCTATTATTCTTGATTAGTAGTGGACGAGATGAGAGAGGGCCCATCTTGATTGAGATATTTCCATGCACCGGACTTGTACTATTATCCACTTATCTTATTAGTTATCTTCAATAAAATTTGATTTTTGAGTAAACCACATAAGAAAGATAACATATTATATAAATATAAAATCAAACACTCCAATACAATATTTCTAAAAGAGAAATAATGTGTCACATCATTAAAAACAAACATAATTTTCTATTCAAATTTTTTCTATTACAAAAAAAATTCAAAAAAAATAAAACAAATCCCAAAATTAGGTCAAAATAATATTAGACCACCTATCAGTGAAAGGGATGCACATGCACCCACGTATCACACATATGTTGTTTCGGGCACCCACACACATGTAAACCAACGAGTTTTTTTTTTATAAATAACCCACATAAAATAAATAATTACAAAAATAATCTATAGTTCCTTGCACAAATGGCCTGTTACATCAGCCTGTCGAGTCAACTGCAACCAGTGGCCACGAGCACTAGCTTGTCGAGTGTGAAAAAATTAGTTTTAATTGTGGTGAACGTGAGATTCGAACCCAGGTTGTGGGATGTGAGAGGGGGTGGTGTAACCAATTAGACTAGAACCTTTTACTACTCTAAAGCCACTGGACAGGTTTATATTGACTCACTTGTCGAGTGCATAACACTCAACAAGCCGACAAGTTGGTGCTCGTGGCTTCTGGTCGTCGTTAGAGGCTGGTCGTGGTCGAGGTGAGGCTTGTCGAGCCCTGAGCACTCGACAAGTCCCTCCCGCGCGACACGTCGCTTGTTAAGTTTCCAGAACTTGACAGGCTAATGTGGCAGATCATTTGTGTAAAATTTTAGAACTGTGGATTATTTTTATAATTATTTATTTTATGTGAGTTATTTATAAAAACACATGTGTTGTTTCGGGCACCCACACACATGTAAACCAACACACTGACAGTGAGTCTCAAATTTTTGCCTAACATGTTAGTTATGGTAGCTGCACGTACTTCGGTGTACACAGGACGCAAGAACGATAAAGCCCACAAAATGTATTGTGTCTGATTGTGCGTAGGGGTGGAAACGAGCCGAGTTCGAGCGAGCTGGCCCCGGCTCGGCTCGAGCTCGGTCGGGTAACGAGCTGGCTCGGCTCGGCTCGTTTAGCTCACCGAGCTGAAAAACCAGCTCGAACTCGGCTCGGTCTGACTCACGAGCTGGCTCGGCCAGCTCGCGAGCTAGACCAGCTCGGTTGTTTTGGGCTCGAACTCGGCTCGTTTCAAAAAAAAAAACAATCATCCTTCGAGAACATTCAACAAAAACAATCATTCTTAGAGAACATTCATATATCCAAATGTAGCTCTCAGTTGGCAAGACAAAGTAGTTGCAACAAGTTATAGTCTAATGATAGGTAAGGAGAGAAACATTACTAAACAATCCAAACATCCAAATGGCAGCCATTCAGTAGCTTTCCTGACAAGTTGCTAGGATAAACACATATGAGCACATGATCAAATCGAATGTGCTCGATTGAGAACATTTCTACTGTTATAGCAACAAGTTGTACAACCGATTGAGAAAGAAACCAATAAACAAGGATACAATAGTCAAAAAGTTCAACAAAAACAATCATCCCTAGAGAACATTCATCTTTCCAGAATAGGCCTTCCACAAGAACATCTTTCCTCAGAGAACAATCATCTCAACATCTTTTCAGAATAGGCCTTCCGTAAGAACAATCATCCTTAGAGAACAATCATCACAAGTCACATACATGATATCACATGAGGAGCACAAGAATGAGAAATGTTCAATAAAAACAATAATAAACTTACGTTTACTAGTTGCTTCCCACTATACTATCAACCAAAGAAATGCTTTCAACATCCTCCTCATTGCCTTCTTCCTATAAATGAGCAAAATAGAAAAAATATACTTGAGCTTAGAGCACAAATATCAGCCAGAAGCAAAAGAAAAAATTAGGAAAACTACATACCAAGGGACTTTTCATGTTACGGTAAGCACCTCTTATCCAACTAGATGTGCATACCAATGCTTCAACCATAGAAGGCTCTAAAGAACTCCGGTAATCATCTAGTACTCTACCTTCAGCACTGAAAGCAGACTCAGAAGATACAATACTAACCGGTATAGTCAAGATATCTTTTTCCATCTTTGACACTATTGGGTATCTCAATGAATTCACTTTCCACCACTCAAGTATATTAAATGATGTCTCACCACAGTCCGCATTGGGATCATCTAAATATTGAATCAAATCTAACTTAGATGGTTGTGCACCAGCAGTAGCTCGCAAGAAACTTTGAAATTGACTTGAAATTGAGGCAACTGTGCTACCCGAATCTAAAACTGAAGAGGTGGATGCAGAACTGTCCTTGTTGATGACCCTATTATGACGATGCTCCAGCTCATACATATTATACACCTCATCCAACTCAGAACGAATCAAAGAAACCATACTGTCAACATTTGAGGGTTCATATATCTTTCCAAAACACCATAAAATGAACTTCATTTTATACTTTGGATCAAGAATTGCGGCAATAGCTAAAAGAGTGCTGCATTGGCCCCAGTACTTATCAAACTTTTCCAACATTGCTTGTCCCATCAACTTCAAGTATTGATCATTAGAATGAAAAGTATTATCCAAAGCAACCTTAACATCAATAATGTAAGGGAGAATAGATTTGCAGTGGGGTATGTGGAACCTGAAAAAGCAGTGGTCGCTGTGTCTAATACTTTCAGCACATGTCTTACTCTATCATATATCACCCATTCTTCATTCAAAGGCTCCCATTTGTAATTTGCCTCCACATCAGCATAATGGGTGAATGCAATCTTAAAATCAAAAGCACAATCAAGCATCTTATATGTAGAACCCCACCTAGTTGACACATCAAGAATCAACCCTCTTTTTGTTGGCAATGCAAGAGACTTACAAATCTCAAAGAACTTAGTTAAGCGAGCTGGAGACTTCTTAAGGTACTTGACAGTTTCCCGAATCTTGTTTATCAAAGGTTCTAATGGTTTCATACCATCATTCACTAACAAGTTGAGTATGTGTGCACAACACCGGATATGAAAATATCTACCATTAAAATGAAGTGAGCCTCTAGATATGAACTTAGACATCAAATGCCTTACAGCAACATCATTTGAGGATGCATTGTCTAGAGTAACTGTAGCAACTTTATCTTCTAATTTCCAATCAGCAATGCAATCAAACATGGCTTGAGAAATCACAATCCCGCTATGTGGAGGCTCTAACTCAACAAAACTAATCACACGACTTTGCATCACCCAATTGGCATCTATATAATGAGCTACCAAGCTCATGTAGTAAAGGGTTTGGTTAGATGTCCACAAATCACAAGTCAAACTAATTTTACCAACATTTTTAAAACTCTTCTTCAAGATCTCTTTCTCTGTTTGGAAAACCTTCATGCACTCCTTTCTAATGGTCTTTCTACCAATGCTTTCATAATGTGGATTAAGAGACCTCAACAGCACATTAAACCAAACATGCTCCACCATTCTAAATGGATACTCATGCACAATAATCATCTTAGCAATAATATCACGAATTTTTTCATGCTCATACATTCCACTGATGCTAGGATTGATGATTATAGGACAATGTGCATCACCTGATTCAACCCCAAGAAAGTTGAGTGACGGCTGCTTCTTTTGCTTTGCTTCGTTGTTCTTCAAAATATAGCAACCTTCTATGTGCCTTTTCAATGTTGTCGTAGTTCCCCCTAGATGGTATATATAAAGCTTCTGACAATGCTTGCACTTTGCTTTTGTTTCTGTCTCACCTTTCTTTTTCTTGGAGGGTACTTGAATAACTTCAAAGACCTTCCAAACATCTGAATGTTTTTTTTTGTTCGACTTTGGAGGAGCTTTACTACCGGCAATCTCCTCATCTCCTGTTTTGTTCCCTTTACTTGGTGAGTCGAAAGCAAGAACTGCATCTTCACTACCACTTGATGAGTTCATAGAGTTTTCTTCCGACATCTACAAATCCAAACAAGAAAGGGTCAACTTCATAGAGTTATGTACAGGGCTATAAAATCTAACAGATATCAATATTCATTATTACATCAAGGCAAACTGTGGAGGAATACCAACAAGCTTACATGATACTTTAGAATTAGTACTCATTAATCTAGCACCTTAAAAGGAATGCCAACAGAGACTAGTGCAAACAATTCAACCAAAACGAGACCAGCGATGGATTGCAAAGGGTTAAACTTACCTAGCTATCCGAAAACCTCTGTTGGATTGCAAAAAAAAGACGAAACAATACATCATGTATAGGGCTGGAACAAGCGTGTGCATCTGTGCATCTGTTCATGTATAATTTTACAAGCTTACATGAATCATTCTGTACAGTTATAATTTTCTTTTACAAAATTTTATAAATGATGCAAATTAGGGGCAGATAAATACAGATCAAAATTTTATAAATGTACAAGCATGAACAAAGTGAAAATTATACATGAATCAAGTATAATTTTACAAGCTTACATGCAAATTAGGGGCAGATGAATATATCTTCACTAAAAACAAATCAAGATAGAATTTTGGACCTCTCAATTCTCAAAGCTGGGGCGCGGAGGAGGCTCGGGCGGGCCTGGGGCGGCGGAGGAGTGCCAGGCGGCGGGCAGCGCAGTCGCGCAGAGGAGGCTCGGGCGGCAGAGGAGCTCCGGGCGGCGGAGGAGCTTCTCAAAGTTGGGGGGCGCGGAGGAGGATCTTTGGGCGGCGGAGGATGAGCTCCGGGCGGCGGAGGAGGAGCTCCGGGCGGCGGAGGAGTGCCAGGCAACTGGGGGCGCGGAGGAGCGCCGGGCGGCCGAGGGCACGGAGGAGCACCAGGCAGCCGGGGGCGCGGAGGAGGCTCGGGCGGGCCTGGGGCGGCGGAGCAACGTCAGGCGGCGGGTGGCGCAGAGGCGTGGCCACGTGATCCTGCCGGAGGCGATGGAGGAGGAGGCGCTAGGCCACGGCGACGGCGACGAGAACCCTAGATCTGGATTTGTGAGTTTGTGACTCGGGCTACCGGAGTACCGCTGTACCGGGTGTGTAATTTAGTATTACTATTTACTTCTGTTACTCAGTTATAGTGTACCGAGCCGAGCCCGAGCGAGCTGGGGTCTAGCTCGGGCTCGGCTCGTTTTCGAACCGAGCTACGAATACAACTCGAACTGGGCTCGTTTGTTAACGAGTCGAGCCCGAGCCTAGCCCGAGTTGCTCGTGAGCCGCGAGCTAAAGTTCCAGCCCTAATTGTGCGTCGAACGGAGCCGCTTCGTGGCTGTGCACTGAGCTAGGGCCACTTGTAGATTAGCACTCGCTCACTGCTCCCACAAGCTCCTCTGCGTGCAATGCATGCTGACCATGCACCAAACTGAGCCGACGTGCATCGGACATCACGCCTCCGCTGGAAATAACCTTAAAACGTTTGGAGTTTGTCCACACCATTTTGATTGGGTCCGATATGATCATCAAAAGCTACTGCTAGCAAATTATATGCAATGACAAAAACTTTATTTTTAACCATTCGGTCGTTACGCTGAATGCCTTTAATAATCACTTATCCACTGTAATTTTTCAAGCACGTCTTCAAATATACTTCCATGTAATTAATCCCACCTCTTAGAGGATAAGTATTGTAGATTAACGACTGCCTTGCGTCTGCATGCGAAAATTGTTACGCAAAGAGTAGTACATACGTGTAACTAAAGAAAGAGTATACGTGAAAATTTTGGCATAATCAGCAACACAATTAAATTTTTATTAAATTTTATCTACACTGTTTATCTTTTGTTATATAAATTCTAATGTATCAATGGCATCACGTACTCATTGTGTATCATACAATTTTACAATTTTTCTGACATGCAGTGGTTCTCATGCGGTCCCTAGCTAAGTAGATGTTCATTTCGTTGGCCTGTTTACATCAAAATTTGCATGATATGAGATGACATGATGCATGAACATGGACCTTTCTTGAAAACGATGTGATCTAATCGAGGAGAATAAAAATACAACAGAATCAAGGGCCCGGCCTTAGGCTGCGTCGGCATCGGGCAAAGACGACGCAACACTAGTTGGCTTCGCGGGACCGGCTTTGCTCCTGGCCATGCATCCGAGTGTTCGGGAATCCCTCCGGCCTCGCACCTCGCTGGAGACCGTGGCTTCGAGCTTGCCACGTCGGAGGATAACGTACTGGGCCCACAAAAATCTAAGGATAGTACGCCAGACCAGTCCTATGACGCCACGTCAGGGTAATGGTGGGGACGGGTATCTTTCGCTTCCAACAAGATAAAGGCAAAAGATACAGCAGAATAGCAGATGAGTTGCCGTCTTGCTAATGAGGAGCCTTCTTTTTGCTCAACTCAGTGTCTCAGTCATACATAAGCGCAAAAGATACTATTCAGTTTCATGTAAACCGCTCAGTTCATCTAAAAATCATAATAGTTGAGTACAACCAATCTACTTATATTTCAATAAATATTAACTGGTGATGTCATTATATTCCTCTGTACTTATACAACTCGGATAGTGACCTCATGAAATCTTCAGATTCTGATGCAAAAAATCTTGCTCGGATAGTGACCTCATGAAATCTTCAGACCCTGCTGCGCGCATCAGGAAGATCCATTGGTGTTGGTCGCAAAGCAGATCAAGGCTCGGTTGCATTTGTTTTTAGGTGAGGCCACAGAAGAATGTACCATTCTGATGCTGAATATCTACTGATATATTCATGCACGTTGTGTCCATGTAGTATGTTGATCTGCGAAGATCTTCGCCTCATGGTAAATGAATGGCCTCGTGCCCTCTGAAACATGATCTAACCAGATATCCACAAAATAGTACTGCATGGCCTACAGCTAGGAAAACAAGTACATACAATCTTTCTTTTATCTAAACCTGCCAAGTTAAACCAAACCTCTCTGCCCTGCGTTTCCTATTTTTCATCCAATCACTGATGAGACAAACCCCTTCTCTACATGTTTGTTCTGCAATGCAAGTTTCTTGCTTATGGTTTTGCTCACAAGCCAGTATATACTAGTTTGAGGCTTCTAGGTTTATGTGAATGATGTCTTGTGCCTCCTCCGGCTCTTCCCCTCCGAACATTGTGAGCTCCTAGAGTTCTTATGCTTCTTCCGATCTGCTGGCCCGAACATTGCTATTCGTCCTATCCCCCTCGATATAGACGCAAAGAATGCCCGGCCATTTTCACCCGGACGGCTGCCCCGCATCCCTTGCTTCATCATCCCTTGCTCCCGCTCTAGCTCAGTCAACCGCACACGCATCCGCGATATCTCGAGCTTGAGCTCTCGGTTTTCCCTTCTCAACGAGGCATAGTTGTCACGGGGTGACACACATGCGCTTGGCACACCACTACTGCATATGATCCGTTGGGAGAATGAGCCATCACCGGAATGGCCTGAGAAGGAGGATTTCAAGCGAAGTTGCTCAAAGTAGAGCACGCGCACAACCACCTGGATGGGCAGGCGGTCGTTCTGAGCGGCATGGTTGGATGCATCTTGGGACAGCTTCTGGCAGTCAATCAGTCTGCATAGCTTCTTGCACTCGGATTCAGTAAGAGATGGATGTGCCTGATGAAAAAACATCATGATTGATCAGACAAAGGATATGACAAATCTTGTGGAAAAAAAGAGCAGAGTATAGTGATCTATTCAAGTCTCTCTAATTATTCTTTCAAAAATAAAGGTCTCTTTCATTATGCACAGAAAATTCTCAAGAACAAATCGTCTTGTTACTCTGATTGCAATCGGCACCAGTAGTCATTGGATAATAATCAGTTCGTGATGGAAAAGATCTGTAACTAAAAGTTGAAATTCATTGTCACTGATCAAGAAACGAGAGTATCACTTCCTAATCAACTTCTGCATTGATAAGAATGAATAAGTTCGTTTTGTTGTAATCTGATAACTGTTTACCTTTAGGTATATATCAATGGCACGGTAGAGTCCATCCTCAACTATACGCGCATAATCTGGCAAGAGCTCTATGAGAGCCATGAACTTCTGTAGCTTCAGATATGGGTCTGGTGCAATTTCTGCGAGATAACCGTCCATTAGTCTTCCAACCTTCAAGACAGAGCTGTGACTTGGTGACTTAAGTCCATCAGACTCATATCCACAATGCGACGAGTCTCCTGAGTCTTCTTCCTCAATCCTTTGCAAGAAGTTCACCAGTATGCGATGGACAGTGTCCACATCAAACACTGAGTCACTTGTTTGTGTTGAGGGGATCAGAAGATCATCAAGTGACGCCATCTCAAGCTGGAGACCAATCCTCTTCTCGACTTCAATCCTATAGTCTAGGCCCGCATCCACCTCTATTGCCATTCTCAGCATCCCAAACAAGAATGACAATGGAACTGCAGTGATATTCTCCACTGCCAAGATACTGATGAGTGTTTCTACAACCACTCTTTGGTTGTCTCCTACAAGAGGACCAGAGTCCCAAACATGGCGCCTTTCAATACCCTTTAAAGCCGTTTGAGCATAATGCATAATTGAGGTGCCAATACTCTCTGGCCTCACTCCTGTTCTCCTCATTGCAGCGATAACACGCTGATAGTAGTCAACCCTTAGTGCAGAAAGGTCATCAACCCACCAATCCTGGCAATGCATCCGCAATTTTCCCGAACCAGCATCACATTCCAAGTGAGCCAAGCCTGAAACCAGCTGCTCCTTGCTGGCATTTATCGCAATTGCATCAACACACCTATCTACAAGTCCGACTTCTTCCACTGTCGGACTCAAGCCATCGCATGAACATAGAACTTCAAGGGATTTATCAAGGTTCTTGACCACGATCTCGTTGAAGTACATCTCTGTCCGAAAAATGAGGTTCTCCTCTTGGTAATCTTCTGTCATCTCCAAATATTCCGCAATGCATCGGAGATGAGCCACATTAACCGTGGTTATCTCGAAGTTACTTCCATAACAAAACTTGGCAGCAAGTTCGAATGCTAAAGCTCCCCCTGGTACATTTACAAGTTCAAGCTTTGAGAGTTCTGGATCCCTGGAATTGACTACAGTTCTTCGGATTCTTCCACATCGGGAGACTAAAGGGAACTAAAGAAAAGAACAGATGCAGGGTATTAGGGTATGAACAAACTTATCCTATTAGATTATGATTTTGCTTCAGTTTACATAACGCAGCATAAAGAAGTGTGAAAAAAGTTTTATTAACTGATACCTGCTCAGAAAAGCCCCATGAGGATTGAAAATGATAAGATAGATTATTATATATAGTGAAACTAAGATATACCTAGGTATAAAAGCAAGCTTATAGTAGCAATTTGCGTTGATATACTTAAATGCAGCTGATTGCATTGCAAGTACTGCAAACTGAATGCTGTCGCTACAAAAAAGAGGGTACAGATTCGAAAATTTATACCTACGTATATCTTGATCATTTCATCAATACATATAAATTAATTCCCCTGATTTACACATTAGTTGCTTTTTCTTTCCCATTTTCCTAAAACCTTTTTCACCCTTCAGTCTTTAGAATGATCAGCAATCCCTGCCAGGCTTATCGTACTACACATTATAAAGTATCCAGGCTTACGTTCAAAATCTTCATATATGTAATTTCCCGATTACGAAATGTGAGCCACTAACTACACAATATTCATGTAAGTTAAGCTTTTGGTACTATAACATTTGAAGTATTCAGTAATGGTTGTATGAACAGTAATGAATCTTTTTTGAACAATTTACTAATGTGAAGCGACATGCCCAGGGCTAACATGGGGATAGCAATGCTATTATGACATACTTTGGCATTCACCTTCCTGAAAAGAAAAACCAACTTAACAATTGGCCTAAAAATAAATTTTGACAAACGCATGCAGAAGCAGGTGACAACTGAAGGAATATCCGAATGTAACATGGGAAATATTCAAATATGGAGAAAGAAGAACGAATGCAATCATAATTTAGATGGCTCATTTTCACACCTTGTGCAGTAGAAAAGATTGGCCGTCCACAGTTATTGTTATGTCCCCAGCAACATCTGAAAAAATCCTGCAAAACAGCCAATGCTCCCAAGATCTTAGCAGTTAACATTGGAATTTGCAAAATGGATCAAGCATAGTGTTTGCTGCTCTCATTATCTAGGAACAAGAAAGGCCCAAAAGTGCATCCTTTCTTTCCGAGAAAATGAACAACGTTGCAAGCCACAATTATAACAAATCAAAGACTTCGTTAATTGTTAAATATCTGATCATTAAAAGAGCATTGCCTGCCAGGTGTGGCAGTTTGATACCTGCCACTGGTTACTTCTATTCGACAAGTCATGTTTCATATTTAATTATAACTTGGGTCTTAAACCCTTGAAAGAACTCTGACAGATACGACTCAGAGAAAAAAAAAACCGAAGAAAAACAGTAACTAGGCGGTAATGCAGCACTACAGTTTGATCCAAAACCACCAGGGTGGACACTAAAAATTGCAGTTCTCCGGTCCTAACTCCTAGGTGCTAAAGCCACAAAAAAAAACCATCAAATAATCCCTAAAAACTCGGAGAAAAAAAGAGACCTCTGTACCCTACATCACAGCCAAACGGAGCTCAGAAAAAAAAAATGATAGAAAAAGAAAAGCAGGAAACTCGCATTACCTCCGACTAATGGGGTTGCAGAAACGCGGGGACGTGGCGGAGAGCTTCGCGGAGAAGGGCGACGGAAACGCGCTCTCGCTCGCCAACCCCATTGCTCTCTTACACTAAACTAAAGCTCTATGATCTATCTCTCTGTTTCTTTTTGTCTGTCTAAAACACTAAACTAAAGCTCGAAATGTGAGCAATGGAGGGGAGGGAGCGAGTGAAGGGCCAAAAGAATAACGGCAGGTCTAAGTGTGTCATTAATGGGATATTATATTCCAAATGATTTTCTCCTCCTTTTCAGTTTGTTCATTGCACTATCATAAAATTGCAAAGGCACCCCTCCTTTCGTTTTTTGTGCAGGCTGAGCCGCTGAGGCTACACATGGAGGAGGGCACGGTTCACAATAGCTTATCAGTCAAGGTGTGAAATAACAAAAAGATGAGTCAGGGGGGATGAGAGCGAGTTGTCGTGCTGTGCCTTCTTGGGTTTTGGGGATTACATTAAGATCTAAAGAAAGAGAAAGTGAGACCGTTTAGAGGAATAGTTGGGTGACTAGGGGACAAAGGCTGGTACGATGTCAGCTTGTGGATTGTTTGAGGGAGCCTTCATCTTGTGTGACTATGTTTGTGAGGCGAGAACTTTCTCGGCACTTATAAGTATGGTGGATCTCATATGAGATCTAGTCTAGATTATCACATAAGTTTATAATACTTGTTTACGATTAGAACTATCATATGATGATTTTGCTGCTTAGATGTTGATAGATAATTCAAAATTTTTACATGTTACTGTATTTAGTCAATTTTCACCGCTTTATGCTTATATAGTGAGTGGTTGTTTAGACAACTTTTGTAAATAGATTATATCTTTATTAATAAAAAAATATATTTACAATATTCCATAATATTTTCTAAGTCAATTAAGGAGAGGAAACGGTAGTAATGATTATTACAAAGAAATAGTGTTCCAATTCTACTTAAAAAATAAAAAATAAGTAAAGAAAAGATAGATACATTTAGAACTTTTTAAGTTGTTTATTTGACCGTCTAAGTGGCTGGATTAAGCGCTAAAATCATTTATTAGAATAGTTCATATAACAGGTAAAGAGAGATAATACTTATTACTTATATAGGCATTTGAGTGATCATTCAGACTATTTTTTAGAACAACAATGGTATGTGAGTAAATGTTTTTTATATAAATATTCAATAACGAACTTGTATTATTATTGTTATGTAAAAATGTTGGATATATATGTTTTGTATTGATTATGAGAGAGTGAAAAAAATCAAAATACATAAGCAAACCTTCACAATTGATCGGGAAAAGCGCCTAGAAACAGGAGGCCATATAGAACATAGATAGCATGTCGCAGAGGGTGAGTGAAGTGGGGTGGAAGGAAGGCTGTCGGTGCACAAATGATCTTGATGCTTCTTCTTTTGGGCTTTTGGCTGGCCTTCTCCCTGGAAAATGGCCACTCATGGCATTTTTTTTTCCTCTTTCTTTCTTTCTTTACCAGCTGAGAGATTGGCCCCACCATGAGAAAGACAATAAACTCATCACCGATCCCGTTTTGCTCCGCTCATCTCAAACTGTTTTAATTTCCATCGTGCAAAGTCTAACAATTGACTGATGCAACACTATTTAATGTACTTCATGTCACTCGTGATTATTTGAAACTTTCTTGTGTTGGAAAATTAGAAAAAAGAGCGGCAAAAACTGTGGTAAAGCTTGGAGTTGTCTCTGTTGTTGGATGCTTTTAAATGTCTTTCTGATGCCCGTACTCTTTTGAGGCTTTGATGTATAAATTCTTCTAGGATTTTATTTGATATATCTATTGTGTTGAGATTCTTGTATTAAGAGGTTATTTGATTTATGTTATTATTAGTATGCCTAACTCTAGTTACAGTTGTAACTTGCTTATAGTTTTGAGAATTTTTATTTAATTAAATATGTTTGAGTTTGAGTTATTTTGATTAGTGATAGACATATTTGACTATCTTGTATGCTCAATTTGGATTATATACGACTCCCACGATAAGATTTGAGGTGTGATTTGCTGAAACACAATAATGACAAAAATTAAATGAGTTTGAATGTCACAAGCACGCCGAAGAATCTGAAAGCACAAAAAGCAGGCGATGGAGGGAGTGTGGATAGAAAATGTATAGAGCGTGAGATGATGGGACAGGCAATGGACACGGAACTCGATAAAAGGAGCTGCTCATCATCATATTCATATGCAAAGCTGCCTTTCTTCTTTCCCTCTTGCTCCCCCAACAAGCTTCACAGTAAATCACTTAATAGAAGAAAACAATACTTGACATTTCTTCAGATACTCAACTTCGCATTGGCCAATTCAGTGTAAATATTTCAAGTTTTACTATAATAATGACAAATTTAGCATGAGTTTGCATGCGCTTGTTAGATGACATGGCAGTTGCGGAGTGCATCCAACCAGCTACTACTATCATATTCCAATGAATTTTTTTATAAATAATTTATATAAAAAATTAATTACAAAAATAACTCACAATTGTCGTGTTTGACAAAAATAACCCGTCACGTTAGTCTGTCGAGTTCTAGAGACTCGACAAGGATGAAAATCGGCTTGTCGAGTGCTCACTTGATAAGCTCTCTAGTTCTTGTAATGACTCGGTTCTTACAAGTATTTGTGGTCAAGGAGACGTGGTCGAAGGTTGTCATGTAGGTAATCGCAAGTCTAAATGTTGATAGTCGAAGATCATCGTGGTGAAGTGTAACTTCACTGATTTTGATCATCATCAACCAACCACTTTTTCGACCACTATAACTACAACAACCACCTCTATTTCGACCTGCGAATACACATGCATTACAAGCTAGAGGGTTTGTCAAGTGCTAGGCATTTAACAAGCTGTTTGTCGCGGCTCCAGCACTCGACAAGTAACTTGTTGAGTACCTAAGACTCGATAAGTCGATTTCTC
Source organism: Pharus latifolius (assembly GCA_019359835.1). Lineage (NCBI taxonomy): Eukaryota > Viridiplantae > Streptophyta > Magnoliopsida > Poales > Poaceae > Pharus > Pharus latifolius. The sequence continues at coordinate 72,433,547 of CM033329.1, read as the reverse complement.
GTCTCTGTAACGCAACACGTCATTTGTCGAGTCTTTAGGACTCGACAGAATGATGTGATGAGTTATTTTTATAAAATACGACCACTGTGAGTCATTTTTGTAATTATTTTTTTTAAATGAGTTATTTATAAAAAATATTCTATTCCAATGCAATGCTAGTAGGTTATTAGGAGCTGTGTCGTCTTTATATGGGGAGCCACTTTAACCATCACATCTTAGAAATTCGTCACCTTTCACGATCACTTGGTGGTAAAATCTTAACCAAGATTGTGCTTTAAGCTAGCTCGGGATCCAATTCAGGGAACACATGGGAGCGGTTTGTTTAAGATGAGCACCTCTTTCCCAAAGAATTCATGTCCTACAAGTTTCCTAGTATAAAATCCCTACAATACTGATCTACATTCTCAATTACTTCTTACGTTAATATCTATGCTTAATTTGCATCTACCAAATTCTGGTGACCACTCTCCAATTCGATTTTGCAAAAATTCTGTAAGACTTTTTTTAGTATGTGAAACATTGCTCCATCTTGTATTATATGTATGTTTGACAGAGATCCATTAATCATTAAGAATCAGTTTGGAATTTAGGAATTTTAGAGGAAATAAAACTTCTACTCTCATTATTAAAATTCTTGTGTTTCAAAAGGGTCATAAGCCAAATTATCTAGTAACTTTGACCACTGATACCTAGTAAGGATTTGACCATTTCTCGCGCCCGCTTTTCTCGATCCAGTGCATGCTAATTGGGCCCACAAAATGTATAGCCAGAGGGCCCAGAAGGCCCATGTGTTCAAGTGTACTATTTGGGCCCTATGTAAAAGCTAGTAGTAGTTCACAAGGGCTCGCATAAGACGGTTTCCTTCCATTTCTTTCACGTCGCTCCATCTGCGCATAAAAAAAAAAAAAAAAAAAAGGAAGAAGAAGGGCCATTTCTCACTCGGCTTCTCACCGGCAGAACAACCCTTTCTCAAATCGGAAAAAAAGCAGTAGTAATGCAAGCCACTAACTTGTGCATTGTGTTTGTGTTTTATATTTATCATATATTCGGATATTCCCTTTCAAATGCTTATAAGAAAAAATCCATCTTCAAGCTGGACACAGGTATCATTCACCTCAAAGATTTCAACGGACCAATGTTTCTGTCTACGATTAGCCTTTTGCACGACAATAAAAGCATAGTTTGTTTAATTCTTGAGCAGATTCAGCAGTCAGTTTAGTTCTTGTGCAAATCGGTCCTCTCTGAACGATGTCTTTAAAGACACCGTGCCGTCTTCCCTCTTTATTCTAAGGCACCTGACCGTGGCGCCATCCTCCTCCACTGTCCCCTCCCCCACCATCGCTGCCCCACCTATCAGCTTATCGTTCACCGTCAAGGTATAGAAAAAGTGTGTGCAAAATTGAAGAAACGGGCACACAAGTTAGCAAATCTCATGCATGATTTGGCAACGCTTGTAGCAACTTACAAAGAATCCCTGTCACTTTGGAGCAAGAGCTCAAACCCCCCTGCTCTTCCTATATCATCTTCCTGCTCCAAGAAAGAAGAAACAGCATGCATCATCCACTTTATGATATATATATCCTCTTCGCTTGTGGTTGTGGATGCCTGCAAATGGCAGGCACATCTGTCCTGCTCCATATCTGCTTTACAACGCGTGTGACAACTATTTCGTGATCATGCCAACCTCCTCCTTTCTTATTTATTCGGTTACCCAAAGGTCCAGCCATTGCATTATCATATGATTATTCCTCCGTATCAATAGAGCAGTGACGGGCCACCGACCATTTGTATGACCCGTATTGTTTGCACAAGCTTTACTACTTTCAAACAACATATGTCGCATCACATTCTGACTAATATACGAGATTAGTAGCACATGCCCCTCAGGTTCCTGCTAAAACAGATTTCCCATCCCTTTCAACCATTTCCAATCTTCGGACTTTTCTTGTGTTTCTATTCGTCCAGGGCACAGATGTATATTAATTTGTAATGTGACAGATACAATGACACAAATCTATCAATTACTCGATGTTGCAACTACTGAAACAATTTTTTTTATTAAAAGGTAAATTAGTTGTGGTAGATCTTTAAATCTTGATGGGCTAATATCAACTGAAAAAAAAAACTTAAGCTAAACTAGAGGCCGTAAAAACTATAATAAGCAATAAAACAAACTGTAAAATCTAGCAATGAACACCTCCAGTGCAGGGTATCATCAGATTAAAAAAGATAGGAAATGGAAGTGGGGGCGGCTAGCCAGCAACGTGAGATGTGAGTCGTGTGACAGCGAAGATTCTGGTACGAACTACAATGCCAAAGAGGAGAGCTGACACACCCCCAAGTAACTCCATCTTCTTTTGCCAACCAAACAAGAGAAACCAAATTTGTGCCAACTTCCCAAGCATTAGCCAACCCAACAAGAGAAACCTTCTGTTTGTTCTACTTCTATTTCATCGATTTGAGCCGTCATATTTCATCTCATTAGTCCATGGATCCTAGTAGGTTGTTATGCCATGCAAGATGCTCCTTACATGTGTGTAGGGCTAATTACCCTATATACTTGCAAATATATCAAGTGTTAGCAAAGTAGTAGATTGCCAGCGTGAAACACCTCGCGCCATATCGATGCAAAACGTTCTTTTAAAAATGTGAATAGCTAATTTGAAACCTCAAGGTTCTGTCTAACAACCTTTACATATTCATTCCATAAGGGAAAAATAAGACTACGATTTGAAAATCAAACTAGGTAGAGGCTATGCATCTCATTTATCTTCCTTTCCCGCTCTACAGAAGAAAAAGAAAACATGTTTGCTAACTCTCCTAGTGGTGGAGACTTGAGTGGCAACCATATTTCATTACGTAACCACTAAGGATGAACTATCAAGTAATAATGAATACTCCGTTTCCTTGTGTTACGTCCAACATAACAAACACCATGCATTCATAACAAATAAAGAAAAGTGCAAATCACTAAACACTTGATGGCAAGAAAGTTCAACAGTAGAGGCCAGAGGTTTCACCCTATAGAATGTTAATGCTCTCTTATCAATCAATTTTGATAAAAGCATTTCAACAGAACTTCTAGGGTTCATCTCTGAAAAGATGATACACAGAACTTTAACTCCAATAAACGTTCAGCAAATCAAGATACTCCACAGCCCACAAGCATCTATATTTCTCTGATTGCCAATATAAGGTACTTCTTCCATGGTTTAATGGAGCTGTTTTGTTCTATTTCAACCACAACATCCAGAATGCCTCAGTATGTTCTATTCAACCTTTCTTCTGCTATTGGCCATATTTACATTAATTGAACCTTCTTTGCAATTCAACATACCAACAATTGAGCCGTTGCAATTGAAATATGATTTGCACAACTCTGTGCATCAATGAAAAATGTAATAATTTTTAAGGCTAAAAAATAATGATATACTGGTAAAAAATAATAAGACATTTGGAACTAAATCATGGCATCAAAATATCAAGAAACCACAAACCACATACATAAATGCTTCCAGAAGCAATGGTGAGTTATTTGCATACAGAGCAGAAGCTAAAATAAATGACAATGAAATCAAAATTATCAGTCTAACTACCAAAACAAGTAAATGTGTACATCAATTTTAACAGGTGTCTAAACATGAGAAGCTAAATGGCACAAAAGCAGAATTGAATTGAAACTTCATGAAGAAATTTTATCGATACCACACCTACCGATGAGCAACGAATATTACCTCAGCTTTATTACCAAGTCCGTTTTCTTTACCATACAGCAACCAAAAAATAATTAAGGCCTTTCGAATCTGACGTTACAACCCTTTCTTCTCCATGGCTTGCTTGGAGATGACAGGAGCTCACCACCTATGAACACGGCAACTATGAACATGAACAATGACATCCAAAACAACCCCACCAAAAGAATGTGTTGAACCAACATGGAGCAGAAGCTAAGCCCTCCTAATCTAGCAGCCAGCGCAAGCAATGGCAATCATCGATACACTTGCTAACTCAACTGACTGATGGACAATTCCATGTCTGTGGGCATCACCACCAAACCGTGTTGGCTGAATTCTGCACAAAACCCAAAACCCTACTATGCAACATACTCACTCTCAATCACCGGCTGTGTCCGCGTCCACAATGCAACAGGCGCATGTGTCCGCCCAACCTGTGCCATTCGCAATGTTTCCCCAACCTCAGCATTCCGCTCCATCAGTTCCAACTTCCTATTCCTGCGGCACATTGACAAACACAGCACAAGAAACGCCAACAGCCCCAGCGCAAGGACACCCCCAACCACGCCAACAGCAATCTTCCAAGCCTTAGAGCTGCTCTTAGCACCACCTCCCCCTGTTGGGCTGGGCGGGGTGACAGGCCCAGGTGGCGCAGGGGCTGGAGCAATCTCACTAGAGTTCACCACTATCGAGAAGTGCCCCCGGCGATATGTCGCACACACATTGCTTGCTTCTAGGTCCCGGAACTGTGGCACCCCATCCAAATTAAACCACACACACCGTGGAGCTGGAACGCCAGGCGGCACTGCCCGGGCATCGCTGAAATTTATAGAAATTGGATTCCCCGAGGCGACAATCTCCAGCTCTGGCAACCCCACAGTCGACAAGTTGGCCGCATCATAAAATAGTAGGCCGAGCACCGGCGAGAGGTATGTGTACCCGGGGAGTGGGTAGTAGTACTGGGACCAATTGCCGAGGTTGTGGTACACGAGCACCATCCTCTCCACATATGGCTGCACAATGACGCCGGTGGGCACGTCGAACTCGAAGTACTCCTGGAAACCTTTCCTCCGGAGGCTGCCGCTGCGCAGGCGCAGCGCCGACACGGCAATGCCGGTGAGGTTGCCGGGCACAGTTCCGTTGTAGATTTTTCCAGTGCGTGGCCGGGCGAGCGCCTGGTACGCGTACTGCTGCAGCATTGCGTCCAGGGCCCTCGCCGGCGACGGCGGCTGCGCCTCAACACGAGGAGAGCTCAAAAGCAGTAGTTGGAGGAGGCAAACACAGATCAAGAAGTCCATTAGTACGGCTATATAAGGATCCAGAACTGGAGCAACAGCAGCCCAAGAACCACTAGGCTCTTCTCATCGATGAAAATGCCCAGTGGGCATATCGAAATCTTCTCCTCTCCTCTTAACTCCGCAAACAAGGACGAGATTTGTAGCTGAGAAGTTTGAGATCCTTCACAAGGACGGGCATTTAAGCCCGAGAATAGCTCCGAATCGCTCCAAGGGAGCAGGCCGGAGCAGAGCAATGGCGATGGAAGCTAGGAGAGGACTGACTGGGTCCAAAGAACTAAGTGGTAGGAAACAACAGTTTGGGATGAAACAATGCAACCAAGAAACCAATAGAGAAAGGGGAAGAGAAGCAAGAAATCCAGGGGAAATCCGAGGGGAAATCGCCGAGGCCACAGAATTGGGATTAAAGCGTCCCCCAAATGATGGCGACAGAGGGGTTTGGATTTGGAGATTCGACAGAGTGGGAGATGAGTGAGTGAAGGAGGATTTCTTGGTAAGGGTCTGAATGCGATTACAGTTTTTTTAGAGGTTTATATGGAAACAAAGTTTTAATAATAAAACAAATTTCCAGTTGGCATTCCCATGCGGAGTTACCAATTTGCCCCTGGACGGCTTCCATGTAAACCTCAACTGTTCAAACCGACCATTTTTTAGTGAGGTGGGGCCCTTCTGTCAGTGATAACCTATGCGGGCCTTTTTGGTCGCGGTGCCCTTTTCCCAACGTTTGGATTCTTTCAAGGGGCCTTTCAGCAAAGGAAGCTTCTCTCTTGTGCGATATCTACGAGCCGAGACGAACGGAAAAGATGAATTACTCAGGGGCCTTTGCGAAAAGTACAATCTAATTCTCACTGGAGCATGGACCATGTTTGTACGGGTCCACCTGTCCGTGACGAAACGGGACATGCTTTCCTCGTACCAACGTCTGGATTCGAGGCAAGGCCCTTTTCGTAAAGCGTGTACCCAAGCGTTTGTACTGCAGCCTGACCGCTGATCCAGCCCTTTGGTTCCGGATCGTATGGTTATACGCGGCCTTCGCACCAGCTCAGCACTGGGCCGTGCAACATTTATAGAGATGGACAAATTATGGATGGATGGATGCTTCCCAAACATGTTCTTATTTCTATTCTTGTAAAATGCATTGAAAGGGTGATCTTTACCTGGCAAACGCAATAGAAGATTGCAAGATAGAATTTTTTTATGCTCAAAATAGCTGTCAAAACAGTGTCGAAAGATTAAACAATAGGCATTACAATGCATGTTTTTTTATTGTGCCATACTTTTCTAAAGAGTGGAGCATAAATTGATAGTATTATCATGATGGGGGCCTGTTTTAGCGCTATCTATTTTTTTTTTCACTGCATCAATATTTTTCTTGGTGTACAAGGGACCAAAAGGCAGCACTATAGGGAAATGAGTGGGCAAATGCAGTGATGATGGGACCATGGTCCATTTCAGCTTCCATGAATGAGCAATGATGCAGTACGCTAAGTCCATAATTAATTGGCAATTTCATATGTGTTAGATTGGCAAATCAAATAGGCCAATCCACAAATAGATAAGTGAGTGGCCACCATACTACCTTTTTGGATATGGTAGCTAAGGTGTGTTTGAGATTATATTCGGTGAAAAATATAAATGCAATATATCTGTGTACTTTAGGCGCAAACTAGACTGATTAAAGCTTGGTTGTAGTTTGATCCAATCCAATGAAGACATCAGGCTTGTTGAGCTCAAGTCAGAGCTGACAAGTTTGAGTAAATCATGTTCAAATATCTCAGACGACTCAAGTTGTCAAATTTTTTAATTTTGGGTTTTTTAGAGAGGACATCAACCGGCCTGAGTCATGGGCTAATCTTGAGACCATACAAACTATGTCATTCAAGGAAAAAATATCTTCTGATAAAGACCGTTTAATAAAGGAGAAATTCTATACTATTGCATCTGTTGAATGACAGCAATTGGCAAAGGCTAATGTGGTACCATTGTCTCTGCACAGATATCCAAGGTACCATGGTTTATTTAGCACACCATACAATGCATGCCAAACATAACTATTTAATGACAAATCAATGCCAGTGATTATGTAGCATGAGAATTTTAATTTTTTTAATAGGAATTGAGCATATTAATTATCACATATGATGGTGTGTCATAATCACAATTGTTTGATTTCTTATCTAGTAGTAGTTGTTCTTAGAACACTATGGACCTTACCCTATTGGATTGGTCCTGAAACAAGAATTTGATAGAAGCTTTATTGCTCTCATCAATGTGCAGTCTGCAGCAGATATGATCTAGTAATGCTTATATTTGTCACTTTTGGTATCTACATTCGGGGGAAGGACCATGGCCCTCTTGATAGAGTAATTAATACGGCAAGTAGGCTAGAAAATATATATAAAAAAATTTTACAAATAGTTTTAGCTAGCTTTTTTTTTACTGTGATATTAACTAGAATAGCAACTAACAAGATCCATGGTTGGCCTCTACAGATTTTGAAAACAATTTATGAGGTTTCTGATATTCTTTCCTAACTGTTGGAGTAGGATAACCTCATTTCAGGTGTCCACCACTTGATATGTTGGGGATTAATTCAGTATTGGTTTGGTAGGTGGACAACAATGGTTGATTAGAGGTTCAGCAAGTATTCTTCCTTAATTATACAACACCGACAGAAGCTCGCATTGTTTAATACATGGCAGATTTTCAACCATTTGTTCGGTTAATATAGTGTAGCTAGGATATCATAGATATTATCTTTTTCTAAGACTAGTAAGAATTGACTAGATTTGTTACATGATGGTGCAGACAGATGCAAGTGTGCAACAAGCAGTCTTTAAAGTCTGTGTAATAGCGGGAAAACATTTGAACACAATATGTTCCAAGATCAGACACAAAATCTTTGCCCAAGAGATCTTCTATGTGTATGAACAAATTATTTTACGAAATAGATACAAATAGTGACTGATAGACACACTATTCATCTGTAAGTATGGTTAATCACCAATTAGATCACAGCTAGTTTAGCCACAACTATTCCAATAAAGTTGCTCCCACATGCCCATTGGACTTGCTCACATTGGAAAATCATAAGGTTATAATCTTGCCTTCTTACATCCTGATAATTTTGCCGGTAGAAGACAGGTGAAATTATTTGACTTCAATGTTGAACAGCTAGAACTGTGAAGAAGTTAGAATGATGGCTTAGAACCAGCAAAAAAATGCAGATGTACTCATTGAGAAATATATGGGGGGCAAGAAGTCAAGAACAATGGTCATGAATGGTACACTAATATTACACGCTCACAAACAATGCAATTTGACATGATAACCGTGACAAGGATCATAAGAATTAGCAACAATGGAGCTAACAAAACGTAGATATGAAAGACACTGCGGAAAATAAATGGAATTCATATCATACAATGCACTGAAACCTTATTTGATTGGCTGCATGCAACAATAAACCAATCTCAGTATACAAGTAAAGTCACTCTGCTCTTCTCAGGGAAAAGGAAAAAAAAAGGTCACCCTACAAACTGTTTATGAACAAATGCATGGACAGTACAGACCTTTCCTATTAACAGAAGTGAATGTCACCAAACCGTAAAAGGTTACACAAAAGCAGAAACCTGTAACTACATTACAAATACAAAGCAATGTAGCTTAAGAATGGCCAAAATTTTACACACAGAAGTCAAAACCAAACCAACCGCATGGTCAAAGAAGATATGATACGTCAAGCTGTGTCAGATACTGTAGGATTTGGCGGTAAATTGGAGACACTAGGAGGATTGCTGTATTTTGGAGATAGTTGCTCTCCCCTGGTGACAATTGGAGGCCCAGGGCTGGAAGGGACAGGAGAGAGTTCTTCATGTGATGCATCATCTTCAACAAAATTTAGCATATTTGGGGCGTAGGTGTGATTGATGCCATGTTCCACATTGTAGTGTTCCATGTCCCCATCATCCAGGGTGACAACATCATGGGCAGTGAACTGATGGAACTCTACTATCTCACGAAGGAAGCGGTTTTCTCGTGCATACATGGAGTTTTCTTGTGCTAGCCTTGATTTCTCGGACAGTAATGTCTCCAATTGCACACGGATCTGTTTTGACAATGGTTCATACCAGGAAAGACTGTTTAAGTAGAACTAGAAGAAGACAGATTACACTTGCCAATTCACACCGTTAAGCCACACTACATGTATTATAGCAAGCATTCAAAAGCCAATAGTTAAACACTTTAAAGAACTAGGCATCTGACGGTGTCATCTATGTAGTGACAACTCTAGTCAGTCAAAAATACAAATGCTTAGTTTCTTACTTTTAACTGAGAGCATGGCTTACATCTCCTGTCACCTTATTTTATACTTCCAAACAAATTAAATACTCTAAATTTAGACAACGTATTCGGAGGTCACACGGCAGTTGGAAAACCTGCGCTGAGAAACGGAATGAAGAAAAGCAGCAACCCATATCATATTGTTAAGCGTATGGATCACAGAAAATTATAACTTATTACTAGTTCCCCCATCTTTTCTGTGAGCATTTCCAATTAGTGGGTAAAATTAATAAGTATGCTAATTCATCAGCAAAACTGCAGCATGAGAAATCAAAACAGCTCTAGGGCCAAGTGGCTTAGGCAGAAAAATTACCAGGTCATCATCCTCTTCACTTCTGCTCCCTTTCTGCTTAGTTTCTCTCAAGAGCTTGTTCTCTTCTTCTAGCTGACTACATCTCTGCTTTGCAAAAGCTAGGTCAGCTTTAATCGTTTTTAGTTCACGGAGTAGAAGTTTTGCTTTAGCAGCCATTGCATTAGCAACCTGAAACAATTTTAAAGAGGAAACATCAATTTCACAAAGATGTAACAGGGATTTCTATTTTTCAAGTTATCAAAAAATCGATATCTAGATGGGTGGCAAAGAGTAGGCATAGCATATTTCCAGTCACATTGACATCCATAACCAAGAGAGTCACTCCATATTATGTATAAATTAAATCTCCATAAAGCAGGTTCAACATTAACACATTCATGATTGAGCTACAAAACATATGGCACCTTACGTTGCGAGAAGCTTTTAATTGAGTTTCCTGGGCTTCAGTTTCAGCTTGATTCTGTGAGAAATTAGGAGTGAGTGTATCTGCTGCCTGATTCTGAAAATTGGAAGTGGAACCGCCTGATTTCCTTCTAATTTGTATCTTCTTTGTTTCCTGGATGATATTGGCTGTCTTATTATCAACAATAGTGAGGCCTTCCTGTCAAACAAAGAAATGAAATGAGATACCGAACCTCCAAAATGGAAATAAATGCAAATATACAGAGAGAGGGCTACAAATGGAGCCACAAGCCAAAACTAAGGATAATCATTTCCAAGTAGAAAACTTAAAAAGGGTTGTCTTGGTAATAAGGTGAACGAAAAAGGGCTGCACAAAGCTAAATTAAATCTTACTTCCAAAGCATTTTTTATCCTTCCACCAAGCTGGTTGACAGAAGCAGCAAGTGCCTCCGATCTCGTTCGAGATGCCATGTTTTCTGTTTTCTGGTAGTTCTCAAATGACCATCGGGACTGAGGGGCCTGAAACCTCATAAATTTGATAGCAATGTAAGCACAAATGTAGGTTGGAATTTGGAACATTACCAAAGAGACAAGGCCCTATATAAGATGTGTACTGATTAGAATTTAAGTTGTGTAGTGTGTACATATATATGTGCTGGCTCACCTGAGCACCATTTGATGGATCAAGCTTCTGAGTCTGCTGGTATTTTGTGTAGTCGTCAAACTTATGCGCAGCCGCATCCTCGTCTACAATTCCCTTGGCTTTTCTTGCCAAAGTGCTCCACAATCCAAGCTTGGGCTCGTTCAGGCTTTTCATTGATGTGTACCCATAGGATGAAGCAAAGGAGTCCTACGAACGTTCGTACACAGTGCCAAACCTCAGAATTAAAACTACAGATCGCCTCGAAAAATAATGAATTAAACAGCAGACAATGCAAGCCAAGGATCTAGCTGAACACTCCAATAGATCAATTAGTTGTCAGAGACAAGAACATGGATTGATTAATCAAGATTCCTTCCATGGCAGCCTGCCCCACTCGTATGGTAAGAGCAGGATGGAGATGGACAATTAAGCAAGGTGCCAAGGTAATTTATTTACCTTCTTCAACGATGGGCACAATCAAATAATCAAAACAACAAATTTTGATTCGATTCGAACATTAAGAGCAAGTTGGCAATCAAGAAAGCGATGTTATGGGAAGAGAGAGAGAGAGAGAGAGAGAGAATAAGAGAAGTGCCTGGGGATGGGAAGTCCGGCGATCGTCGGTGGAGAGGGCGGCCTGCTTCCGGCGGTACGCCATGGGGATCGACCTGGTGCGTGCAGAGCACACCACCACGCGAAAGCCCCAAGCACCAAACAAAATTTAGTTACTTGGCCATCTTCTCTTGTCCTGTTTGCTTATTACCCGTCAAGGAATCGCATTCCACATGTGTTGTTGCAGAAACGCCCCCCGAGTTGAGAGTATTTGGTAGTACTATTAGTTTTAGGACGATCACTTGATTTCAATGACATTGTTGCTTGATGGCTTGCTATAGCATTGTTACGATTTGTAGGCTCTAGCGTTCATGCAATACTTGTATACTTGTATCTATATTAATCATATATACTGCTTCTTTCGCAACTTTCAAAAATTTTGATACAAGTACTGAACAAAAAATGCAAGGGGCATACAACTAACTTCTAGTATAAACAAAAGCATATTACTGTTGCTTTAGGTAAAGGCATCAGTTAGGAAGACGAGCGACAGCGAGGACGTGCAGCCGCCACGCCAACCAACCCCAGGCGAGGCAACATGGGCTTAGTTAGGCCCATTATATCCTCCATATCCAGGGCTCTCAAGTCGAGGACCCTCCGCCCATGGCTCGGGATGTTAATGGGCAGGGTTTACATGGGTTTGAAAAGATTTGGATCCAAATTTTCTTCAAATGAGTCTACATCGGCTGAGTATAAATTAGAAATAGATCCGATTAGGATAGTTTCAAAATAAAGTAGAATAAAGATAGAATAGAATTAAAATCGATGAACCCAATTAATAAAACAATATATAAGTTCTTATTCTTTTCTCTTCGTCTTTATGGTCTTTGAAATTTAAATGTGGATTAATTGGAACCTAAGAGTTGGAAATGAGCAATGGTTGAGTAAGACTTAAGTTGGAAGAGGATTAAGATTGAATTGGATTTTAGAAATGATTTTTGATTGAATTAGGTTAAATCCTTACAAATGATGTATATATTAGGATCGGGTTAGAATAGAGTTTAAGAACATATTTGTTTGGTTACTAGATATTATCATACATTTACTTAGACATGTATAACATATGTGGCATAACTATATGTGTCAAGTTAAGATTGTTTGGTTTATAATCATACTTATAGTAAAGTGTAACTACAAGTGTGGTGCTCATTTTGAGTGTCATACTTTTGATAAGAAAATATGTGACAAAGATCAAAAAGTTTCCTAATAAATTTTTATATGCCTAGCTATAATAGTTAACTAAGCAATAGTTTAATCAAGTGTGACACATTTAATTGAAGAAATATATATTCCATATCATTGAAAAACACTATTTTAATATCATTACTATGAGTATGACATGAGAAGTTTAAACTCACATATCAGTTAGACATCAATGATATTTGTTAATTTTACATTTTGATGATGATATAAATTAATTATCTCTTAAAATTATGACAACTTATGATCACAAATTAAAAAGGCTCTAAACCCGTCACCGGATCTAGCCAGGGCGCATGGGTTTTAATTTGTAAGAGGAACAAGACAAACGAGGACGATTTGGCTCCATGGGCCGTCAGCTTCACGATTTTCATGGGCTGGCAGGATATATGCAACCAAATACTGGTTCCAATGCAACTCCCAGTTCTGTAGTCTATACCAGTCATATGCATATAGGATTAGGACATACAGACCAGGAGATGTCGAGGTAGAGTGCAGCAATGCAAGCATGCGACCCCCTCTGACCCGACAGATTACGATTCTTCTTCACCAGTCTTGCCATTCACCAAACCATATACTGCAGCATTCAGATGTTTTCTTGTCAGCCTTCCACAAAGTTTACCCCAAAGTCCAACAACGTATACGCGTAGGGTGGCCGGTCATTGCTGTGAACAGATGACATCACGACGGTTTGAGAACAACCAAACTGGTGTATATCACTTGATGTTGCTCAGGGTGATTTTTCCGGCTTAACAACGAGGGTTCTTAGAAAAGCAAAACCAAACATGTACATGCTGGGTGATCAATCAGTCATTAATTTCTCTCAACAGATGATATCACCACGGTTGAGGGATCTTCAATTGGCTTCTAGAGATCTTTTTTTTGTGTGGAGCAAAATGCACCAGACTGATACATTATCACTATATATTATTCCGTAATAGAGATTAGTTGAAGTTGACTAGTATGATTTTTACAACTTAGCAAGGAGGCTTCTTATGAAAGGTAAAACCTTTTTCTTATATGTTATATCTAGAAAAGGTGGAGCTCAAAAGGCTTATAAACCAATATTTGTTAAAAAAATATTTGAGTCTTAGCTTATACCATGATCTGTTAAGATTCTACATTGGAAGTCTTGAAGGCCAATTATTTTGACCAAACAGACTCTAACAAATAAAAGAGTTGATATCCCAAAAGATCAGTTGTAAATTATTAACTGTCGACTATATTAAACATTTCATATATACCGTAATCTTCATAAAAGTTTTTTTTTCGTAAAAGATGTATTTAGCTAGAAGTGAAATGATCAACCTGAGTGGCAAAATTACAACCACCAGCAAGGCACCTCCTAGTCCACCAACCACACGTTCTGCCACTAGTTTCTTGCTGCTGCCTCTTTTTTTTGGATATATACTGGAGTACCACCCATCTTCCTCACCAGTCACCACCGCCTACAAATCTCCAGGCCAGCGTTTTCCTAGTTAGCTATATGATCTATCTCGCCAGATCTGCCTGTCCGTTCTTTGACCAGCATAGGGTGATGCTTTTCTCACATCCCCTCTCTCGAGGTCTGAGATAGCTATTTCGTACTACCACTACTGTTTCTTGCATTGTGTATGTAGATCTTTTCGGCTCCTGCACACTGTTCTACTGATCACCAGTCACTTTCCTGGTCATGACCTTTCATATCTATCATTTTTAGATTTTTGCAAAACTTTAGCAAGCAAGAAAACACAATCATTTTGATTTGCTATCCTTGATCTTGATTTATGGTTATGGAGATCTTTGGATTAATTAATTGCATGTGATATGGGCTTGCATTTGCATAGCCACGTGTGTGTGTCTGTTGGTTGTGTGTCTACATCTTAGCTTTCTTTCTTTTAACTAGTACTAGTGTGTTATCTCTATGGATTTCCTGATAGGTTCATGAGAGGCGAGGCGCAACCTTGTTCTGGATCTCCATTTGTATGCATACAAGATAAGTAAGAAGAGGTTAGAGTTTAGCTATACATGTGTTTAGTACACCATATGATTCGTGTTCTTTCCTTCTGTGCTTTTTTGGTATGTGTAGATCTGAATATGAGATTAGGGTTTTCGAGCTGGGTAAGATGATCAGGTAGAAGTCCCAGAACTACCGATCAATTATCCTGACTTCATGTTCTCTCTCTCTCTCTCTCTCTGTGTGTGAAACTTTCTTAAGTTTTTTCCCTTCATATTTCTTGCTAAGTATTGGTTATATGTGCTTATACTTTAGTTGCATATCGTTACCCTTAGTAACACTATTATTAATTGCTTTTAGCATATTTTTTTTCAATTACAAAAAGGTTTTAAGAAGCAGATATTTGAAAGAGCTTCCTTCACTCCACTCATGGATGGTAGTAGGGATTGAATTAGCTGCCGACTCATTCGCTTAACCACATGGTGGAAATAACAGGGTTACACATACACTCAAGTGGCTAGTATTATTGCTGTAGATGGATGATGAGATGGGGTATATTTACTGTGTGAATGAGTGAATGATGCGGGAGACTATTCTCTCTTTCCAACTCTATGCTTGGACTGAAGGGAGCTCCCTCTTGCTATCTCTTACTTAGACCTTAATTACCTAAATTTTGATCTCCACTACGCAATAAATTTATTTCAATTGGGATTATGCAATTCATTGTGCTCTCTACATAATATCTGTAAGTGCTATGGCCCAATTTTAGTGTCTATTTCTTTTGTTGTTTTTTGTGAATGTCGCATATCAGGATTGAGCTTCAAATTATACATGTTTCTTTTGATTGTTCTTGTGTTTTGGCTAGTTGTAGTGCTGCACTTGACACATTTTGTGTCTTTCTCCTTACTAGACAATGCCTAAGTTATTGTCGTTAGTCTTTCCATAACACCAAACTTAACACTAATAAAGGTGAAGTACATTGTATCTGTCATATTGTTTGTCAAGCGACTAATACAGAGAATAGTTCATATACCATATTTTTCAGTCTTCCATCTCCAAATTGTAATAATTTCTGATAGTGTTTCTGTACTAACATGGTTCTAAAATGTGCATCAAATTATCAGATGTGCATGTTTTAGTTAGTTTTTTGCATCTTGGACAGTAATCTTATAGCGCCTACCCATATTAGAGTTTCTAAGTGTGAATTTCACCACATTTGTAACTCATCTGTAGTACTTTAAATTTTTAGATTTGTTAGTGCTTTGTACATGTGACAAACTCTGGAACAATTTAATTTGTCAGGTCATTCTTTCTTACATATAATGGTTGGATTTTTAGCTAGTTATCAGGTGATACATGCAAAGTACTAGTTATCCCTAAACATATACCATCTAGAGTATATTCGATGAAAAATGCTTAGCTGGTACACTGATGATACAACTGTTTTTTAGACCTTGTATGCTATGAACCGTTCATGTTGATATAGTAGAGCATTTTCTTGTGCTGCACTGCATGATTAATTCCAATTCGCCATGCTGTGGTAAGCACTTGCGCGCGAATCATGCATGCATGTTGCTAACAAGTTGGATAATCTTATTTTGAATTGTAACTGATCCCTGTTCTTAGGGCATAACCTAGCTTGTTCTTCAGAATATGCTAGCTATCATACAGAAAATAATTGTAGGCGCCGTAGGCTTATCCCCAAGGTCAAAACATATAACCTTAAATTATCTCTGTAAGTTGTCTTGTTTCACAGTTCTTTTAAATTTTTTTTATTGAGAATGCAAGCACGAAAGTTACTTTGGAACTTGTTATGCCTCCTGAGTTTGTGATCCATTATCATTTCATATTGTCTATTTACATGGCATACATTTTATCGGTATCACAGTGTTGTTAAGTTTCTAACTTATAAGTATTCCATTTTGAGAAATAAATTGTACAAGAACATGTCACATAGAACAATGAGATACTTCTTAGCAAAAAAAATATGACAAAAGTGCTCATAACTTCTCTCACCTATGCGATAACCATTTAACACTTGTTCGAAGAAAAAGAAGATCCATGAATGCTGGTGGTGAGTTACAACTAGCACTATATATTAGCATCTTAATCTTACTAACAAACTAACAACTGTGCAGAGAACGGCAACACCACCGTCCCAGCTGCTGCTGTGTTTTCTGAACTCCAAAACCAAAACAATGTCATGCTAATTCTGTCGGCAGTCATTTGCAGGGTTTCCAACGCACAAACGTTTATATGCAACGAGAGAGATTGGAGATTTTGCCTCAAGTGTGTCTGCCAAGACCAAAGGAAAGCTAAACAAAGCCTTTTTCCCAATTCCTATCGCTTTGGTGGTCGGGAAGCCCTAAAAAGATGTCTTCTGCACATCAACAGTGCAAGTACAGATGCAAAGCAGACTGATGATACTCCCCCCAAGAGTCCAAGTACTGTTGTTGCTGTAGTTTAATACTCCGTAGCACCAGCTTATGTTGTGGTGTGTGCGCCTTGTGCCTTCCCCACACATTTTTTTTTTGTGCCTCGCCCTCTCTTTGTCCTTTGCTCTTCCCATCTGCTGGCAAAGCAACTTGTGCACCTCCTGATAATTGTATACTCCACTCCACTACTATATTGTTTTGAGGTGAAAAGTACAATCCAGCTCTCTCTTTATGCCTGGGAAATCTGAAATCTGGACGCCTGAAATCACAATACCTATCAATGGATATGCCCTTTACATGGTTAAAATAAGATCCTTTGGGAACTTTTGGTGTCGATGAAATTCCCAAGGGTAAAAACCCTCCAGATTTAAATCCAAAAGAGTATCTGGATGTAGCTGGGTTTCAATTGGTTAGAGCACTCTGAGTTGTTCATAAATTTGCAGAACAATTTAAAGATAAACATGATCTTGGCTCTTATAATTACATGATATATTTTAAAATTTTAAATCAATAATTTCAAAATTATATATTTCATATCTCTCTCTCTCTCTCTCTCTCTCTCTCTCTCTCTATATATATATATATATATATACACACACACACACACACCCTAAACTGGACTCATTTTTGAAGCCATTTCTTACTTGGTTTTGCAAACTATTGTATTAGAATTCTTGCTTAAACAAAAATACTGTGGGAATCGTGTTCTATTTTGTTTTAGGACAAAATACGTTGAATACGATTAAATCTGGGACAAATATGCAAGAGACTCAGAGAAAGATAGTATTTTGCAGATGAACAAATAGTCAAGAACAAAATTGGGGACCACGGATCAAACCATGGTGTTTATAAGACTGTCTCCAATAAGTTTAGTTCTTATTTGATTCTTAAACAGAGTATTTCTTGTCACGTGTGCGAGGTCAATTCCAAATAATCAAGTAAGAGCCAAGTCTCCAACAACTTTGGCTTTGTTTGGCTCTTAGCGCGGGCCCCACACTCTTACAATAATTAAATTATAGTGTAGGACCAATTTATAATTTTGCTTAAACCAGAGACCCAAAATACAAAAAAATCAAAACTCATCATACATTGACAGTCAAGTGGAAGGACCTTTATGCAAATATATGAAAATGAGGGCTAAAATGAAAAACGAAGGTTAAAATATATAAATACAACGGTCAAATTTTCATTTCATTCACTTACAAGAGGACTCGAGAAAACATGGACCGTACCCACCCGTCAGTAAGATGGGGTCAAACTCACACGCGTGGGTGAAGGCAACGAGGTAGCAACACTTAACACGGTTGGTGGAGTCCACTTTTATCGATTTTACTGTGATGCGCCCTGTATTTACTCCTTTACTGAAACGTGGGGATAAATTAGGTGGGACCCAGCTGTCAGTGAAACAGGTCGAATTATGGATAATACACGTGTGCGCTGATATAAAGTTTGGCAATGGTGGGACCCACGCTGTACGTTTGTTCATGCATATACAAAAACACGTCTCACTGATAGTGGGGCCGTTTGTTCCGTGGATCACTTGTCAGATTTAAAAATTCGTGAGTAAGATTAAATAGTTTTAATTTTGATGGGGCCCACAAAAACGTGTTATGAAGTGTTGCCTTCGTCTCCAACGGCGACGCGCTTGTCAACGTGTGCTTGCCCATCGCTCGCCTCCACCCGAAACACACGCGCGTCCCATCAAACCGAACAAATAGCGAGCACGCAGTTGTCTCCGTCGATGCACAGCGGCCATCGTGCTGCCTTTTGGAGGCAACCTAAATAATTTTGAGATATATTCAATATTGATTTAATTTTGAGTATCTTCTCATTAAAAATACAATAATATGATCAAATCACAAATTGAACATAATCATATGAAACTCGCGAAATTACTTTGTGTAAAACTTTGACAAAGACGTGTCCATGTGTGGGAGCGCATGGCTCATGAGACTTGGGCCTACAGGATTATTATTCCCACAGAAGACGAATTTGTTTTGGACTCTTCAACCTTTGTGTACACTACCATGCTACCATGGGAAATTTTTTTTAAAATAACGAAAAAAATTTACAAAAATAACTCATATTTATCAATTTTTGTCTCCTCACAAGAGATTTATCGTACTTCCAAAATATGATAAGAGATTTATTGTGCTTCCAAAGCATGACAAGTAGACCGACGTTTTTATTTTGTTTTTGTTGGCGAAAACTCGCACTTCTCCGGTTCACAACCACTCGAAGAGAACCCAAGTTTCTGGAGCTTAGGTTCGCGAGCGGTTTCCTCAAACAGATCCAGGCCTCTAGGCCCTAAACCCCCATGTGGTCCCTAGAACGATCAAACCTCCAGGCCTTATTCTCCAAGTGGACCTCGGAGAAGGCCTTAGGCCTCTGGGCCCTAGATCCCAGGGAGGCTCCCTGGGACGGCCTCAAGCTTCCAGGCTCTAGATCTCTAGGTGCTTCTTGGGATGACTCTAGTCCACCGAGCTCTTGGTTGCTGGGTGGTTTCCGGAGATAGCTCTGGGCCTTCAAGTCCCAGATCCCCGGGTGGTTTCCTGAGAAGACCGAAGCCTCCGGGTCCAAGGCCTCCGAAGTGGTTCTTTAGGAAGGTCTCAGGTCGTCAGGTCTCAAGTTTCCGGGTGGTTCTCAAAGAGGATCTTGGGTCTCTGGGTCCCATGTCTCCGGATGATTCCCGGAGAGGGCTACGGGCCCTGGGCCACTGAGTTGTTCCCGAAAAGGACTCTGGGCCTTTGGACCCAAGTCTCCGAGTGACTCCCGAAGAGGGCCCTAGGTCCCAACTCTCCAGAAAGACCTAGGCACTAGGAGCTAATGTCTCCACAAGCACCTCGAGAACCGAAGTGAACACATGTGAAAGAATCGGGCATCATGTCCTATGAAAGGACCACTATGCCCTCGATCCGACGATCGAAACTAGAGTAGTTTAATAATTTGTGTCTTCTGAGATCTATATATACTCTTATACCCTTTCTCTTGTAACAACACATTTCATTTGCATCCAATACATACTAAATCAGTAGGCACGACTAAGAGCTCTCTCCTTGCGAGACGAGCTTCCTAGCCGACTTACATCGGATACGCGTCGATAGGAATAGAGTTCCCACTAGAACCCGAATTTGTATAAATCTCTCGTATCACTCTATGTGATTATCCAACGCGGGGTGACTACATCTAAAAACGATTTGGATTTATCTTTTATGTTGTAATGTTATATGTTATATACGTGCGATGAATATGCACCTATTTACTAGTTTCTCAAAAAACTTGTTCTCTTCTTCTAGCTGACTACATCTCTGCTTTGCAAAAGCTAGGTCAGCTTTAAACGTTTTTAGTTCACGGAGTAGAAGTTTTGCTTTAGCAGCCATTGCATGAGCAACCTGAAACAATTTGTAAAGAGGAAACATCAATTTCACAAAGATGTAATAGGGATTTTTATTTTTCAGTTATAAAAAATATCGATATCTAGATGGGTGGCAAAGAGTAGGAATAGCATATTTTCCAATCACATTGACATCCATAACCAAGATAGTCGCTCCATATTATGTATAAATTAAATCTCCATAAAGCAGGTTCAACATTAACACATTCATGATTGAGCTACAAAACATATGGCACCTTACGTCGCGAGAAGCTTTCAATTCAGTTTCCTGGGCTTCAGTTTCGGCTTGATTCTGTGAGAAATTAGGAGTGAGCTGAAGAATTTAGTTGCCTCTTGTTCTAGTTTCCTAAGCCTATCTGTGGTCCTCATTCTAATGGTGTCTCTAATATTACTACAGTAATACTTATCTTCACCTACATCATCTATATATGTACGGCAATGTATTGTCTTGCTATTACTGAAGCAGAGAGAATCAGAAACCATCTTATCTTATGTAGTTGTATTATCCCATGAAATCGATTTATTTGTTAAATTATTTCTGAAACCAATCATTAGTTTGTATTGTCTGTTATTGTACTTGTTTCATGGACGAAGGTTACCCTTTACTCTCTACTTATGGCCTGGTCCATTAGGTGAAAAGTTACTTGTTCCTTGCTACTTATGTCCTGATCCATCAGGTGAAAACTGCCTCACATATGATGGAAAATTATTACATCCCCAAAGGTATAACTTTTTGTAGTTTTGTGATTTTCTAAAAAAAGAATCCGTCCTATGAAAAGTTATTTATATTTATATACTATCTTATGAAATTTTTGGAGATTTTTTTGAAAAATTATATATATAGGAAATTGTGGAATTTCGGTGACTTTTTTCCAATAACCCAAAAAATGGAGGGTCTAACTAACGGATGGTATACCTGCCCGTACAAGTCCTTATTTTATTTTAGAAATTATTTTTCACATATGCTATAAGTTGAGCCGTTAGCCCAATTGGTTGGAACATCGCCCTTATAAGTCATGGTTGTAGGTTCTAAAACTTCTAGAGGTCCATGCCTTTTACTTTCTTTTTTCTTTTTATACAAAGAGTGGTTATATATGACTCGATTGCTTTGGCTATAAACAAATTCTATTAGCTCAGTTGGTTAGTACATCTAATAGTTTTATTCATATCGTATGTATACTCAAATAATTAGAGTGTGTATATAATATAAAGAGAAATATTTTATACAAACAGTGGTCATATATAGCTTGCTTGTTTTTTTCTATGTCAACCATATTAGCTCACTTAGTTAGTATATTTAAAAATTTGGACTCACATATATATTTGAATAGTTAGTGTATATATCTATATAAAGAGAGGTCGTGAGTAAGAATCTCAATCCTTTTGTTTTGATTATTACAAGAACACATAAAATTTGAATGGATGAAACTTAAACATGTATAAAAAAAAGAATTGCCTAAATTCGGCGGACCACAATACCATGCATCTATGCTGAAACCTGAAACCTGTATCAAAAAGAAAAATTTGCATGCACCATATAGGACTCAAACAAGAGACCTTCGAGTGGTTATCACATGCTCTTGTCAACTGACTTCTTAGAGCTTGTTTATAATTGAAACGAAAAAATCTTATATGAAATTCTCTTTTTATTAAATAAAAAAAAAAGAAAAAGTAAGGATTCATTTGTCCATGTAATTCTCAAACTTATGACCTTGTCTTGGTAGTGCAACACTGCAAACAATTGAGCTACTGGTTCAACTTAGAAGTTATATAGAAAAAAAAAATTATAAGACACTGTCTTAATCTTGTCCGTTGATATAAGAAAGATCCAGCGATTCTGAGGTGTGTTATTGAGAAGGTGTGAAATAATGTACAGTTGAATAACATTTTCATTGTATTAAATAAAAAAGGAAAAATCTAGGAATTTATATGACCCTGCATATGCTCGTCTCGAACATGGCACCGGGTGATTACTAAACACATATATATATATCCTTATACGTCGATTAGCTAGTTTTTCCACTACCCAACGATAAACCATCTAGACTTTCCCAAAAATGAAAATTATGCATACTTTATATTCCATCTATATTTTGTACGGTTTTTATAAAAAGTTACAACATAAAAAAACATTCTAAAAAATGTTACAAAATTTCATGAGATTAATCCTTCATATTGTAACTTTTTAATATTAGTGACTGAATTTTCTTAAAAAACCACAAAATTACAAAAAAAGAAAATCAGTGGACTCGTCACACTGACGTTTCAAGTTTTTACTTAGTTTATAACTAAAGTTATGTCAACAGTTAGTCAGCAATTTTACATGTGAAATAAACAGTTTTGGATGTCTAATCCGTAATTTTATGTATCATATTTTGATGGTTAATGTGGTGTAAACTTGAAAACTAAGTTTGCATCGAGTTAACGATTGAAAGTCAATTTTGAAATTTTTGGATTTTTTTAATAAAAACTTCCTATTGATTGTATCTTTTTCTTCAGTTTTGTTATACAGGCGTAGAATTATTGGAGATGGAACTATAACGGAGAAGGTGAACCACATTAGGTGCAAACCAAAATAATTTGTGTTTATAACATACCGGCGTCTAACAAACGTTCAAAACCAGAATAATTGTAGGCTTAACCGATTATTTGGGTGCGTTTTTTTTTTTTTCTGAGAAACAATATGCATAACTGTTTTATGATAATGAATTCCTTAATCCTAGTTTGTTGGTTGTTAACTTCACTGGGCGGGTCCCATCGAATCCTGGCCGCACACGCTCTCTCCCTCTCCCGGCCATGCTGCTCTTCTCCCTCCGCCCCGCCGCCCACCGCCTCCCCGCTACCATTCTCTCGCCCCCGCCGCCGCCGCTCCCAGTACGCAGGTCCGTTGCTCCTGCCCCGGCTGCAGCCTCCGCCGAATTCCCCGGTAACTTTCGGTTTCCTCGTCTAAAGGCTGGATTGTTTTCCTGTGCAGAAATCGCCTCTTTCTCGCCCAAAGCCACTGCTTTCCACTCAATTTGCATGATTCACTCATCCCTCCGACTGCAACTCAAGTTGCACCAAAAGATCATACTTTCTGTCCAATTTTCCCACTAAAAGACATCTTCTGCGAGCAAAAATCCTGATGTTTCCAAATAAAGGCTCAAAATTTGTTGTTTTTGCCAAACTATTACACAAATAGCTGCACTGAAACCCTTGCAACCTAATTCAGGATCAATTCCAGATGCCGCCCACATGCCACCACGACGCCGCCGCCGGAGCGTGGCCGGCATCGACCAGGACGACCTCCTCGATCCGGACGCCCTCGCCGACCCGGACAGCAGCTTCTGCGAGATCAACGGCGTAAGGGTCCACCACAAGGTTTGTACCTATGAGCAATCCCAAGACACCGACAACCAATCTTTGGACCCCACAAATGGCAAGGCCAGCCCGATTGGCCTTCCCATAGTGTTATTGCATGGCTTTGGCGCATCGGTGTTCTCGTGGAGTCGTGTCATGCGACCTCTCGCCCGCATCACCGGCGCCAAGGTTCTTGCCTTTGATCGGCCTGCATTTGGTCTGACAGCCCGGGCAAGCTGGGCTGCCGATGACACGAAGCCACTCAATCCCTACTCTATGGCATTCTCGGTCATGGCGACATTGGCTTTTGCCGATCTCCTTGGCGCGGGGAAGGCCATTCTTGTCGGGTATTGACACACAGTGTGCATTGCATGCTTCTGTCTGCACATTGCTTTGTTTGCTGAAATGTGCGTGATGATTCGGCTCCCAGGCACTCAGCTGGTTGCCTTGTGGCAGTAGATGCGTACTTCGATGCACCAGAACGGGTGGCTGCGCTCGTGTTGGTAGCACCAGCAATTTTTGCACCTGTTTTAAGGCGTAAAGGCATGAATGAGAAGGGTGTAGTTCAACAAGAAGGGAAAAAGAAGCAGATGGATTCGGATGATGACATTGTGTCTCCAAATCTGTTTATTAGGATTTGGAGAGAATTTCTTCAGCTGTGTATGTGCATTGCAGGGTTTTTTGTGAAGATGATGAGGGCGATAAGGGATATGGTCAGATCTTTGTATTGTAAAGTTGTTGTTGCTGTTCTTCAATCATCATTTGCTGTGATGCTGGTAAGAAGCAGTTTCTGGATAGTGCTAGATTGCTAGTGTAGTAATACATTTCAGTAATGTAAGCCATTCTTGCTTGGTGGGCATTATTTGAAGATGTGACTTGAGTAAGTCTAATGGGTCATACAGAGTCATTCTGAATATGTGCCGCCAACCATATACTAAATAGCACGAGGTCAAAGATTAGTCTATCTCCTTTGGTGAAAAATTGGAGTCAATGATTCAACTGCAGTAATTAATGGGTAATCTGCAACTTCTATCACATGCTACTAGATTGCAGATCTTGTTGCTTTCATGGTAAAGTATATTGTCAAAATCAATATACAGAAACTTTTTATGATGCAAATTCTCCGGCTCTGCTCTTTCCCTGCCTAATTGGACCCTGGTGACATAGGTAAGATTGATCATGGATAAATTTGGCATACTAGCTGTCCATACCGCATGGTATGACGCAAGCAAAGTGACCGATCATGTCGTTTGAAGGGTACACGAAGGTGAGCTTTCTCAGTCGCAATTCAGAAAAGTTCTGTAATTTCAGTGATCAAATGCCTACTCATATTTTTGTGTGTGGGTATTACACTTGGTTTCCAGCCATTAAAAGCTAAGGATTGGGAGATGGCTCTCTTGGAGTACACTATAGCCATGATCACAGATTCCACATCCACGTCAAGAGTGCCAATTTCACAGAGGCTTTCTGAGATCTCTTGCCCAGGTGCTATGATATATCTTCTTCTAATCTTCTTCAATGATGTAGAATTAAAGTGATGCTATATGCAAATTATACGGTTATCCTTGTTCATTGTTTATTTTTTGTGCTTGGAGTTCTACTGTTGAATTAACTTTGTGCTAACGTGTGGTAGAAATTTGAGATGAAGGATTTGGATCATCTATCATGCGATTGATAAAATATTTTAGTAGTTAGTAGCTGGTAATCCTCAAAATTTAGTATTGGCAACCTGCATGTTTAGTTCCTAAATTGTTTAATTCAAGATGCTGAAGAATCAGGTTTTTGCTCTGCATCTGAGGAAATACAATACCACACCTGAGTATCTTCATTGTCTACCATTTCAGTGCTAGTGGTGACTGGTGACACCGACCGCCTGGTTCCTCCTTGGAATGCCGAGCGTGTAGCACGCACGATACCTGGTGCAACATTTGAGGTGATCAAGAACTGCGGGCACCTGCCTCAGGAGGAACGAGTTGAGGAGTTCCTCAGTCCTTGAAAGGTTCCTACGAAGAGTATTTAGAACTCCAAATGAGCAGGTGTTCCCAGCAGCTGTATGATGAAAGTCCCTTGCGAATCTACACATAGGCGGCAAAGATGTGGCTAATTTTGCGGCTTAACAATGTTGAAAACACTGATCACAGTGGAACAGCAGAGAAGATCGAGTTGGCCATCCCAGAATGATGGATGTCATACAATGACATCCATCTCATATGTAATGAGTCTCTATTAACCACAGTAGGTTTTACAGCATCTGGGTTGTGGATTGTGGAGCATGCTAAATATAGTGAATTTTCACATATGTTAATATGGTATACGGTATACATGGCTACTATTAAATTTTCTGGCAGTCTCCTCTTATCATACAGCATGTGAGCTTGCACGCCCATAGAAAACTGGAATCAACAGATGTGAAATTCAAATCACTACTAACTCTTTATATCCGGTCAATTGTACTGCCAGTAAAATTCTCGAGCTGCTTCACTTAAAAATGAGTCTCACCAATCTGCTGATCCATGAGCACCTGTATGGATACTATCTGGGCATGTTTCTAGTGTACATCATTGTTGTAGAACCCAATGCATCCTCACCAAATCCACATGCTTGAAAAAAGGGCCTGGAAGCATGGTATAGGGATAAAACATCATCATATAGTGAAGATTATATTGCAGTGCATGTACTGTCTTTATGGATAATAATAAGGGGCAAATGCATTGGCGTCTCCAAAAAGTTCAAAAAATGCATATGTATCTCTATTAATATTGAAACATTAGACATGCCCTTACAAAACTGAAAATGAATCCATATATCTTTTCAATTAACTGTCTTTAGTGCACCATCCAAAACACCTATTACCCATTGTTTCTACAAACTGAAAGTGTTTCCTCCAAATGACCCAAATCACCAGCAAAGTGTAAACAGACTGATTGACTTACTTCAACAATCTCTCTCGAATATGTTTGAACATCCCAAATCAGTAGTGTGCAGAATTCTTTTACCTCCTTACAGTGAAATTAAACTAATCTGAGATGGAAAAGGGGCAGAAGAGAATGCGCAAATTGCAGGCAGTGATCTATTCATTTGGAAGAAAACAAGGAAGTGAAGGAAGGAACTAACATTGATATGGCCACTTGATTATGTAGACCCCTCTTCTAATGAGGGTATCTCGGGTGACAAGAATATTAGAAAAGCTAACGGAGAGAATTTTGTCATCCTAGTGACCTAACTGGACAACCTTTAGACGGAATGGACAAAATCTCCCCTTGGTGTATTTAAGAGGATATATGATATTTCAATATTAATGGGGACATTTATGCAATTAGGTAATTTATAAGGACATCTCCACAACTCCCCCTAATTATGGGAAAAGAATACTAGGAAATTCATATGAGGTGTACCAAAACAGACAAGTAGGCCACACCTCTCCTTTTCTGTACATAACGCAGAAATGTCATATATGCCTCTGCTATGGAGTACCCTGCAGATTGTTCGGGCAATAGATCCATTAGATGAAGCATGAACTTTGGATAAGAAAGCCAGCTTGATACCAACCTGTTGCAGAAAACTACAAATATCTCTAGTCTAGGGTATTTGCCTGCTTTGATAAGATTGGTTGATCAAGAGATCCACTAATAATCAGCGACCGATAATGTACTTCAAAACATGCAAAGGAACTGATATTTTGTACACCATAAACTGAAACATGTATAAGTGTATAACTTACCTTGTAATTCTCTCAACTATTTTTCGGCCAATTCCTCTTCTCTGTAGTGTAGGATGTACCTGTAAGTCACCGAAGATAATCGCATAAACACATGAAAAAATTGATAACAAGTAGGAACGAAAAAAGAGTAATAAAACGGAAGAAGTCTTTCCACTACCCTTTCTACAATTGTACATTGAAATCTTATGTATCTTCAGATTGTGATTTGGCGCTATTCCAAATAAAATGAACCCTAATTTTAAAGCAGTTATAGATTGAATCAAAACAAATACCAACTGAAACAGCTGTAATCTCAGCCCTCGTCCAATCATAGCTGTCATTTTCATGTGGAAAGTATACAGCATATCTCATGTACACCTCCCCCTTTAAAATATGTGTCAGCATGAATTCCACGTAGCAGCAGACACACTAGTCCAAATGAATAGAAACTGCTCGTATTACCGCACTACTACAAGTATAAGCTATCAAGCAAAGCAAAGTGGCTGGACTATACAGTCGATTTAATCATTTGAAAAAATAGACATTGCAATAGCCAAAGTTCCGTTCCGATCAAAACTTTCACATAGACTAACCAAGACATGCATAATGCTATATAAACATTTCAATAAAAAAGGGACTATACCCAGAAATAAGGCCAATACTTGTAATTGGTTTCATGTCCTTCACGTCGAATTGAATAACATGTTCCACGTATAATGCATCAGCGTTGCAAGAAATATATTCAACTATCGACTTAATACTAACCCCCAGGTGATCAAATAGCCAAAAAGCTTTTAACTCATTCATTTTTCAGACAACACCTGTACTTCAATTAACTTTGACATTTGATAGTTAAATAGTGACATGTAAAGCACTATAACTTTGCACAAGGAACTTGCAAAATTTTCTTTGTTTGGTTACTTTAAGCAAGTGAGTTCTAAGTTACCAATTCTACAAACCACCCTTCCCCTAATTCATTCATCCAAAAATGATTACTATATCTACAATGCTATGAACAGTTACATAAAAGTCGACATCTTTGCAGAAAACTACAAGAAAACAAACCTGTATACTGTACATGCCTCAATGCCTACCAGATCAAACTGTTTCGAGAAATTTACCAACAAATGAAACAACGCCACATCACGAAATTTACATCAATGGCAGGCTGGCAGCAGATTACCACGACGTCATGGACGGAGGCAGTGAGCCCAACGTCGGAGACGACCCGCCCGAACCCAACAAGCCGCCGCTCCCCCTCCGGCACGAGCACGAGGCCCACACCCGGGAAGCTTTCTTGCTTGCCGGCGTCCAAGAACCTGGCGCTGCAGAAGACAGAGACGACCAAGAAGCTGTGGGCCAGCGCCGTCTGGAGCTTGCGGAGGTCCACCGGCTCGGAAGACGCGGCGGCAGGCCGGGAGAGGCAGAGGCAGGAGTGACCGCAGGCGAGCATGAGGGCCTGCAGGTGGGCCGGGTCAACGAAGGACGGGTCCATGTAGATGGAGATGGGTGGAGGCCTTGTCCTGGGCATGGTGGGCTTGGGCTTGGGGCTGAAGGGGTTTGGAGTCCTTGGGGAGAAGAGGGAGAGAGTGGTGAGGTGGGAAACAGAGGCGGCCATGAAGCGATGAAGAGAGGAGCTTGAGTGTACAGTGTACTAGTGCTGAATATGTTTTTTTCTTTTGACAGCACCACTGAATCTGATGGTGATGATGATAGAGTCTTTAACTTGGTCGTTGGCATCTGTTGGCGTTCTCGGTCCATTCTCAATTTCACGTCAAACATATCTGCTATTATGATATGTTAATCACTGGTACTTCACAGAAACATTTTGAATCTTCTAACTGAACCTATTGAAGGACAATGGACAAAAAAAGGCATCACATATTTGCGTGCTAACTGCTGTAACTCAGACATCAGGCATACACTTTAAACAGCCTGTCAAGATTAATATATGTTAACAATCAATTATAAGTTATAGACAAAAATTAGTAAGATAGACATGTTCAATCCATAGTCAATTCATATTGTGGTCAAAATTAAATTTAATTATTAAAATGTGATAGACAAATCATCTATCACATATTTGAGATACATTTGCTTGCTAGCATGCAAATCTTAGTAATATCAACAGGATTTAGAGTATATTTGGTTGGTAACTAGTTTTTGCCAAGTCATATATTGACAATGTTAACAAAATTTGACTCTTGTTTGCTTCGTAACCATATTTGACAAGCTAATTTGATCTTACTGAGATTTGATTACTTTTATATACTATCCATAATCAAATGTGTGACAGATTTTAGTGTTCAAATTGGTTTTACTAAATCAAACATATTTCTGTAGTTAATTTTTTTAACTATACTACATAAGATCGTGACAAATATATTGACTAGATTAATTTTGGTGTTCAACAAAACATATGGATCGATATACATTTAACAGTAGATGATATAAAAAAAATAGTCAAACTTTATTTACTCACCAAATATAAGCGACTAAACAAACGAGTGGCATATTGAATCGCTACCAACCGAACATTTACAGTCACTGTGTGGCCTGATGGGTTATGGTCCAGAATTCGATAAGATGGGCCCGGGCTGGAGCATTTTTTTCACTCTACCCCCTTCCTTTTAGCAATACTTGAGAACAGTGAAGCTTAACTACTAATCCCCATACCAGCGACCGAAGTAGTCTTCTTCATCCAGAGTCAACACCAAAGGTCGCCGCCAAATGTACGGTTTCTCATCTCGATAAGCTCCTGAAACCAAAGATCCCCACTCCAGGTGAGGGAGCCCCTTCCTTCCTCCTATTTTTCAATGTGATTTTTTTCCTAATTTTCGTTCCCTCGTGCAGTGCTCAGCGTCAGAAATGGCAGCAACTGCTCTTAAACGAAACAGATTCTGCTGTTAATTTTGTAGGTTCCTTTGATTTAGCACCTCGTTGGTCGTAGGAATCGGTAAGTCTGTTGCTATTTCTAGGGCCCTGGAAGCCAAATAATATCTGCTAAATTAGTGTCGCTTTTTGTCATTTTCGTTAGTACACTGGACAACAATTCGCGTGGATTTCGTGCATCTCTATCTTATGGCAAAATGGAATTTTTTTTTTCGTATGTTGTTAGTAATCAACGTGCGAAATACGAATGAAGGTTGTGAAATTGGTGATTTTTGGCAATTTTTAATACAAATGTTAGATTGGATTCTATATGATGATTTAGCTACTTTATTCAGTGCTTTTTTGCTAGACTTTTTTAGTCTTCCTATTTGTAGTGTACTCAGATACACCTTTAGGTAAAATATGAAAAATTACTTAGTTCTGAATCGTCTGATGTCAATAGCATGTTGTTTAAGTTTACTTTAAGTTCACCATAGAAGGGCTACTATCAACATGATGTAGTGGCGGACTGGAAAAGGCTTGCTTTTTTTTCTCCTCTGCATGTCATCGTACCAATGTATGATTTTTATGCATCGGGTTATCCGGTAAACCTTACTTAATAGTATTTATTGATGTTGACCTTTTACAATTTAGTGATGAGACTTTCCTCGCAATATGTTCAGAAATAGGATTACCCTTTAGTCTATGTTCTTTATGTTGAGAAATACATTCCAGTTGCATCTCTTTCTTATCTTTTGCACCTTTGGGGTTCGTCTGATTTGACTATGGTAGCCATCTGGTTTTCTTTCATTACTTAATAACTATCCTAATGACATTCTTTCCATTGGCAGGTTTATATCCGGATAAAACCTTTATAAGATCTCAGCAATGTATGTAATACATTCCTGATCCAGTGGTCCAAGAAGGTATTGTCTTTTTATTTCTTTTAGTCCATTTATAGTCCAACTGAGTGGAGTTCCCATTGGATCCTTTCTTTGACACTGTATACAAAATTACAAATTTCAGTGTCTTAAAAGGTACTACCGCACGATGTCTATGCCCAATGATCGAAGCCATTTCAGCAACTTTGCACTCCATGACAGCCAATTGGATGTACAATGCCTAGTTTGCACAAGACCTCTTGCTCTGGACACCGAGGTGACTGATAGCTTTGAAGCTCTAGCTATCTGCAGGGAGTGCAAAATGGTGGTGCTCAATGACAATGAAAGAAATGCGACAACCAGCATTTACCAGCAGATAAGGCGAAGAAGGCAGAGATCCAGTACTGCAAGTCTTGAATCCATTG
The DNA here is from genome assembly GCA_019359835.1 of Pharus latifolius. Lineage (NCBI taxonomy): Eukaryota > Viridiplantae > Streptophyta > Magnoliopsida > Poales > Poaceae > Pharus > Pharus latifolius. The sequence goes on along the minus strand of CM033329.1, from coordinate 72,402,023 downwards.
GGGATGCATTCTCACAGCAGTTCTCACAGCTGATCAACTTTGCTAGACAAGGCCATGAAGCAGATGTTGACTCCCCCATAGTTGTGCGGCAACATGCATCTTATAATTCTACACCAAACCGATCCCAAAGATGGCGTGTTTCAGATGATGAGAGTGATGGTTCCAATTATGCTGGTACTTTATTGGGTGAAATTGAATCGAACATCAGTTTTGGTGACTATGGTGGAGATACGGATGCTTCACTAGATCAGCACAGTGTAATTGATAGGGAGATGATCATTCAACTTGACAACGAAAGCTACATGAATACAGTTACAGATATTGATCCCATGAATGCTGGTTTGTATGAGTGGAATTCAAATGAGCAAGAAAATGAAGAAGAAGATGGGGAATGGGACGAATCTGATTTCGATGAAGCAGTTGTTGCCATGCAGCAGCATCAACAGCAATTACGTGACATGGGCCCAAGTGGGTTAAGTGACGGGGGTTCTCAAGATGGCTTATGGGCCTGGAGGATGAATCTAAGTCAAGGAGCAAATACTGCTAACTTACTCACAGATATGGAAGGGCAAGAAATCAGGACACATTTTGTTGGGAATCCTGGTGATTATGTTGATGAAAGACAGTTTGAAACACTTCTTGAGCAATTCGCTGAGAATGATGATTCCAGAAGAGGAGCTCCACCTGCAGCAACATGTTTTCTGGAAAAGCTTCCCTCTGTGGTTATCTCTTCAAACCATGAGAGAAATGGCACTATGATTTGTCCAGTCTGCAAAGACCCTATGCCTATCAACACCAAGGCAAAGCAGCTTCCCTGCATGCATCTGTATCATTCATCTTGCATCTTGCCATGGCTTAGCTCAAGGAATACATGTCCAGTTTGCCGATATGAACTTCCTACGGACGACCTAGAGTATGAGAGGTCTAAGAGAGCCACAACAAACGAAAGAGAGGGTCAAGGGATGCAGCAAACACAACAGGAAATTGCTGAAGAAAATTCTGGTGAGCCAGAGGCCGAAGCTCATGATACAACTGATGGCACCGTGGAAGACACAGCTACATTGGCGCATGCTGTTAATGTTTCTAATGTTCCAAACAGAGATCATGGGCAAGGTAGATGGCCGTTTCTTGTGGTTGCTCCAGTAGTAAGCCTTGTCGGTTTTGTTCTAGTTTTGTGCTTTAGAAACCCTCCTAGCAAAGATAGAAGGCAAGCATGCCATAGGACCCTGAGCACTGGAGTGACTCAAGTGGATGCAAAGCAAAAATGGTGGCCTATGTTCTAGAGTTACAGTTTAAACATACTGACAGTGCATTTGCACTTTTTCATTGCAAGCTATTATATCCATTCCAGAGTTTGTGTAGAAAATTAAATTTAAACCATTCCGTTTGTTGTGCTTAACTGTTAAGATGTTGTCAAGAGCGAGTCCAATCTTCAATTTCTTCTGTTTCTTAAGCTAAGATATGAGTTTTTTTTTTCTAGAATTTTGCTACAAAAGAATGTTTGATGCTGGCTTATATTCAGCTGCTTCTGTATACTCTTGCTGTGTTCTGCTTGCGTCTGCTGTGAGTGATAAATTCAGCTTCAAGCTATTCTTAAATCAAAGACAATTTAAAGGAATCATCATCTGCCGAAGAAATTACTTTAGATGTCATTTTCTCTTGTCGTATACTTTAATCATATCCCAAGCAGACAAGTCTCTGTAGAAATATGAGACTTGTACACCAATTACATATATATAAGCAAAAAGCAGCACCCCACCTGCCCAGCTCTCTCTCTCTCTCTCTCACACACACACACACACACCGCTGTTCTTCTGTGCCTTTCTCTTGTACTACGTGTACACTGTCCTATGGCTAACGCCAGAGAGGATCAGGCAGAAGCTGGGGAGGCAAGGAGTGAAGGGTCCCAAGCCTTCTTTCCTATATGGAAAACATACCAGAGATGAGGAGAATACAAGAACTGGCTAATAAGCCTGATCAAGAACAAGATGCAAGGACTACTGAATGGTTCTCCTCAAATTATGTGCCACGCTGTTCCCTTACCTCTTCCATTGGAGCAATATTTATGATATGTGATATGTCGCGAACTTGTCTTTAATTGCTTCAGTGAGGAATTCTGTTTCTGAATGTTGAGCTATCGAATTCCTATGCATTAGATGTTAAATATGAAGGCTTGTGAATTTTCATTACAAATGTCTTGTTATTTCTCTGGATATAAGGATTAGGGAACCATTGAAACGAAGTTTCTTTTGTAAGGAACTAACAAAAGCATAATTCATGCCTTCATGGTATCTCCTAGAATTTGATTTTTGTTTGAAAGGTGTAACATTCTTGCGTTTCTCCATAGTGTTTAGTCTTGAATTTGTATACCAGTCCACCACTTTGAGCTACTGAATTATTATGAACACAGGTTTGGGATATGTTTAAAAATTGGGTCCTTGATGAATAAATACATGCTTTTCTTATGGTTGTGAATCTTAATTTGGCAATAGGATTTGGATAGCATACTTGCTGCGCGTCTTATTCAAAGGTCACAAGTCTTCGAGAATTTGATATTGGGTTAGGTTCTGTCTACTTGTGCTCCACCGGAAACATACAAGTTTTAAATGTGATAGATCTAGACATAGTGAAAGAGTGGCAAATTGCAAGTCTTTGGATCTCATCTCAGTAAGCCTTCCTACTTGCAAAAAAAGCATGGAACACTTATTGACATGGGCATTTTGATATCAAATGATGACCTCAGGGCACACCAAAGAAAGGTGATCGCGCTGGAGTTCTTTATGGACAAGATTAAGGTAAAATTAGTCCTCGAGAATGACCACAGTTTCAATGATTGGATGCTTTGAATACTATATTGTGCTGTGAAACGGTCTAATGTTACATTTGCACAAAGTACAAACTACTTATGAGTTGTGACCTCAGACTTCTATCTAATTGCTTCTAGAAAATATACACAGGAAATGGTGAATATGATGATGGAGCCTACAATGCCAATGTTGAATTCACGGGAGAACACAATTGAAAGGGGAAGAGGCGGTGTAGAGATAGTGGTGGATGAGTACTTGAGGAACTTTTCAGCTAAAGTCATATCAAGGGCTTCGTTTGGAAGCAGTTTTGCTAAAGGTAAAGAGATATTCTTCGAAATTCGGCAACTTCAGATGGCGATGGTAAAACAGAATATACTAATTTGTGTTCTTGGAAGTAGGTATTGTTAGGAATTTTGTGTATTGAATGAGAGTCTATAGGACAAACTATATAGACAATTTACAGAGATATTTTAAGAAACTAATCCTAACTATAAATACAAATAAATCAAATAAATATCTCTAACACCCTCCTCAAACTCATAGTGGGCCAATAACACTGAGTTTGGAGAGGAAAAATATATGTTGCACCTGAGTTTGCTGCTTAGTGAAGAAATCAGCAAGTTGCAACTCAGAATACACAAACAATAGAGAAATCACTCGCTTTGCACCTGAGACAGTGTGTACGAAGCATCGACACCAATATGCTTGGTGAGCTCATGCTTCACTGGATCTCTCGCAATACTGATAGCACCAGTACTGTTGGACATCAACGTCGTCGGGGCTGAAACCGGGACACCAAAATCAGCAATTAACAAGCGTAACCATGCAACTTCAGCAGTCATAGACACCATAGCTCTCAACTCAACCTCAGCCCTTGAACGGGAAATTGTAGTCTGCTTATTAGTCTTCCAAGCAACAAGAGAGGAACCAAGAAAAACACAATAGTAGAAAGGGACTGACGATGAGAAGGATCACTAGCCCAAGTCGCATCAGAATATGCCTGAAACTAAAGAGTACTAGTGTGAGGGAAAAACAAGCGACGAGATATCGTACCACGAAGATAATGAAGAACGCGAAGGAGATGACTATAGTGAGTCTGAGTGGGTGAACAGACAAACTGACTGAGAATGTGGACAGTATGAGTGATGTCAGGACGAGTGATGCCGAGGTAGACCAGACTCCCAGCCATATGGTGATAACGTGTAAGATCATCGAGAGGAGTGCCATCTGTGAGACAGAACTGAAGATGAAGCTCTATAGAAGTGTCAACAGTGCGCTAATCAGTGAGGCTAGATTGATCGAGAAGATCCTGAACATACTTCTGCTGGGAGAGGTAATAGCCATCAGGTGTAGAGGTAACCTCAATCCCCAAGAAGTAACATAAAGGACCCAAATCAGACATGAGAAACTGCTCACTAAGACGCTTCTTTACAAAATCAATATACGTAGGATTATTACTAGTGATGATCATGTCATCAACATAGAGAAGAAGAAGAGTCCGACCGCAAGAAGAGGTGTGAACAAAGAGAACAGGGTCATGAAAGCTAACAGAAAGCCGGCAGCAGTGACAACAGAAGTAAAGCGCTCAAACCAAGCCTGAGGAGTTTGCTTGAGACCACAGAGGACGCGACAAAGACGACAGACATGACCCTTAGAAGCAAAGAAACTCAGAGGTGGCTGAATGTAAACTTCTTCATGCCAGTCACCATTCAGGAAAGAATTTTTGACATCAAGCTGAGAGAGAGTCCACTATCAAACAGAAGCAACAACAATGAGAGTCCAAACAGTATTCATATAGACAATTGGAGCAAAAGTCTCATCATAATCCCGACCATGTTCATGTTGGAATCCACGTGCGACAAGACGAGCCTTGTAACGCTCAATGGTTCCATCAGACCTGGTTTTGATCTTATGAACCCACTTGCACGTGATAGGAGTAACATGAACAGATAAAGGGACAAGATCCCAAGTGTCAGTATGCTGAAGATTGTTGAGCTCATTGGTCATGGCAAGCTGCCACTCAGGATAGGAAATAGCCTCACGGTAGGAACGAGGCTCAGAGACAGTAGCAGTAAGTGCTAAGGCATACCGATCCGGAGGATGGATGGTGCGACGATCCTGAAGATGATAATGAGTAGAAACAGGAGTGAGTAAAGACGAAGAGGACTCCACCTGAACAGCAATCGAAGTGGAGGGAACAAGTGGCTAGGAAACAACCAAAGGGTGCCGAGTGTAGTGAAACTAGAAAGAAGACGCACAACCAGGCAGAGTCAAACTGTGTATGAATCATGGAGGCAAAAGACTGATAAATAGAAATAAACTGACCACGAGAAGTTATAAAATAAATCCATGTGAAACGAGAATAGTCATTAATAAAAATCACATAATATTTATAATCTCTCTTTGAGGTAAAAGGAGTTGGATCCCAAATATCAATATAAATTAGGTCAAAGGGATATACACAAATGGACTCACTGGAACTATAAGGGAGTTGTAGCTGCTTTCCAAGCTTACAACCCTGACAGACCATGGTAACATCAACAGATATGCTACCAAGGATACCCTGACTCCCTAAAAATGAGAGATAAGACCCACATAAATGACCTAACAATAATGCCACTGAGCAAAGCTAATGGAGGTAGCAGTAGCAGTAGAGGTCGACAACCGACAAGAAGCATCGGAGGTGAAAGGAAGGTGAAGTTAGTCGAGGATGTAAAGACCCTAATGATGATTTCTACGGAGGCGGCTAGTACCAACTATCGTCCCGGTCCGACAATCCTGAACAATACAAAAAGTAGGTCCAAAACCAACAAAATAGTTATTAAGTAAGCTGACCAACAGAAAAGAGATACCCTGACAGGTGACAAGCATAAGGGTGTCGTCAACAGTGTGAACAGAAAGAGGAACAGGGGGAGATCCGGTAAAAGTGAGAGAGGATAAATCGGGTGTCATGTGAAATGACACACCGGAATCAAGAACCAAGGAGAGAATATACCTGGAGGCGACTTAGCAGCAAGACTGGCAGATCCCGAAGAAGAGCCGGGTTGAGTGAGACGCTGGAGGAGACTGATCAGTTGAGTGGTATCACTCTGGGAAGGTACTGGAGCTGGAGAACCAGAGGATCTTCCGGAAGGACCCTCCGTGCGTCCGCCACGAGTCTTGTTCTTCTTCTTCCGGGCATGACAGTGCTGATAGTCATGACCATAGCAATGACAATAGTAGCACTGGACACCAGAGGTCGGAGGAACAACTACAGGAGCTGCACTAGGTGCACCAGGGGCAACAGAGGCCACAGAAACAGCTAGAGTTGAAGAAGTAGCCGAAGGAGCAGGGGTAGCTAGTTCTACTAAAACAGTTGATGAAGTCGAAGACGACGAAACACTAGTACTGAGAAGCCAAGTCTCCTCGGCACGAAGTGCAGTAAGAGTCTCTACCATAGTCGGTCGGGGAGACCGACGTATCAATTGAGCTCTGGCGAGCTCGAACTCCTGACGAAGATGCATGACAAATTCATAGAGATGACGCTTGTCAGCATGGCCCCGAGTCTTTGTACAGCAGGCACAGGTACGACAGATCTCAGGATCCAGAGAGTTGAGCTGGCGCCACAGAGCAGTGAACTGATGGTAGAAGGCGTCTACTGGGGAGTTATGCTGTTGAAGAGTCTGAAGGTACTGAAGCAAGGAGTAGTAGAGGGCATCACTGCTAGGAAGGCAGTGCTGCCGAAGATATTCCCACATATGTCGTGAAGTCTGTAAATCAACGATATCCATCGAGATGGAAACGTCAACACTGTGAATCAAAATGGTCACCACTCGAGCCTCATTAGCTCGCCAGCACTCATGAGCATCGAAAGCAACCTCATAAGTCTCATGAACATCCTCAACAGCGGCCACAATGATCGAGTCATTAGATGTAGGCGTAAGAGTCACTAGCGTAGGATGAGGAGGCAGCGTAGGATGAGTAGCAGTCCCAGAGATGTAACCCCAGAGACGAAGACAGTCAAGGGTAACACGGAGCAAAGCGGACCACTCCCTGTAGTTGGTGCCATCAAGTCGGAGGCCTGGAAACGGAATTGCAGTAGAAGGAACTGATGACATGCTGCAGAATTATTTTTTATTTTATTTTTTAACAAACTGGAAACAAACTAAAGGAAACTCGAAATTAACGGACCAAATGCGAACGGCCCAAGCGGTTGGGGATGCAGAGTTGCCCGAGGAGGCAACGGCATCCCACGATGAAGGACGACAGTGGCGGCGGCGGCCCGAAGGGAGGTAGCGGCAGTCGAGACCCGTGTGTGGCGGAGCGGCGGCGGCGTTTCGAAGGGGGTGGGGGCGGCGGCCGGAAAAATGGAGGTTAGGGTTTTAACCACACCCTGATACCATATTAGGAATAATGAGAGACGGCAAACTATATCGACAATTTACGGAGGTATTTTAGGAAACTCATCCTAACCATAAATAAAAATAAATCAAATAAATATCTCTAACAGGTATGTCAAAGAAACTCCACATATATAGATGTTCATGTACTATTATTCTGGATCTTTTAAGAGTTTCATCTCAGAAGTATAGTTCTTTTGCATTCACATAATCACATGTCATGGTGGCAGTGGCACTTATAGTAGAAACTCATTTCAGATAATTTGGAATGCAAAAGAAAGTCTATTTGTTCAAAATGAATTAGCTCAGCAGTAGATGAACTCTTTGAGCATGAAATTAGTCTGTGCAAATCCCTATACTTTGTTTAGCGCTGTTGTTTTCTTACATTATGTGAAATCAGCTGTGGGACTCTGCACTTGAAATTAGCATCAAGTTGTAATTTGTAAACAATATGTGCAACTATTTGGTCAAAGTCAAAGTTTATAACAATGATAATTGTCTTAAATATTTCAAGACTCAAGAAAGTAATTGGTTGAGATCCTCAGTTCACCTGTGTCAGATTGATTTTAGAAGGGTTTCAAGAACAAACACAAGACCTATTTCTCATTCTAACCGCTACATTAATACAAAGGTATTATTTTACATTTGAAGTAGTTGGAACTTGGAAAAATTTCATCATGAAGTAATGATATTTAAGTACCCAATAGGTCATTATCATGTTTTGCCATCTATTGTTGTGATTTTTTTTTTACCTGCGGACGATCTTGGGCATCATTAACTTAATTATTTGATTATTTCCCCTTGGAAGAATCAAGTATGTGCTTTGCAAAATTGCTAACATTTAAAAGGACAAATTACAAAAAAGTAGATACAGCATAAGAAAGTATGAGGTAGGCTGTATTTAGGCATTTCTATTATATTGAATGTTACAAAAGATTTGCCCCTCTAAATACATCTATCCAATGTTACACAGGTTCCTTTTTTTTTTTTACATAATCTGCACAGTCTGATCATCTGCAGTATTCTTCCATGCATTTGTACAAGTGTGGCTTGTTTAGAATCAGTACTTACATTGAGAAATGAAAAGCACTTCTTTCTGTCTAGCCATATTTTCCACAATATAAGTGTAAATACCATATTCCATGCTACTCTCAGTGCATTTGGCTAGCCTGTGTCTTGCCCCATATAAAGAAAACTACTGTCTGTTGATGCTTGTTGTGCCTTTCACAATCTCTCCCAGCCCTTTCTGACATCCCGGTGGAATTGTCTATTGTCAATTAGGGGTGGAAACGAGCTGAGTTTGAACGAGTTGGTCCTGGCTCAGCTCGAGCTCATTCAACCTGGCGAGCTGACTCGGCTCGGCTCGGTATCTCAACGAGTTGAACGGGCAGCTCGAACTCGGCTCGGCCCAGCTCGCGAGCTGGACCAGACCTGTTGTTTTCGGGGCGCAGTGCTGGGAGGCCGGGGGCAAGGGAGGAGACTCAGGGTCGGGGGAGTCAGAGGAGGCGTCGCCGAGCGGCCGACAACGACGAAGGAGGTGCGGCAGGGGCTGGCGGAGGTGCTGTCTGTTGATTGAAGGATGCCGACTAAAGGGGGTGAATAGGTGGTTTTTAAATTTTTTATTTTTAAACTAGTGATTAACAACTTAAATTGCAATAACAAATCTCTAAAGATATGAATGACAATTCAAGACAAGTTTTGCAATTTCTAAAGGATTAAGAGCAACAATTCAATCTCTAAGAAAATAAAGCAAGTAACAGAAATAACCGAAAAGATCGAATTTTTTTCCGAGGTCTCGGAAATTTACCGATTTCCACTAATTCTTGTTGAAGCGCTCTTCGCTAGAGCTTATGCTTCGATTTCACTAAGGGTAGCCATTCTCCTCTCCGGATAGGCGATCTCCGAGCCCTTACAATCAATCGCCGGGTCTCTCCGACACACACCGTCGATGGAGAGATCGCCGGACCTCCCGGGTCGTCTAGGTGACGGCAATCACCAAGAATAACAAGCCTAGCACCTTACTTAATCAACCTCAAAGCTTGAAGAACAAATATGCAAATGCAATTGGCTTGAATTCAACTCCTCTCAACTAGCACTCAAAAGTTTGCTAGGGTTTTGACTTGAAATACAAAAGTATGAGTGTGAGAGGCTTTGCAAGTTGCTACACAAGTGTTGAGAGCTGAAATTCGTGTCTCTACAACATCTACAAACAGTGGGGTATTTATACTGTAACATCCCTATTTTCGCCTTACTTGCATTCTCTGAGCATCGCCCAGATACATGCATCTCGCATCACCTAACTCTGAAAGGACCCAAGACCATAACCAATATGTGCATAATGTACCTTAGGATCCCCTCGTATCGAGAAGTCCCAAATTGGCTAAGTCCTTCTCTTTTCTGAAAACGACCGCTTCTAGAAAGCCCTAAAAAGTCCGAAATCTCCGTTTGAAGTCCGAATCGAGATTCGTCTTCTCCTATAGGTTCATATCGCTATTTGATACGTATCGTCCTTTAGAAACATCTCCAAATTCGCGACGAAAACCAGAGTTTCAGCTGTTGGAAGAATCTGAAAACAGAAGTACTATTTTACCCGACTCTGTTTTCGTTTTGTCCAAAACCCTGCCAAATCTTAGCGATTTCGCGCGAACTCAATTGGAATAAGTATATAGCATTTTTATCTAATCCTCAGAAAAATCAGAATTTCATTTGGATCCCTAAATCTCAGAAATGCCCAAAATGCCCCTAAGCCAAACACGGTGTACAGTACACGGCACTGTACTGTGCCTGTGCCTGTGCCGTGCCGTGCGCGCGCGCTGCGTGCCGCCCGTGCACCACCGGCCGCGCCACCGCGTCCCTTCGCCGCCGGCACCGCCCCACGTGCGCCTCGCGTGCCCCGTGAGCTGCGCCACTTGTCGAAGCCACGACGACGCCTCGGGAACCCCCAGGTCGCCGGGATCGTCCCGTCGCGTCCGCCACCGAACACCACTTCGCCTGGCCGCGCGCAAAGTCGTGGTCCCGTGCCCCGAGACCTCGTTGCCCGCAACCACCCGCCTTGTGCCATCGCCGCCGTCCTCTGCCGAGCTGTAGCCATACCTCATGACCCCCTCACAGTTCGCCGTCCCATCGCCACCGTCCTCGTCTCCGGTAAACTGCGCCCAGTTGCGCCCTCCCTCGGCCAGAGCCTCCCCTAAGCCACCTGGAGGCTATAAAAGAGCACCACCACCACCACCACCTTCTCAGCACACAGCAAACACAGCCAAAACACCCCCGCTCCTGCTACTGTTCTTCTTCCCCGAGCTCCACCTTCGGCCTTCACGGTGACAGCACTCTCCGGTGAGGATTTCTTCAAACTAAAGCTGCCAGCATACTCCTCTTAGCCCCTAGATGGTCCACGAGCAAGGAATTGAGCTCATTTCTTCTCCAACTCCGGCTATCACCGGTTTTCTATTCTTCTTTGTTTTGCAAAATTCAACTCGATCCAGATAGATTCAGAACTCGTACTAGTGAGAAGAAGTACTCCTTAGAGTATGCTTAAGCACCCCAGCTAGTTAATTTTGGTCTTCTTTCAGCCAATCAAAAATCCCCAAAACCCCAGCCGTGAACTCCAGCAGCTAACTCCGGCGAGCCTCCAAACACAACCATTGGATGATCCAGTGTACCAGCATGCATCTATTCACTCCCAGGAGCAAGAATATATAATTTATTTTGAAATTGATCAACTCTAGGTGCCCCAATTACTCTGCCCTAGTTTCTGTTTAAACCAGCCACCTTGGCATTCAAATTCCGGCCAACTCCGGCCATCCCCGGCCAAACCCTTCAACCAGCCACCTCCTGACACTTAAGCCTACATGTTTGACATAGTTTGCCCTCAAATGCATGAGCCAATTGCTCAGGACACACAAACCCTAATTTCAGCAGTACAATGGCATGGAAATTGCTGTGTCCTGGACCTTTTTGTGAATTCTGGAAAACCTAAGCCTTTTCTGCTTGTCCCACTTTGTCAAATAGCTTTGCCTTAGTCTATTACACATGCTGTCCAATTTTCATCTCGTTTAGAGTCACCTAGACCCCTTAACTCACTTTTCGGCTTTTAGGATAAGTTCGGACGTGACCCGAACGTCGCCCTTTTGACGTCTAATGTCCGTCGACCCTAAGAGTCTTATTTACTACTCTTCTTGTCCATCCTAAACCAGCACAATTCAACCCTTAGAAATCCAAAGCCCAAACCCTAGTCCAGTTCAGAGATCAAAAGCCGTTCCAGTATAGCGCCCTATTATTTTATGTGAGCATAAGTTGTCGTATTTTGTAAGTTGATTGTAATACCTTGTGTGTATGCCTGTATTTGAAGATCAAGACTTCGACTACGTGGAAGAGGAAGCAGAAGAACCCGCAGACTACGACACTACTGCTTGGCAAGGCAAGTTTCCCTCCTTTGAACATATTGCGCCTATTATTTTATATGCATTTAATTATTTAGAGTTTGATATCTACACAAGTATACATAAGATAGTTTTGATAAAAGCGTATGTTGAGAAATAATGTGAGTAGATAGTCCCATTTTGTGGACCCCCCCCTTGTTTTCATAACAATTTACTTTACCTTGTCACCTTAGGAGAAAAAGTATTACTTTAAAAGAGATATGCACTCATAGAAGTATATGTCAATACTGATAAATGTGTAAAAGAAAAGAGGAAGGCAGAAGCATGAGCAAACTATTTCTAAAAGATCATTTTATATAAAAGAAATAGGGACTAGTAGCGAGGATTGGTTTGGATGGTTGGCGCTGTGTGCGCGGTGGGTTTGTGAAAGCCTCGCTAAGGGTCCATAAGGACGGGATCGTCGTGCTGTGCTTCTAAGCGGCCTGAAAACGTGCTAACCACCCGCCTGGTATGGGACAGGCACAATGTCATGACTCACCTAAAGTTAATCATTTCCTGCAATGGTTGTCGATCCGGTTTCCCGAGTGGAAATTGGTGGGCCACAGAGGGCCACGAGTGGTGTGAGGGGTAGAGAGGATAAGGTGTAAGAAGGAAGTCGCCCTAGCCTGGCTCTCGAGTCGTGCGCGACCGAACCCGGAAGTGGGATTTCCATGCGTCCAGAGGAGGACTTCATGGACCCAAGGCTAGAAGAAAAGGCAGTGGGGAGGACCCACAACGATAATGAGGACCTTACGCGTGCTTGCCATGTATCATGTTGTAGGGAGTACCTACCTTGATAATGGGGCCGGTATTGTCTATGTATCGGGCAGAAAATTATTAACAATGGGTTAGTAAACTGTTGTGTAAGCTCAGCCTGGTCACCTGCGTATAAGTCGCAGGGAGCTGATCCGACATTTAAGTTGAGTTTTCGTGGTGGGTACAGTGGTACACCTCTGCAGAGTGTAAAAAGGTATTCGAATACTCCGTGCTCCCGGGTTTTCTGGAGCCTGGTCGTAGTGGGGTGGTCCCTCGTCGATGCAGCATGATTAGTTTTGATAAATTCTTTAAAATGTGATCAAACCATGGCGGCTCATGGGAGCTTAGCCTGACTCTGTGAAAAGTATACACATGTACAGTCTGATAAATTACTTTGATAAACAAAACCCCAGATTCTGGGAGACTTTTCAAAGTATTAAAATATCTCTGTTTTCCATAAAATTACCCTAAGTATGAGAACCATAGAGCTTGTTGTTGACATCTACCACATATAACATCTCCCTATGCGGGAACTTGCTGAGCTTTGTATGCTCACCCTTGCTGATCCAATAAGTACAGAGGATGAATCAGTCGATTTCATAGACTATGGAATCGACTCAGCACAAGAAGACCCCGACAACGTTCCCGGAGATCCAAGCGCCTGAAGGGTCACCAAACCTCAACGAGAGCGATGTGGATTGCGCCCTGCTTCACGCTTTGCTGGATGAGGAGGATGTTCCTCACTGTTGTGTTGTACTACTTTGGATGATTGCTTTTTGGCTCGAACCCGGTTTTTGGGTTCAGCCCCTAGCTGATTTTGCTACTTATATTTTGACGTGGTTCCGCACACGTCAATTACTGTAATATAGGTCTGAATGACCCCTTACGCTTTGCTAATGTATGCATGTAAATATGGTTGGATGTTCTGAAGTTTTAACTCCTGTGCACAAATCACCTGGGCATTTGTAGTAGGTTCCCTCTAACGAGGGGCCCACAGGGGAAAGTGGTATCAGAGCAATCCTCTCGACTGTAGGTCATGACCCTAGATAGAAAATGGCGTTCCTAGCAGAAGAAACGTTGACTATTTTAAAATTAAGTAATTGAGAAAACATAATTTGTTAAGAAAAGATATTATACGATTACTTCTTCAAAAACTTTCAAAACTTTTGTACCAACTTTATTTAAGAACTTCTGTACCCTCAGATGGCGTCAGGAAAGAAGTACGTTCATGGTGACGAGCTTGGATCGTGGGCCCTACTACTATGGATGATGCTACAATTTTTAGGTGCCCGTGACACCCAAAGGCCCGTTTACTGTGTCCAACAAGAGATAAGGGAAGATCGCCCTTATGGATGTCGTGCTTCGGTGGTAGTATACGAAGTACCTGGCCACGCCAGAGGAGCCAGACGACATGAAGCCCTAAGAGGAGAGGAGAACGACGCCATATTAGATGCTGCTCGTCTCGCTGTAGGAGCTTTTCGCCAGCTATATGATGATATGCTGGAGAACTCTCCTTTTCGTTTTGTGCCCTATCAAGCAGTGAGAACCGATCGCCGTATTGTCCGACCCGCCTGTGACGAAGAAAATGCAACTCTCACCAAGACTCGGGATGTTGTGCACGCATCAGAAGCGGGGTATAATCGCCTACTCCGTGAGTGCAACATCGCTCGAGATGATCGACACTTTCTGGAAGGAAGGTTGATCCAAGCCAACCACGACCTCCGGGAGAAGGATGCACAGATCCAAGAGCTGACTGCCGCAAGAGAAGAACAAGGCTCAAGCGTGATCAGCCAAGAAGACGCAGAATCTGCAACCAAGAAGAACCGCCTGAAGCTGAGAATCACTGCAAGAAAGAAGGTGGGCAAACCAAGTTGGTATCTCAGTGGATTTACCCCTGCAGCTCGAGGGATTGTCATAAATGAATACATCCCAATACAACCTCGACTTGCAAAGAAAGAGGTAATCCATGGGAAAGGAAAGGAAATTGCCCACGAAGCGGCGGATGGTGATAGAGACACGGAGGCTGAACCCATGGACGCTGACGACGATGACTTAGAGGAGGATCCAGAAGAGGTCATTCCATATGACTCCGCAGATGAGGAGTAAACCTATAAACCCTCTAAGTAGCAACCATTGGTACTTTGTACCCGACCTTTGGTCGTTAAACCTAGCAGTTGTTGTGGAATCTTAACCCATGTAGTGTAGATAGAGTAGCTTTTGAATGTAAGCCTTGTTCTATGTATGCATTAATAAGAAGAGATTTCTAGAAAAATAAACGCTTCTATGAGCCTCTCTTGAACCTATGCTAACCATACTTTTCTTTCCCTAGTCAAAATTCTCATCTTTTCCCTATCATTTCTCCGCAGCAATATGGTGAGCCCAAGAGGAAGAGGCCAGAGAGGAAGAGGAAGATCCGCTGGGAGGGGAGAACCCTTCAACGCAGACCCTGTCTTCAACATGCCAGGACCTTCATCAGCTCCGTCTAGCAACAACCTAAATGACATCCTAATATGGATGGAGTGGAATCGCCAGGAGGCAGCGGCCACTCACAACCAGATCCTTGAAGAGTTAATGCAACAAAGGACGCCCACTACAAGCGCATCAGGAGCATCTTCGACCCCATCCCGACTGTCAGACTTTCAGAAGACACGTCCCCCAGTCTTCTCAAGCTCCGAGGACCCCTTAGTAGCCGAAGATTGGCTACGCGACATTGAGAGGAAACTAAACACTGCTAAGTGCAGTGACGAGGAGAAGCTTTTGTATGGATCCCATCAGCTAGCAGGAGCTGCAGCTGCATGGTGGGAGAATTACGAGACTGTGCACCCAAATGTGGATTCCATCACGTGGAAGGAATTCAAGGACCAGTTTCGTCAATATCACGTCCCGAGGGGAGTGATACAAGCCAAGCGCCGAGAATTCATTAACTTGAAGCAAGGCAACAGCACAATAAAGCAGTACTTGCATCAGTTTGTGCAATTATCTCGTTATGCCCCAGAGGACATAAATACAGAGGAAAGGAAGATTGAGAGATTTTGTGAAGGACTGCAATACACATGGCAATACCATCTATCCTCACAAGTCTTCACCAATTTTCATGTCCTCATCGATCGATTGATCAAAATGGAGGAGAAACGAGGGAAGGTGGAAGAGGAGCGGAAGAGGAAAGTTCAACCAAACTTCTTCCAAGGAGGAACGAGCAGGAGGCCTATGCCACCATTTCGCCCAAGTTTTAGACCTCCACAGCGTCCTCAAAGACCTACACCGCCAGCTGCAACATCATCTCAGCCAGCACCCTTGTGCCCTGCCTGCAAAGAGCACCATTTCTTCAGAGATTGCCCGATGCGGAACGTGGAATGTTTCCACTGTGGACGGAAGGGCCACCGCAAGGACACTTGCCCATTCAGGCAATTACCCATCAGTATGGCTCGAGCACAAGCTGCAAGATCCCACCCCTCAACGCCAGCTTTTCAGCGAGGTTCTGCACCAAACAGAGGTGGTAGAGTACCAAACTTCAGAGGCAGAGGAACACCGATGCCCATCAGAGGTCGACTCAACTACACTTCAGTTGCAGAAGTCGAAGGAGCCTCAGACGTGGTGATAGGTAAATTTCTTATTCATGAAGAAATTTCAATTACCTTGTTTGATCCTGGAGCAACACTTTCATTTGTGTCAAGGGCGTTCGCAGCTAGATGTGAACTACCTATTAGTATTCTTGATCGCCCCATCTTAATTCAAGCCCCAGGAACTAAGATGCCCGCAGATTCTATCTGTAGAAATATCGCCTTTTTCATTGGCAACCTAGAATTCCTGGCAGATTTGCTAGTATTAGATCTCCAAGGACTAGATATCATTCTTGGCATGGATTGGCTGTCAAAGCACAAAGGTCAGATGGATTGTGAAAGGAAGTCAATCACCCTGACGAATCAAGAAGGGAGTCAGATCACCTTCCACGCAGAGAGATCATCACCCAGCAATCGCCTGCTGAACTGCGCCAGGGAAACAAGCATGGATGAAGTACCTGTGGTATGCGAGTACCCAGAAGTTTTTCCAGAGGAACTTCCAGACATGCCACCCGATAGAGACATAGAGTTTTCTATTGAGCTTAAACCGGGATCAGCCCCGTATGCCCGAAAACTCTTTAGGATGACCAATCAAGAGCAAGAAGAATTGAAGAAACAAGTGGAAGAACTGGAACAGAAAGGATTTATCCGAACCAGTTCATCATCATGGGGAGCCCCAGTACTCTTCGTAAAGAAGAAAGATGGTGGTCTTCGCTTATGCATAGACTACAGGAAGTTGAATGACATGACCATCAAAAATAAATACCCTCTTCCAAGAATAGACGATCTGTTTGACCAGCTGAGAGGCGCAGCTGTGTTCTCAAAGATCGATCTAAGATCAGGGTATCATCAGTTGAAAATCCGAGAAGCAGACATACCTAAAACTGCTTTCGTATCTCGGTATGGGCTATATGAGTTTACTGTAATGCCCTTTGGTCTAACGAACGCTCCAGCAGTGTTCATGAATTTAATGAACAAGGTCCTTACGGAATTTTTAGACCAATTCGTCATTGTCTTTGTGGATGACATTCTCATCTTCTCAAGGACAGAAGAGCAACATGCAGGACATCTTCGGCAAGTATTGGAGAAACTAGCTACACATCAGCTATATGCGAAATTTGAGAAGTGTGCATTTTGGTTGAAAGAAGTATCTTTCTTGGGCCACATTATCTCTGGAAAAGGTGTAGCAATGGATCCAAGTAAGATTCAGGCCATATTGGAATGGAAACAACCAACCACAGTCACAGAGATCAGAAGTTTCCTAGGATTGGCAGGATATTACCGAAGGTTCATAGAAGGATTCTCGAAGATCACAAAACCCCTCACAAGGCTGCTAAAGAAGGACATCACTTTTGATTGGACTGAAGCCTGCAGCAGAAATTTTGCAGAGTTGAAGAGACTCTTAACGACTGCACCCATTCTTATCTTGCCTGATGATAAGAAGAATTTTGTTGTATATTGTGACGCATCCAAACAAGGACTAGGTTGTGTCCTTATGCAAGAGGGAAAGGTAGTAGCTTATACTTCAAGGCAACTACGACCTCATGAGGAGAACTACCCAACGCATGATTTGGAACTAGCCGCAGTAGTGCATGCATTGAAAATGTGGCGGCACTATTTGTTGGGAAATAAATGTGAAATTTACACTGATCACAAGAGCTTGAAGTACATTTTTACTCAAGCGGACCTGAACATGAGACAAAGAAGATGGTTGGAATTGATCAAGGACTATGATCTAGAAATTCATTACCATCCTGGAAAGGCGAATGTAGTAGCAGACGCCTTGAGCAGGAAGTCTTATGTCAGCCAGATGAACGTAACTGGAATTCCAAGTCAGTTACTCAGAGAGTTTGAAAACTTGAAATTAGAATTGGTTGATCAAGAAATGATTGCCACTATGAAGGTAGAATGTGATCTAAAGATGCAGATCAAGGAAGCTCAAGAGGTCGACCCAAGTCTTCAAGAGCTAAAGGAGGACATCAAATCTGGAAAGGATACAAGCTTCAGAGAAGATGATCAAGGAATCCTGTGGAATCGAGACCGAATTTGCGTCCCTAACGACCAGAAGATCAAGGACTTGATATTGAGTGAAGCACACAACACGCCTTGCTCAATCCATCCTGGAAGTACTAAAATGTACCAGGATCTGAAGAACCAATTCTGGTGGAGTGGAATGAAGCGAGAAATAGCAAAATATGTGGCATCCTGTGACACCTGTAGTAGAGTGAAAGCTGAACACCAAAAACCTGCAGGACCTCTACAACCCCTACCTGTGCCAGAATGGAAATGGGATGAAATAGGAATGGACTTCATAGTTGGATTGCCAAAAACCTCAAAAGGATATGATGCTATATGGGTCATAGTGGATAGACTAACAAAGGTGGCACATTTTGTGCCAGTGAGTACCACATACTCCACTAAGAGGTTGGCAGACCTGTACCTTACAAGGATTGTGGCCTTACACGGTATACCAAAAGCAATTGTTTCGGATCGTGGACCACAATTCGTGTCAGATTTCTGGAAAGAATTCCAAACGCTCTTAGGAACTAACCTGAAGTTCAGTACAGCATATCACCCTCAGACAGGAGGACAAACTGAAAGAGTAAATCAGATTCTAGAAGATATGCTAAGAGCTGGTGTCTTGGACTATGGTAACACATGGGAACAATTTCTACCATATGCTGAATTTTCGTACAATAACAGCTATCAAGCCAGCTTGCAAATGGCACCATTTGAGGCATTATACGGACGGAAGTGCCGCACGCCTATATATTGGACTGAAATAGGCCAGAAGCAACATCTCGGATCCCAACTGGTAGAAGAGGCCGTTGCACATGTGAAGATCATGAGAGAACGGCTGAAGATAGCTCAATCAAGACAGAAGAACTACGCTGATCGTAGAAGGAGAGAATTAACATTTGAAGAAGGAGACCATGTGTATCTGAAAGTGACGCCTTTTAAAGGAGTACACAGATTTCAGATAAAGGGAAAGTTAAGTCCCAGATACATTGGACCATACCGGATAAGCAAAAGGATAGGAAAGGTGGCTTACAGATTGGAACTGCCACCAGAGTTGAAAGGAGTCCACGACGTATTTCACGTCTCACAACTGAGGAAATGCTTAAGAGCACCCGAAGACGAAGTGCCACTAACAGGAGCAGAAGTCCAACCTGATCTATCCTACCAAGAATACCCTGTGAAGATACTCGAAAGAAGGGAAAGGAACTTGAAATCAAGGACTATTAAGCTTTGCAAGGTGCAATGGAATCATCATTCAGAAAAGGAAGCAACTTGGGAAAAAGAAGAAGGCCTGCGTCAAAACTATCCATACCTCTTCAGCAAGTCACCTAAATCTCGAGGACGAGATTATTCTTAAGAGGGGTAGGTTGTAACATCCCTATTTTCGCCTTACTTGCATTCTCTGAGCATCGCCCAGATACATGCATCTCGCATCACCTAACTCTGAAAGGACCCAAGACCATAACCAATATGTGCATAATGTACCTTAGGATCCCCTCGTATCGAGAAGTCCCAAATTGGCTAAGTCCTTCTCTTTTCTGAAAACGACCGCTTCTAGAAAGCCCTAAAAAGTCCGAAATCTCCGTTTGAAGTCCGAATCGAGATTCGTCTTCTCCTATAGGTTCATATCGCTATTTGATACGTATCGTCCTTTAGAAACATCTCCAAATTCGCGACGAAAACCAGAGTTTCAGCTGTTGGAAGAATCTGAAAACAGAAGTACTATTTTACCCGACTCTGTTTTCGTTTTGTCCAAAACCCTGCCAAATCTTAGCGATTTCGCGCGAACTCAATTGGAATAAGTATATAGCATTTTTATCTAATCCTCAGAAAAATCAGAATTTCATTTGGATCCCTAAATCTCAGAAATGCCCAAAATGCCCCTAAGCCAAACACGGTGTACAGTACACGGCACTGTACTGTGCCTGTGCCTGTGCCGTGCCGTGCGCGCGCGCTGCGTGCCGCCCGTGCACCACCGGCCGCGCCACCGCGTCCCTTCGCCGCCGGCACCGCCCCACGTGCGCCTCGCGTGCCCCGTGAGCTGCGCCACTTGTCGAAGCCACGACGACGCCTCGGGAACCCCCAGGTCGCCGGGATCGTCCCGTCGCGTCCGCCACCGAACACCACTTCGCCTGGCCGCGCGCAAAGTCGTGGTCCCGTGCCCCGAGACCTCGTTGCCCGCAACCACCCGCCTTGTGCCATCGCCGCCGTCCTCTGCCGAGCTGTAGCCATACCTCATGACCCCCTCACAGTTCGCCGTCCCATCGCCACCGTCCTCGTCTCCGGTAAACTGCGCCCAGTTGCGCCCTCCCTCGGCCAGAGCCTCCCCTAAGCCACCTGGAGGCTATAAAAGAGCACCACCACCACCACCACCTTCTCAGCACACAGCAAACACAGCCAAAACACCCCCGCTCCTGCTACTGTTCTTCTTCCCCGAGCTCCACCTTCGGCCTTCACGGTGACAGCACTCTCCGGTGAGGATTTCTTCAAACTAAAGCTGCCAGCATACTCCTCTTAGCCCCTAGATGGTCCACGAGCAAGGAATTGAGCTCATTTCTTCTCCAACTCCGGCTATCACCGGTTTTCTATTCTTCTTTGTTTTGCAAAATTCAACTCGATCCAGATAGATTCAGAACTCGTACTAGTGAGAAGAAGTACTCCTTAGAGTATGCTTAAGCACCCCAGCTAGTTAATTTTGGTCTTCTTTCAGCCAATCAAAAATCCCCAAAACCCCAGCCGTGAACTCCAGCAGCTAACTCCGGCGAGCCTCCAAACACAACCATTGGATGATCCAGTGTACCAGCATGCATCTATTCACTCCCAGGAGCAAGAATATATAATTTATTTTGAAATTGATCAACTCTAGGTGCCCCAATTACTCTGCCCTAGTTTCTGTTTAAACCAGCCACCTTGGCATTCAAATTCCGGCCAACTCCGGCCATCCCCGGCCAAACCCTTCAACCAGCCACCTCCTGACACTTAAGCCTACATGTTTGACATAGTTTGCCCTCAAATGCATGAGCCAATTGCTCAGGACACACAAACCCTAATTTCAGCAGTACAATGGCATGGAAATTGCTGTGTCCTGGACCTTTTTGTGAATTCTGGAAAACCTAAGCCTTTTCTGCTTGTCCCACTTTGTCAAATAGCTTTGCCTTAGTCTATTACACATGCTGTCCAATTTTCATCTCGTTTAGAGTCACCTAGACCCCTTAACTCACTTTTCGGCTTTTAGGATAAGTTCGGACGTGACCCGAACGTCGCCCTTTTGACGTCTAATGTCCGTCGACCCTAAGAGTCTTATTTACTACTCTTCTTGTCCATCCTAAACCAGCACAATTCAACCCTTAGAAATCCAAAGCCCAAACCCTAGTCCAGTTCAGAGATCAAAAGCCGTTCCAGTATAGCGCCCTATTATTTTATGTGAGCATAAGTTGTCGTATTTTGTAAGTTGATTGTAATACCTTGTGTGTATGCCTGTATTTGAAGATCAAGACTTCGACTACGTGGAAGAGGAAGCAGAAGAACCCGCAGACTACGACACTACTGCTTGGCAAGGCAAGTTTCCCTCCTTTGAACATATTGCGCCTATTATTTTATATGCATTTAATTATTTAGAGTTTGATATCTACACAAGTATACATAAGATAGTTTTGATAAAAGCGTATGTTGAGAAATAATGTGAGTAGATAGTCCCATTTTGTGGACCCCCCCCTTGTTTTCATAACAATTTACTTTACCTTGTCACCTTAGGAGAAAAAGTATTACTTTAAAAGAGATATGCACTCATAGAAGTATATGTCAATACTGATAAATGTGTAAAAGAAAAGAGGAAGGCAGAAGCATGAGCAAACTATTTCTAAAAGATCATTTTATATAAAAGAAATAGGGACTAGTAGCGAGGATTGGTTTGGATGGTTGGCGCTGTGTGCGCGGTGGGTTTGTGAAAGCCTCGCTAAGGGTCCATAAGGACGGGATCGTCGTGCTGTGCTTCTAAGCGGCCTGAAAACGTGCTAACCACCCGCCTGGTATGGGACAGGCACAATGTCATGACTCACCTAAAGTTAATCATTTCCTGCAATGGTTGTCGATCCGGTTTCCCGAGTGGAAATTGGTGGGCCACAGAGGGCCACGAGTGGTGTGAGGGGTAGAGAGGATAAGGTGTAAGAAGGAAGTCGCCCTAGCCTGGCTCTCGAGTCGTGCGCGACCGAACCCGGAAGTGGGATTTCCATGCGTCCAGAGGAGGACTTCATGGACCCAAGGCTAGAAGAAAAGGCAGTGGGGAGGACCCACAACGATAATGAGGACCTTACGCGTGCTTGCCATGTATCATGTTGTAGGGAGTACCTACCTTGATAATGGGGCCGGTATTGTCTATGTATCGGGCAGAAAATTATTAACAATGGGTTAGTAAACTGTTGTGTAAGCTCAGCCTGGTCACCTGCGTATAAGTCGCAGGGAGCTGATCCGACATTTAAGTTGAGTTTTCGTGGTGGGTACAGTGGTACACCTCTGCAGAGTGTAAAAAGGTATTCGAATACTCCGTGCTCCCGGGTTTTCTGGAGCCTGGTCGTAGTGGGGTGGTCCCTCGTCGATGCAGCATGATTAGTTTTGATAAATTCTTTAAAATGTGATCAAACCATGGCGGCTCATGGGAGCTTAGCCTGACTCTGTGAAAAGTATACACATGTACAGTCTGATAAATTACTTTGATAAACAAAACCCCAGATTCTGGGAGACTTTTCAAAGTATTAAAATATCTCTGTTTTCCATAAAATTACCCTAAGTATGAGAACCATAGAGCTTGTTGTTGACATCTACCACATATAACATCTCCCTATGCGGGAACTTGCTGAGCTTTGTATGCTCACCCTTGCTGATCCAATAAGTACAGAGGATGAATCAGTCGATTTCATAGACTATGGAATCGACTCAGCACAAGAAGACCCCGACAACGTTCCCGGAGATCCAAGCGCCTGAAGGGTCACCAAACCTCAACGAGAGCGATGTGGATTGCGCCCTGCTTCACGCTTTGCTGGATGAGGAGGATGTTCCTCACTGTTGTGTTGTACTACTTTGGATGATTGCTTTTTGGCTCGAACCCGGTTTTTGGGTTCAGCCCCTAGCTGATTTTGCTACTTATATTTTGACGTGGTTCCGCACACGTCAATTACTGTAATATAGGTCTGAATGACCCCTTACGCTTTGCTAATGTATGCATGTAAATATGGTTGGATGTTCTGAAGTTTTAACTCCTGTGCACAAATCACCTGGGCATTTGTAGTAGGTTCCCTCTAACGAGGGGCCCACATATACTCTCAATAAAACGGTTGTTTTCAAGAAAATTGGGCAAAAGTTGTACTGGCCGGACATTGTCCGGACAGTACAAAAAACTTGATCGTTACTCACGTGTATTTCAAGTATCAGTAGCCGTTTGAACAAGTTTGTGAAGGCCGGACAAATGGATTTGTCCAGACAAAACGTCCGGACAGATGCATTTGTCTCTGTTAACACCCCTGTTCAACAGTACATGTACACACCGGACAAATCGATTTGTTCGGACAAAATGTCCGGATAAATGTATTTGTCTCTGTTGACACTTAAATTAAAACAATCCATCAACTGTATAGGCCGGATATATGGGATTTGTCCGGAGGGCAAATACATATGTCTCTGTTAACACATGCATTTTCAATTTCTCAGAAAATGTATTGGCCGGACATTGTCCGGTCACTTCGGACAATGTCCGGTGCATTTCAGACAAAAGCCTCCGGACAAATAGATTTGTCTCAACTCAACTTGTCATGAAAAATTGTATTGACCGGACATTGTCCGGCCTATATCGAACAGATGCACCGGACAAGTTCATTTGTCTTTGATTCACGTTTTGCAATTTTCAGAGGATATTTGTATTGGCCGGACATTGTCCGGTCACTTCAGACACTGTCCGACCAGTTCAAAACGAAAACAGATTTACTGAATTTTACTCAAATTCAACTAGGGGCTAGATGCATATGCAAATGTGTTTCTCAAGACTTCAAGGTTGATCAAGATACTTGTGCTAAGACCCCTCTTAATAGTACGACCATCTAACCATAGAAAATTTCAAAAATTAAGACCGCTAGGTTTAGATGCTTGTACTTTTGTCGGGGTTTTCGTCGTTTTCGCTTCATGGAGTCTTGATAATCTTACTTTGCTCTTTCTTTATGCTTTCTCCTCTGATTAACCTGAGTCTCACACACAAAGGTTAGTCACAAATCTTACGGATGTCATTAATCACCAAAACTCTAATTAGGGCTTAAGGTTCAATACTGTTGGGCGGCCAGCAACGACGGAGGAGGTGCAGGGCGGCGGGGGATACAAAGGGGTGCGGGGCGGTGGAGGCGATGGAGGAGGAGGCGGAGGCGCGGGGCTACTGAGAGGCAGCGGAGGCACGGGGCCGCGGGGAGATGGAGGCGGCGGAGGTGCGGGACTGCTGGGAGATGGCGGAGGTGGCAGAGGCGCGGGGCGCTGGGAGGCGACAGAGGTGTGGGGTTGCGGGGAGATGTTTGGGGGACGGCAGGACGGGGATTTATTTGTATGTATATATACCGAATCGAGTCCGAGCTAACTGGGGTATGACTCGGGCTCGACTCGTTTTTGAACCGAGCTACGAGGACAGCTCGAACTCAGCTCGTTTGTTAACGAGTCCAGCCCGAGCCGAGCCCGAGCTGCTTGCGAGCTCCGAGCTAAAGTTCCACCCCTATTGTCAATCACATTCCTGGATTTTAGAAATTTTGTTGTTTTGATACTGTTCTTGCTAAGGAACCACATGAACATAGTACATTTCAGGGGGGCTAATCCAGATCAAGCCATTCATTTGTGTGTGCTTGTGCAGTACTTTAACTGTCACTTTCATTTCATTCCACGTTAGGTGTCTTCAATCATCAATGTCTACCTGTAAAGTTTTATCTCCTAAGTTTTCCAGCAATTGTTAACTCTGCAGAAGCTCTTTTGCTAAGTGTGATTCTAACCTCAATTTCCAGGATTTGAATGACCATGTCCAGATATTTACCTACAAAGAGCAACAGAGAGATTTAGAGTCTGGACAGCGACATCCATACCCTCATTCTAAACATAGCAAAGAAGCATGAACAGGATTCAACAACCCTCTCAAATAAGGATCTGTTGCACTCCATCATCAAGGGTGCTAAAGCCAGTCCCTTTGGTTCGTGCATATGTGCGGATTTCAGTGCCGACAACTGCAAGAACATTTACTTTGCAGGGCAACCTTGACCAGCGTTGCAATGTGCTTTATGCTTCTTGCCTCACCCCGAAAGGCAATCTCGTGCTCGGACATAAGTCCTGGGCGTTTGTCAGGGGAAACCACTAGACTTTGACATGCTCCGCAAGTGGAAAACGGTAATGCTTGTTCACAAGATCTGATGCACGTTTGTCCTTACCTAAAGAACATCTTGATGAGTAAAGTTTTGATACTTACTGGTTGGCATAACTACTAACTTGTTCACTCCTGCAAATCCAACCATGTTTGTCAGGTAACAATGGTGATCCAGGAGACCCTCCGTCTCTTACCCCTGGCTGCTTTCGTCACAAGAGACGCTCTTCGTGACATAAAAGCTGGGCGGCATTGCCATACCGAAAGGAACCAACATCAAGATCCCTATTGCACTGGCTCACCGGGATGATGGTATATGGAGTCCTAACTCCGACAGGTTTGATCCAGATAGGTTCACCAATGGCATCGTGGGCACCTGCAGACCACCACATGTGTACATGCCCTTTGGTGTTGGGTCCCGGACATGCACCGACCAGAACCTGGCCATGGTTGAGCTGAAGGTTGTTCTGTCACTTCCGCTGTCAAAGTTTGTGTTTGCAGTTTCACCAAATTATGTGCATTGCCCTGCATTCAGGTTGAACATAGAGCCTGGCAATGGCGTGCCACTGATTTTTAGGAGGCTGTGATGTATGATTCTATTTGTGACTGAAGTGTAAAACTATGAATTATCCCTGTTTTGCTTCCCCTGATGTCGCTCATGGAGTCATGCTTGGATCAGTCATGTATATCACTGATTCACAGTAGATGACAAGGAATAATGGTTCTGTTGTGATACAGTAAGTACTAAGTAGCACTTGTATAATTTATCATCCACTTCTATTACACCGCACTTTTGTATATAGTGTCATAAATCCAGGTGAAATCCATAAACTACGCATTAACATCAGTGCAAGAATTGGTGTAGCTTTTGTGGTTTTGATTGTGTGTTGAAATTAAATATGAAGCTTTCATGTTGCACGAGACGAAGAAGAGGTCAGGATGGCCGAGTGGTCTAAGGCGCCAGACTCAAGTTCTGGTCCTCGTCTGAGGGCGTGGGTTCAAATCCCACTTCTGACATTTTTATTCTTTTAATCATACTTTTTGCCTGATTTAGCCAAAATTGTCTACTCAATTTTTGGATCTCGCGCAACAGTCCTCGGTCATGTCCAACCACAGTGGATAACAAATGAAATAGGCATGCATTCTATTCATTCTTGTTCACCTAAACCAAAATTATGCAATACAAAAAATTTGAAGCATGTCATCTTTGCGAACACCATAGACGAAATTGTAGACTAATTGAGAAAAAAAATACAAAAGTATCAAGATCACATTAATATTTGATCACCCAATAGCTAATAATCTCCATCACTTTTACATTATCATTTTATTTAACTTATGAAACACAATTATTAATTCAAAGTGGTCATAATATACATTTTTCCGGCGAGTCATAGTTGAAGAGTTCTTCATATCTTATTCTCCATCACCATCACCACCACCACTTTTAAAATCTCCCCTTCCCCACCAAAAAATACTTCATTCCTGTTGTATTCGCATCTAAATTCCAAACAAACACCTCATGCCACCCCCCTCGCCCTCAGTGATTGCCTCTCCGACGCATCCCCTATCAGTGATTGTGTTGCACTCATCTCTAATTGTTGGGGTGTTGTCCTCATTCCGACTATGCTCACTGAGCCTCAACTTTGTTTGTCTTTAACACATCTTCGATTTGTTTGATCGTGACAACAACAGTGAGATCTCTCCTGATGAGCTCTCCACTGCGCTTACCCTCCTTGGCTTTTCCAGCGACATGATTGCTGGTGACATAAGCATTACCAATGCCATTACCTCCTTCATCCTGCCAAGACGTACGGGGCTTGACTCCCCCGCATTCCTTGCATTGCATAACACACTCGGTGCATGCATTAGACGAGATATCCTTAAACTCATTGTCTGCGGAGAAATCACCAACAACATGTGGAGATGAGGAGGGAAAGATGCATGAGGTGTTCGAGGTGTTTGACGTGGATGGCGATGGGTACATCTCAACGCATGATATGCAAGTGGTGCTGCAAAAGTAAGATTGCCCAAGAAAAGGTGCATCGACCAAGTCGAACAGATAATCAGATCTATAGGCCAAGATCAGGACGAGTGTGTAAACTTTGAAAAATTCGATCCATGATGAAGAGCATTGAGGCCAAGAGCAGCAGCTCACGAAAGTTTTCTATTTTTATTGACTATGTTCGCTTAGATATCCTATAATTTTTAAGAGGTCATTTAAACCTTCCAAATTTCCAATTTCCAATGAATTTGCAAATTCAGATTGTACATAGATGACAAAGTACCTACTTTTTTTTGGAATAACCTAATATCACTTATATTTGTCTCAAATCCACTCCATTCCATTTTTTTGTTAATTTATATATATCTTAAAATATCTTTTCATTTTATTTTAAGTCACAATTTACTCCCTCCATCCGTAGAGTCGTGAGCTCGATTAAAACATTACATCATAATTTAAGTCTCAATATTACCCTCCATCCGAGTAGCCGTGAGTTGGATCAAAACATTCATCATGGAAAGCTTTCATGAGCTTTACTGGGATAAGCACAATTCTAACACAAACACATGTGTCAGGTCTATCTCGCAATACTTGAATATACACGTGGCGCCTGTTTTTTCGTTACGAGCCACTTCCTGCAGGTCCTAGGATCCCGTAAGCAATGGTGACCATTAGATGAGATGGCGATGAGCAAAATTACACTAAAACCCCTCTATTATTGTTCGATTAAGCCAATATGTTCTAATTTTATTGATTTGAATCTGTCTAATCAAATCTTTTTATTAGTGTAATGGATATGTGCACATGAGAAAAAAAAAAAAAGAAAAACCACCATAAAATATAACTTTAAAACTTTTTCATTTGTCATAGTTTTGTGATGATTTTTCTTTTTACTGTTTGTACACATAAACATTTTATATATGATTCATCAATCCATATGTCATTTATTAAATGCATCGCCACCTTTCATCTGTCATACTAAAAAGAATGATTTGATTAGACAAATTAAATTATTATAGGGACTCAAATGAACAAAATTAGATTAGAAAGAGTCGATTGAACAAAATCAAAGAATAAAAAGACCTCTATTGTAATTTTGTATGACTCCTTGAGTAGTGGAGTTTTTATGTTCGGTTGTCTCCACTTTTCAATGCTAACTCTTTCTCGAGAGACTTTTTAGAAGAATATTTCTCGCCACGTCAATGAAGAGTTTTCCTGAAAAGCCTATTGGTTTTTAATGCAAAAACTTTTGAAAAGATTTTTCATGGGCCTACATGTGAAGAGTCTCTCCATGAGTCTTGTTCTTCAATGCAAGACTTTTTGGTGGGTCACATTGTCTTAAAAATACAACCGAACACAGTCGAATTAAAAAAAGGAACATTTCTCAATGACATACGGACCCGACGACCAAATGCCCCACCAGTCAGTGATAGTGGTTAAGCATGGGCCCGACGACCAAACGCGTGAGTTGCATTGAATTACACGCGACAATGGTGGGACCCACCGTTGTTGCCTCGTTCTAAGCTGAGTTTTTGTGTGTCATCGCTTACTTGTGAGATCCATTGCTTTCTGACCCACCAGTC
The DNA here is from genome assembly GCA_019359835.1 of Pharus latifolius. Lineage (NCBI taxonomy): Eukaryota > Viridiplantae > Streptophyta > Magnoliopsida > Poales > Poaceae > Pharus > Pharus latifolius. The sequence goes on along the minus strand of CM033329.1, from coordinate 72,373,121 downwards.
ATTAACGCATATCCTGGTGTGTGCGTACAAGTTAAATTTGAAAAACTGGTGTAATGCAGTAGTGGTGGGATCCATGGTACGTGCCTCGGGACTATGTGTGCTAGCTAGTTTTAGTCAGTGACCTGTAGGTCTCGCAATAAAATAGGACCATTTGTCAGTCTTTGTTTTTTGTTGTGAAGTGTTGATTTGGTCGGAATTTTGCGAGTCCCACAAAACACGTACGCACGCACCTTCTACCAGCTCCAACGCAGCCACTTCGATTGCCGCGCACTCGGTAGGGTCCGCCATTTCTACCTAGCCCCGTGACCGCTTGGTCGAGTGCCTCAACCCATGGTCACACGTTGCATGCCCCGTCGACCAACCGTTTCAACCGCCGCATGCCGCTCGGAAAACGTGTGTTGGAGACAGCTTAAGAAGATATCTTATTCCTGTTGGACCCCACAATTTTGATTCTATGGGGCCACCTTTCAGTAAGTAATCATGCCGTGTAAAATGTAGTACCATGTGGGCATAGCATATTTTTGTTTCTCTCTCTCTCTCTCTCTCTCTCTCTTTTTTTTTCTGATTTCGCGGGTGGAATTGTATGCGCCGTCGATTCGCCCGCCATTATTTTTTCCCTGGGGAATTTTGCACCCCAACCCAAATAATTTTGATTTTTACGTATGTACAAATGAACCATCCTACATTTCTTTTTTTGAGAAATCTAAATAGTATTCAGTATGTTAGAGTTAGAAATACACTCACTCGCTTATCTCTAATCCTAATCCACTCCACACACTAACACAAATAGCGTAATTAAGTACACACACATTTATGAAGACAAAAAGTGCGAGCATGGCTTTAAATGTTAATACAATCACAAATATGACATAGGCTAGGGTGTTTTTTGGGAAAGAACACTATTTTATTAAACTCTTTCCTTGTTGCTTCCTGGGTTCCTTCTTGCTTGCTGCGTTCCTGTTGCTGCCGCTGTTTGTGCCCCCAATTTCTTCAGAGGTAAGCTTCTATTGCTTCGCTAACCCTGCATGCCTTTCTCGCTTTGATTGGCTTAAATATTCTGGCCTCTTTTCTTTAATTTGTGGTGTTGCTGAAAACTTAGGGTTCGTACGAGCTTTCTCTGCGTTTTTTTTAATTTATTCTGGCCCAAAGATGGGATTTTTATATCTTTTTAGATTTTAGTTTATGTTAACAACTTTAGATGGGTGGTTATTCGGTAGTCGCGAAATTTGTGTCAGAGTAATTTTTAGGTTTTCCCTTGTCTTTAGTCTTTACCAGGATCTTTATATGCCGATCTTTGATTTGATAAAATGTTTCTTGTCTTCTGGTATATACATCAATCATCATAGATGTACAATTGGCTTTGTTGAAAACTTTGATAATACCCTCTCCAATAGGCAAAAAAAGGAGAAATCTCTTAATGAAACGAATCTTGTGAGTTTTCCTGCCTAGGTTTCGACATAAAGATGGGATACTGATAGCTGATGCTGTTGTTGGATCAATATATTATCGTTTTATATATCAACCGGGAGGTTTTAGACAGGGGCACACCAAACCTGTAAAGGTTCACTTGTACCCCGACCTTAGTTTAGGTCAGGTGGGTTGAGGGGGTGGTTGTGTGGTGAGGTGGCTTTGCTGGCTGCAGGTGGTGGTGGTGGTGGTGGCAGTGGCAGGGAACAGGGAGATCCAAGGAGGAAGGCGTGGTGGAGCAGTGTGACGGGGGCATCGAGGCACTGGCGGCGGCAGCTGTGTGTCTCGCAGGTCACCGGCTGCGACAATGAGGAGAGCACGGGGTGGGGGTGCAGTTTGTTGTTTATTTTTTTTAGTGCGTTTATATTCTTCCTTTTCTTTCTTTTGCTTTTAAGATTTTGTAGATAGGCTTCCAGCTTCCATGAAGTTAGGGTTAAAAGCAGAGGAGGATCCGTTGCAATTAGTGAAGCATTTAGTCAGCTGTGCTTGATCAAGGGTGTTGGGTCGGGTGTTCGATGGTTGAGATTAAGTGGTCTGGTAAAAAAATATGCATTCAATTTTTGCACATGGTCAATCTGGATTATCAATTTTTGATACGACAAGTTGCATGGTGTGTAGTTTCTTCACCACAAGCGGATTTGCTTCTATTAAAAGAAGTTTCTTGGTGTTTTCCCATATTAGTTATGTCTTCAGACTTGGGATTTTCTTGACTTCTTTTGTGGTGGTCCATATATATTAATGGAAGAAACGGTTAAAAAAATGTCGTGTTGTTTTATGTTGATGTTGCCGAGCATTAGGGTAGTTGGTGCTTTATGCTATCTATAATGAGACAAAGCGAGGTATGTGAGGTATAATACACAACAGAATTATATCCTACGCATTCAAGTCTAAAGGCATAGATGTGCCTTTCCTCTCATCTCTACCAATCAATGAGAATTCGAATGGTCTATATTGATTTGGAATAAAGATGGGGGTGCTTAATAAGAAATTAAGTTCTCATCTACCTTGGTTAGGAATGTTCATTTCTGATCTAATGGTCCAAATGGAGGGAAAGACTCATCCTTTTTTTCTTATCTTAAAGGCAGACTATGAATCCAGATACAATAGTTAGAAAGATTCTTTTTTTGCAGGTAGTCTGGTTCTCTCTACTGTTGTGGTAAAAATATATTTAGTTCATTATTGATAGTTCATTAGTTTATAATTTCATATTCATTTTACTTTTTCTAGTAAATATTATATTGGTAGGCTAGAATGTAGTCTAGTTGTGATTTATTCCCTGTACAATTATCATCTCTTTGGAGGTTTTTTTGTTGTCTTTCCATGTGTGTTGATACCAGGTTACCAACACCGGCCATACAGTGGAGTACTGCTTTTAGATACTTCCTTGCATGATAGTTGAGAGAACCCCCCTTCCTGCCTTGAATTTGTTGTCATTTCTCTAAATTTAACTTTTATCAGTTTACCATTTCATGTGCCTATGGTTTGGTGTATGGATTGAAAATATTTGACTGTAGCATATTCGTGGCTAATAGTAAGGGTTAAGCACCCTTTGGGGTTATTTTGTTTGTATTTTTTAGTAACCGTGTTCTTCAATTTGTGCGGTGTATATTAAGTTTTATTTGCAGGAATTTTTTATCTCCTAAATGCTTTCTTGTACTTAGTTTTCTATTGTTCATTTTTACTGCAGGTTTTAATCTTACAAGTTGTTGTACAGGCAATAAGACCTCTAGATCAGTGGAGTTGACAGAGGGGAGTTTTTTCCTCTAAAGATAGTGGTCATCTTTTTCAAAATAATTTCATTCTCTAATCTCCACATCATGGAGGTTGGATCCAGATTGGTCCCAACGGATGATGCAGCAGATGAGATTTCAACTTCCCAAGTTGTGAACTGTGATTCAACAGATATTAGAGAGGTGGAAAAGAGTGTTAATGGAAAAAATTTTCTGCAAGCTCCCTTGGAACATAAGAAACACGCAGAATCCTGTGGTAAAATTAGTGATCTTGAAAATAATAGAGATGCTGCTGCTAAGACCATCTCTTCGGAGGGGGATACACTTGAATTATCAACTTCCTCTAGCAAAGCTCCAGATGAAATTTTTTCGTCGGACTGTCAGACACCACGTGAATGCATCTTTGATCCGTTTGCTCCCGGACCAGAGGAGGCGGCCTGTGCACCCAAGAAGAAGGCAAGCAGGGGAACAGAAAATCCTTCCCGCAGGCGGCTAAATTTTGAATTTGGTGACTGTCCAGTTAAAAGTTTAAGTTATGATTTTGATGATGCTGAAGAGGATGATCTTGTTCTTCAAGAGCTGTTCAAGATTTTTCTTGATCTGATTATCTCACATCAAAACCCCAAGAAAACAGCTAAGAACTTGACAGATGCTAGTTCACCTGAAAGCTTGAAAACACCTACATCAGTGCCCCTCCTTACTGGCACTGCGGACACCTGCCCAGATGCCCCTCTGAGGCCATCTCTTAAAGGGACAAGGCTCAGCCCAAGCATTTGCCGAAAGCTTGACTTTGAGTCAAAGGCATTCCAAGATCTTTAGCTGTTGGACAAGGGGAAAAGAGATGGACCTCTTCCTCTTGTTTGACCAGTACGGTGATGTGCATTTCATACTGAATACATCATGAAGACCTGCCCTCGTAACAACATTTTGATGTACTTTTTGGCTATCTATCTTGCAACAGCATGCCTCATGTATCCTTCTGCCAGTCTTGTAACCTTACTAACTGTGGACCTTTAGGGCTATTAGTAATGTCTAAGAAGTAACAAGCAGTTTAAAGTTATACATGTAAGCTTCATTGGTTTTTGATTTTGCTGGCTCACTGTCCAAACTTAATGTCAGTAACTTAGGTCTCACACTATTCTTGTGTCGTGAATCATAAGTGAATAGTTTTGCTTTCTTCTTGAACTATTGCAGTTTCATGGCTAGTTTATTTTTAATGGATCTTTTGTTTACCTGATATCTGTAGTGGTATTGAATTTTTTTTGGGTTCATTTGGAAATGATCCATTGTTAAATATTTGGATCATGTCAAGGAAAGTGAAGCCAATCTTGATCAGTAATGCGTACCGCATGATTTGTATGTTTATATCCTTCATGCAATTTGCAAGTGTTCTAATGATACGATAGCGTATCTATCTTTAATTAGGTTGTTCTTTTTCTGAGTCCATCTGTCTTCAATTAGTTGATGCAACTCTTATAAAAGAATTGACTTGAAAAAAGTGTGATCAATTAGTTGATACAGCTCTTATATAAGAGTTGACTTGAAAAAACTGTGAGAAGTTTCTTGGGGGTGAAAAATAGCACCTTGCAGTTTTCTCATTGTTGTTCTCATTTCCTATATGATTAATCTGGTGACAAAGAATATTGTGTTAGCTTTCATTCAGCAGTCAGTCACATCTTTGCAGTTGAACACACAATTGCAATGGTCTGTGTAACTTACGGTTAAGCACCCACCATTTGCTTTGAGAACTTTCTGTATGGTGTAACTTGCTGTTGTTTCTTGCAGATTGCGCACTTTTCTTTTGCTCTCACTTCTTGAGTTTAGATAAGTGTATCCTGAGTGGAGAAAGCTATTAGAGACTTATGGTTATTAGTAGCTTTTCGGCGCGTGCTTGCGGTATTTGATGCGTATGACTTAGAAACTGTGCGTGAAGTTTAATTTGTTCCATTTCGTGTCTGATGTGTGTTTGCTTTCATGAACTTGGTTTGTTTTGAGCCTGACAGTGTCTCAACTCCAAAGTGTTGTATTGTCCTGCATGCGTAATTGTAAAATGTATCATTATACCTACCTAGAAAAGAATGTTTTTATTGAGCTACTTGTGCATAAATAATATTAGAAAGCACAATGGGTGCCAAATTATTTGGAACCATGGATAGGCTATCTGAGATGTATCCATAATTTGCCTGCAATTGTAGAACATTTCTTATTTGACAATATGTATGTAAAAGAAAGATAAAAAATGTCAACGAAATACTAGGAAAAATAGAAAAAATGAGGTTGCAACGTTGCAGAAGCAAACAGAAAGGTGCCAAACACTGGACAAAACGATTGATATGTAACCGCATCCTTGTCATCAAATTTGGTCCTCACTCTGTTTCGTGACAGCGAATGCTTCACATTCCAACAAAACCAACACGTAATTTCAAGAATCCCATCATTTCGTTTGTATACTTCGATTTTGATATCAGATTTCAAGAAACACAAAAGCAACTTCCATTGTAATTCAGTGGTTACTCGTGTCCATTTAGAACCGTATAATCTTTTTTTAAAAGAAAACAAAAATCTGTGAATACATCATGTAAACAGAAAGCAGCGACAACTAGGATGACCAAAAATTAAAGAAAAGAAACAAAGTAGCTCTACATGAACAACAAACAAACTACATTATGTATGCACGGTAACCTTTCCTATGATTCCTAATCCTCCTGTGCATGTGTATACTCCAACGAAATGGCTAAATTGCCCATATATGCTCTGTTTTGCCTCTTGCAATGCGAGAGACACAAACAGCCAGATAAACCGGAGCTGTACTATGTATGTACATACGTGTACCATACGTATTCTCTCACTGCGATGCGCACCAAACAAACAGGTAAATGGATCTCCTCAAGTCAGAGCTTGGTGCGGTCCTTGCACTCCTGGCTGCGGATGCGCATCTCCGACACGCCGAACACGAAGTGGCAGTCGGAGTACGCCACCGCGTGCCGCTTGAAGAGCCCCAAGATGGTGACTCGGCCGGGGACCCTGGTGGACGTGTCTAGGGGCACCGACCCGGTTTCCACGTCGGCGATCAGCTGCGTCACGTCGGCGGCGAGGCGGTCGGCCTGGACGGTGAGCGCCAGCTGCACGATGCCGTCGCCGCGGCTGGGGATGCGGCCGGGGTCGATCTCGGCGTCACCCACGTGGGTCTCGCGGTAGGAGAGATCGGTGTGGCCGCCGGAGTGCGAGAAGGAGGCCGGGTTGGGGTTGTGCACGGCCACAGTGATGAGGAGCGTCACGTTGAGCTGTAGCGAGACGGCGGGGAAGGTGACGCGCGGGGCCATCCCGATGAGGCGCGCAGACACGAGGCGGGTGGAGGGGTTGCGCACCCGCAGGACGGTGAGGAAGAGCACGAGGAGCGTGATGGCTAGGACGAGCAGGACAGCTAAGGTGATGGAGAGGCAGAGGCAGAGGCGGCGGCGGCGGAGGCGAGAGGGGTCGGGTGGGGGCTTAGAGGCGGTGGGGGTGGAGGTGTGGAGGTGGCCGTTTTTGGTGGAAGAGAAGGTCTCGGCCATGGGGGCCGCGCGGGGTTGCACTGGAGCGGAGAGGTTTGGGAGGGAAGCAGAGAGGGACGGGACAGCAAGTTAATGAGGGGAGGGGTGGGTTTTTGGGTGGCAGTTTGGAGTTGTGCTATTAAATTGGTTGCTCGCGGGCGGTGGCCGTCAACCCATCCGTCCTTGTTCAAGTTGGAGCATATCTTTTTCTTATCGTTGAATCTTTACTTGTTTTTAGTTTTTAGTTTTACCCTCTCCTATTTTCATCTCTTGCTAGTTGTTACTTGTTACTCTTCTTCCTAAATACAACTTGCCAGCCATATGACACGGTATAGCATTTTATATTTGTTTTTGTCGCCATCCTCGGTTGTCCCTCGTCACGGACTCTCTGGACAAAAATGAGCTTATATTGGTGGCATTGCTAGTTTTTTTTTCCATGAAGCCAAGGACTGATTTTTTTTTACTGTTATGCCGAGATTGTTACAAACTCTACTTAAAAAATGGCATTGAGTTGCATCGCCACTTGCAAGTGTCGTCTCAGGTTACGTTGGATGTCTTTTTCTCTAGCTCATGACGTTGGGTTCAAGTTTCCACACCACATTCATATCAGAATGGACAACGTGTCTAATGCAGTCCACATCCTCTCACAGTGCTTTTATTGTTACCGGAACTGCCCCTGCATGATACCATCATTTCGTTCTGAAAATGCACTAGAGTAACTATTGCTATTGCTGCTCTCCAAGAGGATGATGCTCATGCCTCCAACAATAGTCACCAATCATCAACGAACCATCTTACTCTCCACTTTTCAGAGGCACACCCTCTGAACCTGATGGCACTTCTATTGCGAGTCCAATAGAAATATCCCTTTGAAACACATGCACTTCTATTAAGAATCTGATGATTAGCTAAGTTAAAATGAAAATTCAAAGAGAATAACCTCATTAAGCCATAATAATCAGAATCCACTCTTACAATTTTTCATCACAAGAGAGCAAAAATCTTACAGTATTACTCCTGTCACAGCGATACAAGCACAAGTGCATGAAACAGAAACAAATAGGTTGTTTGCAGAGTCGTCGATAGTGACCATGACATGAAAAGAAACCCAAACGAGTCTCACATTTACTAACAAACTGTTAGATGATGAACAACTGATCAAGCTGCATATATGGCAAGCACATTTCCATGTTCCCTCTCAAAGCTCACTTCAAGAGGTTCACAGTTTCAGAATCACACAGTGGAAGAACTAGAACTGGGACTTGTCAAGGCCGTTGAAATAGGGATGTTCCATTGCAGCTTTAGCGGATATCCTGTTAGCCGGATCAAACTGAAGCATTTTCTGCAACAAATCAATCACGAAACTATCAGTTGAGATATTGTTTGTTCAACATTAGAAGAGAAATGTGCCCAACAATCAACCAATTGAACCTACACGAATGATGAAATGTCTTCTCAACAGAATGCTTGAAAAAATGACTTTCCAATATGAAACCAAGTGACTTTGGATCACAAACAATATGAAATGTATTAAATTGAAGGGAGAACTTCGGATTAAGAAATAATTGTAGAACATAGTGTCGATTAGATGACAATTGACAGGACATTACTTTTTCAACGTAGAGAACATAGGAATATAAGCATGTTAGGCTAGCCTGTTAATTTACCGATAGCAGGTCAACTCCTTCAGGTTCCAGAGTTGGGACTGCACGCTCCAAATGTAGGGACTTCCATTGTGGATATTCATGCCAATCCCTTAAGCTAGTAACTCCAGGCCACTGCTCCTCAGTGGGAGTTCCCAACAACCTTCTCAGAAACAGATTTTAGTCCGCATCATATAATATGAAATGAAGACATACATGAGACAGATGAAGTGACAGAAGCTGAGAGATGTACTAAATAGTTATCCCTTAAACAGTAAGAAGTTTTTAATCATTCAAGCAGGGTGGTTGTAGCCAATGGAAAACAGTCAAATGTGCATCACATTATGGCACATGTTCACATAATGACAAGCACATTTTCATGAAAATCTGCCATAAAGACTAGCTGCCTACATTTCTACAACTGAATAAGACAGTAACTACAGAATTCTCCTATTACTAACATGCTATCTGAGCAAGGTACTTGTGCTATGATAATTACATACTATTAGCAATCATGTAAGGCAGGAGGAAAAGGGACCTGAAAATGTGAAGAAGCTGTTGCAACTCAGAGTCGCCAGGGAAAAGAGCCTGTCTTCTGACCATTTCAGCTGTTTTAAAAAGTTACGAGCATCACAAAGAAAAATAGAACTTGAATCAGAAGTGCAGCATATGTTATACTTTTGTGTTTTACTAAAATGAGGAAGAGAAAGACAAAAAACTTGAAGAAAAAGTGCAACTTATGCAGCACAGTTAACATGAAGAAAGTGTGAAATTAGATCTTGCAAACTTCGATTTCTCCAAAACTAAAGAATGCAACTAGCTTGTTTCCCAGATGGTTTCTCTAGTTAAAATGAAATCATTAGTAAGATTCATGCCAAAACCCTTCAGAAGTACCAACAGATATCTATGTTCTCTTTGCAAACAAATGAAATTTTGGTAGAATATATGCAACATCATATATTTTCTATTTGCATTTATGCAAACAGTAAGTACAAACCATGCACAGGCGATTGTATTTTCACTCTGAAAGTTTTGCAGAGAATATATTTTTCCTCTATGGATAAAGGATTCAGTTACAAAGATCAAAAGGAAAACTGACATACCAAAGATACATCCAACTGACCACATATCAACACCAGTTGAGTAATGTGTTGTTCCAAGCAACACTTCAGGAGCTCTGTACCAAAGCGTAACAATCTACAATCAAAATAACCGCAAATGTGAGCATGCTAACGTACTGAACACAGTAGAATGTTGTGTTTGACTATCCAATAGTTCACACGAGTCAGTAGTACCTCATGAGTGTAACTCTTCATAGGAACAGTAAAAGCTCTTCCGAGCCCAAGATCTGCAATTTTCAGTACCCCCTTCTCCTTATCAACCAACAGGTTTTGTGGCTTTAAATCCCTATATAATCAGGCAGGAATCAGCACAAGTCATATTAACAGCAAGTGTCATAGTATATGAAGTTGATAAGTCTGACAACAAAAATGAGAGAAGGTCCAACCGGTGAAGAACGCCATGACCATGGCAGTGGGCAACTCCTTTGCACAATTGATACAAGAAGCTCTATAGGAAAGAACAGAATAGTTCTCTTTTAGTCTGAAATCAACCAATCAAAAGGGGCCTAAAAGAAGAAAGGAGGGGGAAAAACTCTATAACTCCTATTTTATGCATGACTGATGATTGGATATAAGTTTTAATCCGTGATTCTATGAGCACACGTTTAAGAAAATAAATGCCACACAAAAGAGATCAAATTTTTGCTTGCAGCGAGCTAACATAACATAACATAACATCATGATAGCTATATATACCGATAAACAAGCATTCAAACAACATTAAACATTAGATGCCGGGCTCCCCGAATTATGGTAGGTACAACGCTCATCTGAAAAGCAATAGATGTCCTGGTAATATAGAAAAGAGCAGGGAAAAATAATGGATTAAAAATATCATCCTTTGCATTCAGATTTCAGAACAGGCTGCCTATGAGGATAGAGCCCGCAGCAAGAGCGCAACAAGCCCAGCAACTGAACAAAAAATTTAAATTTGGGTATATTTGGTCCACAACCATAATTTTCCACAAATAATTTGTAGTGCCAATGAAACTTGGCTAGCTTTGGTCACTTTTGGTTGTTTTTTTGTTTTGCTTTGTGGTCTCCATGGTGAAGTTTTCTGCGCTAAAATTTGGCTACCAAATTTGCTTCCCTCTCTCTATGATAAGTTAGTCCTGCCATCTTGCTACACGTGTGGGCGTGTGGCTATCAACGGGATTGGGCAATTGTTTGGTTGATGGACACATTTGATGGTGACCGAAATTTTGGTATGGCAAATTTTTACATTAAACCAAACATACCTGAAAGGACTGATATGATATGATACTTTTTTTTTTTGTCTCAGAGACCATGAGTGATGGACTTATGCTACTAGACATGAAGAGGCTAACTAAAATGTCACCTGGATCAACTGCGGCGGGAGCGGGCGGGCGTTGGGTCCACGGCGGAAGGTATCAATGAACTTCTTGAGGTCGGTGTCGATGTACTCGAAGACGAGGTAGAGGACGGGCTTGCCGTTCTTCTGGACCTGCTCGACGCAGAGAAGCCGGACGACGTAGATGGACTGGGAGAGGAGCTGCAGGAGGGAGATCTCGCGGAGGGCGGTGGGTGGGATGCCCTCCTCGTCCATCTCCAGGCGAGTCTTCTTGAGGGCGACGAGCTGGCCCGTGGCCTTGTCCTGCGCCTTGTACACCTTGCCGTACGTCCCCTCACCCACCTTCTCCAGCTTCTCGTACTTCTCCATGGCCACCGAAATTGTGGTCTTTTGGTTTGGATTGGGAAAAGCCCTAGGGTTAGGAGTTTTACTCTTGATCGGCTAGGGGGTTGCTTGGATCGGAGAGACCGGGAGTTGGGAGCGGCTGTTGGGTTTTTGAAATGTGGGAGAGAGGGAAAGCCACCGGGAGAAGGAAACTGTGGCTGTGGCCTTCTAGATTGGATTGGGACGGGGCCAACGGTCCTCCTTCGGTGCGGCCTTCTCTACTTTTTTTGTTTTTACTGCCTAACAACTCATGTGGTGATTTTTTGTCAATCATGTATTATGATTTTTGTATTCAGCATAAGTGTCTCACACTTCAAACATAAAATAATTCATTGTGTTTATATTTAGTGCTCAAAAAATCAAGAGACCAACAAAAACAATTCAATCTTAAAGATATTTTATTACATTTCAGACAATTTTAGACATATCTTGTATAAAATATATTACACATGTTACTACGCAAAACGAACATATTTAGATCTTGCCCTCAGGACATAAAGTGTTTTTTTTTTAAGTTTTAAGCAATTAACACATTTCCATTTTGAGCATTGATTTTGAGTCAATCCCACAAACGTGTGGCATTCAAATGAACTATAGACTTAAACAAATTCACGTAGACAACGGAACAGACCTGTATTGCAGTTCTCTAAACATTTTGCAACACCCTTCTAGGTGACAGTTTGATCCAAGGTCACCTTTGCAAGAGACTTCTACAGAACTTTTTAAAAATAAACTTTACACATAGCAAACCAATACTAATGTTGGTGAAAAATGAATATAATCCAACAGTCGCAACTTTTGAGTGTATAGAATTATATAACCATATTTCCGACCAAAAAAGACAAGAACCAAAAATCTTCAGACGATGAAGCTGGGTACATCTTTTGATGAAAGTAAGAACGAACTCTCAAATACAGACTCCATAGCCAACAAATACAGATGTCACTACAAGATCACCAAAATAAACTTATTCACAGAGAAGAAGCACAAATTAAACAACAGCAGCATCGCTGCTAGAGTCCGAGTCTAATTTCTCGTCGTCATAGAATTAAGCAACCATAATATCATCCAAAAAATGACGATACGAACCAACATCAGCGCATGAAGCATCCCTCAGGCCTCAACCCCTAGATGAAACTGAGACTGAGCTCTCAAACGCAGACCCCATATGGCTTATGACAAACCCATAAATCTTTCGCTTCAGGCTCTCAATCTTCTCCCTTGTTGTTGCCTCTTCTGCAATCTTCCCGACACCGTCTAGCCAGTCATTGATCCTCTTGAACTGTGATAGGATTGCTGTTATGCGACTACTGTCCTTTCCCCTACTCAAGTTCTGATCTCCATACAATTGGAAGCCCAGGTCCAATGCCGCATCCACGAACTTCAAGAACCACATCTGCATCTCACATTGCAGGGTCTTAACAAGCTCGACTGTCTCATTCATGCCCTGAGCGTTGCTCCATGTGCTCATTGCAGGGCATGGTGAGACCTTCGAGTGGCCCTTTGCAGAAGCTCCGAGTGACTGCCGCTTCGACAGGCTTGTTCTTGGTGGTTCAACTGAGGAAATCTTTGGCTTGTCGATGCTCTTCTTTCTAGAGATGGAATCAGTGGCACCATTCAGTACCTTGAGGACTTCAAGATCAGTGGCTAATGCCACTTCGACCCAGTGAGTGGTTGATTTCTCCAAGACTGCCGTTTCATCAGCCACATTGGTGGCTATGGACTCCGCAATTTTCTTCCACTTGAGAGTGTCTTCATAGACAACAAGGAAAAGGTCGATCGTTGGGAGTGGATTGGAGGCCTTGGATGATGCGCAGATTTCAGAAAACTTGCTGTAGACAGTAATAAGTACGATGTTATGATCATCAATTTCTACAAAATGGCATAGACATACTTTTGTTTCAGAAGGAAAAGGATGGTTCTCAATTACCTTAGGTTCCTGATAACTGATTCTGTGACCAATGCCTCCTCCAGAGCAGCAGCTGCAGCTGTTGCTGCTGTGTCTCTCCGCTCAAGAGCTTCCTGTAAAGTCAGTAAGAGATGTTATTATAACGATAGGTAGATGGCAATACTAGCAAAAGGGATTGAGAGTGATTACCTTTCCAGTTTTTGAAAGTTTGTCGGAAACTGCATCCAACGGAATACTGCCATCAGTCCATTTAGGGTCATGAATTGTAATATTTGGAGCAGCAATTTTTGCCTTTTCTGAAGGAGAGTCTATCTTCTTGCGTGGCTTCCGCCTCTCGTCGATGGATGAATCATCATTACTGGATTGTTCTGTTGTGGCATCACTCAGTCGCCGCAACATTGCTTCCTGAAGTTACAGAAGCAGGTATTGCAGAGGTTTCCAATGCAAATACAAACAATTATGGTTTTCTAGTCTCATCTAAGTGCACCTGCAAGATCATATGCTTTGTTGAACCAAATTTCTATGTCCTTCTGAATGATCGCAACTCACAAGTCAATTTTATCTCCCCCCTTCAATTTTCATACCCTCAACCAAACTCCTGTAATTAAATTCCTCGCTATTATCTAGTGATATGCGTAGACTAATTAAATGCCTCTCCTTTACATACTACATAAGATTAATCCCCTAATGGATCATTACGTGGAAGAACATGACCATGTGCTAAGAGCTAATAGTAAGAAAAATGATGAAACTTCAATCTAACGCATGTAGCATGATCCTCACCTGAGTCCTCAGAATGGTACCTTTGTCCACCTTAACCCTGGTCCTGGATCTGCTACCCCTCACCTTCCCCTCCATCGACATCACTGACCCTGCCGCCGCCACCATTGCTGCCATCGACGAGTCGTCCCAGCTTTTCCTCCCAGGCTTCATGGCCGACCCGTTCACCACATCGGCCATTTTTGAGATCCCAGCGACAACCACCCCGACCTTCTTCTTGCTTGCCCCTTCCCCGGACAGCCGCCGCGAACCTGGGGACAGGGACGCCCGCCTCGCAGCGGCCGCTGGAGAAGCCGCTCCTCGCCTCCCTCCTGCCGGCGACGGCTGCCTGTACCTCGACGGCACCACGATGGCCGGCTCTCTTGCCGTCTTCCGGTTCTCCTCCTTAGCCGCCACCAGGCTCGGGACCACAAACTTCGACGGTGCTGGCGATGACGCCCTTGATCCACTCCTCACCGCAGGTGATGACGCCCGAGACGCACCCTTCAACGAAGGCGACGACGGCCGTGACCCACCCTTCACCAAAGGCGACTGATCGCGCTGCTTCGAGGGCGCCGGTGACGAGAAACGCCGCTTTGCGGCAGTACTGCCCGCCGCCGCCTCGGAGTTCTTCGGCGCAAGAACCGCTCTATTGACAGTGCCCGCATCCGGCAATATTGGAGGATTGTTCGAATTGGAGGGCATGAGCGGCGGGCCGGCGTCGGAAGGGGAGGCGGGCTGGATGACGTAGCCGCGGGAGCAGGTCGCGGTGCGAGCAACGAGGGGCTCAGGGCTGCCGAAGCAGGGGACTGGGCGGGAGGAGGGGACGGGGCGGAGGCCGATAGCGCTGGGGACGGGACGTGCGAACTGAAGGCGGTCGAGGTGGACGAGCTGGCCTAGCTGAGATCGCGGGGAGAGGAGTGCGTCGGCGTCGTGTTGGGAGAGCTGGACGTAGGTGGAGTGGAGGCTGTCGGAAAGCTGGACAAAGAAGCCGTTGGATGGCCAGAGGGAATCGGAGGTGGAGGCGGTGAGGGCGGGGACGATGCCGATGACCTGCAGCACGGGGGAGCGGTGCTCGCCGGTGACACGCTCGTCGGTGTGCATGGTCTGCAGCAGCTTCAGCAGCACACCCGGCGTCACCGTCGCCATGTCTCTGTACTGTAGGACTGACGCAACGCAGTTGAGAAAATAAAAATTGGAGAGATGGGAGAGGAGGAGGAGGAGGCGGCAGTGGTTTTGGGGAAGTGACGTTGGAGCGCTGTGTTTCAAATTTCAAATGGTCCGCCCAAATGAACGAGGAGTAGACGGCGAGTTGCGGAGAGGACGGAGGCGTTTCGGCAACCATTCGTCAGTTTCCTTTGCTCAAACTCAGACTTGTCCAAATCTAATCCTCCACGCCCCGGTCATATCTCGGCCTGCATTTTACTGTTCCCTCGTGGGCTTCATAATTTAAGTCGTAGGTCGTAGCATGTCCCGTCCTTGTACGCATGCGGGCCTCATTCGTACATTACTGACTTAACAACCCACACTAGTTTATGCCAAGCTAAAATTTTGTCCTACCACAATAGTTTGGTTACTATTTGCTTTACAGTCAAAATTTTGCTTGCCAATTGAAATATCCAACATTTTGCTTTTTTCTAACTTGTTTTGTTTTGTTTTGTCAAATCTTTGGTGGCCAATTTAGCCGCCCAACATTTAAGAGTTAAGTTTTTATTTTTTTTCTATGACAAGTGGGTCTATAGGTTGCTAGTCAAATTTTATCTACCATAAATTTTGGTTATCATTTGATTTATGATCAAATTTTTTAGTTATGTGGCCAAACTTTGGTTTGGCATTCTTGAATCAACCAAATTTACCTTATATTTGCATCTCTAGTTTATTCACAACTAAACGGCCTCATCTCACTGATGCTGATTGGATTTATGCAAGCAATTATTTATCCTCTATATTACAAATAGTCCTGGTGATGGGTCTAAAACTCTTCTAAACCTGATTCTTACTTATATATCACTTATAAAAATCAAACCATAACCCAATCCAAAAAACTTTTCCTAAATCACAATCCAGCTCTAACTCCTTTCCAATGTAACCCATACCCAATCCTATCTATTTCTAACTTTTGGGTCTAACTCATTTGGACTCTAAGAAACACATTTGGATCATAAAGATATTTAAATATCATAGAAGACGGAGAGAGAAAGAGGGGAATAAGGACTAAACTTTTGTACCCTGAGACTGCACATTGTTTTGAGTACTTGAGGGAAAGGTACCGTAGTTACTGAGAGTCGTTAGTGTAATTAGTTGCTACAAATATAGGTAGACATCATTGTTTTGCAAGATAAGCAAAGAATTGTGGATTAGTTTCTGAGATAGACTGTTCAATGTGCCCATGTTGGTGACGCACCGCATGACATGCCCTGTAAAGCGTCACAACGACCCGCAGATTGCAACGATGAGTGGTGTGCCGGGGCGAGGCGGCATATGACTGGACGAGACGACCACGTGGTGCACGTACGTAAAAAGCTACATCTTTAGCTATCGAATCCAATCCGGAGGATGTATACATTTCAAGGGCCGAGCTACAGCCTATAGTTCGGTTTTTTTTCTGAACTTTCCTTGGCCCGGATCAACCCTGACAAGGGCCTAACTTGTCATATAGACCCGACCTAAACTTCCAGTGGGCTGGGCTGGACTCGGGCCAGGCCGAACTTGCTCTGGTCCATTTGAATGATTGAATCTATGACGTGATGGCTTCAATAACCATCACACACAGATCCTGCTCAATGTACAGAATTTGATGTTTGCTTCACCACGTTCTGTCCCTCGGAGCCAAGCTTGGTAGGAGTTCAGCTCAGATGGGCATGTATCTTGTATGCATGCTTTTGTATGCTTCCAATAATACTGCTCTGCGGAAGTGCAGATGAGAGAACAAGCACAGATCGCAAAAGTGCGTGCATTTTTCTTAAAAAGTTTGGCCAGTTTGGCATTTGAACCTGCAAAAGTGCAATAAAAATAAAAAGAAACACCACATGAGAAGGACCCCTGGGGCGAGCAGAGAAATTTTGGCGCCATTTTTCGGTACCACCGAGGGTCAAAGCATGTTACAATCTGCCTTAAAATTCCTTTGGCACCGCAACAAGTCCTTGCAAGTTCTTCACATGGGAACATGATTTGGCATGTTCGTCTCGTTTCTGGACAAATCGTTATCGTTCCTTGACTCTTGCTTGTATGAAGCGTCTCCATTCGAACCGCAATTACGCAAACTGCACCACATGTTTGCATTTCAGTACTTCGTGGCTGGTGTGGAACAATCAAACCAGAGGAATTCTAGCACAAGGACAAGGATTAATAGTAATATCTCAACAAAGAAAGTGCCCAACTTATAGTACTGAAAAGTTCACTTCGTGTCCACGTCGAGAACTATGTTTTTTATCAAGAAACAAAGGATGCGTCAATTGTTTACACATCCTTCTGCGTTTTTCTTCTCCAGGGAAATTTAGGAGTCTTTCCACATAACTGTAATGCCCTAGCGGAGTTGCAACATGAAAGAGACCTTCACTGGCTGCTTGGTGTGTTTAGTCATGTTTTGTGTTCTGCAGCAACCGACTCAATTCAAGCACCGTCCAGATCGTCATGCCAAAGTCAGATTAAATTTGAATTTTGATCTAACATGTTACATAGATTAATTCTTCAATTAAGCAACAGCAAAATAACGTGGCATGCCACGACGAGGTCGCTGAACTTGTTAAATTATACTTAAGTCCTTGAATTTAATTAGTAATGCCATTTAAAACTTGGCCACTCACTTTTCCTCACTTAACAAGTGAATGAACTTAAGTGGTGTAATGACGCAAGTTGAGAGATATGTAAAACTAAGAATGAAATTTAAGAACTAAAGTGGTATACCCTGATAGAATTAGGACCTCCAATGCCATTTACTCGAGTCATCTCTATTCCAACTTCGGAAGCCACATGGAAGCTGCCATCAGTGATGAACTAACTATAAGTTTATATAACGCACAAGCTGACCGTTTCCCACGTGATAATTCCACCAAGATCGCTGCAGAGAATTAGGTCTACGGCACACAAGTCGCGTACTACAAGTACACGGTGTGTTTCTGGGCCCAAACAGCAATGCTGAAAAGAATCATCAACCTGGAATAGTAGTTATTACTTGTGCACATGAATCCATCATCCCTTTTCTTTGTGCAACGCAAACACGAGTGCTTAGTATTGGAATTTTGCATGCGATTACGATCTCTTAGCGCTTTTTCCCTAAGATGGTCAAATCGTGAATGGTTGATGACTTGGTTCAGAGACTGTAACTGAGATAGTTGCCTGCAGATTTTGCTTGGACTAGTTCCAATGAAAAATGTAACATTTCTGACTATTACGAGATACTGCCGTCAATTTGATATTCTAACTAGTTGCTTACAAAGCCAGAACAAATTGGTTTGCAACATAAGCATGGAAGAAGCCTGAAACCGTAATGAAGTTTTGACCGGTTGTGTACAATCTTGAAGCACGATTTGGGGCTATAGATCACAGTGGCTGGTCCGGAGAAGGTTGGAATCCTGAAAAGCTGAAACTTCCTTACAATAACAGCGAAGGACCGTGTTGCAGAGATGACAATTAGATACCAAAAATTTGTTATAACTACTACACCAGACGTCCATTTGTTTTTTGTAGAAAGAATTGCATCAGCCAGTTGACAAGCTCTAGGAACAGTAAAGACCTGAAGATGTAAGAGGGGAAAGGAGATCTCTGAACCTCTGCATGCAGATTTTTTCCCTTGAAACTTTTTCATCTCTACAAACTGAATATTTCCTAGTTATGATAAATTGGAATGTGATAGAGACAGTTCATATTGGATAGAGAGACTGGTTAGCTAAGGGAATGTTTGAAGTTTGAAGATCTTGTAAAAAGTAGCTCATCTCTACAAACTGAATATTTCTTTGTTGTGATAAATTGGAATGTGATAGAGACAGTTCATATTGGATAGAGAGACTGGTTAGCTAAGGGAATGTTTGAAGTTTGAAGATCTTGTAAAAAAGTAGCATCACATTTGTTCAGATGAGTGGTTTACATGATGGGAGAACTCACCAGAAAGAAAGCAGGGTCTGTGGAAAAATTAACAACACAGATATGGAAGTAAGAGAGTACCATTTAGCAATAAAATCGCATCTACAAACTCTCTGAGATGAATATACATTATTCCTACAATCTACAAGCAGTTTCTTTTGTGCATCTAATCCTCTCTTGTCCTTATATGAAGAAAGAAGAACAGCTCTGTAATCTACTCCTGAACCTAACTTGCTCTTTTACTGGCTCAGCTTCCTAATTACTGGAAGAAAAAAAAAACAAAACAAGTACATGAAACGAACACTCTTCAAAGTTGAAACACCTGAAGAAGAAGTTGAATCAGACTTGTGGTGCAGGAGCACTTCTCTTTCCTCTTCAAACTGCGTAGAATTCTCTTCCGCTGGTTCTTTTTTCCTCTGATTCACACTTCTTATCACTTCACGTGTCATTCTCCGTCTGGGACACCCCGCGGCAGCCGGCAGGAGGCTGTACTGATCTTACTGTACATATTGGACACCACTGCGACGCGCAGCGCAAGTGAACGGCCTTAGTACGCTGACCAGCTCCTGGGCAGCAGCGACCCCGCCGCGCCGCCGAACATTTCGTCGAGAGCGATGACCAGGCCCATGGCCAGCGCAGCGCCAAGCCGGGGCTCCGCCACCAGCCGGAACACGTCGTCCCCCACCGACTCCTTCCGCTGGACCTCCGCCACCGCCTCTCCGCGCGCGTCGCGCACCGCACAGCTCCTTCGTCCATACGAGCCTTCTACGACGTAGGCCTCGGCTGCGCTGGAGGAGAGCGGTGTCACGTGCGCCACTGCCTTGGAGGTGCGCAGGGTGACGTGGCGGCGGACAGAGAGCAGCGGCTTGGCGACGCCGTCGCCGTCGTAGATGATCCAGTGCTCCGCCAGGCTTAGTTTCTGTTAGAATACGGAGAAAACATTGTATTTAGAGATAAGCTCTTGGATCTGAGATACTTTTGCTAAAGAAGAGAAAATAAATGCAGAAAGACACTCAAGGAAAGTTGAAATTTAAATCTCACCTTCCGGCGGATGGTAAGGAGGGGTTTGCCGGCGACGTCCATGAGGACGACCTCGGCTCGCCTGCCGGAGCCGTAGCAGTCAACACGGAAGGCGAGGTTGCCCTTGGCATCAAAAACGGTGAAGCCTTCGCAGTTGAAGAGGAGAGACTTGCGCCACACGGTCAGCACAGCCTGGTCTACGCCGGCAAGCTGACAAGCACGATCGGCAGTGGTGCTCGGCGTCTCGGCCTCTTCAGACACGGTGACATTGGGGTGCACCTTTGGCATGTTTATGAGTTTGGCTTTTGAGGCTGGGGCCGCTAGAGGTGGGATGAGTGGGGGATAACGTGGGATGTGAGGAATATATATAGCAGTTTTGCGGTGCAGCGTGGAGCCGTGGACTGATGGCCGCGCGTATGTGCGGCGAGCCATCAGCCACCCGACCTTCGTGGAATCACTTGCGAATATTTCATCCCGTTTTTTGGGCCTACAGGCTACAGCTCCGTGCTATCACACTGATGGCTGCCACTCAGGCATCACTTCGCTTTTTTCTTAATTGTTTTTTTTTTATTTATGGTGCGTGACTAAGAATAATATGCTGTAAATTATATATATTTATATATTATGGAGATGAGCCCATGGAAACCACACAAAAAAAAAAATGCAAACCTTAGGCTATGGGTGACTCTGGTGAAGTAAGCATATCCACTCCCTGTAAACTAAGCATAAACATAAAGCTGACAATTTTAGAAAGCAGCAGTACGTATAAAAATCTTTTGCCAAATTTTGCTTTCAACTTTCCAAAAATTTCTTTTGAAAAAAAATATATTGTCTCACTCAGTCACACCTCACTTATTATTAGTAAGAGAAATTTGATTCTACGTTGTTGGATTTTGATGTCCAATATAATATGTCATTGATTTTTGGATTTATTCTTATAAATAAGTAGATTTTTATTGTCTAATGTTATATGTCATTTTTGACCAATCAATTTAGACAATAGCCAAAATACCCCTGCTATTTGAGACTTAATCATATTTTTAAAATAAATAGAAATATTGGAACGTAAAATTTCTAATTGAAAACTCCACAATTTTAAAATTTAAAAATTGGAAATTTTATGTTCCACTTTTTTTATTTATTTAAAATCATGATCAGATCTCTATGGACAAAGATATTTTAATCATTTTTCTGAGTTGACTAATCAAAATGATATATAACATTAGACAATAAAAATCCAGTGACATATAAGAAATTATCCAAGAATCCATAACATATTGTATTAGTCGCAAAAATTCAGTAACATACAATTAATTTTCCCTATTAGCAATGCTAACAAACATAATTATATAAAACATTAACATTTTATAAAACTGACATATACTCCTCTTGTTCTTTTTTACTTGTCAATTGGGTTGGATAAGATAAGGACTCCTATAATAAAAAAATCAAGTTGGCTCATATGAAAATAATATTAGTAGATTTGTCATCAAATATATATATTGTTATTATTGTTTTATAATTTTATTGATATATAGTTATAAAAATAATTATCAAAATTATATTTGAGAGACTGTGAAAAATTTAAAACTAAGTAAATAAGAATAGTGGGAGTAAAACAAGACATTGACATTTTACACACACTCATTATTTATGTGGTACATTCACCCCTCCCAGATAATCGCTATGGGTTACACCTAAGTACATTCAATCCACCGACACTTATATTTTCAACATTGCTTTGCCTAAATTTGGTATGATTAATCCACTGAGTCATTATACATGTCACCTACTCATCTTACATTTTTAATATGAGATTTAACTCGTATACTATTAGACATCGTTGACTAAGGTGTTACATCTTAAACTTTTTAGAATTTATAAATAGCTGCGGTTAGCTCGTATTATTTGTAGTTTTGGCTATGTTCAATGCGGGTGTCACGTCCGGTGCTCGACAAAAATTATATTTTTTTATGAGGAGGCGAGAGAAGGCGCTTCGAGAGGTAGTGATGGTTTGGGAGTTTATTTATTTATTTATTTATTTATTTTTGATTTCCATACCAATAATATTATACATAAATTTTGTTTTATGATTTATATATTAATTTAGTTCAAATTAGATTTTAATTATATTTAAAAAATTATAGTTCTTTGAGTTATCTTTATATAGAGTCTAAAAATCATTTAAATTTGAATTCAGAATTAAAAATTATTTATGTTTTACTAAAATCACATAAATTCTAATAAATATCTAATTTACTCGTGTGTTCGCACAAGAAGTCTGATAAAACACTGGTGCATTAGAGTAGTTAGCGCTTAGATGATATTTTACACATATGACATAAAATATTCATCTGAAACATCTTATCTCCTGATGTTTTCATTGGACTTAACCTCACAATCACGTTGCTTTTTGTATTTGCATTATGTGCCCAATCTTCTTCTAAATCACAAATATAGTGCACTAATGATTGGAATGCTTCCCTCACCTTGGATGGCCATGTTAAGCGTGCATGGAAAATTTGAGATATAATATATACGGAAGTGGCGAAGAGGCCTTGAGATGATAAAATTAGGTTGCCAAGGGAATCTGGGAAAGAAAAATGTGTTCATCGTGTTCAACGGAGAGCAGATGCCTTCTGTGGGGTCTTTGGTGACGCGTTACATCCATATGATATATACGGAAGTGGCTAAGAGGCCTTGGGAGTTCGGACGACTCTATTTGGATTTTATTAAACTGAGTTTAATATTAAAGTGTTTGAACAAATGTTTTAGAAATATCATCTGAAATATCTATTATTTCAATACAAACGCACATAAAGAGACTCTTCTCATGGGCTCACGAGTAAATTAAATATTTATTAGAATTTAGGTGATTTAATAAAACATAAATAACTTTTAATTCTAAAATTGAATATAAATTATAAAGATGATTCAAAGATCTATAATTTTCTCAATATAATCAAGATTTAATTTAAACTAGTATATAAATTAAGAAACAAAAATTGTATACAATATGATCACATAAAAATGAAAAAATAAAAAATAAAAAATCCGAACATCCACTCTGTCGTGAGATACCTTCTCTCTCCTGCCGCATGCAAAAAAAAAAAAATTTTTAATCAGGAACACAGACTCGAACACCCACGTTAGACTCCACCTTATCTCCATCCTTATGAGTGTTTCATTCTAATCTCTCATTTTAATTTTTCCCTATTTCTTAATTTGCTTCCTACTTTAGATCTATCCATCGCATCGATGACCAAAGCCTATCCGAATTGGTACGAATTAATATCTAAAGCTATCTGGATATATATTTTGGTAATATTATATAGCTCATCTTTCTGTATCACGATTAATTTCATGGGTTTATAATTGTTTGTTGAATATCCACCGGATGCATGCACTAGTAAACTAAGGAAAAAATTGTAATATTGGTAAATATTACTTGTGTTGTGTTGTGTGCACGTGACCAAATACATCTCCCTCGATACATGTATGTGAGTTTGTGTTCTATTCACGCCCATTTTGTCAATACACAAGAGATATCTCAAACATGAATTGATAGATAAATATTAGAAGACTAGATCATGAAAGTTATTTTTCATGGAATTACCTATTATCTCCTTGCTTTTAGTCCAACTTGTACATTACACCCGTACCTTTTTTTTTATTTTTGAATCTAAATCCTTGTATGTTTCACTCTTCGATGATAGCCCCTTTTGTCAAAATTAGCAGTTGAATCTATCAAATTCTGGAGTCATTACCACACACCACATCCACGCTGTTGTTGCTCGATGCATGCGTGAGATTATGGACGATGAGAAGATGGAGGATCAGTGAAGAGGGAAAAAGAAAAAAAAACAATAAAAATGAGAATAATAAAAATAAGTCACTAATAGATAGGTTTCATGTGTTAGTGATTGAAAAACTCTTAACAGTCAAATTTGATTGAAGGGGCTATTGTAGAAAAATTAGAAATATGAGGACCTTAAATTCAAAATTGAGATGAAAAAATTTTCATACCACCACAAAAATTTTATATTGTGGTTTGTGAGGCTAATATGATGGGGTCGGACCCATATATCAGTCTCATAATTAGTAACAAATAGACAATGTTGAAATTTTATAGTGGTATAAAAAAATCTCTTATATTGAAAATACAAGAGGGATGTTACAATCAAATATATAAGAAAAATTTAAAGTGTGGTGGAAATGCCGCCTCCTAGCTGTGCCACGTCGTCCTGTTCTTTGCCAGCCATCCGATCTTCTGTTCGCGGCTGGGAGCGCGCCACATCGCACGTCGCTTCTCGCTTTTTCCCACTCCGCCTGCTCCTTCCCGACACGCTTCTGCCTTCGTCCTGTTCCTTGCCTTGCTTTCTCGGTTGCTCCGCCTGCTCCTCTCTTTCGTGTGGGCCATTTCTTTCGCCTGTGCATCGGGCCTTTTCCTTCCATCTCTGTGCTTTGCTCCATGCTGTGTCGTCTTCCTTTTCGTCACCTAACCCACGTTGTTGCTTCCTCCTTCCCGAGATCGATGGTTCTGCACCTGCATCCACCCAACTCGCTACGCCGTGGCCTGCCTTCTCGCTTTTTTCTTTTCTTCTTCTTCGTTTTCTCCTTCCTTTTCTCATGTTTTTTTGCTTGCGCCTGTGCCGTGCTTCTGCCTGCGATCTGTTGCCGGCTCGCATTTGGACATTTCTCAATGTCACACAAGGCGGTTTCTCAGTCGCTGTTGTAGCTTCTAGGCCCCTAAAGAGTGTTTTAATAATTAATGACAACTACAAATGCTACACTAACGTTACCTGCCTAGTTGTGTAAAGAAAAAACTTTAAAGACAGGTTAATGAAAGGCGAAGAAAGAGCCTCATGATGAAGAAAGGGCATTGATCAAAAGGGCAAAGGTACGAAATAGGGTCTTTTCCATTTTTACCGGACTAAAGTGATTAGAGAAGAATTTTGACCGGATTTTAGGATAGTTGCCGTACTATTAAGAGGAGCATGTGGTGTATCACAAAATACTTCATCTATGTGCCACACATCATAAAAGCAACTTGCATTGCATACTAGAAGGTCATATACTTTGAAAATGCTTGTTTCAGCTCATTCCTGCTCAGCTCTGTCTCAGTCGGTCTGACCGAATTCACGGACTGACCGAATAGGATTTCGGACTGACCGAAATTATGTCTTAGTATTGTATATACCTTTATAAGGTCGGTCTGTCCGTAGTTAAAACCTAGGTCAGTCTCCTGGAACTTCATGACCTATCCTTTTGTTGTTTTTGAGCTTTTACGGTCTGACCGTTTTATTAGACCGGTCTGACCGGGCAATCGGTCTGACCGTGTTTTTGTACTACGGTCTGACCGCATGGCCGGTCTGTCCGTATTTTTCGGCCTGACCGTATAAAGTGTCCAGAAACTATGTCGTCTCTGGACAGCTTCACGGTCTGACCGAAATAGGCTCCGGTCTGACCGTGTGTGTGCCTGACAAGGGCAGTTGAGCATTTATTGCGCCTGTTTAATGCCGTTGCAATTGCGGCGGTCTGACCGAGCTTATACCTGCGGTCTGACCACCAAGTGAGCTTTTTCTCCCAACGGCCTGTAACGGCTATATTTACTGTGAGGGGTATATATACTCCCATGCACGGCCCTGTTCACTGTTGGATCAAGGATGCCGACTAGAGGGGAGGTGAATAGAAGGCTTTAAAAACTTCAAATAAAAACAAGTTTTTATACCAAGAAGAACCAAATGCAATTTAATATATTTAAAGAGAAAGAATGGAGAACGAACACAGTTGTTTTTACCGAGGTATCGGAGACTCGCCCAGTCTCCACTAATCCTCGTTGAAGCACTCAAGTCACTTGAGTTTTGCCTCAATACTCACAAAGAGTATTATCAACTAAGGTTGCTCCTTGTCCACTTCGGAAAGGCGAGCACTGATGCCTTGTACACACTTGCCGAGCCTCTCCAACAATCTCCGAATGGAGAGATCAACGGCCACGCCTCCGAACCGTCTAGGTGAGGGCGCTCACCAAGAGTAACAAGCAGCGAGGTCTTCTCTAGACCTCCAAACACGCACCGAGAAGCTAAGTATATGCAAATGCAAAAGAACTGAAACTCTCGGTGGATCGGAAAGCACTCAACTTGATCAAAAGATCAAGATTTTATATAAGAAACTAATGCTCAAGAGTGTATATGAAATACTGTTGCTTGTTGTATAAAACTTATGCCCAAAGCCCCTTTTTATAGTCTCAAGAATCAAATGAACCGTTGGAGCTAGGGCTGAAAATCAGCAACCCAAACTGACAGTCAGTTTAGTGCACAACGGCCGACAAAATTTACGGACGAAAACTTTGCTAGCCGTTCGTGATCGAAAAAGGAAAGCTGGAACCCACAACTGACAGTCAGTTCGACCACAGACACGACCAAAACCAAATAGAAACTCAGTTAAAAACTCTCTGGTCGAAACCCCAACTGACAGTCAGTATGAACAAACTGACAGTCAGTTTAGTACAAAAATTTTGAGCACAAAATACACCCTCTCTGGACAATTGTCAGTTTAAACTAACTGACATTCAAACTGACAGTCAGTTTAGCAAACTGACAGTCAGCATGAACAAAAACAGAGATAACTTTAAATCCAGAAATCCAAAAGAGGTGTTTAATAGCTCGTTTGAAAGATAATTTCAAGGGCTACAATTTTGTCAACAGAAGCAAAAGTCAGATCTTTCTAGATCTTTCTGAAAATTGCAAATACTCTTCTGCTATCAAAACTGAACTGAAAAACCAGATTTTCAAATAAGTTCAAAACCAAATCCAACCAAAAATGATGCAATGCAATGACCTAGAATTCTCGGTTTGAGTTGGAGATAAAAAGAGGACTTTCGCCACCCCTCTTTATAGTACGGTTAAAGCTAGAAAGAATTTTCCTAACCGATCATCTCCACACGCCAAGATCGGTAAAAATAAAAACTCGTAATACCTGAGGTCTTTCGCATCTTTAAGATTTGCGTCTCGTCTCTTGCTCTTCTGCGTCTTGTGCTTCACTTTAAGTTGGGTTCATCTTGATCATCTTGTATTTCTTCCCAACTAATCCCTGTATCAATCAATCTCGAAAGCACGATTAGTCCAGAACACTTTGTTTTCATTAATCATCAAAATTAGGGTTAGGCATGACAGCCTAGATGCAACATTCACAACTCTTGATATAATTTGAGCATTGTCATCATCCTTGAGAGCTTTAGCACATTTCATACACTCTAGGGTTCAAATTCTCGAATTTGTGAGAGTGTGCATTTGAGATCTTCTAGTGCATTGCACTAGATCATTAAACAACCTCGTGGCACTAGAAGAAGGCTAAGTGATCATCACCGGCTTGTTACTCTTGGAGTTTGTCGGCTCCTAGGCGGCTAGGAGAAAGGTTTTTGAGAGCTCTTCAAAGAAGATTGTGAAGAAGTCTCAAAACGTCTTGTGAAAGGGTTGAGCACACCTTGCCGGAGCGGTAAAGTGCATCCTTAGTGAAATCGAGGTTTGGATAACTCATCACACTAATCCGGCTCAAGATCTAGGTCACTTCTCGAGAGAAGGTTGACTAGATAGAGGAGCGGTTAGAGATTTGAGTTTGCCTCAACGTGGATTAGGGGTGATCGGCAAATCACCGAGACTACGGGATATATCCTTGTGTTGGAATTGTGCTTTGTTCATATTGTGTTATTTATTTGCTCTCATTATCTATAAATTGTTTGATTAATTGTTAAATTGTTAAAATTGTCTATTCACCCTCCTCTAGTCGATATTCTAGATCCCTTTCAGCTGTCGATTAGGTTATGCTCTTCCTCTTGTTTTCGTTTTGTTTGTGTGTTGTTCTTTCTTTTCTGAGTTTTTGTTCGCTCTGTTACCTGTGCAGCGGTGATCGTCTTACTCGGCGATGCCCGTTTATTTTCCGTCGTGATAATTTGTCAGTGTTCGTTCCGTTTCTTGTTTTTGTGCCTGCTTTCGCTCCAACAGTGTTGCTGTTCCACTGTTCGCCATTTTGCCGGTCATCGTCTTCGTCGGATGCCTGTTTGCATTCTTTTGTTCCTTCCTCTCTTTATATGTTGTCTTGATTTCTTTGTTCCTCAATTCGCTTTTCTGTTTACATGTTGCTGGTCCTTTTTTGTGCTCAAATATTTTCTATTAGACAAACTTAAAATGGTGTAGAGAATGGAGATTGCTCTTCTCATAGAAGATGGTCAACTTTATTCTCCACCTACTTATCCTCTAGAAGGTCTTAGTAGTTATCCTACGTTGTTTACTAAAATTATACTTATTCCTTGAAATTATCGGTACCAACTCTCTATAATATAAAATCAAAAACTATCTAATATTTTTTTAAAAAAATTCTTTTGAACCAACACAATAAAAACATGTCAACAAATACATACAATTTTGGGATACAAATTCTGCACATATATAATTAACGCTCATGAAGAAACGTGTAGGTTCATACATTTTGGAATTGCTACCGCTCAAAGTGGATTTTCTTTTTTCAAAAAAAAAAAATAGAGCACAATGAGTAGATACCACTATAATTGAATAGGCATGTAAATCATGTACAAGATTTAATATCTTATTTCAGTTATATTATTTCTCATAATTTAAAAGGTTTCTTAACTATGCACAAGATTGGACGTCTTATTTTAATTATAATTTTTTGTCCCATTTTAAGAGTATTTTTAAATCATACACAAGATTCAATGCCTTATTTTAATTATATTTTGTCTTCATATTTTAGGAGTTTTTCGTAAATCATGCACAGGATTCAAAATCTTATTTTAGTTATATTATGTCCTCACATTTTAAAGGTTTTTTTTAAACCATACACATCATTGAAGATTTTATTTTAGTTATATTTTTTCTTAAGGGGTTTTCCGGTTATTCTAGACTAGGACAACATAATTGATAAAAAAATTGAAAATTGCACAAAAAGAAGTGTTTGTATTTTAGTTTTTCCAAAATAAAAAAATTGGAAGTTGCTTTAAATTTCTTGAGCATTTCATTTGATGTTACACAAAAGGGTCTTTCACTTCCTTGTGGGGAGGTAAACAAGAGTGAAGTGAAATCGATTTTGTGATATTAGTGCAGTTTTCCACAACTAACAAACTGCTTGGTGTAACTGAGCAATAACCGATCCTAATCTTAAGCAACAGTATAACCAATGCTTTTCTCTTTTATGGAGTATTATTTATACAGCAAAATAGTAGAGTCATTACCGAACATTTGAAAACACAGTTTAGTTGAAGAGCAGTCCCCAACCATGACGGTGAAGGGTGGCACAGGGCTGGCCTGCGCCTCCTGCAAGTACCAGCGCCGGCGGTGCACGTCGGACTGTCCCCTCGCACCATACTTCCCCCCCGACCAGCCGCACCTTTTCCGCAACGCGCACCGCCTGTTCGGCGTAAGCAACATCCTTAAAACCCTCGCGCGTATTGACCCGGCATGCAAGTCGGACGCAATGCGTGCCATCCTCTTTGAGGCGGACGCCTGGGACCGGCATCCGTCCCACGGCTGCGTCGCGGTTATCATCACCCTTCAATTTCATATTCGCCGGGTTTACCTCGAGATCCAACAAGTCAAGGCCCGCCTTGCCGCCTACTGCGGCGATGGGCCACCGGCGATCCTGCCGCCCTCCTTGCCTATGAGTGACATCCCGTTGCAGAATTCCGTACCAACTATGGAAAGAACTAGAATAAGTGACGACATTGCTGCACCGTGGATGCACCCACTGTGCAATGACATGGGAATTCCCGTCCAAGAATTTTTTGACAGTGGGCGGTGCTCCATCCAGCAAGAGTACGACGAGATATCGCCCTTCTTTCACCGTATTGAAGAGGAGATGCCATATGAATCGAGGTTTGAAAAATTCATAGATAGCAACGTTTCTCACTGTACAATTCTAATCATTAGGTCAAAATGTGAGCTTTTTTGTTGCAATAGAAAGCTGAACAATAAAACAAAATGCACTCCAAGCAATTTTGTAGAAATGATTAGATATAAATCCTCTTTCCTATGAAGGAACAACACAATCAGCATATGTCATTTGAGTAAAAATTGGACTAGTAGTATATCATAGGGAAGTACTCCCTCTGTTTTTTACTGTAATAAGTCAAATTTTTATAATTTGATCAATAATATATTTATAAATATTTAAATTGAGTAAAAAAAAATTGTACAAATATATTTGTCACAAATAATACTTTCATCATATAAAATTTTACAAATTTTTAGTTACATATTATAAAAAAAGTAATGATTAAAGTTGTATTTTTAGTTACATATTATAAATTTTTTTGGCCGGAGAGAGTAATAAAAAATTGCATTTGTTTTAAAGCTTGACTAGATGGTACATTGTTTGAATGTTTGGCATGTTGCCAGCCCTCTATCATGTGAGATATGGGCACGGAAGAATCGCCGGAGCCGTGGGGTGGTTTTCTGGTCCATAATTGGTGGAGCTTTAGATTATTTTTTTTGTTTTTGATACATGTCTAACAACATCCAACAACAAAACAAATTTAAACAAAGCTATATGGCCATTTTAGTAAGTCATCTCGATGCTTTATATTTCTGATTATATACAACAAGCTGCATGTTGATTTGTATTATTGATTTAAAATGATGTGCATCTTACATTAGCCATCTTGCTACTTCATATGGCCAGACGCCAAATATATATGACTATGCTTTTGTATGAGTGGACGTCGATCACTCTTTTGAGATTCTGCTTTCGGTTCTAATGTACTAATATTCGTTCTTTAGGTAAACATGAGAATAACTTTGCGGCACCGTTCGGTGGAATGTCTCGTGGATGGTGAGCTACTAAACAGCGTCTTGAAAGATACAATTCGATCGATTCATTGGAACACATCATATGCGCGTGCATTACTCAAACTTCTTATAAAGTTTTATTTGTTTTCCATCAAAGAAAAAAAGACATCATGTACTGCTTTAGAAAACATACATTCTTTCCCCTTCTCATGATCTTTGTTTGGATGAGGAAAGCGTAAACGTTACGAAATTACACCCACTACGTTTCTAGTTTCAACAAGACATTGCATAAAAAGGGTACTTCATTCTTAGATTTAGTAAATGGTCACTTGAAAGAAAGACGGTTGCGGATAAAAAAAAAGCACACATGATTAAAAGGTATAAATCTTATTATAGGTCTAAACTTAAATCAAAATTAACTAAAATTCCAGCTAGAATTTGATTCAAATTTTTATTAATAAGATAAGAGACAACTCTTACTTAATTCAAATTGTTACTCTATTGTTTGATTTAATGGAGAGGAGTTATAGATCAAACTGAATAAAAATGGTCTACAAATTTGATTTGAAGTAGTGTTACAGTAAGAAGAAGAGTGACTTTAGAGCAACAGTAGATTATGTCATAGAAGATAATTCTTGGCACCGTCCTTTAGATGCATGTCAAACATGTCCTAAGGGCGGTGGATTGATAGTTCTGATATCACTTGTTGGAGATAAAAAAATCTTTATTTCAGAAGGAAGCGCACATGATTACAAAGACATCAATTTTTATATAGACCTAAGTCTAAATTGAAATTAACTAAAATTGTAAGTAGAATTTAACTTAAACTTTTACTAATAAGGTAAGAGATAATTCTTCTTGACTGAAACTTTTATATGTAAGATAAGAGATAATTTTACTAATTTTTTACTTGAATCAAATTTTTATTGATAAAACTAGAGACAATATCGAGAAATACATCTATTAATACATAACCCAATAAGAAATGGTGGACTACACCTACATGGCGAATGGATGAAATTTATCACTAACGATCACAACGAGACAGTTACTACAACTGCCACAACGTGTCGTTGCTACAAAATAAATAAATATAGATTAGTTATTTTGCACCAGGATAGACCGATAGAGACTAGAGCTATCCCCATCGTATATGGTATACGTTTTTCACTTGCATGTCCACCACCTCAAGAAGACCATACAAAACTAGAAGGTACGTACGGCTTTAAAATCACAAAATCAAATAAGTTCCAAGAAACGCATGGCATCCTTGAGTTTTCTAGAAAGAGTGTGTATACTGCATAGTTATATCCCTTCAAGAGAGAACAGTGCATAAAAATAGACAAAAGGCAACAATAAAATATACAGAGGGTGGCTACAAAGTTTCAGATTATTCCTCCTCTCAAGGCTTCCGAGATGCATGCATGCGATTGCGCTTATTCAGGACATCCACGCACTACGTTAAGTTTACCATTATTTGTTTTGCTCCTCTCTATGACGAGTAACCGTGCAAAGTGTGTGGGGAGCGCTGCTGGGACCCTTTGTCATCCACTGATTTCACAATAAATACTATTCATATCTATACTTCTATACTATAAGTTTTGAATTTTTAAATTTTTTTTCTTTTATATTTGTCTGATTTGAACAATATTGTACATTAATCTAATATATCTAATGACCATTTTTAAAGTTGGCCCATCTCAACTCATAATTCCTCATTAAAGACTTAACTTTCAATCTCATTTATGTTCTTTATGAATGAATAATATGGTATTTTTGGGATATTTTTGAAAAACTATTATGTTCTACTGATAAACAAACATAAAAAATAATATAGTTGACATAAATATTGGTCTAGCTACTGTAACAAACTCAGAAAGATCCAAGCTTCATCTGTTGCTATTGTCAAGCAAATTTTTCTCTTATGTATTTTTCATTAGACTCCTGTATGCACCTGGGTTATTTAAATTTTTTGAATTTTCTGTGGTTAGTTGCATTTGTAAATTTTATTTTTACCTTTTTTATTTATTATGTTTTTATTATTTTCAATTTTATCTTTCAAATACTCCTATATTTATTATGTATTTATTATTTTCAAATTTTCTGCGGTTTCACATATTAACTTATTAGGCAGATCGCGACTTTCCTCTGCATTAATTAGGAAAAGCGTCTTATAATGTTTTTTTAAACTAGATATCTTCTTATAGTGTGAAACTTTCATGAAAGAGTAATTGCATACATGAGCACGACCCGATTGAATACAAAAAAAAGAAAAAAGAAGTGGACACAGTACCGTATATTACTGTAATGGAAGATCATGCACTGTTCTCTCTTGCACACAGAAGTGTCTATGAATTACAGGATTAGGTTACACAGAATAGTTGCAAGTGAAGTAACTGGAGAACAGGAGAAGTGTATGTTACTTTATTTGCAGTGTCAAATTCATACTGTAATGCTATATTGCAACACAAACTTTTTGGTACGATTAGGTCGGATCTAAGGTTTAATGTCTTTCCTTGCAGTGCAGTTGCAGTTTTCCAAAGCTCGAGATAAATAGATGCATGCATGCATGCATGCCAAAACAGAAAGAAAATTATTCGCATCATGATGCTGCCAGATAAACAATTCATGCATGTCTTTGGGAACAATAAGAACAAAGTGACCAAAATTATGTAAAATAGCTCTAATGCGAGGCGTTTAATTACTTAATTTTCTGCAGCGCCACATGTCAACTCGTCACTAAACACAATTTTCTATATATATAGGAGATCATGTGCATGCATGGGAGGTGTCCCCTAACTACATTGCAACCATGCAAAAACTGCCCAATCTTCTTAGCATTTTGTCTACTAGGTCAGTGGGAAGGGGACCAAACATCGCTTGAATAAAAATTGCATTACTACATGAACAAGTTCTATTCACGTACTTGGCCTTTCCAGTTGACAACTTGGCATGTATACCCCAACAAGTTGCTGGAGGAAGTTTGGTTGGTCGACCAATACCAAAGGTGACAGTCCAAAGGAGCCATGCAATGGCCCACGTAAGATTACAAGCCATAAACATGCATGAAGCATGTAACTTAGCCAGGGAACAACCAGCGTTGTTACAGCACACCACCCAAACAAAAGGCCATGTGGGAGTTGATTTATATTTAACTTGATGGGATAGCAAAGCTTCTTGTTTTTAGATGCAATTTCGATCATTAGGACGTCTGGCCAATAACTCTACAACAAGTTTCCGGCATTGGAATATGTTGTGCTTGCGCGATTTGATCTTGATTTCACGGGCCAGTTGATATATATTTAACTTGATGGGATAGCAAAGCTTCTTTTTTTTAGACGCAATTCGATCATTAGGACGTCTGGCCAATAACTTTACAACAAGTTTCCGGCATTGGAATATGTTGTGCTTGCGCGATTTGATCTTGATTTCACGAGCCATCTCATGACCCTTTCTATTATGCTCCAATAAATTTCCGCTGTTCTATCATAGCTTTGTACAGGATCTTGTACAGTTCTAAAAGTGTGTTCTAGCTATGACTAGTTTTGTACTCAGTACTCTGAATACCTTCTGTTGACAGCCTTGAGGAATGGTACCAAGAAGGACCATGTACAGGTCACTTGCAAATTGCACTGAGCTAGGAGTCCGAGAAGAGTGGTACCAAGAAGGACCATGTACAGCAGTACAGGTCACTTGCAAATTGCAATGAGCTAGGAGTCCGAGAAGAGTGGTACCAATTAATAAGGACCATGTATAGGCCAATGTCAAAACAAAGGAATAAAAAGTGTGTTTGATCCATTGGGCAAAAGCATTTTGTGCAATGGTGGAGCCGTGCATCTTATCTAGTTGCACACTTACACTCAGTTATTAATGAACTCCTCCTTGAGTCAAATGGTTTGTACTTAATTATAATATACGCACCAAATTGATATATAGGCCCATTCATCAACATCATAGGATTAATTTATCCTTTCGTAATCACCTCCTTCCACCATGCACGTAGTTTAATCAATCATTAATTAACCCCTAGCTACGGTTGTGCTTGAGTGATATACGTATCAACATGCAAAATCAATGGAAAATCTATGCAGCATCCACTACCATGATGATATACAAATACAATTATAACCAGCACGAAGCATATAACAGCTCTATGTAATGGGGGTATTTATATACATATCTGGATCTAATGAGTAGCAACTTAATTGATTAGTGTCAACTCACCAAACACTTGCAAGTAAACTTTGTGCTCACAAAGTCAAACACTTGATCTGTTGTTGCAGTTTAGTACTTTTTATGCATGCAGTTGGGAGGATAGCTACAACTCAACACTTTGCAGAACTGCAGGGATGTGGTTAATTGTCTTTTAGTTAGTGCTACGGGTCATGCATCCTTGCATAAACGAGCAAAAGTCAAAGTGCTCCATCCACTTTCTCGATCCCCCTCCTTTCACTTCTCACAAGAAGTCAAACCGTAATGATTTTCTTTAAAGTTGTTCATTTACCTAATACCACGTTTTAATCCGAGTTTCTTGTGAATTTATTTTTTGAAAAAGATAAATATTTGAGTGTTGTCCGTTTAAGACTATCTCCAAGACTCCAACGCATGGTGCGCACCTACTGTGGGAGTTCGAAAATTCTTTTTAGGCGAACTCCAACCCCAGCGCAACGAAGTTTTGTGTGTGAGCCCCATGAATAAAAAAATGATTTTTTGGCGGAAGCTGGAGAGAGAAGCCGCCTCAGCAAGCGTCGAAAATGCACGCTTTGCATGTGGGCATGTCTTTTTTTTTCTCGGTTTAGGTGCGATGAAATTACATATAATCTTTATTTCTTAATTTATGATTAATTTAGTTCAAATTAGATGTTCATTATATTGAGAAAGTTGTATATTTTTAAATTATCTTCATATAGAGACCAAATATCGCATATATTCGATTTTTAAATTAAAAGTTATTGATATTTTACTAAAATCACCTAAATTTAATTTATTCGTGCGTCCGTACGAAGGGCCTCGCGAAGCGTCGATGGGTTGAAGTAGGGGGTGTTTCAGATGGTGCTTCGCATACGTGGTACAAAATATACTAAAGAATATTCTGTTGAAACGTCTTACGAAGCGCCGATGGATTGAAAACAGCCTTACTCAGAGGGAGCGGCGTGCGTCTTGGCCTAGGACACTCTGGGGAGCAGGGCCGCTTGCGATTTTTTTTTTTATTTGTTGCTTTCCCAATTTTCGTGTTGAGTTCCTCTCTAGCTCTCTTTTTCTTCTAATAAATAAATAAATATTTTTATTATTCTCTCTCCTCTAAAAAATCCCTCTAAAAATCAAATTATTGAAGTGCTTAATTTTCTGTGTTACTCTTCACAGTGTGGCTCATCTCTCTCCTCCCAAGAGTCTCTCCCCATTAGAGATAATTTTGTGTGATAATGGTGTCTCTTACTCTCTTGTGTAATATTTGAGTGTTATTTGTTTTGTGAAATTATTTCTTGAGGAACGTGTTTCTATTATTTTATGCTCTTCTTAAAAAAACTCTAATGGATTTTTATTATAGGTGGAGATGATTTGGTCTATATCATTTTTAAAATTGTGATTTTAACAAAATATTATTGTATTTTATTGATATATGGGGCTATATCATACATGTCATATCCATAACTAATGATATTTTATTGAAGTGACACTTTTACAGTGATATAGAATTAAATATTTCAATTTTCTTTATGGTATTCTCATATATCCTACACTTGTATAATAATAAGAAAATATTTCCATACAGTTTGCTTCAAAGTTTCGATAGGATATATAATCGGATGCCTTGATCTCAAAAAAAAAAAAAAAAAGTAATACAATAGAGGCAAAGCCCAACTGATATGTCCAAAGTCCAAATCTCACAGGTATGGGCCTAAACTAGACATGGATCGTATCCGTCCCATCTCTTTCGTGTCGGGCTCTCCCTTTGACCTCCCACGAAGGAAGGCATCAGCTCCCAAAATCCTAATGCTGCTGCGCTCACGTGCCGTGCTCCCACTGGTACAAGTATTACCACCACCAACTCCTCCTCGCCTTCGCCGCCTGGAGCCGCAGTCGCGAGCGATCTCGTCGTCGCGGGAGATGGAGCCGTCGGTGGAGGCGTCGTACGACTATAAGTTCGGCCCGTATCGAATCAGCGCGAGGGAGGTGTTCCGCGCCACGTCCCTCTCCTTCGCCATGGTCAACCTCCGGCCCCTCGTCCCGGGTAAGTTTGTCCTTTCCCTTTCCTTCGCATAATTTTTTACTTGATTTGATTGGTTGTATCCGCTAATCACTTAGTTGGAGAGACTATGAGAAATATTGCAGCCTGCATATGAGAAATATTGCAGCCTGCAATTGCAAATGCGCTCAAATGTAGTGAAATCACACCTCAGTTTCCGAACGCTATCAGTTAAATATATAGACTTCTTTTTAATGAATAAGTTACAGCCACGCCATTCGTTTCTTGGATAGTACTACGTGCTGCAATGCTGCCCAGTTGAGCAATCCGGCAAGAAATAGCCTAGAATGCACGGATTCTCAACGCCCCATCCACATATGTGGCTCTGGCGTGTTGGCATAGCACTATACCATGATAGTGTGTGTTATCAACTAACTAACAAGGGCACACAGAACAATAGTTCACTTTCTTCTTCTTCTACTTACATCGAGTAAAAGGAAAAACAAATAAAACAAACAAGTTCAAAGGCAGGATAAAAACAAAACTACAACGCAGTACTAAGACAGGAGGTATCAAACTCTCAATCACTTCCGAATCTGCCTCACTCACTCAAGCTTCTGTGAGAGGATGGTATCTATCAAAAGCAATATCCATATCTGATCAGTGGCTAGTGGGCATGACTTTCTTCAAGATAGTCTTCTTATGGAGAAGCCATATTACCCAAATGTTTATGGTACTAAGGTCCTTCAAGTCATATTGTTCACCATGAGTCCACTCCTATGGTTTGATACAGTACAACTAAATCTGTGAAGTCTGCAATAGAGATCAGTAAGGCATAAAACTAACTAAGTCCATGTATTCTACACTAAAATGCAATGAATAAGCAAGTGCCTAGTAGATTCTCACGCATGTTACGCGTGGTACACAGATTGGAGCCAAGACTAATTCCTTTCTTGATCAGGTTTTCCGTTGTGTTCAGTTTACCATCACTAGTTAGTAATAACTACAAAAAACTTTACATTCATGTCTGCTTTGTCTTTCCAAATCAAGTGATGATTGGCATAGGAATGTCTCTTTCGAGAAGCTTGTATATCTTATTTACTATCAAATTTTGCCCAAGTGCTTCCTGTAGTTGAACTTCGCCAGGAGCTCACATGAGGGGTCCATCAATGTACAATGTCATTAGGTTGAGTGATTTCATCTTCTTCCTTGGTAGAGCCGACTACTCTATTGACATGTTGGAATGGATGAGTGGTGCCTAATATCATACCAAAAGACTGCTCACCAAGCAAACAACCTAGAATTTGCCTTGGCATCCGAAATTACAACAGGATCATTGTCTGTTTGGATTATACATTAGCAAAATTATGTACTGACTTCCCATGTAGTTCTTAAATATGAACTAACCGAACACTCTGTCAATTGTTGCTCTAATCATTTAAAATTAACTCTCCTCTATAGAATATGTCCACTGTATTGGCTTGGCTTGCCTGTGGGATTTACCTTGAATGTGCTACTTTGAAACCCTGTTAAATATCAACCATTTGTGTACTAAAAATTAAGCCTGTCAAGCACATGAACATCTATTTCTCTTTATATCTAACAGCTGAATATCGCATTATTGAGGGTTTCACAAGTTGTCTCTAGACAAAATATTGGGAGCAGCACCTGCTGCTGGGTGTACTTTGTGCATAAGCTAGATTGTATTGCATTTGTGTTGTATTTGTTGCCACTGTTGGTTTCTTCTATCCTTTGTTAATCATATCAATCTTTGTTCTGCAGGTCATATCCTTTGTTTTGGTGAAGACACTGTTCTACTGTCTTGAAACCACTATATTGGGAGCTTTATAGTTAGCACAATTGACATGCCTCGTATGCTTTGTGGATTACTGGTTGTGATGCTGATTACTGATTAACACTTGCTTGGATTGCTCGTCTGCACTTCACTAAGAATTTCGTCAAGTGTCTCCAAACATGTCCAAAAGAAGTAGAATAGCAGAAATTATTCATGCATAACCATAGATCAATTCTCTTTCTTTTTGTATCAAAGACTATTACACATAAATTCACTCGGCTATTATAAGTTTGAATATTGACTTGGTTGAGAGAATTGTGCTAGCATGACTGCATTAGGCATTCATTATAGGGGTGAACATTTCACAAGACTGTCAGGCTGTCAGAACTGCCTTTTGGAGTATATTTTACACATGATCGCACCATACATGATTAATCTTGTCATAGAGGATTAAGTTTACAGTGAAAGGTTGTTTTACATGCAACTGATGTATTTGGAGCCTGGAACTGCTTCTTGTTTCTGTTGTTATGCTAAGTATTTGTCTTGTCCTGCAGTGAAGCGGTGTCATAATTGTGCCATGTTAGACTTGCAACACTGTATCTCTTTAATTTGAAGTTTAATATATTGAGAGAAAAAAAATGCTGTATGGTATGCATCATTTCCCTTTGACTATACATACATGTTCTTATATGCCCGAAGCGCGAAGTGAAACGATTTGCTGATCTCAATTCTGATGAGACTGGTGATTTATGGGCTACTGCAAAGGAAGTCGGTGCACTGCTTGAGCAGTACCATAATGCTTCTTCACTCACATTTTCAATGCAAGTAAGATCTATATGCCTATATATTGTAGAACTTGTATCCTTTCAGTCTGATCTATATTTCCACAATAGATTGGGGTATTATGGAAATGTCTGTGCTTTATGTTGTGTGATATGAGGTCTCGACTAATTTTTGGCATTTTACTCCCATTGTGCTTTTAATTAGCTTGGTATAGATTTTCTTTTGTTTTAATCTATGCATTTAGAATATGCAGTTGCTGATTAATGATTACTGGTACTTGTCAGGATGGACCTCAAGCTGGCCAAACAGTTCCACATGTTCACATTCACATTATCCCCAGGAAGAAAGGAGATTTTGAGAAAAATGATGAAATATATGATGCGGTTTGTTCTTTAGTTTGGCGCAGCTACTGCTTTATCTAATAGTTTGCCATGGAAAGCTCACTCTCTTGCTTTGTAATAGATTGATGTGAAAGAGAAGGAACTGAAGGAGAAGCTCGACCTGGACATAGAAAGAAAAGATAGAACCATGGAGGAAATGGCTCATGAGGCCAATGAGTATCGTGCTCTTTTCTCCTAGATGTATTTCGACTACAAGGTTTTCTGGGATGCATACAGTACATTCCCAGAAATAGTCTTTTAAAGTCTGTTCTGCATTGTGGTGATGAATGTTGGTGTCCTTATTGGATGCTATTACATGAAGTGTTACCTCCACTGATCTGCCAGTTTTCCAATGTAAACGTTATTATTTAGTAGGGTATTACAAACTGGATATCTTGTTGGTGGAAATATGATGATTTCTAATGTTATATTCTAATGCTGTATGTGTAATTATGATTGCATAAATGATGAAAGTAGGTAGTATGAATTGCAACCATGACTATGGGCAACAGCCCTAGTGCCTGGGGACAATCTTCTAAAATCTGGAATATCTGAAACCAATATGTTATGCCAATATGCGAACGTGTGACATGCTGTTTTTATAAAGTGGCTTGTAAATGAAACTACAAGTTGATGGACAACCAAACGGATGCCATTTCATCCTTGATTTTATGCAAGAAGACAGAAATTCCTAAGAAAATAACTGAATATTTTTGGCCTTCCTTTTTCCCCCCTCTGTTAACAGAACAAAGGTGGTTGTCTATAGTAAACAGATCGTATTATTGGAGAGGCACATTAGTTCATGAATTTATGATTTCTTATACTCGCAATGTTGTGCATTCAATTACAGTTCACACATTGAATTGACTTGACAGCGTTTCTACCTGTAAGCAATTCAGAGGAAGTATTATGTCCATATTACTTTGGAAAGCATATTATGTGGGGTAAACCTTCCCCTTGTTCCTTTCAGTGAAATTTCTGCCTTTTTGTTGTTGTGCTTTCAAGGCCCTGAAGAATGCCTGAAGCTGTGCAGCTGATGGTTTGTTGCATTGCTAACATTTAGTATCCTTATAATATTAGACAGACATCGAATCGGGACTGGAAGCTCTGGGAGTGGTTCATTGGTGGCTAGCTAAAGCTTGTATTCCTTTTGCCAACTAACCATTAATTTTCTGCTAATCTGAATCCTCCAGAAAGGGGTTTTGTCATGGGATACATTGCTTATTAACATGCTGCTATGTTCGGCCATGCATCTGGTCAACATTTTAAAAGTTGCTCAACCATAGAATATCATGCCAGTTTAAGATAACTGATGACTTGTGGTAATACTGTAATAGGCCTAACCTTCCTTTAATCCAAGCTCATGATTTTCTGATACTGGCATTACATCCTCTTTACTGAAGTACTTATTACCAGAGCACTTAACATGATATTCTTTGTTGCGCTAAATGTCTTTGATTATCTATCCTAATATATGCAATAAGCCTATTGGAGTGTATAGCAAGTGTTTTTGTTTAGTCTTTGGTGGTAATACTCAGCTTGCTTCACGCATTGCCAAAGATAGCTGAAGTAATTGGTTAGATCTTTGCTTTCAGATTTCTCTTTTGGGATTTCAGAAACTTTGGTCACTTCTATCTTTTGCATTGTCCTTGGCATCAAGAGAGGACATGATTCACTGATGCCTTTAGCTGGAGACCACTCACATAATAATGCTCTGTACAGAATTACTTGTTACGGCTCACGCGGTTAGAAACTAGTAGATTGTAGTGGATTCTTTAAACAAAGTTCGATTTACATTCTGAAAGAGCATCAAGCATAATTATTTTACATTTTGGCTGCATAGGAGTAGAATTTAATGTTTTCTGGAGCCTTTGCAACTATGCAAAATTCAGAAGTTGCATTTTGGTTCAGCTCTGCCTCCTTTCTTTTTTTTTTTTTTTTTACTTCAGCTATCATCAATTGAGGAATCATTCCCTAGGTGGCAAAATGGGTTTCACCATGATTTATCAGGAACACATCAGAGGTGTGTACGCTCTCCAACTAATCCGGTCCATAACAATGACGAAAGCCATCATAATGGTGACATCGACGCTCGGTCGGACAATGAGGCTGAATACATCATCACCAAGTGTGACCGGTTTCGATGTTGCTCCTACCTTCTTCCTTGACATCCGTGCCACCTCCTCGCCATTGCTTCTGCTGATCTTGCAGCTGCTCCTGAAGCAGCCATCAATCCGGAAGCTGGGTTCATGAGGGCTGCCACTGTGGTCCGATGCAGTGGTACTTGCTGTCATGTACACTTCTGCTTCATCACTGCTTTGCAGAATTGAACGCTTCCGCATTGAGAAGAGGTGTTGTGACTTGCACTTCTTGTCAAAGACATCGTCCGATGCTCTGTAACAATTCCATTGGTCGTGCGTGCTAAGAATCTGTTATCACAGAACAACCGTTGTTACCCCTGTTTAGTTGTAGTGGTTTTGCTTGGTCAAAAACTAACAGCGAAAGAAAAGTTAAACTAGGGAAGGTACCAATGCAACAACTGTAACATTGTAAGTTTCAAAGTTGAGTCCGATGGTAAAAAATATAGGCATTTTATCTCGATATCTACAATTGTAAGTGTGTGATGACATCTAAAGCTTAGTTCTTTTCCTGGCTACATCTGTTGATTTCCTGGCTATGTTGGTTGATTTTAAAGGAAGGGAAAAATATAGCACGCAAACTTATTGTCTATGGATCTTCTCAATTGAGATGATGCATCATATGAATCTTTGACTAGCCAGAAGGATTGTCTCTATTCTAAACTCAACAATTTGATAGCAAAGCATGAAAGTTAAGATCGGACTAGGATTAACCGAGAAGCACAATACTTCTCCTTGGATCACAGTAATGCACTACAAGGATTAATGCCATTTCATTGTGATCCAATTAATAAATTAAATTCAATAATTACCTGTGGCCTGAGGGCGACCAGGGGGGAGCCGCGGCCGTCCATGAGCAGCAGCTCGCCGGCGAAGAGCTTGCGCCGCCGGGAGTAGTTGTCCACGCGGAACGCCAAACTCCCCTCGCCGTCGTACACCGAGAAGCCGTCGGTGCCCTGGAACCCCATGCTCGACTTCTTCCACACCGTGTAAACCGCCGATGCCGCCGCCGACGGGCACTGACCGGCACGACCAACATCATCGCCGTCGTGAACCTTGTTCTCTGACAACGAGGGGTGTATCCTACTCATGTTCGAATCGAAAGTGGAGCCGTACAACTAGAGGTGAACCCTGTGTAGGTCACTGATGCATGCTGTAAAAGGCAGGAAATTTATTGGTATGTGGAGTCTATATATATTG
The DNA here is from genome assembly GCA_019359835.1 of Pharus latifolius. NCBI lineage: Eukaryota > Viridiplantae > Streptophyta > Magnoliopsida > Poales > Poaceae > Pharus > Pharus latifolius. Next base: position 72,329,879 of record CM033329.1, on the reverse strand, counting down.
GGGTAGGATTGGCGTGAGGAGGCGGGTGGTCTTGTGAATGTGCAGTTACGTGGAATTCGACCTTTATGACGTGCGAAAGCGTCCATTATTTCTTCACTTAAGCAGGACAAGTTGGTTAACAGGCTGTACCATGTAAGTTTCTTTCATCCAGGAGGATGGTATAGAGAGCATCTTCTATTTTTGTCTTCTGGCGTAGGATTGGCATGCACGAGGGAACCGGGGTTTGTTTTTGTGAGTGCATGTGGAGTTAGTCAGTTATGTGGCATTCGGCCTTTAGGATGTGTGCAGATCCATCGACACTAACATCTAAAACAAAACAGTTTCTGATGGGCTCGTCGTGCACTTTATCTTCATGTATGTCTGCTCTTCAATCTTTATGGAATACATAGTGCTGGAGTGCCATGCTGAATGCTCACCTGCTAATTGACCTTCAGTCAAGTAGTCAACACAACGGTAGTACTTTGTTATTATAGGTTCTCCTTGAAATGCCAAACCTCTATTGCCAATTCCTATTTGAAATCCTGCTACCACCGGACTCCGATCATATAACTTGACTAGAATTTTGCTGCCACCTCAACGCAATTCCATCTCCAGAATTTTGCAAAGTTTTTAATACATTTCTCACAATTCGCAATACTTTTCCACTCGTGAAAACATGGCCAGATAGTCCATGTTGTGACGCCATAATGGAGCCTAGAAATATGTTTGGAGTACGCATAGTAGGAGGATAGAACGCAAATAATTAAGTTGATTAGTTGGAATGTTGGACGAATAAAAGTACATCCCATAGGACAAATATTTGGTGCATGCTAGCTAGCCTTTTAATTAATTTCAAACATCGTATGGCACAAATATCCGGTGCATGCATGTAGCCTTTTAATAGCGAACAACGTTAGAGCCTTCTATTCAGCAGCATAAACGATTTCTATTTGTCCTGCCAAGTGAATGTAGTTAAAGCTCTTGCCTGATGAAAGAAACATTGACATGTGAAGATAAAGTGAGCACAGAATCATCATCATCTGATAAATCTGTTGGACAATGACAAACTCCAAAATGAGTTGTAATAGTTGGCAAATGGATCTCCAAAGGAAAATCCGACAAACAAACTCCGGTCCGGTGTAGGCTAACTCCCTCTGGCAACATATACAATTAGACATCAAAACCAGCAATGACAGATTAGGTTGAAGACGTTAAGTATTTGGTTTTGTGGATCATTTCACATTCTTAATTCTAATCATCTTCTAATTTGGTAGCTAACTGATAGCCTCATGTGCTACAAACACAAGTTTCAAAAGTAGCATAAATGAAAAGTGCCTGAATCATCAACATATTTGCAACTTTAGATATATTTATTTGTTGTGGCATCTGGAAAAAAAATTTAATGCTTCGATCATGCATTAGTTAACCTAAGAAAAAGGTTTAGTTATTAAACACTTGCGTATTCGATCATACTTCTTTTTGGCTCCCTGCATGCCTTCATAGCTTTCCCCGCGTGATGAATCTTGCATTTGCTCATTAATGGCTAATGCTGTCATGCACTTATATATACTTATCATTTATATCATTTTAAAGAACAAAATTTAGAATGTTGTATCTTCTCACATCGTCTTTTAAAAGTAATCTTATAATCAATACTCTACTTAATCATTCATTATTTATATACAAACAATATATTTATCATATTAATTATAAATATTAAGTATAGATATATAATCTTATTTCATATGTTGAAATTGAATATAGTGCTAAAACGGCATTTTTTTAAAAAACAAAGGAACACAAATTACCGCAAAGCCAATCCTAAGTTCCAGACTTAGTGCATGTCCTAATGGTAATCATGCAAGCGGATATATTGATGAACAGATGCAGAAAACTCGAGGATTTTACAATTACCAATATTTGGTATTTGGATGACGTAGAATAGAAACTGGAAACAAGGAGTAAACCAGGAACTTAAAGCATATGGATCTTTAATTTAATTGTGGCCAATTAACTTTGAGATTTCGATCAGCTAACGCAGATACATACTACGTCAGGAGGTAACCCGTGACATGATCAGCGGTATAAAGAAATGCAGTGTGCTTCTCCACATACGCAGAAGTATCTAGAATTAAATTAGAAATTCGTTGGATAAGTTCATCTCTTTAAGGAGTATGAGGGGCTTAAACTAATTAAAGCTAAAACAAGAGCAAGATTGTTACAATATTGCTAAAATGAAATCACGGCAGCTCATGCTATGATTCAGTCCTTGCGTTGGACGCAATTGGCTGCATTTAGAAGGCCAAACTTAGTGACAAGGCCCATTAGGCCCAAAAAATTGAAGAGGAATTGGAGTGTTCCTTCTTATTAAGATGCCATCATGGGCTCAATTTCCATCTTTCTTCCTCTCATATGATCATCGCTCTTTTCTACAACTTTTGCAGTAGTCACTGATATCTATGATCATCCGAGATTATTGATGATTTCTTCATGTCTTGCTTCCAAAAGCTATGCGATCATCTTGTTGAGTTTAAAACAAAAAAAGTATGACTAATTGCCCTGACTATAGATATATACATGGTCGAAAATTGAAACAAATTATATATAGTCTTAACGGGCAAATCAAACACCAAAAAGATTATTCATTTGCATGATGGAACGATTCCCACGCATGGCTATCGCGGTAGAGTTCCTTCTTCTTTCCACGTTCCAATGCTCACCGTGAAAAGTTTGGAATAGTACTTAGCACATGTTTGGTTCAATTCAATGCTACATCTTATTGAAGCAAAATGTGACGTGCTACACCAGTTCTCTGGAAAAGCTTACTTAGCTTTCATTTGTTTGGTTTCTATGTGTTAGATTGCGCTAGCAAAATGCGTTACCCTCTCGTGTATTTCTGATCATAGAATACACTGTCAAAAGAAAACGAACGATACGTAGGCCAGGGTGAAAGAGTACTCAAAAGCAAATTGTAGTATCACACGCTTAGACCAAAACCAAACTTATCTATGCTGATCTCGCCTCGACTGGAAAATACTAATGTACGTGAGTGCAATTCAATAATAGTGGATAGCGATTTTTTTTGTCGTTGATCCACCACTGTATTTGTTTGTTTGCTGGAAGCGAAGCAAATTGACAAAGAAATGAAATGATGCCCTACCAAACTTCCCACTAGCAAACAAATGTTGAAATTGTGGCATTTTGAGTAGAACTTTGAAAAAAAAAAAAACAAAAGTTAGGCACTGGTACGTAGTATTTGTCCGCAGATTCTATATAGTGGAAGAACCAAGTAACGATTACGCAACTTAGAAACTTATAAGTGCACCCTCAACTATCGTTTATCTCTTTCCTGGAAACCCCAATTCATAACTTTTATCTTCCATTCGATGTTTGGCGCATGCAACATGGAATTTCTAGCTATTCTTTTAAGTAATCATGTGTTTGTTATACTGCATGATTCCACTAGACAAGTTGATGAAGGGGAAAAAACAGCAAGATTATAGAGTTTATGAATTAAAACCTCGAACGCATTTGAAGAAAAATCATGAACTAATCCCCTAATTTTTCCCTAGTGAATAACTAGCACTTAAGAGAGTCACCATTAGCAAAATTAACAAACAACGTATAGCTAGTTTGATGAATCCCAAATTTCTGACTAACTTTCCACCTGCAGTTCACAAGTCAACAGCAACAACCTACCAAAAAATCTCTAGAAGAACACAAAAGGAAACTATAGCATCATACTTCAAACCACTGTGCGTCAAAACTATCCCCAGGGCCAAGAGGAACCAACCACCAATAAATCTTTCTATTTTTTCTTCAAGAAAAAAAAATTAACTAGAAAGATGTAACAGTAATAATTTCCTAGTTGTTACTGTGTTGTTCATCCCGGTGAGAGATGGATGGATGGGTGGGATATCAGGACTGGGTGCAATTGGTGCAGTCACAGGAATGCGGGGAGAGGGTGCAGACGCCGAAGGGCTTCCCGGGCAGGTTGCAGTTGATGGCGTAGCAGCACGACGTCGCCATGCAGTCGCTCTGGTTCGTCGCCAAGCAGCACCGGCACCGCATGCACAGCTGGAAAGGCCGGTACCCCTCCGCCGCTGCAGGGAGCGCCACCTGCTGCCGGTGCTCCACTGGCCCCACCGGAACGTACTCCGTGGAATTCCTGGCGGGCTCCTTGGCTCCTGCTTAATTCGTGCCATGCATGTGGCAATTAATAATGATAAAGAGTACACGAACCAACCACATACATGGAACAACATGATAATTTAATTAGAACTCAATCAAGGATCGAAGAAGAGACGTACCTTGGGTTTGAGGGCTCATGTAGACGAGGGCTATGAGGGTAAGGGTTAGGCACATCCTTGTGAGATTGGCCATAGTCTAGAGAGAGGGAGATAGCGCCTCTCGAGTAAACTAATTAGTAATGGTTTAATTAGCTACACTGTGATTCCATATGGGTGTGCATATATATAAAGATATAACATCACTAGTTTATTCTTAGATATAAAACTCTTAATATATATCCATCTCATTTATCAACCACACATACCTCAAAATTTGTGTTTCATACCACCTATTATTTGAAAGAAATTAAAATTGTTATCTTTTTTCCGTTAATAACCTCCACTATATTTTCTAGTAATTTTACTAATCACTATCATCTTTCTCCACTAGATTTCTCTCTATCTTTTTCTAATATCTTTTTATTTGTCTATGGCAACACATCTTCCTCCTCTATGACAACACCCCCATCTATCATTTCAATACCATCACAAGCCGCTGTTTTTCCAACACCGTCAGATGATACTTTCTCCTCTTTTGCCGATGCTACTACGTGTCGTATTCTCTTATTTCTTCACATCAAGCATATATAACGTGTTTCATTAGGTGTGGAGCAAATCAATGGTAAGATTTTTTGTGTTAGATCTGAAAGTTTTTGCAAATTTTTTGTTTTATGTGTTTTTATTTTTTTGTCATAATTTTGACTCCATCTATAACAACATTTTGTATGATATGTAGCGACTCTACATTTAAGTTGAAGTAAGGTTTGTATAATATGTAGCAACTATGCATTCAAAGTATAGCAGTTGTATTACTTATATGTCGGATAATATCTTTTAAAAATATCAGAAGGATTCTATAGTACTAACTTTGTTTTCAATATGTAGCAAATAGCAATTAGATCGTTTAATTGTGATAAAAGTTTTTGTACTAATTTTTTTATAAGCAGAGATATCTAATACACTACATAAATAATATATAGTAATTGTATAAGAAATTCTTGTACTTTATAAATAAAGAATAACAAATATTGATATATTTCATTAATGAGTTTTAACAGCACCAAAAATAAATTATAGTAACTTTATGACAAAATTATAATTTTATATAAAAGACAACATAATTATAGTGGAAAAAAGATATCAATGAAATATCTCAAATATTAGATTGTTTATATAATTGTGTTCATGTTTGTTAATTATATGTCCAAACTGTTATAAATAGACAAACAAAATGTAGCAAATTTTTTAGAGACAGGTACAAAGATGGAGGTGAGCCAATGCTAAGTTGGAGATGATTGATAGAGATATGATAATGACAATATAGTGAGCGATTGGGTTAAATAGAGTATTTTTAACGCTGTTTTGGTGGAAGTGGATTATTGAATAGTTGTTATTGGATTATGCTGAGAGATAGACTCATTCAAGAGTAGATGGATATAAACTAATATATGTGTGTGTGGTGCTAAATTTGGAAGGAAATAATGGAATGTTGATATGTGAGTTTAGAAGGTAATAATGAAAGATTAATGGGTATGGTAATGGTTGTATTACCATAGTTACGTTCATCTTATGGCCACCATAAATATGGGATGTATGCTCAAAATTCATCATGCATTCATGGCCCTTTGGGTTCTCAGATGAAACGTTCGATCGGTTGCACTTCATTGGTGATACCGAGTATCAATTATATGGAGTATTTTTTTTGAAATAATTCATTAAAAAATTAATTTCAAAAATAACCTAAAATATAAAAAATAATAAAAATGATCTTCAATTGCTGAACTCAAAAAACGACTGGGCTTCAGTCATTGACTCATTAAGCGACTGAAACTCAGTTGTTGTTTGGGTCCAGTGATTGAAAATTATTTTAATTATTTTTTTTATATTTTTGGTTATTTTTTAAATTAATTTTTTAATAGAATTATTTCCAAAAAAAAATCAATTATATGCCAAATGTGCGTGCCAGTAAGGATGGAGAAAGAGATACCGAAGGGCGTTATCAATAAGGCTATGAATATCTTTTTGAGATATGATTTATGGGGTGTCCTCTTTTCAATTGAGTATCAGAATGTCCTATTTTTTATTTGCATATTAATTACTCCTTTTATTTTGTTATATAATTTGATTAATAAAACCGATGATATTTTTATTGTTTTTTCTTGTTTTATCTCTCATAATATTTTATATATACTTTGTTATAACATCAATGCAAAATGTGACTTTTCTTCTACTAACAAACTCATTGAAAGAGTGGGCTATTTAACCATAATAAAAACTAATTATTTCTATTAATATTGTATGATCTAACTTATATTTCTTTTCATTAAATATTATAATTTTTTTTTGCCTATGTGTACACTGGATTGGACTAATATTACGAAATGGAGAGAGTATTGTTTATTTAGGAAATTTAGGCTTACGACATTACATATTGATATGATGTTCCATGACTTGATGATTTGTTGTTGCAAAATTTACATTACTAAATTACTGGACTTCTGTAAGCTAGTTGAGAGTTGAGGCCTCCCACTCCCTAATGGAAGACTGAATAAGATGAAATCAGTGGTGAGATTTAAGGACTTATAAACTAAAGCCAGATCTAAAGTTCTCCCTCAAGAGAAATGTTACTATATGGTGACTAAGACTTATCTTGTTCAATAAATTGAAACCAATCGTTTAAACTAAAAAAAAGTTAAATATTTGACCACAATTTAAACTGGAGGCCAACCACTCTCTTGAACTAAATCAATGCTCGGCAAAATAATCCATAATAATTGATAAAAAGAAAACAAATGAGTGCCCTATGTAGAGGTGGAATTTTAACTCGTAGCTCACGAGCAACTCGGACTCGGTGCGTTAACAAACAAATTGAGTTCGAGCTGTCCTCCTAACTCGGTTCAAAAACGAGTCGAGCTCGAGTCAGACCCCAGCTCGTTCGGACTCGACTTGGTATATAAATACATACAATTAACCACCGTTATCCCCGCCGCCCAGCACTCCTCTGCCGCACGCGCCTCCTTCGTCGCCCCCAACCGCTTGCTGCCTCCTCCGCCGCCCCCCTGCGCCTCCGTTGCCCTCGACCACCCAGCGCAACGCCGCCTCCACCGCCCCACACATCCTCCGTCTCCCCCAGCCTCCCGACACTGCACCGCGGCTCCTCCGCCGCCTCCGACCGCACGGCGTAGTGCCGCCTCCGCCGCTCATGCATCCTCCGCGGCCTCCTCTGCCACCCATAGCCTCCTCTATGGGCCTCGACTGCCCGATGCAGCGCCTCCTTCGGCGCCGCGCAGGCCTTCTCCGCGGCCCCAGTCCTCCTCTATCGCTGCACTGGCCTCCTCCTTTACGGCCCCGCTCCTCCTCCCCCGCCGCGCCGACCTCCTCCTCCACGGCCCCGCGCCTCCTCCACCGCCCCGCTCCTCCTCCGCCGCTGCATTGTCCTCCTCCTTAGCGGTCTTGCACCTCCTCTGCCGCCGCGCAGGCCTCCTCCGCGACCCCACTCCTCCTCTACCACCCTAGCCTCCCAGCTCCGCGAAAACAACCGACCTCTCCAGTTCGCGAGCTGAACCGAGCTAGCTTATGAGTTGGACCGAACCGAGTTTGAGCTGGATATCCAACTCTGTGACTAATCGAGCCGAGCCGAACTAGCTCGCTAGGCCGAACGAGTTCGAGTCGAGTCAAACCAACTTATTCAAACTCGAGTCGTTTCCACATATACCCCTACGAAAGTTGGATGCTTAGAGAAATCTTTTCATACGTTTATGTGCACTAAATGCATCATTAAGCATTATTGTAGCAAGATAAGGTTGCAGTACCTGTGCCTCCATTATTATTCTGAACCAATCAGTGAGGGTACCTATGGATTCGCGACACTTGTTATGCTTTCTTGGGACGGACTTTAGACACTCTTCAATAATCCAAAAGTATACAGTGCACCGTGGCTTGCTCAACATCACACACATGTAAATAAATACATTAGCGAATTATGTTGTGATTCGTCCAATGATGGTGACGATGACAACAAAACCGGTAATTATGATGATCTATGTGTTTGAAATATCATTGACAATTCATAGTGAAACAAGAACACGAGGACCACGGGAGAACAGCATTTAAGATTATTCATTGTTGTGCACGAGCTACTTAAAAAGGTATTTACACTGATTGGAGTATTTACAAATCACACAACAAAAATTACTCGGTATTCGGAACTGTGACTGTCTTACAACAGTAATGTACTGAAAAGGTGATGTACACACATGAAAACACAGCTTCAGAGTGCAACATGCATACACTGAAACACAACCGCCAGAGCCTGTTAGAATTCTAACACTGAAGCAACAGATCAATATATGAAGTATTCACTAATCAGTTATAATACAACAGACTTGTAGTTCAGCCTTTCATTTCTAGTGTTAAGCCCTGCCAGTTTCAGCAGGACTGCCTCAGTCAAAGATACATAAGACCACTGTGAAAATTTAAGGGCCTTAGAACCAACAGCATGCAGATCAAATTTACATATCAAAAACTGGGAAAGAAGCAGAAAAAACCCCAATACACGCACCATCCATGTTTTCAACTTGCAATATACAACTGAACCTATTCCAGGAGTAACTGAAACAGCAGGCTCACCTCACCCTGCATGCCGGGACAGTAGGGGAGCATTTGGGGTTCGGAATTGCCCTACAGTTGACACGGTTCCCTGTCAGCCTGTGGTGAGCTCTATAGTCAGGAAGGCCACTTACATGGACAGACTGAACAGGCCCATCGCTTCCACCGCTGCCCTGCAAGGGCTCAAGGGTCTCGACAACATCACTCATAAGAGGCCTTGCCTTAGGGTTGTGGCTCAAGCAGTAGTATGCAAGGCTGCATGCCTTGTGTGCAGCTCTAACTGAATACTGTCCTTCCAATTTTGGGTCAATGATCTGGAGAAGCCTCCTCTTGTCGTTGAGCTTGGGGCGGGCCCAGTCAACCAAGCTCTGCTCCCTGCTGGGCCGTGACTTGTCGATGGACTTGCGCCCTGTCAATAGCTCAAGAAGGACAACACCAAAGCTGTACACATCACTTCTAGCAGTCAAGTGGCCTGCACATAAGGTATATACATAAGAATTCACAAGGACAAACAAATGTTGCATCTCACTTTTATCACATTTTGCTAGACATAGTATTCCACTGAAGATATAAACAAGGATTGACGAATGTCATCCCAGTCCATGCAGGATAAAGGTAATTGAACAATATGAGATCAAAAACCTTGTCTCCAAACAGTCCAGCAATACCTCTCAAGAAAAATAACTAGCGTGAAAATTTACAAAACAAGGACAATACCAGTCATCACATATTCAGGAGCAGCATAGCCGTATGTCCCCATGACCCGAGTTGATACATGGGTCTCATCACCTTGTGGACCAGCTTTTGCCAGGCCAAAGTCGGACAGTTTAGCCGTATAATCCTGTGGTGATGTAGAAAGAAAAGAAAAATGTCAAACAATCATATATTCTGAATGGACACACAAAGATAGAACTGAAACAAAGAAGACGAGGAAAGTATGAACACTCAACAGAGTCCAGCAGAATATTTGAGGTCTTGAAATCTCTGTAGATAACAGGCCTCTCAGCATTGTGGAGGCAAGCCAGCCCTTTGGCTGCTCCCAATGCTATTGACATTCTTGTAGCCCAAGGTAATGGAGCAGCTGTTCCTGAGAACACAAGAACAGCACATAAAGTCAGCATGCTTCATCCCTCTCAAATAAGGGAGTATTTTGAAGTATTCATGCATATCCAAATAATACATACAGTACTCTCCTCTATAAATAATTCAAATAGTGTACCAGAATCTTATAATACATCACAATAGGCTAGCAATGTCAGGTTTAACTAGTGGGGAAGTTGTCCCTTTGTCATAAAGTATCAAGAAATGTGGCAAAATTAATAAGGACAGTCCAGAATACAAGGAATGTAAATCAACCAAAAACTTCCAGAACAATACATGCAGAAGAATTTTAGAGCAAAATGTGGGTGGGTGGGTGTGGGGTTGGGGGAGGTGATAACAAAAGAAAATTATGTATGTATCATCTAGAGAATAGTGTTTAGTCTTTGTGGTATTGTGCATCTTGAGAAACTAAAATAAAAAAGGGCCATTAGGTCAAACCAGGGTTCTGAAAACCAATGGACAATTAACCAAGAAACCCAGGTAATTTACCAAGTGAAGAACCATACATGCTTTTCGAGTTATGGACAGGTTAGAATGGGTTTGGAAGATTTATATGTAATTGTAAGAATATTTTTATGACCAGACCAGGAACTCAGAAAGCATTGCCAATGAATAATCAAAAAGACACAGATGAATGGATGAAAGAAAATCTGACGGATAGGGAAGGTTTGGCTCATATCATTAACACTTCAATAGAAAAATAATCATATTCTACCATCCTCATTATGACCAGTTTAATGGCTATAATCACAGGAGTAAAATGGATGAGCAAGGAGAGAAAAATATGTAACAAAAAACAGTGAGCTATAGACTATCAGTATGGCAAATATACTTTGTGAAGAATAGTAGAATCATTACTTCGGAATAAGTGGTTTTCGAGACTTCCTCGAAACATGAACTCGTAGACCAGCAGCCTGTGATCATCTTCACAGCAATATCCAATCAACTTTACTAAATTTGGATGCCTTAACTGTCCCAGGAAATTAACCTCGGTCTGACCATGCAGCAAAAATATGAGTAAACCATTTGTGAACAAAAAACCCCGTATGAAATGTCCAAAGAAGTAATGACTCTACAGGGTAAAAATATGTATGACAACTGTAAACTCTCTTTATATATATCAAAGGAGACAACACGATAGTTTGCTTTGTTTGGCAAAACAAATGCTAAATAAGGCCTACTCCATACATAGCAAAGTTTTAAAAGTTTTGTTATTAACTCAACTAGGACACAATGTGCTTGGAAGATAAGATGTCTGGTACCATGATCCTAGCAGTCATATTAATGCACGATTCGTCATATTTCCTTGGTTGGTATGTTGCTTACTGTGAGCATGCTAGTACACTTCACTTTGTTAATTGTGCGTCTGATAAAGAGAGTATGCTCTTAATTTAAAATCATACTAACGGCATAATTTGTAGATTGTAGTTGTGTCAAGGGGTAACCATATGAACTTATGAGCTTATCAACTTTCTGCATTCTTTCATCATAATTTACACTCAGTAAAGGCTTCTTAACATCTATTATAGCTTATTGAGAAGTATCTAGAACAAGACAGCTCAATTAGATATGATTGCCAAGGCAATGAAATGTTTGCATGAATCCTCAACGAGCGTGTCCCTTTGTGAGCATGCTTGTGGACATATGACCACGACTACATGTGCAATAGCATGTATCAGTTTGAAGATATCACACATATCTAAGAAGCATCATATTCTTGTATTAATTATTAATTCTACACCATGTCCATGTGGAAAACTAACACTGATGAGCTCGACAAACATTGAACAACTTACAAGCCATTCTCTGTGCCCTTGATGTCCATCTTTGTTGAGCACTTTGACTGCAACAGGCAGTGACTTCAGACCAACCCTGACATTCTCATCTATGTACCCCTTGTAAACAGTCCCAAAGCCTCCTTCACCTAGAATATAATCAGCACGGAAGCTCTTTGTGATCGTCTCAAGCTCAAACAATGTGAAGGCGATCACATTGTTGTAAATGGCAATGTTCTTGGCATCTTCAATGTTCCTAGGAGTTGAAGGATCACTCATGTCTGAAGAGGTACGAGTGTGCTTCCTGTCTGTAAAAGCATTCTTTGAAGAAAGTTGAAACATTTGGAGCTGCTGAACTGAGATCATGAAGTTGCAACAAAAAAGAAAAATAAGTTTAGTCTATTACCAGCCATGTAAAAATAAAAGTAAGCGTACAAGAGATTTTTACATTAATTGGATAAAATGATAAACGGAATGACTAAGGGAAAAAATATTTTTTAGTAACTTAACTTCCACTTTTGATGCTAATCACTAGATTTTGATCCAATAAATTTTAGATTGTCACATTTTCTTATATTAGGTTGTCGTATTTTTTTCAAGTCGCACTTTTTTGGTAATCATCTTTTTTTTTTATGTTATTGCATTTTTTTGTTTTAAGTTGTCGTATATTTTTAGGTTATCGTATTTTTTATATTGTTTTTTTTTATTTTAAGTCGTTGCATTTTCTTATTTTAAGTTGTATTTTTTTTTAGATTTTCGCATTTTCTTATTTTAAAGTGTCGTTGTAGTTTGTTATTTTAGATTATCACATTTTTTTATTTTAAGTTGTCGTATTTTCTTATTTTAAATTATCACATTTTTTCTTAGAAATTTTTTGTATGTAAAAATTATGAGTAGTGCAGCCATGCCCAATAGTACTTCCCACACTAGTCATGAGGTAAAAACATCAAGTGTTAATTCTGTAGGGCCGTTATAATCCATAAGTTTTACGATCAATATTAATGCACATGGGTTCACATGCTACATACATATATGTGGATGAGTCTGAGTTGTGACTTAATTTGGTAATTACCAAGATATTTAATTATCAGCATTTTTTACAAAGTTGGGAGGATGAAAGCTAGTTCTCCTGGTAAACTATCAATTTTCTATGTTTAGAAACACTGTAAATTCTGCAAGTAACATAAGAACAGGTGGAATTGTATGAGTTCGCAATTACTAGGATCTTTCAGTGATCTTTTCCTTAGAACAATGGCTTCTACTATTTCCGAGTGGGAAGCAAAAAGGAATGTGCATGCTCAAATTAATTATAACAAACAGGACAAGGAGACCAGATCTACTGTCACAGTTGCATGCAATTAGAAAAGCTTGAAATTACGTTTATTCAACTTGCAGAATCATGATTTTTTTTGTCAAATTGAAAGTCAACAGAGAGGTGAGCACACTATCCATTGGGGAAAGTGCCTTCAAATTTTGTCCATTGTACAAAATCAAAAAATAAATTTATGATACAAAAACCAAAAAGAAGCTAAGGAAGCATAACAGGACAGGAATTAGACAATAACTAGAATGCATCAGAGAGAGAGAGAAGAGATATTATAGCCATCAACAAATTAGAAATATCACAAAAAAATCAAAGTAAAACTTGAGAAATGAAAGCTTCCTCCACCAAAGATAAAAACTTGAGGAAATGCAGCTTTCCAACTAAAGCCCCAAATTTCTGCAGAGAAAAATTAGGAGTAAAGATCACAGTTTGAGCTGAGCAGATGCTCAAGCGCTACAAACTTTTTCAGAACCCCCTATTTCAAGTGTAAAGAGCAGTAAATTTTGAGCAAATTGGAGCCAGCAACTGAACAATAAAGCGCCATATGATGTCTCAGAAGTACTCAATATTTCAATTTTCAATCCAAGCCCACTTTATGCATTGCCGATTTGAGACAACTCATAGGGAAGGTCAAAATTTTGCAACCAAAACCACCAATCCGAATACTCACAGAAGCAATAAACATCAGCAGATCATCACCGAAAAGTAATTCGGGACCAACGACACCAACCAACCAAGAAACCACCCAGTAACACCCAGCAAGATCAAATTTTGACGCCAACCAACCAATCCAAAGCACCCAATTCGAGATCCCAACAACCAAAATCGCCCTCCCCACCCCCCCCCCCCCCAAAATAAAAAAATCCCCACAGAATGCGAGAAAATCAAGAGAAAAGGAAGGCGAGGCAGAAAGAGCACCTTGGGCGTGTGCAGCAACGACGGCATTCTCCTCTCGCGTCCCGCAGTTGCCCATCTCCACCACCTCCACCACCACCTACTAATGGTCTGTTTCCTCGGCCTGGAGTAGTAATAGTAATCCAGGCTCTCATCCTTGGCGGGGGCAGGCAGCGAGACTTGGCTTCATGCGCCTACGCTTCCACACTCAGGGTGTGTTCCTTCCTGTGAGCTTGGCGTTCGTTGTGGGCGAGGAACAAGTTTAGCCGTTAGTACTTACAGAGGTGAGGGAGGGAGGGAGCGAGTAGGTGTGAGAGAAAGGGAAAGGTGGAGAGCAGAGGAGTCTCTTAAAAAGGATTTCACAACCAGTTGGTACGTGTAAGTTTTATACATGCTATCAATATGGTGGGAAGCTCAGGAGGATTGATGAGATGGTTTCACATTAATAGTCATTTCAAGTCATGTACTCTCGTAGTTTGCTTCAATGATGATTTTATGAGATGGTCTTATTAGATCTTCTCTAACAATAACACTTAACATCGAATCTCTATATCCTCATATATATATCTCTCTAAAAATATTTCATCTTTATATTTCAATATACTATAACAACAATCTTCAAATATCACTCTCTATTCACAAAAATGATAAACAATAGCTTCTAGAGTCTATACCTGATCCATCGCCCCGCCATCCTCACGTGCCGCTTGGCCTTCGCCTCCACCTCCTTTCGATCCGCACCACCACGCCCTCTCCTTCCATCTCGTCAAATTTCCTCTTGCGATCCGGTACAAGCACCGCCTCCTCCGGATGAGCCGCCAACGCTGACACGGCCGCTGACGTTGGGAGCGGCGGCACCTGGGGAGTTCCAGCGGGGGCAAACAGCGGCGCGGGGAGCGGGGGCGTGGGGAGCGGGGACCGGCTGCGTGGGGGCGCGGGGTGTCGCCTGGTTGGGGGGTTGACGGCCATGGGTGGCGGCGGCGGCGCGGGGGAACGGCGGTGTAGGGTGGCGGCCGCTCGGGGGGGCCGGCGATGCGGGGACCGGTGTGGCGGGGTAGCGGCGGCGTCGAGGACGCCGCACCGGAGCCAGGCCCCTCACGAGGACGACCGACGAGGACGCCCCCGCTATCGACAGTTCGCCGGCCTGCCGATACCGACGAGGACGCCGCAACAACCCTCCGGCCGGTCCACGCCGCCGACGAGGACGCCGCACCGGAGCCAGGCCTTCTACGGGCGACGTTGCCTCTCCAAGAAGCAAACTCCCGCACGAACTGTCGACAGTTGGGGGCGGACACGACTGGGAAGAAGATAGCAACCGGAGAGAGGATGTCGAGATTTCGATATCCTCTCTCCGATCTGCATCGTTCACGCGCTGGATCGGTTTGCTGTTGGAGCCACGGCTGTAACCCAAATCGCAGGGAAAACTCAAAAAAACCGGATGAACAGTATTTTGAGGAGTCTGTTGGAGTAGGTCTTAGGCTCTCACTGATGCAACAGATTCTTCGAAACATTTTTTGAGAAAATATTTTTTAGGTGGGCAAAGATCTTCTACTCTTCGTGAGGTCTAGATGTGAAGAGCCTCTCCAAGAATTTCTCTCTTCAATACAAGATTATTCGAGAGGTTTTTTTGTGGGTCCCGCATATTAAATATTCAAATTAGTTTTTGCCTCATATTATTGATTAAATAATTAGTAAAAATTAATAAAAACATGTACAACAATAAATTTCAATAAATAAAAATTTAACTTGCAGATGGAAAACTCGACATAACGAAAATAAATATTTTTATTAAATTCTGACGGTTGAACATAAAATTACACATACGACATTGGATACATGCGAACATTTAAACTTAAAATTTAACATCAACGTACTAATTAAAAATATTAGAAATGCAATATATAACAACTAATTTTCCTGGACACCTCCAAAACGCTCCGAGATGTGCTCAATCAAATCTCTTTTGAGTTGAGCATGTTTCGGTTGAGCACGAATGTTTTAATTTCTCATGATTACATCAGTGAAAGCAATTGGAGCACCATGTTGGATATGAAGCGTTGTTACGTTTGAAGTCTCTTGACTGTCGTCAAAATCATAGAGTGGATCATCAAACTCTTGCTCATCCTCAATAATTATATTGTGTAATATGACACATGCTTTTATGATTTTCGTGAGAGTTGAACTTTACCAAAAACAGGCGGGGCCATGGAGGATGGAAAAGCGAGATTGTAAAACTCCAAATAACCAGAAGGATAAGGTGGTTGTGGAAAATGTGGATTATCGGGTGTTTCTGGATTTTCTCCAGGTGTATTAGGAGAACTAATCCAATTTAGAAAACCCTTGGGGAAATTACTATAAAAAAATTAGTTCCAAAATACTATAAAAGGAGTGTATGATGGTGTAAGATTTGTGAAATGGGTGTGGTCAAATGAGCAAATGAGAGCACTATTTATAGAGAAATAGTGAAGTGATTTTTTCTGAATTTTTTAGCAGTTTTTTCATGAAAAAACAATAAAAAAAATTACATAATGGCTAATTTTCTAACAGCTAAAAGTACTGACAAGTGAGTCCCACCTCAAAATAAATTAAAAACACTAATTTACACAGTAGCTAAAACAATAAACATTTCTCTCACTCAACTGTTCTCTGACAGTTGGGCCCTATGAAGTCTGGCCCAACGTGTCAGTGAGAGTGTTTCCAGTGAGTGCGATAATCGCGGGAAACAAAAGGTTCTGACATGGGGCTCACGGTGTTCGTCTTGTGAATCGAAGAAATTATCCTACACAATCACTGACATACGGGTTGGCAAGATTATGTCTCCACCTGTCAGTTATTGTTTTTGTTGTGGAGTGTCGTTTTTGTCAAAATTTTGCGGGCCCCATAAAACGCGTACGCGCACATCTTCGACCAGTTCCAACAGAGCCGCTTGACGCGGTGCACACTCAATGGGGCCTGCAAATCGGTGGTCGTGCGGCGACCGCATGGTTGAGCGTCGCAAAATGTCTCTGTTGGTCACGAGAGATGCTCGACCAGCCACTTCATGCGGTGCATGCTGTTAGGACAGTCGGCGTTGGAGACAATCATAATATTTTATTAAGAATTTAATTCAGGATAATTCCAATAAAACAAAATAATTAATGAATTATAAATTAAAAATTGAACTAAACAATTTATTTTATTATATTCAAAAATTGGAACATACCGTTGACCATACTAATATAAAATTAAAATTGCAAAAAAGTCTAATATATTGGAATATTAAAAAATAACATAAACATACTTAAAAACTTAGAAATACAATAAGATGATTACTCGTTGGTATAATTGCCTCCAAAATGTTGCAAAATGTGTAGGTTGAGTACATACCGTAGTGTTTCTTGTGAGTACATCAGCGAAAGTAAGTGTAGCCCCATGTTGATCACAAGGCAGTACAACGATGGATGTTCTTTGATGGTCATTAAAATCATAGTTGTCACCATTATAGTCTCACTTATACTCAATTATCATATTATGTAAGATGGCTCATACTCATATGATTTAGGCAAGGATTGAGCATTGTTGAAATTTTGCAGCACCGTGCACAATGGCAACCTTAGATTGCAATACTCCAAAAACTTCCTCAACGTCTTTCCATGCTTTCTTGATGTTGTACAAATGACATGTCCTTCTCCGTATGTGGCAGGATATTGTCTTAACAAAGATAGTCTATTCTAACTATATACCATCAGTTAGATAATATCTCATGTTGTATTGTCTCACATCAAAGATAAACTAAGCTTAAGGAGTTTGGCTTGTCAAAACATCAATGAATAAGGGCGATTGATTGAGCATGCTAGTATCCTTATAGGAGCCAACAACATCAAAGAAGACATGTCATAGCTAAAAGTCTTGGGAAGCCACTACTTCAAGTATAATGATATGAACTCTACAATCTCCATGAGTGAATTGCTCCATTTATGCTATTGGTCAATTTCTTTATTTCTAGTGCATGCGATCAATACTTCCCAACATCCTCAAAAAACCATGAATGTCTTCTTCTTGCAATAGACGTCGGATATCTTCAATGGTAGGGCTATGGAGATATTTTTCACCAAACTTGTCAATAACACTTTCTAAAAAGTGCTCCAAGTATTAAATCTCCTTAGATTTCCCTACTTGCACATACTCATGAATAGCATCGGCAAAACCACCATATGTCAATATACGCATGGTTACGGTGTACTTTTGTAAAGGAGAGAGTCCACTATGGTCAATGACATATCTCCTTTCTGTGAAATAGTGATACCACTCATCGAGGATTTGGATGATTCGAAGAAAAATGGGTCTCCTCATTTGGAACTTCCAATGAAACAGATTATCGGTGTAGATTGTATCAAAGAAGTAATTCACAATGAGACATTTAAGGTTGCCTTCGTGATTTCTCTCAATGTATCTCTTAGTACTATGTCAGCGGTAGTGGGAGAAATAAGTTTGTGTCCTAGCATGAAGGTTGCTGACCATATAATCTTCTAACTCATTTAGGGCCTTCTCCTCCAAGAATTCTTCCAAGAAATTTTTCATTCCATTGATGGCTTCTTTCTCGGAAGTATATGTGGTGGAACTAGAACTAAACATTTTTTTTTTGTAAGGAAGAGTTGTGAACAATATGAGTATCAAGAGGTGTGATATTTATCTAGGAGGGATGCACAAATTTTCCATGAATTTTTTTGGTTTTTTTTTGGATTTTTGCTATGTTTTAACAATTTTTTGGCCCAAAACCAATAAAAAAATATTCTAACGACTATATTCCCAATGGCTAATTTTTTGCACCACTGACAAATGGGTCCCACTTCAAAAATTCAAATGGCTGTTTTTAAAAAAAACAAACTACTTAGGCTGACAGGTGGAACAACAAAGCACTAAACATATCTATCAGCCACTGTGGGTTAAACCTAACTCAAAAAAGAAACATTTTTTTAAAAATAAAAACAACGACTAGTTTTTTTAGTCACTGACAGGTGTGCCTATGCAGTAGGGGACCAACCTATTAGTAAGTAGAGTTCGAGTGCAGGTGAGTGGGACACCCACGGTGCTCACACGCTTTGCTTTGCACGCTCACCTGCATGTTTACACACATGTCGTTGCCACGAGACCAACAAGTATGTGGTCCCACTTGTTAATGGTAGTTTTTAGCGAGGATTGGTGCATGCGAGATGCAACTTGTGTGGCCCACAAACCGTATTGCTTCGAGTCGGTTGTGCTCCAATGGTGTCATTTCACTTTGCACGTAATCGATGGACACTTGCTGCTCCTACACATGCTAGTGCCATTTGATCACGTCAAGCAAATGTTGAGCACATGCTGAGCAAAATCGACGCGCACCAGTAGTAGCCGGCCCATTGGAATTAACCTTAAGGGGCATGCTTGTTTTTTTTTCAATCTTACATGCATTTTTCTTTTTCATTTGATCAAAACACCATCTTAGATCTAGTCTTTCAAAGGCTCGCCTTACTCTCTTTTTAGCATCACTAGTGGCGGCAACTTGGAAACAATGTGCCAATCAATGGGGGAGATAGGTGCCTATTGAGGTGGTAGAAGTGGCAATGGTGTGACGAGACAGCAATGTCATCGTCGGTCGTGTGTTGTAGTGGCTGTCAAGAGAGGATGGAGGAGGAGAAGATAGCGGAAGTGACACAATTGGTGCCAATGCTGTTCTTGGTGGTTGTTAAGGGTAAATGCATGTGGGATTGGATGGGGTGAGGTTACAGCACTAGGGAGGAGGAATGGGAGAAGATATACATAGATGGAAGAGAGAAGATTAAATGTAGATTTTGAATAGACGGTGTAGATGGTGTAAGATTTTTTTTTAAAAAAAGCAATTGTCCTCAAGTCTTCATTTATCCTTTCTTTAGTTTCATAGTCCGATGATGGGTGGCGGCAAATGGTAAAGAGACTTGGATATAAAAAGTTGTTGGGGAGGTGGCTATAGGACGAGGCAGTGGCTAGCGGTAGACAAATTAGTCTATTGCACTCAAGATTTTGATATATAAACTATAAAAAAAAAATCCTATCTAACTCTCCTATTATTGGTCTCTTACTATTTAACCTTTTTTCTCAAAATTTTTTAGTTCCATCCTTGAATGCGGAAATGTAGGAACTATTGAAATACTTGCACAACATGGATACTTGGATGCTACTGGTAGTAGAATAACAACGGTTTTTTCCGGTTTTTTTTTACCACAAGCCATATTTGCCATATCCACTAAGGAGTGATGAAATGGCAACGTAACATGCCATATCTCGAGCATTTTACCAGCGATAAAGAGCAGGATGAATGATCTGTAGATGCCAGTGACAAATAACTTCAACAATAGTACATGCCATTCTCAAAAACTTGTGATAAACATGGTTCGTGTGACCCTGTTCACAGCGGTCCATGAAAATTGGACAAAACACAGTTTTGTGACAGTTGTTGGATTTGTTTGAAAATGTAGTGCAAAGAAAAGTAAAAAAAAAATTAATGGGAGGAACTATAGTACCATGTAGTAAATACTATGAGCTCCGGCACGTCCCAAAAATTCCTCTTGCTAATTGCTCTTTCTTTTGGGTTATGGATTTTAATTAAAGCAACATAGTTCTTCCTCTCAGGGGGGTGGGCATTGTGATTGAGCGAGCTGAGAACGGTAGCCTTATTCTGTTATTAAAGCTCTCTCGCTGGCCGGCTGTTGTTGTTTATTGTCAACTCATCGTGGATTATCTATCACTTAGAAGATTAAAGTGAGGGACATATAAAGTTCAGAGAAGACTAGATCTAAGATAGAAAGGTGTGGTTCTAATAATTAAGAAGATACATGCAAAATTATAAAAGATAAAAGTGTTTGTGACAATGTGCCTTTAGCAAAAACTTTTATAAACTTTTTGTGATAAATTTAAGGTAGACCAACAACTCATTAATTTTTTGTAAAAATGATACCAGAAATGCATCTTGTTGTAATAAAAGATGACTTAGCATGAGCAGGCCCAATGAAAATGGGGACGCATGTGCGCGCACACGGATGAAACCCGCCAAATCTAATAAAACTAAGTGTGGGACAGGAACGAGGAAACCCTCTCCAAATGTGATCGTTTATTAGCTATCCATCATGGGAGCAACCAAAGTATTGCATGTGGGGTGCAGATCGAAAAAAAAAAGATTTGGAGCGCAGGAGATCTTCTACCTTGGAATTTGCAAAATCTGCCAGATCGCAGATGAATCACATTGGCAGCAAGCTTGTCGTATAAATTTAGTACCACTCTCACCTGCCAAGTTCGAATTAATCCAAAATCTGGTATGATGGATCTGCTATGAGATGCTCAATTATAATAACCAGACAGTTGTGTATGAATATTTTTCTAATAAAGTATGACAAAGGATCCCTATTGGCAATACCAAAAGGTGAAGCAATTAACTAGAGAAAGATGGTATTGTATAAATTAGGGGGTTGGAGAGATACTAATTTAAAAGGGCCAAAGGGTGACACTGATGTGATGAGCAAACTCTACTTTAGCACGAGGGAGCATATATATTTTAGATCCCACGCACAGAGGCGTTGGTGGCAGTTGCAGGGCAGGCCACTCTGTAACTGCCGATGGAGCTTAAAACCCTACAGACTACAGTGTGTAGTGTACTGGCAAGAGAGAGAGAGAGAGAGTTAGTTAAGTTTGGATTATTTGTGGAGCAGCTCCAGCTTCCATGTGGATGGGATTGGAATAGCGTGCAGTGAAGTAAAGAAATGCAGTGAGACAGTTAATGGAGGCAACGTGTACTATCTGCGACCGTGATAACTTCCAGGCCCATTATCCTTTCATTATTAACCATTCATGCAATCCTACTTTTGCATATAAAATCTCCGACTCCAATCGTAAACCGGGTGTACTTTTGCATATAAAATCTCTCACTCCAATTGTAAAACCGGCTGTTGGCTCAAAATTTACTTGCATATTTTATATTGTGTAATAAGAATATAAGTCGATAAAATTGTATATATTTTTTGTTTTCAAAGAATACTGTTCATATATAATTTTTAAAAAATAAAATAAGATTATATGTCTATTTTGACAGTTGTAATTAATGTAATAAATATATTATTTGTATGCAAGTAATTAATGATTAAGTGAAATAATAGTTATAAGAGTATTTTAGAAGATGAAATCACATTATACCCTCAAAATGTAAAATGATATTTTTTATATATAAATTTTGTTTTTTAAAATGATATTCTTTTAAAAAGGTGGAATTACCTTATACAACAAAGTAGATGTCATCAATTTTTAATCTAATTAATGCAAAGTCTAATGAGATAGACATGATTGTTTCATCGAGAAAATTCATTCTCTCTCAAGTAAAATTTTAGAGTTGTGTTCGTGTCAGTAGTATACATATAAAGATAAGAGAACACATAAAATTGGAGAAACATATACTTTATTAATTTACAATGAATTACAAGTTACAAATCCCTTTTGAGATTTTACATACTCATTTGTGCTTATGGAGTATATCTGATATAGAGGAGATTGCAAAATTCATGATTCCTAAGATTTCATAAATCTCCTGGTTAATTACATCTCCAAACTTTGGATTTGTAGAACACTTCCGATTAAGCCACCAATGGTCGTAGTCTTCAACTTCTAGTCTGTCCTCTACATATGCCATGCATATGCTCATGCATGTATGCAAATATGCAACTCCATAACCTCATCAGTCTATGGTGCTAAGATATAAAGTGTGGCCTTTGCCTCATTGGTGCCTAGTCAGGGTGTTGTTCGAACTCATCAGTCGTGAATAGATGGGTGAATGGATGCCTTTAGCTCGTCAGTGCCCGTCATTAACGGTGTCCGGCTTCGTCAGTTATGGACGGGATGGTCACCTTTGCTTCGTCAATGCCCGGCAACGGGATGTATGGATGGTGTGTTCATAGAATTATGATAGTATCATGACTTGGCCTTAGATATGTCTGTAGTCATGTGGTGGATAAATGCACGTATTGTGTCCATCGGTGCTCTTAATGTCACTCTCAAGATGGGGCGTGAATAACTTAGTATTGAAGGACTTCTCAATGTCTCACTTCAATAATTTCTTGAGTATTATTTCGACTTATTATCAAGGTAAACTTGTTGAAGATTTTTTTGGATAAGTTATTGTTTCTCATAAAAATTTGAGATCGATCGACCCTCTGAATCAAAAGTTATTAGCCATCTTTCGCCAATATGCTAGGTTGAAATTCGACAGAACACTGACTAAATTTCACAATTTTTCTGACTATATTTTTGACCTTTGATTGAGGTGAAACTTGGTGCAGTTTCTTATGCATAATTTTATTGTTCACCATAAAAAATTGAGGCCGATTGAACTTCTGAATCAAAAGTTATTATCAACGCATGGCTCACATGTCAGACTGGAATTCAACAGGACACAACCTGTTTGCCACGATATTCTGGAGACTCTTCCGACCTCTGATTGAGATGAAATTTGGTGGAGTTATTTTATTACAAATCTTCTATCCTCCATAACAATTTAGGGCCGATTGGACTTCTGGATCAAAACTCATCATCAATTCATTGCCAGCACATCAAGCTGTAATTCAGTAGGACGCCCGTTATTTCAACATAGATCTGGAGTGACGTGTTGTGCTCACACATTTCCCAGATTCGACTCCTTGGCACAATGAATCAGCCTTCCCTTTATGGTTGGATGGGGACCTTTATGTTGACACAAACTGCTGGTAGCAAGATGAAAAGAAGGACAATTCAAGATCGCACCGCCATATGTCAGCATGGCTCCACCTCATGCTCCATAATGTTCGTCATGCTCTCCTTCAAGATGGTGGGGTATGGTGGATCTGATTACACATAGGACAATACACCATCACTCCTTTGTTGCATGATGGGATGGTATCATTGAGAGTAAGGTGGAGGTCTTGCACCATGACTGACAGGCACGTACAGTGAATTCTTGTATGGTATAGGCATGCGGTAAGGTAGAGATCTTGCACTATGACTGACAGGTGCATACAACAAATTCTTGTACGGTACAAGCATATACATTTATTTGATGGAGATCTTTGTGTTAACATGAATCATCGGAGTCTCCCATGGAATATCGTTAGAGCTACCTTTGCATAGATGCTCTATGTGAGACATAATGTATATTGTACCAACGAGAGGCACTCACCATGAATAGTCATTTCCATAGTTCAAGCGTTACAAATGAGCAAGAAGAAAAAAACTCTCAATGCAGGAAGCAAAATTGCAGAACTCCTCTTTTGGAAGAGAGCTCTCTATTTACAGAGAAAGATTCAAATTCTTAATATTGAGGTGAGAATATATGGATTTGAATTTCCTAAAGAGATTATTCCAATTAATAGATAAGTTAGTCTTTTATCTCTTCATTTTTTATAATTTTATTATTTTTGGATGAATTTATTAAATATTTTAGGCCCACTTATTTAATATTTTCGTGTTCAACCTGATTGTACACGAAAATGTGCGTTTGAACTAAATATAAATTGACTCGACATGTTATTCTGGTTCTTATAAAATATGAACTCTGCCCCGAGTAAAATCATATATGGTTGTGTTCGTCTTAGTGAGGAGAATACAATAAAATATTTCTTTGCCTAATTTGGAGTATCAAGTAAAAGTTTGGATCATTTTTATGTTTCAACCCCTGGCAGACGTTGGGCAAGTTGCAAACCTTTAAATGTACTATTTAAGCTACAATTGCACATTATTTAGGTCAATTATTTTCAGAGTATTCTGAAAAATCATGGAACCACTCATTTTATTGAAAACTCTAAAAATTATAGCTAATTTACAATTAAGTCCATGCATTGGTTTGACTAAAATGGACTTTCTGTGTTTGTGCTATTCATACTTCAACTTTGTATTGAATATATCCGCCATGTCATAAGGTTTCTAAAATGACAAAGAACACCTTATTCCGATAAGTAACAAAAATGTTAAGACCATTTTATGAATATGTCTTTACAACAAAACTATCAGCTCATCAATTATAACTTAAATTTATTTTTGATGAGACAAATTATATATCATTGTATTAGTATTAAAAAATAGAATACAATTTTATATATATTTTCTCCCGCAAATAAATGCATTGAGATTTTAATTTTAACTCTTGATTAAATGTGGTTCACATATCATAAATATATGATGAATTTCAGTACAAAAATTCGTATAACAATGATATGAATGTGGCGTTGATTAGTACTACCTCTGGTCACAAAAAGGTGACCTTTTGAACATCGGTACAATATCTAAAATTTAATTTTAATAATCTATTTACACTATAATATATCTGTAAAATCTAATAAAATTATAATATTATAAAAATATTTTTTAAGACAAATCAACTCATATTATTTTTGTAATATTAATTTAAATATCCACAATGATATTATTAAATAAAATTAAAATAGTTTGATTAGACGCACATTAATTTTTTCTTTGGCCGGAGGGAGTAACCGGCGACAATGAAATTGATGATGCCCAACAATTAAGTGCGTGCACCCACATGGTTACAAGTTTAAGACTTGTTGGGATAACTAAATGAGTGGACTGATATCATAATTAACGAGTCCAACCCAAAAGCTCTTTGATGAAAGCTTTCTTAGGATTACTCTCACCTGGATGCTTAGATACAGGACAAAAGCTGGCCTGCACTCTTTTTATATCATGTGCAAATAGGGAGGCTTTGTTTGCCTGAATAAATGTTTATGGAGACAACTAGAAATATGAATTACTCTTTTCTATGATTAAAATAGTTATTTGTGTTAATAAACAATGTGTAGATCTCAGTAAGTTTGTTATATTCCTACTTATGGGGCTCTCTAATTGAATAATGTTGAATAATAGTCTGCAAACATTGTCGGAGAGAAAATTAGATGTTGATAACCATGTAGCTAGGGGCCTCTGAGTCACAGCTAGCACAAATATTTTTAATAGCCCTTTATTACTTAGTAAGCATTCAATCAAATTGTGCAAACATAGCTCAAAATATTAATAGTATGTAGATCATTAAATTCGTTATTCTCATAACCATAACCATGATAGTCATATAATTATATAATTTGCTGTAAGAGTTAGTTCTTTTAAAATCTTTAAATTGTTATATCTTTCTTTTGCTTTCTTCCTCGACCTTCATATGAGTTATACTTCAAATCGTATTGGAAAAAAAAAAAAAGAAAGAAATCATGGCTTGAGTATTTGCATATGAGTACATCTGTACATGGCTACATGCACGTCCACGATCCGACATACGTGATACTTGAAATATAAGTGTCATCCAAAAGAAGGCCGCTACTTCCAATCATATTGGAAACGACCGGTGACGGCGGTGAGTCGGTGGCAGCCGGATACTTGCTGGTGGATATAGAATGGAGGCACCATGAAACATGCCGCTCAAATGCAAGACTATACAGCATGATGATGTGGTAAAAGCACACTACACAATAATTAGATCCATATCAGAAAGTGAGAAAATATCAGCCTGATACTTCATTCATTCTCCCAAGATCATAATATATGCACGCGTGCATTGGTTCTTGCATGAGGAAAAAGAAAAGAAAAAAAGGTTAGAAGAAAAAAGACAACGCACAATTGTTGAGGAGTAGAGACAGAGTAGAGACCCACCAACCAAACAAGACATGGAAGGGAAAGTGAGTGATGCAGACGTGGCCTTTGGAATATGCAGCAGCTGGATCTTCAGCTTGTCCCACACCTTGTCGACACCATCCATCATGATTACTACCCTTCTTTTTTTTTCTTTCTTTCTCGCTTTTATTTCTGATAAAAAAAAAAGCTTGTCTTGTGGCCTTCCATGATGCATTAGGACGCAAAAGAGTAAGACGTGAAAATAACAGGAAAAGGTTGATTTATGAGAAAAAACTCCAGGTCGGAGGAGTTCTTCACTTGTCTAATCATTTTCTATCCTGTTCTGAAAGTAGCGCTATAAACTGTTCCGATCTATGATGATGGATTGGCGCATGCTTGTGATCAGTAATTTACAGTAGGTCCGAGTCATGTAAAGATGAAAACATAAAACACCACCAGAATCCGCGGTGATAACGCCGCAAGTATATCGTAACAGGCCCTACAGGCAATAATAAGAGTCATGTCTCGTGAAAAAAGGCGGGAGGGTTCCAGTGCAAGAAAAGTCCCCCCCATCAAAAGGAGACTCGTGCAGCAACGCTCCATTGGCTGTAAGGAGTAATTCTAGGCAGCATTGCTCGACCCAACTCAACAAACCTTTAAGCGAGAACCTTTGCACCGTCCGAATTTGCTTAGAAGAGTCAAATACAGTGTAAGTTGCTTAAAAGAGACGAAGCACCCTAGATGTGTCACCCCTGCTCGATGTACTATTTTGATAGCCCCACATCTAGATCAAATCGCAGGTAACATGTCCCTTTCCATGGATAACGTGTAGTAGACAAAACCAGCAGACCGTGACCACTTGGCAGCGCTTATTAACCATTTGTCCAGATTCTTCATAGATCCAAATCATCGGCAGATTCCAACGCTTCACCAACCCAGTTTGAGAAGGCCACCAGCGCATCCATGTTTAGCATCAAACCAGTTGTTACCACCGAACCACACCATGCTGGCTCATCTCAAGTCCAAATCATAACAGCACCAAATATTGAGAAAAAAGACCATCGCAAGAAACAGGTTATACTATTGCATAGAACATCAGAAGCTCATAATAAAGCTAATATTAATACTATACCACATAAAGAACAATTCTGAAGAATCTACAAAACTCAAAAGAAATCAGCTGGTAATGGCAGCCGCGAAGGGCCCACATACAGGGAAAAACCTCAAACCTCATCCAATTCCACTGCACTGCTTGTCACTAATCAAGGTTGCATCTGAAGATACCTAAGCTAATAAGCAACACAAGGAAACGATAAGAGTAAAATTGTGGATCAACTATCAGTTGCATTTCTAATGGAATGCTAGCATCTGGAAATATCTGGCCAGCAATATCTATGCAGGATTTGTTCAGAAGTTAGTCTCCATTGATGAAATCTTTACTGTCATAGTACTTCTTCTCACTGGCTTCCTTCTTCTCATTCCGCTTCTGCGCAAAGCAACAAGACAAACCAAAATAAACACAACAGATCAGTAGACAAGAATAAATGCAAACCACTCCAAAAAAAAAAAAAGCAGCAGTTGGTGGTTAGAGCAGGAATTATTGCACCGTGGAGAAAGGAAAGATGTTCAATCTATGTATGCAAGAAGCTTTACTACAAGTACATATCATATTACAGGCATAAGAAAGCTATGCACATTAATAAGAGGAAGGGGACAAAAGCAAATCAAGTAAATGTGACTGGCAAGGTGTACTACATACAGCATTGAAAACACTAAGATTTAGCCATCAATCTGGTGTAAATCACAGTTATTTACCTGGTATGCCTCATGATTAGCAACAATCCTTCTTATAATAGTACTTGTAGTGATGTCCAACGGGCTCTCCAGTTTACGGTAAATACCCATATCCATTGGAACAGAATATGGGTTTGAGTCGTCCTGAAAGGCACAGAGAAACCATGATAAGTGATCAATACTATACAGCTTATATATTCTAACAGAAGTACATTTTATTACCTCCATAAAATCCATGTTTTCAGCAATTGTTCCATGAACTACCAACGAAATATTAAATGTAGTAATCTGCACCAAAAAAAATAAATACAGGACTTAAATTCAAGCAGGTTACTTTGTACATGGACTTGGAGATCAACAAGCAAGGTAACATCTTTTGCCGCCCAGACAGACACCTGAGATGAAGGCATGATTCTTGCAGAAGTTCAGTAATACTGAGTGTGACAGAATTCAGAAAGTAAAAGGCAATTGTACCAGCCAGTAAGCGGCTGAGTGCCCTGCAATGGCAATAGGCTGGACCACGGTTCAATTTCCCGGATTTTGGGTGGTTCCTGGACCTAGCCTGTGGACAGGAAACCTGGTTTTCCGGTAATTCCAACCAACTAATATTTCTCTCCTTTTTGGTTTTTCTTTGTATTGCCTTTTTCAGTTTGTATTTGAAAGAAACATTACTTACATAACCTATGTTGAGAATACAGTAGACAACTCACCATATCTTTTGAAATGTCCCATGGAGCACCAATGATCACTTCATCAACATAACAGCATGCCAAAACACTCAAACTTCGCTCGTGTAGATTCATGATAGGGCGATGTGGCCCTCGTGTTGAACTGTGAAACATAGTAAACAGTAAACACCAGCAGAAATAGACCAGGTGTCAAAAGAATTGAGTAGAATATTACACTGCAACGTTAATTACATTTGAACTGAGGCACCTCACAGGACAACGATGTGCAAGAAAACTCTTGAAGCATAAAAGAACATTATATACCTTGTATCATCTTCTGGTATTTCAATGGAACTTTGATCTAAACAGGTCAACAAGCTTACATCAATACTAGCTTGGTCTTAATACAAGGTGCCAAACAAGGCAATACCAGGTTAAGCTTGGATGAAATATCACCATATAAAGATGGAAATCCAACCATTTCACATAGCAGATGTGCAAAATATGCACATTAATGCAAATGAATCAAAATGAGGAAAAATGTGTGATGTATCGCTGGAACAAAATAGTTCTCCCACCTACCTAATTAATTATAATAGGAACAAGTTCCTTTAATTCTTCAACGTAGAAAAAAAAGAAGATACAACAACCTCATGGATGATGACTACCATTCTATCTGTGTCAAGCAAATCAAAATCTTTCGATATTGTATAAAACAACTCAACATGGTTCAAAAAATTCATTAAGGATATACATTATAATCTGAAATAAAAGAGAACGATACTGCCTCTGCCAAGGTCTGAGTGTAATTTAAAGGTACACTGTTCAAAGACAATTTGTGACAGAACTGCATGAGCTGTTGTGACTTATCAAAAGGAAGGAAAAAATAATGGAGCAACCATCATATTACCTTATGGTCTGATCAGTATGAATGCCCACAAGTAAGAAATCTCCAAGCCCTCGAGCAAGCCGCAATATCTACACAGAGAACAACTATAAACACAAAAGAAGTCTAAATTACTATATTTTTAAGAGTTAATTTTGGTTTTCTCCCTAACAATAACAGAAAAGGAAAGAGGCAAACAAAAAAACAGCAACAAACACGCAAGGCTGCATGTGCACGCGCGTGCACAGAGAGAGAGAGAGAGAGAGAGTCACCTCAACATGTCCAGCATGGAACAGATCAAATGCACCATCTATGTAAACTATCCGAGAATCTGGACCTGGACCCTGCATTGGGGAAGTTAGAACTAAGAGAAAGAACAGGCAGTAATATTCTAATGTCATGTTGAGAAAAACTGACCAGTTGTTTCATCTAGTAAAACAGCATCAAGCAGTACCCATACAAATGTCCAAGTACAACTATACCATCATATAACCAATCAAATTTTCTATTCATTTAAACAAATAGTGGTCTTACAAGCATAATGAACTTTTGTGACCATTCAAGGAAATTATTAGGGCTATTTTTATCAACATCACGCCTAAAATTTTGCATGTGTTGCAATCATACATGCATTTTCACCCTGTCGGTCCTTTAAACTGGCATGACTCCTTGAAGGGGCACAAGTGATTGAAGTGAACAACGAAATGTTTTTGACATGGACAAAAATATCTATAAAATTCTGACAGGCCACCAAACCATAGTCTGTTCTCTACAGATAAAATACTTAAAATGAAAATCTATCTAGAGATATTGTTTGATCAAGGCATGCTTGATGAGCTCTAGATACGTTGCAGTAAAAAAAAGTATTTGCCAATGGACCTTTTGCATTGGTATTCAACAAAAGAACCTCTGTGTGGTAAGCAACTATTACCATTTGAGTTACAAGAGGATTACACATAGATATCCTAACTACAAAAGGAAAAGCACTATTTTTATAGAGATTAAAAATTACATACATGTAGCAACTAAAACTTTATCAACTACCATGGCTTTCAATGCCTAACCATATTATAGGGCCCATGTTCATCACAAAAAAAATATGAACCACAGATGTGTGAGAACCTGCAAAAGTTATACCTTGCTATTTGAGAACTGAACTATTCGTCGAGATGTTGGTAGAAAATGAGATATCCTAGTTCCACTTCCAGATCCACTATGATCAATTTTCTGGCCATGCCCATGACTGAACTGCCTTTGGAGTGAAGAATGGTTGTGACTATCAGAAGCTGATCTCTCCCTGACACAAAGCAGCATTCTTCCTGCCAAGACGAATGTAGAGTTCAACATGAGTAAAATCCTTTTGTCACAATAAATAGTTCACTTACAAAGAAATGACAATTTTTTTGTCTCAAAAAGTTAACATATGTTGTGCCCCATACATATGTGACATGTAAATGAGTACAATGGCAATACATTAACAGTGCGTATGCGCGTGAGGGAGTGTACACATGCATATCTGAGGAGAAAGTGGGCCATCGCTCTTGGGGACAGTTAACCCCTTGGTTATCTATTGATTTTTCCATAAGTTCCAAATAATTTCCTAACAAGAAAAAGATGGGCACACCAGCGAAAATTGGTTGGGAAATTTTGGTCAACACAGGACTTGTTGACAAAATAGTCCTTTGGTTGTCCCAACAGCAATTGCAATACTGCAGATTACTAAATACCAGCTTGCAACATATAACTAGATCCTAGATACTCTCTTGCAATACAAGTTTCAAACTTCAATTTACTTATCATAAGCAGAACTGTTAATACATGGGGAAAAGCTAAACTAGAAGTCTAGAATTAGTACCAACAATGTCAGTTGTCGACACTCCCTCAGTTCTTTTAATCTGCTTATATCGACCAGCCTTCTTGGCAAGGGCATATGCATCAGTACCGTCTGGGAGTAAACAAGGGTCATCACCATGGATGATGTAATCTATATTATATTCGGTAAATAACTTGTTCATGAAATCTTCTGTTATGGCATAAGGTGCATCAGGAATGACATCATCCACCCATTTCACAGCACGGACCATTAGCATCCTGTATTATGAAAAAAAAAAAAGAAATATTAGTTTCTCCTGAATATATTCTTAACATAATAGAAATCTAGCCAGCTACATATGATATCCCTAATGCAGTTATGTTGTTACACTAAATTACTTTCATGGCTATATCTGGCCTCATCGAAACTAACTACCAAAAGAGCATGCGTGCAAATTTTGGCAGCTATGCAGTACTGCAAGAGAATTACTCTCAACAGGCTTGTAAAGCTGGAAATTTTCAAACAGAAGGCAATTTTTAATCACTAATAAGCTATAGTTGGTTTCGTAATCCATTTCCAAAAAAAAAAAAAGTAGCGAACAATACAGGAATAGAAAAACACTATTAGTCACCCAAAAAAGATGTCCGAAAGCAGTATCCGTTTATGATACCGCAAGAATTTCATCATATCAAGTGCTATCAACAAAATTTCTTGTGGCAGAAAGCTCTTAAAATATTAGTCATGATCAGCAACAGTCCAAATTTTGAACTTTTAATTACTAGTTGCTCCAAAAAATCATTTGATTAAAAGAGAGGACATTTGCCGCTGACAAAAGAATACCCTGGTTTATGAAAGCTATCGTTTATGCCAGGCAATCAAGCTGAGAGCTGGTCAGTAATTAGCCATAACCAGCAACAATTTTCATCTCAATTACTAATTACCAAACAGAAAAGAGCTAATCTTGTCAACTACGGAGAAATTGAGACCCATAAGCTGAAAACAACAGTTTCTCCCACAATTACGACAACAAATCATTTCACCACACAAATTTAAACCAAAACAAATTGCTACAACAGCTCAATGCAGCAGGCCCCAAACTAACTATCATTCAAGCCAGCAAAGCACATCAAAACTTTGTTCGGCAATTAACCTACAGCAGCTTCTGGCAATTCGCAATTACCAAACAGAAGTAATGCTCAAATTGAGACCCGATAAGAATCCAACGACAAAATTGCTTCTTTAGATATTATGGGAACAACAGAACAAATCATTCCACTGCAAAACTAGCAATCTACGTGTGTTACATCGGGCACATACCAGTCCACCACAAATGAGAGATCAAAGGTGTCACGGTGAGATCAAATAAAAGAATTTGGAACGACCTCTCGTGGAGCGGCGTGACGGGCGGGCCCTTGTTGGACGTGATCTCGTCATCACTGACAACGCCTACGATGAGCTCGTCGCCCAGGGCGCGCGCCTGGCGCAGCGCGTTGCAGTGGCCGTAGTGCATCATGTCGAAGCAGCCGTCCATGTACACCCGCACCGGGCGGCGCCGGCGCCGCAGACGTCGGCTGAGCGCATCCACAGGCGGCAGACTTGGCATGGAAATCACACCGCAGAGGTGGAGCGCCACCGCGGACGCCCCCAGCACGACGCCGCTGATGACATACGCCGCCACCAGCCGGGCGCTGCAACCGCTGTTTGTTGCCTCCATCGAGGAGAGAGACAAAGACAAAGAGAAAGAGGAGGTGAGTTTGGGCGTGTGAGATCTAGGTTAGGGTTTGGGGGTATGTGTGGCTCGAGCGCCCAGCGCCATGGGAGGTGACGAGGGAAGGGAGGAGTGGTGTGGAGGAGAGGATACTGGAGAGCTCTCGAAGGAGTTCCAAGGAAATAGAGACGTGTTTCTCGGGTACATTTACCGTGTGCGTGTAGCAGCCGGGTCTTAATGTCAGAGACCGGCCCAGATCAGTAGGACAGACTTAGATGAAATAGGTTCTGAAATGTAAGAGATGTTGTTTGGTAGTTTTGAAGCACGACTTGAGCTCAGGCAGAGCCAGCGACGGGGCTCGGGCTCGGGCAAAGGCGGCGGTGGCGAGGCTCGGGCGGAGGCGGCGGTGGCGGCGAGGCTCGGGTCCGGGCTCGGGCGGAGGAGGCGGCGGCGCTCGGGAGGAGGCGACGGAGGCGAAGGGCGGCGGTGGTGACGGAGGCAGAGGCGATGGAGGCGGAGGCGACGAGGGATGCGGCGGTGGCAACGGAGGTGGTGGTGGCGACGGAGGCGAAGGCCGGTGGTGGCGACAGAGGTGGCGACGGGCCTGATTACGGGAAACACTCAGATTTTGCATATCTGGGAGCCAGGCTGCAAAGGGATTTTTGCACCACTCGGGTCAGACTGGAGAGTTCAATACAGGCAACAAAATAGCTTATTATTGTATCTCAGAGTCAGACTGAACTCTCATGCAGGCAACCAAACGCCTCCAATGTTACCCCTGGCTCATCTCACCCAAAAGTAGAAATTTGCACGAGAATTAGCACCCATAATACTGCAGTAGCATCTAATTATTTGTTAAAAAAGCGAGCATGTCAATAAACGTATTTTATCTTTGTTTAGTTGAAACAAGCTCAATATTAATTTGGAAGGACAAAATATATTATCGATATTTAGAGATTAATAAGCAAAAAATATATGAGGTAGAGCTTAGTGTTTAGCAACCAAACAATTAATAATTATAACTACATATAACAATAATTATTGGTGAGGTATGTAGTTTCGTTAATTAACCACATGGTGTTTTCTTATTGGAATATTTGGATAAAAGGATGAATTATATGCATCAAATTAATATTTATATTGAAATTAGACTGGTGAGACTATAAACCATAACTAATCAGATTAAGTTATCATTATGAATTACTCATTTTATTATAAACTTTGTAGGCTTGCAACAAGAAAGAACCAGGAATCATTGCTGATTTGTTTCTTTTGATTGTAGTGGGTGTTCACGTAGTTGTTAGTTGTTATATATATTTTAACACAAGACTACACATGACTTATAATTTGTTTTGTCTGTCAATATGTTGTCTGACTGTGTCAATCTTTTATACCTCTAAACGATTTAAATAATGTCCCATACCGCTATTCTACCTAGGTTCAAATATCAGACAATTACGAGATTTATGCTCATATATGATGAAATAAACCATTATGTGAAGTTGTGAGTTGTGACACCTTAACAAACTCAAACTTAATAGTATTTGATTTTATGATTATACATTTATACTGGTAAGTAGAGGATTTCAACTCATAGATGGGAGAAACTAATAAAAATAAGAGTCAAAAGTTAGATACATGTTGACATATTGTGACATCCGATATGCTACATGTAAGCTTATAGAGAACGGTATAAGAAAAGTAGTACTAGATGCACACACATGGCAAATATCAAAAGCGAAATATGCCAAGAATTCTCTAGTGATGTGATGGTGTATGTATACCCTTTTTTTCAAAGGTTTGCTGTAGTTAGTGTAAGCGTACACATGTCATGTCGTAAAATAGTTTTAAGATCATAGAAAAGGAGATTATCATCAAGTATTAGCGAATAATAGAGCTAAATACTCGATCAAGATTTTTTATTTGATTATGATGTTCATAATTTTTACATATAAAAAATATTTGTGTATAATTGACACTTATAACTCTTATATAGAAAAAAAATTTAGATATTACAAAAGGACTATTTAACTCTTACGGAAAAAAATAAAAGTATAATAAAAACTTTTTTATATACCCATTCCATTTTTTTTTCTGGTCAAAGCTTAGAGGCCGTCTTCGTCATCAGATATATCTTATCTCGTGACTCATCGGTATTTATTCAGCATCGCCAGATGGCACAAACAAGAGTTAAGATGAAAGAAATCGTCTTGAAACTCTTACAAATGGTGATTTAGCCTTTTCCATCATGACTTGCATTGCGATTAATTGAGAAGTTAGATCACTGACAGATATAATGGTAGTATTCTGAATTGATAAAATTTTGCATATGGAAAATGTTATATATTGGACACGTAAGTGAGTCCAACTTCTTGTTTCTATAGAATACACAGATTATTCCATACAACTAAATTGCTTTACAGCTAAAGCAATGTGTCTCTGATCTTACTCTGTATTACTGACGACTTGAAACCAAAAGGGAACCGCATCCTATGGATATGGAAAAAGAGAGCAAAAGATCAACAAAAGAGTAACCGAAGGTGATCAAAGTTTCAACACAGCTACACTTTGCTGCAAAGAAATGGCAAACATAGAAAATAAAGCTTAAATTCTTGTTTGCTCGCGTCACATAAGAACATCTTTTTTACTTCTCAAGCGACTTCTAGTAACCTCAGAGCCTAGTTCTGCTACAGGATCATTGTATTGACCATGCAAATGTGCAACTCTCCTTCTCTCTCTCTCGCATTGCATCAAGATTTTCTTGCAGAAGACATTTCTTTTGGGCCAACTATTAGCCACAATTAGATGCCAGATCACTTGGGAACAGGTAGCTTCTTTCTAGGCCTGGATTACATGGAGTTTCTCTCGAGTTTTTCTTGCACTATTGTCCAGGCTAACATGGTATAACAACATGACTGGTGAGCTCGAATCAGTATATTGCTAGGCTAAAGTAAGAAAATACAACGTGCAGGCTAACAGCATGCAAGAAATTAACATGAACAAATCTTCTACAGCAACCCGAACTTACAATATGTTACATATGTACACACCAGAATGTCAGTGAAATAGCTACCCCAATGCTGACATTATCTGCAAACTGCATTTTAGATCTAAAGAGCCATCTCTGCCTGAAGTTTGATCAGTTCAGTCAAATCATTCTCTGGGTGAGAAGTCGCTGTACTTGCTGACGAGGATGATTCCAGAAATGTCCTCTGTGGTGGTTCAGGCAACTCTTCATCAAGCTCTTCCTCCTCGAGATCTTCCAGCTCTGCTTCTAGCTCATCCTGCCTCAAGAAAGAAATTGCATCAGTCATCTTTGCAAGTCGACATTGTATGCAATAATATCAAATAAACTGCCATATTTAATTATTTGGTGCATATTTTCCATCTTTGAAAGCTATACCAAAAGTGCTCAACCTGTTCCTTCTGCAATTTTTGTGCCATATATGTAGATTGTGCCTTCACATCAAGTTGACTTTAATAAATTGTTTTGAGTTTTGATTTTATGAATTAGCACACTTGTGAACTAGTGCGTAGGGAAGAGAAACAATACCTCATCAAAGTCAGCAGAAGCGCCTATTGGAGTTGCAAGTGCCTCCTGTACCTGCCTCATATTTTCTGTATGCTCGTTCGCTTCTTCAATGGCATTTTCAATGTCGTCAATGCTCCTGTAGCAGAATACCATGGTCAGTTATACAAGTAAACATTAGCAGCATTTATTATCTAATGAAGGGGCCACATCTAAGCCAAACAACAAATTCATGTATGGATGAAATGACATTGTCGCTGAGTACACAGTACATATCTTGTATAAGTATACAGTCCATATGAGCATGTCGTCAATAAATGCATTATACAAGTTCTGAAGGTGAACTAACTCAAAAAAAGAATGCACTAGCTCAGATAGCAATGTTAAATTGAAGATAGACTTCCATTTTATGATAGACAACAAAAATGGAGGCCTTTAATTGTTTTACAAATCACACATAGGATGCTACCACTTTAATACATTAAAGTTCATGGCCGTTGTAAAAGAAAGTAAAATGGAATGAATCTTACAGAGACTGTTGAATAGCTTTGACAGCAGATGATCCAGATCGTAAAGCATCAACAGTGTCAGTAGTTGCTTTTGCACCTTCAAGCAGTATAATCTACGGAAAACAATTTCCTGTTATCTTTTTGTAACCTATTAGAATTTCACAAATGCATGATCAAGATGCCTCTTTGTTACCTGATCATGAACTCGCAATTGGAAATTTGCTAGCTGCTCTATTTGTGTTTCATACAACTTCTTTTTCTTTAGACACAGAATGGCAGCTGCAACAAAGAAGGCATTTCTCATATGAGTTACAAAAGAACAACAAGCTTGACAAACAATATTTTTCTCTGCACTAGTGACCATTAACCAACAAGCTAAGGAATTTCATGTTCCTACTGCATTTCTTGCATATTTATCTGCTCCAACAGGAGGAACAAAAAGGAATAACATATTTAGGAAATGATCACGAGATATGCAAACCTATGTGCCTTTTTTCCCTGCCTGACACATTGGTGGATGGATTTTGTGCAAGCCATGCCCATAAAGGTTAGTTTTGAACCAAAACAATGGAGCACAATTGTTGTTCTTGACAAGGCTTCCGAGTTTCTAGCTACAAAGCTTTTTAAGTGGCAATGCATATGGCTCAGCAGGAATGACATGGTCTTCAAGGGGGTCTGTGGCTCCCATACAGACATTGCAGGTTACTGTGCACTCACCCTGGGGACCTGAGAGCGCAGAAGCATGTCGGGCGCCGAGGCGGCAGAAATGATGATGTCGAGGACATACTTGAAGAACACAGGACAGTTGTAGAAAAAAAAAACTAACCTTAAAATTGACAACCTTAACCCATATGGATAACTATTTCTGTTAATAATGCTAAAAACTGCTATTAGTTTAGACAAACAAATAAAGATTCTTCCAAGAAACACTTCCTTACCATTTTTGTTTTTTGATTTTGTATAATCCTTAGCCTTTTCCACTTCTGCCGAAGACTTTTTCTGAAGAAAACACTCTTTTTTCTCCAACATTTCTAGAGTCTATATACACAGATAACATATGATAATCAAATTAACATATTAAATTCTGCTCATGACTCAAGGAAACTCTGGCTTCCATAATGCTATGAAAGCCTTTTTTTCTTGCAATATTATTTTCCCAGTATATCTGTTCAATGGAACTGAAAAATGATTGATAAAAATGCTTATAATTTATGATCCTAAATAATAGTAAGGGCCATGCAAAAATTGACTAGGATGACAATTCAGCTGACTAGATCTCGAATCTAACCAACTATATTCTTCTAGATACATGAAACCTACTGGTCAAAATCTATGGCTAGCTGGCAGTTTTTTTGGTCATGCCAAAAAAATAATTTGATCATATTGTTTTCTTCTATTCTTCTTTTGGACACCTAGTGCATTCAGAAATTCACGCATTCACATGATAGTATTCAACCATAAGATTGTAGTTCCCATTATATAAAATAACTATGCTGAAGTGATGCAAGGGCAAGCACATATTACAAAGAAATTAGACTAAAAAGAGAGCAAAAAAGAAAAAAGAACACACCTGATGGAGCTGATCCAAAGTGGGGAGGGCAGATGCTGCAGCCTCCTTCTTCTTGCTCTTGGACTTTGAGAGGAGCCTCTTAAGCATCTTGGTACCACCTCTTGAATATCAATCTGTGATGATGACGGGCAATGAAGATGCCAACCTCTTAATAGGATAATGAATGGCCTTTCAATAGGGATGAAGATCAAGAGGGAAAGAGGGGGGAGTGGTTGTTGAACTAAGGAAGCCTTTGAGGGTAGTGGAAGGGAAAGGCAGATGCCATGCCATGTGCAGACAGTGAGAGGCATTTGTCTACTTTTGAAAAAGAGATGAGATCAAGTTTGATAGTTTGCTGCTATATAGCTATTTAAGTTTGGTGACGTAGTTATTTAAGAATGAAATAACTTTGTGCAAACAACAATGTTAATTTGGATAAATGTATCAATTATTTAAAATAGATGGGTTATTGAAAACCCAAAATTGACGGAACAATATATGATATGGAATGAGAAGTGTGCCAAGTGCCAACAAGAAATCCTTGAAAACTTTAAAAATCTATAGTGGGATTAGGTTGGCTATCCAAACCTATCTATTCCGACGTCTTGCCACATGCATCTAGTTAATTAGATCAGCAGCTCATGTCAGCGGCCTGGACCTGAACACTAAATCATGTTAGCTCTAACTTTAGAAAAGTAACTCGACATAGTATAAGCCTCTTCTATACTTCTGGTAGCAGTTGAGCTACCATTTTTGATTGATTTATGATGTAAATAAATGCGCAATTTGCCATATTAACTTCACTGTGTTTTACATGGCATGATGTGCCAACCTAGAAGTGATAACTAATGAGCAAAAGTTGTCTCTAGACATTATTTATCAGAATATGAATATTACAGCTTGATTTCTAGCTTTGCATTGTATATGGTATCAACTGAAAGTAAGATTTAGAGGGTTTTATTTCTGTTCACATTTGCAAAGATTATCCTTTAGGAACGAAAATGTGGAACAAGGATGTGGTTTGTTCCATTCCATATTTTCACTCCTAAAAGATTCAAACTCTTGCACATGTGCACGCAAACAGAAAGCCTTTAAATCTTGGGGAAATGTTTCGATACCATAGGTGCTTTAACATTTGCAAAATTTTATTTTGGAGGAGAATTGATGCACTCATCTTAAACCTTGCTTTTAGGTTTAACTGAATAACTTCCTTTTCCAGTTTTTCTCCCAAGTTCATTTATTTCAGAATCAAATTGGATTTAACAGCACTACACAGTGTTGAGCTCACGTGAGAATAAATCATGAAAGCAAAGCACATAAATGT
Source organism: Pharus latifolius (assembly GCA_019359835.1). NCBI lineage: Eukaryota > Viridiplantae > Streptophyta > Magnoliopsida > Poales > Poaceae > Pharus > Pharus latifolius. The sequence continues at coordinate 72,289,502 of CM033329.1, read as the reverse complement.
AGCATATCCAATACTTACTTGAGCAATATGAGTTAGTACAAGCTCCAAAATCTAATCAGCCAAGCTACCGTAAGTCAGCAAGGGCGAACCTGAAACAGTACGCATTAGACTAGAATCCTTTCACACACGATCGTAAGATCTCCAAAAACAAATTTGGCAGAACAAAACTCACAGCAGCGCGCATAACAACCTTAACCGCATCGACGCCACCGCGCTGTGCGGCCCATCAGTGTCTCCAGCTCCGTCGTACGCCGCCGCTGCGAACACGGGGGTTCCGTGTCGACCCAGACGCGACGTGTCGTGCATCAAACGGCCTGTGTGGCATGTGTGGTCTGTGTGTCGCGGTGAATCAAATGGCCGGAAATTGCCAGGACGTCCCCTCATGGAGAAGGTCCATATGGCCCATTGGACTAGCTCATGGGCCGTAAGTATCAAACAATACATTGGCTCGGAGCCCATGAACACCCATGCAATGTAACGTCAACGTTTGCATGCACACGTACGTACTGGAAGTGCCGAGGGAGTACCTGAAGGTCCTGAACCCAAAAATAGCAACTCCTTTTATTGCTCCCCGCCTCTCCCTCTCCAGTCTCCATCACTCTCCTCTCCGGTCAACGTCGGCGAACAACGGCGACAATGGACCCAAAGCAGTACCTGAATGGCTGAGCCACACGTTGTTGGACCAGAAGCACCTGATGTGCTTCAACCCCGCCAAGATCACCATGAATGGCATCTGGACCGGCGACAACCCTTCGACTTCTCCCTCCTCATCCTCCTCTTCCAGTTCGTCCTCATCATCTCCACCACCCGCGCCCTCACCCTCCTCCTCTCACCCCTTGGCCTCCCCCGCTACATCTCCGAGATGCCCTTGCGTACCTTAATGAATGATAAGAATTGCAAACATAGATAGATGTCTTTGTCACGTCTTGCCCTTCCTGGGCCCGTCGGTGTTGGGCCGCCTGCCCCGCTTCGCCGACATCCTCTTCCCCGTGCGCAGCATCTTCATTCTCGAGTACATGTCCCTCCTCGGCCTCGTCTACTACATGTTCACCGTCGGTGTCGAGATCGAGCTTCTGACCATAACCCGTGCCGGCGTTCGCAGCTTCTGGTTCGCCACCGCCTGCGCGCTTCCCCGCTTCCTCCTTGGAGCTGCCACCGGCTACGTCGACGTCAGCGTGGAAGGCACCGGCGAGAAGACCACGGCCGGAGATAACTACTACTTCCAAAGCCTCTCCTTTCCTATCTTCCTCGGAGCCACGTTTTCTGCCACGGCATTCTCGGTGCTCGCGAGAAACATTGCGGAGCTCAAACTGGCCGGCACCGACATTGGCCAGCTCACTCTCTCAGCGTCGCTGCTCAACGGCACGATGGCGTGGGCCGGGCTGACGCGGCACGACATGCTGCCGTCCATGTGGAAGATCATGTCGGCCGTCTTCATCTTCGCCGTAAGCTACCTCGTAGTCCGGTCCATGCTCGCGCGGCTGGCGCTGCGTTCCGCCAACGGGGAGGAGGTGGGCGAGGTGCGCGAGTGCTCACTGCTTGTCGGCGTCATGGTCGCCGCGCTGGTGGCGGACTCCGCGGGCACGCACGCGATATTTGGAGCGCTCGTCTTCGGCTCGCTGTGCCGAACGGGCCGGTCGGGGTGGCGCTGGTGGAGAAGGTGGAGGACTTCGTGGTGGGCACGTTGCTGCCTCTATTCTTCGCGATGAACGGACACCGGACGAACACCGCCAAGGTGACGGACATGCATGCTGCAGCGATGTTGATGGGGGCCGCCATGGCCGCAGCAGTCTTGAAGGTGGCCGCATGACATTGCATGATGGCACGTCCATCGGGCTGCTGCTTAATACTAAGGGGATTCTTGAGCTCGTAATCCTCAACATTGCCAAGAGTAAGAAGGTAATTGATTCATTTGTCGTTAATTGGCAAGCACAGTTTTATAGAGGGAAACTTAATTGATATGCTTAAGCGCGTACATGCAGATCATGTGCGACCAATCCTTCACGGTGCTGGTGTTCATGTCCGCCCTGATCACCGCTCTCGTGAGCCCCCTCCTGGCGATGGTCGTCAAGCCGGCACGCCGCCTCGTCTTCTACAAGCGCCGCATCATCGCGTGGTCGCACCCTGAGGCCGGGCTCCGTGTCCTTGCCTGCGTTCACGAGGTGGACGTCCCCGCGCTATTCACCTCCTCGACATCGCCTACCCCTCCAAGCGCTCCCCTGTCTCCATCCTCGCCCTCCACCTCATCGAACGCGCCGGCCGAGCCTCCACCCTCCACCTCATGAACGCTTCCGCTCCCAGCGCTTCCATGAAAGCCCCCACCCACGGCCGCAGCCACCTCAAGACACAGTCTGAGCACATCGCCCAAGCCTTCATGGCTTACCAGGAGCACGCAGAGGGCGTCTCGGAGCACACGATGGCCGCCATCTCACCTTACGCATCCATGCATGAGGACATCATTGCCGCCGCCGAGAACCGGCACGCCGCGCTTATCCTTCTCCCTTTTCACAAGCACAGGTCGGTAAACGGCGGCACGGAGTTGACGCACCAGGCGATACAAGTATTGAACAAGAACGTCCAATCCTTCTCACCGTGCACTGTGGGCGTCCTCGTGGATCGTGGCCTCGGTGCCATTAACGGGGTCGGGTACCGTGTCACCGAGCTCTTCTTCGGAGGCGAGACGACCGCGAGGTCGTCGCATTCGCCACCCGCATGGTGAGCCACCCGTCCATCGACTTGACTGTGCTCTGTTTCGTTCAGAAGGGAAGCTTCTTGGGGTTCGAATTCGACAGGCTCAAAGAGCGCAAATCCGACGACGGATGCATAAGAGAGTTCATGGACCGGGCCAACGAGGGCGGTTGCGCCCGTGTCGAGTACTGGGAGTGTGGCGTGTTGAATGCCAGCGAGACGGTCGCGGGGGTACAGAACGTGGAGGCATTGGGCAAGGACTTGTTCGTTGTCGGGAAGGTTCCCGGGACGACGGCGCTCACGGCCGGGATGTCCGCTTGGAGCGTGCCCGGAGCTCGGGCCTATCGGGGACTTGTTGGCGTCGGAGGATTTGGGACAAGAGCATCGGTGCTGGTGCTGCATGCGTACCGGAGGGGAGTCGGAGAGATGGCAGTGGACGGCGGGAGCGACAGCGTGATGTCGGCTGATAGGATGGAGCAGACGGTGAGGGTGTACTCGGGGAGGACACGAGCAACTGCCTAGGATAACCTAATGACCAGTTCCCTAGGGTGACTGAGATGCGGGCCCCAGTGTATGCATTCCATGCATGCCGCTGCATGCGATTCATTAGAGATCATGGGACAAATTTCGGTGTGCGATGAGAATATAGCAATTTTTTTTCGGTATAGCAAACTTTTTTAAAGGAAGATGCATACTAAAATATGACACAAAATGCCGTTGTTTTTTACTTTTGAGCTTGATGCCTTTGATTTAACAGATCAAAATTTGAACTGAAATATACTAATTTGAGCATGATACACTGGCACATAATTATTGTCTACTAGCAACTAGGGAAACATGAAGAATTACAAAAACTGTACGTATACTGTAGGCTGTAGCCGAACGACACGGCCCAGTTATGACTGCTGGCTCTTGGTTGTATTCTTTCGGATACTGGGCTTCTGGGTCCTGATCCTCCTGGACTTTCGTGGAGGTGTATATTTTCTGGGTCCTGTCGCCCTGTAGGTACCAACAATGCAACACATATGCTTCAGACTATTAGAAAATAAAATTCTAGCACGTTGCATTTGTCTATATAAGACTCTAAGGTTAAGCTCACTACAAGTGCTCAGGTGATGTTTCGTTGCCACATCGATACCGCTCTAAGTGCATAAGTTATACGGTGACATGTGGTCAGGCTTCTGCTACTTCAAACTCTAACATGTGGAGCCCACTAACGTCCAAGTACGTGTAGCAGTTATGTTGGAGATAAATCAACACCTGAAGATGTGTTTTGTGGGCTCCACATTTTCGCGAACCACGTCTAGTTAATCTGCGCTGAAAACTCAACTGATAACTGGGGCTAGAACAAATTTGGGCCAATTTGTCAGCGAGTGTGTGTGGAGTTAACCTGTGCGGCGCGCGAAGCGAAGTAACAATGGCGGGACCCACAAAATACCTGAAAGCGTGAAGCAACCCAAACTTCTCATCTCCAAACACTAAACATTTTTACTACTATTCTCCTAAAAAATGTTGTCTAACTCAAACTCAAGCAAATGTAATGTGAAGGAGAAAACCATTAACAAAATTGAAGATTTTGTGATAGCACTCATAGAGAAAGGGCAGGCCCTACAACCATTATAAGACCGTATTCTCGGCAATATTGAAGCTAGTGTAGAAGTTGGTACTTCACACTGACACCAGCACGGTTGTAGGAGGTACATTAACAGATATTGTGAAGGCGGTCAAATCGTTTAATGGCGGACTACTTCTCCAACAATCTAATTTATCTCAGCTACTTATTTCAGTGAAGGTTTCGAATGAGGAGACACCACTTTCTTCGAATCGTCGAAACTCTTGAGGAGTGGTTTCTTTACTTCAGTAAAAGAACAAATACCCTCCTTCATAAGAGACTATCTTCTTTACAGAAGTGCACTACAGTTATGTGTATGTTGTTATACAGCTCTTTTGCTAATGCCGTCGATGAATATGTACGCATAGGCAAGTCTACAACAATTGAGTGCTTGGAGGACTTCGTTGAAGGAGTCATTGACAGGCTCGTGGAAGAATATCTTCGTAAACCTACTATCAATGATATCAGGTGTCTACTCCAACAGAGAGAGGCTCGTAGTTTCTCGGGGATGCTAGGAAGCATCAATTATATGCATTGGGAATGAAGAAATTATCTAATTACATGAAAGAGATAATTCACCTGCGGCGATCACGGAGTCCCTACCATTACACTGGAAGCAATAGTTTCTCAGAACTTGTGGATATAACATGTCTTCTTTGGTGTCACCGGATCCAATAGCAACATCAGCATGCTAAACCAGTCGCCCCTGTTCACTGATGTTCCGAGGGGGCAATTTTCTTAGGTTCAATACTCCGTAAATGGAACGCAATACAGCATAGGATACTATCTGGCCAACGGTATTTAACCCAAATGGGTTGTCTTTGTGAATACCATACTCTTACCCCAAATGAAGAAATTCAAATTGTTCGTACAACATTAAGAAGGTGAAAGAAAAAATGTGGAGCAAGTTTTTGGAGTCTTGCAATATCAGTTTGTTATCCTCCACGGCCCTGGCTACTTTTGGCAACAATTAACCTTTGCAAAAATCATGAATATATGGTATTTTCCACAACATGATAATCGAGGATGAGTGAGACTCTGATGACTTGGTCATTGGTTTGTATGAGAGTTAGGGAATATCTACCATAACAACGACTACCTTTTACAATAGTGCTCTGTTTATTTTTGTCGATGTACTCATTCGAAATGATGAGATCTGTGCTCACCCATCACATGTGCAACTCAAAAGAAATCTGATTAAGCACATTTGACAATGTTTTGGAGGTAATCATACCAACTAGTTATTAAATTTTAATTAGTATATTTATGTTGTCGTTAAATAGTTGAATGTATCTAATTTGTATGTTTAATGTTATTTTTTTATATGTGAACTTAATAAGAAAATTTATAGTGTTAAAATTTTTAATTGCAAGTCTTTAATTTTTTTATTTGAATTATTCGGAATTAATTTTCGAATTAATTTTTTGTTTTAACAAATGTTAATCGTATATTATAATAAATTAACATATTAATATTTTATACGTAAATCTTACACGAAACACTACTCAAGAACTAATATATTGAAGTGTTTGGTGTTTTGGAAGATGTTTCACCCGTAGACCCAAGCGGGTAATTTTACAAAGAGTCTTTGCATTGAAGTAGTAAACGCTTGGAATGTACACAAAATATTTCTCAGAATTTTTTTTTGTAGAATCCATATATTACTATATATATATATATATATATATACACACACACACTGAATACTGATGGAATACTGTGACACGTAATTTGCGTGCCATGCTGCTCGGTTGGATGCCCCTCGACGGTTCGATCTACGTGCCCTCTGGCTCTGATCCGCTGCTTCCTTCCTGCCCATTTGTATGCGTGCTTCTTAAACTGTGCCTACAGTGAAGTCTCCCAAGTTTGTCCGCCGGATCAATGGCAATACAATTGGGTTTTGCAGATCAGTTCCAGTGCCTCTCGAAGCAAGTGCAACACATTTTGTTTGTCCCCCCAGAAACATTTTATGATGCTAGTTTGCAAGTTGTTTGGTGTTTTTATGTAAAAATATAAATATTTTCCATGAATAATAGGCGATGGATGTATCTATGAATGTGTTGAACTTTATGTCGATTTAAATATGTCGATTTAAATAAAGTGTTGAATTGAAGTTAAATATCTAGTTTTGGCTATGATTTCTTATTATTATTAATAATAATAATAATATGGTTTTTGAGATTCTAAGGTACTGAGCCCAAATAAAATGCATGTTGATGACCAATGACGCAAGGTTTCATTTGAAAGGAAGAAGATTCCGGGCCATTCCAATGAAACGAAATTATTAAGTTGCACTTTTACAAGGATGATCACTTTTATGATTGGATAGGATGACTCCTCATTGGTGCATAGATGACATGATTTCAGAAAAGGTTTGTGATAATGCTCCCAAATCTAATCTCAACACATGCTTAAAAGTACTACTCCTACTTGTAGTTACACCTGTGGAAAAGCTTTGCCCGTGATTTTCTGGAACAAGAAACTGTGCATAGAACATGTATCGGCAGAGTCATCTTCGAGGTACGGATATATCGCTCAAGATTGCTTAGGAACAGACCATTTTGTACTGGATTATTAATGAAAGCATACACAATTTGTTGAAACTGTTTCAATAAAATAAATCTTTATTTTATAATAAAACACGTAAAATTATAAGTGGCCTCTATCGCTTATATAATAAATTTAAGTGTAAGAGATAAAAACAAACTGAAAAATTAGAATTAATTAAGATTCTTAATTAGAATTCGATCAAAATTTTTATTGATAACATAAGAGACAACTTTTACTTAATTTAAACTCTCACTAATTAATAAGATAAGAGACAATACAATAAGAACAATAATTAATATAAACGAATAATTGTGAAAGTGTAGTAAATTCTAAAATATCAAGGCATGTAATACATGAGATGCATAGACATCTAAAAAAATTATAATAATGTCAAATTCTAACATTATTAACTTAAAATTCTAAAAATAATTATAACAACCCACCTACCACCTATTGCTTGGGGTAGGACTAAAAACAAGGATCTCGGTCAGGACAGTCAGGTGCAAGATATGTACAAAACCACTGGTCACAGACCATATCTAGGTAATTAATATAGTATAATGTAATTAATGTAGTATGATTGATATAATAGTGCAATCTAGGAGACATGGAGGCAGTGACACATGGGGATGGGGCAGGTTCACCAAATATTCATGGCCAAGCAAGTATACAAGCAGAAAGGTGTCGACGAAAGCTCATATCAGGGGCCGTGTAGAAAGCAACAGACAAGAGCAACCATGCAAATCTAAGGGCTAACCCTTGCATTTATCAATATATGCCTCGGATGGCGTGGAGTGTAAACTATACATCTTGTTTCGGGTGAAGAACATTTTATGTATTTTAATTGCGATTGTTTAATAGAACAATTCATTTAACAAAATAATTATAAAACTAACCAATATTTCATATTTTTTTAAAAAAAAATAACCGCAGCGCAGTGACATGCTGCCGCTCCGACCCGTAACAATCAAACAAGCCCAAAAGCACTGAACACAGTGAGTATCGTTTAAATTGTACAGACATCTCTGTTAAGCAATAAACTTGTAGGCTATGTTTAGCATGTTCTTGATTGGCTCTCTGTAATTAGTATGTTTTGATTACGCTGCCCCCTAATTTAGAGATCCTGTACGCATGCCTGTTGATATATATATATTGGCCACCCGTCCATGCATGGTACTGTGGCGTGATTGTCTCATCCTCTTCATTCTTTTCATGGTATCAGTCTTTCCTTCCTGAGCCTCTTCCGCTGCTCTTCTCCCTCCATCCTACTGCTACGGAGGCCACCAACCGTATGGCTTCTCCTGACGCCGACGCCGCAGCAGCCGCTGCAGCTGCTGCCGTTGAGGCCAATCGCACGTCTGCCGCTGACGGTGACCACGCCACTTCCCCGCCTCCTGCTCCGGCCCTGCACGTTCCTCCCGCGCCTGTCATGGTGTCACCCGCCATCAACGTCGCCTCCGTCAAGGCGCACGTCCCCGTCGTCCTCGATCTAAAGGCCTCCAACTACACCAAGTGGAAAACCTTCTTCACCGCGCTGTGTGGCAAGTTCGCTCTCCTCTCCCACATCGACGGCTCTGTCGAAGCGAACCCCACCGATGCCACGTGGTCTCAGGCGGATTTCACCGTGCTCTCCTGGTTATATGGCTCCATCGCCGAGGATATCCTCGACGTCGTCATGGAGCCAAATCAGACGGCTTATGATCTATGGACTCGCACCAAGGATCTCTTCAACAACAACCGTGAGACACGCGCTGTGTACCTCAGCCAGCAGTTTCGTACGATGGTTCAAGGCGATTATTCGATCGCCGACTACAGCAAACGCCTCAAGACGACGGCCGATGCCCTCCGGGACGTCGGCTATCCCGTCAGTGACATCGACCTCGTCAACAACATGTTGCGCGGCCTTGACTCCCGCATCCACAATGCTGCCGACATCATCACTTTCCGCGGCGTCGCTCCTTCGTTCGTTGAGGCTCGCAATCTTCTTCAACTTCATGAACTTCGCCAGGCGCACACCTCTTCCGTGCAACCTGCCACGGCTCTCTTGTCTACCACGAGCTGCCCCTCAGGGGGTTGCAACCACTCCAGCCATTCCGGCGGTGGTGGTGGCGGTGGTAACAACCGCCGTGGCAAAGGACGTCGCAACAACAACAAGAGACAGTCGTCCACATCCCATGCACCCAACGGGCCTTGGGTCTGCTTCAACCCCGGGGCATCAGTGGCCGGTACTACTCACTGGCGCCCCCCTGCAGGTCAGGGTATCCTCGGCCAGCATCCTCAGGCCCCGCAGGCGTTCTACACATCCTCGGCTCCGCCCACCACGCCCTCCTGGGATCAGGCCGGTCTGGTCGCGGCCATGAACCAGCTCGCCCTACAGAATAATGGCAACTGGATTATGGATACCGGTGCCACTTCTCACATGACGGCGAACGATGGTATTATCCTTCTCTCCCTATCCTTACCACCATCATCTATGGTCACTGTTGGTAACGGCTCTCATCTTCCCGTCTCCAAAAGTGGCCATTCCGTTCTCCCTACCCCTTCCTCCAATTATCTTCTTACTAATGTTCTTGTTGTCCCTACTCTGATTCGCAACCTTATATCTGTTCGTCAATTCACTCGTGACAACAATTGCTCTATTGAGTTTGATGCTTTTGGTTTTTCTGTCAAGGACCTCCGAACCAGACGCGTGACTCTTCGCTGCAATAGTTCCGGCGATCTCTACTCCGTCACGCCATCCACCTCGCCGTCCACCTCTCCGACCTTTGCAGCTCACGCGCACCTCGCCACCTCCACCACCCTTTGGCATCAACGTCTTGGCCATCCTGGCCCTTCCGTCCTGCGTCATTTAAACAAGTCTTTTTCCATTGCTTGTAATAAACATGATCGCACTCTTTGCCCTGCCTGTCAACTTGGCAAGCACGTGCGTCTTCCTTTTGCTAGCTCCAGTTCTGTTTCATTGGTGCCTTTTGAATTAATACATTGTGATGTATGGACATCCCCCATTCTCAGCAATTCGGGTTTCAAATATTATCTAGTCATTCTTGATGATTTCTCTCATTTTTGCTGGACCTTTCCACTTAAACAAAAATCCGACGTACACCAACACATTGTTCATTTCCACCGCTACGTTGCAACCCAATTTCAGTTACCCATCAAGTCTATCCAGGCAGACAATGGCACTGAATTTGTTAACAACGTCTCCTCCAAATTCTTCCTAGACCATGGCATTCATCTTCGGCTTTCATGTCCTTACACCTCACAACAAAACAGCAAAGCGGAACGTATTCTTCGTACCATCAATAATACGATCCGTGCGCTTCTTTTTCATGCTCATATGCCACCTTCCTACTGGGCTGAAGCTCTAGCCACTGCCACTTACCTTCTTAACCGACGCCCCTCCTCCTCCATTCAGAATTCTGTCCCTTTCGAAAAACTATACAGGCAACAACCATCCTTCGATCATCTTCGCGTTTTTGGTTGTCTCTGTTTTCCGAATCTCTCCGCCACCACCACCAACAAACTTTCCCCACGATCGACGGCTTGCGTCTTCATCGGTTACCCCAGCTCCCACAAGGGCTATCGGTGTCTAGACCTTGCTACTCAGTGCGTCATCATCTCCCGCCACGTCGTTTTCGACGAACAAACATTTCCATTCGCCGATCAGGACGTGTCCCAGTCATCCCCGTCTCTGGACTTTCTCCTTGACGACGTCACCCTCTTGCCTAGCACTCATGTGCCCACCACTAGGCCCTCTGCGCCACACACGCATGCCGCCGCAAATCCATCTTCTGCAGATTGCGCCCGGGCCGTGTCTCCCGCGGGCTTCCCTGACCGCGCGCCCCCAGCTGGCATACATGGCACACCCGGCCCCATTGATCGCGCCCCGGCCGTCTCTCGAACTCGCGCACACGCCGCTTCCTCTGGTCGTAATCCCGCCCCTACCGCGTCCACAGCTCATACCAGTACGCGTGCAACGTGTGCTCCCAGAGATTGCGCATCTGCCGCGTCGTCTGCCGCGTCCCATGATCGCGCGATTGCCACGGATCCCGATCGCCTCCTTGACGCGCCAGCCGATCGCGTGGGCTCTCCCGTCGTGCTGCATGAAGGCGGGCCTGTTGACCCAACTCCACCTCCTGCTTGCATGCATGGCACTGTTCACGCATGCATGCCGGACACACAGGCAGCTCCCGTACCAGTGCTTCACGCTGGCTCCTCCGCGGCTGCTCCATCGCCTTGCGATGTAGAGCAACCGCCTACTGCACCAGTTCCACGACCTGCTCTCGAACCACACCCAATGGTCACTAGAGCTCGTGATGGCATCGTGAAACCGGTGGATCGTCTAAACCTATCCGCTGTGCACTCCTCGGCCTCTCCTATTCCGTCCAATTATCGGAGTGCACTGGCTGATCCAAACTGGCGCACTGCTATGGCCGACGAATTCCAAGCCTTGGTCGACAACAACACTTGGAGTCTTGTCCCTCGTCCAGCTCACGCCAACATTGTGACCGGCAAGTGGGTCTTCAAACACAAATTCCATTCCGATGGAACACTTGCTCGTCACAAAGCACGTTGGGTCGTCCGTGGTTATTCTCAGCAACCAGGCGTCGACTACGACGAGACCTTTAGCCCCGTGATCAAGCCGGCGACAATTCGGGCCGTTCTCAGCATCGCTTCCTCGCGTCGCTGGCCGATTCGCCAATTTGACGTAAAAAATGCTTTCTTACACGGCCACCTTGCTGAGACTGTCTATTGCCAGCAGCCATCCGGTTTCGTTGATCCCGCCTCGCCCGACCATGTCTGTCTTCTTCAGAAGTCTTTGTACGGTCTCAAGCAGGCGCCACGAGCCTGGTACCAACGGCTTGCTACCTATCTTCGCAGCCTTGGTTTCATTGCTTCCCCCTCGGACACGTCTCTGTTCGTCCTCAAGGATGATGTGCATCTTGCATACTTGCTCCTTTACGTCGATGACATTATCCTCACCTCCTCGTCGAGTGCTCTGCTTCGCCGACTCACTCAATATCTTCATTCCGAGTTCGCAATGACCGATCTGGGTGATCTTCACTTCTTCCTCGGCATCGCGGTTCAGCGTTCTTCCAGTGGGCTATTTCTCTCTCAGCACCAGTATGCTATGGACCTTCTTCAGCGCGCTGGCATGGCTGAGTGTCACTCAACCTCGACACCTGTGGATACTCGTGCCAAGCTCTCTGCCACCGACGGCCCACCTGTTGCCGATCCGACAGCGTACCGGAGCCTCGCAGGTGCCCTCCAGTACCTGACGCTTACTCGTCCGGACTTAGCTTACGCTGTTCAGCAGGCTTGCCTCTTCATGCATGATCCACGAGAACCACACCTTGCGTTAATCAAGCGTATTCTTCGTTATGTCAAGGGTACTCTTGATGTTGGTCTTCATATCGGCACTTCACCTGCTATCTCCATCACAGCCTACTCCGATGCGGACTGGGCGGGGTGCCCGGACTCTCGCCGCTCTACCTCTGGCTACTGCATCTACCTCGGTGACAACCTTGTCTCTTGGTCCTCCAAGCGTCAGACCACCGTGTCTCGCTCGAGCGCCGAGGCCGAGTATCGTGCTGTCGCTCATGCTGTCGCTGAGTGTTGCTGGTTGCGGCAGCTTCTCCAAGATCTACACCATCCCGTAGCTTCGGCCACCATTGTGTACTGCGACAACGTCAGTGCCGTCTACATGCCCTCCAACCCGGTCCAACATCGGCGCACCAAACATATCGAGATCGACATTCATTTTGTTCGCAAGAAGGTTGCTCTTGGTCAAGTTCGTGTTCTTCATGTCCCCTCGGCGCACCAGTTCGCGGATATCATGACGAAAGGACTGCCAATACAGTTGTTTTCAGACTTTAGATCCAGTCTTTGCGTCCGGAAACCTCCCAATGCGACTGCGGGCGGGTGTTAAGCAATAAGCTTGTAGGCTATGTTTAGCATGCCCTTGATTGGCTCTCTGTAATTAGTATGTTTTGATTACGCTGCCCCCTAATTTAGAGATCCTGTACGCATGCCTGTTGATATATATATATTGGCCACCCGTCCATGCATGGTACTGTGGCGTGATTGCCTCATCCTCTTCATTCTTTTCAATCTCACGGTTCATTAGGGATTAATATACAATAATCTATAATTTTAATTGAAAATTTGTTTAAATTAGTAAATTTTTGACATCAAAACGATTAGATTGATATAAATAAATAATCAATTAGAATTATTGTAGTCGACACATAACTCCAGACGATCCGTTTGTATCAATCTAATGTAGTTTTGATCTCACAATTTCATTGATTTAAATAAATTTTCAATCAAAATTATAAATCAAAAGGTATTGATGCCTGAAGAATTGAAAAACCTAATTACACTTGTACACAATTACAATTGAATTGGCTGGTTTTCACGGCTCGCAGGCGCAACATGTCGCTCCCCTCTGCACAATCAGGGCTGTCGCGGTCTGATCCGCAATTAGCTGCTGTCGACTACCATTTCTCTACAAAATACAGTGTGTGGATTGGTTATATTTTTTAAGTAAATTATTTTCAAAAAATCTTTTAACTGCTAGAGGAATATATGGTATCCATAGTTAGCACTTAACATAATGAACTTTTCTCCCCTTGTGTGGCTTAAGTATCTAGCGCGTGGATACCATAGTTGTAAGGCTTAGATGCTTTAATTTGTGACAAATTAGAAATGTTTGATTTGTGATCATGTATTGGGCGAATTATGACAAAAATTTATCAAATAATATGGTGTTTAATTTGAGTTCTATATTTTTATGGTCAGAGTATACAAAATTATCTAACAAAATTTGGTATGATTAAATATGATAGTGAGTTAAATAAAATCTAATTAGGTGAAACATACCTGACTTAACATGGACGACTTATAGTCACAAATCAAAGAGGCATCTACTCAATATATCTAAATTAGCCGAATGAAAAAAAAAATGCCGATGCTCTTTAAGTCAGCTGTATGTATAACATTTCTTGGCGTGGTGTCATGCTAGGATTACATCTTGTCATAAAGATAAAAGCATAAAAGGTGGACGTATATATATGGTGCTGGGGGTGGGAAATAATATGGTAATGATGCTTCAATCATTCCCCGACAAATACACAGGACTTGCAAGCTTGAAGTGACTCTGTTCAGTTAAAGTTGTATCTCACAACTTGTATACTACCACTGATCATGTTCAGATTGATGGTACATGCACCATACCCAATGTATTTTTCATAGACGGCAGAGACAGCAAGCAAGTCAAGTGAGAAACTGTAAAGTCCTGCTTGTGATGGAGCAGTTTGATCATTGATTTGATGCCATACATATATGTAACCCATCTGCAATTCTGCATCGATCATATATGTCGGGCACTGATCGATAAGATGAAAGCACGAATCGTCAGATGTGTCTGTTTCAATACATGTAACTCCTACGATCGAGATACATGCTTGCACCTCCTGTTTTCAGCTGCTTAGCGAAACTGTTAGTAGTCACTTAGTCCAGTTAAAGTTACTACCAGTTTATATGTTCCAACACATATAAATCCAATGGGTAAGCTTCATATATATGAAGATATAGTTGGCCCCTCCATTTCCAAAAGCTGTGAGCCTGCTCCAAATCAATCAATGCCTGTGCATGCACTTATGCATGTATGAAATTATTTAATAAACTCACGGGACATGCATGGAGAGCTCTACGTACTCTTATCAGTAGAGTCCCAAGCTTAAACTTTATGGCTTGTCGTCTCGAAAGAATCTGCCTCTCTGTCCCAGCTTTTAACTTCCAACTCCGTTTGTGTGATTCAGATCGAGATTTATGGCACTCATCTACTAGCAAGTGTTCAACATGGTTTCTACTTTTTACTAATACGTGCATGCTTCGTTTGCTAGCTTGCATGTAAAAGGGAAGTGGTTGCGCATGAATATATCCTTGCATTGCATGCATGGTGCACACAACAATGATGTAATGCCGAGCATGCAGTGGTTCCACAAACTGCATGGATCAAGTTGTTATAATTAGTTTTGCATCTAGTAAAATACATGCATGCCACAGTTTTAGCTTAAAGTTGGGAGCTGCAAAAAGTACTTTTTATCTCTAACAAAGGAGAAAAAAAGGAGTGTTATTGGCAGTAAAAAAAATCCTAGGATGCTAGATGCCCGACATGTTTGCTAAACGTTGCATATGTAAATCAACTAGTAGCGTCTTGTCTTTGTTTATTCTTCAGTGGCTTTTGCTGTGCCGTGCAAAGCCTCACTACAGAAGTGTGGAAACATGCTTTCTAGAGCGGGACCAGGACGGACCACACCATCGAGCCACAGTGCATGGCTAAAAGACACGTAACTTTAGACATTTGCTACGCCGGAGTGAATGCTACGGCTCGCAATACACCTGTCACCTGGCCCACACAGGCTGGCAGTTGACGTGTATTGCTCCAATTAAAAACAGGGAGGATAGTTTTGTCATTGAAAAACAACCACATCTAGACCAAAAGCTCATGCTACTCAATGGCCATATCCATTGCCGTAGTCAGGCTCTAAGTGCGATGGTGCCGCTGGTCATGATCAGGTTCGTAGATAGCATTGCTGCTTGTTGATGCTAAAAGTGCCTGCTGCAATGAACTTGTCCTTGGCGCCTGGGGAAGTAACGGACATGAGACGTACATGGAAGGTGGAGCTAGTTTTTCAGCAACAAAAGGCAGTCACTTGCTATATATTTTTTCTTAAACCTAGATTTCGGATCCACTGTTCAGTCCTTGGAATATTGAACTTACTAAGTTACCCTTCAAGATGACTAACTGTATTTGTTTTGAGATTGGTTCAAACTTTTTATTTTTTATTTTTAAAAAAAAATGTACAATTTTTTTCCAAAAAAGTATAGGAGTACATTCCATAAAATACAGATAAGAGAAGAGATCACTAGTCCCGCCCGGCCAAAAATGAGAGGAACAAAATGGAAAAGAACAGTGATGGGATTTGCATAGAAACAGAAGGCCTGCCCTACTATCAAGTCCCTCCATGCTTGTGTAGTTGTGCTGGTACAGTTCTCTGGTTTTATGTGCCCGTTTGCCCGTTTCTTTCCCGTGTTTTATGTGTCGCATTCAGAATTTTCGCATGGAATCTTACTGTCATACTCATATGTACATACCACACCACCGAATACTCCGTGAGTCATTCCATTTGTTTTGTTGCTTCCTGCACTCTGTGAACAGAGGGATTCATGGATCATCTCATTTGCCTCAACTTTTCTTACATAGTTACTATGGACCATTCATTTCTCATCCACCGCGCATCCATCCTGCAGCGCAGAGTCTGCTACCTTTTGTCTCAAATACATCCTAAAAAACACTTGAAAATTGTCACGATATGGTCATGCTACATTTTTTACTTTGAGACGGCACGTTAATTCGGTGTAGCTGATTGATTACTTTTTTTTTTTGAGATAATGCTTAATTACTGTCTTGATCTACTTGTTTGCTTGACCAATACTATAGTTTCACTATAGCAAAAAATAAACGAGCATAAAGTCATCTCTAATACACTTTTATATGACAAGATGGCTCCACGTCGACTTGACTCGATGAGATAGCGAGCTTGCAATCATTCAGAGACGCACTAGGTGCGATAGGATATATGTGTGGCTTTCGCACATATGTGCCAAGTCTCAAGTGGTCGAATCAGTTCTGGTTATGTTGGAATTAGATAAATTTTAGTGCACATGTTTTATGAGTCTCACATAGGTCACATATCTTTAATATACAACAAATTTATTGTCCACTAGTATACCAACACTACTATAATCGGATATATATATATATACCAACACTACTATATATATATATATATATATCCAATTAGCCCATTTTACAGATCATGTCTAAATCTAACTTTGAATGTCTATATTGATGAATATCTTTTTTTTTTCGAAGGGAGACTGTCTTCCGATTCATTAAGGAGAGATTAAAATTTTAATTACAACATTGTCTGACGGTATGAAAAACGAAGAAAAACCAACTGAAAATCCTATAAGCTCATTTTTTTCCCCATAAACTCGGCACATTAGCACCTCAACAGCGATTACATTGCCCCAACCGAAACACTAATATTCTGCTGGTTCTGTAAGACCGGCGAGCATCAACATCTGAATTCTTCCTTGATCAATTGAACGAATTGGTCTGCTGGTTGGTTCTGTTGCTTGATTATCTGGCTTTTCACTCGTTCCATACCCTCCAGATCACTAAGATGATCACTGTGTCAGTTATTCATCGACTAGTCTTGAGTACTTTCTTCCTTGATTGAATCCACCAAGCCTCTAGAGAAGTATAAGCAAGAAAGAGGCCATTGCTATTCACCCTCGCTATCGCATGATCTCCTCCCATATCTTTCTCACATAGCTACAGGAGAGTAGCAGGTGGCTGCAGGTCTCTTGTTGTTGATCGCAGAAGGTGCAGGAGGTCGGATGTCGTCACTCTCTCTTCATCAAATCTTACCGATAAGAACTTGTCATGCACTGCTAGCCATGCAAAAATTTGCCGTTAGAAGGTGCGGTGGCCTTCCATATTGTGTAGCATCCAAAATATGTGTTCTTGAGTATAAATTTAGTGTAAATAGAGCTTACCAAGTATTACAGATCTTTTGTTGTGTTCTAAGTTATTGAATCATCAATATTTGTGGCAAAATTGATATGTCAAGAGAATCCCACAGCTAGAGAAATTCGGTGATTACCTGCAAAGTATGGTTGTCATGGATGTCGTTGACCCATTGGTTGTTAGCTAAGACCTTGGCAGCCGTCCTCCTTGATTGCTCGACGAACTGCGTAAATGACGACGCCAGCGCCTGTATACGGTGATGAATATAAATTCTTTTTTCTCATGGGGACTTTTAAAAAAATCCACATGCCAGAAATTTCTTATTATATATGAATTTCAAGAAAAGAGAACTCTGCTATTACAGTTGATGGATCCATTGATCTCCAAAATCCCTTGACAAGGCATGCATGGAGAAGCATACCTGAACGCGAGCTTGGAGGGATGCCTGCAGTAAAGCATGTCTAAAATAAGGGAACTACTCCAATATTATCCCAAAAATGAGTTGCATAACTTTAAAATAAATTAAGTGTTTAATTTATAATTACTCATTACACTATTATTAAATATATTATTATAAAATTTGTATTATTTAATTTTTGAAAATTATAAGAGCACTGCTCCTAAAATACTAGTTAAGGCAACTTTTCTTTTATTTTTATTTCACGATAAAAATCTGTTTTTGAGCGAGGTATACATGGCACAAGTAACGCTACACGAAAAGAGATGTATACATGCGCATACTTCTCTCGGAAATTATTAGCCCTCTTCTCTCTCTCCAATCTAGAGTGATAGCTATGCCTATGACTATCAACATCATCGTTGACACATTTGTTTCCTCGCATTATCTAGTCAATTAATAAAGAAAACGTATGTGTTTTGGTGGACTTTAAACTAACAAATATTTTCTATAACAACCCCAAATGGTAAAAGGTATCTGTTTCTTCTTACATATCACCCACTCTTTATCAAATGATGGGCGCAATAGCGAGACCTTTTCAACATGTGAAAAGTGCATCAAGTGTACCTTAATTCTTTCACTAATTAAATATACATTCAGTACTTGTTTGGATAAAAATGCTCTCATCTAAGCTAAAGAGTGGGTTTTGTTTTATCCGATAAACTAGTAGTTACTAGTTAGATGCATTTTGACATGTACATAATATCAAAAATTATGGGAAAGTCCATATTAGTCATGAAATATACTCATATGTAACATTTATACAATCATCATAATTTTTTGTGATGATAAGTATATTTTTCATGACCATGTGCACTCTATGACATACAAACAATGATAATCGTCATTACAAATTTTTTTTTGTCATAGGCCTCTTTTTATGACAAAAAATGGAATTCTATGATGATTTGATTTTTATCATAGAACATTAAATTTCTTGTAATGTATAGCTACACAAATTTTTATTATATATATTGTGCATAAATTTTCACTTGATCCCCTAATAACTCATCTTTTACTATTTGACCCTTTCTTATGTTAATTTTTTAATTCTGCACTTGCCTATATGATAAGTATTTCTGCAAAATAGAGGCAGTGAAAAGTAATGGATTGGCCAAATTGCGAAGAATTCACAAGATTTGGTGCAGTTGGATAATTGGATGATGAAATGCGGATGTAAGGAAAAACCTGAGCGCCGTGCATGGTAGCTTGCTACTTGACTGTCAAAGCTTGAAGCGTAGTAATGTCCATTACTTCTGTTAGGTGCAGGCATGAAAGCTTTCAAGACATGCAGATATATGTATCTGACTAGGATCCCATGGCCAGTAGGATGCAATCAACAGGATGCAGACTGACATTACTTTAAAAGGCAGTAATTAATGAAAAGTTATTCTTGTTTACAGCAAGGAGCTGAATAATTGTACCTTCTCCGATATGTTACCGTGGTCTGGCATTCACAATTTTGTTCATATATCTGAGCTCACCACACAAAATGTTGCATGCTAAAAAAAAAAATAAATCAAAGTTATTCTTGGGATTTTTTTTTGAAGTGCATCACATTAATATTTTGCATGGCAAACATGACGCCTAACTCCAAAATTGAATGACCAACATGCTAATCCTCATTAAATATTCAGTACATCCATCAGGTAGGTTAATAAATAAGAAATGCTTCCCGCTTCAAACAATCGATCAGTGGTGCTTACGCCAACTTATTCTCACCTGATCAGCAGACCATACGAATGTCCACAAATGGACGGAATTATTGCAAACCTCCAAGGATGCGGCACAGGCCACAGGTGGCCTGCCTGCCGATCTGGACATGCAGTCCAGGTGATTAGTGTGTAAAATAATGTACAAAATTACAAATGAATTAATCACCAGTGCCAAGGAAACAGTACTGACAAGATCACAATTGGATTTAATTAAACAACAGTGCCATTAATGGAAGCAACAAAGGTAGGAGTCCTACTGCTGCACCGCACATCTAAATAATGAAACAAGAGAGCACACACAGTTTCAAAACTGAAGCTACATCAGGTTTGCGCGCCTCATCTTCCCTATGGAAAGCAACAGCCCACACATAAGTGATTATAAGCGTGATTAATACTAGTAGACATAGACAAGGACGTTGTGGGAAGACAAGCTTATCTTGTCTTGCAATTGCATTTTTTGGGTGTATGTGTGTGTAAGAGGAATATCTGGCAAAAAAAAATCCGTTTATTTTGTAATGAAGAACGTAATATATAATATTTGGACAATCAATTAGCATGTTTTTTATTCCATTAAATATTGCATAAAGTAAAGAAAATCTCACAATTAACTGTATTTTTTTCAGGTATGATTGATCCTTTTTAGGAGGAGTTTGTCTACAAGTGCTGTGGGTAAGCATAGTATTGGCAGTTTGGCACCCAAGGCCCGAGCAATGACAACAAAAACAACTGACGAGAAGGCCCAATAAAAGGCGAGAACTTTTTACCCCCGGGACAGTAAACCAGGCCATGCAGGATGAGAGGAGAAAGACGGGGGCCAATCTCCAAAGCAAGCACAGCTTTTTGCAAGCACCTCCCTAATGCGTGAAACGAGAAGGGGTAAAGAAGGTTATAATCATAGATATATAGAGTTGAAACCTAACTCTGACCACATTCCAATTAGGCCCTAAGAACGAACACATCAAAGTCAAAAGAAAAAGCCTACCCTCTTTTTCTCTTCAGACTAGTATAACTAGACTAGTTGGTAAAGTACTTACCGAGGGCCACAATGAGTTGAACATTGTGAGCTGTGTGATGATATGGTGGGCAGGAGAGAGAAGTTTTGTTCTCTTCACCATTGGCGATGTAGCTTAAGGGGAATCATCAAAATTTGTGTCTTTTTTTAATGCATGTGCATGGTCCATCCATGTTACTAGTATAGATCTAGATGGTGAAGCCTAGCCACATGCCAAACAACAAAGAAGCCTGCATGCTTGCTCGAGTGTCAAGTCCCCAGTCCCCACTGGATCCCATTACATCAGAAAAATTCCATAGTGGATTCCTCCATCTATGCCTCAGTTTTTCATATATTAAAATTGGAAGGGGGTAAAAGAGAAAGAAACAAGATGGGAAAGGCAGAAACAGAGGTCTGCAACGGCACGCCCACGTTTCCACGTCTGACTGCCGAGCCGTGTGCCTCGGGCGTCGCACTGCCTCCCTCCGCGCTTGCTAATCTAATGCCGTAAACAACAAAGCTACACAGTGACTGAGACACTACGAGTCTTGCTTAAAAATCTCACTGGGAATCGGAAACAGCCCGATCCCTCAAATAAACAACTGAACAAAACCCATGGGAAAAAAAGGGTGGACCATGTATGCGAAAAGAAGCAACATAAGACTTCCTAAAAGCCCCCTAGACAACAACGTTTCCATCCAACTCTGGACGTGAAAGGGAACACCGAGTATCACTTATCGCAAAGAATACAAGGAGCGTCTTGATTTTGTTCCACAAATTGATGCGACAAAAGAAGAGTTTTTCTGGCTAAGCAAGCTAAGAAATCTCACATAAACAGTTGTAGAGTAAAAGAAAAAACGAGTGTAAAAAGAAGAGAAGAGAAGGCCCAAGGTGCTTAATGACCCCTTCCAAACGGCTTGTGCTTACCTCGTTGTTCCCCTCCCATCGGCCTCATCCTCTTTACTCCCACGCCCTGCCTCCAACTCCACCACTTCCACCAGCTCCTCCCCTTCGGCCAGTGCCGCCAAAACGTCATAAAAATACTACTCACTAGTCCTCACCCTCTCACACCATGCTCCCGGCCTCTTCTCCTTGTTTTATGTAGATGGGCTCCTCCTCCCTTCTCCTCTTCCCCTCGTCCTCCTCCTCCTCCGCCTCCTCCTCCTCCCATGCCTCCTCCCACTCTTTATTACCTCCCCTCCCCAACTCCGACCCCCAACACCTCCTCCTCTACCTCCAACAGCTTGACCACCCCCATCAAGAATTAGCAGGCCTCTCCGCTATGGTGCGCAAGCGCCCTGCGCCCGAGCTCGACCTGCCCCCGCCTCGGCGCCACGTCACGGGGGACCTCTCCGACGTCACCGCTGCCGCTGCCGCAGCGGCGGCGCCTTCCGCGAACGCGCAACTGCCTGCGCTGCCGACCCAGCTCCCGGTTTTCCAGACGGAGATGGACGTGGCAGTGCCTGCTCCGGCTTCGGCGGTGGTCGGAGGCGAGGGGACGGCGTCGACGACGGCTTGGGTTGACGGCATCATCCGGGACATCATCGGGAGCAGCGGCGCGGCGGTGTCCATCCCGCAGCTGATCCACAACGTGCGCGAGATTATCCACCCGTGCAACCCCGGCCTCGCCTCCCTTCTTGAGTTCCGCCTCCGCTCCCTCCTCACCGCCGAACCCACCCCACACCCTCCCCCCCCTCCGCCTTTCCTTCCCGACACCACGACCACCCCGACCATACTCCCTCCCCCACCCCCTCCTCCAGACAAGCGGCGCCGCGAGACGCCCTGCCAGGAAGAGCCGAATCCACCGCAGTCACCGAAGGCTCCTACTGCGGAGGAAACAGCGGCCGCCGCCGCTGCCGCCGCAGCGGCGGCTGCCGCCGCAGCGAAGGAGCGGAAAGAAGAGCAGCGTAGAAAGCAGCGGGACGAGGAGGGGCTGCACCTGCTGACGCTGCTGCTGCAGTGCGCGGAGTCGGTGAACGCGGACAACCTGCCGGAGGCACACCGGGCGCTGCTGGAGATCGCGGAGCTGGCCACGCCGTTCGGCACCTCCACGCAGCGCGTGGCCGCCTACTTCACCGAGGCCATGGCCGCGCGCCTCGTCAGCTCCTGCCTCGAGCTGTACGCGCCGCTGCCGCACTCGTCCCCCGCCGCCGCACGCCTCCATGGCCGCGTCGCCGCCGCGTTCCAGGTGTTCAACGGCATCAGCCCCTTCGTCAAGTTCTCCCATTTCACCGCCAACCAGGCCATCCAGGAAGCGTTCGAGCGCGAAGAGCGCGTCCACATCATTGACCTCGACATCATGCAGGGCCTCCAGTGGCCGGGGCTGTTCCACATCCTCGCCTCGCGCCCCGGCGGCCCGCCCAGGGTGAGGATCACCGGGTTGGGCGCTTCCATGGAGGCGCTGGAGGCGACGGGGAAGCGGCTCTCCGACTTCGCAGACACGCTGGGGCTGCCGTTCGAGTTCTGCCCGGTGGCCGACAAGGCCGGGAATCTTGACCCGGAGAGGCTGGGCGTCACGCGGCGCGAGGCGGTGGCCGTGCACTGGCTGCACCACTCGCTTTACGACGTCACCGGCTCAGACACCAACACGCTGTGGCTGATACAGAGGTATGGCGCTTCCATGTCAAATCCTGTCATCATGCCTACTTTTCACCAACGCGACGGCACATCAATACTCAATAGGAGTGCACTCCATTTGTTAATTGTTAAAAGAACTTGTGTGTTGGAGCTCTAAAAGTTCGTGATTGTAACCAACTTTTTAGGCTAAAAAGGTTGCTACTTTCTATTGCATTGACCATAAACTGCCCATGAGCTTGGTGATCCGAGATACTAAAGAAGATTTCGCTTCCATTTGGTTTGTGGATCACTAAGAACGAGCTAAAAGCTTTTGTCAGTATGAACAACTTTTCATGCCAAAAAAGGTTCCTACTTTTTAGTTCCAAGTGCCAGAAATGTTGATTTAGTAAAATAAATGGGACTAATTACGTACGACTGATCAGTTTTTAGTTCATAAAGCTAAGCTAAAAAGTTTGTCATTATGACCAACTTTTTTTATCCTAAAAGGTCGTTGTAGTAGTAGTCCCTTGTAGTGCAAGTGCTAACACAGTAACACTGCGAACATAACTATCACAACGGGTACTTGGGGAACCAAGAAACCAAAACAAATGTTCTTTTAACTTCATAGTTCATCATGATGCTCAATGTCATTATTGAATCTGTAATGGATAGTAGTACTATAAATTGCTGCACAGTCTGTACTGATTTGTCAATGAACACTGATTAGGTTGGCGCCAAAGGTGGTTACAATGGTGGAGCAGGACCTGAGCCACTCAGGTCCATTCCTGGCTCGTTTCGTCGAGGCCATCCACTACTACTCCGCGCTGTTCGACTCGTTGGATGCAAGCTACAGCGAGGACAGCCCTGAGCGGCACGTTGTGGAGCAGCAGCTGCTGTCACGGGAGATCCGCAACGTGCTGGCTGTGGGCGGGCCGGGACGAACGGGAGACGTCAAGTTCGGGAGCTGGCGTGAGAAGCTTGCCCAGTCGGGGTTCCGAGTGGCGTCGCTTGCGGGCAGCGCCGCTGCACAGGCTGCGCTGTTGCTCGGCATGTTCCCGTCCGATGGCTACACGCTTGTTGAGGAGAATGGTGCGCTGAAGCTCGGATGGAAGGATCTTTGCCTGCTTACTGCATCAGCTTGGCGCCCAATTCAGACTTCAGGCCGTTAAATTGAGAGCAGATTTACAAAATGACAGTATCAGATCTTACTTAGATGTTCTTGCTTAGTTCTTTTGCTTCTTTAGCTGCTCAATTTGGTCAATTATGAGAAAAAAGCAAAACATTCTGATCACTAATTGCTAGATCTCTCCACAGTGATAGTTACTAATGTTTACTTTAGTTTCATGGTAGCTTTTGTTCGGTTCTTCCTCACTTTTACCAACCCTAGCTAATTTAGTTCTTTTTTCAGTTTATGCTCTTTTCATTGGACTAATCTCATAGAGTTCTTGATCGCATTGTCTAATGTCATTTGTGGTAATGTGCTAGTGATT
This sequence comes from Pharus latifolius, assembly GCA_019359835.1. Taxonomy (NCBI): domain Eukaryota; kingdom Viridiplantae; phylum Streptophyta; class Magnoliopsida; order Poales; family Poaceae; genus Pharus; species Pharus latifolius. The sequence goes on along the minus strand of CM033329.1, from coordinate 72,264,840 downwards.
TTGTTTAGCTTGGTAGTTCCTTCTTACTAACCTTATTATTGATAGTTCAATATATAGGAAGGAAAGTGTTTTCATGCTCGTTTGAAAGAAAAACTACACAGATCTTAAAGCAAATTTGTGGAATTAAAGCACCAAACCATTAGAACTTATAGGTGATTTAGGATCTATACAATGTAAACATGTGGTTAGCTTAGTGGTGTCCTTTGAGTCATGTTTACCACGCTGCCATTGGTTTTTGTTTATGTTTTTTTTTTTTTGAGAAATTTACTTTTCTTGTTCATGTGTTATGGTTCTTGTAATTATGTCATTCTGGTTCATCTTTGATCAGCTTTTCTAGTTCCTTGTATTTTGTCATTCTGGTTTATCTTTAATCAGCTTTTCTTTTTCATCACTCCATGCGATAATACTAGTATTAGTTCTTAGTTCTTGTCTTAGTCATAGTTCTCTATGATGGAGCTCACCTATTTTTGCCCCGTCTGGACAATGGATATGCATTAACATCATTTTCACTTTTCCCTCAATGAGGTCATTACTCATTGACTTGTTACCTCTTGCTTCTTGCACACCTTGCCCAAATAGGGGACTAGGATATTTCTAAGTTTAGGCTGATCAACCTGGAACCATATTTCTTTTTCCCTTTAAGTCACATTCCAAATGAGAATTTGGGTGATTTTGTTAGTTCACCATCTCCATCACGCTATCCCACTCCATTAGCTTATAATCTTTTTGCATCTTGGTTAACTTAGTACAAACAAACTGGTGTGTCGGGTATTATTTAACTTAGACATCCCTTTCTCAATTCTCAAATCTTATAATATTGTTAGGATGGGATGGCTCTCACAGCAAAATTAGGTCTGCCAAAAAAAAAAACACACAAAAAAGAAAACATAGATTTTATGGTGTTTGACACATCACCTGTGTTCTAAATCTCTACTTGACATCCTTATAAGGATTATATTATTGATGGATTTCAGACAAACTGTTAGTCTCACCGCAGACTTTTTATAATGATTTTCAGACTTAACATACAATCAGAACAATCAAAAACTCTCTGCCCACATCTCATGATAAAACGGCCTTTACAGATAAGAAGGGGGGCTGAACGCAGTTTTTACATGCAGACAGGGCAATCGAACAAAGTTTTTTTTTGGCTAACCTATACTGTAATCTTACAAAGCATTAGTATATGTGATTAAACTATATGATGATATTATATTAGAAAGCGTCATATAGTTATATCTTCCAACAATAAATATGCCTTCATATTAATAGTCTTTAGTTTGTTGAAATTCGAATAAAAGATAAAATTTGATAAAAGATAGAAATCAATTTTAAATTAATTATCGGTCAAATTTAGTTATGGATACTATATATTATCAAATTAAATTTTATCTTTTTATATGTAAAATTGAAAATCAATCAATGAAATCTTATCAAACAAATATCATAAACGTTTCAGCTTCAGTTGGCCTCTCCCTCTTGGTCTAATGAGTTCTTGGACATTTTGTTGGTAAGAAGAACATCATGAGTGGCTTGTTTACTACTTGAAGCATAGCCATTGGCCACTTTTTGTGAGCATTTGTTTATTTCACTATGTTTAAGAACATAAAGAAAAAAATATAAAAGTGCAGTTTGGATAATTACAATTCTACTGGTAGTATTATTTACTAGCGGACACAAGACAGGAATCAGAATTTGCCGAAAATATTGGGCCAGATTGTCTGCCTGGACAGCCTTGATTGTTCGGCTATTCACTGTGGAGGACCCTCTCTTAATTAATCTGGAAAACTAGTTGCTGCTGTTACTATGCTAATTTTCCTGAAGGGGATGGTAAACTTCTATCGACAATGAAGTACCGTTGCAGACATGAAGGGCAGCAGGAAAGTTTGCCAAAGGACAAACATCAGGCCTTGTATTATTTCAAGTTCTAAACATTTGCCCAGCATTTTGTGTTGGACTAAATCCACAGCCCACAAACCCAAGTACTTGTGACTCTTGGATCCTTTGACCAAAGGGTGAGACGCCTCTTCCTATTTTGCGTGAGAAGATAAAAACCCTAGCCTCTTAAGTGAGAAGAGATTGAGATAGCAGTAGCAGCAGCCACCCAACAATACACCAAAAGAAACAAGAGATGAAGAGGAAGCTCTCTCCAACCTGGTGTTTCTGCACGATCTTCATCAAGCAGTTGATCGAAGACTCATACATTGTCGGATATGGCCCAAACTTGTTCAATGTGTTTCTAACTCATAGCTCTTTGTTTTGTATGGTTGGATTGAAAATTGGTCAAGAGCATCACTAGATTTTAAAGAGATTTTGTCAACTTGGGTTACAGCACTTTCAACACTATGCAGTTTTGGTAGAAAATCAGTTTGAGTGTGAAATGGTGTCTGATTTGGCTGAAACTTTGAAAGCTTGTGAGGGACTCGTGGATCTATATTCCTACCAAATTTCATATAGTTTAGAGCTATGATTTGTGAAATATGAACTAAAATCTAAGGTGAACAACAAAATTGTTTTACTATGTGCTGTGTTTATCCCTTTTGTTCTTTTGTGATGTTTGTTGTTGTTATTTTAAGATTACATCTTGATGAATGATATTAATTTTTTATAATTTCTCTAGTTTGATATAGAAAAGATTACTTTACACTCATTTATTGATGGTTGAAGATCTGAAAGTGGTACTTCTCACATTGAGGAGGTTTTGCGGTGTAAATTATTGTGTCAATGTGCATGTGATCTTGTTTAGTTCTGTTGTATTTTTTGTTGATTCTATTTTCTCTCAAATCGCTATAAGAAGAGAAGTTGACAATATTTGATTGCGGGGGCGACACCAACATTTTGAACTAACACTGATTTGATATGTTGTTCAACAAATCTTCTCAACAATCGGAGAAGATGGAGTCAGTGATTACATATAGCTGATAGCAAGTACTAAGTGTTGGCAAGATATTTTGTTAACTTTGGCTGAAACATCACTTTCTTGCTAATTCCTTTCTACAACTCAACCCATAATAACTTCCCAGCTTGCTTCCTACTCACATTTCCTAAGTGGGCTATCTATCAGCTACTCTCCATTTTTCTTTTCTTGCTTAGCGTTGACTGACCCACCTCGCGCTAAAAAGCTTCTTGACTTAATGATGAAGTGGATGTGAGGGAGTTTGAAGGGGGACAGTGAGACTGTGGAGCAAGTAGAGAGAGAAGGGAACAGCAAATAACTCATAAATTTGTTGCTTCTGCCATGATGAGCCTCCCTTACAATTTTACAAACCTTTTTCTTCTCTCTCCATTCATCTCTCTCTCTCTCTCATTTCTTGGAAGGCAGAGAAGAGAAGGGCCCAAAATGAGAGGTCCTTTTCGCGCAAGAGAAGCCGTACCCTTGTCTCTTGTTCCCTTGTGCGTGCAGCTGCTTCCACCACAGTTGCAAAGACACACCGGTATCTCTATAGCCAGCTTGTTGAAATTGTGATGTGTTTTAAAATAGTCATGTGTTTTTTATTTGTTCAAACTCTGTATCTGTTGTAAGTTTTGTTCTTTAGGATTAATTTAGCGTAGACTAAGGAAAGATAGAGAACAATTCTCGCTAAACACATTTGCATATACTGTTGTAATCTTGGTTGATACTGTTCATCATCCGACATACTATAAATATTACTAACCTGCAACGTTTCTCAGTGCGGGATTGTCTCCTATTTTCTTCCAGTTCTTTTTCCACTTCAATCTATAAGATTTTACATGGTATCATAGTTTTCTCACATAAAGATGATAACCACTTCTAACCTCATGACCAACTCCACCTCATCTGCTGCCACTTCATCCTTGGCGAGGTTACTCCCAACTTCATCATTTTCCCACCTAATCAACATCAACTTGACGTGCTCCAACTACCTGTTGTGGAAGGCTCAATTTCTTTCTGCCACATCTTCGAAGCCAACAATTGATTGGCTATGTTAATGGCACGATCATCTGTCCCACCGTGGTGATCACGCAAACGTCGAAAGGAGGCGTGGCATAAGTGTCAAACCTGACGTACCACCAGTGGCTGCAACAAGACCAATTAATGCTAAGCACCCTCTTATCTTCATTATCAGAGGAGGTCTTTGGCCAAATGTTGTTCCCCACCACCTTTGCTGAAGTTTGGCAAACTCTGGAGCGCATGTTCGCGTCAGGATCTAGAGCAAGGATTATGCAGATTCGGATGTAGCTGTCCACTGTCAAGAAAGAAGATCTTTCCATTGCCGATTATTTTAACAAGATCAAGAACCTTGTTGATACCTTGTCAGCAATAGGACAACCAATGAGATATTGAGAGATAGTGTCTTACATAGTTGCAGACTTTGGTGAGGACTATGATTCTCTAGTGACATCCATCACTACAAGGACTGAGCCAATTTCCCTCACCGACTTGTATGCACATATGTTGAGTTTTGAAATGCGCAAGGAACATCAGAATAGCACGTTTCAGATCACATATGGGGAGGTCGTGCTGTCTCTAGAGGCAACGGACGAAGCGGCAGCGGTGGCCGTAGCAAGCAAAACTCCAACAACTCCAGTCCTATGCCAAATTCAAATAGACCTCAGTGTCAAGTCTGTGGTAAAAAAGGTCATGTGGCATTAAAATGCTATCAGCATTTTGATCACTCTTATCAGGCTAAGGACAACCATGTTGCTGTGATGGCTACTGCACCATCCTATGGCGTCGACATAAATTGGTACATTGACACAAGTGCAACAGACTATATGATCGATGATCTAGACAAGCTATTTGTGCGTGACAAGTACCACGGCGAGGGTCAAGCGCAGGTGGCAAATGGCACAGGTTTGTCGATATCTCACACTTGTCAAACTCACATTCCTACTTCTGATTGTTTTCTGAAACTGAGCAACATTCTGCATGTTCCAAACATAAATAGGAATCTTTTATCTGTTCATCATTTTACTTCTGACAATAACATCAATTTTGAATTTCACTCCAATTATTTTCTTGTAAAGGATTGGGTCATGAAGAAGCTTCTTCTTCAAGGCCAATGTGAAGGGGGTCTATATCCCCTGGTGACTTCTTCTACTGTCTTGAGCAAAAAAGTTTTCACTAGTGTCAAAGCTTCCTAGGATCTGTGGCACTGTTGACTCGGTCATCCCTCTCCAGCTATTGTTCATTGTGTTCTTCACACAAATAATTTTCCAGTGACTCATAATAAATACACTACAAATATTTGTAATGCTTGTCAACAAGCCAAGAGTCATCAACTTCCTTTTTCTTCTTTCCATAATGTGTCCTCCTCTTTTCTTGATCTCATTTTCACTGATGTATGGGGTCCAGCCCTCCTATCATTATGAGGACACAGATATTATGTCAGTTTTATGGATGATTTCAGTAAATTTACTTGGCTTTATCCCATTAAATCAAAATTTGAAGTTGCTCACGTTTTCACTCGTTTTCAACAAGTCGAACGACAGTTAAATAGGAAAACTGTCTCTATTCAGTCTGATTGGGGAGATGAATACTAAACCTTGCACAAATCCTTTTAGCTGATTGGTATCAAACACCAAATTTTCTACCCTTATACCCATCAACAAAATGGGTTGGCAGATAGAAAACACCGACACATTGTAGAAGTTGGATTGTCTTTGCTTCCCCAAGCATCCATGCCACTGAAATTTTGGGATGAGGCTTTCGCCATTGCGTGTTTTCTAATAAATAGACTTCCTAGTCATGTTATTGATCTTTGTATTTCCTTAGAAAAACTTTTTGGCATTAAACTAGATTACACTGTTGAAAACTTTTGAGAGTGCCTATTGGCCTAACTTCCCCCTTGTTCGACGAAATTTTGTAATAAAATTCATCATGTAATGTCCCTTATGATCAAAAGAGTTGAAATGAAAATACACTGTTGAGAGTGATTAAGACTTGGTCAAAACCCCACTAAATGCCCATTGGTCGAAGCAGATTTAAACTAGATTTGGTCGAGTCGGATTCGGACTAAGACTGGTCAAATTAGACTTAATTTAGGTCTGGTCGAGTCAGACCCGAATGGGAGCTGGTCGAGTCAGAATTGGGTTTGAGCCTGGTTGCACCGACATTTAGCCTGAGCTCGAACAGGATAAACTCCAACTTTATTTTTTAATTATTTAAATAACAAAATTTATCTCCTATTCAAATTCAAATCCTCCCAATATCTCTGGTTGTTGGATGGTTGCAACCGACTCAAAGCCTCTATAAATAGAGACGGGTACTCACTTTTGCAAGTGGACTGCAGACCAGGGGCAGACGACTGAAGAGCGGACAAGGACAAGATGAAGACAAGATCAAGAAGGAGTTTCTCTGTTTGACCAGGGAGCCCTTTTCCTGTTTCCCCTCTACAAATCCACTCGAGCAAACCACGAAGGTTGCCATGGGTGAGTCCTGTTCATCTGCATAGCATCCGTCATGCATTGCATGAAGGATGGATGCCTTGTTCATTGGTGTCTGTGCTAACCATTCATGAAGATCAAGAGAACATGGAGCAATTATGATGCCACCTGAAGGTCCCAATCATCTGTGCAAAGGGAGCTCCAAACCAGCGAAAGCCCCGGTGAATTTCAATTTTGTAGGTTGACAAGAGATCGAATTTGATTTGATTTGCATTCATTGAAACTCCTAAGTTTCACTTTCAGGTAGAGATCTTATTTTGCAATTCGATCAATATGTCGGTTGCAGTCAATCAAGATCTCAGTTGCATTCATCGAGACCCCTAAGTTTGACTTTCGGGTAGAGATCTTATTTTGCAATTCGATCAAGATCTCAGTTGTAGTCAATCAAGATCTGAGTTACATTCATTGAAACCCCTAAGTTTCACTTTCGGGTAGAGATCTTATTTTGCAATTCGATCAAGATCTCAGTTGCATTTATTAAAACCCCTAAGTTTCACTTTCGAGTAGAGATCTTATTTTACAATTCGATCAAGACCATATAGCATCGATTCGATTAGAAGGCAGCGATTCGACAAGGGACCAAGTTAAAATTCGATCAGAGTCTGTTCAATTTGTCTCACGGAAGAAAATCGATGACAACTTCTCATCCAAAAGTCTGATCGACCCCAAATTTTTATGAAGGGCAGAAGACTTGATGTGCAACATGTCCACCATGTTTCAGTCCAATCGAAGGCCTTCAAGTTGTAATTTGACCAAGAAGAGGCTCTGTTCAGAAGAGTTTGTTCAATTTATCCCATGGGAGAAGATTGATAATAATTTCTCATTCAGAAATCTGATCGACCCCAAATTTTTATACAAGATATAAAGTTCAATGTGAAGTATATCTACCAAGTCGCAAGTCAATCAGAGGTTACTAAGCTGCAATTCGACTAGAGTTTAGAAGGGTTACAGTAAATGAGTTGTTCCCTGATGAGTTTCAGTTTGTCTCATGGGAGATGATCAATGGTAACTTCTCATCCAGAAGTCTAATCGACTCCAAATTTTTATGGAGAACAAAAGACTTGTGATGAAATCTCCCCTCCAAGTTAATTTCACCTCTATTAGAAGTCAAAGAGAGCTCCAGAAGACCAATGTAAATAGGCTCCATCTCGCTGAATTTCAGCCTAACATATGAGCGATGCATTGAAGATAGCTTGCTATCCGACAGTCCGATGGATCTCAAATTTTGGTGAACAATTGAAGACTTCTCCAGAAGATATTCCACCAAGTTTCACTTCAATCAGAGGCCTCTAAGTTGCAATTCGACCAAAGATAGGCTCTGTCCAGAGAAGTTTCAGTCTGTCTCATAGGTGACAAATTGATGGTACTTCTAATCCAGAAGTCCGATCGACTCCAAATTTTTATGCAAGACATGAGACTTAATATGAAGCCTATCCACCAAGTTTCAAATCAATCAGAGGTCGCCAAGGATAGAAGGTTCAATGTGAATCATGTCCACCAAGTTTCAACCCAATCAGAGGTCCCCAAGATATATTTTGATCAGAGCTAAGTTCTAGCCTGATATGCGGGAGATGATCAATGATAATTTCTAATTCAGAAGTCTGATCGACCCCAAATTTTTGTGGAGAACAGCAGGTTCATGCTGAAGAAATTCCTCCAAATTTCACCTCGATTAGAGGGCAAGAAGATCTCCAGAAGATCATTGCAAGCAACCACTGTCTTGCTGAATTCTAGCTTGACATAAAAGCAATGTTTTAAAGATAGTTTTCAATCTGACGGTCTGATTGATCTCAAATTTTGTTGAGCAATTGAAAATCTGTTCAAAAACTACGTGACCAATTTTATGTCGATCAGAGTCCAAAAAGGCCCTGATTCAGTTAGGTGAAGGGGAGCCAATATGTTTCAATCATGACAGAAGTTGTCAAAACCATCAAAAGCCATTGATGAATATTCCGATGTGCTGCCATACCATGCAATGTGCATTTTCTGAAGTTAAGGAAGTCAAGATATTATCACAATCCTTTATTGTTCATATTTTTTTCATGTCACTGGGTACTGATGGGGCGAAGGCGACATCTTGTCTGTGACGAAATCGGACACCATTCATGTTGGGTACTGATGGGGTGAAGGCTTTCATTTGTTTGCGACAAACGAGGTCGAACAATCCCTGTCTGTAATTGACGAAGCCAAACACCATTCATGTTTGGTACTGATGGGGTGAAGGCATCTATTTGTTCGCGATAGATAAGGCCGAACAACCCTCTGGCCGAGCATTGATGGATATTCCAATGCTCGCCACATTTTTTTTGTAATAGCATCATAGATTGATGAAGTTATGGGTTTGCATAGTTTCATACATGGATAGCCGCATTACACTCATTTATCAAGGGCAAGGTTATTTCGAAACTTGAAGATGGCGACCATCAGTACAGCTTAATCGGAGGTATAATAGCAGATTCATTCTGCACATGTAATTAACCAGGAGCTTTTCAAAAACCTTGATGAACCATGAACCACCCAATTTCCTGAAGTCAAGATTTATTTCCATAAGGTATAGTAAGAACGTGTAAATCTCAAGGGGAGTTGCAATTTGTAATCCATTTGAGAATTAATAAAGTGCATGTTTCTCTAAGATTATATGTTCTCTACTTATGTATACTAACACGCACGCAACACAGAAAGGGTAATTTCACCTGGGAAGATATCTTTCGGATGAAACAACCACCGTCTCTGCGGTGTGATAACCTGGGCGTGACATATCTCTCAGCAAATCTTGTCTTTCATGCTCGCGCCAAGCATATTGAAGTCGATTTTCATTTTGTCAAAGAGCGAGTGCAAAGAAGATGCTTGACATCCGGTTTATTTCATCTCAAGATCAAACTGTTGATATTTTCACCAAACTGCTGCTAGTGCAGAGTTTTATGAATTTCTAGTACAATCTTAATCTATTCTAGTAAGTTAAGATTGAGGGAGGATGTTGAAATAGTCATTTGTTGTTTACTTGTTCAAACTCTGTATCTATTGTAACTCCTATTTTTTAGGTGTAACCTAGACTAAGGAAAGACATAGAGCAATTCTCGCTGCACATGTTTGCATGTATTGCTATAATCTCAATTGACATTATTCACCATCCAGTATGCTATAAATACTACAAACCCACAATATTTCTCAGTGCGAGATTATCTCTCATTTTCTTGGAGTTCTTTCTCCTCATCAATCTATAAGATTTTACACAGCCATTTCTTGGATTTGTAAACAGGCCAGCCAGACGGTTTTGGGAATGATGATATCCGGTTTATATGGTTGTTGGAACATTGATGTGATTTGATGGTAAGCAGCTTAAAAATCTATTGGCTGCAATGTTGATTGAATGGAGATAAATGTACTATGTGTTGCTCATTAATAGTATTAACTCATGGATTACTACCAGCAAAAGCACGTACTGTGAGGCTGTGACAATCCCAGCAAGCAAGCAAACATGCCTACATAGGCTAACTGTTAACGAGTCTGTGGACCCTAATGTATGTTGGATGGCTGCTGCTTGAAGTGTCATGTCAATGGGAAGAATGGAAGTGAAGGTGTCTTTTTGGTTGCAGCAAATTAGAGGAGAAAGCGGTGGGTGGAAGGCATTGATTTTGGTAGTAGTAACTACTACTTCTGATGGGTGATAAATTGGGCTGTTGGAAAGAAGTGATTGTTGCATGCCCGACTAGGGAAGCATCATACCCCATGCCATAATGTAGCGCTGATCAAATGTAGCACATGTGACCACCACGAGGTCAATATGTTCTTGGATTTGCTATTACACAAATAAGGACAAAAGCATAAGTACATTTGCATAGTTTATCTTATGTCGGATCTTTGTCTTGAGATGTTACAGATGATATCAGAATAGGTCGTAGTTCCTATAGTATAAATTATCGTGTTGTGTTGATTTATAACTACATTTCATCATGAGTGGACAGAGATGGAACGTATGGACAAGTGGGTAAATCACACTAGGAGATATTGGTCATTAACATTTGCAGATATGGGTCGTGTATGGTGTGTATGTGAATTAATGAGGATGTTGGGTCCTTTTAGGTGTTTGCCTATAATATGTGACTCAAAATGGTGTTTTAGCATGGTTTAATCTCATATGGGACTTGGGAGTATAAAGTAGATTATATATAATTGACGCCTATAATAGTAACTCTAAGTTAACTCTTGTATGTAAAATGAGAATAAAAATGTAATGACTAATGAGTATAGTATGTCTATGATTTATTCTAAATAGGGGATTAGATGAAGGTGTGCTAGACAAGCTATATTCTAGAAAACTAATATTTTTTTAGATACAATAAATATCTTCTATAACTATTATATTTTACTATCCTACGATCCAAACAATGTATATCCCAAATCAGAGCCTTCACGTCGAAAGTTTAAGCTTCTTATATGAACTGAGTGTTCTCACATCACTCGAAACGAGTCCTTGTAGGTATCTCGTAGTTATTATTGCTCAGGTTCTTTTGGAACAGAAATGGTTAAGTGCTCGTATGTTAACTATGGAAAAATTGATACAGCTTGCTAAGTGTCCAGGGACCAGCCCACACGGCACACCCATCTTGTTCGGCTCATTTCCGTAAGTTGCCAAGATTCACTTCTAAATTCTAGCCTAACCCAGCAAAGAAGCCTTGAATTAAAATGGTATAAAATAGTGCTACTTTTTATTATATTTCAGTGAATAGTTACTTTTATCTTTTTCGTTATCTTTTTATTATGGGATTTAATTCAACTGAATTTATTTTTTTTGTGTAAATTGAATTTGGATTTAAAATTTTGTGATATAGTAAATATGAAAGGCGAAACACAATTTTTAAGAAAAGGACTTGTGGTTCTTCTACGAAAAATCGCTCAACTTGTGCTCTCTCTGACCAGTTTGGTTGGGCCGTTTTCAATTTGCACGTGTCGTGAAAGCTACAAAAAATTCCTGTGGATGAGATCACATTAATTAGTCTAAAAACATTTTTGTGGAGACGCCATGAAACATAAGTTTGTGCAACGTGGGGGACGTTTCACTTTCGCTTTCAAAGATTTTAGTCGGTGGGAAACCGTGTGGAGGATCATATGTATACCTGTCCAAAATTATTCATCAAAAAACAGTGAGTCAGTATTTCACTTTATCCATATTGGCAAAAATGCTCATGTTAATCTAGAAATAAAGAAACAAGACAACAAAAGCTACAAGAAAAGCTTTGTTCTTGATCTGCAAATTTGGATTTTGTTTAGCTTTTGCTACCTATAATGACATGGTCAAAGAATCACTAGACCACGGGGTCCAGAGGCCAACAACCAAAGGAGCTCATGATGCCACCTCGCGCAATGAATTACTGGTATTCATGAAAATTACATAAATCCACCCATAAATCAATGATTTTTTAGCTAATATTGATCTGTAATGCCAATGCGTATTGTCTTTTTAAGGTGCAAAATCAATTCAGATGCGCATGTTAGAGCATATGTTCCACCGCTTATGAATAGTGTCCAGTAGAATTTAGGAACAACCCAATAAATAGTTAGTGTTTTGAGTTGTTTCGCATACAATTTGTACGCAAAAGTTTACATCATCTTTTTGACTATTGATTTTTCAAACCTCGTGAGAAGATTTCTTTAAATGTATTTACATATTATAAATAATTATTATACTTTTCAACTATTTGATCTAAATTTTAATACCATCTTGATCTTTTTTTTACTTTTCTCACTCCTTTGCCATCCACTGATATTACAATCACCATCAACATTGCTACTCTTAGTCCCACACATTCCAACTTTTGAGACTATTAGTGCTTGCAATATTATCCTTATTATTACATCTGCAAGTATCTCTAAACTCTATTATTTTATACCTCCATCATTCTGGTTGTCTCGTCGCTCTATCTATTGCCACCATCAATTATTAGTGTTGCCACTATAGTTCTATTTTATCACTATTAATCACAATCAAATAAAAAGAATTAGATAGACAAGATACATATAAAATTATTAAAAATAGGTAACTAACAAAACTCAAAAAATTATAAAAATACATAAGTGACCAAATAATAAAGTTTTGACATGAGACCAATATATGGGAAAATAATCTAAGCGGCGTTTGTAAAAGACAAAAAGGATTCTTCGCTGCACATAACTCGTGAGAGCATCCTCTCCTCATCTCTATACGCCGTACCGCCACCACCACCTCCGCCATGTGGCGCGCCGCCGCCTCCCGCCTCCTTCTCCGCGGATCGCCTCCGGCAACATCCGCCGCCGCATCCCCTCTCCACCACGTCCGTCTATTCTCATCGCTGCCGTCGCGTCCGCCGGAGGCGGAGAAGGAGGTGACGGTGGCCGAGGCGCGGCGGCTGGTGCGGCTGGTGGGCGTGGAGTCACTGAAGCGGCGGCTCCGGGACGGAAGGGACGAGGTGGTGGGATACGGCGAGCTCCTGGACGCTTGCGTGGAGGCCAGCGCGGCGCGCACGCACGGTGAGGCGGCGGCGCTCGCGCGGGCGCTGGACGAGGCTGGCGTCGTGCTGCTGTTCCGGGACAAGGCCTACCTCCACCCTGAGAAGGTGACATTTCGACTCCGCCTGCTTTGTTTTCTTACGTTGTTAGGAACTTGATTTGTATGCCTCTTTTTAGCGAAAGGAGGTATTTTTCATGATGATTTGGATTCAGATTCCAAATGGCCTTCTTTTGTTCGGATGTTGATTTGACATGACTTTTCAAATTATTTAGCCAACAATCGGTGAAATGTCGGTATTGGCTTGTTTCAAGCTGTAAATTCTATGAATTGGTTTTGGGTTTGGGGGCAAAAAATGATCTGAACTACGTTTTCATAACTAGAACTCTCTTTAGGAAGTCTATAGATTCAATTATGTCTTTCTTTTAAAGAAGCAAACAGTACCCCGTTCCATTAATCTAGTCCTGTATGTGAAAGTGATGTTCTAACGTCAATTGTGAGACGAATATCATAGAATAGATTTCAGCCGACGGCGGATAAAATCTGATCGTAAATACGGTTCTCTTCTTTGAGGAGCAAAATGTTCCTAGAACACTCGCCTTAAGTAGATATATGAAATGCATCTCGGTCAAAAGCAATTGGAGGTGTGTCTCTCAAAAAAAAAAAAAAAAAAAAAAAGAGAAAAGCAACTGGGTGTGTTGGATTTGTAGTATTGCCTACACTATGCAGTGTAGGCAAACAAACATTTTGCACTCCAATGTTTTAGGTGATACAAGCTACTTGTTCAAACTTACAATTAGGTGATATGAAGCAAACGGGAAACTGGAAACATCTAACACCTGATATAATTAACCGAAGTAATATATAATCAGAAGGTAGCTTGAATTCAACAGTCAACGGAGCCAACATGAGATGATTCATGTTATTGGTTGGAGGTGAGAGTTTTTCCAGTCTCCCACACTTTTGCTCTTCACCTACCCTGGTCAGAACAAAGACCTTAGACTGCTCAAGGCGGGAAAGTTGAAGTTTGTGTTCCTTCTTTGAGTGTTGTTTACGTCACTTAAAACATCTAAAGCATGCACCTGAGATAAAGTTGATTCTTTTGAGTCACAGACACTACATCCACTGTGCTTAAATTGTTTCTATTTGCGATTGTATCCTGGGATAAAGATTGCATCACCACTTTGAGCACATTCATGTCACTTTCAACTGTGAGAGATACACATAATTGTCGAATGGGTTTGGTAAGATCTTAAAATGTTTAACTTCAACGTACGAGAATCTTGCAGCTGTCGCTATATCACGGATTCTTAACCATTTTTAGGTGGTGGACCTGGTTAGAAGAGCTGTGCCTCTTGCACTTGCACCCGAGAATGACCCAAGAAAAGAAGAGCTGAATCAGCTGCAGGAAAGGAAGGAAGAAATCGACAAGCTTGCACACAAGCAAGTCCGGCGGATCCTGTGGTCTGGCTTAGGGTTCTTCATGTGTCAAGTCGGCCTCTTCTTCCGTCTCACATTCTGGGAGTTCTCATGGGACGTGATGGAGCCGATCGCCTTCTTCACCACCACATCTGGCTTGCTTGTCGGGTATGCCTACTTCCTTATTACATCGAGGGACCCAACATATCAGGACTTCATGGAGAGGTTATTCTTGTCGAGGAGGAGAAAGCTTTGCGCCAAGTACAAGTTTGATATGGAGAGGTACTTGGAGCTGCAGAAGCGATGTAGGTGTCCGCTGGAAGGGCATGCCTCTCATGGTCCTAAGCTTCATGATTTGTAACATCAGAACTGAAGTTTCTTTGTTTTTGTTGCTGACAGGCCCTCTTTAGTTTGTAGAATGGCCACCTTTTACCTATACCTATACTTTACAGAAAAATTAAATTGCCAGGTACAACTTTGAAGCATAATCAGGGCTCAAATCTTGTGACAGTATGCAACTATGCATACACTCACTAAATCTAAATGATGAATTGTGCTGAAAGTTTGTTCAAGTATATGCAACCAACAGGATTCTTATTTTGGTTTCCTGTGTTTGGACGTTTGAGCTAATTAGCCGTATGTGTACCTATTACTATTTACTGTCTCTGTCAATTGCCAACTTGGAGGAAAGGTTGTCCGAATCATGATTCTAAGACTGAGTCTAATGCATCAGCGTCTTGGTAGGCTCATCAGAGAAATATTTTTCGTATATTTTGTGTCAAGCGTGCGAAGTGTCACTTGAAACATCTGCCACTCTAATGCAAAGACGCTTGAGGAGATTTCTCGCACGGGTCCACAAGAAAATTAGATATTTATTAGAATTTAGGTGATTTTAATAAAACATAACTAACTTTTAATTTTAAAATCGAATATAAGTGATGTTTGATCTCTATATGAAAATAATTAAAAAATCTACAATTTTCTAAATATAATCAAGATTTAATTTGAACTCGATTAATGCATAAATTTAAAAACAAAAATTGGGAAAAAAAAACCTGTGCGCCTGTTGTCTTCGGAGGCTTCTTTTCTCTACAATTAACAAAAAAAATTAATTTTTTGTAGGCCCACGTTGAACTTCGCCTAAGTCAGATCGGATTTGGTCTAACAAAGTGAAATCGTAGAGATTCTACTAGATTTGTTAAAAAAATATATTTTCTTGATTGTAGAATGTATTACAATTTGCAATTGTTCTGGAATATCATATCATATCATCCTATGTCCATTCAAATCAACATGAGTATATAACAAATTATAACCACAAGAATTTAATATATATATATATATAAAAGAAAGATAATTATAAAATGCCAAGCGCGAGATATAGATATTGGAGTATGAATAGATTGACTGTCTTTCCTCAACAACTTAAGTTTTTGAGTGAATTGATTAGTACATGAAACTCAACATGCTATCATAGTCTAGAGGTCTTGAGTTTGAGATTTAATTGTGACAATTTATAAAAAAATAATAATTAAAGGGTTCATGTGTGAGACCAATAGAGTCCAAAAAGTAGACTCCACGTTAGAATATGAATAAATTAATTGTTTTTCCTCAACAACTTAAATTTTTCTACACTAAACTATGTAAACTTCTTTATTTATACTACTAATAAGTGGTAAGTTTATGAGCACTAAATAAGAGAGCAAATAACAAAGAACTTAAAAAATCCTCAAAACATTGAGTTGAAAAAATATCATGAGTTACAAAAAGATTCTACTTGTGTATAGAAAGAGAATTATAACTAGCCTCTAATTATAAAAGAATGGACTTGACTACGTGAGAACCAACCTATAATTATAGAGAGAGAGTTGCGGGAGATTCAAACAACGAGATGTTGGAGAGGTAGTTTGTAGGAGTCTAGGGCAACGGAGTAGCAACTTGTTGGAGAGGCCCGAGAAGCTTCCTTGGACAAGGCCACTTTGCAGCATGATGGAGCAGTTGTTGATCACTAAAGCAAATTGCCAGAGCCGAAGTTGGAGCATATCATTAGAGCAAACACGAGCAACACACATGTCATCCTCACTCCATTTCCTTAACCCACCACAACAAATTTAGGGTTGCAAAATGGGGTCAGAGGCTTGTAGAGTGTGATCACGACTCTACTTTGATTCTACTAGATCTCGATTCATAATGCAACTTGGGTTGACTGGATGTTTGTGAGATTTTAGAATTGTACAATTTTATAATTAGAATCACAATTCTGACAACCATGCCTAAAGATTTGAGTTATGATTTCAACCATTACAATACAACTGTGCTAAGATACCATAACTAGATTTCACAAAAATCCTTTAACAGAAACCAATTTGATTTGCATAAAATAATGATCTCATATCTTAAAACTCAATGATATAGAACAAAACTAACATACATCAACATTCCAAACACTCGACCTTGCCGCAAAAGGATTACAAATAGTCAACAATTACGGCGTCAAGGATTTTGAGGCATTTGCTCTCTACATACTTTCCAGTATCCAGCAAAATAAAATGACAAAAAATCAACATTGAGATTTCTCAGTATAGCTCTTATACAATGAGCAGAATAACAGCATGGAAGAATTTATACAAAAAATGATCAGCAAGGTGCTGAAACTGCACTTCTGCAATTCCATGCAGCAAATCAAGATCCATCCAACTATATAACAAATAGGTGAACAAATCAAAATACGTCTTGTAAACCTGCAATATACTTGAAAGGTTTGGCGTTGGTCGCTGCCGGATAGTCTACATCTCAGCTTCAGCCGTTGATAAATTTTATCAATGAGCATTGTAGCTCATTGTCAAACCAACAGTTTTACTACAGCACTTCTTGGAGACTTCGACCATCATCAGTACTTGGTTCATCATAGATATTGCAATCATATTCTGATCTTCATAAACCTGTGGTTTAAGTGAAGTTTTTTGTCCATCGCTATAATCGCAAAAATGCAGTATGTGTTGCATCTCATATTAATGCTATGAATGTATATTGCATTCTGTCATAAAACTCTCACTGTTAGTCATGTATTTCCTCCAGTAGCTCTTATAATCATGTATCCCCAAGTCAAGCCAAGGTTTCATGACACCACTGTAGTGCAGAGTAGCAGCCTTTTCTATATCACTACGACTAATTCTGTAATCATGTCCGAGACCCAACTGAACCCATGAATCTTTCAGAGGATATATTAGATCTTGAAAAGCAATTAAGCTTATTGGGAGTGTTTTGAGCCTCCAGGACGCCAGACTACCCTTTTGCGGCTGCAAAGGCCAAAAGCAACATATCTGATGATTGCTATTTTCTAGACATGTATGTAATTAGGAAAAAAAGAAAAATTATGAGAAACTAGAGGAAACTAGAATTTTTTTCATATGAAAAAAATTTGAACAAGGATTTGAGCTTCATATAGGACAAACAATTCAAGACATCAATCTTCTAATATGATGAGGATTACCGACCTTTTGAAGCAATTGATCATACAAACTGGAAATGTGGAGGTCCCTCCATTTTTCCAATTCAATGATGTTCAGGCCAGACATCCAAACACATGAATTGGCATTGGAATTATGCTCCCCCATATAAGCTTTTAAATGACGCAATCTGACTCCACAGAACTGAACAGCACCAATCACTTTACCTCCCATATCGAGGTTCCATAGAGGTGACAAGTCTTGCTGGACAATCAAATCATCATCTAGAACAACTATTCTATTCAAGCTTGGAAGAAGATCAGGCAGAAGGAAATGCGAATGACCAAACACTGATATGTACTCAGTTTTCATCTGCCTCTGAAATGGCTGAGAATGGTTACAGACTTTGACACGAAATTCCTCCGCTGGTGATAACTGTTGCAGCCGAAGGGAATCAACTCTGTTTGAGAGTTTCTGATTATCTTCAATGTTAGTTACATGAACAGTAGCCTCCAAGTATGAGTTTCTAGCAAACCAATGCTTCATTGCATAGAAATTCTGTGCATCAGTGAATAAATGAAAAACAATGCCACCGGAATCCTGAAATGCCATAAAACATAAGTTAGTGGCTTACCACCAAGATGCATCATTGATAAGATTTTCGATATTGCTTGGAAGAACGGTATACCTTAGAGTTCATAACTGTTGAATTAATAGTAGTCGAAGCTGCAAGTATGTTCCTGGAGAAGATTACATAGTGATGGAAGCTAGGACGTTCAAGTTTCTCCTCATTTAACTGGTCCAAGTGAACAAATGTGGATTTGAAATATTCTACTGTCAATCTCATATTCAAGCAATGGTGAGTTTTAGGCATAGTTTGAACTCCAAGATGATATAGAAATGCACTTTGCCTGGTATGAAAATAAGCTTCATCTTCAGTTAGGTCAAGTATTTGCCTGAGTTTCCGTTCAACATTAGAGCAACCTACTTCACAAGACTTGGCTTTTGCAATTGTGTGCTCCATCTTCTCTAGCTTCTTTGAAACACTGAAAAAGGAAAAGCAGCCACTATCTTCAGAAATGGTCAAAGGACAAAATAAACAAAAATGCAAATTTGTAGTGGAAGGTTTACTAAAAAAAATAAATGCAGCATCATGAACTACCTTATATGCTTCATGGTTCGAAACACCAAGGAAAAGTTAGTGTAAGATAAGAAACAAATGCATGATCACTCCATGTCTAATATTCTATATTAGATATGTATAGGCATATACAGCAAAACATAGAATTATTAATTAGGAAATAACAACAAATGGCACCATGTCTAAAGTCAATCTGCACATAGAGATGCAAATAAGAAAAGGAAAAAAAGAAAGAAAAATACCTCACTAGAATAAGGATTAAAACGACCAAAGAATAGCTGTAAAGAAAACAGTTAGTTTGAGGTCACCATGCATTTCCAGATAGAAGGAAATACCATGTTATACAGTCAGTTATGCAATCTGATATGCAGAGCATCTCAGAATATATGGGAGTAAAATGGTTATCACACCCCTACAATACCAGTCTGACAGGTAGTTAATCCAAGCTAAACAGTCTCAACAAATATTTAATACAATCATTTCACCGTAATAAACTAGCCACGGCATTCATTATGTTACTAATTGAAAGAGTGGAAACTTTTTAATGACCAAAAATACACTAAATATGTTAAAATTATGGTACACTCACGATGGTGGAAGATCAGCATCTGAAATGGTCTCGCTGAGCATGCGTTCATGTTCTTGGATGCTTTGCTTCAGTTCACGTGTAAATGTTTCCTGCTGCTTCAGCTTTGCAATACTAGGATAATGAGCTCTTGCCACAAAAAGTTGATCTTTTAGCCTCTTCACAATACCGTCTTCCATCACTTCTTTATGTTCAACCGACCAGAGGCAGTAGCTTCCAAATTCAAGTTGACAGGACTTGGGATCCCCATCTCGAGCAACTTCTTGTCGATGGTCCTCTTTCACTTCGTTGATATTGTCCTGTGGTAAACCAAATTCAGTGTTTTCTGATAGAATAGTAAAACGGCTCTAAATGGTCTACTAATAAATAATAAATGCTCAGTCTTTCTTGTATGCAAAGATGCTCCCCGAATACCTATTTTGCAAAAATTCCTTCCAAAAAAGAATTGGTGTTCTATCTGAAAACTCATCTAAGGACTTGCTTCTACATCTTCTGAGAACCTTTTTATGGTCCTAAATCTTCCCCTTCTTATTTTGTGTGGCTATGTTTGTGAAAACATCTAAAAAAGGATGTGAAAAATTTGGGATAAGTCCATCTTTTGGAAGAGTACGTATGAAATTTATCAGAACCTTTTGCATCACTGGATAAATCACAAAAATTAGGCAAAAAGAAGATGTAACATCATGGATTGCTTTTCCAGAGGAAAAATAGTTCTACATTGCAATGAAAAAACATTGTTGAACACGGAGCCATAATCAACTGATTGGAAGAACTCATGCTAGCAAACATACAGCAAGCACTATTAGAGGCACAAATCTTTCCAAAAGGACAAGACAGCAATATGGTCAGAAACAATTGTATATTTAGCCTAAATGACTACAAAATTAGGAGATTATTATTGATGTCACATTGCCAGACAACTATGTTTTTCCAACTTCATTTTATGTTCACCTTTATCTGTCTGAAACCCCATGTTGACTAAAGATGCCGAACATACAGCGTAACAACATTTGTCCAAACATCTTAGGACTACTAAAAAGCTGATCAGCCGTATGCAGTAACCCCTCTTGGTCATGTCCCTCTGGTTCAAAGTTGAAATGTTGACAGTTCAAAATCCTCAATTATACAGTCCAAGAAGAAAATTATACTTACTGTTGAACTCTGGGACAAGTCCTTCAATTGAAATTCCTTTCCGGTATGAGTGCCTGTACCAGAATTTTACACAATTCAGAGACATAGTTCTAAATTCCTACGACCCATATGCTAGTTCATAGTTTTCCAAGTTAATAGTAGGACGATGCAAAATATGGTTTGCCATTGCTTACCCATTAATTTGACAGTGTCATTTTTTAGCTCGATAGAAGAGAAAACACCCTTGAGTTTTGCTTTGGATTTGACAGCAATATTCTCTGATCGACTAGCTTTCTCGCCCAATATCCCATTAACACCAGTAATTATCTTTTTGGAAACATCCTGGTTATCATCAGAGAATATTCAAATAGTCTAAAGTAAAGAATTTGACATTTTAGTGCAGCCAGCTATAAAAGATTCTTACAAAAACTAACAAAGGTTAATACTCTAGTCATTCATCAAACTAGTCGTGTACCCTTGTGCATTTTAGACAGCTAAGAATCAACCTCAACACCACCAACTGGTAAGAAGCTAAATTTCTTGATTGTTGATGCCGAACTTAAGGAACCCCATAGGCTATATAAGTTAATGAAGGTACTCATTAACGGCAACACATTACATGGACTACTTGACTCCAGAACCAACCTCTCTGAAGTGCAGGATCCCAGCTCATATACAGCGCCAACCTGGACTATCCTTGGGATGTAGTGCGGTTGGAGCTACAGTAAGCACTAAGCACTCTTCCTTAAGGCCTTGCTTTGCCATTTACTTTAAGCATGGATAAAGTATAGGGAAGGCTAAAGAATAGGAGAGGAAAGAGGACCCATTTCTAGGTACATGAAATTCTACTAGGCAAAAAAGAACATATTCACGACATCAAACAACATTTTTTGATGGAGGCAGTGCCACAACACAACCCCCACTTGGTAAGATGCCACCTCCAATTGTACTCTTCAAAACTAATAAACAAGGCTGTAAAGTGCTACCGACCTTACCAATGGCAGGACCAAACTTCGTGACAAGCTCATCAACCAGCAAATCCTCCCCCTGCCAACAAGCACCGATCCATGATGTCAGCATCCCATATACACACCGCAGGAGCAGAGAGAGAGAGAGAGTACAATTCGAAGTATGTTGCTCCATATCTTAAAGAAACAATCTTTTGAACTACCAGAAAAAAAAAATCGCCTAAAATGGGCGATATATTGTCAAGTTTCGTGCTTGCTACATAGCATAATTCTACTAACATTATGCACACTGTCGTGCAAGTTTTCCCAACATACCAGAGGAATTATGAACTATAGCCTTAGACATTATATGAAGAAATAGCATAAGGAAGAGAAATATGTCACCTTCAACAGCCTCTGTCCCCTTCCTCCATCGAGATGCTTACGCGCTCCAAATTCCAACTCCTAAACACACAAGCACAAAAACACAAAATCACAAGACCAAAAAAAAAGAAATTCTAAGAAGAATGCGCAACAAGTTTGAATCTATTTATTTATTTAAAAAAGAAAAGAAAAATGGGGTGTCCTCACCGTGCTGATGACCACCGCACCGCGCTCCTCGGATCCATACCCTGCACCCACAAAACAGCAGGAAATCAGCGCAAATCTAGTTGCCAGCACGGATCCGGGACCTACGGGGGGGAGCGGGGCCCACCGGTGCGGTGGAGGGTGAGGAGGTAAGCGAGGGGCAGCAGGGCTGAGCAGAGCACCAGCGCCGGCACCATTGCCGCCAGCCCACTGCACCGCCGCTTCGTCGCCGGCGAGGCCAACGGCGAGGAGTGGTGGTGGCCCTTCATATAGTAGTAGTACGACGTGAGCGCCGCGCGCTTCTTCCTCTAGCGTGGTTTACTTGCTGTGCATCAAAATTAGCAGAGAGGAAAAGGCTTTGAATTGTGTGTGTGTTCAGTGTTAACTAACTTGAGAGTAGTGGAGTGGGGTAGAGTTGGGAGAGGAGCCTCCTCTCTCGTGTCTCGCTGTCTGTTATATTAAATCTCTTTTTTTTTTCTTTTTTTTTTCAGAGAAGTGTGGAATGTCGGGGGCCGTTGGGGAATTTTTATGGAATGTACCTTGGATTATTGCGAAATAGCGAAGCTATTTGTACATGAGCAATATTGCACATAATATATAAAAAAAACTCTTTATAAATTTTTTACAAAATCTAACTCTATGGTGCAAAGCAAACATAAGCGGCTGCAAATTAAGAGTGTGCTTGATCACGGGTATTTATGCAAATTAATAAAAATTTGGGCATACATCTTTTACATTAAATTTTTTATAAAAAAAATATGACAGTTTAAAATAAAAAAATTGTGATAATTTAGAAAAAAAATACAACAACATAAACCAAGAAAATGCGATAAATATAAAAAATGCAACAACATAAAATAAAAAAATATGACACTTCAAAAAAATAAAAATAACTTTAAAAAGTACAACTTAATAAATGTGATATCTTAAAATCTATTAGATCAAGTTGTGACCATTGTATCAATTTTTATTGGTTGATATCAAAAATAAAAATTGATAATATATAATTTTTTTCCATAACCATTCAGTAGAAATTTTGTAGGTGGAGTTTTTTGGTTTGTAGTACTGGAGTAGACAGGGATATGCTCTCATATTGGTTGTGTTCGGTGTGGTGATGAAAAATTATTGTATATAAGAGTACTTACATAAAGCACGTTGCGAGAAAGAAGTTGCAAGTAAAACAGGTTTGGTGTTTGTTAAGTCATTATCATCCATGAAAGTATGATATGTGGTGAGAGAAATTAAAACTCATTCTAACTACTAAAAGATGGATAACTATACTATGCTCGCTAAGCACAGCTTACAGTGTTGGATGATTTTGCGTTGTACATTTACTTGGCTAAGTAAAGATGTTTTCAAAAAATGGAATTAATTGATGATGGATATGCGTAATGGAGAGAATTAAGAAAAAAATGCAGCTTGAGCAGTCCTATATACTCTGATTTGAATTGTCCTAGTGCTGGACTTCTGGCCTCGTTAGAATACTTAATTTCTATGGCACGCTAAGCAACTTTTAAATTTATTTACTTTGTCAATTTAATTGTTCCATTTCCTTACTTCCTTAGGAAGAGTTATCTGGTCCTAAAATTAGAGATTGGTTGGTGCTCTTTTGCTAGCTAGCCGTCCTCCTTCCTAGCTAGTTCAAACGGAAAGCGATGGAAGGAAAGTAGGGAATGGAAGTGTAGTGATGTGCAAGCTTCACATATGGAGTTTGTAGTACAAAGTGTATGATTCTTCGTGCTTTCTTTTTTTTTTTAAGTAGAAAACTGTTTTATAAGTAGTAATATCAATTATATTGGTAATATGTATAACTTATCTCAACATATAGATCTCAACTAAATATTATTAAAAAAAATAGATGAGATAATCGTGCTGATGTATATGTGGAAGTAATTGTTTGCTTCATCTTGCTTTCTTTTTTCCACTTGCCCTTTTCTTTTCTTCTCTTTTTTGAGTGGGAACACAAAGCCAAGGTAAAGAAAGATCATGCTCTCTCTCTCTCTCTTTTTTTTAAAAAAGAGAGATTAAAGATTGCCTCTTCTTTCCGGCTTTTCAGATGAGCGAAATAGCAATTAAATATTCAAAACATATTCTAGTGTGACTTGTAAAATTGCTCCGTCATTGTTTAGTTTTGCATTTGTAAAGAGAAAAACGGGGGTGGTTTATTCAATTATCATTTCCCTATTTCCCTTTTGTCAGTCATCTTGCCTGCAACATAACTTAAAAAAAAGAAGATTTGCACAATATTGTTAAAAGGCTTTTTTTAAAAAATAATTTTACCAGCTGAATCACTGATCTTGCAACAAGTGCGTAGTGTCACATAGTGGTTAGGTTAGATCTCTGTACGTGTACCCAGCCATTCCAGCACCCGGCCCATATTAATAGATATATATTAGCTTTCTACTGTCAGTGATTAGATCTTTGTACATGTATATTAATAAGAGTAGTGAGTGTAATCCATGGTGTGTTATTAATAAGAGTAATCAGTGGAAACATTTACAGTGCAATGTCAAATGCGGCTAGCATTTCTCACATACCGTAGATCCATTTGATTATCGTAAAATCAACGGCCTAGAGAGTGTTGAACATTGCTGCAATCGGATGGTGAGGAGCCCACATGTAGTCATCAGCTCGTGGGTTGCATCGCAGCCAGCAGCATTGTTGTGTCATAGTCGGACCCTCCGTCCATGTGCTAGCTGTAGTACGGGTTTTATTTTCCTCATTTGTCATCATATATACATACAAACAAGAGCCATCTAGGAACCGATTAGTTGTTTTTTTCCTTAAAATACCCGCGCACAATCTATGCCGTACATTTAAAAACTAAATTTAATTTTTATCTTCTATTCTTCTCCATACTTCTTTTTTCTCCTTCTCATCCCTCGCCACTACCAACCATTGCCGCCTTGTCCTCTCTTCTCCCCCACCAGCCACTGATTGACAATACTTTTGCCGTTTCACTACATCATCACCACAACCCACTCTTCTATCATCCCCTCCCCCGCCGCGCGGCCACCACCGTCCATCGCTAGCACCCGCAATCAGTAACACCTCCACTACCTCACCACTGCGCCGATATTAAGGAAGGGGTTAGATAACTCTAGAAGATTAGACTACTCGTGAGTATTTCAATTTTCATATGCTTTCTAATTCTACAGATCATTTTCACACCAGAGAGATCTAGACAGTATCCGCAAAACACTTCACCAAACTTGAGCTCATCCATATCAGGGAAGGATTCGACTTTACCCTTGGTTTATGGCCAGTGGAGCCTTACATTCCAGAATAAACGCATTGGTCGGTGGTGCTATCAAAAATCTCTATATTCTATACTGCCATCTCTTGTCATTGCATAATTTGTGAGCGAGCTTTGATATCATTATATGGTTTGTTTGGTGGCAGTGCAGGGTCCTACACAATTTTGTTTTTGGTTTGGGCCAAATTGAATCACTCATATTTGTGCTTCACAGTCCGCACACGTGGACCTTAATAGATTATTAGCTTTCTCCTGTCAGTCATCAGATCTTGTACAGCAGACTACTAGTATTCAATCGAGGCAATTGTTTGGCATGCTTGGGAGTAAAGAATGTGAGAAGTTGAGAGGTGAATGATATAAACAATCTTGATCTGCCCTTTCAAAATGAGCTCTATTGTGGTAGATTGTAATGCAAAAAATTACTACCATCAGAATGCTGGCCATTTGGTGGTCACACACAATCGCATAAAAATAAAGATGGGTCATGTGGGACAATTTGAGCCAGCCAACAATACATCACCTCAACACTCTTCTGTTTCTTTCTTTCTCCTTTTATCCTCTACTTATGAACCTTTCAGTACTTCCAACAAAACTGTTTGTCCCAGATGGGTAGAAGCAGCTATTACATTCTGTCAATTGGCTCTACAAAATAGCTACGGGATCTCTGTTGTAAAACTTTACTTCAATTCTTTATGCTTCCATCGTGCAGTTCTCTCCCCCCCCCCCCCCACCTCCCCCCCCCCCCTCATGTTGTCCCAACTTTTGAGTAAAAAGTAATTGACTACGAGGTGATTTGCTATGTTAACCTCACACCTCACATGTTGACATAGCAGAAAATATTTGTAAGCTTTTGAACAAAACTACAAGTTCAGTGACGTCAACTTCTGAAGGCTAGCCTGAAACTTATGCAGCAGTTTACAATTACAGTGATAACTTATCAAAAGATAAAGAAAAATCCCGAGGTTATATCATATGAATCAGAATGGTAACTTCACCGTTTCATCCGTGTTACTAAGGAAGAGGTTATTGCCATAAGAAATGCGAGATTGGATGCGACATGCATTCTAAAGATTCTGGCCATAAAAATGCTGTAACTTTCCCTAGCGAGCAAAGCAAAAGGCAGCACTGGAAGGATATAAGAAGAGACGCGATGCGCACAAACTGGAGGAGCAAGCACTTTTGAAAGAAGGAAATTCACAAGCAGGTTCGGTAGGGAGAGTTAACTTTAGTTTTGCCATCATGCGATCTGCGTACCAAAAGAGCGGCCAATACAGTTTTCTTGAACCTGCAACAAAAGCTGTCAAAAAAAGTGATGACAAATTTGCTGACAAGTAGAGTTCCATCATCATTGATTTGGGGTTCAAAGCCAAACTACATGTTGATTCGAGAGCCTTCCTCAAGACAAAAGCATTCAACCGCATCCTTAACTATTGTTGGGCCCACTGCATCATAGAGAGAGAGAGAGAGAGAGCCAAAGCATCATGAAAGTAAGATATAGTCACAGCCTTAGCTTATCTCTTGTCATAATCAGAGAATCCAAAAAAAAATCACACTCACGAGTTATTTAACACATCAATTTTTTTTGTGAGGAATTACATCAAATTTTCCTTTGCTTAATTTTTTTTGTTAACACTTGACATGATAAATTTGATTAACCATGTAGGTTCGATGAGAGTGTGTATTGTTGCGAATAATAAACATAACACACAAACTGAAATTGAACAAAATTTACAGATCAGATAACTGCGAGATACAGTGAGATACCTACATAACATGTGACCAAAAACAAACTGCAAAAAGAAAATTCACCATTTAAACTATATTCTTTTTGTATGGACACAAGAATTTCAGTTTTGTCAAGAAGACAAGTACAAAACACCCTTGTAGCATGTCCAGCCAATGAGAAGAGTAACTTTAAATGACTGAAGAAGAGAAATGTTTCGGGCCAAGCAAGAGAACAGCAATTTAGCGCCAAATTTTGAAGGCTTCAGGAACAAACAAGATATGCCAACTGATCATGGCAACTTTTTTCGAACTAGAACATTCTATGGTTCGCATCAACTACTAAAACAAAACCTGTACTGAGGACATGGGGAATGCTAAACTTCAATGGATTAGGTTCTGTTCTGATTCTGATCTCATCAATGGTTATGAATCTGCGAGGATAACAAAGGAACGAGATAAAAATGTTAGAATGACAACTCTAACAAACAAAAACACAAATTAAAGTTCAAGAATTGTTACCATTTCTTCTTTTCTTTGACTAACTTGTGCCATCCAGATCCTCAGTTGAAGGGAAATAGTGAACTGCCAGATTTTTGGGTCTCCCCTTCTCATTTTGTTTGCTGCTGTCAACTGAGAACAAAATCATACTGTTAACAGTTGTGGCCCAGTAATAACTGAAGTGATCTCTAGTAACTGCATGTTCTGCCTAAGAAAGCTTACCTGATGTCCTCCTAAGACAACTAAATTACCACAGTTCAAAAACAGAAACAAGAATTTCAGTCAATCTTTTGTCCCTGAGCGAAGTATTACAAAATTTATATTACTCTGGTCACTAAATGGCAATCACTCCTCTCATCATTAGGAATATTTCCTCCACAGCACACAAGCCGAGTGTAAAGTTTATATTCCTCACATATGTAACACTGGATTTCTAAAAACATGTCATTTTCACCAGTCAGAAATATTTGCCCCAGTATTATTGAGAAAGAAAAAAAAGCCATATGCCTTACCATCCTTTTCTCTTTTCTCAGCCCTTCTTTATTTCCGACCTTTCTTCAGATCATCTTTCAAGGACTTGTACAAATCTTTGTCCTTATCAAGCAACTCGTTCTTTTCTTCTATTAGCCAAGCAGTTCGTACGCATCTTCCACTTTCCGTACAATAGATTTACTTGGAGATTTAGGATCATATGCTTCACGTTCATAGAAGAACTAAGGAATCAATAAAATCAAAGACGATTTAAAGAAGTTGCATAGTCATATGAAACTCTGTAAAAAGAATCTGATGCTGCATTAGAAGTTACTGAAGACCCATCAACTTCGACATATAAAAACAAACAACTACTCAATGGACAAATGTAGGGTTTCTACCTTGATAAACCTATCTAGCATATTATTTCTGTAGTAAATACCGAGCATAAGATTGCAGAAACACCAAGGAACTGAATGCAGGTCATGGGCCACTTTCTTCTCCCAGATTCTATGAGCTTCCTCCGCTCTATTATCCTTCTCTAGCGCAAGCACAAATTGCTCATATGTTTTCACTGCTGCTCCTTGCCCTTTGCTCAACATCCATTTTATAACCTAAGTATGAAGTTGGCTGAAAACATAAATCCTATTCCAAACCAGCAGTTTATACTGTATAAGATACTTGGACAATTCTATGCGACTGCTCCTCCTTTCCGAGAGCAAGAAGAGCTTGCTTTGTTGAGGCCAAAGGAAAATCCTGTTCAAAGGCAACCCAGGCATCAAGGGATTCATAAACAACTTCTTTTGAATCTTCGAGGTCAAGAAGCTGCAATTTATAGATTGCAGTAGTTAGTCAATTTGTTGCAATGAACAACAATAGTTAATTGCCTGAAATAAGCAAGAACTTTGCTTGAGAAATCTGAAGAGGCACCATTGACGTGATTTCATCTGTATTTGTCTTTTACATAGAATGAAAAGTAGGATTTGTGACTCAGGTAAATACCATGATAGAGCAAAATGTCATTTTAATCTTGATATATAAGCACGTTGTTACTGCATTCAATGAGTCATTTCATTATTGAAACCATGAGAGTTACTTGCACACCACCTACCTTCCTAGGCAAACAGTTCAGATAGTGCACTATATACTGAATAAGTTGCTAGTTGATTACCATTGAAACTAGTCTCAAACTGTTGGATATTATTGTATAATGGGCCATAATGGGCCTAATTATTGTTAAGCCTAATAAGAGAGATATGACTAACTCAAACCATAATCTAATCCAAAAAAACCTTAAATTCAATTTGGTATCAAGCCATCAACGCTGACCACCGCTTCCGGCTGTCGACCGCCGCCTGCCGCCGTCTCCCGCCGCACCCGAGCCCGTCGTCCACACCCACACCCGAGCTCACCGTCCTCCACATCTGGCCGTCGCTTGCTGCATGCACCGGCCAGGTGCGGTACTGCGAGCCGCCGGGCAGCAGCGGAGCCGCATCCGCCAGCCAGGCCACCACGACTTTCAGCCGGCCTGAGGATGACGCATCTGGTTTGCCGAATAATCTCCAAGAAGATCATGTTATGGTGTGAAGTGGTTCGCAAGGAAGAGAAGATTAGCGCATGAGCTAAGGTTTTTTGTCGATCTGTGGAGATGACAACAAAAAAACTAGTCATGGAGGAGTTTATGGTAAAGATAAAAATGATGCCGATGAGGTCAAATGAGATCTCTAACATGGTGTTATGTTCGCAAATGGTGAAAATAGAGTTTATAGCAAATGATATGAAGTTAGAAGAAACTAAAAACTATCTGAATTGGTTTATGAGGGTGATTATAATTCTATAGATCAAAAGACTCATTGATTGTATACAAGAGGCACATGTCGAGCCCTGAAAGACAACCCGAAGTGGCAAAGTTGGAAGACTACTGATTCTCTGATGAAGGTGTGGTTATTGAATTCGATAACTCTTTTTATTGCTGGGATGGTGGAGACTATTCCCACCGTAGCTAGTATGTGAATTGTGTTAGCAAAGTTGTATTTTGGATCCGACGATGCCATGATGATGGTTGACGTACATGCGAAACTTCAAGGTTTGACTAGGGGAAGCGTATTGTATCTTAGTACTATAATGAAGTCCAATGATTGTGGACGAATTTGGATCACTATGATCCTTTAAAAATTCCTCGTGTTTAACATATGGCTATAGTTAAAAAGTGGATAGATGGCAAGAGAATGCTTGATTTTCTATATAGCTTGAATGCTGAATTTGATCCTAGGAGAGCTGCCGTCTGTCACTAGCCAATGCTTCCCATCATGGAGGAGGCCTTTGCTACTATGGTGATGGAAGAGACCCGGTTACGGGTGACGACGTTGGGTACCACCCCCCTAGCTCGATCTGCATTAGTTGTTGCAAATAACTGTGAGTACTTTACTTGCGGAAAGATTGGGCACATTAGTTGGAATAATCCGCAATCACGCGATTCTGGATGTGGCAGGGGTGGTAGTGGATGTGCCGTGGTGAGGGACATAGTGGTGGCAGAGGACAGGGTAGCCTTAAAGCCAATCTTGCAGTGTCTGATGAGGGATTGACTGCACATGGAGGAGAGAGACTTTTTGAACCAGAAGAGCTACAATAGTTCAAATTGCGGATCAAGAATTCCACCAATAAGCCTAAGATCACCCAAGAGGTCCCTCTGATCACCACACTTGGTAATTTTGCCACTTATGCTCATGCGGGCACAGGTATTGAGGCACATGTTTTTGCATTTAAACAAACTTCTCCTTTAGATTGGATAGTTGATTCAGGTGCATCTTGCTATGTCACTGGTGCTTTTAATGAGTTTGCATCATATTCTCATATTCATACAAACCACTGATGGGACTATCCAACCCATCACGGGAATTGGCACATGCCAGTGTACTCTCATCATTACACTTTCCTTTGTTTTGCATATCTTGTCCTTCCCAGTCAATCTTCTATCTATTAGAGCTTTGGTCAATCAGATTGATTGTGAATGTTTATATTGACCGAGATGTTTGATGTATTTAGGAGAAACAAATTAGGAGGGTCTTAGGGACTAGTACTAGATGTGATAAGGCTGTGGTACTTGGATCGAGAGACTGTGGATGCTGTGAGTGCTACCTTGATTGCTATGGATGGAATAGAGGCTGAGGTGATGCTCCATCATTATCGTTTGGGTTATCTGTCATTTGACCGTCTGCGGCAGTTGTACTCGAATATTATGAGTCAAGTGCCCATGAATAAACTTGTGTATGATACTTGTAAGTTGGGAAAGCATACACTGTCATCTTAGGTAGTATTGGGCTTCATAGTATTGAACCGTTTGTATTTGTTCACTTAAATGTTTGGACCTCTCCAATTATTTCTATTCAGGATTTTAAGTATTTTGTCATTTTTATTGACTGTTATTCCCGTATGACTTGGCTCTATATGATGAAGAATAAGAGTGAGGTTCTTCGTTGTTTTCAAGATTTGTGTGCTCTTGTACAAAAAAAATTCAATACTCGTGTTCGCATTGTTAGAACTGATAATGGCAGTGAGTATGTGAATAAGGAGTTTGCTGTTTTGCTTTCAGTATAGAGGATCTTACATTAGACGACCGGTCCAAATACATCGACACAGAATGGTGTGGTTGAGCGGAAGAATATGCATCTTTTGGAGACTGCCCGTTCCCTCATTTATGGTATGAATCTGCCCAAATCCTTGTGGAGTAAGGCGGTTATGACAATGGCTTACTTGATCAATCGAATGCCCTCCAGAGTGTTAGGCATGGCGATTCCCTGTGAGGTGCTCATAGGGAATAATACATTTGTTGTCCCTCCGAATGTGTTCTACTATGATTGTTTTGTTCAGGATCATCGACCCTCTATGGGCAAGTTGGACCCTCAGGTTTTGAAGTGTATATTTATGGGGTATTCCTCTGGTCAAAGGGCTACATGTGTTGGAATCCTTAGACCAAAGTGCTATTTGTGAGTATGGATGTTATTTTGCAGGAGTTTGAACCTTTTTATGGTGCGAAACTTGAATTGCAGTCTTTGTTTAATGATGTCTCTCTTAGCACGCCTTGTGTTGGTCGTGAAGGGGAGAATGACAAAGCGAGTGCTAGCAATGTTGGTGAAGGTAGCGAGGTAATTTTGGGTATCATACCTTGTCCTGTTATGGATGAGAGGGTGCGTAATGGTAGAGAGTATCTGGAGCACCTAGAGGTTTGAAGACATACGTGAGAAAGCGTTTTCATGGTACTGGAGTTCAGGGGAGTAGCAACATGCGCAACAACAGTCTCAACTCCCTGTGATTGAGATGGATGACCAGTCCCCCACACCATCCACAGTCCCTAAGCCCTCTTCATCTGCCTCACCTTCTAACCCGTCTTCTTCCAAAACGAGTGGTAATGTATCTCTTGATCTCTCTATTGTTCATCGTAGAGTCTTAAGCTAATGTCAGTAAGCCTCTGGCTAGGTATAACTTTGAGAGTGATCTCTTCCATATTGTCTTATATTCTTCTTTGTCTCCTACATGCAAGTCTTTCATTGCATCATTATAGTTTGTGCCCATATCCAAAGATTAGAACATGGCAATGGAAGATCCTTTGTGACTTGGTGCTATGCAGAAGGAGCTTCAGGCATTGAAAAAAATAGAACTTGGGAACTGGTCTCTCTTCCAGCGAGGAAGAAAGCTATTGGATACAAATGCAGAGGGAAAAATTGAGAAGTACAAGGTAAAATTAGTGGAAAAAGGATATAGTTAGACGTACGAGATTGATTATGATGAGACATTTGCATCAATAGTAAAAATGAGTACAATGAGGATTTTAATCTCGTGTGTGGTGAATTTTGATTGACCTCTACATCAACTTGATGTGAAGAATGCCTTCTTGATGGTGACTTACATGAAATGGTATATATGGATGTTCCACTGGGCTTTGCTAACAGTGAAAAGGTGTGCCGGTTGAAGAAATCCCTGTATAAATTGAAACAATCTCTAAGAGTCTGGTTTAATAGATTCAGACGTGTTGTATGTTCTATGAGTTACAAGCAGTGTAGTGAGGATCACACTGCCCTTTTCAAGCATTCTGGAACACTTATCATAATACTAGTGTGTATGTTGATGATATTATCATCACAGGGGATGATACTGAGGAGATTGTTTGTCTAAAGAACAAGCTAGCTAAAGCATTTGAAGTCAAGGATTTGGGTCATCTCAAATATTTTCTCAGTATCGCGATTACACAGTCTAACAAGAGTATAGTTCTCTCACAAAGAAAATATGCTCTAGACTTGCTGAATGAAATTAGAATGTTGAGATGTCGTGTTGCTTCTACCCCAATTAGGCAAAACCATACATTGAGTGCTCAAGCTGGAGAACCAGCTAACAAGGAGAGTTATTAGAATCTTGTGGGCCGCCTTATCTATCTATGTTATATAAGACATGATATTGCTTATGCGGTGAGTGTGGTCAGTAGATATATGCATGACCCGAGAGAGAAACACATGGAAGCGGCATACATAATTTGAGGTATCTGAAGAGAAGTCTAGGGAAGGGCCTCTAATTCAGAAGGAATAGGAACCTGGATGTGATAGACTATTGTAATACTGACTGGGCAAGTTATTTGGATGACAAAAGGTCAACATCGGTGAATTGTGTCTTCGTTGGAGGCAATCTTGTGTCATGGCAAAGTAAGAAACAAGTTGTGGTTTATCGATCTATAGCGAAGGCAAAGTATAGGGTTATGTCTACTAGCTTATGTGAGATGCTCTAGTTGTGAGGTTTGTTGTTGGAGTTATGACTATTTAAAAGAGGTCCTTTGACATTATGGTGTGGCGATAAATCATTGATTAACATTGCTAATAATCCAGTACAACATAACCGCACCAAGCACATGGAGATTGATCGTTTCTTCATCAAGGAGCACCTCGATGAAAGGAGTTTGAAACTAAAACATGTGTCTTCTAGTGAGCAACTCGCTGATTGTTTAACAAAAGGACTTAGTCTTATGGAGTGCACGTCGACCTATAAGAAATTGGAGATGATTGATATCTATCGTCAAACTTGAGGATGAATGTTGGATATTATTTTATAATGAGCTGTAATGGGCCTTATTATTGTTAAGCCTCATAAGAGAGATATGGCTACTCAAGCCATAATCTAATCCAAAAAAAACCCTAAATTCAACTTATTCTACATCTGTCATCATCTATGAAATATGAATCCTATTTATATTGTAGTTGCAAGAAAAACTGTATACAAAAAGTAATATATAGTTAATATCTGGTAAATTACATAAACTGAAATTGCAGACCATACTAGAATAATTTTTCAGTACCTTTTCGTTGTCAAATATGATGCGTTATTTTATGTAGTAAATAGGTGGTTAGCGCCCTCCTGCTAGGGACTAAAGATAATTTAGTTGATATAATTGAAAAAAATTAAATAAATGGATAGCATCAAAACCATATGTACGTACAGTGTTGATAAGAAATTTCCTTTTTTCCACTGATGACAGATTCTTTCCAATAGGCCCTTGTTTCAACTCCCTTGTGCTCTTTTGTATGTGACAATTTCATTCTAATGGTGTCTCTGATATTACTACAGTAATACTTACCTTCACCTGTATCATCTATATATGTACTCCATCCCAAATGGCGATCTAGGGGAAAGAATCATATTGTCTTGCCATTACTGAAGCAGAAATAATCAGAAACCATCTTATCTTATGTAGTTGCATTATCCCATGAAATCAATTTCTTTGTTAATATCTTGCTGAAACCATGCCTCTAGCATCATTAGTTTTGTCTTGTGTGTTATTGTGCTTGTTTCACGGAAGATGGTTACCCTTTACTCTCTGTTTATGTCGTAGTCCATCAGGTGAAAAGTTTGTTACTTGCTACTCTACGCTGCTTCACATGAGGGGAGATTATTACATGCCAAAGATATCTGGATTTAATCCTTGCTGATTTGACTATCCCAATCTGATTCCCGATGTCATTGTCAATTTTTTATCATGCCCAGCGAATCCCCGAGTTCACATGTTTTGACCTTTGGAAGAAGCATGCAAATTGTCTAGAGGTTTGGATTCTTCCTGATCTTGAACAATCTGACACATAAGGGTTTGTCAATTGACATAAAGATTGAGTGTGTGCATTGGTAAGAACTAATAATGCTGTTCTTTATGTTTCTTAATAGGATGCTGTTTGTGTTGTTGTCAAGTTATCACTTACATTAGCAGCAGCTGTTGTGGTAAGCTTCTCCATTTCCTTTTATGTCAGTACGTAAGCAATGTTTTTCCATTACTTTTTGAAGGATGTTAATTTCCCCCATCAACAATAATATCATTGAGCGTTTTCGCTAAAAAGCAGCGTTTTGTTAACTGTTACTTTGGCTTAAATTGATAGTGCAAGAGTTATTTTGCATTTTAGTATGACATCCAATGGAAGAGGCTGCTTTGCTTGAGAGATTATTTGGGACAACATGGCATCCATGCTGCCGAGACGTCGTGGTCGTCGCCGTACCAGAGGTTGTCGAGTTATTGCTACATTTCTATGGACAACATGGCATCCATCCAGAGGTTTGTCTACTGTGGATAAGGAGAATGCTGTGGTAAGCTTCCGCCTCACCTCTTTGTCTAAGTTATTGCTTGACCAGTACAGGCGTGATCAGTAAGTAGGCTAGCAATCTAGCATACAAAAACTACATTTCTATGCTCAACAGTTTGATATTCTTAGTTGGAACCACCCTATGTCACTGCTTAAGTGTTCTCTTTCATGTTCCGGGCAAAAAAAAATAACGAGGTACTTCTCAACTCTTGATGAGATATCTCTGCATTATCTTATGTTGATCGTTAAAGAAGCAATTATACAAGACTTCTGTTCCATGAATTTGCCACTTGATACCAATAATGATAAAAATTCCTGTTAGCCTGCTATGACAGATTTTGGTTGTGTTTCTGAATGCTAATTTTGCGTACTCTTTTTTTTTTTTGTTTTTTGTTTTTGCATTTTCACCTTGGTTTCATAACATTTAGATAAAGCCAAGCAAAGAACTTGAGTTGATTTCACCATCACATGTTATTGACACTTCTTTTGGACAAATACGTCTGAAGCTTCTGTCATTACACAAACATCAATGTTAGTTATGTCTCAAAATCTAAATCTAATATATTTTGAAATTTTTATATATTTTGTTTGAAAAGATGTATTCCAACTAAAAGAAAATGTCCTACAACAACTTGATTTCACTTTAAGACTATAAATAAATAATTGATGGGAGGTTTTTTAGACGAGTCACTTTTTCATATTTCTATTTTGTATTTTGAAAATGAGAGATCTCTTATACTCTTATGTTTTATAGTGATTTTGTTGTTCATCGTTGAGTTTTTTTCTTCTCTTCTTAAGGATTTTTTTTCTGTTAAATCTTTGTATTGCTTCGGACTTTTCCAAACAATCAATAATTTAAATTGAGTTAGCTAGAAGTAAGAACAGACGCCATAACAGGTCAATCACACCTAACACACAGGAAAAACTTGTCGAAACTAGCTGATTAGTCTGATGAATTTATTAGTTTGTCGAAACTTCAACAGAATTGATGAATTTAGTTGTCCAAAATTGGTTTGATGTAGGACCACACAACAAATCTTACTCAACTCTAATTTCCAAAATATATGCTATTCTGAATTTTGGTACACAATATAATATGAGAAGGACCTTGAAGCAATGCCAAGCAAATAAGCAATTGTGCAACATCCAAATACAGCTATACTCTTTACTTCATTGGTTAACATGCCAATAAAAAGGGAGGCCATTTCTTGCTCCAGGATTATGCTTCATTCCAGCAAGATCCAAATGCCAGATCCTTATCTTAATGTTTTCAATTGTTTGCAATGTGATGCAGGGGTATTCGTGTGTGTGAGTGTGTGTGTGTGTGTGTGTGTGTGTGTGTGTGTGTGTGTGTAGTTTATAATGTAATAATGGTTCAAGTATTGCTGCATCATGAGGTGTGCGGAGGAAGCAAAACCATTGCATCTGAGGAAAGAAGCAGCAACACAAAGTAAAAGTTCAGTGCAATGACATGAATCCCCATCCCATCATATGCAATGGTGCGTGTGTTCCCCCTTTTCCCATCAAGTTCCCCTTGACAAGTACATCACTTTACTGCACTTGCTAGATTCTCCTCCCCCCCCGTTCCTTTCAAGTTTCAAACAAGATATAATCAAGCAAAATCCCACCACAAATTCAGATCCTACAACCACAAATATCCCTTCAAGAACTGATTGGTAAAGCATCTGAACCCACCTGAGCTGAGTCATACCAGCTTCAAGTATCACCAGCTTTAATGAAGTATAAATTAAAACAAAAAAAAATAAGGGAGAGAATATATATAATGACTGATTGACAATAACTTTTTCCATTTCTTTTGTCTGGTTCAGCAAGGGTGAAAAGGAAAAGGAGAAGAGCAAAAAAGAAACAGATGAGGGAGGGAGGGGAGTGCATAGCATAGATGACTAGTGAGTGCATGGGCAAAAGGACAGAGTAACAAGGGTGTGGGTGATTCCACTTTGATTCTCTGCACCCGTGAGTGCCCTGGTCCCAACACTGCTGCTGTGCTGCCACTCTCTCCTCATCACCTTTCCTTCTGTGACTGCAGTCTGCATTTGTCTACTCCTCTCTCTACCCCTCTCTACTTCCCTCTCTACTTGTTTTGTTTTGATGTCTGTATGCAACCATGTTGATTCACAATGACTGGCTACCAGGTTTAATAACTAGTACAGTCTACTGTATGCTTGTATTATACTAAGATTACTACTACTAAAAGGGACAAGGTTGTTTTTTGTTGTTGACACTACTGGTAGGAGATGGGACCATCTAAAAGACTACCACTATACTATCTTATATTTAGGGTAATATAAAGGACTGGAGCTAAAATAACCTAGACTTTTTTCTTTCTTGTTGTTGACATGTTGCTGTTCCTCTCAGATACACCTATTTGTTGAAAACTTTCCTTTTCTCCAGTTTGATGGGTCCATGAATCCCTGCACACAACACACATAAAAAACCAGTAAAAGGCTCGTCAGGTGGTTGGCAGGAGGTAAATTTTATATGTACCAATGTATCATAATTGAGTGATTATATTGTTACAGCACTCTCTAAAAGACAAGGCCGATGCTACTTACTCTCAGGTAAGTTGAGAGGAAAAAAGACCCCCTTTTGCTCTGTATTCACATCCCAATGGCTCCATGCCCAGGTGAGAACCTGACGAAGGCAACAACAAAATTTCTTTTTTTTTTACTTAACAGTAACCAGAATGCATCTTACTGTAACTAGTAGCATGCATGAATTTGAAGTGATCATCTCATGTTTTACCTCGGCATTTGAAAGAAGCAGGAGTTGTAGGAAGCCCGCTCAATGGTGGGTGTATGAGGGAAGAGAGAGGAGGCTACCAGATGACTGCTACTGCTGCTAATGTTGCCAGCCTGAGCTGCTGCAGCATCAATGGAGGCTTTGGTGGGAGATGCAAAGGGGCTATCAGGCAAAATGTGCTCCAAGCCACTACAATTCAAACAACAAGAAACACATCAATCCTGGAAAGCCCCCCAAAAAAGGGCACAACTTGCCCAAGAAATTGCTAAACAACAACTATTATTTGCGGTCTTTAGTTTCTTTTTTCCTTTCCCACCTACAGTTTGCCTTTGCTTTTATTTTCCCATTTGTTACTTCCAATCAAGGCACCTAAAATCTTATAATCTACACAACTCCAACAGTCTACAACTCAGTCTCCTTTTGCAATAGCTTTTAGAAGCACATTTAGCGTAGTCAGAGAGAGGAATATAAATAAAGGTAAGAAAAGGAAAGCAAACGAAATAACTACACAAGTTTGCTTTGTTTCAATCTGTGACTTTGCCTATTCTTTTCTCCAAAAAGAAACAGCCTGTGCACCTTAGAGTGCATTTGGGAAATATTATATTATATCACAAATATTACCTTTCTTGGAGTTCACAAACTGCATTGGGTGCTGCTGCTTCAGGACCAGATTCCTTCTTCCCCTCTTCCCCAGAGTTGACTGCATGCTTAGGGGAGCCATTAGCCTCCTGCTGCTCCTGTTCCTGCTGCTGCTTGCCTTCTGCAGCCATGGAAGATATAGCAGCAGAAGCAGCTGTACACATAGCCACACCATAGTTCAGCTTCTTATCTACAACAAGAAACCATGAAATCACAACATTTGAATCAGCAAAGACCTCACTAATGCAAGAAGAAGGGATTGCTGGGTACCAAAAAATGTACCTTGGCTTGTGGCATCCTCCAAATGGACGGCATTGCCATTCCCATTGCCACTGCCCATGCCATCGGCGGGTCCTACAGCCACAGGTGAACCAACTGGTGAGCTGAGATGGTGGTGGCCTCTGTTCTTGAGGTCGAGAAGCCGCAGCCCCATGAAACGGCGGCCCTGGAGCTCTATGGCCTGCTGCAACTCGGCCGCTTGCTGCTGCTCCTCCAGCTTCCTTCTCAAAAGTGCTTCTTGGCTCGCATACAACATTCTTGGCCCTAACAATTAACAATTACAGCACCATTTCGTCACACACATTTGGCACAAATGTGACAAAAGTATGCAAAGCCAAGAACGGTTACTACTCACCAATCTGTGGCTGCTGCAGGTCGAAAGGGTCCCTGGAATCAAGCAAACCGGTGGGCGTCGTGCAGCCGGCGAAATCGCCCTGGTGCGGCTGCTGAAGCTTCCTGCATCCAAACAAAATAAAGAAAAAAACGCTTCTTTTGTCACGAAGCCATCAAAAGAAGAAATGTTAAATGTAAAGTTGGGGAGTAATGTTCGCCGTGCCTGAACTTGTCGGGCACCTTGCCCTTCTCCTTGTACGGCTTGACGAGAACGCGAGCGTCGCAAACGAAATGCGGGTTGCCCTTGGCGAGGATAAGCTTCACCGTCTCCGGGTAGACGAAGGTCACGAACCCAAACATGCGCTTCTGCTGGTAGGGAATGCGCACATCCTGCACCGGGCCATAGATACTTCTCGCACAATAATAGAAAGAAACCGATTTTAGTATCGAACATGGCAGAACATAACAATGGGCGTGTGTTTATGTCATGTGTGGTACCTGAAGTAGTTGGACACGTCCTCCTCGCTGAAGGTGGAATCGGCGGGGAAGGTGAGGTAGATCTGCCGAGCGCCGGGGTTGGCCCCGAGGTCCCCGCGCTCCATTCGCGGCGACCGGACCGAGAACTTATGCACGTCTTCACCGCCCAGAAGCATGGCGGCCGCCGCCGCCGCTCTGAAACAAGAAAGATTAGCAAAGGGAAAGACCAGAGGAGCCCGAAAGATGTGACATTTGGGGGTAAAGGCGGCACCTTTGAGTCTCGCTTTGCTGCTGTTGCTGCTGCTGGAGCAGAAAGTTGACGCCTTTGGATGACGGCGAGAAGGGGAAGGCGGACGCCATCAACTGCGACCGAGTGGCCGCGACCTTTGCGCGCATAAGCACCTCCTGCTCCGAAGCGGCGGCTGCAGCCGCGGCGGCCGTGGCATCGTCGGGGAACCCGTGCATGAAGCGGCAGGAGGACCCGTTCTTGCAGTACCCCCGCGCAAAGTACAGGCACGGCTTCCATACCCCGGTAACCGCTGCATCGGCGTCGCTGAGGGAGTAGCTCCGGCGGTGCCCGCCGCTCGCAGGCGACCAGCACCCGTACTCTTCGGGGTAGAACGCTTCGCCGCCGTCGTACCCAACCTGGTCGCCCGCGAAGGCTGCCTCCTCACCTCCGGCACTCTGTAGCACCCAAGAAGGGCCGGCTGGCAACGGCGCCTGCGCCGGCGCCGGCGGGGACTTGACGGCGAGGTCGGCGCGAGCCTTGGCGACGACGGAGTGGAGGAGGTGCTCGGGGCCGAAGGCGAGGCGGATCATGTCCTTCTCACCGTTGTCTTGGATGAGCAACATACCCATGATCTTGGAGGCATGGTCCGGGTCCAGCGCCTGTATCCGGGCGAAGACCACCTTGGTCGCCTCGTACGCGTCCATGGCTTGCCAAGAGCCAGTTCTCTCTCTCTCTCACACCCCTTTTTTTGAGGCTTCTTGGAGGGAGGGGGAGGGAAGGTGAAAAAGTGGAGTTACACCGGACCGGGGGAAGTGGAGTGGGGAAACCAACAGGGTGAAATAAATAGTTTGGTTGCGGGTGGTGGTCTGGGAGAGAGGGATACTACTATCTCTGCTTGCTTTTTCTCATTTCAGTTCCCCTCCTTAATTCTCATTTTTTTGCTCTCTAATTGGGATTCTATAATTTTGTTTTCTGCGTACTTTTCTTATTTTATTGGAATTTTTATGCACTTATATAGGTTAATTTATCAGCGTCCCACACTATGTATATGAATGGTATAGTATGTTTGTTGACAACATAATATAGTCAAAACTAAAATATAACAAGATTTTTAAAATTTGAATTGAAGACAAAAAACCAAAGTTCACTGACAACAACGGCGGGATTTTTAGAATTTGAATTGAAATAAAAAATTTGGTGGTCAATATAGTGAAACTGAAAAGACAACAATAGAATATTTAGAATTTGTGCTGAAAATATAAAAATATTGGCGCCAGAGCTTTTAGTATTCTAATGTTTTCTAGCAAAAACGTCAATACAATAAAAACGTATATCTTTCGACTTTAATACTTTCTCTTTTTGGTTTATTCACATAAAAAAAATCTAAACCACAATATAGTCAAAGCTAAAAAGCTAAAAAGGACCACTGCTGATTTTTAGAATTTGAATTGAAGATAAAAAAAAATATTGGCGCTAGAGTTGTTATAGTTTTTAACATTTTATAGCAATAACACCAATACAATTGAAATGTATACACTGCGATTTCAATACCTTCTCTTACTGTTTGATTCATATCCAAATAATTATCAACAATGCAATATAGTCAGAACTAAAAAAACAATGGCAAGAATTTCAGAATTGGAATTTGAAGATAAAAAAATATTGGCGCTATAGTTTTAAAATCCTAAACATTTTCTTGAAATAATGCTAATATAATAGAAACATATACATTTTTACTTCAATACTTTCTCTTATTAATTGATTCATATTTAAGTAATGATCATCGGTTGAGACTTTAATATTCCTGAGGACGAACCAATACGAATCCCTACGTATTTTTATCATTTTTCTCATGTATCAAATGATAAAAGTGAATAATAATTTAAATAAATCATAATCATACCAATATAATTATTAAAAGTAGTTGAAGAACATTTTTTTTTATCTTGGTAGCTTGGGGTTGTTTTAAAACGACTAGTGGCCACCTTTTAAAAAAAAAAATCAAAGATCACTACATGTATGAGGTTTTCAAGCTCCTTACCTTTTTGTTTGCATGCCACAGACCATGGTAACAATTTGTGTTCATGGAAGTTAAATTATGAAGTTCATTAGCCTCTTGTGTAAAAGCACATGTATCTTTTGTTTATCATTGGACAACAATGGCACATACTTTTTCTTCCACGCTATTAGTACCCTTTCCCCTTGGCTAACATTTGACAATGGGTCCCTACTTTGTGTACATGCTTGATCAAGCTATATTGCCAATGGAATTATGTAAGCCTATACATATGTCTTACATATTACAGCATACTAATCTTGTGCTAGCTCAATTTGCTTAAAACATTTTAAGGGCTACAATCAGTGAGGAAAGTGTTGCTTTGAGTGCTGAGCTGTGTTGTATAACTTTTATTTTGAAAAGCGTAGTGTATGACTTACAACAGATACAATATTTTTGGCCTTGACTCGAGATGCCTTTCTTTCTTCAGTTACTAAAATGACATGCACACAAGTTGTTGGCATTTAATTTTTGAGACGATTACATCATAGAAATTGAATAACTGTTCGTCAAATACCACATGATACAACAAAAACAACTACATAAAAAGATGTGGGTAGTTGGGGCTGCATTACAAGCTAAAGATAAATGAAAATGGTATGCACTTGTCTGAGTTTTGGTGTGAGCTAGTCTTACTGATCAAAAGCACTAGGATTTTCACTAATATGGTCTATTTTATATCAAACTAAGTCGTGGGATTTTAATAATATACGTACTAATATTATTGCGTCTGATATGAAGTTCAGCACGGAGAAACCACTCCACAAATAATCTACTCCTACAATTTATGTTCTTTTAAAGCATTAGGTGATCTATGATATTCTTATACTACACATACTTACTTTTTTAGAGAAATTACATATACTTACTAGAGAGTTTTTTTACTAATAACTCAGATTTAAAAAATAATTATGAAACTAACCCACAGTTGCGATAATTTACAGAAATGACCTGCCACGTCCCAGAGCTCGACAAACTGCGTGTCGCACAGGCGCCTCCTTATCGTGGTTGGAAGGTACGACTAGGGACTTGTCGTGTCCTTCGACCACGACTAGCTGCAAGCGA
Source organism: Pharus latifolius (assembly GCA_019359835.1). Taxonomy (NCBI): domain Eukaryota; kingdom Viridiplantae; phylum Streptophyta; class Magnoliopsida; order Poales; family Poaceae; genus Pharus; species Pharus latifolius. The sequence continues at coordinate 72,221,289 of CM033329.1, read as the reverse complement.
AAAGAAATAATATTGCGGGAACAGAGATTTGAACCCGGGTCGAGGACACAGGAGCGAGCGCGCGAGCGAGTTGGGCTAGCACTTTTAGCTGCACTAGAAGGGTTAGCCTAATTAATATCCCTCTCTCAGTTACAAAGCTCCCACCAGCTGGGCTAAGACACTTATGTGATATATGAGCACTGCACATTTTAATATTGTGTAGCTTGTCGAGTTTCCAGAACTCGACAAGTCCTAGTCGTGCCTTCCGACCACGACAAGCACGTGCCCGTGCGACTTGCAGCTCGTCGAGCTCTGGGAGCTCGACAAGCTGACGTGGCAGACCATTTCTGTAAATTATCGCAACTGTGGGTTAGTTTCGTAATTATTTTTTAAATCTGGGTTATTAGTAAAAAAAAAACTCCTTACTAGACCATGTAATACTTCCTTCAATCCAAAAGATTGTTATTATTTTACTATACATAGTCTCTAAAATATAATTTTGATAATTATTTTTATTATAATATATCAACAAAAATATAATATTATGATATTTATTTATAAAAAATATATTTATATAATTTTCTTATAATCAATTAAATATGTAACGATCAAAATTAGAATTTTTTGATTTTTTTTTTGCTAGAAAAAATAACAATCTTCTTAGTCTGGAGGATCAATAAGTCACATCTATAGTAAGCTAGTGCAGTGATTATATACTGTAGTACCAGTTGGGCAAATTTCTGACTGCACATTTACTCATGGCCAGCTAAAAAAGATTTGTGAAGAAGAGAGAGAGAGAGAGAGAGAGAGAGAGAGAGAGAGAGAGAATGATCGGTGGTGCATGATAGAGAGAATGATCGGTGGTGCATGATTTGGTGCTTTGAATACACTCATCAATCATCTATGCAGCGAGATATACTTTCTCCAATCCAACTCGAGTATACTCCTACATCATCCATGCATGCATGCAAAAATAACAAGCTTTACCATGACCATGAAAGCAAATATAAAAATACTATAGTACATACTTACATGTACTCTTTTTTTTTCACTTTTTACGGTCAGTCTCACTCGCCTCATCTCTCCTTTTGCACAGCTACGTAGTATTAGCTAAAACGAAGCATGTCCTGGATGTTTGAAGAATTTGAGGATAGATTTGGGTATTTTAATACTCATATTGTTCCGTGCACACGCACATGAATGCCCCTTAATCTCTAAGCAAGATTATACAAAGAAGACCAGAGTACTCTTGTACCCTTTTCTTTCCTTTTTTTTTTTAAAAAAAAAAAGAATCAGTGCAAGAGACCTGCATGACATGGAGACGTCTTATCAAATTATGAACAATAATTGTTGGTTGGTTCTTATGCAACATATGAGAGTCCAATATTGTAGTAATAAATAACATTGATGTGTGGTATCTAATTATATGTTAACAACATATCTCATCATATTTAATTTTCTTCAATAAACAATTTTTTGTGCTCTGACATATAAGTTAAGAACCCTTTTGACATTCGATTTAAGTTTCTAATAAATTCTCAAATAAACTATCGATTTGACTCTATCTTTCAGGTTATAATTCTACAAACTTAAGATAGAACTAAACGAAGCTCATCCTAAATTGACTAGTAAGATTTATATTGAGAGGTAAATCTATTTAAGGGCCCAAAACGATTTAGCAATCTCCCCTGAAAATTTCCTCAGCTGGGTCCCATGTACATATCAGCCGGCCCCATGCGTCACTGGAGGCAACCGAGTAGCAGGTGGGTCCGCTGGTGTGTTCCTATGATTTTTGTTTGGCTGCAGAGGTTGCTGAGCACTGTCCAGTATTTACACGAGTGCCCCTTTTCTTACTCCACTTTTCTTTTACCCGCGTGCATCGGGTGATGGGGCCACTTTTCTATGTGCCCGTGGGGCCCTTTCTTCTCTGCTCTTTTCATCGTAGGAGGTGGGGAGGCGGGTACCAATGTTGTCAGTACCCATCACATGGCTTGGCCTGCGTGTGGTCACAACGCCCCGACATTTGCGTTGCACTTTTGAATAAAATCACTGACGGGTGGTCCCATGACTAATTGGCCCCATGTGTATGCCGATGCTGGTAGTTTCGCGCCGTGCGTATGCGATGGCTGTGTCCCAGTTCTGGTCACATGCCCGTGGTCACCTCTTGAATTATGTGCTACGGTCACATCTAAAGACACCATATTCCCTTAGCTAGCTGACAGAGTGTTCTAGGGAAAGAGTAGGGTCCGCAAGGCTGTGTAAGTTCTACAGGTGAGCGTGGGCATGTTTGTTTCAATGCCACGGCCTCCCTAGTTATAATTTGATTCGTGACAGGAAAAAAAAGTAGCAAAAGTAATAAAAAGAACCTACACGAGCCTCACTTTTTCACCAACAAGCCTCACGAGTGTGGTAAATTTTATGTTTGTGATATAAAAATATAGAACACGTATTTTAGACATAATATCTCACATTTTACTTAATTAAGACACAATATTAAACCAAACATCACCTTTGTTTTGTGTTTCATTGTGGGAGAGAATTTTTTTTAATAATCCATTGAGAAAAAAATACAAAAATAATTCACACTTGTCTTTTTTTTTTACTTATCATGTGTGCCTGTCAAGTTTTGAAGCCGCTTTTGCAAAATACATCATTAAACCAAACATCACTTTTGTTTTGTGTTTGGTTGAAAGAGAGATTTTTTTTTATAAATAATCCATGCCCGTTCTAAAACCTTCGCTGAGAATAAACAAGCGCCCCATCTTCACGATTTATCAGTAAGGTACAGGGACGGTGTTTCTCTGCACGATCTCCACGAGATCCAGGAGCCACACCACATCTATTCTAAAACCTTCGCCAAGAATCAACAACATCCCGTCTTCACGACTTAACAGCAAGGTAAAGGGTTTGTGGCCCTTCGCATGATCTCCATGAGATCCAGGAGCTGCATCACACTCATTTTAAAACCTTCACAGTAGAAAAGTATGGCACGTGTTCACACACCTCAGGCCACTTTGCTGGGTGTAATCAAATGCGTTGTCCCTCAGATTAAGGTGTTCACGCCCCTTATTTAAATGCACGTTCCTTTTATTTTTTATCACAAAGCACTGTCTTTTGCTTAGCATATGCATTGCGGCAGGCCATCGTGGCCTTATCGCCTTCATTCACATATGCATCACATCTACGACCGACGCGACCAAACAACCGCATAACCAAGTGTCAATGAGGCCGGTTACGCGATTTGTCATATATTTGTGACCAACGAGGATGGATACTTGTATAGTTAGATGCCAACGAGACTAGTTATGCACTTTCATATACGTCTACAACCGATGAGGCCAAACAGTTTTATTTGCATTTTATCCACATTCCTGAAAAGCAGAGACATAGTTTAAAGACGACAACCCTAACTGCAGCCTAATCGAAGGTATTCCACATAATTAGTGGATATAATTAACTGGGAGCTTCACAAAGTCTCAGGAACTAGAGACCCAAACAATCTCTTGCAGTCAGTGTCTTGCTTTAGACATGACGCAGAAAATAGAGAAGAGAATATAATTGTGTGGTTGTGTACTTGTATTTTTTGTAAACTTGATGTTAGAGTCAATAAAATACAGGTTCTACTTCCCACTAATATTTTGTTCTTTTCACTTCCCTTTTCATAATTTTTGTTTTCAGAAATAGTATTGAAGAATTAAACGCAAATTTTTTGATTAAATTATACTTAAATTTTTTATTCTTTTGGATTGATATTTTTTGATCTATAATTTAAATTGATGATCTATTTGAACTAGTGGAACGGTGAAGTCAAAATGACCAGATCAATACAAATTGATCGTCAACCAGATTTGTATACCTCAAGATATATTAAAATATGATATCTTGTGATATATAACTCCAGTTGACGATCTGTTTATGTTGATTTGATCATTTTGGATTTACGATTTCACTGGTTTAAATGGATCATCAATCCGACTTATAATTTAAAAAATATCGATGTTGAAAAAATCAAAATTTTAATGAACAAACTAAATTCATGAATCAACACTATTACATGCATGTGTTGTGGCTTATCTTGTTGAGTTGTGGATATTCGACAAGTACTTGTTAAAATAATTTGCTTATTGGGACACTATAGACAGATATGGTAAGTAATAATGAAAAAACAGTAATTGTGGATTGTTTTTCTAATTTTTTTCTGCGGGGGTTATTTATAAAAAAAATTTCTGCAGGAGGAGGTGTTTTTGCTGCCGTCCAAATGGATAAGAGTCGAAGGTGTTCTCTGGCAAGCTACCTACCCGCAGAGTTGGCCGCAATAATAGTAATGGCTGACGTGTGGATCCCAAGGTTTTGGAGCCCACCTGCCGATGGCACAAGGGTGTGGACGTAGAAGTGCAGAAACACCGTGGCTGGGATTCACGTCTCACGAGGAGCTAGGCGGAGCATCCGTGAAGTGGGGCCCACAGGCAGGGAGAGGGGCTGCTGGGCTCTTCTGTTGGGGGCAGATGGGTTTTTTTTCATGCATTACAATTTTCTTTAGTTGTCCATTTGTTTGATTTGGTGGAAGGAAAATTCACCGCTGTTATACAGTTACGTCCGTTTCTCTTCAATAATTTCTAACATTGTTTCAAATTGTCAAAATTATTTGTCAACAACCCAAAACCAGTTAACAGGTTCAGAATTTTATGAAATACAAATAAGGCGAGCATTTGATTTAGGGCATGTTTGCCGCCTATAAATTAAAGCCAACTCAAATATGAATTTAAATTTTGAACTTATTTTTTAAGTTGAAGTTTCTTTTCAACTAGAAGCCTTAAATATAGATAAGTCTCTCTGATTTATTAGATTTATAAATTTGAATTGATTTATAAATTTAAGTTAAGTTACCGACTTATTACACCTAATAATATTAAACTAGTTTATAAATTTAAACTAAATTAGGTAAAATGACCCTTATAATTGTTACACAAGATCAAAGCACCAACCGGTTTTTCTGAATATGAACTTAATTGAATTGTACGGGTTAGCTTAATCTTGGGTTGAATAGGCATGGTATATAGCTTTGTAAAAAAAAAAAGTACTATCATACTTCTTTGAAACATTCTTATCATTTATCAATAGAGTTTGACTTGCCACTAGATACGTAATTTTCAAGATTTTCATTTCTTAGTTTTAGGTCCCCCCTATTTTGATATATAGTAAACTAAAAAATCTTCACACCGACACATTTTTTTTTGTCTTTTTGTTTTTGAATTAGAGTACTGCCCATTTCATTTTTCAATAAAAATGAATGATTTTACATCTATTCATTACAAAATACCAAAATACGCACATGATCAGCACCAAACAAAAAGAATATGTGTCGGTCTCGACCATAATAGGATCAATTAGACAGTAAAACACAAGAAGAAAGACTTAGTAACAAGTTTACTTACAAAAGGTCTGGCAAACAATCCAACAAACACACAAAACGCCTCCGAGTAACTTGTGGGACGCACAGAACGCTCTTCACTCCGGCGAAGAGATACAGCGAATCCTGAGCAACGGCATCTCGTCTGCAGGCGCTATCTTCTCGACCTCAGCTATGGTTGTCTGCAGTTGCTCGACGCCCTTCACTAAAAGAGTTCTTGAGCTCCTCCTTCTGTAATCCTGGCTAATGTGTAAGGAAAAGCACAGGCATACTACACAACACCCCTGGGCCCTGGTGAATGAAACTACTTTTGATCAAAACATGCACGATCACGGAGTTTCCAAACCGCCCAACAAAATGGCACCAAGCAAACCGCGTAAAATGGCTGATCCACTAGGAACATGTCGAAGAACCCAGTGCTACTATTGACGAACAGCCCCGATGGACTGACCTACATTCCCCCGGGCTGCTTTAATCACTGGGCACAATGAATCTTCACACCTCGTTGAATAATGATATTGCAAACTATGTATCTTGCGTTTTGGATTCAAATTTCCAAGTTATATTCTTGATTCTTTTAGAATGTCTAGTTATATTGTTAAATTGTTGGTTGGGGATGAAAGTTTAATAAGAAAATTATCTATCAAGAGGCATCAGGTAGTTTAGATTAACTCCAGTATTTGGTCCTGGGTTAATTTGAGCCATATGTTGCCTAGATTAGACAAATCACATTCTCCACCATCTCCTCGGTAGGAATCTTTTCATTAATTTTTTTTCAGTTGGTTGAAACACACACTCTTCGGAAGAGAAGGAATATTTTAAAAATGGTAACGAGCAATGTTTAATTTAAATGACGATTAATAGTATTTGGTGCACCAAACAGTTTTACATGCGAATGGATTACGAAAGGGATGAGTGTGAGGTTTGGTGAGCAAAGTTGAAGGGTCATTTATTTGCAACTGATTTGGGCTAGCATGTCTCAAGCAAACAAGCAACTTGTCTCGTCTCTCTTTGAGAAATGGAGAATGGCAAGTCACTTTCATGCCAAAATATGCAAACCCGTAGACATAGTGTGGTATATGGTTTACTAGTTCCTTGGTTCAATTGAGATGCTTCATGGCATCGGGGAGGACGAGTCAGTGTACTTGTGTTAGAATTACACCTGCAAAAAGTCGAAGGCTTCACCTATATAAGCATGTGTGTAGTTTGGGCCCATACTCTAGATGTTATAGGCTCATGTAGTTTAATCTCAACGGAGCTCGTATGATTATATTCTATCAATTGAAATAGCTCTTCATTTTGTTGTGTATGGACTCATATAAGCTCTATTTTTAAGTTATGTTGGATGTGCAGTGTATCTAGGGTAAATTCCCATTCTATGTTAAACTCATGTCGGGAGGTTCCAGAAATATTTAGAAAATCTATGCATGCAACAGAAGAGATGTCGTATCAACACTGTAAAGCTTATGATCAACATCGACCGTATCCAAGCGAATGGAAAAAGAACAAGTAGTGGAAGGAAACAATGAAGGCGTCATTTTATTATAAGACCTGATTTAATCAGCATATGTTTGATAAAAAATAATTTTTCTTTTTTAATTATAAATAGGAAGTGTTCAGATAGAACATAAAAACATAGTTTAATTGATCTTAATTAGTCTTTGGGACAGAATTGAAGAAGAACATAGATTCTCGAAGGAGGAAAATGATCTCTTCGAAAGAATTGAATGAGGAGAGTTTCATGGGAATTTTGAAGAAAAAAAGAAATGTTTTTTTTTATTGGATGGGAAATTTTCTTTAAAAGTCTTATAGAATTTCTGCATTCTAAACATGCTCGAAGAATAGTAAAAATCATTATTCATGCCTGTCTTTGTTTATTTTTTATTTCTCCTAAATTCTGATCAAGAAAGTATTGCAATATCACCAGCATCCCTCGTCCTCCCTATACTTTCTTTTTTAAAAATGTTTAGGACTTTGTATGTGACGTTGACACAAATTTACACTGAATTAGAGGTGTGTGAAATGATATTTATCACAAAATTTTGGGAGTTCATACATGAAGTTAACACCAACTCATCGAGATGGTAATCTTTCTCGGTTCTCACGGGTAGGAGTTAGACTTTCCACCATCAGGTTTAACAAAAAAAAAAGCCTATAATTAAAAGTGTCAAATAATTAACAAAATATTACTAGTTATAAGAATAATATGAGTCAAGATCAACATGTTATTAATACACCATTGATATTTTATTAAACACTAATTTTTATAGTACTATAAAGTTAAATCTTTCTTAATTTTATGTTGATGGTACTAGGTTGTTTATTTCACTTATCAACTGTACAGTTAACTGATATTAAATATGAATCACTTCCCACTCTCCATGAAACCAATAATTGGAGAATTACTTTTTGGGCATTGATAATTTCAATTGCTAACTGATAGCCTATATGTAAAAGGCAGTTTTTATTTATTTTTAAAGAATTTTTATGGATCAGATTTAAAATATTAATTGGATTAATACAAAAACTTGATGGAACCCTTCCCTCCAGAAATGTTTTCGTTTGTACGCCCCAACAGGTCCAACAGTTTTTCACGTTGACTGACGCCTGCATACCTTTCAATGACCCTACCGAGAAAGCCAAGTATAAGAAGGGAGATCTATCAAAACCACGAATAAAAAATGCTTCAGATAAGCGATCAGACAAGTATGCTGTATCCAAGCCTAGAATGATGGAGTAGCAGATTGCTCATTTGCTAATCTAATACTAATTATTTCCTCTTCTATTACGTCCTGTGGCTAATTCTTAATGTCGAGATGCTTAAAATGGGATGCCACTAATTAAAATGCAGCCGTCCAATTGTTGATTGAAAACTTAATCTGCAATCTTTGTCTGGGTACTAATTAATTAATCATCACGAGTGGTTGCTGTCCTCTTATTTAAAAGCTGATCATGCCTGATAAGATAGGAACTCCTAACTCTAATTTGGGCGAGCAAGATGTGACCTGTACATTGTCTTGTCCTTGACAAAGTAATGTGAACTGGAACTAATTATATCATGGGAAAGTATGATTAAGCTGCCCTTTGTTCCTGTTTGACGGGCCATGCATGATTGATGCAAGAGGCCAAGGTCTCACTATCAGGATTCAGACATAACCTTTTCTTTTGTCGAATGCAATGCTTGATTACTTGCTTATTAGATTTGCGATAAGAAAGATGAACCGAATATACCTGTGATCCGCAATGAAAATTGTCATATATTTTGCATGTCGTATGTTAGAACCTCCAATCAAATGGGCAGATGATTATTCAAAAAACTAATCATGCATACAACACTGTTCTGTGCGATAATTGTGCTTCATCATAATTTAATATGTATGTGGGGATAAGACAAGACAAGTATGTACCATCCTACCAACCTGGCTCTATCGGCTACTGTTTTCTCCTTCTCAAGGGGCGCCTCAAGGCATTGATGATGGCTCATTCCATCTCATTTGTTTTTTATTGATCTCTGTTATTGCAATAGAAATCTTTAAGTAAGAATAAATTAGCTTTTTTTTTTTCATCAATTTAAGTTTTTAGATAAATTAGTCAGTATATGAAATATGATGTGAGAATTTAGGAGTGAATCAGGTCGTAATTTAAGTTAAGCGCATGTTGTATTTTTGATGGAGTAAGTGAGTGGAGTTTTGGAGGATGAATGGATTCGAGTCGATGAAACTCGATAGGGGACAAGTTTGATTGATGATATTTGCAATAGGTATTTCCACAATGTCATTGGAAAAGAAGATATTTGTCCTATATTTATTCACAACTGAATTTAACCATGTGTAGCATAAGATTTTGCTACACAAAGGATTTTTGGTTGAGAGAATGACTGATACATACGCTCAACTGTTCACTATGAATGAAGCTACTGCCAATATACAGAATTGAGGGCATAGCTTGTTAACCTTCATACAAGATGGACCCTGTCTTTTTGACGATAAAATAAAATTCAGAACACAGAGATTTGGACGGCACAAATAAAGATCCAGACTAGCTAGACAGGGTTCGGAAATATGTAAAGCTTAATCACCATCATGAGCAGAGCAGGTGATCTTAAGAGCAGGCAAGCAAGCTCGAAACAAAGGAAGGCGAGAGAGAGAGAGAGAGTGAGTGAGTCAGCATCCATGTGAGGGGAGTCAGACGCTGTCCGTTTCTCTCGTCTCTCTACTTAAAACAACAACTGCAGTGTCATTGTAAACACAGTATGAAGAGATTAACTGGCAAAGTACCAGATCATCATGCCCCACATGCCACAGCTTTATGTACCAGATAATTTGTTTGTGTAAATATAATGTACTAGCTAGTTGCTAGTAATATCCTCACGGCGTGACCTGCATGCAGCTAAAAGCTTTCGCAAACAAAATGTTTCTATGCAACGGAATGGGCCAGGGCTACTCAAAGGCTTCTGGCACGGCCTGCTCTGTCTGATGGGCTCATGGCACAATTTGGGCCTCACTGAGCTCAACAAGGCGTCAGGTAATGTTCCCAATCACGTCAATCTTAGGCCTCAACAGAATAGCCCTTAGCAGGAATTTTTTTGTATAGATAACACATAAAAAATGAAAAATATCAAAATAGCATAGAATAGAACTAAATTACAGAATTAACTTCAGTTGTCAGACCCAATGACAAGTTACCCAAAAAGGCATTCTGTCGCCAGGCTAGTTGTTAACCAAAATTTTCAGTCACTGACCAAACTGGCATTTGGACAGATCAATTGGTCGCAAGATGAGTTGGCGATTGATGGGGACTATATATGAGTACAAATCTGAACCCTAGTGACTGAAGTATTCGAGCAATTTCTCAATAATTTTCACAAATTCTCAAGGGAATCGAGATGGCGACTGGTTATGGCAACTGATGAGGTGACTGAGTCACCAGACCAGATGTCGACTGGTTGAATATGTTGAAAGTCGTCAATCGAGTTGGTGACTTTTGTCAGTTCAGCAAATACTTTTTATTTTGTGTTATTTCGACTTTTTTTAATATGCATGTTATCCGTACGAAAAATTCTGGTATTAGAGTCTATTACGTTCATGTCATTGCGTAAAAAATGACTGGTCTAAACTTAGCTAAAACGTGTTAAGTGGTTGTTTTGTTGATGACATGGACATGTCTAACCTCACCTCGATTGCAAGCATGAGTTGGGTTCCAACGAGTGGCTGGCAGCCAGCTACAGCACCAGCTCCTCTCCTGTCTCCCCATACCAGGGGTGAGCCCAGGACAAACAAAAAAAAAAGAAGCAAGAACTTGAGTTTCTTATAGGCGTCAACCTTGGTATCAATAGATGTTATTATTTGGGTCTTGGGCATTGGACGTCAACACCGATCACCAAGCAAGGGGCTAGGCATGATGCACTGGGCCTCAACTATACTTGGGCACCCATGGTCAGATCAAGATCAATATATGATTGGGCTGGACTTGAGTGGGACACCACCCAACTACCTGGATCTGCCCATGCCCGCCACTATTGCCATGTATGGCTGCTGCCATCGTCTACTATCGCAGCCATCTTGTGCAACTTCTGTCGGTAGTTCTCATTGTCTTAGGTAATGCAGCTATTGATGTTCCTACTCTGTTGTCGTCCCTACTCACCCTATCCAAGATCATGTTGCCATGCCACTGTCTACTGCATGCGTTAGAACAAATTTGATTCAAAAACAATTTAAGGAGTTAATATTCACACCCCAAAGAGTATTTCTATTTTAGTTATTTCTCCTTTCTTGAAGCATAGTGTTCTCTATGTTTTTGGAAGTTTAAGTACGAACCAAACACTCCAATTTTCGGATATGCCTCACCAAGCAAAACTCTTCAAAATATCGAGAAATCATATCGTGGTTTAACCCAGGCTGAAGATTCAACTTGCGGTATCCAAGGGTGCGTTTGGTTCCCTGTACGAGAGTAGCCTGGCTCGTATCAGTGGGACAGGTTGGATGAAACAGGCTGTGAGATGCAGTAGAGATGTTGTTTGGTTGGCTGTATCAGAGGCTGGTTCTGGTAGGTGGATGGAGGAGATGCTGTTTGGTTGGTTGTATGGGTTGTATGTGGTTACTTTAGTGGTGAGATTACCCCTCTTCATCTGAAGAATGAGAATTGAGATCTGATTAAGTTTTGGATGAGACGAGTGTGTGAGAGTATTGTAATGTAAAATATTTTTAGAATAGTTAAATTTAATTACGAAATAACTAGAAATTTTTAAATAGTGCGTTGATATTTTGAAACGTCACGACTGGAATTAGTGCATCGATATTGATTCTGATCAAATTTCTTTTATCAATTAAAAAAAATGTCTTAGTCACCGTGTAGTGATACTGATTCTGATACAACTGATACGTTAACAATGGTTCAATCACCCCATTTCTTACACATATTCTAGAAAATGATTTTATGTTGTTTAACACCTCTGATACAGACATGCAAAAAGAAGCAACAATGAATAACCTGGAACAGATCAATATTATACACCTAATTAACCGGCAGTCTAAGTAAAGTATCATATATCAAACTCAAGTACTTGCTTGCTTTTTGGCAGTTGTGCGTTTTGTATACCAAACTGTACTTGTTTACTCATAAGCATTCCTTCCTTCCCCCCTGTAACACCCCAGTTTTTGATTATCTTTTCTGCTTACGAATCAGCATAACTTCTTTGGAAACCCTGATGTTTTTAACCCTATCTTGATCTTGGGTATGCCACTACCTTAACCTAAAAAGTTGGCTGCTAAACCTCTTTCCCCAGATCATTTTCACATTTCAGTCCAAAAGCGTTTCAATTTAGTCCTTTTCAGAAGTTTCAGAAAACCCAAAAAGGCTAAAAGTCCCAGATCATCTCAGAATCCAAATCTGATCAAGTGATAACCTTTCTTTCATTTTTCTGAACATTTTTCCCTTCTGGAAGAATCCCAGAATCTCAACCAAAACCCCAGTTTCAGCTTCGACAAAAGTTCAAACCCTAATTACCCTAATTACCCTGTTTTCGATTTTTGTCAAAACCACCAAATGTTATCGGATTTCATCATTTTTCCTGCTGGATGAGTCCAAGACATTTAGTAGGACCCATCTGCAAAATCAGAATTCAAATCAGCCCTTCAGATCTTCAGATTTGCATTTAGGCCCAATTTCCCGAACCAAAACCTTCACAGATCAGTCCAAATCGTTGCAAATCAGCCCAAAGTTCGCAAATGGGCCCCTGAGAAGTTTTCAACCGGAAAACCGCCAGTTTGCCGCGCCGTTGAACTCGTCGCCGGCGAAGCCCTCGCGCTGCCACCTCACAGCCACGTAGCCCCCAGCCGTGCGCACCTGTACCGCCACCGTGGAGCGCTCAAGCTCCACCGTGCCATCGTCTTCCTCGCGCGCGCGTGCTGCTGCTGCTGCTGCTGCTGCCAGGAGCTTTATGCCACTTGGCCACCATCCCGTAGATCTTCGCCATCTCCCTGACCGTATCCTGCTATCCCGCGATTCACCGCCTCTGGCAGAGCCCCGCCGCGTCCCAAAGAGCATCGATGACCGTCCCGGCGTCAGAAGAAGATCTCCCCGGCGATTGCTGTTGCTCCCGAGCGCCTCACCCGCGGCTATATAAGCCCCCTCCCTTGCCCAGCATTGCCTCACACCACCCCTTAGCTCATTTGCGTTAGTCTTAGCACCAGAGAGCCACCGAGCCTTCAGCGCCGCCGCGAAGCTCATCTTCCCCGGCGAGCAACCGTTGAAGCTTGCGGCGCCAGCTTCGCCCGAAGCTTCCCCCTCCAAACCAACGCCACCAGTAAGTTCCTTTCATCCCCCTGTCCGTTTCATAGCCGTTAATTGGTCCCCGGCGCACCTCACCGCCGGCAATCACCGGAAAACCGAAAAAAACCCCTGTTCCCGCAATGCCTAGCGTTTTAGCCCAAATTAGCCTTCGTGCCTGTGATGGGAATTGACCAGTGTACCTTTTTGAGCAAGCCTGCAAGCTTGGATTTCAAAATTGAGCAAGAATCACGGCCTTTCCGAAGTTTGCGCGCCACCAGTGAGCTGTTCCTCGTCGCCAAGCTTCTCCGGCCACTCTCCGGCCAAATTGACCCCGCAAATAGATCCCTTACCTCACCCTCTCACTCCCTGAGCAAGGAAACAAGCTCAAACCCTTCAAAACGAAAATGCCCAATCTGGAGGCCGTCTTCTCCAGCGCCGGTCGCCGGAATTTATCCCCGGCCGATCTAGCCTCGCTCACCTTGTCATTTAGATAGATCTCAACCCCCTGAGTAATTTTGTCTACTAGCCCGACCTCTGAATCGACCTGAATCAAAAGTTATAGCCATGCCAAGGTTGCTGTCCAGTGGCTCAGTTCATGTCCAGGCCACCGTGTTTGCTCACCGGATTTGGCCACCCTCCGGCCACTTTCAGCCCTTGAGCCTGTTGAGAGTTTTGTAGCTAATGTCAATGCCTAAACCCTAGACAAAGTTGTGCATCAATTGGAGTCCTGAGTCAAAAGTTATGCAATGCCCTAGTTTCTGGCCATGTCAAACACCATGTCAGTGCATGTCCACCTGTGGCATTGGATGATTTAGGCTTGTTACTTTTGAGCTATTGAAATGCCACTTTGTCCACTAAGCCTTTTGAGCCATGTTCTACAATATTCCCTACTATCACATCTCCAGAAAACAAACCTAGGACCGATTTAGGGCAACGTCGAGCCATGAGTCGAATGTCAGCCCCTCGACATTCAAGCCCTTTGAACCCATCTCTTCAACCAATGTCAAGTGACCTTGTCTAAACCAATTCCCCTGCATGCATGATGTATTTACGTATTATTTTCTAGTGCTTGTGTGCTTATATAGTGTGTATGTGTTGTTTGTACCCGTCGTGGAACCAGACGTTGAAGGAGCAGAGGAGATCCCTGAAGATTCATTTGAGCACCTAGACCCGTCATTGCAAGGCAAGTCTCAATCCCTTGATCATGTCTAGCCTACTATTTTGAAATGAAGTATGTTAACCGTTTTCAAGTATATGCATGCCTTAGATTCAAATAAGAGTTATATTTCAATAAAGATGACTAGATATGACCTAAATGGTTGTAAAGCCCCTTTTGACATTGAATATCCCTGCACCCTTGTCACCCTAGATTATCATGCTTGGGCTATGCTATGCTTAAAGATTATATGATAAATGTTGAATGGTCACATATGAGAAAAGCATGTTCAAACCCCTTTTTGTGAAAGAAAATGTGATTGGAATCGATAGTGAGGATGGTTTGATTGGATGGTGCTGTGTGCGCACTGGGAATGTGAAAGACTCCTCACTAAAGATTCATAAGGACTAGAACCTTGTGTTGTGCTTCTATGCGGCATGAAAAACGTACCAACCACCTGCCTGTTTATGGGACGGGCGCAACTTAGTAGCTTTCTTTAGTGTTAGCTTTTCCCTGCAATGGTTGTCGATCCAGTGTCTTGCGAGAACTGGTGGGCCGCAGAAGGCCATGAGTGATGTGAGTTCAGAAAAATCATGAGAGGAAAAGGTGGAAAGAAGGGAGACGCCCTAAGCCAGATTAAGTCGTGCGCGACTGTAATCAAGAGAGGCTATGTGTCTTGCGAGAACATAGGCCCAGGCTAGGAAGTAAGGCAGTGGGGAGGACCCACAACGGTACTTGAGACTTAACTGTCTATTTACCGGGCAGGGAAATGGTTAATACTAGGACTGTAAATTGTTGTGTCATCTCGGCCTTGTCACATGCGTGAAAGTCGCATGAAGCTGATCCGACTTGAAAGCCGAATGATTGGTGGATTAAGGTGGTACACCTTTGCAAAGTTTAAAAAGTATCGGATACTCTGAGCTCCCAGGTCATGGAGTCTGCGCGCTGTGAATCCTATTCACGTCGATGCAGCACAAGTAGCTTTTGGAAGTTTTTCACAAAATCTGAATAAAGTGGTGACTCATGAAAGACCGCCACGCACAACATTTCTGAAAATCTAGTTTAGGATTTCAAAAGCCCCGCTTTCGAGAATAAAGACCTTTCTTTAAAAGCTGCATGTGAAAATCTATCATATATTTATACACAGAGCCAAAGAGCTGTTCCTTGAGAAACTCCCCATCATCTATATATATGCATTGTTACTTGGGACTTGTTGAGCACCATATGGACAATGTGCTCAACCTTGCTTTTCAAACAAATTTAGAGGAAGGATTCGCCGACCCTGAATCTTATGGTCTTGAACCCAATGTGGAACAAGAAGAAGAAACTGAGGACCCATCTGGTTAAAGGGTTATGCACCAAGGTGGAGTTCGATGTGGAGAAGGCCCATGCAATACCGCCGCTGCAGAGAAAGAAGACTGATGGAGCCCTTTTGTTTATCGTTGCTGTTTTATTTTGTGCCGACCTTTGTGTCGAAAATTCCTTAATTTGTATTAACAATTAAATGCGTCACTTCGGCGCTAAGTTATTGTGATGTTGGTCCTTGTGATCAGCACTTGTTTTTAATTACTCGCATTTTTATATAATGCATTCTATTGTTGTGAGCTGTAATGTGCCTTTTCTGAGTGCAATCCACCTGGGCGATTGCCACTGGAATCCTCAAATGAGGGTCCCACAGAACTTGGTATCAGAGCAGAAGACTCGACTGTAGGTCGTAACCCTTAGATAGACTTTGGCGTCCCTAGAAGAAAAGTTCGCTAGTTCTTTGTCAAAATTTGTTTACGAAAACCTATTTTCCTTAAGAAAAATGTTGTTTTAACCTTTGGAAAATGATTTTGGACTTCTCTTATAGATGCCTTTTGTTCTGTCTTCAGATGGCTTTCGATAGGAGATACCTTCATGGAGACGAGCTCGGATCGTGGGCACTGTTGCTGTGGATGATGCTGCAATTCCTTGGAGCACGGGACAGCCAGAGACCGGTATATTGCGTCTGGCAAGATGAGATAAATGGACGACCCATAGGTTGTCGGGCCTCGGTGATAGTCTACGAGATCCCCGAGCATGGGAGAGGCTCAGTTAGACGCCAAGCCCGAAGAGAAGAAGAGGAGGATGCTATCTTGGACGCTGCCCGTCGTGCAGTGGGTTCCGTTCGGCAGATGTACAGCGACTACCTTTCTGATTCGCCTTACCGCTTCGTACCTTACCAGGTCCCCGGATCGGAGTACCGAGTTGTTCTTCCGTCCAGCGACCAGGAGAACGCTATCCTGACGAAGACTCGAGACGTCGTTCGCGCTTCGGAGATTGCATACACCCGCCTATTTCGAGACTACGAGCGTGTTCGCGATGATCGCCACTACCTTGAGGGCATGCTTATTAGGGCTCGTGCAAGCCTCCGAGAAAAAGAAAGACAAATTCAAGAAATGGCCGAATCAAGTGGAGAAAAAGACCTTGAAGCTGCAGAGTCGGTAACCAAGAAGAGTCACCCAAAGTTGAGGATCACCGCTCGCAAGAAGGTAGGAAACCCGAGGGAGTATCTCAGTGGTTTATGCCTGCGTCGCGTGGCATAGTCATCAACGGTCAAGCAATCGAGCTTCCTTGCACCGCACAGAAGAAGAAGACCCTCGAAGGAAAAGGGAAGGAGCCTATCAACATCGACGACAACGAAGATGACCCGATGGATGCTGATGACGATGAGGAGGAGGATCCCGAGGAGGTTGAGCCTTGTGATTCTTCTGATGATGCCGAGGAGTGACTGCAGACTTTCGACCTTTTGTGCCTAGCCCAGCAGACGCTAGATTTCCTTTTGTTGTAGTTGTTTTAGTATGATTGATGTATGCTGGTTGCTAGAGGAGCTCTGTAAGCCAATGAGGCTAGAAGCTTTGTATCTTTTGAAAAATTGGTTTATGAAAAAGTCATTTTGCATATCCTTATTCTTACTTCTTGAGTTAATGCCAACATTCTGCTAGCATCCCTGTGAACGATTCTTTCCGAATCGATGTTTCTATTCTTAACCTCCTGTTTGAGTAGGATGGTTAACACACGCGCGAGACCCCAGGAAGGAGGGCTAGAGGAAAACCACAACAGTACAGGAGCTACACCCGGAGCAAGAGGCCGCACAGACCCCGGTAGACCAGGATCTTCGACGATGCCACAGGGAGGTGACATCAACGATGTGCTGCTGTGGATGGAGCGCAATCGTCAAGAGTCAGCGGCTGTGCAAAACCAAATCTTGGGACAGCTGATGCAACATATTGCATCCGGACAAACTGAAGGACCCGTGATGGGCGCAAAGTTGACTGACTTTCAAAAGACGCGACCCCCGACTTTCTCAAGCACAGAAGACCCCATCGTGGCAGACGACTGGCTCCGAGATGTGGAAAGAAAGTTGAATACCGTCAGATGCAGTGATGAAGAAAAACTCTTGTACGGATCGAACCAATTGGCTGGACCTGCTGCTGCTTGGTGGGAGAATTACCAAACCGTGCACACCAACAGAGATTCGATCACCTGGAATGAATTCAAGGAGGAATTCCGTAGATACCACGTCCCAAAAGGCGTTGTCCAGGCAAAGCGCCGAGAATTCGTAAATCTGCGACAAGGGAGTAAGACCGTGAAACAATACCTGCATGAGTTTATTCAGCTGGCAAGATACGCACCTGAAGATATAGCGACAGAGGAAAGGAAGATTGATAGATTTTGTGAAGGACTACAGAATTCCCTGCAATACCAACTGTCATCCCACGAGTTCACAGACTTCCACGTCCTAATAAACCGACTACTTAAGATGGAGGAGAAAAGAGGAATAATTGAAGAAGACCGAAAGAGGAAGGCTTTGCCCAACTCTTACCAAGGAAGTGCTAGTCGAGGGAGGCCGATGCCAACTTTCCGACCAGCCTTCAGACCACCTCAGAGACCCCAAAGGCCTGCACCTACTGCGATAGCCCAATGTACTGGATGCAGAGGAAATCACCTCTTGAAGGATTGCCCCCTTAAGAACGAGGAGTGCTTTCACTGCGGAAGGAAGGGACATCATAGGAACACTTGTCCACTGCAACACCTTCCATCTAATGTCGCTCGTATGCAAGCTGCAAGACCCTTTGTTCCAGTCCAAGGCTTCACTAGGAATGCTCCACCCTCCAGAGGAGGAAGGTTTCAAAATGGCCGAGGAAGAGGAGTACCTGCTGCAGGTCGCGGAAGACTTAACTATGCATCCGCCGTTGAAGCAGGAGAAGCATCAGACGTCGTAATCGGTAGGATCTTTATCCACTCTGAACTTTCAGTTGCATTATTTGACCCTGGTGCTACTCATTCATTTGTGTCAAGACCTTTCGTGCTCAGAAATAAGTTGCCAATATCTGCATTAGAGTTCTCTATTTTAATTCAATCCCCTGGAGCTCGAATGCCTGTCAACTCTATCTGTAGAAATATCGCCTTTAGTATTGGCAATCTAGGATTCCTAGCAAACCTGCTAGTTTTGGACCTTCAAGGACTAGACGTCATTCTCGGAATGGATTGGCTAGCCAAGCATAAAGGTCAGATGGACTGTGAAAAGAAGGCAATAACCCTGACGAATGCTGAAGGAAAACAAGTCACACTCCACGCAGAGAGATCAATAGTGAACAACCGAGTGTACAGTTTGAACAGCTTGGAAGGAGTTGAGTTTGAGGGAGCTCCAATAGTGAATGAATATCCAGAAGTTTTTCCTGAAGAGCTTCCCGGAATGCCACCAGATCGGGACATTGAATTCTCAATCGAATTAAAACCCGGATCTGCCCCTTATGCAAGAAAGCTTGCACGTATGACAAGTGAAGAACAAGAAGAATTAAGAAAGCAAGTGGAAGAATTGGAAAGAAAGGGATTTGTTAGAACAAGTTCCTCACCTTGGGGAGCCCCGGTACTTTTCGCTAAGAAGAAAGATGGCAGCCTACGACTTTGTGTCGACTACCGGAAACTGAACGATATGACGATCAAGAACAAGTACCCTTTACCAAGGATCGACGATCTCTTTGATCAACTAAGAGGAGCAAAGATATTCTCAAGGATCGACCTGAGGTCTGGATACCATCAGCTGAAGATTCGAGAACAAGATATCCCGAAAACTGCATTCATAACAAGATATGGATTGCATGAGTTTACTGTGGTGCCATTTGGTTTAACGAATGCGCCAGCAGTGTTCATGAATTTGATGAACAAGGTTCTCATGGAATTTCTGGACAAGTTTGTCATTGTGTTTGTCGACGACATCCTCATCTTTTCAGAGTCAGAGGAAAAGCACGCACAACATCTTAGGATGGTGTTGGAAAAGTTAGTAGAACATCGACTGTATGCCAAATTCGATAAGTGTGCCTTTTGGTTGAAAGAAATTTCATTCTTAGGCCACATTATCTCTGGAAAAGGAATCTCAATGGATCCATCAAAAATTCAGGCTATCATGGAATGGAAACAACCGGAGACAGTGACTGAAGTAAGAAGTTTCCTAGGATTAGCCGGATATTACCGGAGATTTGTCAAAGGATTCTCCAAGATTACAAAACCACTCACCAGACTACTGAAGAAAGATGTTTTATTCGACTGGACAGAAGGATGTGAAAAGAGCTTTGAGGAGTTGAAGAAGATATTAACAACCGCACCTGTCCTTACGTTACCGGATAACAAAAAGGATTTTGAAGTCTACTGCGATGCGTCAAAGCAAGGACTAGGTTGTGTCCTTATGCAAGAAGGGAGAGTCATAGCTTATGCATCGAGACAATTGCGACCACATGAGGAGAATTATCCAACTCACGACTTGGAGTTAGCCGCCGTCGTTCATGCGTTAAAGATTTGGCGACACTATCTACTTGGAAATAGATGTGAAATCTACACGGACCACAAGAGTTTGAAATACATCTTCACCCAACAGGACTTGAATATGAGACAGCGAAGATGGCTAGAGCTGATTAAAGATTATGACCTTGGAATACACTACCACCCTGGAAAAGCGAATGTAGTAGCTGATGCCTTGAGCAGAAAATCCTACTGCAATCAAGCAAAGATCTTAGGAATACCACCCCAATTGTTTGGAGATTTCGAGAAGTTGAGTTTAGAGTTCGTTGAACAAGGAACCGTCGCCGCATTGGCAGTAAAATGTGAGCTGAAGGACCAAATCCGAAAAGCCCAAGAAGTGGATCTGAGTATTCAGAAGATGAAAGAGGACATGAAACACGAGGATGTGATTGACCTTCGTGAGGACGAAGAAGGAATTTTGTGGTATCATGACCGAATCTGTGTTCCAGGAGATAAGGAAATCAAGAACATGATACTACAAGAAGCCCATTGTACCCCATACTCTATTCACCCAGGAAGTACGAAGATGTATCAAGATCTAAAGGATCGGTTTTGGTGGAAAGGAATGAAGAAAGAGATTGCCGAGTTTATAGCTTCTTGTGATACCTGTCAAAGAGTGAAAGCAGAACATCAGAAACCTGCAGGACCGCTGCAACCCCTACCAACCCCGGAATGGAAATGGGATGAGATTGGAATGGATTTCATAGTTGGTCTACCAAGAACCCAACAAGGATACGATTCTATATGGGTCATAGTCGATAGGTTAACGAAAGTAGCTCATTTTCTACCAGTAAGGACGCAGTACACAACGCAAAAGCTGGCAGAGCTGTATCTCACCAGGATTGTTACGCTACATGGAGTACCAAAAACAATCGTCTCAGACAGAGGAGCACAATTTGTATCGAGATTTTGGGAAGAGTTGCAGAAGTCCCTAGGGACGAAGTTGAAGTTCAGTACAGCTTACCACCCGCAAACTGGAGGTCAAACAGAAAGAGTGAACCAAATTTTAGAAGATATGTTGAGAGCTTGTGCTTTGGACTATGGAAATTCTTGGGAACAATTCCTACCATACGCAGAATTTACCTACAACAATAGCTATCAAGTGAGTCTACAAATGGCCCCTTATGAAGCACTTTATGGAAGGAAGTGCCGTACGCCGCTATATTGGACCGAAGTGGGACAGAAGCAGTTCCTTGGACCGCAATTAGTGGAAGATGCCACGGCTCATGTGAGGATCATACAAGAGAGATTGAAAACGGCCCAGTCTCGACAAAAGAGTTACGCCGACAGAAGAAGGAGAGAACTATCCTTCGAGATAGGCGATTACGTATATCTCAAAGTGATACCCTACAAAGGAGTTCGACGATTCCAGATGAAGGGAAAGTTAAGCCCAAGATATGTAGGACCATACAAGGTTTTAGGAAAGACGAGGAGAAGTAGCATACAAACTAGAGCTACCGCCTGAGTTAGCAGGAGTCCATGATGTCTTTCACGTATCCCAACTGAGGAAATGCCTGAGAAAACCAACGGAGCAAGTGTCCTCCCACAGAAATGGAGGTTCAACCGGATCTGACATACCAGGAATATCCAGTCAAGGTGTTAGAGGTCAGTGAAAGGAGATTGAAGTCAAGGACCATAAAATTTTGCAGAGTCCAATGGAACAACCACACCGAAGAAGAATCAACTTGGGAAAGAGAAGAAGAACTGCGTCAGAATTTTCCTTACCTATTCTCGGACTGTTCGGAATCTCGAGGACGAGATTATTCCTAAGGAGGGTAGGTTGTAACACCCCAGTTTTTGATTATCTTTTCTGCTTACGAATCAGCATAACTTCTTTGGAAACCCTGATGTTTTAACCCTATCTTGATCTTGGGTATGCCACTACCTTAACCTAAAAAGTTGGCTGCTAAACCTCTTTCCCCAGATCATTTTCACATTTCAGTCCAAAAGCGTTTCAATTTAGTCCTTTTCAGAAGTTTCAGAAAACCCAAAAAGGCTAAAAGTCCCAGATCATCTCAGAATCCAAATCTGATCAAGTGATAACCTTTCTTTCATTTTTCTGAACATTTTTCCCTTCTGGAAGAATCCCATAATCTCGACCAAAACCCCAGTTTCAGCTTCGACAAAAGTTCAAACCCTAATTACCCTAATTACCCTGTTTTCGATTTTTGTCAAAACCACCAAATGTTATCGGATTTCATCATTTTTCCTGCTTGATGAGTCCAAGACATTTAGTAGGACCCATCTGCAAAATCAGAATTCAAATCAGCCCTTCAGATCTTCAGATTTGCATTTAGGCCCAATTTCCCGAACCAAAACCTTCACAGATCAGTCCAAATCGTTGCAAATCAGCCCAAAGTTCGCAAATGGGCCCCTGAGAAGTTTTCAACCGGAAAACCGCCAGTTTGCCGCGCCGTTGAACTCGTCGCCGGCGAAGCCCTCGCGTTGCCACCTCACAGCCACGTAGCCCCCAGCCGTGCGCACCTGTACCGCCACCGTGGAGCGCTCAAGCTCCACCGTGCCATCGTCTTCCTCGCGCGCGCGTGCTGCTGCTGCTGCTGCTGCCAGGAGCTTTATGCCACTTGGCCACCATCCCGTAGATCTTCGCCATCTCCCTGACCGTATCCTGCTATCCCGCGATTCACCGCCTCTGGCAGAGCCCCGCCGCGTCCCGAAGAGCATCGATGACCGTCCCGGCGTCAGAAGAAGATCTCCCCGGCGATTGCTGTTGCTCCCGAGCGCCTCACCCGCGGCTATATAAGCCCCCTCCCTTGCCCAGCATTGCCTCGCACCACCCCTTAGCTCATTTGCGTTAGTCTTAGCACCAGAGAGCCACCGAGCCTTCAGCGCCGCCGCGAAGCTCATCTTCCCCGGCGAGCAACCGTTGAAGCTTACGGCGCCAGCTTCGCCCGAAGCTTCCCCCTCCAAACCAACGCCACCAGTAAGTTCCTTTCATCCCCCTGTCCGTTTCATAGCCGTTAATTGGTCCCCGGCGCACCTCACCGCCGGCAATCACCGGAAAACCGAAAAAAACCCCTGTTCCCGCAATGCCTAGCGTTTTAGCCCAAATTAGCCTTCGTGCCTGTGATGGGAATTGACCAGTGCACCTTTTTGAGCAAGCCTGCAAGCTTGGATTTCAAAATTGAGCAAGAATCACGGCCTTTCCGAAGTTTGCGCGCCACCAGTGAGCTGTTCCTCGTCGCCAAGCTTCTCCGGCCACTCTCCGGCCAAATTGACCCCGCAAATGGATCCCTTACCTCACCCTCTCACTCCCTGAGCAAGGAAACAAGCTCAAACCCTTCAAAACGAAAATGCCCAATCTGGAGGCCGTCTTCTCCAGCGCCGGTCGCCGGAATTTATCCCCGGCCGATCTAGCCTCGCTCACCTTGTCATTTAGATAGATCTCAACCCCCTGAGTAATTTTGTCTACTAGCCCGACCTCTGAATCGACCTGAATCAAAAGTTATAGCCATGCCAAGGTTGCTGTCCAGTGGCTCAGTTCATGTCCAGGCCACCGTGTTTGCTCACCGGATTTGGCCACCCTCCGGCCACTTTCAGCCCTTGAGCCTGTTGAGAGTTTTGTAGCTAATGTCAATGCCTAAACCCTAGACAAAGTTGTGCATCAATTGGAGTCCTGAGTCAAAAGTTATGCAATGCCCTAGTTTCTGGCCATGTCAAACACTATGTCAGTGCATGTCCACCTATGGCATTGGATGATTTAGGCTTGTTACTTTTGAGCTATTGAAATGCCACTTTGTCCACTAAGCCTTTTGAGCCATGTTCTACAATATTCCCTACTATCACATCTCCAGAAAACAAACCTAGAACCGATTTAGGGCAATGTCAAGCCATGAGTCGAATGTCGGCCCTTCGATATTCAAGCCCTTTGAACCCATCTCTTCAACCAATGTCAAGTGACCTTGTCTAAACCAATTCCCCTGCATGCATGATGTATTTACGTATTATTTTCTAGTGCTTGTGTGCTTATATAGTGTGTATGTGTTGTTTGTACCCGTCGTGGAACCAGACGTTGAAGGAGCAGAGGAGATCCCTGAAGATTCATTTGAGCACCTAGACCCGTCATTGCAAGGCAAGTCTCAAACCCTTGATCATGTCTCGCCTACTATTTTGAAATGAAGTATGTTTTAACTGTTTTCAAGTATATGCATGCCTTAGATTCAAATAAGAATTATGCTTCAATAAAGATGACTAGATATGACCTAAATGATTGTAAAGCCCCTTTTGACATTGAATATCCCTGCACCCTTGTTACCCTAGAATATCATGCTTAGGCTATGCTATGCTTAAAGATCATATGATAAATGTTGAATGGTCACATATGAGAAAAGCATGTTCAAAACCCCTTTTTGTGAAAGAAAAATATGATTGGAATCGATAGTGAGGATGGTTTGATTGGATGGTGCTGTGTGCGCACTGGGAATGTGAAAGACTCCTCACTAAAGATTCATAAGGACTAGAACCTTGTGTTGTGCTTCTATGCGGCATGAAAAACGTACCAACCACCTGCCTGTTTATGGGACGGGCGCAACTTAGTAGCTTTCTTTAGTGTTAGCTTTTCCCTGCAATGGTTGTCGGTCCAGTTTCTTGCGAGAACTGGTGGGCCGCAGAAGGCCATGAGTGATGTGAGTTCAGAAAAATCATGAGAGGAAAAGGTGGAAAGAAGGAAGACGCCCTAAGCCAGATTAAGTCGTGCGCGACTGTAATCAAGAGAGGCTATGTGTCTTGCGAGAACATAGGCCCAGGCTAGGAAGTAAGGCAGTGGGGAGGACCCACAACGGTACTTGAGACTTAACTGTCTATTTACCGGGCAGGGAAATGGTTAATACTAGGACTGTAAATTGTTGTGTCATCTCGGCCTTGTCACATGCGTAAAAGTCGCATGAAGCTGATCCGACTTGAAAGCCGAATGATTGGTGGATTAAGGTGGTACACCTTTGCAAAGTTTAAAAAGTATCGGATACTCTGAGCTCCCAGGTCATGGAGTCTGCGCGCTGTGAATCCTATTCACGTCGATGCAGCACAAGTAGCTTTTGGAAGTTTTTCACAAAATCTGAGTAAAGTGGTGACTCATGAAAGACCGCCACACACAACATTTCTGAAAATCTAGCTTAGGATTTCAAAAGTCCCGCTTTCGAGAATAAAGACCTTTCTTTAAGGCTACATGTGAAAATCTATTATATATTTATACACAGAGCCAAAGAGCTGTTCTTTGAGAAATTCCCCATCATCTATATATTTATGCATTGTTACTTGGGACTTGTTGAGCACCATATGGACAATGTGCTCACCCTTGCTTTTCAAACAAATTTAGAGGAAGGATTCGCCGACCCTGAATCTTATGGTCTTGAACCCAATGTGGAACAAGAAGAAGAAACTGAGGACCCATCTGGTTAAAGGGTTATGCACCAAGGTGGAGTTCGATGTGGGGAAGGCCCATGCAATACCGCCGCTGCAGAGAAAGAAGACTGATGGAGCCCTTTTGTTTATCGTTGCTGTTTTATTTTGTGCCGACCTTTGTGTCGAAAACTCCTTAATTTGTATTAACAATTAAATGCGTCACTTCGGCGCTAAGTTATTGTGATGTTGGTCCTTGTGATCAGCTCTTGTTTTTAATTACTCGCATTTTCATATAATGCATTCTATTGTTGTGAGCTGTAATGTGCCTTTTCTGAGTGCAATCCACCTGGGCGATTGCCACTGGAATCCTCAAATGAGGGTCCGACAGAACTTGGTATCAGAGCAGAAGACTCGACTGTAGGTCGTAACCCTTAGATAGACTTTGGCGTCCCTAGAAGAAAAGTTCGCTAGTTCTTTGTCAAAATTTGTTTACGAAAACCTATTTTCCTTAAGAAAAATGTTGTTTTAACCTTTGGAAAATGATTTTGGACTTCTCTTATAGATGCCTTTTGTTCTGTCTTCAGATGGCTTTCGATAGGAGATACCTTCATGGAGACGAGCTCGGATCGTGGGCACTGTTGCTGTGGATGATGCTGCAATTCCTTGGAGCACGGGACAGCCAGAGACCGGTATATTGCGTCTGGCAAGATGAGATAAATGGACGACCCATAGGTTGTCGGGCCTCGGTGATAGTCTACGAGATCCCCGAGCATGGGAGAGGCTCAGTTAGACGCCAAGCCCGAAGAGAAGAAGAGGAGGATGCTATCTTGGACGCTGCCCGTCGTGCAGTGGGTTCCGTTCGGCAGATGTACAGCGACTACCTTTCTGATTCGCCTTACCGCTTCGTACCTTACCAGGTCCCCGGATCGGAGTACCGAGTTGTTCTTCCGTCCAGCGACCAGGAGAACGCTATCCTGACGAAGACTCAAGACGTCGTTCGCGCTTCGGAGATTGCATACACCCGCCTATTTCGAGACTACGAGCGTGTTCGCAATGATCGCCACTACCTTGAGGGCATGCTTGTTAGGGCTCGTGCAAGCCTCCGAGAAAAAGAAAGACAAATTCAAGAAATGGCTGAATCAAGTGGAGAAAAAGACCTTGAAGCTGCAGAGTCGGTAACCAAGAAGAGTCGCCCAAAGTTGAGGATCACCGCTCGCAAGAAGGTAGGAAACCCGAGGGAGTATCTCAGTGGTTTTATGCCTGCGTCGCGTGGCATAGTCATCAACGGTCAAGCAATCGAGCTTCCTTGCACCGCACAGAAGAAGAAGACCCTCGAAGGAAAAGGGAAGGAGCCTATCAACATCGACGACAACGAAGATGACCCGATGGATGCTGATGACGATGAGGAGGAGGATCCCGAGGAGGTTGAGCCTTGTGATTCTTCTGATGATGCTGAGGAGTGACTGCAGACTTTCGACCTTTTGTGCCTAGCCCAGCAGACGCTAGATTTCCTTTTGTTGTAGTTGTTTTAGTATGATTGATGTATGCTGGTTGCTAGAGGAGCTCTGTAAGCCAATGAGGCTAGAAGCTTTGTATCTTCTGAAAAATTGGTTTATGAAAAAGTCATTTTGCATATCCTTATTCTTACTTCTTGAGTTAATGCCAACATTCTGCTAGCATCCCTGTGAACGATTCTTTCCGAATCGATGTTTCTATTCTTAACCTCCTGTTTGAGTAGGATGGTTAACACACGCGCGAGACCCCAGGAAGGAGGGCTAGAGGAAAACCACAACAGTACAGGAGCTACACCCGGAGCAAGAGGCCGCACAGACCCCGGTAGACCAGGATCTTCGACGATGCCACAGGGAGGTGACATCAACGATGTGCTGCTGTGGATGGAGCGCAATCGTCAAGAGTCAGCGGCTGTGCAAAACCAAATCTTGGGACAGCTGATGCAACATATTGCATCCGGACAAACTGAAGGACCCGTGATGGGCGCAAAGTTGACTGACTTTCAAAAGACGCGACCCCCGACTTTCTCAAGCACAGAAGACCCCATCGTGGCAGACGACTGGCTCCGGCCTCGGGGGGGTTGTCCGCCCCGTATGATCCTGCCGGGGGGTTCCCTCCCCCTGCGGGATATGCGTCCGGACCCTTCCCGGCACCCGGGCCCGTCCCGGTACCGGGAGGTCACTTCATGCCGGGGCCCTTCGTGGCACCAGGGGGGTGCCCCGTCCACGGTCTATTCCCGGGGCCGGGAGCCCACTTCATGTCGGGGTTTTACCCTGCGCCGGGAGCCAGTCCCGCCCCCCGCGTCGCGTCTACCGCACCGGGGGCGGTTGACAGAGCAGCCCCCGTACTGCAGCAGACTTCCCCCCGCATGGGCTCCCCGGTTCCGGACGCCGCCACGGGGGCTCCCCCCTTGCCGGTTCCGGGTGTTACAGGGCCTGCCCCCTTCCCGGTTCCGGTCGTGGCCACTGGGGCCCTCTCCATTTCGATTCCAGGCGTCGCCGCGGGTGCCCCCTCCCCGGTTCTGGATGATACAGGGGCTCCCCCCTTTCTGGTCCCGGGGGTCGTCGCAGGGGGCTCGCCCCAACCGGCTCCGGAAGCTACAGCGCACGAGCTCCCTCCCTCGGCAGGACAGGTCCGTTTCGCCCCGGGGGAGGTCGAGCGAATGCGTTCACCAGAGCGCGGGGAAGAACTTCCCCCCGGCCGCGGGTGCGGGGAGCCTCGCTCTCGCACCGGCCGGGGGAAGAGACCCGCTGAAGAGCCAACCTCTCCGGCGGAGAGCCCGGACGTCCGGGAATTCAGCCCCGGTACGGAGGAAAAGCGTCGCCACCGCCATTCTGGCGGACCTCTCGGACCGCTTCCAGACTCAGACAACGAAGGTCCCGTGAAAGAAGATAGCGACCGGGGCTCTCCCCGGGAAGTGCAGGGGGCCAACCAGCCCCTGTGCCGAAGACTTCGCAGCATCCGGTGGCCGCGGCCCTACCGCCCGCCACACATTGAACACTATAACGGTGAGGCGGACCCTTACGAGTTCGTGCAGGTCTACTCCACTGCCATCTCCTCGGCCGGCCTCCTTGCTCCGGCCTCCTTGCTCCCTCGGCCAGCTGTTCCGGCCCTTCCCGCTCCCGCGGGGGGTGAGCAGGCGCAGGAGGGGGAGCCTTCAGAAGCTCTCCCCTTCCAGACCTCTCAGCGCCGCATCAATGTCATTGTGGGAGGGTCTGCCTCCGGACGGGACTCCAAGCGCCAGCGTAAGGAGTACGCGCGTGAAGTTAAGGTTCTGGGGGTGCTACACGCGTCCCCGCCACCCAAGTGGTCGGACGTCCCCCTCACCTTCACGGCGGAAGACGCGCGAGGGGTTCGCTTCCCCCACGACGACGCGCTCATTGTCTCCGCAACAATCTACAACTGCCACCTGGCCCGCATCCTCGTGGATGGCGGGAGCTCCGCTGACATCCTATTCCTGAAGGCCTTCAAAGAAATGCAGGTGGACGAGAAGCTCCTGCAGCCCGCAGCCGGGCCCCTACAAGGTTTTGTCCCGGAGAAGGCGATCCACCCCATGGGCAAGGTAGATCTTCCTGTGACCTTCGGCGCCCCGGAGAACTACCGGACTGAGCTGGTCCGCTTCGACGTAGTGGACCTCCCCTCCTCCTACAACGCGATTATGGGGAGGACCACAATCAACCGGCTGGGGGCTGCCACCCATCAAAACTACCTCTGCATGAAGATCCCCGGGCCGCATGGCGTGATCAACGTCCGGGGAGACCAAGACATGGCCCGTGCTCTGTATGAGCGCGCAGCCGCCACGATCGGAAGCGTAAACATTATTGAGGCACCCAGGGGGGAGGCCCCCCCCTGGAACCAGACGTCCGGGAGGCCCCTACTCAAGCCGCGTCCGGAAGGGGGCCTCCGGAAGGTCCTGCTGTCCCCGAGGCCAACAATGCCGCCGAGTACGAGGCTTTGCTCCTCAGGTCGCACCGCGTGCGTTCCCCGGGGATCCGACGCCTCCGAATTGAAGGGAGATTCTCAGCCCATTGTTCACCAAAAGCATGGGCCTTACCTGTGCCGTAACGCAAATTCTAGTCTTTTATTTGCAGATGCAAAAGATGCAGAGGCAGTTCGATGGCGCCAGGGGGGCACCCCGTTCCTGGCCTATTCCCGGGGCCGGGAGCCCACTTCATGTCGGGGGTTTACCCTACACCGGGGGCGGTTGACAGAGCAGGCCCCGTGCCGCAGCGGACTTCCCCCCGCATGGGCTCCCCGGTTCCGGACGTCGCCGCAGGGGCTCCCCCCTCGCTGGTTCCGGGTGTTACAGGGCCTGCCCCCTTCCCGGTTCCGGTCGTGGCCACCGGGGCACCCTCCACTTCGATTCCAGACGTCGCCGCGGGGGCTCCCCCCTCGCCGGTTCCGGGTGTTACAGGGCCTGCCCCCTTCCCGGTTCCGGTCGTCGCTACTTGAGGGCCTTTCGCCTTAAGGACCTTGTCCTCAAGCGCGTTAGGGACCCCTTACAAGCTCTTCAACCTTCAAGAGCTGGAGCTGAAGCACACGTGGAACTTGCATTTACTTCGCAAGTTCTATGTTTAGCCTTACGGGCCTGTCCCCTCCCCCGTGGCGTTCACGCCGGAGGGGGAGGAGGGACGCTGTATTTTCCTCCCCTTTCGCGGCTTCGCAGGGGGAGGCCCTGTACTTCATTCTATTAGCAATACATAGGTCTTGCTTTTCAAACTGTCTCATTGCAGGTCTCTCTCATTGCCGCCCCTAGCGGCGATGCCCTCCCCGCGAGGATGCCCTCCCCGCGAAGAAGTGGGCCAGTCCCAACAAGTCCCTACAACGGGAGTCTCCACTCCCGTAGGGCGGCTTACGATCAGCCCTCGTGGACTGAGGGTGTAAGCGGCAACCCGGTCACAGTGGCCGTGGTAACGAGTCACTTTGGGAGACTAGTCCCCTGCCCAAACACTCAAGCCCTGTCTTCGGGCACTTCCTCCTCCGGGAGTCGACGTTATTCCCGGCTCCCCGTTTTCACGGCGACCGGAAGATCGGCCCCTTGAGGCTTGATTGGATCTATCTTCCTCCTCCGGGAGTCGACGTTATTCCCGGCTCCCCGTTTTCACGGCTACCGGAAGATCGGCACCTTGAGGCTTGATTGGATCTATCTTCCTCCCCTGGGAGTCGACGTTATTCCCGGCTCCCCGTTTTCACGGCGACCGGAAGATCGGCCCCTTGCGGCTTGATTGGATCTATCTTCCTCCCCCGGGAGTCGACGTTATTCCCGGCTCCCCGTTTTCACGGCGACCGGAAGATCGGCCCCTTGCGGCTTGATTGGATCTATCTTCCTCCTCTGGGAGTCGACGTTATTCCCGGCTCCCCGTTTTCACGGCGACCGGACGATTGGTCCCCAGCGACCTTATTCCCGGCTCCCCGTTTTCACGGAGACCGGATGAATGCCTCCCGGAGACCCTATTCCCGGCTCCCCGTTTTCACGGCGACCGGACGATTGTCTCTCGGAGAAGTCACGGATTTCTTGGGCATTTTCTTCCCCAAAGACCCTATTCCCGGCTCCCCGACCGGACGAATGTCTTCTAGGAAGCTCGCCTCCGGAAATCTCACCGGGTTTTCTTGGATGTTTCTTCCACATGAGGCCTCCTTCCCGGCTCCCCGTTCTCACGGCGACCGGACGATTGTCTCCCGGAAGGTCTTCTCCTTGAAAACCTCGTTTTAAAGTTTTCTAACTTAGAAAATTTCCTATGCTACAGGTGACTTCCACCCCGGGGGCCTTGTTACCCCCACAGCGCGCGGAGCTATTATCCGGCCCGCTGTGGGCGGGGGGGATAAGGAACCCCCGGGTGTTGACCGCACCGCCCACGAGGAAACTTAGCTCATCCTTGTTAAGATGAGTCGTCCAGACCATCCAAGAAGAAAATAAAGAATGAAATGAAACGACAACAGCTTTATTGATTCTCAAACCCGGAGGACATCTTCCCCCTCCGGTGGGCTTCGGAAACGATACAACCCGGGTTCTAACCCGGGGGATTCTCTACGCCCTAAGGCTCCTACGCCTAATACTCTCGGAGGCTCTCCGCTAGCTCCCGGGTCAAGTCCCGGTACAACGCCCGTACGCGGCGCCGAGCGTCCCGGAGCACATCTTCAGGCCAGAACTCGTATCCCGCCGGTGGAAGTATCCGGAGAGGAGGGATCATCCGGAGCCCCGGTCGCGGAGGGGACAATTCGGCACGATGATTATCGAAGTTGTCGAAATGCCACTCCGGACGCCACCTCAACCGGATCGGCTCCCGGACACTATCCTCGCCGCGATTCCCGGAGATAAGGCTTAGCAAAATTAAAGCCGCTTGGGCGTCCCCCGGGGAGCCCCTCCCGGACCTTCGCCCGGGAGCAACCTCCCGGGAACCCTGGTAACAGTAAATTCAATTCAAAGAGTTAGAAAAAATTCTAACTTCATTGCATTCAAAATGTTTATTTACAAGTGCCCGGGGCTTCTTCTAAGAAGCTACCGGAATCAAAAAGTCCTAAAACAAAAAAGGGCCCTAGCTAAGACCCGGGGGGAGGCTCATACATGTTCGTTGGCGTCCTCCCCCCGGGGGGCAAGGAGGCGCCGGAGCCGAGAACCACGCCCGGATGATCCGGTCGTAGAACCCTCCGGCGAGCTGCTCGACCTCCCGGCGCGAAGGCTCAAAGGAGTCCGGGAAGCTTCGGGGGATGCGGCCCCCGATCGCCCGGGCGCCGACCCCCTGGAACTCGACGAGCCTCGCAGCGGCTGCGACAACGGGGATCGCCCGACCCCGCGCCCGAACGTCGGCAGCCTCCGCGAGGGTCACCGGCGGCACCTCCCTGCTCCCGGAGCCGAGGCTTACGCCAAGGCCCTCGAGGGCCGACCGGATGGAGCGGCCCGCGTCCGCCACCGCCCAGACGCTCGAGCTCTCGAGCTCCCGGAGCGCCTCCTCCCTCGCCTTGGCCTCCTCCCGGAGGCGGGCGTTAACGACCTCGGAAAGATGGACCTGGGCCCGTACCCGGGTCAATTCCGCGAGGGCTTCGTCACGTTCCCGGAGGGCCTCCTCGCGCTGCACTACGGAGGCCGCGGCCCGGCCCTCCGCCTCCTTAAGCAGCCGGGCGACCCGCTGCTCAAGGCCCCAGGTAACAGCTGCCACCTACAAAATACATGAGTTAGAAAAATTTCAAAGTGCAGGGGATGAGCGAAGGCGTTATCGACTCGGGTTACCTGGGCCCCGAGGGACTGAAGCCCCTCGAAACGCTCATGGAGCGTCCCTCCCGCGACGAAGGCCTGCACCTTCCGGGTATGCAGGCCCTCCGAGTAGCGGGCGACCTCCCTTGCGGGGAGCAAAGGGGTCTCCCGCCCGGCACCGCCGGCGCGGCCGGCGGGGGTTCCCCGGACCTCAAGGTACGGCAACGAGGCCGGCGTCTTCGTCGACGAGGTAGTGCCCCCCGAAGACGTGGCCGAGGAGCTCTCGGCGGGAGCCTCCGCCTGAGGGGGAACCATAAGTCCTTTCCCTACCCCGGGCCGGAAGGTCCTCGGGGCCCCCTCCTCCGGAGGAACCTCGTAGACCGAGGAGCTCCCCCCTCGTCCACCGGCCAAACCCGCGGGGGCGAGGCCCTCGCGAATCTCACCTCCAGCCTCTCCGGCTCCAAAGAAGCCGGAAGGGGCGGGTGGAGCTCCACCGTGAGCGGTGACGGGGCGTAGTTCGTCGAGTCGGACGCCGCCCCGCCCGCGGTCGCCTCCTTCCCCCGCGCCTCGACGGGGCCCTTCAGGGGGGAGGTGTTGCTTCCTTCCGGGAGGGTGCCCGGGCACGTTCGCTCCCGGAGGTCTCGCCCCGGGGCTTCACCAGTGTCGCCGCCGGCGTCGTCGATGGGCCGGGGGTCTTTTGAACCCGGGCCTTCTTGCGCTCCGAGCCCCCGGCCGCCTCCTTCCCCCGTTTGTGTGAACCGGGGGTGGGGAGAGGATTCCTCTCCGGCAGCTTCAGCCCGAAGGCCGCCGCTACCAAGTTCTTTGGGGGGCCCTCCCCCACGGCGCGCACGACGCGTTCGTGCTCATCGGTGAAGTACCTCCCCAAGAGGTTCTCCGCCTTCTCCCGCGCCGCCGGGTACGGCCGGACTGAAAGAGGTAAAGAGTTAGTCGATTTCTTAAAAATTTGCAAGTACAATGCAGCGGGTTCGCGGAGCTTATGTCGCGTCACCGGTTCACCGGAGGCCGCTGCTCGGGGCCCATGCCGATCCCCCTCTTCCCGCCGTTGAAGGGGGAGATCCGGAGGAGAGCCATCTCCTCAGCTGCGTCCCGCATCGAGCAGGTCTTCTTGGAGAGGATCACCTTGCCGAGGAGCTCGTACTCCTCGTCCGTCCACACCGGCAGCTTTGGTGCGGACGACCGGCTGTAGGTGGGGGCCTCCGGGGCGTACAGCACCGCGTCGTCCCGGACCCGGAGGTAAAACCACCTCCGGACCCAATCCCCCCAGTGGTCCCGGGAGGCCACCGCCGGGTAGTCGATTACCCGGGCCGGCAACATCTGGACCATCACCGAGCCGAAGGGGGACTTGGGGCCCCCCTTTACCAGGTGGGAGGTCCGCGCCGCCGGTTCGTAGAAGTACCGGAAGGCGCGAAGGTTGGGCTCCCGCCCGGTCGCTGTCTCGAAGAGCCAAATGAAGAGGACCATCCGGACAAGCGCGTTCGGGGTGAGGTGGTTGAGAGCCACCCCGTACTCCTTGAGAAACTCCCGGAGCATGGGATGCACCGGGAGCCGGAGCCCTGCCTCGAGGAAGGCCTCGAAGGCCACGACCTCTCCGGGCCTAGGGCGGGGGGCCCCGTCCTTCTTCACGGGGACTCGGATGTCCCCGTCCGCAACTATGCCTCTTTCGGCCAAGGACTCGGCGTCCTCAGCCGTGAACTCCAACGCCCAGAGGAAATCCGAGGGGATTTCCTCTGGGGGAACCTCCGTGGTCTTCGCTCGACCCTTGGGTGCCATGAGGTTAGTCTTCTTTTTTGGTGGCTAACTTTGCAGGAGGCTACTACTAGAAACTCCCGGACGCCTGCTACCGGAAAGGGCTACCGGAAAGAGCTACCGGGAGAGTGCTACCGGGAGAGCAAAAATTGTTGAGGCCGAAAATTTGGAATGAGCTTCCGGGCCCCCCAAGGTCCTATTTATAGGGGCAGGGCGTGGTCTAGATGCACGCCACGTGGCACCCGCGGATCAATCTGGACCGTAGAAGTTCAAACCGTGCGCGGGAAACGAAGGGACGGGCGCGTGAATCGAGGCACCAGTTTGAACCGCGCGCGCATTTATGGCGAAACGGCGCGGCTTTAAGCATAGGGCACGGAAACCGAAGCGTCGCGGCTCCGGTAGCTTGGCCCGGACATCTTCCCGGTGACCTGAACCATACCCACCGGGGACTCGAGCATCGTCCCCGGCGGGCATGGGGGGCTGCTGTCGGGGGAAATCTCCGCGAGACTAAGTCCAGGTAAGATGTGTCACGATTACCCAGGGACCTGGCTTCCGGCCCCTCCCCGGGCGCCGCCTTTTGGCTCCCGGGACGCGGCCTCCGGTGCCCTCCCGTGCGCCGCCATTTGCCCGGGGACGTGGCCTCCAGGGCCTCCCCGGGCGCCGCCTTTTGGCTCCCGGGACATGGCCTCCGGGGCCGTCCCGGGCGCCGCCTTTGACCCGGGGACGTGGCCTCCGATGCCCTCCCGGGCGCCGCCATTTGCCCGGGGACGTGGCCCCCGGGGCCTCCCCGGGCGCCGCCTTTTGGCTCCCGGGACGTGGCCTCCGGTGCCCTCCCGGGCGCCGCCTTTTGGCTCCCTGGACGTGGCCTCCGGTGCCCTCCTGGGCGCCGCCATTCGCTCGGGGACATGGCCTCCGGGGCCTCCCCGAGCGCCACCATTTGCCCGGGGACGTGGCCTCCGGGGCCTCCCTGGGCGCCGCCTTTTGGCTCCCAGGACATGGCCTCCGGTGCTGTCCCGGGCGCCGCCTTTGACCCGGGGACGTGGCCTCAGGCACCGTCCCGGGCCTCATCGCCCTCCTGAAGGTAAAGTCTCGAACTGTTTGTCACGTGCAGGTCACGCGAGGAGCGCCTCGGGAACTAGAGACCACCTGTCAAGCATCCAAGGCGTTTGACCGGGAGAAGGACAGTCCTACCCTTAAATCCGACGGTGGCTTCCGGGGTAGTTTAGGTTTTTCGCTTCTTTTTGGGGCTATAAATAGCCCTTGTACCCCTCTGTTGTAAAGGATCGGTTCTTTTATTGGAGTAGCTAATCTCACAGACGTGCTCCGGAAGCCTCTCCCCCGGAGAGAGCCTCCCCAGCCTACTCCGGTCGGGAGCGCGTCGACAGGACTAGGGCCCCCACCGGGACCCGAACCTGTATAAACCCGTGTGTCATTTTTTGTGCTTGTCCGGCGGGGGAGGACCGGTCATCCGGTCAACCCGCGCCACGTAATCTTCGCTAGGATCATTCTCAAAACCTGCAGGGGTATTCGCAATACGACGACAGTTTTGCTATTGACCGACAGGAAGCCATCCGAGAGGAGTTGGACAAACTCCTAAAGGCTGGGTTTATTCACGAGGTCGATCACCCGGAATGGCTTGCCAATCTGGTCATGGTCCGCAAGTCAAATGGCAAGTGGCGCATGTGCGTCGACTACACTAGCCTCAACAGTGCCTGTCCGAAGGATGACTTCCCCTTCCCCACATCAACCAGCTGGTCGACTCAACTGCGGGCTACGAACTGATGAGCTTCCTGGACGCTTACTCAGGATACCATCAAATTAGCATGGCAGAGGAAGATGAAGAGAAAACTGCCTTCATCACCCCATTCGGCACCTACTGCTACGTCAGAATGCCATTCGGTCTCAAGAACACAGGTTCCACGTAGCAGCGCTTGATGCAAAAGACCTTTCTTTCCCAGATAGGGCGTAATCTCAAAGCATATGTAGACGATTTGGTTGTAAAAAGCACCAAGAGATTGTCTCATTTGGACGATCTTGCTGAAACCTTCTGTAATTTAAATCGCTTTGGAATAAAGTTGAATCCGGAGAAATGCCCTTTTGGGGTTTCTTCAGGAAAACTTCTTGGTTTCCTTGTTTGTTCCAGAGGCATTGAAGTCAATCCTGAGAAAATCAGGGCCATCGAACAAATGAGATCGCCCTCGACCATGAAAGATGTTCAACGCCTGGCTGGTCGCATGGCGGCCTTAAGTCGTTTCATATCGCGACTAGGTCAAAGGGGATTACCTTTCTTCAAAGCCTTGTGGAAGCATCACAATTTCACATGGTCTGATGAGGCCAAAAAAGTGTTTCAGGGGGTAAAGACATATCTATCCAGTCCGCCAGTATTAGTGTCTCCTGACAAAGGAGAACCATTGCTTCTTTATTTGGCGGCCAGCCCACACGCGGTCAGCGCTGTCCTGATCGCGGATAGGGAAGGGATACACAGACCCGTCTACTATGTGAGCGAAGTACTTCATGGTCCTAAGGAGCGTTACCCTGAGGTCCACAAGATACTTTACGCACTACTGATGGCTTCCCGTAAGCTATGACATTACTTCCAAGCTCACAAGATCACGGTACCCTCTTCCTTTCCTTTGGGGGATATTGTCCGAAATCCGGAGAAATCTGGTCGAATCGCCAAATGGGCGGTCGAACTCGGTGCTTTTGATGTCCATTTCACGCCCCGCACGGCGGTTAAATCTCAGGTTTTGGCTGACTTTGTTGTCGAATGGACCAACCCTGAGCCGTTCGTGCAGGTGTCCGAGGAATTGGAATGCCCCGATCATTGAACAATGTACTTCGACGGTTCCCGTAGTTTCCAACACTGGGGGCTGGAGTGGTCTTAGTTACACCTCAGGGTGAACAGCTTAAGTATGTCATCCAATTACACTTTGTTGCGACCAACAACGCAGCAGAGTATGAAGGTCATCTTGCAGGGCTCCGAGCAGCAAAATTCCTCGGAGTCCGTCGATTAGTGGTGAGGGGAGACTCACAGCTGGTCATAAACTAGGTAAACAAGGAGTACAACACCTCCGATGAGACAATGGCTCATTACCTAGGGGAAGTGAGGAGATTGGAAAAACACTTCAGTCATTTCGAAGTCCAATACATCCCGCGAAAGGACAACATTCTCGCAGACCAATTATCCAAAACTGGGTCCTCACGCACATCCGCTCTGGCAGGAGTATTCATTGAACACTTGGACCGTCCTTCGATCATAACTTCGGTCGAGGACGATCTGGTAACAGCCTGCGTTACCAACCTCGGTCAGGAACTGTAACATCCTGAGTTTTGGGGTGAAAAGTTTCTTTCTTAAAAGTCATGCATGCATATGTCTCTTCTAGATCAGCCAAATCAGCCCCAGCTTTATTCTGTTCTAGCCCTAAAATCTCCAAAATCTATCCTGTAACCCCAAATCGAGATCAGATTGTTCAGATATGATCTATCAGTTATCCTAAATCCAAAAGCCTTCAGAACCCAGATTCAATTCTATCTCTAACTTTCAGATTTATCAACTCCTTCTTGTTTTCGAAAACAGAATATCTTATATTACTTAAATACCCTAAGTTTCAGAAATTCAGATAAAATCAAAATCTTGACCAAGTTCAGACCAGATTATTCTTGGATTATGATCAAGGGTATGCCAATACCTTAATCCAAAAAGTTGGCAGCCAGATTTTACCATTTAAACCTTTTTCGCAAATCAGTCCAGGAGTATCGCAGATCAGTCCTTTTTCCAAATTTTCCAGAAGCCTGAAAAGGCAAAATGTTACAAATCATCTCCAAATTCAAATTTGATTCAGGGAACACCTCCCAAATGCTTTTCAACACAAATTCTTCTTTTATGAGTATCTCAAAATCAAACCCTAAATCCCAGAATTCGAGATCAATGAGATTCAAATCTATTTTACCCTAATCTACTCTATTTTCAGTTTATATCCAGAATCATCCAAATGTCTCAAATTTTATCTTCTATCTGTGCCAAATCATCTGTTGAATCAAGCCTACCAGATTAATGCAATTAAATTCAGATTTAACCTTCCAAATCATCAGATTTACATTTCAGTCCAAATCAAGAATTGGAAATTGCAAATCAGCCTTAATTCGACCAGGCCAACTACTGTGCACACGACCAGAACCTCGCCGTGGTTTCCTTGCGCCGTGCACGCTCACCGCCGGCCAAGTCCCGCCTGCACTTGTGCTCGTGCATGTTTGTTCTTGCTGTTGCGCACGCGTCCGCATCTCAGCCATCGCCGTGGCAGCGCCGTTGAACAGCAATTGCTTCCGCGCGCGACCAGCAGCAGCTTTTGTCCGCAACACTGCGCCACGTTGCTTTGCATTGCCAGCTTGTGTTGCCACCGCCTTGCACCGCCCGACAATGTTGAGTTCCAATGAGCTGACAAGTTGATTAGTAGTCACCTCGGTTGAGCGCCATCGCGTCACCGCTCGCCGTTGTTGCTTCTGCGCCCGGCAAATCATTTCACTGACGCCAATTCATTGCTGTTTAATCCTTACAAGCATCACCCTCTGGTCTATATAAGCAGCCATACCTTGTATCATTTCCTCTTCACCAGAACTTAACCAAATTCTCAAATCTCCTCGCTGCAGTCGTCTTCTCCGGTGAGCCATCGAGGAGGCTCACGGTGCCAGCACATTACACAGCACCTCCTGCCAAATTAACAGCATCAGTGAGTTCCTCTCATCTCACTCATCATTCTGTACCATTTAATTGAATTATCTTGCATCTTATCGCCGGTGATCGCCGGAAATCCCGATTGCCCTGTTCCGGCAATGCAGTTCAAATTACTTCGAATTAGCTCTCGAACCTGTGAAGTAATATGATCAGTGAGCCATTTACAGCAAGCCTATGCATCAAGATCTCTAGATTGAGCTCGAATCGAAGCTTTCCCCAATTTTGAGTTTCTCCAGTCGCCGGCAATCGTCGCCAGGCGTCTCCGATGATCCTCCGACCAAATTGACTATCCTAGTAGCTTCCTTATACTTCTCAGATACTCCTTGAGCTTGGACTTGAGTTCAAACCTCCAGTATTGAAAAGCCCCAAATCTCGTGTCTTCTTCTCCGGCGCCGTTCACCAGAAATCCATTCCCGGCCGTTTTAGCTTCATCCACTTTGTCCTTCAGGTGTGCTTCAACCTCCTGAGCATATTTTTCTTCTAGCCCGATCTCTGAAACTGTCCATATTTCAAGTTATAGCCATGCCAAAAAGCTTGTCCAGTGGCTTCACTGTGCCGTGTCGCCACCACACTTCTTCACTGATTTTTATCACCTTCCAGCCATCTTCAGCCCTAGATCCTGTTGAGTGATTTGTTCCTGTTATCATTGCCTACCTCCCAGACAAAATGGTGCATCATTTGAAGCCCTAGATCAAAAGTTATGCCAAGCCCTAGTTTCTGGCCATGTCAGATTCAATGCCAGACTATGTCAGTCAGTGGCATTAGCCCTTTTCACTTCCTTTTAGATGTGCATTTTGAGCATAACTTTGTCCCTTAAATTTCTGAGGTTGTGATCTACAATTTCTTCTTCTATCACAACTTGATTTGAGCCCTTGAAATGCATTTTATGCTAAACCCTAGTTTTTGACATTGTCCCAGTGCATGCCAGCGAATGGCATTGGCCTTGTTTACCCACTTCTAGCTGTGCATTTTGAAAGCCACTTTGTCCACTGAATTTGTAGAGTTATGATCTACACTTTCTTCTACTGTCATAATTTGAGATAAGCTCTTTAGTTTTCTTTGAAGCTATGTCAGAGCCTTGATCCGAATGTCAATCTGCTGACATTCGCTGTTTTGATTTACCAACCACAAAACTGATGTTCTTATTGCAGCCTTGAGATCCTAAGAGCATCTAATACCCATCCTTAACCAATTCCTTGAAACCCTAGAATCTTGTTTCAGTTCAACTTGCAATCTCAATTATCTCCAATATCGTTCAGTTATTCTTGTTAAGCATATCTGCTTATAAATC
Organism: Pharus latifolius; assembly: GCA_019359835.1. NCBI lineage: Eukaryota > Viridiplantae > Streptophyta > Magnoliopsida > Poales > Poaceae > Pharus > Pharus latifolius. Next base: position 72,180,799 of record CM033329.1, on the reverse strand, counting down.
ATAAAACATTTTAATATATTAAGTAATATTTGTGTGTTTGTTTGTCGCCGAGCAGAACCAGAAACTAAGTTCGAGGACTTCGCTGTTGACCCGTCATCAACTGCTGTTTCTTACGACGCGGAAGGCAAGTCATATCCTTGGTCATCTCGAACCTATATTTTAAATATTGCTATAACATAACTTTGAATATAGACAATATTGCATCTGAAAGATTGAGAAAGATTGATTTATGAATTGGTAGTACTAGACTGGTTATCTGTGAAATGTGAAATAAACAAGTTTTGAGCCATGAACTATTATATATGTATTTATATACTTATATTCATGAAATAAAACCCCTAGCCGTCACCAGAAAATGATATGGAATGGTGGTAGCACTGGAGGTGCTAAACTGCAAAGGATAGCAGGCACTGAAGGTGCAGGGTTGTGGCTGGTCTGGTCACTGGAATATAAGGACTAGAACCTTGTGTTGTGCGTCTAGTGGCATGAACAACGTGCTAACCGCAAGCCTGGTATGGGACAGGCCTGAACAAGTACTTATGTGGATCGCACATGAAACCCCTGCATGAGATGGAAAACAATACACTAAACTCACGGGGTTCAGCTCCTCCACATATCACTGAATGTCATTTGATCAAGCACGTTGACCCAGTAATGGGAAGAGGCATTCGGGTGTGGGGTAATCCCGCCACAACTGCGGTTTGTGTGAATAAAACTGCAGGGTCAGGGGTGAATTGTAAGTGAAACATAACAAAAGTTCTTGTTATCTCCACCTTGCCGCTCACAATATGAAGTGAGTCAGGGGTCCAATCATTATGTTATGATAGGAAAGGCTTGAAAGTGGAATATCTTGCGGGTAAATTGGTACCTCTCTGTAGAGTTAAAAACGTATTCGAATACTCCGAGCTCCCGGGTTTTATAGGAGTCTGCTGCGGTGAATTAAATCCACGGGGTGTGACACAAGTATTATTTTCTAAATAAAATGTGTTAAATCAAGATTACCCAAATGACATGTGTTGTCATGATAAGGAGTGCTGCCGTGGGCTGTCGTGTGTCGACGTGTCGTGGTAGTGCTATAATCTAGTGAACATGAATGATGATGTTATATTATGAAAGGTGCTGCCATGAGATGAGGTATGAAAGAAAAAGATTATTTTATAAACATCCATAATTCTTGACTAGTCTAGGTTCATATCATCACTACTATATGTATCTACTCTTACCTATGACTTGCTGAGTACGTAAGTGCTCACCCTTGCAACCTACAAATCAGTAGATGGAGCGTTCAATGATCAAGACGAAGGCATGGAGAACTTCTTGGATCCAGAAGGAGGAGTGTCAGTTCCGCCAGAACCCTGATGTGTGTTGTTCTGCCGTCCACTTCTCTTTGTGGGTGGATCACCTATCTTCTGCTATGTAGTTGTTATTTTGCTAAACCATGTATGCCATGAAGGCATTGTAATCTTCTTATGTAATATTAAGGCCAGCAGGCCACACTGCTTAACTATTTTGTAAGTTACTCTGTTGCAATGTGAATATACTCCTGTGCTTGACTTATCCTGGGAAGTCAAGGGTATGTGTATGCTATGCATATATGGGACTAGCTGCAGCGAGCTAGGTCTCTACAGGAGTAGTCGTAGTCCCAGTTTCGGGGCGCAACAGGAACAGGATTGGACTCATCCATTGAGAGTCTATCTTGAACATGGGACCCTACCCGAGGATGAGACCGAAAGCGATCGGTTGGATCGAAAAGCGCGTCTGTACAAGCTCATAGATAGAGTTTTGTATAGAAAAGGTACTCAAGGAGTATTCATGCGCTGCATATCTCATGAGGAAGGTAAATCCCTCTTGAAAAACATACATGACGGTGTATGCGGTGCGCACGCGTCATATCGGACACTGGTTGGAAAAGCTTTTCGACAAGGATTCTACTGGCCTTCGGCACTCGATGATGCCAAGGACATGGTCAAGATGTGTCCTCAGTGTCAGTTCCACGTGAGACAGGTTCATCAACCTGCCTACGCGTTACAAACCATTCCCCTCACATGGCCTTTTGTGGTCTGGGGGATGGATATTGTTGGTCCTATGACACAAGCGGTCAATGGATACAAGTTCCTGTTCATAGCCATTGACACGTTTACAAAGTGGATTGAGGCCAAACCAGTACGAAATATTAGCGCATCAGCAGCACAAAAATTCTTCCATAAGAACATTGTTGCTCGATTTGGTGTTCCAAACCGTCTCATCACAGACAATGGTTCTCAGTTCGCCAGTGGTCTCTTTCTGGACTACTGCGATCAGATTGGGACCAAGGTGTGCTTTGCTTCTATGGCACATCCACAGAGCAATGGTGCCGTGGAACGGGCCAACGGGCAGATACTGCAAGGCATCAAAAAACGTGTTTTTGATCGCCTTAAGACTCACTCGGGGGCTTGGGCAGACGAGCTCTACACCATTCTATGGGCACTATGAACTACCTCTAGTCGAGCCACCGGTGAGACGCCCTTCCATCTGGTCTATGGGGCCGAGGCTGTACTGCCTATAGAAGTTAGTATTGGATCTGTTCGGATAGAACAATTCGATCGAGTTGATCAGGCCGAACAGCGATCACAGGATCTCATCCTCTTAGAAGAAAGGCGAGATCGCGCTTTGCTCAAGTCCGCGGCATACTTGCAAGCTTTGCGCAACTACCATAGCAAAAGGGTGCGACCATGTAGTCTTCACGTGGGCGATCTGGTTTTATGAAAAATTCAAGACCAGTCTAATCACAACAAATTCTCCCCGAAGTGGGAAGGCCCTTACACTGTTGTCTCAGTGCCGCGACCAGGATCAGCGCAACTAGCCATGGAGGATGGTCGAATTCTGCCCAATACATGGAACATCGATCAACTACGCAAGTTCTACGTGTAAGTACTCAATCCCTTTTCCTGTTCAATTAGCATTATTTCATAAAACAAAAAGTCTTTTGGTTTCATACGATGAACATTTCCCTTTATGCCCATGTGTAACAAATTTGACCTGGGGGCTGGTCGCCGGCGGTTAGATCACTACAACGTTCTAGTCGGATTCACTGGCCGATCTCATGACCACTTCTAGATAAGTCACTCCTAAATAAGCCGTTTCTCAACGCATACGGGGCTTTCTAGTAAGTCCTTGGACACCTGAGTGGCTGCCGGTTTGCAACAAGATCAGGCATTACATTGATCATAATTGCTGGTCCGATCGCACACCCCTGGTCGTTACACTTGTACTTCTCATGTGTTTATAATACTAAGCCTTAAGTATCTATAATCACAGGCGGGGGCTAGGGAGATATGCTTATAATATGAAACAACAGAAAAACAAGAATATATTTACTTTCTTTCAAAAATTAATTTGTACATGCATTGCATTCTATATGTTATATCTGTACAGTTGTAGGGATTATACAATCCCGAGCTCGGTCAGGAGTTTATCTACAAGGGGGGTGATCTCCTCCATGATCGCCTCCAGTTGCTCTTCACTCTCGATCTCTACCAGTCCCACCAGTGGATTCAGATCTGTATCTGGGCCATGATGGAGTCGAAACAGGCAGAGAATGGCGGAGGCTGCCGATCGAACCCTGGTTCTGATCGCCTCCTCCCATCACCTTGTATCTTCAGGAAGATACTCGAGAAGTGACTCCGCTTGGGCCATGACTAGTGTGGACCAGTCACTCGAACTGAGGTCGTCCTTTGTGGTCTCAACCACATCAGCCCTCAGGAGATGGGCCACCATCTTTAGCTTTTCAAAGACGGATTGGCTCAGCTCTCTGTTCGCCTTTTGGGTGGAGTTAATGGAGTGCTGGAGGACCGCCTTGTCCTGACCAAGTCATTTTATTTGACTTACTTGCGCTGCAGTAAGAAGAGTGTCACTCACAAACTATGAATCCAAGTCTTCCTAGTCGGGAATCGACTTACCAGAGAGTTCTGACCACAGCTTATTAAGTTCGACCTCTTGCTGCGAAACAAAAGAGATCGACTTGAGCTTGGTCGCGGCCAGCTCCCTCTTCAGCGATGCAACCTCCTTGTGACAGAAGAGATGAATGTCATAACAAATTTGCATCTATGCAAATTGGAGGATATTGATCCTTACCTGCGCAAGCTGTCTCTTTCTTTCTGTATGGCCTCGACGCTCGCTACCATAGCGATCGATCTGGCCGTCATCCGGGATAATTCCTGGGAAACAAAGAGAAGTCAAAGGTGTCCTATGCACAGTTCAGTTACCAAAAGAGGTGTTTATCATACCTCTGTATACTCCCGAAATGAGACTTCCACCGGGATGGCGGGAGGTCTGGTCGAGGGACCCGTCGCGGCCTCGACAGGAGCAGCAGGAGGATGTGCTGCTGACCCTCAGCCGTAGGTTCTGTGGTCTGTGGCTGGGTCTCCCCGCCTGATTCGTCCCTCATGGTCCAGATGACTTCCTAGACCAAAGGGACAGAGCACTCCTCACTGGAGGCTCCGGCACCAGTAGCAACTTCAACCCTCCCCGGGGCGGCTGAAGGGCTTGGTGCTACCTCTTTTCTCCTGCCAAGAAAAGAGGAACTGACGATTACGTTGATGATTGTCACAATCCAATCTAGTATAACCGGAATAAGGGTTCTTACCTTATTTGAAATCCCATTAGCTTTTGGGATTTTAGGGGAGGCTCCCCTGAGAAAGGGGACAGTCACTGTCTGTCCTAGTCTTCCTCTTTATGAACAGGCCTTTTTCCCCCTATATATGTCCTCCTATAAGTACATTCATAGGGGATGATAAAGACTTGTGGTAAGAACTCATACCTGTGCAACCTGTCCGGTTTGCAGGGTTATGTCCAAAGGCCTGGGTGGCTCCTGGACTTCTGGAGCTAGCACTTCATCCGCCACTCTCGCGGGGTCTTGTTCGGACACCTCCTCTCCTGTCCTCAGGAGTGAAGGATTTTCCTCCCTGGGACTCACAGGAGTTGCAAGGGGAAGCTCTTCGCCCTGTATAAGTGTTAATTCGATAAACACGTGTACAGAGGAAATTGATCCATTAAGATCATGAGGGAATCTTACCGTGGTCACCCCTTCGGTCAGGGAGGCAGAAACAGCTAACCCTGAAGCCTCGGGGGCTTCGGGAGCAGGGATCTCGCCCGCGGCCACGCGACTTTCTGTGGCTGCGGGGTCCGCTGCAGTTACTTCTGTTTCTGCGGGACGAGGTGGAGTATCGCCGGATGGAGAGTCCGCTGTCTTCCTCCTCCGGCGGATCAGAGGGATATCATCTTCTTCCTCCTCCTCGCTCCTCTTGCCCTGTACGACGAAGAAGTGATTCCAGTTTGTACTTGGAAGAATGGGAGGTACGTGATATCTTACCGCAGTCTTCATTGCGGTAGGAGGAATGCTCCGTGAAGACCCTTCCCCAAGAGCTTGCTTGGGTTTCTTGGGGGCAGGATTCCTCGTCCTGAGCTTCGAGGAGATCTTCTTCACATTTTTCATCGTCAGCTTTCCCAGGGAACCGACGTTCTCACTCGGGAATGTTGCCTCGGCGAATCTCCCCAAGAGCTGTTTTGTTCTGACAAGTTCGTCATCGCTGGGCATACATAAGACCTGCGAATAGGAGTCGAGTGGAAGATGACATACCTTTCGGCGCTCCTGTTTGAGGTCGTCGCCGGCGTGAACCAAGCTCTGGGGGTGAGGCGATCCCTTGGGGCCCTCTACATCAGCGTTGTAGGCCCTGAGGAGATAATTTGTCCACCTCTCGACCTCAGAGGAGGGCAGGACTGTTCCCAGAACGCAAATCAGATAATGCATCACAGAAGTGTGAGGTTTCGGTGCCGAAAGCACATACCTTCGTTGTAGTCCAAGGTATTGTCTGCCATGGACTTAATCTCCCAAGCCGGATGAGCCCTTTCACGCAGGGGGCTCACCTGGTTCTTCACAAAGTCGCGGATGACGTCGCGAGCCGTCAGTCCCTGTTGGACTAGGTGAAGAATTACCTCGGCGTGCTTCATGAACTCAGTGTTCATCGCTGGGGGGGAGTCCAACTCGCTCGGCTTCTCTGGCCGCGAGTTCTTGAACCACAACCCGCTCTCAGACGGAGGAGTGCAGTAGAACCACTTCTGGTGCCACCCGTGCACTGAATCCCGCAGGGGTGGGAAGGGATACTCCTTCTTCTCCCTTAGCCGGAAGTAGATACATCCGGCGGCGTTGGCGCTCTTCGACCACGCCGAGTAGTAGAAGGCCGGAAGAGATCCACGCTGGGATACACTCCGACGTATGCCTCGCATAGATGCTGGAACACCGCCAGAATCAGAACGGCATTTGGGTGGAGGTTGATCAACTCCAACCCATAATGCTCGAGGACGTCTTTGAGGAACCGACTCTCGGGGAATCGGAACCCGCAGCGCATATATTCCTCGAAAACCACCAGTTCGCCATTTCTGACGATTGGAGTTTCTTGGTCCTTCTCCGCGGGCCGCCAGTTGATTAGCAGCCACGGAGGAAGGATCTCCTCCTTCTCCAGCACCAGCAGACTCTCCTCGGAATGATGGATCGATTTGCTCCAAGACGCCATTTCTTGTGAGAAATCGGGAGAAAAGTTGGCGACTTTGGGGAAGATGGAGGCTGAGGGAAATGAGGGTTTTGTGCGGCGGAAGTATTGAGGAAGGGTTTTTGGCTGTGTGGCTTACTCAAGAAGCTACCTGTTCCTTTTATAGACCCGAGGAGGCACACTAATGTGAGTAATGTTCCACTCAAATGTTCCGCTTAATATTTTATTCATTTCCCATAATGGATACTATCTTTGGCGGACCCGTTAATTAAGTGTTCCTGGTATCGGATCTGAAACAAAAAGGACTTCTTTGTTTCGAGATTTGAAGATACAAAATCATGAGAAGTTTTCAAGGGTTTTCAAGGACATTTTCCTTCATGCGCCTTGTAAATTTTCATGAAAATATCCTATGACCAAGTTTTTGGACGTACAGATATGTTTGATCAGATTGCGGTATGGTCAGAACCATGTCCTCGACTAAGCTCCAATTCTAATTGAAGTGATGGTCTGATCGAGTTTCGGTTCTGATCGCAGTAATCTTTCAGATTGAACTTCGGTTCTAACCGTAGCTTTAAGTCTGATCGCGGTATCAATAATGGTCGCGATACTACTATAAAAACGCGATTCTGATCGCAGAGCTGAAGTTTACCTGTGTATGAGTGGTTGTAAAGACATTGCTTATGACCATATTTTCGCACAGAAGATGTAAAGAATATTCATATGAAGAAAAAGAGAAATTTTATTTCTTGCATTCTCTACATATAAAAGGGATATCGGCGACTAAAGCGTCGACCTGATCCGAAAGAAGTTTGCAAAGTTCTCCTAAGGACATGTTGTTGTCAGTAGGATCTACACTGACAACCCCCAGAGAACTAGCAACTAACCTAAGTCTATCTACATCATCCCTAACAAGAGATGCACTATTGTTCCTAATCAAATCGGAGAGTTCTCGCTGCTGCTGAGCGTGGTCCCTCTCTCGACGGAACTGGTGCGCCTCTTCACGGGATCTTTCAAAACATTCTGCCAGATGCAGAATTGCCGAAGACATCTCTTCGGTCTTCTTCTCCAAGGCCTCTATTTCCTCTTGAAAACTTTGTCCGAGGGAAGGAGGTGGAATCTCAGCAGGCTGGTCGCTGGGGGCTCCAACAATTTTCATCTCCTACATTTGCAAATGATTAGTTTTCTTAAACTATGACAAACAAGCAAAAGGAGACAGAGGCAGTTAGCAATCCTCGCAAGCGACGAGTTGATATATGCATCTTGGAAGGTAGATCATCTGATAATAGTGGATGATCACTGGATGATGGAAGTGCAACCTTCCCACCATAAGATTGCTTCCCCAACACAAGTTGAGGGTCATCTGGTCGGGTAGTCACCGCTTGCTGACCAGAAATCAATCACCCGAACAAAAGTTGGGAGCATTGGGATGAAATGGAAAAGACTGAGGAGAATGTCCCTCCAAAGATGGAGTTGAAAATTCAATCTGCCTAGGTGCATGAGGAACAGAAGGAAGAAAGAACGGCGTTGCGTCTTCTACCTTTGCTCTGCTGGAGGATCCCTCGTCAAACTTGGTTTTCTTCCTTGAAGGAGACGAATCTTCAGGCATCTGAGGCCCTTGTTCGAAAACTTCCTATTCATCACTCTCAACCTCGATGATGTTGTGATCTGCCATCGGGGAGTGTATGAAGAGAAGGATGAAGGTAGCTTTGGAAGAAACTTAGCCATGAGAAGAAGTTGTGGAGCTTTGTAATTCGAAGGCTTCGGTATTTATAGCCGCAAAGGTGACGGTTCGCCTTCCGAATGCCTCGGGTTTTTAAAAGCATTTACAATTTCACCTGGGTTAAAAAATGTTTCAACAGCGCCATCATTACCCGTCACATAATACCCAGAGCCCGTCTCGGGGAACCAACCGTCACACTTAGTGCGCCACTAAGTAGGGGATTTGAAGCGTCGGGTTAAAAATCTGATGCATGTCTTAAAATTCGAAATAAACACGTCCCTTCGTTTTCTTCGAATTTGGGGGCTAGCTGACGAGGATTGACACCCGAGTCAGTTCAAATGAATGGGAAACTAGTTTAGGAAAGATTCGAACCAGACACGTGCCTGGCGGTGCGAACTCAAGTCATTCTGAGGGGTACCAGCCCGAGGTCGCAATCTTTACGCGATCAGACCACAGCTAGCGCGTGGTCAGGAGTCCGTATGTTGTGCGCGGACAGAAGGCTGAAGATGTTGCGCGGTCAGAATTCTTTCGACCAGGGAACGTGGGAATATTTTGTCCTGTAATAAGAATATCCCAAGTATCCCAAAGATTCTTCCACGTAGAGGAACAACCATCAGGAGGTTAATACGTGCGGTTATCTACGAATAACACGTGTTAAACCTTTGTGGAGGTTAAGAGCGGTTCTCTAAACCGCATCGAAGCAACCGTTTGATGCCGTTACGACTTAGCGCCCTTTCGACCAATATAAAAGGGCGGCATGGTGTATCAAACAAAAGGGGAGATCAAGACACAACATATCTCACTTGAAGAATCAAACAGCCAAAGCTACGGCTTAGATTAGATAGCTTCCACAAGCCTCCCAGGCTTCATTTTGTACACTCATACAGAGAAAACCTTCGCCTGTGAAGGTCTTTTCCAGTCACTTTGTAACTCTTTACCACACATAGTGCAATCCCAACAGGACGTAGGGCTATTACTCCCACCATCGAGGGCCCGAACCTGTATAAACTTCTCTGTGCTCCAGTTCTCCATAATTCTACATACCTTCCCGGAGGGTCACCCTGAAAGGTCTCACTATTTATAAATTCTGCATAAGTTCGGCTAAGGACCCCGAGTCTGAATCGTCGACAGGTAGCTGCACGGAACTCTTGATTTTCTCGATCGGCGAGGCTCTTCACTAGATAAGTATTCTCTCTGTAATAGAATGGATGACTATCAAAATAGGGGCCTGCATTTGAATGAGAAAAGAAAAATCTTCCTTACTGCTGCAGGCGACCTTTTTCCTCTTCCGTGGCTTCGATGCTATCTATTATAGCCATCGACATGGTCGCCATGCGGGTCATTTCCTATGATAAGAAAGGAGATTGGTTTCAAAAATGCTCTTATGCAAACACATAATCCGTACGGGATGATTGACGTACCTCAGCATACTCTCAGAATGAGAGTTTGCTTGGTGCCACTGAAGGTTGAACTGATAAGTTAACCTTGTCTCCCGCAGGGACAGTGGATGTTTCTCTCTGCTGGCCCTTATTCTTGGCCAAAGTTGCAGAGTCCAATATCTCGGATTGGACTTCTACAGTAACCCTGTCCCCCACGGCCTGAACGACTTCTTGGACCAAAGGGATAGGGCTTTGTTCCCCAGAGATTTCGGTCGCGGGGGAAGCCCCAACATTGGCTGAGGTCCCTGAGGGGCTTGGCACTGGACTCCTTTGCCTGGATAATAGAAAATAATGTCAGTTGGGTTTTCTATAAGCAACCATTGAAATTAAACCTTGTCCATACAAGGAAAATTTCTCATCTTATTCAAACTCCCTCTAATTTTTGGGATTTTGAAGAAGGTTCCCCAAGGAAAAGGGGACAGTCATCATCTGTCCAGGTCTTCCTCTCCGTGAAGAGGATCCTATCCTTTTCTCCCTGTGTGTACAAAATCATGAACATACGCATGAGGAATGATAAGGACTCGAGCAGAGATGATCTTTACCTGAACAACCACTTCGGTTGGTAGGGATACAGCCTTTGGACCAGGTATTTCCTGGACCATTGGTGTCGGGACTTCATCCGCAACTACGGGAGCACTGGTAGTTGCGGTGCCCTGTTCTGTCATTTCCGCCCCATGCATTGGGGGCGGAGTGCTCGTCACCCCGGGGCTGGCCGCAACCGTTTCGGGGCGGATGGAGGGAATGTTTTCTTCCTCCTGCATGAATGCTACTCAGTTGACATCCACAAAGGGATAGCGATCATCAAAGCTGTGAAGAATCTTACCGCAGTTAACCCCTCCATTGAAGGGGGAGGTGTAGCGAGCCCAGAAGCTTCTTGGGCTTCAGGCACTGAAACGTCACCCAGAACCACAAGGTCATCAGTGGTTGCGAGGCCCGCTTTGGTCATTCCAGATCTCGCGGGCGAAGGAAAGACGTCGCTGGACAGGGAGGCAATAGTTTTCCACTTGCGGCGAATTAGAGGAACATCATCTTCTTCCTCCACGCTCCCTTCACCCTGTACGACGGAGAAGTGATTCTGGTTTGTACCTAGGATAACAGAGGGCATTGAATATCTTACCACAGTTCTTTTCGCGGTAGAAGGTGCCGTCGGTGAAGAAGTTTCTCCTAGAAGTCCTTTAGACTTCTTGGAAATGCCTTCCCTTGTCCTGCGCTTCGAAGAAACTTTCTTTATTCTCTTCGGAGTCGGTTTTCCCGGGAAGCCGACATCTTCGGCTGGGCATGTTGCCTCACCGAATTTTCCCAAGAGCTATATTATTGAGCCATTCTCGTTATTGCAAAGTCAGAAGATGGTCAGCAAATGGGGCTTGGCAAGAAAGCCCTTACCTTTCGACGCTCCTGTCAAAGGTCGTCACCAGCATTGATCAGACTTTGGGGGCGAGGTGATCCCCTAGTACCCTCCACATCGGCGCTGTATGCCTTCAGGAGGTAATTTGTCCGCTACTCAATCTCAGACGAAGGCAAAACTATGTCACCAGCAAATGAGTTAGCAAACACGACATTCTTTCAGAAGGAATGTACGTTCTTGTTGGCCAGATGACATACCATTATTGTAGTCCAGGGTGCTGTCCGTCATGGACTGAATCTCCCAAGCTGGATGAGCCATTTCACGCAGGGGGCTCACCTGATTCTTCACGAAGTCACGAACGATGTCGTGAGCCGTTAGTCCTTGCTGGACTAAGTGAAGAATTACTTGGGCTTGTTTCTTCTACTTTGCATTCAGAACAGGGAGAGAATCCGACTCGTTGGACTTCTCTGGCCGCGAGTTCACAAACCAAAGCCCACTCTCGGATGGAGGGGTACAATAGAACCACTTCTGATACCACCCATGCACGGAATCGCGCAGGGGTGGGAAGGGGTACTCCATCTTCTCCCTAATCCAGAAGTAGATGCATTCGGCGACATTGGCGCTCTTCGACCAAGCCAAGTAATAGAAGCGTCGAAAGAGATCCACACTTGGAAGCACTCCGACGAAAGCTTCACATAGGTGCTGGAAAATTGCCAGGATCAGCACAGCGTTTGGGTGGAGATTGACCAATTCCAACCCATACTCCTCAAAAACCACAAACTCGCCCTCTTGGACGATTGGGGTTTCTTGATCTTTCTCCGCAGGTCGACAGTTGATCAGCAACCTCGGAGGAAGGATCTCCTCTTTCTCTAGAGCCACTAGACTCTCCTCTATGTGGTGAACAGATCGGCTCCAGGACACCATTTCTATCGAAAGATCGGAGGAAAAGGTAGCGACTTTGGAGGCGATAGAGAATGGGGAGTGAAGGTTTTGTGCGGCGGAGGCTCTAAGGCAAGTTTCTGGCTATATGGCTTCCCCAGGAAGCTACTTGCTCCTTTTATAGGCCTGAGGCGACGTTCCACTAAGGGTAACTTTCCATTGAAATATTTTATTCATTTCCCATAATGGATTTTTTCCCTGGTAAACCCGTTATGTGTTCCCCGTACCGAATCCGAAACGAAAGGTCTTCTTTGTTTCGAATCTAAGAATTAGGGTGAACACAAAAATGTGAAGAGTCCTACAAAGATTTTTGGAGGACATTATCCTTCATGTTTCTTGTAAACTTTCATGTTTTGATCATAAAGATATTCTATGGTCAAACTATTGTGTATACAGTTGTTATTCGGTCGAGTTGCTCTCAGAATTGTGTTTCTGATCGGACTTCAACTCTAGTCGTAGTAGTAGATCTGATCGAATTTCGGCTCTGATCGCGATAACAGTTCAGATCGAATTTCAGTTCTAACCGCAACTTTGGGTCTGATCGCAGTATCAGTACTAGTTGCGGTATAACGTATTAATGCATTTCTGTTCGTAGTATTGGAATTTACCTATGTATGAGTGGTCGTAAAGACATTACTTATGGCCATATTTTCACACAGAGGTTGTAAAGAATTTCCATATTATATGAAGTAAAGGAAATCTTTATTTTTGGCAATCTTTACATACAAAGAGGATGCAGGCGACCAGAGCGTCAACCTGATCCGAGAGGAGTTTACAAAGTTCTCCTAGGGACATGTTGTCGTCAGTAGGATCTACACTGACGACCCCAAGGGAACTAGCAACTACTCTAAGTCTATCTATATCGTCCCTAACAAGAGACGCGCTACCATTCCTGATCGAATCGGAGAGTTCTCGCTGCTGTCGAGCGTAGTCCCTCTCCAGGCGGAATTGGTGCGCCTCTTCGCAGGATCTTTCAAAACATTCTGCCAGATGCAGGATTGCCGAAGACATCTCTTCGGTCTTCTTCTCCAGGGCCTCTTTTTCCCCTTGGAGAGTCTGTTTGAGGGGAGGAGGTTGAATTTCAGCAGGTTGGTCGCTGGGGGCTCCAACAATTTTCGTCTCCTATGTTTGCAGATGTTAGTTATACTAACTATAACAACGAGCAAAGGGAAATGGAAATAATTACCAATCCTCCCAAGTGACAGGTTGAGGTATTTCCCCCAGAAAGTAGATCACCCGATAAAAACCGAGGACCTTCAGATGGTGGAAGTGCAACCTTCCCACCAGAAGATTGTTTCCCCAACACAAGTTGAGGATTATTTGGTCACGGAGATACAGCTTGCCAACTAGAAAATTGATCACCCGAAAAAGGGTGGGGATCACTGGGATGAAATGTAGAAAGCCGAGAAGAATGCCCTAAGGGATCATCACGAATCTCCAAATGTAGAGATGAAGGTTCAACCTGTCGAGCTACATGAACAGGAAGAACTACAGGAACCAAAGGAAGAGAGTGCAATGATGCATCTTGCACCTTTGTCCTGCTGGAGGATCCCTCGTCAACCTTGGGTTTCTTCCTTGAAGGAGACAGATCTTTGGATGTCTGTGAATCCTACTCAAACTCGAGTGACATTTCTTCTTCATCACTTTCAATCTCGATGATGTTTTGGTCTGCCATCAAGAAGTGTATGGAAGAAAAGAGGAGAAGGCTTTGGAAGGAACTTAACCGGGAGAGTATTTGTGAAGTTTTAAGTTCAAGAGGCTTCGATATTTATAGCCCCCAGGGTGACGGTTCATTTTTTTGAACGCCTCGAGCTTCTAAAACATTTACAATTTTATCTCGGGTTAAAAAACACTTCTACGGCGCCATCATTACCCATCAAATATTACCCAGAGTCCGTCTCGGGAAACCAACCACCATACTTAGTGTGCCACTAAGTGGAGTATTTGAAGCGTCGGGTTAAATATCCGATGTGAGTTTTGAAATTTGAAGTAAACATGTCCATTCGTTCTCTTCAAATTTGGGGGCTAGCTGATGAGGATTTATACCCGAGCTAATTCAAATAAATACACGACTGGTTCAGGACAGATTCGAACCAGGAAAGTGTCTGTTGATGCGAACTCAAGTTACTCCAAGAAGTATAGAATGTGAACGCAGGCTTTACGCGATCAGACCGTAGACAGTCCGCGGTCAGCAGCTCGTATGCCAATACGTGGACAGAGGGCTGCAGATAGTGCGCGGTCAGATGATTACAAGCGAAAGCGCGGTCAGAACACCTTCGACCAGGAGATGCGGGATTACTTAATTCCTGCAGCAGGGATATTCCGAGTATCCCGAAGGTTCTTCCACATATGGATACAACCGTCAGGAGGTTAATGCATGCGGTTATTCCTCAATAACACGTGTTAAACCTGCGTGAGAGTTAGGGGCAGTTGCCAAAACTGCACCCGAGCAACTGTTCGATGCCGTTATGCCCTGGCACCTTTTTGACCAGTATAAAAGGGTAAGCCAGTGCATCAGATCGGACGAGGGGGATCGAAGGATCAGAAGATCAAAAGATTAACCGAAGACACTAGACTAAGTTAGTTAGTTTTCGTAAGCCTCTCAAATTCAATCTTGTATAAACATACAGGAAAGATCTTCACTTGTGAAGATCTTTCCCCTAGTTTTGTAATTCTTTTCTCCCACATATAGTGAAATCCTAACAGGACGTAGGGCTATTACTCCCACCATCGAGGGCCCGAACCTGTATAAATCTCTGTATTCTAGTTACCCATGATTCATCATACCTTCCCGGAGTGACACCCTGAAAGGTCTTACAACCTACAAATTTTGCATAAGTTTGACTAAGGACCCCGAGTTGGAATCGTCGACAAACTTCTCAACAATGGCAGCAATATTTTGGACTGGTTTAGCCTCAATCCATTTAGTAAATGTATCAATGGCTACAAACAAGAACTTGTACCCATTGATTGCTCGAGAGATGGGATGTAAGGGTAGTAGCGGGCCCACCCGTTTGGCGAGTCCTTACACCGCAACTGTGCAGGATACAGTTACCCTCACTTTTGTGGATCTCAGTTCCTATTCACAATATCGTAGCAGTAGTAGTACAGAAAATTTACAATCATTACTATTTATGGATATAAAACCATAATTACATTAGAGGGGCTAACAGAACCAAAATAAGAAGTTAATTTTCCCCTTTTTGAGAGGCGCAAGCGCAGTCCAGGGTCCTTCACAGGTCATGCTTGACTTGGCACATGACCCTACGATATCTTGGTCTTTCGAAGCTTCTGCCAATTCTCTATCGCTAATGAGACAATCAGCAAGAGTGAGTACAGAGTACTCAGCCACAATAAAACAATTGTATGTACATATACATGAAGGGTTGACCAATGGAACATATTTGTAAGTTATTGTAGTAATTAAAAGGTTTCAAAAGCAATTGTATATGAATAGATGAAATCATTTTGAAATTTCATAACACTACTTGTGCCACACAACATGATTTGAACTCATTGACCACGGAATGCCCCAAGATTCCGGGGGCATGGAGTACTAGAATACTTCTTTAAAACTCTGTAGAGATGTATCGCTTTACCCACAAGATTCCTCAACTACTACTGTCAGCTGATTTACATGCAACACTTATGCATGCAACTGAGCTGAGGATAACACGCTGTTCACCTTGGCTCTACCCAATATAAGGTCTATCACTGTTGGGGGAAATCTCCACGCGGTCAAGTCCAGGTAAGTTCATGATTGCCCGGGGACCGTGCCCCCCCGGGACCGTGCCGCCCGGGCGGGTCCCGGGCGCCGCCATTGGCCCGGGGACAGTGGCCTCCGGTGCCTGCCCCGGGCGCCGCCATTTGGCCCCCGGGACCGTGCCTCCGGGGTATGTCTCGGGCGCCGCCTTTTGGCTCCCGGGACCTTGCCCCCCGGGCGAGTCCCGGGCGCCGCCATTCTCCCGGGGACAGTGGCCTCCGATGCCTGCCCCGGGCGCCGCCATTTGGCCCCCGGGACAGTGCCCCCCGGGCGGGTCCCGGGCGCCGCCATTCGCCCGGGGACAGTGGCCTCCGGTGCCTGCCCCGGGCGCCGCCATTTGGCTCCCGGGACCGTGCCTCCGGGGTATGTCCCGGGCGCCGCCTTTTGGCTCCCGGGACCTTGCCCCCCGGGCGAGTCCCGGGCGCCGCCATTCGCCCGGGGACAGTGGTCTCCGGTGCCTGCCCCGGGCGCCGCCATTTGGCCCCCGGGACCGTGCCCCCCGGGCGGGTCCCGGGCGCCGCCATTGGCCCGGGACAGTGGCCTCCGGTGCCTGCCCCGGGCGCCGCCTTTTAGGCTCCCGGGACCGTGCTCTCCGGAAGGGGTCCCGGACGTCATCGCCCTCCTAAAAGGTAAAATCCCTGTTTGTTTATCACGTGCAGGTCACGCGAGGGACGCCTCGGGAATCAGCGACCACCTGTCAAGCATCCAAGACGTTTGACCGGAAGAAGGACGGTCCTACCCTTCAATCCGACGGTGGCTTCCGGGGTAGTTTAGGTTTTTTGCTTCTTTTTGAGGCTATAAATAGCCCTTGTACCCCTCTGTTGTAAAGGATCAGCTCATTATATTTTGGAATAGCTAAACTCACAGACGTGCTCCGGAAGCCTCTCCCCCGAAGAGGGCCTCCCCAGCCGGCTCCGGTCGGGAGCGCGTCAACAGGACTAGGGCCCCCACCGGGACCCGAACCTGTATAAATCCACGTGTCAATTCTTGTGTTTGTCCGGCGGGGGAGGACCGGTCACCCGGTCAACCCGCGCTGCGTAATCTCCGCTAGGATCGTCTTCAAAACCTGCCGGGGTATTCTTAATACCACGACAATCACCGGATTGATAGCCTTGATACCATTGTGGCAGGCTATACCCCCACCCCGACCCCTTCCCAGTAGTGGTCCGCTCCTTTGTCCAGTAGTGGGTCATTGGAAGGGTCAACACAAACACTCACATAATCAACAATTTCTCTCTTCCATGTAGAGCCGGGTTAATTATTCAGCAAGGATACTAGGTCATGCCTGTCCCATACCAGGCTTGTGGTGGTACGTTCTTATGCCACTAGATGCATAGCACAACTATTTAATCTTTATTCGTTAGGGTGAGGTATCCAACCACTATCCCACTTATG